>CM053026.1:111185559-112463059 GCA_028564925.1 Lithobates sylvaticus
TGTTTGTGTGTGTGTTTAAGTGTGTGTGTGTGTGTGTGTGTTTAAGTGTGTGTGTGTGTGTGTGTGTGTGTGTGTGTGTGTTTAAGTAAGTGTGTGTGTGTGTGTGTGTGTGTGTGTTTAAGTAAGTGTGTGTTTGTTTGTTTGTTTGTTTGTTTGTTTGTTTGTGTGTGTGTGTAGCTCTGTATGTATATTCTGCTCATTAGCTATGACTAAGCACCGTGTTCGGTGTGAAAAACATGTCAGCAGCTGTGCAGTTAGTCTGTACACAAATTATGTAAACCAACATACATTAGAGTTGACACAGTAATTTTACACCTCCTTATAACTCAATAGTATCAGGTTCAAGGAAGTCCATAATAACATGAAACAATCGTGTAAAAACAAAAAGTGAAAAAAAACAATCATTGGTGACTGACTGTCCTTATAAAGATCGATGTGATTTGTGAAAAACACAATAAGCATATAAAAAGTTCCAGAGATTCCACAGTGCTCTCATTAAATGAACAGCAGCTCAAAGGGTGATCCAGATGAGAAAAAGAAAGCACCTCCACCGTCCAATCACACTGACCCTTACCGGATTGTGCGACCCCCTGTCACAGAGGTCACAAAGGCTTGTGGCTTAATCCCGGCCAAGGGAATCCAGAGGCTTTACCAGGTTACCCAGAAATGGATGGTGTGAACTCAGAAATGGTCAAGCGGAGAACATAGAACGAAAAAAACAGTCCATAGTGTATCTCTGTATACAGTTTAATAAAAGTTAAAAAAGTATTGCACTTACAAGGTCGCAATAGATAAAAGCATTTGTATTAGCCGGCCGGCTCAATTTCGCTGCCCGTTTGCTTCCGGGATCTGCGTGGTTCGTATGGTGACGTCAGCACGCCGCTCCTCCCTACGCCGTTTCATCACAACTGACGTCTTCCAGGGGCACCTGGTGCCCCTGGAAGACGTCAGTTGTGACGAAACGGCGTGACGAAACAACGTTTCGTCAGTTGTGACGAAACGACGTTTCGTCAGTTGTGACGAAACGGCGTAGGGAGGAGCGGCGTGCTGACGTCACCATACGAACCACGCAGATCCCGGAAGCAAACGGGCAGCGAAATTGAGCCGGCCGGCTAATACAAATGCTTTTATCTATTGTGACCTTGTAAGTGCAATACTTTTTTAACTTTTATTAAACTGTATACAGAGATACACTATGGACTGTTTTTTTCGTTCTATGTTCTCCGCTTGACCATTTCTGAGTTCACACCATCCATTTCTGGGTAACCTGGTAAAGCCTCTGGATTCCCTTGGCCGGGATTAAGCCACAAGCCTTTGTGACCTCTGTGACAGGGGGTCGCACAATCCGGTAAGGGTCAGTGTGATTGGACGGTGGAGGTGCTTTCTTTTTCTCATCTGGATCACCCTTTGAGCTGCTGTTCATTTAATGAGAGCACTGTGGAATCTCTGGAACTTTTTATATGCTTATTGTGTTTTTCACAAATCACATCGATCTTTATAAGGACAGTCAGTCACCAATGATTGTTTTTTTCACTTTTTGTTTTTACACGATTGTTTCATGTTATTATGGACTTCCTTGAACCTGATACTATTGAGTTATAAGGAGGTGTAAAATTACTGTGTCAACTCTAATGTATGTTGGTTTACATAATCTGTGTCACAAGTACACTATCTTTTGCAGCGCAGTTGTTTATTTTTATATCGGTCTTGTTGGTGTGGGTATCTCGCATTTACAATTGCAGCAGCTTTTTTAACTTTTATTTGTTTTTTATCTTCACATTTTTTCCTATAATCAATGATATGGGATATTATTCATAGTAAATTTTGGGACAGCGCAGTATTCTCCACTACTTTAGTCTGTACACAAGCCTAGATGCTATGATTTTATTATATCTTTTGAAATAAAGTTGAATAATTTGGAGTGCGGCTATCCAGCTACATCTTTTCTACTTCAGTTCCTGTTGCAAACAGAGCCAGCACCCTGTGGGATTGTGGAGACAGCTGTTTTGGGAGAAGTCATTACCTTGGAGCGGTGATTCTTTGTGTTTATTTAGCTTTAGTTAACCACTTGACCTTCAGAAGATTTACCCCCTACATGACCAGGCCATTTTTTGCGATACGGCGTTACCTTAACTGACAATTGTGCGGGTTGTGCAAAGCTCTATCCAAATAAAATTGAAGTCCTTTTTTTCCCCCACAAAGAGCGCCTTCTTTTGGTGGTATTTGATCACCTCTGCGTTTGTTTTTTTTAACTAGGAATGGCTGTGATCAGCGACTTATAGCGGGACTGCAATGTTGCAGTGGATATACAAACACTAACTTGACACTTTTTGGGTACCAGTGACACTAATACAGTGATCAGTGCTAAAAAATGTGCACTGTTACTGTACTAATGACACTGGCTGGGAAGGGGTTAACATCAGAGGCGAGCAAAGGGTTAGCTGTGTGCCCAGCCAGTGTTTCAGTGTAGTGGGGGGAGGTGCATTTACTAGAGGCAGGCATGGATCAATGTTCCTGCTTTACAGGAACACAGGATCTAGGCCTTCTGTACTGACAGAACTACAATCTGCCTTGTCCGCTGGCACCCGTTGATGCTTCAGTAAACATCGGGTCCAACTTACCCACCAATCAGCTGCTCCCGCTGTGATTATACATGCGCGCCCCAGACCCGGAAGTGCAGAAACATGTACTAGGTACATGATCCTGCGCAGCAGAGCCGCCTTATATGATCGGCAAGCACTTAAAGACCGATGACCTTTATTAAAAAAAAAAAAAAAAAAACAAGCAGGAAAATTTGGAGACAAGCAATGTCTCTACTGCAATAAGATACACCTACCTGCCTGTTTGCAGTCTTCTGTGGCACAAAAAAAATAAACTTAACTGGGCATGCGCAACTCAGTTTTTATAACTGGCACAGTCCCTATGTGCTGAGATGACTGACTCCTGCACAGGTGTTACCTCATGCCAAGACTGGCACTCAGAAGGAGCTGCAGGGAAGATGCCGCTGCTGACAATGGACCCCTTGCAGACCGTTAGAGAGGTGGTCAGTATACTGCATTTAATTCCACTTCAATCTTCCTTCGCCTGTCTTTTCAGTCTGAAAGTCTGGAAGCTGCTGGTTACCAACTGTCAGTCTTTAGACACATTCAGGATGTTGGTAGACAGTATATGAGATCAGGCAGTATGCAGACCAGTGGCGGCCCATCCATAGGGGGTGCACGGGAGCCACCCCACCCCAGTCCTTAAGTGCACTGTGTTCCGGCGTCGGACACAGTGCACCATAGGAAGCGCTACGTCTATGCAATCACGAGATTGCAGACGAGACGCTTCATTTGCAGACATTTGAATTGCCTTGTGGCGCAGTCCTTGTGCCGCCACAAGGACAACTTCTGCCCGGCCAGGTGCTTTGTTCTCCAAGTTAAGATGTCACTTCCGGTTTCCCTGTGCCAGTGGTAAACCGGAAGTGATGTCTGCAGCTCCATGAAATGCTGGCAATTATTGGTTAAGGAATGGGGCTGCCGCGTCCTTAACCAATCACATGTCCTCAGGATTTCCCTCCCCGCCTCTTGCCAGCTATCACCAGGCTCAGGACCACATGTCTGTGGTAACTTCCTGCATTAGAGGTGAGCAAGCCCAGCTCCCCCCATCCCACGGTCCTCCCCCCTCCTGCCGGGTGCAGCTCTCACATTCAGCTCTGCTCATCGTGGCTCTGCTATTTCTGTCACAGTCCGGTGAGGAGTGAGTCCTTTGTGACCTCCACACAGATCTGACTTTTCCATGGCAGCTGCAAGGCTCTGCACACAGCGAGGCTTCTCCCTGTGCGTCCATACTCAGCCTGGTGGAGCACCCCCCCCCCCCCCCCTCCAGGAAGCAGAGGCACAGAGACACGTCCAGCACCCCTGCAGCAGGTGAGTGTGTGATTGGATCCCCCCAGATGTGTCAAATACACATTTTAAAGTTCGCAGCACTCTGCATTTGATGGTCACACTTAGGCTGCAATTGATGTTTTTTTTTTTTCACAATTTTTCAGTTTGCACACCCCAAAAATTTTGAGCACCAGCCGCTACTGGTGCGGACAGTGAGAATTTAAGACCAAATACTCAAGTTGCATTAGCCCCATAGTGACTGTTCCACTATAACAATATACTAAACAAGCATCATAATTATTAGCAGTGCGAGAGACTTTTAAATCCTCTAGTTTGAAAAGGAAAATACAAAAGCTGCATTTCTGCAGACTAGCATTCACAAAGCCATAAACAGAGCATTACCTGACTTTGTCCCTGAACTTTACAATTGGCACTTTTGCTCTGATAAGTTGAGGTCTTTCAATATAAGCTAAAAAAAATTAAAATGGATAAAAACACGCAAGTCATTATCAAAGTAGACAATTTAAAGAAGGCACATACAAATTATTTCAATACATGTTCATATTAATCTAAAACAGTACAAAATAGAGCAGACTAAAAATACAATACCATTCCTTTACATCTCTATACTTAGAACTTAAACATTGCAATATTGGAAGGGGTTTGACATTTTGGGGTGTAGAAAAGACATTTAAAGTATCATTAACCACTTCAGCCCCGGAAAAAATGACCAGGCCATTTTTTGCGATACAGAACTGCATCGCTTTAACTGACAATTGCGTGGTTGTGCGACGTTGTACCCAAACAAAAACGTCCTTTTTTTAACCCACAAAATGGAGCTTTTTGGTGGTATTTGACCACCTCTGCGTTTTTTTTTTTATAGCGCAAAAAAGGACAATTTAAGAAAAAAAAAAATAATAATAATATTTTGTACTTGTTTGTTGTAATAAATAGTCCCATTTTTTTTTTTTTTTTTTTTTTTTTTTAAATAGCTAATGTTTTCCTCAGTTTAGGCCGATATGTATTCTTCTATATAATATTGGTATTAGAAATCGCAAAAAGCGTAAATAGATTGGTTTGCGCAAAAGTTCTAGCGTCTACAAAATAGGGGATAGATTTATGGCATTTTTATAAAAAAATAAATTGGTTACTATTAATGGCGGCGATCTGCGATTTTTAGCGAGACTGCGACATTATGGTGGACACATTTTTGGGTCGATTGACAATTATACAGCGATCGGTGCTATAAAATTGCAGATTACAGTAAAAAAAAAGTCACTGGCAGGGAAGGGGTTAACACTAGGGGGTGATCAAGTGGTTAACTGTTCTAACTGTGGGGGGATGAGAGTGACTATAGGAGGTTCCCAGCTCGTAGGAACTGACTCTCTCTCCTCACATAACTGGGATGTGTGTTTACACACACACACACACACACACACACACACACACATATTCTGCCTCGTGGCCGGCGGTCATCGCGACTGCTGTTCACGAGCATCATCACTCCCGCTGTGCAGCCCCTATCCTCTGCCAGTGCTCCTGGCCCTTTCCTTCTGCTAAGTGGCTACATAGCAAGCAGCTCGCTATGGTGGAACCCAAGCAGGCTTTCTCCAGAGCCGCAGTTCTGTGTATTCATTCACATATGGAGCATGACTCATCAACCCCCCCACTCGATACTCATTGGCTTTTAGCGACAGTAGCGGGAGTCACTGGCTCCCGCTGCAGTCTCAGCCAATCAGCAGGAAGAGACCTGGGGGAGCAGCCACTCCCGAGTACATTGCTGGATCGAGATGGGGGGGGGCTCTTAACTTTATACACAAAAGGTACAAAACCTTGAGCCTTTGCAACGACTTTATAAGAATAAAGTTCACTTTTTAGAACAAAAATAATAAAATGCTAATTTTTTTTTCAGAGCCTGTGAAGAATTGCACCAGCCATCAGCAGATGTGGAGAAGATCCCCGTTAGGTGCGACTTACCCCGTTTATTGCTGTCACAACTTTTTGGATTCCCCTGGAATTTTTTTGATTGTATTCCTTTATTTTTTTTTATGACATTATATACATACACACACACACACACACACACACACACACCTACCTACTTGCTTACTTTACCTATTATCAAAGTATTCTGCTTTGTTTTAAGTCACTCTGTATACTGTATATTACCCTGTATGATACCAATAAAGCACCTTTAGGCCCCTTTGACACTAAGGCGGGAGCGGCATCGGCGGTAAAGCAGCGCTATATTTAGCGCTACTTAACCGTCGTTTTATCGGCGCTATTCGCCCGCTAGCGGGGCAGTTGTAACCCCCGCTAGTGGCCGAAAAAGGGTAAAACCGCCCGCAAAGAGCCGCTGCAAAAAAAAAAAAAAAAAAAAAAAAAAAAATTGGGAACGCGTGTGGGCCTGTCCAATCATAAAATATTACACCCTCAATATTGGTGTAACATGTTACGAAAGGTGAACTTTCACAAAGGAAGACCTAATGGATACATGAAGCCAATACATTGGTCCCAAATACTTTAACGTTAATATAGCCCTTAATTGCTATATTAGTGATTTATGAGATTGTTTCATTAATATATTGTTCCTGTCCTATTTGATAGTGTAAAAAAAAAAAAAAAAATCTATCATTTTAGGCTTATTTAATGCAATTTTAATATATCTATAAATTTTATATATTTTAGATTAGAATGTGCAGGAGTAGCTATATGGAACTAACTTCCATATAGAAAGGGGGCGGAGGGAAATTATATATGAGCTATTTATGTCTTATTGTTTTTTATCCTAATTGTCACTAATGTGTTTCCATAGTTATATTCTGGGCCTGCCGATCTTTACAATTAGTAGTTCGGTATGCCTGTGTATACGGTTTTAAAGCTTCACAGCTAAATAGCCTGCTGGTACAGCCGGAGCAATATAGATACACTGGCTGCAATTGCTTCATTCTGAGCCCCTGAGGAAGTCAGCATTGACAAAAAACGGTGGGAGGGGGTCTAGCAATCCTGGAGTGAGCAGAGTACAAGGTGTGGGTTGGAGATCGGGCAATTGTCAGTGCTTTACAGGAATCTCTCTCTCCCCCTCTCCCTGTACAGCTGTGGAGATTTTACATACTACCTATAGTACCGTATTTAATCGGCGTATAACACGCACCCCAAGTTTAGGAGGGCATTTTAAGGAAAAAAAGTTTGAGGGAAGTTTAGGGAAAAAAAAAAAAAAAAAAAAAAAAAAAAAAAATTAAATTTAAGCGTCATTTGCAGCCTTGCCCAGCGTCATTTGCAGCCTTGCCCGGCGTCATTGTAGCTTGCCAGCGTTATTTTCAGTCTTGTCTGGGTTTAAAATTTCCCACCGCCGAGACGCTCTGTCACGCGTGCCGCCGAAAAAGACCGAAGCGCAGCCGAAAGACCGAAACGGGGCCGGAAAAAGCCTAGCCGACTGTTCGGCTCCGCTCGCGGTCCCGCCTCCCTGCTTTTTCCGGAGCGAGCGCAGGGAGGCGGGACTATGAGCAGAGCCGAACAGTCTGCTCGGTCTTTTCCGGCCCCGCTTCGTTTTTTTCCGGCCGCGCTCGCTATTTTTCGGCGGCGCTTGACATTTGGCATTTTTTTTGGGAGGTATCTGCGTATAACACGCACCCACGACTTTCCCCCGATTTTAAGGGGGAAAAAGTGCGTGTTATACGCCGATAAATACTGTATATGCGAGTGCATTACTTTTTATCCTCGTTTATAATAAATACAATACACAGAGCACTATACAGTTCCTTGTCTCTCTTGTGCTGGGTTGCTTAATTCCCGGTTGACTGGATTCATCTATGAACACACAGCTTAGGCCTGGATTTAAAGGGATAAGCCCAGTAGACCTTTGTAGTGAAGGTCAAACCCCAAGGTAAGATTAAGCCCAAAAGTGGATGGTGAAGGGTCTCCTCTCCTTGTGATATGCACATTACCACCCTGTGCAAGAGTTTTTGCCATTGTATTTAGGACGGTTCTTTATTTTACACAGAGTTTGTTAATTTTGATAGATCTAAATATTCACAATATAGGCACCTATACACAACGTGTACACCTTATTCATAAAATTCACACCAAATTTATGCCAACACAATTTTTAGCACATACACACACCCACACACCAGCCACATAATAATAATATTATTATTATAATAATTATAATAATAATAATGTGCACCTTGCTAGTACTGGGTTGGCCCCTTTTTTCCTTTAGAACTGTCTTAATTATTCATGGCATAGATTCAACAAGGTGTTGGAAACATTCCGGTCCATATTGACATGATCGCATCACACAATTGCTGCAGATTTGTTGACTGCACATCCATGATGCAAATCTCCTGCTCCACTACATCCCAAAGGTTCTCTATTGGATGAGATCTGGTGACTGTAGAGGCCATTGGAGTACAGTGACCTCATTGTCATATTCAAGAAACCAGTGGTGAGATGATCTGAGCTTTGTGACATGGTGCATTATCCTGCTGGAAGTCACCATCAGAAGATGAGTACACTGTAGTCAAAGGGATGGACATGGTCCGAAACAATAGGTAGGCCGTGGCATTTAAAACTATGCTCAGTTGGTACTAAGGGGCCCAAAGTGTGCCAAGAAAATATCCCCCACACTATTACACCACCAGCCTAAACCATTGATACAAGGCAGGATTGATCCACACTTTCATGTTTATGCCAAATTCTGACCCTACCATCTGAATGAAGTGAACAAATGTTATCGGCACACCAAGGATTCCTCAAAAGGGTCCAAAGCTTTATTTTCGTGGTCACATAAACACATGGCAAAGGAAGCAGAAAGGGAAAAAGATTACCTCTGAAATCGAGGCTAATCACACCAGGCAATGTTTTTCCAATCTTTTATCCTCCAATTTTGGTGAGCCTGTGCGAATTGAAGCCTCGGTTTCCTGTTCTTAGCAAACAGGAGTGGCACCTGGTGTGGTCTGCTGCTCCTGTAGCCCATCTGCATCAAGGTTCCATATGTTGTGCGATCAGAGATGGTATTCTCTGCATACCTTGGTTGTAACAAGTGGTTATTCGAGTTACTGGTGCCTTTCTATCACCTCAAACCAATCTGCCCATTCTCCTCCAACACCAACAAGACGTTTTCATCCACACAACTGCCACTCTCTTTTTCGGACCCTTCACTATAAACCTTAGAGATGGCTGTGCGTGAAAATCCCAGTAGATGAGCAGTTTTTTTAAATACTCAGACCAGCCCGTCTGGCACCATCAAAAATGCAATGTTCAAGTCACTTAAACCCCCTTTATTCCCCATTCTGATGCTGTTTGAACTTCAGCAAGTCATCTTCACCACATCTAGATGCCTAAATGCATTGAGTTGCTGCCATGCGATTGGCTGATTAGCAATTTGTTTTACCAAGCAATTGAACAAGTGTACCGAATAAAGTGGCTGGTGAGTATACGGGCATGAAGGTAAATTTAGCATGAAACAAAAAAACAAAAACTGTAGATACTTACAAAGTCGGGTGTAGAAATGTTTTTGGAGTAAGCTGAGTATGTGTCTTGCTTCAGTTTTCTGATTCATCTGCCGAAAACAAAAAAGTTACATGTACAATGAGGAAAAGTGGTGTTGTATATAACATTTTTGGCAGGTACATATGAATATTTTGTGCTCTTTTCACATTTACCGGCCTATTCTTTCCTTAATAGCTAAAGTTATTTGCAACCACAACTTAATAAAACTCTTACTCCAGCACTTTCAATGCTGCTTCCCTGAACTTCCAGCATGCAAAGTTGGCTCCAGAGGACACTGCAATAGTAAGGAGCCACCCTGAATCATGAAACCTGGAGCACCAGTCTTCAACTGGAGCTCCGGCAAGAATTAAAAATAAAGAGTCTGTAAACCCAGTAAGTGATTGCATCTGCTACTGAGAGCGCTTAAAAACAGTTTAATGTGACTAAATGACAGCATGTGAAATACATCACTTTTTTGTAATCATCCAGCATCATATTTTGCAATGTTAAAGTGGTGTTCCAGCCGAGATTTTTTATTTTAAAGTCAGCAGCTACACAGCACTGTAGCTGCTGACCTTTAATAAGGACACTTACCTGTCCAGTGAGCCATGATGGCCCCCCCACGGCCGATCAGTCTATCGGATCGGCGGCTGGCGCCGCCATCTTAACGAAGGGAAACAGGCAGTGGAGTTTTGTGGCTTCACTGCCCGTTTCCTACTGCGATTGCGCGAGTCGTGTGACGCTTTGTGAATGGCCCCGTTTTCTGGGACACACACATGGCCCAGAAGACAACGGGGCAGCTCGCGGAAGAGGAGGAAGCACGGCAGAAAAGGCAGATTAGAAAGACTGCCTAGCAACAGGGGTTTCTGTTTCAATTATTACTTATTTTTTTTAGAGAATGTTAATGGAATTTTTTTATTTTAGGGTGGACCTCCACTTTAAGCATAGCCATGGCCCACTTTTTTTTTTATCACAATTCTAAAATGCAGGTCGCAGCATGAACCTTATGGATCCCTGCGGAGTTCTCTCTGCTTAACACAGAAGACAGAGCTCTGATTGGAGGAGAGCTGGTCATACTACTGAAATGTCACCCTGGACTCTGCGACTCCACGACTAAAATCACTGGGTCAGTGTGATATCCAACTAGCATTTTTAGAAGAAGAAGCGATCAGCAAAGGCAGCCCATATTTCAGCAAATATTTCTTCTAAAGGAACCCTATAGCCAATATCAAAACTGAAAACGTGGTTACCTGATGAAAAGAGCATAACCACTGCAAACAGCAGGAGAGGTAAGTAGTTATCTTTTTATTTCCAGGCAACAACTTTATTTATTTTGATATTGGTGACTGGGTCACTTTAGGGTTCTCCAGGCAGCCAACTAGAATGCCATAGAAAATGCTTCCTTCTTAGAATGAGGATGCCAGCTTTCTCATTAGGGAATAAAAAAAAAAAACGACAAAATGTTCATTTACTATAGATAACTGCTCGTTTTCCTATGCATGTATGATTCTTTAGTAACTACCTGCCCATCTATTTTAAATTTTCTAATAGTGTGAGGTGTTCTAATTCTTTTGGGTTAGTCTACCTAAAGTGGTATTTCAGGTATATGCAGCACTTAGTACAATTAGTCATCCCTTGGCTAGAATAACTTGCATGTCCTGAGGACTCTGATGGTTTGATCAACACGCCCTGGAGTTTGTGTTGGATCCACACCCATCTTTGGATTCTCCCATTAAACCTCCTTCATATAAAATAAACTTTCATAGGCAAAGCAGGTATGTCCACCTGCTGGCTGCATACTTATAAGAGATGCATGGGTTTTTTTTTTTTTTTTAGAATCTTACTTACCTAGGTGGTTGCAGCATCAGTCCCCTGGCACCTCTAACACTGAGAACCGAGCGATCGAACACCACTGATTGCTCAGTTCTCACAGCTCCCTGAGCAGAGAGCTGGTGACTGTCATTGTGTGTAAATATAAAAAGGCATGTCAACTTCATCTTAGTGGTCCGCAGGATTCAAAATTGTAAGTTTGGTGTTCCGTGAGGTCCAAAAGGTTGGCGACCACTGCTCTAGTCCAGCGTTTCTCAACCTTTTTTCAGTCAAGGCACCCTTTAAAAATGGACAATCTCGAGGCACCCCATTCTAAAATGTAAAAGCTACTCTAATAGTTGTACATAATGGAGCAATGTCCACACATGTAGAACGCCCAACGTTAAAGGGGATTTATTCCTCCAAAAACAAAAATACACTTTTGCAAATTGGTACTGACTAGAATTCCAATGTTTCTCTTCTCCCTCAGTTTTTCTCCATCACTCAGCTAATGTGACCCCAACGCTGATGGAGAGGGGAAGAAGAGGGAGGGGGGGGGGGGGGATACAAGAATGCTGTGCAGGCGACTGACATCCTCCAAATCAACTGATGATGCCATTGGTCGTTAGGGCACTGGTGGCTACAAGGTTATAATGGTGCACAATAAAACCTGTGGCTTTGTGTAACTAGAAGGCAGCCTTCATCCATACGCTGGCTTGTATACAATTTTTGCTAAATTTTTAGGCATTTTGCCAAGGCACCCCTGAAGAAACCTCAAGGCACCTGGGCACCCTGGTTGAAAAAGGCTGCCCTAGACCGCTCTGCAACTGGCATGTTCGTAGAGAAATCCACAGTTATATAGTGCCAGCTGCAGAATTGTGTGCAGAAGCATTCCAATCACTTAGCATACCTCAAGCTGATCTAGCCATTTTGAGATTCTGATCCTCTATCACCATTTTAAGCATACCATTTATCCAGATATTGCAGGAAACAACTTGGCAGCCTAGCATTGTGCAATAAGGGGGGGGGGGAATAAAAAAAAAAAGCTCTTTTCAGTTCTACATTTCAGTTTTAAATGTTGTACAGCAAATAGTCTATATTGCACAACTACCAAGTGAAACAAAAATACATCACTTCCCCCACAACAGTGTTTTTTCCTCCTATTTCTCATATATAGGATGAGTGTTGAATAGTGTTGAATTCCATTTACAGAGGTGCAGTATGCATAATGGACTCCCAGGCTTGCCCCACAAGTTTACCTCTTAAACTTCACTTCAGGAAGTCTTTGCAGTTATAAGTAAGGTTTACAAAAAATAACTAAAAGTTAGTTAATTAACCACTTCAGCCCCAGACCAATTTGCAGCCAAAGGACCAGGCCCCTTTTTGCGATTCGGCACTGCGTCACTTTAACTGACAATTGCGCGGTCGTGCGACGTGGCTCCCAAACAAAAATTGTTGGTGGTATTTGATCACCCCTACGGTTTTAATTTTTTTGCGCTATAAACAAAAATAGAGCGACAATTTTGAAAAAAATAAAATGCAATATTTTTTACTTTTTGCTATAATAAATATCCCCAAAAAATATATAAAAACAAACATTTTTTTTCCTCAATTTAGGCCGATACGTATTCTTCTACATATTTTTGCCCAGCCGCGCCATTCTGCCGACGTAAATGTGCAGGAGGCGGTCGGGAAGCGGTTAAACAATACGTCTTGATCTTATAAATCAAGTTTAAAGCATGCAGAAAAAAAAAAAAAAAAAAAAAAAACACAGACTATTAAAAAAGGGGCAATAATTGCCATCATTTTTTTTTTCTTTAAAAAGGAGAAGTCCAGCCTAAGCTCGTTTGGCTGGGCTTCTCCTATGGTCACAGGTGTGCAATTCGTTTTGCACTCCTGTGACCCGTTTTCAGCAGAGAGCGGTCTTAAGTCCGCTCTCTGCGGACGTTACATAAATCGGTCCAGGCACTGTGCCATCTTGACAATGATGCCTTAGCATTTTTGCGAGCTGATAAGAGACTGAGATGGCTGCTCCCCACCCCCTCCACAGCTCAGCACTCCAATGAGCGTGGAGGAGCAGAGAGGAGAGCTGCGGATTGACAGGCAGCAGCTCTCCGCTCAGGGAGCTGAGAGAACCGAGCCATTGGCGGTGTTCCATGGCTCGGTTCTCAGTGCAGAGACGCTGGGGGACTGATGCTTCAGCCATCGAGGCAAGTATGATGGGTTAACAAAAAAAAAAAAACCACATACCTTTTCTTTTAAAGAAAGTGGGTATAAAAAGACATTCATTCCCCCTGGCCTTGATGTGGGAGCTAGAATATTCAACAAAGGTGCAACATGCAGGTGCAATGACTAACCACTGGTGACTATGAGTAAGCACTATTCGTGGCAGAATATTAAGCCTTATGTTGCTCTGTTAAGCATTGAATAAATATATTTTACATGCAGCATCTGGATTGTGCAATCTATAAGTCTCTATACATTGTGGGTGCTACCTGCCAACACCTGGCTATAGCAGGATGCACTATAGGTACCTGCACTTCTGACTAACCAACCTGCATTTAAAAAAGGAGGGTAAAAAAGGAGGACCATTCTAAAAAGGTCCACTTTATTATAAAAAATAAATAAAAATAATTTACACTGGGGAACAGTGTCCCTTTAACTCAGCTAAAAGAAAACTAACTGGTAATTCCACATTCTATACAATGAATGCTGAGCACAAGTACTTACTGGCTCCTCTTTGATAACCAAGCACAAATCTGCATCGCTGCTCCTTGTGCCAAACCCATTGAGCGAAGAGCCAACCAAGTATAGCCTGCTCTCTAGAAAGAGTAAAGGATAATGGTGAAACAAAATAACAGACAACAAATAGTTCAAACCAGCTGTCAAAGTACCTACGGGGAAAGATTTGCTGAATTTCTCTCTGGAGTTCTGCTCGACAGACATCTTTCTTTTTCAAGTCAGTAACTTGCTGCTGACAGGCTTGAAACAAGTCCAAAATCTGCTGGCTCAGCTGCAACGGAGTAACAGAAGTCAAAAACATATTTCAGGTCACAGAACAAGATACATTTTAAATGTTGCATTTTACAATGGGATGTGGATTAACACCTCTAAAACATTAGAAGTAAAGCTGGAAATCGCTAAAGTTTGCACATTTGGAAATGAAAGAGGCACTGCCTTCTCCACACTGAACTCAGGAGGGGGTTACATAGCAGGTACCACCGATAACCAGCTCATTACAGGAAACCCATTAAAGAGAACCTGGTAGGACAGAAATACAGGAGGCAACACTGCCAACTAGGGAGCAAAATATTTAGACCACTCTGAGAGGAGAAGGAGAAGGAGAAGGAGAAGAAGGAGAAGAAGGAGAAGGAGAAGGAGAAGAAGGAGAAGAAGGAGAAGGAGAAGAAGGAGAAGGAGAAGAAGGAGAAGGAGGAGAAGAAGAAGAAGGCCTGTTGCACGTTTAAGCTGCAAATAAAAAGCCTGAAGGAAAAAAAAAAAAAAAAAAAAAAAAAGCATTAAGCCTATTCATAACACGTGCGTTGGGCTGCATTGCTTAAAGCAGAGCTCTACCCAAATAGGTAAGCTTCGCTTGTCTGCCTCCTCCCCCCTCCAGTGCCACATTTGGCACCTTGTGGGGGGGGGTAGTGGGTACCTGGTTTCGACAGCCGGACGTTTTGCTTTTGCCGCAGCCAGCCCATTAAGAAAGTGCAGCGCAATTCACGCATGCGCAGTAGGAAGCCGGCTATGAAGCCGCAATGCTTCACTGCCGGTTTGCCTTACCCAGCGCCAGCATTCGAGAGCCAATTCTAGAATCGGCTTGGGTGAAGACACCGTGGGATCCCTGAACAGGTAAGTGCCCCAATAGTAAAAGTCAGCAGTTACAGTATTTGTAGCTGTTGACGTTGTTTTTGGTGGGGGTGCTGGAGTTCTGAGTTCCGCTTTAACGTAGCTTAAATGCAATAAGAAAAAAAAAAAAAAAATGCATTGTTTTCAACAGGCTCAATTCAAACCAACATGTTGCATTTGGGTTCGCTAAATGGAACATGCTTTATTTAAAATACAGCCAATGTACTCTGGTGCACTACAATGCACCACAGAGTAGTGCATGTTAAGGAAAGAAAAATAATGCATTTTGTTGTCTGCTGTAACAAAAAAAAAAAATAAATAAAAAAACACCACACACACACACACACACACACACACACACACACACACACACACACACACACACACACACACACACACACACACACACACAAAAAATGCAAATTAACGCAATGCAATGTGTTAAAAAAAAAAAAAAATTTGATGCAGACTCAAGCACATTAAGCTCACCAACACATGCTAAATGCAAGTGAGGTGGTGTAAATCCAGTCTTACAATTTATTAATGAATATAGAGCTGTACTACTTTGTGTGTCTTTTAATAGCTGTCTGAAGGGCTGCGGATAATGGAGGAACGTAAACTGACCACGGTGTCAAAGCTCAGCAGCCATGATACACCGTGGTCAGCTTACAGGGGGGAGGGCATAGCCAGGCAGGATCAGGCAGGTTTTTTTAGGTGTTGCATGGGGCCAAAATTACACAGCACAAGCACTGTGCTGTATAACATGCTTTAAGGGAACAGGTTCCGTTTTGTTTTTGGGGGGGGGGGGGGGGTTTAAAAACCCTTTAATGTTTATTGTTTCGTTTTACTTTAAGCGACTCCTATACCATTACCATACAGTACTAGGACCACTTTTCAAACGTAACTGCTTTACCAAACTGCAAGCCCAGCAGACCTCCAGAGCTGCATAAGAGCTTACAAAGAAAACCTGTCACTTTTTCCTGAACAAGCTAATTAAAATTCCTACACATTAGTTATTGTATTAGCAAATAGTAGTAGTCATGAATACCTTGTCTTTAGCAACAGGCAAAGTGGTATCTATAAGGTCAAACAACCATGCATCTCCAGGTGTTGAACCCTGCCCATTTAACTCATGTTGTGGAGGCGCCAGCCTAAGCGGCAGTCCCACAGATCCTGGGAAATGGTGGCGGAGGTCATCTCTTAAAGGCACTGCTTGGTGGATAATAGAGGAAGGCTGTTGAGGGGATTGAAACCTTTGCCTTTTAACATCATACTGCCCATTGCCCTCATCGCTTCTCCTCCTGTAGATGAAAGAAAGAAAAAAAGAAAAAGAAAACACAACGTAGTGTTGTCATCTCTCACACTGCAAAAACCACCACCAGCAATGAATGTACAAATAAGTGATATATATGAAAGGACTCCAGTGGTTTGGTGAAAGTGAAAGGCGCTTAGCATAGAACACAGTTTATCATCAACACAAGCAGAGAGGAATGACAGGATAAACATTTAGATATATCTTGTCAGAGAAATATGGGGGATGCCACTGCTGACCACTTCCTAAAAATGCTGGTTACCTGGCTGTTACGCTGACCTTTTGGCATCAATACTTTCTCCATTAATCAGCCGTAACCAGTATGGAAATAGGAAAACCCAACATTTTTTTTTTCCTTCGTCAAAATACTTGACGCAAGCTAGCCAATTTAAAGCATTTAAACAGGATGATCGGCATAAAAGCCAGATAGTAAGCTTTTTTATACAAGGAGAGTTCATCAATGGCATGCTTCTATTATGACAGGTTGACACGTTATACTTTAACCCAAAAAATAAATAAAGCACACTATACTCAGCAGTGCATAACTTAATTTCTTGTTACGGTGAGGAAAATGGAACCCGAAGAGCTTACCGTAAAAGTAATTCAAAATGTAGAATCTGTCTAAGTAAAAAGGATAATCTGGGCAAAAAAGAACCCAAATTGGCACGTTTTTACATCTTCAAATTGCAAAGAAAAGCACACGGTTTATAAAGATGGAACATTTTAAACAGTACTGATTTAAAAATGCACCTTTTACTTTTAAATAGCAGTGACTGAGCACCAGCCAAGTCATTGTGCCTAGGCACAATCTCTAAAATATGAGTTTCACTTTAATTGAATTACAAATAACTGATGATATTCTAATTTTATGAGATGGTCTAAAAATATGTAGACCAGCCTCTCAATCTTTTTAAACACAGAGGAACCATTGAGGTAACTTTCAGGTCCCCCGGGGACTCCCTGCTAAAAATTAGAACTAATGATACATTAGTGGGAAGAATGCTCCCTATGCTTGTGGTCATTGGGAAGAATTACACCCTTACAAAAATTGCTATAAGGATCAATGTTATCGGTGGGAAATTATTTGAGATGAAGCAATTGCTCAAGGAACCCCTAGCAAGCTCTGGAGAAACCCTGGTGTAGACTGCATGGATATCATTAATGTGACACCAAAATCAAATTTCTTTACTAGCTGAGAGAAATCCATTACACATAATCAATTTCTGTACAACGAAAGAGGTTTAGTTTTAAAGAAATTCTAAATCAACAAGCAGGCATAACAGCCCCATGGAGACATGACTCTGTTGCACATGCATACTCCAAGGACACAAGACATTCAGTGGTTACAGATGAGACCCTTTCCATGTAACTAGGCGTTTACCAAGAAGGTAGAAAATATACTTAATATGTACCTTAAGGGGTAAACCACAAGATACATACTATTTCCTCAGGGCATTCCTCTGCTTCTCAAAGTTTATATAAGCTTCTTTCCCATTGTTTTAATGTCTGATTAGGAAAATATCAATACTGCCTAAATAACAATGTAAAGTGGACAGGGATGAATGCCATTTTTATTTAGAGCAGTCTTTATCCAGGGATGTCCAACCATTTGACCTTCCAGAGCCACATTGTAAGAAGAGGAATGGACTTGGGCCTCACATAAAAATAAAGCTTGGTACACATTGAAAATCAGCCAGTTCAGCAGGAACCAGACGGCATTTTGTGCAGCTGCCTATCCAGCAGAAGCCGGTCTCACGACAGACATCCGACCAGCAGCCGATAAGCACTGCCAGCACTGATCAGTGTGTTCTGCCGGAGGGGGGGGGCTGGCCCTCTATCAGAACACAATAGCACAGCAGGTGAGATCACGCACTAACATCGCTTTTGTTAGTATGGCAATCTGTCCGTTATTTTCATTCAGACTGCTGGGTTGAACAAAAAAAATAAATAAAAATACTGAGTGTGTACCCAGCTCAAGGATAGCTGATGAGCAGAAAAAGTTGGATCACAATTAACTTGTGCTAGAGTTCCCATCCTCCACAGACCCCCTGCACATTCTGTCGTGCTCTCTGCACTCCTGAGGCACATATGTCCACCATGAACCTTTTTCCTGGAACTGACACACTTTCGCTAGTTTTTCAGAAAGCATACAATTGCACCCCCCCAGAAGAAGCTTTAGTAAAATAAATAATGCACAAAGCCCAAAAAGCCCCCTAGATCCAGCACTTACTTGCCCAGGGAGTCCCTGCATTTGCCACTGCAATGCCCAAACTTGGCTTCCCCGGCATCCCTCCATAAATAGTCCCTACAACCCCCAGCTAAGTATTCCCTGTCATGGATGGCATCCCTACAGCTGTGTCCGGGCTGCATTCTTATAGTGATTGTAAAGTCAATTTCTTTTTTTTTTTTCATAACAAATAACAAACTTGTTATACTTACCTGCTCTTTTGTAGCGGATTTGCACAGAGCAGCCAGGATCCTCCTGTTCTTGGGTCCCCCTTTGGCTCTCCTGGCCCCTCCCTCTTGTCACGTGCCCCCACAGCAAGCATCTTGCTATGAAGGCACCTGAGCTGAGCTGCAGCTTTGTTTGTCCATCCAGACATGAAGCTGCCATTCGGCCCCACCCCCTCTCTCAATGGCGCCACGCTGTGGTGTCCTCAGCCAATCAGAAGGGAGAGTCTCGGACAACCGAGGGACTCGTGGACATCGCTGGACAGGGATGGGGCTCAGGTAAGTATTAGAAGGTGTCGGGGGAGGCTGCTGCACACGGGGGGGGGGGGGGGGGACCCTCCAACTTTACAACTCCTTTAAGGAAGAATTCCAGTAAAAAAAAAAAAAAAAAAAAAAAAAAAAAAAAAAAAAAAAAAAAAAAAAAAAAAAAAAAAAAAAAAAAGTAAAAAAAAAAAAAAAAAAAATGTTTTGCCATGCAGCGGGATTGTGCCTGCACTGCATAAATTAACTGCTCATTTTTGTCTAGGGGTGAGAAGAGCGGAGATATACTTACCTAACCTGCCGCTCCTCCAAGCACAAGGCTGGTCCCCGTCACTCCTGCACCCCCCACGCTACCAGTATTGTGCCTGGACTGTTCCTGACATTATTGTGCCCATAAGACCAGCTCTGGACGTGTTCTCCGGAGGATCAGGTAAGCATAGCCTTTCTGTGCGCCCCTGGACTAAAACTAGCAGTTAACCCATGCAGTGCGGTAGCAAACTTTCTGACCCAACATACAGTGTTTTTCAACCCTTTCCAAGTCAGGGCGCCCCGAAAAGGGTTTTCATTCTTGTGGTACACCAGTCTGACAAGCATACAAATATGTGGATCGTTTGCAGATCTTTAGCAGACACGCAGTGGTGTCATTCATTGGGAATGGTACACACCACGTTTCAGCGTGTGCCAAATCTGTGCACAAGAGGTTGGGGTGAAATGGTAAAACCACACTGTTTAGCTGCACTTTTAGCATTGCTGCTCTTGCTCTCTCCTTGGTGGTAATGATACCAGCAGGAGACGGTGGCTCCTGCCATCAATCACAGGCAATGAGGAGATATCCGTGGGGGCTGAAGGGCCGAGCAAGCCCGTATGAGTGGCCCCATAGGACTCAGCAGGGGACACGAAAAGAAGATGAGGGCTTCTCTCGTAAGAGAAACGCGTTTTATTTTATTTTTAATAAGTACATTTACAGTCACTTTAAAAAGTAGCACACACCAAATCTCACATAAAACAAACACACACATACACTGTTACAGATGCCTTCCCCTTCCCCGCTTTGCACTTTTCCATCTTCACCAAGCTCCCGCTGTGCCGAGAAGCGGTAGCTCGGTCTGATGTTTAAATGCTCCTCCCCTTTCACACAGTTTTCTTCAGACTTACAAAGCATCATTTACTAGCCACTTGACTTCTAAAGACTTCATGACCAGGCCATTTTTTGCTATGTGGCACTGTGCTACTTTAACTAGTAATTGCACGGTCATGCAACGCTGTACACTAAAATAACTTTTTTTTTCTTACACAAATAGAGCTTTCTTTTGGTGGTATTTGATCACCGCTTCATGAAATTTAGCCCAAAAATGTATTCCGTTACATATTTTTGGTAAAAAAAAATCCCAATAAACATTAATTGGTTTGTTAGGCTCCGTTCACTTCTAGGCGTTGCAATTTTACAGGCACTTTTCCAGCATTTTTGTACAGGCATTTTAAAGTTCACCAATGTAAAAGAATTAAAATGCCTGTAATCTGCTAAAAAAAAAAAAAAAGAAGTTCATGTACTTTGAGTGACGGGCGTTTTGCATCAGGCGACAGAACGATTTGATGCAAACAGGGGCCATTGAAATGAATGGGATTTGTCTTATTGGGCGTTTAGAGCTGTGGCTTAGAGCATAAAAACACACAAATGTATGTATGCATGCATGCATGCATGCATGCATAACACACACACACACACACACACACACACACACAAAAAAACACAACATTTTGTACACTTTTTGAGGGTTCAAAATATCCTAAAGCTTAGCATACGGAGTTGTAGATTACAGCAAAGGGCTGTGGTATACAAAGTATTTATTTTAAAAACTTTTTAAAATATGACCCACAGTACAGAAGGAAAAGAATACCAAACACCACAGCATGATAAAAAGGGGAAGCAAACCTCAAAATAACGCTGGATCCAGTGCTAGTACAAGGTCTCATTCTAACCAGAACAAGTGTGTACTTTCAAACACTGAAGCATGTTGCGTTAGTTAGACCAAGCATTTTAAAAAGGTGAAAGTAAAGTTGTTTTTGGATCAAATGGCTGACAGGCAGGGTATGACGGAAGGGACCCTATTGGTCTCTTCTGTCATAAATGCACCTTTCTGCCTCTCAGCTGTCATGTTCACTGAGCCACGCATGCGCAGCTCAGAAAACATTTACTGCCCCGATCCGTGCCGCGGCGATGTGACTCCTGTACGAAAGTGGCATCATGGCGGCCTGGCCTATCAAGTGGCTGAAGGCACGGGACCCGGAAGAAAGAGCATGCGAAGATGGAAGTGCCGGGAGCCCACTGGATCGGTCCCAGTGCTGGGCTGGATGACACCATACGACAGGTAACTGCCATAATGTAGTAATATGCTGTGCATACTAGTACATTATGGAATTACCCATCTGGGGGGGCCTAAATAAAAAAAATTTATAGCGGACTTTACTTGCGCTTTAAGCGGGCGGTCAACATGTCTCAAAGCAGAAAAAAAATGGCCCTTATTATACTCACATATGTGCACTGAGCTGCATTACAGTGCACTGTACATGTGGGTGAAATTTAGAATGATTTGCAAAGCACCAAAATGCAACAAATATAGTGCATTATCAAGTAACATATGTGATAAACTGTAGTTTGAACTAGCAAAAAAAGTTTCAAATAGGCCATGGATGCTGAGGAACAATGCATCAAAGTAACAGGGACTGGATGTACTTCTGCACAAGTTCTCTCTCCAAGGTGCACTACAGAGTTTTGCTAAATTATAAAGCTTGTTAGCTTTATAAAGTAGCCACAGCTTGAATAGAAAAGCCTGCTCACTCTGAATAGCTCCGATGTGCCCCCTGTTAAATCCAGCTATAGATGGTTTGAAACTCTGCCAGTTCAGCAGAGACTGGCCAAGATTTGATCCATCTATGGGCAGGCTGATTGTATCAACTTGACTCCAACCAGAATGTCGGATCTCTAACATGCGATTATTGCAGGCAGCTATAGCCACTAGCAATAATCACTGTGCTTTCTGGCAGAGATAGCTCCCCCCCACCAGGAGAACACAATAGCTCCGCAGGAGGGATTCCCCAATCAACAGTGACTGTGTTGATAGGCAGACCATAGACGAAGCAATTTTCCCTAATTAAGACCTATAGCTTTGAAAAGAGCTCCATGTTCACAAACTGACTTGGCAGGGGACCACTGCAAAGGGATCATTGCTTCCACAGAGAGCAAGGGCCCTTCACTGAAAAAGGACAGGCTTTGAGTTTCACATTTCTAATTTCTTTTTAAAGACTGAACTGATGTTATATACTTGTATACTTATATACTGCATTTTCATCATCAATACGTATTCACATACTGCAATCACGTTGTAAATCAATGCACAAGTTTTCCCAAAATACAACACAAAGATTCAAGAGATTTTAACAGAGACACCTCAAAAAAGACATTACACAAAGACTCACTTCCTGTTTTGGAATGGAGAAGAGGAACTTGGGCTGACTAAAGGGCTGGGACTTCCATATGACCACGATGGTGAGGACACGGGAGGCATAGGCAGAGCATTTCCACTCATCAGCATTCTAGAAAGACTAAAATATTAGCATGTTAATACATATTTAGGAAACAAAAAGTGCCAAATAAAAAAAAAAATTAAAAAAAAAGCAGAAACTTTCGAAAACAATAGAGAGAAATCTTCTGAAAACCACTATCTGGCCTACTCAATCCACCGCTTGTGATTGTGGAGTTGCTTAGATCTTTAAATATAATTTATTAACAATGAATAAAGACAAAACACAAAATTTAATATATTACAGCTTACTAATCAATGTGGTGGCTGCATTTGTTTTCTTTAATTTCCTCATTTATTTTCACCTGGTGATGCAGCCAGCAAGTCTGTTTTTATTCGACAAATTAGCCCAGTAAAAGTGGCAGTTTGAGGGTTAAAACAAACCATTTAACACTGACATGGGGCTTACAATGGTCGGATTTTATTTCTGTAAGATGTTTAACCACTTCAGCTCCAGAAGATTTACCCCCCTTCATGACCAGGCCATTTTTTGCAATACAACACTGCGTTACTTTAACCACTTTCAGACCAGACCATTTTGCTGGCTTAAGACCAGACCACTTTTTGTGATTCGGCACTGCGTTACTTTAACTGACAATTGCGCGACGTGGCTCCCGAACAAAATTTACGTCCTTTTTCCCCCCACAAATAGAGCTTTCTTTTGGTGGTATTTTATCGCCCCTGCAGTTTTTATTTTTTGCGCTATAAACAAAAAAAAAAAAAAAAAAAAAAAGAGCGAAAATTTTAAAAAAAATTTTTTACTTTTGCTATAATAAATATCCCCCCAAAAACATAAAAAAAATTTTTTTTTTATCAGTTTAGGCCGATACGTATTCTTCATATTAGTAAAAAAAAATTAAAAAAAAAACGCAATAAGCGATTATTGATTGGTTTGCACAGAAGTTAGAGCGTTTACAAAATAGGGGATAGTTTTATAGCATTTTTATAAATTATTTTTTTTTTTTTTTACTAGTAATGGTGGCAATCAGCGATTTTTTGTGAAAAAACTTTTTTTTATTGGGTTTTGGCGATCAGCGATTATTATTGTGACATTATGGTGGACACAGCAGACATTTTTGACACATTTTTGGGACCATTGTCATTTATACAGCAATCGGAGCTATTTAAATGCACCGATTCCTGTGTAAATGACACTGGCAGTGAAGGGGTTAACCACTAGGTGGCAGTGTAGGGGTTAAGTGTTCCTAGGGGCATGTTACTAACTGTGGGGAAGCGTGGCTGTGTTTTAGTGAACACTGATCTCTGCTCCAAATCACTGGGAGCAGAGATCAGTATCACTAGTTGCTAGGCAGAACGGGGAGATGCGGTTTACTTCCGCATCTCCCCGTTCAGCCAGCCTATGAGACGTTCGCAGGTATCCCCGCAGCAATCGAGTCCACGAGACCCGCAACCGGACTCACGGGGGTCCCGACCGGCGCTGCCGCACACGGTGGCAATCTTAAAGGGGACGTAGCACCTGTAAGCCCTTTTGCCTGCCCGTGCCATTCTGCCGACGTACATTGTCATGTGCCGGTTGGGAATCGGTTAACTGACAATTTTGTACCAAAAACGTATGCCCTTGTTTTACCACAAATAGGGTTTTCTTTTGGTGGCATTTGATCACCTCTGCAGTTTTTATTGTTTGCGCTTAGAGCTGCACGATTCTGGGAAAAATTTTAATCATGATTTTTTTTTGCTTAGAAAAAAGATAACTATTATCTCACAATTATCGCGGCGTAACATCTTTCATATTATACAAAAAAAAAATTGGGCTTACTTTACAGTTTCGTTTTCAAGACCTTTTTTTCCAAAAAAAAAAAAAAATGCATTTGAAAGACTCCTGCGCAAAAATCAGTGTGCCAAAAAATATTGCAACTGCCATTTAATTCTCTAGGGTCTCTGCTAAAAAAATAACAAAAAAAAAAAAAAAAATGTGTGTGTGTATGTGTATGTGTGTTAATATATATATATATATATATATATATAATATATATATATATATATATATATATATATATATATATATATATATATATATATATATATATATATATATATATAAATTTATTATGTTTGGGGGTTCAAAGTAATTTTCTAGCAAAAAATTATGAACTTGAAACCAACAAGCGTCAGTCCAAGTGGTAAACTCCCCTCATTACAGACTGAAGTTCATTCCTTTGATCTAAAGAACAAAAGGGTTACAATGTTTATAGTCAACTCAGCAGCTGAGGAATGGTGTGAAACTTGGCAGACCGCCTGGGTTATTTTTTTTGACAGCTGTCGGCTTGGGCAGAGAACGCTGCATAGAATCGGGAAAATGCTTTAAGATAATATTTTTTACTTTCTGCTATAAAACAATTCCAATTAAAAAAAATAAAAATCTTCATCAATTTAGGCCAATATGTATTCTGCTACATATTTTTTGGTAAAAAATAAAAAAATCCTAATACCTGTATATTGATTGGTTTGAGCAAAAGTTACAGTGTCTACAAACTAAGGAATATTTTTTTTTTCTAGTAATGGCAGCGATCAGCAACTTATTGTGGTGGACAAATCGGACACCTAACTGACACTTGACACTCTTTTGGGGACCAGGGACACTAATACAGTGATGAGCACTTAACAGTTCCAATAATGTGATATTGAAAGTGCTCAATACAAAATCCGTGTTGCAAGGTGCTCAGACTGGGTGCCCCACATAGTTGGTCAACTCATAGGGGTGAGTGAACATCTATTTCTAGTATGGTCGTTCAAGCATGAGGGGAAACCCCTGGAGAGATCCATGGCTGGTGTATCTTGCAGTAGGTTAGGGCTGCAACTAACGATTATTTTCATAATCGATTAGTTGGCCGATTATTGTTTTTCGATTAATAACCTTAAAAAAAAAAAAAAAAGTGCGGTGTATAATTTAGTTAATATGTAAAGTTTAAAAAAAGTTATTTATTCCTAAATATCTCTATACGCAGGGGTAACTATAAAAATAACCAACTGTATGGTTAGGGAGTAAAATCTTTAATCCACTCTGAGAAGAACAGACAGAAGGTATATACTGTATATACTATTAGAGATTGAATCTTGTAAATAGACTTTTTTCACATGAATATTCTCGTCTGAAAATTGATCCGTGTGGCCAGCATAAGGCTCGGTACACACAGATGCAGTTTGCATTTGATCAGTTTATGCAGTGCTTTTTTGCGCACGCTTTTTGCTGTTTTTTTTATGCCTTTTTTTGGGCCAATTTGTTGTTCGGCAGATTAAAAGACACAAATTGCTGCAAAAATGCACTGCATGCTTCTCTGCAGCTTCTCCATTGAAGTATATTGAACCAAAAAAGCACTGTTTTGTGTTGGAAAGGGTCAAGGACCGTTTTCAAATACGCAGCAGCTGAAAAAAGCAGAGATGTGAGCGTTAAATGAACTGTAATGCATTTCTGCAAAAAGCACCAAAAAACATGGGTGGGAACCAGGCCTAAGACATTTAGTAACATAATGGAGTTAAAAAAATAAAAATTATTAGCCCTTCATAGTACAAAAAGAGCAAATTGCTACAGTAAGGGTTTTTTACTGCGCAACAGGGAAAGTAATATTTACAGTAGCGATTTGCTCTTTTTGTACTATAAAAGGGCTACATTTCGTTTTTTTTTTAACCCCATTATGTTACTGGCCGATTAATCGATTATGAAAATAATAATCGATTAGTTGTTTCAGCCCTACAGTAGGTTAATTCATATAAGCGTATCTTGCAGCTACAAGACCCCACATCTCTCCTCCAGGCTGGAAAGCATGAGATCGAGAAAAATAAAATAAAAAAAATTCACCAATCTCATGCCGACAGCTGCGGTCTCTGCTTTGTTTACTTGCAGGAACCCGGGCGCAACGTTATGACGGTCATAGAGATGACTGGTGACCATTTAGTAACCAGAAATCTCCATCGTTACCTTTAATAGCCATTCAAACCCCTGTGTGTAAACTTGTGTGCATGTTATCAGGCCAAAATCACCAGGGAATGTAAACTTTTGATCAGGGTCATTTGGATGGTTTCTGTAGTCATTCTGATTTAAAAAGAATAAACAAAGTTGGCTGATAATAAATGGCTTCAGCCAAACACTAACCATGAGTGAAAGAAATGTTTGCGTTATCGGTCAGGGGTGCCCTGCATACAGAGCGCAGACTTCAGGGGTGCCCTGCATACAGAGCGCAGACTTCAGGGGTGCCCTGCATACAGAGCGCAGACTTCAGCCTTCTTCCCCAGCTGCTTACCCTCTGACTCCCCCATCCACATTACCCCTCTTTAGATCTGACCTCTGCATACAACCCTCCCCCTCCACTGTCCCATCCACCTTCTCTCCCCCTCCTTAAAAGCTCCATCTTACATGTCTTACTTTTGCTTCTGTATTAAACTGAAGCACCCAGTCAGCTCTAGTACCCCCCTCGCCCCGCCCACTGTTGGTGGCTCTGCCTCTTTCACTTGCAGGGAGACCATCCAGTGGGGGTGTCGGCATCCTCACTCGGAAATGCACAGTTGTACAGTTCTGTTTTCGTAAGCATTTCATTGTTTTCCAGATACTAACAAGCAGTTGAATGCATTATTGTAGTCCTTTAAAGAAGAATTTCAGGCATAGTATATTTATACATTAGTCCAGCTTGCACCAATGTAACCATTTACAGTATCATTATATACTATGCAAGTACCATACCTGGCCAATGCCCCCAAAAGCTGGAAGTCACTGAATATACATCTCGCTACTACAGTGATCTCAACTTTCTTCCAGGTCCCATTCAGAGTGGCTGGCAGGATTCATTGTGAACACAAGAGTCAGCTGTTCAGCACGGTTGCCATTCAGAGATTGCTTTGCATTCTCTGATTGGACAAGGTGGAGAGGCAGGGCGATGTTGTCATGCTCTCCAACTCCATTCATTCAGAGAATGCTTTGCATTCATTCAGGGTGGAGCTTTTACTCGTGACGTCACCATGCATGCCGCAACCAGGAAGTGATTGGATTGTTTACAGATGAGCACTTGTAACTTTTTAGCCATTTGAGGGATTAGTACTTTACAATAAAGGGTTTTACATACAGTTTTACACTGTTACTATCCCTGGCTTTTTTATGTTATGGTCGAATAAACCGCTGATTTGGATGAGCTGTTCTGGTGATTGAATAAGGAAACCTGGAGGGTTGACACATTGATACACAAGCTCATGTGAGTCTTTCTCTATAAAGAGTCCACATGTTCCAGTAAGAGCCCTGTACATTCAAGGTGGTGGGACAGTTTGGTGCTTGGAATATCTGGCTATCAAGATTTTCATTTTTCACCAATTTGAACTTCTTATATACAGTATATTTTGGGTTCTTTATTTCTATCGGTTTACACAGGAAGATTGACACCATTGTTTGCAGTTTTAGCACGGCAATTCTACATTAATTCAGATTACCCGACCCTCTGTCTTCAGAATGCATCAAGCTGTCTGGTCAGCATGGGACCCAAAAGCAAGTGGAGTTCACTGGAGTAGAAATGCCTACTTTAGTGATTATCAGCTTCCAATGGCGTCAGCCAGGTATAGATAATACATAGTAACATTGGTCCAAGCTGGACCAATGTTACTATGTAACAATATACCATACCTGGAATTAATCTTTAAAGTGACACTAAACAAATTTTGGTCAAAATAAATGCAAAATATTTAAATATTAATGCACCATCTATTTTTTCCTCTGTTTCATCTTTTGAATGCAAGATTTTAGACTTTTTTTTTTTTAGACTTTTTATTTTGTTCTAGGGTGGCAACATTTGTTCTCCATGCCCACATTGTGTATGTGAACACAACCAGCCTTTCCTGCTTGCTCCTGAGATGGCCTACACATCTACCTGCAGACCCATTCAGTGCTATGGAAATTGTAGTACATGTAGAGGGGAGCGTTAACCAGACATACAGTAATGCCACTGCTCGCTCTACACTGTTAGCGGTGACATGCATGAGTAGCACAAGACAAAAACAAGCCTAAAAACTACAGTAAGAAATAATAAAAAAAAAAATTGATCTATGGTACACTTGAATTAAAGGGGTTGTTTTTTCACCTTAATGCATCCTAATGACCAGCCCCCCCCCCCCCCCGTTTCACTTACTAGAGCCTCGGCGGAGACACGCTCTTCCTCTCTGCATCGGGTCCTGGCTCTTGATTGGATAGATTGATAGCAGCGCAGCCATTGGCTCCCGCTGCTGTCAATTAAATCCAATGACATGGGGGACAGGGCAGAGTCCGGCATTTGTGTCTATGGACGCCGAATGCTGGACTCAGGAGCACGCCTGCATGGTAACCCCCCAGGGAGAGCGCTTCTCCTAGGGGGGTATCTGATGAGAGGAGGAGCTGCAAGAGCCGCCGAGGTCCAGGAACCCCTCTGAAAACGTCGAGGTAAAAAAAAAAAAGATGAAGCATTACAATCACTTTAAGAATGATTGCTGTAATAAAAATTGCATTTATTGTCACTTTAAAAAACATTAAATATTTTTTTTTAAATGCATACATCTGTCTTAAAACGAGCTACACGGTGGAGATAAGTATGATTTGTTTGTTAAAAAAAAAAAAAAAAAAAAAATGAAGCATTACAATCACTTTAAGGATGATTACTGTAATAAAAATTGCGTTTATTGTCACTTTAAAAAAACATTAAAAATGTTTTTTTAAATGCATACATCTGTCTTAATGTTAGCCTGTTGGAATCCCCCAGTCACATTTATAGCAACGATCGCTGTGAACCTAGGCAAGAGGAGATCACAAAAAAAAAAAACGCAACTAAGTTGGCTCTGCTGCAGTGTATAAGTGCTTATGGTGAATCTGCCATTAAAAGGGAAGAATATCATAATGACCTTCTGTATGCTGCTGTTCCATCATTTTCCAGTTAGCAGATTTGAGGTGTGTTTTTAGCCAAGCTGTGCTGCTGCTGTCCAGGATCTTGGTGGACTGTTTGGCAGGTAAAATGATTTCATACATGTATTTCAAATCTTATTCCTAGATTTAGACTGAAATTTTCACCCATGGTCAATGTCCTATTGCGTGAATCAGTGGAACCATAAGCGTGCGCACAGGGTGTGCCGGGTGTTCCTGGGCACACCCTAATCAACCCATGCACATTAGCATTAGCGCTTTGTGTGCCAGCGTGAAGATAGAAAAGATCTTCCTCTTACCGACTTTGCCATAAGAGAAGTGCTCATGCTCTTCTCTTTCACTGTGTCAGCAGGGAGATCAATGTGCCAGGGCCATATATATGTAGACAGACACACACACGTGTTTTTGAGCTTTAGGGTGCGCACCCTAATACAATAGGCTGTGCACACCTATGAATGGAACATACCGCTTTTACTAATGTTGCTTGTTCTTTCGTCCACTCCTCCTTTGTGCCTCGGGGTATAAAGCACTCTGTGGGGGGAGGGAAAAAAAGCTTTCCCATGTAAATGAATGTGCAAAATTAGAAATTTGCCATTCGATTTGCTTTCCCTAGCTTGTAATCGATTTCTTCTAGTCCAGATGCTGTAAGCAGATCTGTAAATTGTCAGCAACATGGGGGAAGAAAGCGCCAGATCTGTGTCTTCTAAATGCACAGATTAAAAGGCCCATCTGTCATAAGCAGATAAAATGTCCCTTGAAATTCTCTTAAAATGATGCACATTACATGTGCTGATTTTACAGACCCCATTACTACATCCACAAAAGTACATGCTAAACCCGCGTGCACATTACATTACACTGAGATAAAACACAATCTGCTTCTTAGACTGGCTGATGATGGGGCGGCACAGTGGTGTAGTGGTTAGCACTCTCACCTAGCAGTAACAAGGGTCACTGGTTCAAATCCCAACCATGACACTACCTGCCTGGAGTTTGCATGTTCTCCCTGTGCCTGCGTGGGTTTCCTCCGGGTACTCCGGTTTCCTCCCACAATCCAAAGACATGCAGGTAGGTGAATTGGCTTCTGTCCAAAATTGGCCCTAGTATATGAATGGGGGGATTGTGGGCTCCTTGAGGGTAGGGACATGTGATGTGAGTGTGCAATGTACAGGGATAGGGACAATTGTAGACACTCACTCAGGTTGAACTGGATGGACTGGTGTCTTTATTCAACCTTACTAACTATGAAACTATGAAACTATGCCGTTAGACTATCTGTAAATCAGACAGACTTTGACACGCAAGTCCAACTGCACTGTAAATCCATTATAAATCGGAATATCTGAAGTAAGCCAACATTAGTGGAATTGTGTGTGTGTGTGTTGTGTTTTTTTTTTTTTTTTTAACCCCTCATGACCCAAGTGAAAATGCACATAGGCAGACATTGCCTGATGAGCCAATTTTGGTTGGACTACGTTAGAATATTATTTAGTACCCTTAACCGATTGGCCTGGGTATAATACTGTAGTTAAAGAATTATAGCAGATGGGTTCTAATGAATACTGTGGTTGTAATGTGTGGCAGAGCATGTCTCCACAAAGGTCCATCTAATGTCTATGGCCAGTTTGATTCCAGTCAAATGATTTTATTTTTTTCATACAGATTATAAGAAGGCATACTGTGACAGTCTCCCCATTACTTATAAGGCAATGTAACCTGGGGCTTTATTGTTTATTCATATCTGTTCTAACAATCTAGATGAGTACAAAGTAAGTGAAACCTAAAAGGGGTTGTAAAGGTAATTTATTTTAATTTTTTTTAAATAACAAACATGTTATACTTACCTCCACTGTGCAGCTCGTTTTGCAGAGTGGCCCCGAACCTGGTCTTCTGGGGTCCCTCGGCGGCTGTCTCGGCTCCCTCCTGCAAGGACTCCACAACTTCATGTGAGCTCCCTCGCATGGTGTGGAGTGCTCCCGTGATACAGAAAGAGGCCATAGCAGCACTGTATCACTCGGCCCTGCCCCCCGGCGCGCCGCATCATTGGATGTGATTGACAGCAGCGCAAGCCAATGGCTGCGCTGCTTTCAGTCCATCCACTGTAACCAATCAACGGCCAGGCTGAGCGGCGATGTTGGGGGCGAGCGCGGGACTTTCGAGGGGTCAGGCAAGTAAAACATGGGGGGGGGGGCTGGGGGGGGTGGCATTGTCGGAAGTTTTTTCACCTTAATGCATTATGGTGATTTTTTTTTTTTTTTACCTTTTACAACCCCTTTAACCCTGCAGATTACTTGAAATACTGAATACTGAAAAAATCCTCCCTGCTGATAAAGCAAATGCACACATGCATAACTAAAGACTGCTGTCGCCCCCTCTGGGAATTTGTAGTTTAGACATTGGGTTATAATGGGGAATAATGCTGAGGGGGAAAGTGGGATTTCAAAGGGGTGGGAGTTGGTTAACATTACAAAATGTGAATGTACAGCTTTTAAGTGATAAAGCAACATTCCTCCTTTTTTTCTTTTTTTTTTTTTTCTTTTTCCCTCACATCCTATTTTACTAACCTCTCTATGGTTTTGATAATTTGTAAAAGATTAGCTCGATACTTGATTTTATAAAAAAAATGCCATGAACGAAACAGGACAGGTAGAGGTATATAATGAGACTCTACTTCTCCAATTACCATGCTCTTCAACGATTTCCTTAGACGCAATCCCAATGCTTCCTCATGTTGTTTTTATATATTTATATATATATATATATATATATATGTATAATTTTTTTTTTTTTTTTTTGATCTTCTAATTTGATCTTCTAAGACAGGGGTAGGAAACCTCGGCCTTCCAGCTGTTTTGAACCCATGAGACATTGCAAGACTCTGACAATCACAGGCATGACTCCTAGAGGCGGAGGCATGATGGGATTTGTAGTTTCACCACAGCTGGAGGGCCGAGGTTGCCTACCTCTGTTCTAAGATCACCTGGGTTAGGCTTTTTTTTTAAATTTTTTTTTTTAGAAAAATAAATTCACTAGCAAGCCCCAATAACATAAAAGCGTAAGGATGGCATGAAGAAGACTTAGAAAAAAAAAATAAATGAAAGGCCTACCTTTTTTAAAATTTGGCCTCTTTTGAAAAACTCAGCATTCACGTAACAATTTGTTCATGTTTGGAACTGAATTGGTCACCTTTACAAGTCTGTTACTGGAGTCCATCACGAAGGCAGAACAAATGGTACTGCAGGCTGACTTGCCCAACTGGCTGGCCTCCATATTAGCCTGGCTGTAATTTGTAGGGCAGTGTACGGAGGTCAGTAGTTTGTAGAGCAGAGGACCACGTCTCAATAGGGCAGAGATTTGCATTGACGGAGTCACAGCAGGACAGAAACTTCCCTCACATGCATAGCAGGGAAGCACTGACGGCATACTATTCTTTCGTCCATTCCATGCAAAGTCTCACACACAAGTGCCTGGGATGGACAAGTAAGGAGGGACAGAGGGGATGAGTGCAGCACCCTAGGTATGTTCCCTGTGCCCCATTACATATGTGGGGGGAGCAATTTAGACTGGGGTCAGCAATGCAGGGATGCAATCTTCTGTCCGCGATCGAGGGATGTGCTGCCCTTTTCAACATGTTCATTAACATACTGGTTAACAGGTCATGCACGGGACAGTGTGAAGTGCAAACAGGACATTGTGGCCATCATAGCTTCCAAGATCCAAGGGGGCCTTGCATCTCCTTATCTAATGCAATACTACTTTGCTATCCATCTACAACAACTAGCCTCGTGGTCTCCCCTTCTTTATTCAACAGATGGAATGAGCTGATGGCTGGCTACTATCCATTTCAAATGAGAGAAGGTGTTTTTTTTTTTTTTTTTTGAAAATATTTTTTATTAGTTTGCAATTAATAAAACAAAGGAAACAAACAATTAAACATAGTTCGGTCTTACATTGAAATGATACGGCCCACGTGAGGACCACTTATTTGTTCTTGTTAAACAGAAATGGCACATATGTAGCACAAATCAAGATACTATGTCCAATAGCAGCAGTCAATGGGTCATTAGATAATCTATTACACATTTGTATATAATAGGATGACACCTGATATATTTGTTGTGCACGTTCCACACCCACTCGAGAGCCACCATCGGCAGATTCCCTTAGAAGACCTCTGAGGCCGAGGAGGGGTCCGCTAGCCATTTAGACCAGATTTTGTCATATTTGTTGGGGCAACCTCTATTTGCGTATGTGTCTTTATAGAGAGGAAGGCTGTTGTTGATGAGGTGTTTCCATAGAGAAAGAGGAGGAGGGGTTGGCTTGCGCCAGCTAAGGGTTATGGCTTTGCGGGCATAAAACAGTAGGAGTCCCATTAGCGTACGACCCGCTGCTGTAGGGATTAGTTGTTCCACCAGACCTAGTATGCAGATCCCCATTGAAGGTTGTACTTGCACAGATGTAATTTGCGTGATATAATCTAATACCTCCCTCCAGTAACTGACTATTGCCGGGCAGGTCCAGAAAATATGGGTGAAGTCACCAGGAATCCCACCACATCTCCAACACCCGGGAGGTGAGTCAGGGTTCATTTTGTGAAGTCTGAGGGGTGAAATAACCCCGGTGAGCTATTTTGAATTGGATCAGGCGGTCTCTTAGAGAGACCAGGGATTTGAAAGGGAAATCCCACATGTCGTCCCAGTCATCATTATCGAACTCCGGTATGTCATGCAGCCATTTAGACCTTAGCTTTTCCAGAGTTGGAAGAGAGGTGATGATTAGATGTGAGTACAACTGCGAGGTGGTTTTTTTTGCACAGTCTGACCTAAGGAGGTCCTCTAGTGAAGATTGGATCAGTTGAGGAGGGGAATTAGAGAATTGGCAACCGAAGGCATGGGAGAGTTGAATGTATCTAAAAAAATAGGTCAGTGGTATGTTAAAATCTGAGTTCAGTTTGGAAAGCGGGACTAGGGATTGGTTGGGTATGATCTGTGACACCAGTTTTATATTGAATTTTGTCCAGGCATGGGGTTCAGGCAATTTGTAGATGTGTTCTAAGGTTGGGTTTAGCCAGAGGGGGGCATTGGGTGATATTGCCTGTTTAGGGTATTTTTCAATTTTGAGACCTGCCCCCCATGCATGCAGTGTGGTGCGCATGGAGGGTGTAAGCTGATATGGGGCCCAAAGGCCGCGAAAGAGCAAAAATTTGAGCGCCTCCAGGGATCCCAGCACTGCCATCTCAAGCTGGGTAGCTGGATTGGACATGTCCGGATTGAGCCACCAAGCTGCTGATACTAGTTGGGTGGCTAAATAGTATTTGTATAGATCCGGACATGCCAAGCCACCCTGAGAGGTCGGGCGTATCAGCGTAGTCCAGCTATATCTGGGAGACTGGGATCCCCATAGAAAAGAGGCAAGGAGACGATGTAAGCGTATGAAAAAGGATTTAGGTATCCATTGTGGGGAGTGGCGGAATAAATAGGTGAATTTGGGTAATATTTTCATTTTGAACAAATTTATACGTCCCATCAGTGATAGGGGCAGTGATTCCAATGCCTTCAGCCAATGCCGAGTGTCCTGAACTACCGGAGATAGATTTAGGGGTAAGTATTCAGAGGCCTGTCTGAAGACCACCACCCCGAGGTATTTGAAAGTCTCTACCCATTGAAGGGGAATGTTAGTGGGAGCTGTGTCGCGGGCCGCTGAGTCTATGGGAAACAAAAGAGACTTTGTCCAGTTGACTTTGAGGCCCGTGACAGAGGAAAAGGAGTTGAGGATCTGCAGAGCGCCCTCAAGTGATGGCCCCGCATCATTGAGGAAAAGTAGGAGGTCGTCTGCATACAGGGCGACCCTCTCCTCCAGCCAGCCAATCCGCAGCCCCTTTATATGGGGGGAGGTACGAAGGGCCTCTGCAAGAGGCTCCATCGCGATGGCGAACAGGGCCGGAGAAAGAGGGCAGCCCTGCCGCGTACCCCTGAACAGATGGAAGGACCGTGACAGGCCCCCTCCCAACTTAATAGCTGAGGTGGGGTCTCGATTAAAGAACCTTGATCCATTCAATAAAGACCAGGGGAAACCCCATTCTTCGGAGGATCTCCCAGAGGAAAGGCCACTCCACCGTGTCAAAGGCCTTCTCAATGTTGAGTGAGGCCACCACCCTGGACCCCTCATTGAGATGACGTGCGTGTATGTTGGTGAACAGGCGTCTCAAATTTACATCAGTTGCTCGGTTGGCCATGAAACCAGTTTGGTCAGTCTCGATGACGGAGGGCAGCAGGGGCTGTAGTCTTGTAGCTAGTAATTTGGTGAGGATCTTGAAATCTGTATTAAGGAGGGCGATCGGCCTGTAGGAGGCACAGGAAGTGGGGTCCTTAGCTGTTTTGTGTATGAGAATGACGTGGGCATGACTCATGGAAGCCGGAAGGGCACCTTCAGCCAGACAGTGGGTGTAAAGCTGAGCCAGTTTGGGGGCCAGTAGGTCTCCATGAGTCTTATAGAACTCAAGGGGGAAGCCATCCGGGCCCGGAGACCTTCCCGAGGGGAAGGACCCAATCGTCTTCAGAACCTCCTCAGGGGTGATCGGTTTCACTAGGGATTATCTTTCCTTGTCAGACAGCCAGCCTAGTGCCAAGGGGTCTAACCATGGTGCAAGGTCTCTTGGCTGGAAGTCTGATGGCAGTATTGAGGTGTAGAGAGAGTCGTAATATTGGCGAAATGTCTCTAGTACGTCTGACAGCGAAGAGGCTGACTCTCCCGAAGGGGTCACCACGCTAGGGATCACCGTCAGGGGTTTATCATGTTGCGTCAACATCGCCAAAAGGCGACCGTTACGGTCTCCCTGTTCGAAGAACCGTTGCCTGTTCCGGTAGAGGTCCAGTCTGGTAACCTCGGTGAGGTGGAGGTGTAGCTCGTGTTTTGCTGTGTTGAGGGAATCAAAATGCATGTCAGTGGGGTCGGCAGCATAAATGTCAGTTTGGGATTGCACAGCGGACTGCAGGGTAGTCGTGGCCTCAGCATGTTCCCTCCTAATCCCAGCAATAGACGAGATGTATTGTCCTCTCGTAAAAGCCTTGAAGGCGTCCCAGGTCATTGTCGTGGATGAGGACCCTGTATTAATTTCCCAAAACTCTGCTAAACGTGGTGGAATGATATTAGCCAGGTCCGCATAGGAGATCCAGTGGGTTCCCAAGCGCCAGAGGGACGAAGAGCGGGAGGACGGAGAGCGAATGTTTAGGAGTAGGGGGCAGTGATCGGAGAGTCCGCTGGGTAAGTAAGCGGCATCTAATATGTCTGTCAGCATAGTCGAATTAGCAAAGGCGAGGTCTATACGGGAGGAAGTTTTATGTGTAGTGGAGAAACAGGAGTATGCTCTGGTCGTGGGATGTCTCCATCTCCACACCTCAGTTACTCCCAGAGCCTCAGCCCAAGAGAGTAAGTCTGTGGAGAATTGTTTAGGGGGGATGGGTCTGTCCAGGTCTGGGGCTAAAATGGCATTGAAATCGCCCATGAGTAACAATTTGGCCGGGCAGTATGGTGTGATTTTCTCTAGAATGGTGTACAGGGTGGAGGGGGAAAAAGGTGGGGGGATGTAAACACCCACCACTACATATCGGATTCCCCAGACAGTGAACACTATTATCACATATTTACCCTGGGGATCAGTGTGAACCTGTTCCATCACACAGTGGAAGGACTTACTGATCAGTATTGTGACTCCTCTAGCATATGTGGAGTAAGAGGCGTGAAAGGCCCTCTGGACCCATGGCTTTTTCAGTGCCAATAGTTTGCTGCCCATAAGGTGCTTTTTCTGCAGAATTATCATATGTGGGGAATGCAATTTAAGGTATTTGAAGAGCACTGCTCTTTTAAATTTGGAATTAAGCCCCTGGACGTTCCAGGACATTATATTGAAAGTGGGGACGTCACGTCCTGTCATTGTGTGGAGGCTTGATACGGGAGGAAAGGAGAGTTGGAGCAGGTGTGTGTGCACATCTCATGAGCAGCAAAGACCTCAGGGACCCTTGCCAGGTGAAATAATGACCAATGTAAGACCAGGTAAACAACCGAACAAAAACATACAACAAGCTAAGAAACAATACCCATAATGACACCGAGGTGTTAGCCCTGCCCTCATCTGATGACATCCCGAAAACTGGGGAGTGATCAGATCAGGCCTATACCCAAGAACTTACCAACGGTAAACCTTTAAACTTTGGTTAGTATGGTCACGTCCTGGACCAAGAAAAAAAAACACCAAAAAAAAGAAGGTGTTTTTTACATTTTTTAGACTCCTGCTTACCTAGGTGGATGCAGCATTGGTTTGATGCTGCATCTGCCCCTGCCTGCTCTAAAGCTGAGAATTGAGTGATCAAACGCCATAGATCGCTCGGTTCTCTGTTTTCTGAGCAGAGAGCTTTTTGGCCTCACCAACAGCTGGTGACTGTTGGTGAGGCCAAAAAGGAATGATCTCTGATGGGAATCTTGATTTTGCTTCCTGGTGACCCATTCCCAAAGCATTCTTTATCTGAGGAGGTAGGAAGAGATTTTAGGATAGAAATTCTCAATTTCCATCTGACAAATATTGTGAACAATTTAGTTTTGTACAGTTTTTGCAAGGATCTTGTTCAGTGGTACTACACTCCCATCATACTGCACATCTTGTGCCCCTCCTTGCCCAGTATATTTTGAAGATACCACAATTAGGATTGGCTCCTCCTGTGGTGTATTTTTTATTTTAATTTTATTTTTTTCTATACCTTGCTGGGAGTTGTTAAAGTAAAATTACTAAGCTAGTTATAAGTTCTCCCTCTATATCCCATGCATTATCTCCTATGACTTCCTGTCTGTTAAAGTAAAGCTAAAGGCAAAACTCGGGGTCCTCAAGAGATTCCTTTTTAATATGCAGGGATTTCCTCTCCCTTCCTTTTTTTGGCTATGGGACAGAAGGTGAAGGGAAATCATTGCACCAAAGAGGACAGAAAATAACCTTAAAGGGGTTATAACAACCCTCCCTTACCCTATCCAAAATGAAAAAAAAGTTTTGCCTATACTACTTTCATTCTGTTCAGCCCCCCAATATATTTATTCCTTGCAATATTTTCACACTAGTGGTTCTGTAATATGCATATTCACAACTCTTCTACTTGAAAAAGAAACCTTCATTTTTTTACAGCCCTCTTTCATAAGTCTACCTTGACATTCTACTGTTTACCTAATTACTACAGTAATTGTGTTTTTTGTGTTTTTTTTTTTAACTATAAAAAATCTGTAAAAATACAATTGTATTTAAAGGTTATACAAGGTTCTGGTTTAAATGTTGCTTCAGGGTCTTGTGTTTTTTAGTTAAACTTTTTATTTTGGTTGGGGGCACAAAGGATGCTTTAAAAGCTGGTACGGGCATATAAAGGTGAAAGTACTGTCTGCATAGCTACTTTTACTATCACATCTACATTGTAAAGTGGGGGTTATTTTTGAAAGGTGGGGTTATCTTTTAATTATAATCTCCCTTGGCAACACTGAGCTAATAATAGTCCAGTAACATTTAATGAGGCAGAGATTATTAAAATAGGTATAGGTGAATGTGCCTTGTACCATGAAAATAAGTGATCCCCAAGGATGCCAAATGAGACACACTGACGTAGGAAGTTTGCAAACACCAAGCCTAAGTGAAAATAAACTGCTTACATATAAATGACTTTTCTTCACACCACTTGCCGAGATGTAAATCTGTTTAGACCCATGAATATGCTAACAAAAGAAGCTGATTAAAATTGTGAAAAAAATATATAGCTTTGCTTAAAGAGGATATACATTATGCAATAGTGTGCTCAAACACAGTTGAAGTGATTCTAAAGGTTGAAGGTTTTACGTTCATGCATTCTTTGCATAAATGTAAAAAAAAACTTCAGTGTGCAGCTCCCCACCACTGCCCCCCCCCCCCTAATACTTACCTGAACCCGATCTGGATCCAGTGATGTGCAGGAGAGCAGCTGCTCTCTTGGCCCTCTGCCTCCTCATTGGCTCAGACCATCAATCATTGATCCACCTCCCTACCTTTCATCATAGGCCTTGTTGACTCCTCTCCAAAATGTAGCGTTTATGGTTGTGGCCAAAAAGCTCAATTTTGGTCTAATCACTCCAAATGGCTTTGTGCCAGAAGGTTTGTGGCTTGACTCTGTGCTGTTTGGCGTATTGTAAGTCGGATACTTTGTGGCATTTGCGTAGTAATGGCTTTCTTCTGGCAACTCGACAATGCAGCCCTGTTAGCCAGGAGCTGAGTTTAGTTATTGGCTTAGACACACAGATGTTTTGTTTAATTTATGCTTTTGGACTTGATGTAAAAAGCCCTCCTGCATTGAAACTGTGTTTGTTGCCTTGCTGAATAAAGGTGAAGGATAAACCAAATTCAAGTTCATGGCATTTATAAAGATCACGAATTGCGTGGTGAATCCCATATTGTTGTGTTTTTTTAATAAAAAAAAAATATAAACATATATATTATACACTATATTACCAAAAGTAATGCCTGCCTTTACACGTACATAAACGTTAGTGGCATCCCAGTCTTAGTGTAGTGTAGGGAGTACTTGCTGAGTGAGTTTGGGGTGAAGGAACTTGACTGGCCTGACTTCACAAATGCGCTTCTGGAAGAATGGTCAAACATTCCCATAGACACACTCTTAAACCTTGCTGGCAGCCTTCCCAGAAGAGTTGAAGCTGTTATAGCTGCAAAGGGTGGGCCTACTCAATATTGAACCCTACGGACTAAGACTGGGATGCCATTAAAGTTCATGTGCGTGTAAAGGCAGGTGTCCCAATACTTTTGTGTGTGTATTTTTTTTTATTTTGCATGTAACTGTTGGTAATCTCACTGCTTTGGTATACTGTGTGCTTTCTTTTTAAAGCATACCAATTTATTTGTTTATCTCTTCTTTCCAGAGAGCAACCCATCTTTAGCACCAAAGCCCATGTCTTCCAGATTGATCCAAACACAAAGAAGAACTGGGTTCCTACCAGCAAACATGCAGTTACTGTGTCCTATTTTTATGATAGCACAAGGAATGTCTACAGGATAATTAGTCTGGATGGGTCGAAGGTAAGGTAGCCTGCCATAAGTATTGTAGGCTTTGGCTAAACCAGGTATCCTCAAACTATGGCCCTCCAGCTGTTGCAGAACTACACATCCCATGAGGCGCCGTAAAACTCTGACATTCACAGACATGACTAAGCATGATGGGAATTGTAGTTCCTGAACAACTGGCGGGCTGTAGTTTGAAGACCCCTGGGCTAAACTGTGGCTCAGCCATGGTATTATATGCTGTAATAGGTTGTGGCATCATCTGATATTGTCAAGTGCAGCCATAATATGTACCCATATTTATTACAGACCCTAGAATTGGAATGCCACAGCCCATGTCTGGGTCATTACATTTCCTAATCACTTATTTAGCTGTCTAAAGTTATCTTAACTTACTTTTGTGTTCTGATGAATGTCTGACCATAAGGAAAAACTTGAAGCTGTATTGGCCAGTTTGTATTTTAAAACTACTTGGAGAACACTCAATAAGGTGAAGTTAGGGGGAGAGTAGATTGAATTACCCCTTTGACTTTGTATTTCTGAAAATTCTAATAAGAGATATGCCTTGTAATTTGTCTATCTAGTCTCTTCAAGAAAAGATTTTCCCAATTACTTTTCCCGAGAGCCATCCTGGGGACTATAACTATTGTGTTGCTGTATATTGGATGTGGCAGATGAATGTAACTGAACGTTACCATCTGAGTTAACAAGAGCTATCCAAAAGCAGCATAGGATTTAACTTGCCTGCTGCCATCTTTAACAGAAATATACATTTTTGGGTGGAGTTACAATTTGAATCATCCTGAATAAAAGGCTTATTTAAATAAGTAAAATGCTATACAACTCATAAATGAGTCTTCTTACTTTGCCATTTTCTTCTGATCTGTCATATCTATACGGAGAATTGTAAAAGTATTGACAGCATTAGGTTCTGACAACATAACTTTGAAGTCCTGACACCAACACATTTATTTTCCTTAAGAAAACTGCTATTTTGATGATGCTGCGCATCAGCTTCAGGGCTGACTCATTTATATATATTTATATATGCCATTCCATTGAGGCTTTTTTGCTACTGCCAGCTATTTTATTATAACATCCACAATGATGGAGAGGTACATCACATACCAGACACATTTTATATAAATATGTTCATTTTGGATGTACAGCAGTTTAATTAACTTTGGCTGTAAGCTATATTTGTGGATCTGGAGCAGTATCAGCAAATATGATTTTTCATGTTTTTCTGATGACTTTCAGTATTTTTCCAGATTATTCTGCATCTAGCTGTGATTGAAATGTGCTGATTGATCTATAGACTGCATACTTTTATGGTGTTGGTGAATTGTATAAGGAATAAATGATGTAGGAGCAGAAGATTGTATATTGGTAGTGTCTTGGCATATGCCAAACTCTCCAGGGTATACAATATCTTCTCTTGCTTTTTGTTTCTCCCTCTCTCTATCTTCAACTGTCTAGGCTTAAACAAGATTCCCTTTCTTATTTAGTTTAAAATATTTTGTTGCATTTTAAAGAAAACAAAAAGTTGTTGTAAAAGTATGCTCATATTATAGGCATTGTTATCTTTTTGGTTTGCATGGGATAAATACAAAGAATGGTTCCACAATTTTATACATTTGTGTTTTTTCTTCCCCATGTCAACTGCTTTTTGTTTTTTAATAACAAAGTGGCTGCAATGCCAGCCTTTCAGATCTCCACCATTTGTAGGAAGCTAATCATTTGGTGTGCATTGTAAACCAAGAATTTAAAGTTCCTATAATTCAGCTGAAGATCTAAAGATCTCTGTCCGGGTTTGAGGACCCTTCATGATCACCTGGACTACAAAACCAATATCTGCAAGATGTGTTCTACTTTCAATTTCAGCCTGAAGAGTAAGGCGGCCACTGTGGATTTATGACTTCATTGGGAATCCTACTCAACGCAAATGCAAAGCGAGGTTCTGCAATATGGACCCTAAAACCCCAAAAAAATTAATTGTGGTTCAAAATGGTTAAAGAGCATTGCCAGCAAAAAACTCACCACCAGTAATAAGCAAACAGAAAAAAAAAATCACAAAACATTTAAAAGATTCATGTACTAGAATAAGTGTAGGTGTCCTTCGCGCTGTTTTAATGAACTAGAAACTATGTTTACATAGAATAAATGAGTGAGTGAGCAAACAACAAAATAAGTGTAAACACTGATGCTGTGTGTGGAAAGAATTCCTAAACCAAGCTGCAAAATCTAAGAGTAAACACAAACCCGTACAAGAAAAATAAGAGATGATGATTTTGCGCAAAATCATCATCTTTCAAGATTCATGTACTGCCTCAGAAAAAAAAATTATTTAAGCTGGATGACTCATAAAAGACTCTCTTAAAAAAAAAAAAAAAAAAAGGGGGTATTTTATTCCATCTTCTTGACCGCTCTTTTGGCATTGTCTCTGTCACCAAAGAGATCTGATGGACTAATAGGTAAAGGGAGTAGCTAAGAAGTAAGGTTTCCCACAGGATAGTTGGATATATAGTTTGCGCATTAATAAACCATGCCCTTATGGTACTGTACATACATAAGGGTTTGACATATTAGGATGCAACATTTTATCACTTTTTAGGATTACAAATTTACTACCTACGCATGCAGTAGCTTCTACTTTCTTTCAATGTGCTGAGGTGTTCTAAAATACAGGGTATTTGGTTATACCTGCCCTCTCATGCACCTCTTTTGCCTGATAAATGTGAAGGATGCCCCCTCTGGCCAATAGTGAGGTACAGCAGTGGTTCTCAACCTCAGTCCTCAAGTACCCCAAACAGGCCATGTTTGCAGGTTTTCCTTTTATCTTTCACAGGTGCTTTAAAGTCAATGGCTTGGTAATTTGAACAGCTATTTTATCTAAAAGGAATTCCCAAACATGGCCTGTTGGGGGTACTTGAGAACTGAGGTTGAGAACCACTGATGTACCGGACAAAAAAGGGCCAAATCAGAGTCCAACCTTCAAAGGTTGTTGTTTTTATAGGTAAACTCTTGGGAGTCTTGGAAAAAGTTTGGAACTGTATGTATTATACCATTATTAGCACATATTACCTTTACATTTCCTATGCTTGAGCCCTACAAAGTCCTCTGGGGTTGAGAAATGGCACGTGTCTGGTGATTGCTAACACTGGCTTCCATTCCTACTTGATAATACCCAGGCCTGCTGATAGGCCCTTCAGGCATTGTATTCTGGAATGAAGGCAGTGGCATAGCATGTTTTTCAGTATTTAAAGTGCAGACACAGTTTATATACTCAGCATAGCAGCAAGTGGTGAATGTAAGGCCCCTGTCCCTGTTTCATCATTTATCCTACACACATTTACAGAGATTTTATTTTGTGTTATCCAGACCAGTGGTTCTCATACTATAAGGCTGTCTACTAAGCTTGGTATCCAAGGCAGAGATGCCCCAAAGCCTTTTTAGTTTCAAAGCTGCCTATAGTTTCTTTGTATCTCTTAATTTTGATAAAAGTACACATTTCTATAGATAGATTTTGTCTACCTCTCGCATTATTTGATTTTACTGATAACCTATACGAAAGGTGAGACCCAGGTGTCATCTGAGACAGGTAATTGAGGCCCAGGGATCATCTGACAAGTATGCGAAGGCTTGATGACATTTTTTTATAGTCACTACTTAAGACAAAGGAAGACTAATTGCTTACATAAACTGACATTGGTGTACATCATATGATTTACATGTTAAAGTGTTGTGTATGATTTACAGCTAAAGAGCCAGCGTACATAAATAGCATCATGATTTATGAATAACACATTTTTGTTATCTTCAGAGCAGGAGATATTTCATATTAATGGGGTATAATGAAGGGGAGCAACAATTTTTTGACACACAGCTGACTTTCTTTTCCATAATCCCAGAAAATGTATTTTACCAATTTAATATTATTTCCACCTTCTATCATCTGTAGCCTATGGAGAACAATGCACACATTAAGGGACACGCGGTAGAGGTTAAATATCTGTCCTTTCCCTTTTTTGTTTTGGTTTCTATGTTATTTTATTTCATTTTTTATTTTATATTTTTCATTATTTATTATTATTATTATTATTATTATTATTAGTATTAGAACTGTACACAGTCTATTGTCCGACCTATTGTTTTGTAAGGGTAGGAAGGGCCACCTCGGCCGGTGTGGACTCTACTTCCTCGTCTCAACATCTTGAATGCCTAACCGTGTGACCCTGATGCTGGTGATTTGCTGAGGGAGTCATTTGACCCCCCTCCCTTGATGACAAATCCTGCAGGTCCACACTATTATCTCCCAGAAATGTTTACTTACACTTGAGTTGTTCTCGAGGGGCTAGGTTAGACCCTGATACCTTCACGTTTGATTGTTCGAAATTTTACAGGTCGTCACTTGTGCCTTTACAGGTACCATTTCCTCCCATGTTCGTTTATAATGTATGTAACTCTAAGATTCTATATTCTTACCTATGAAGAATATTTGTTGAACTATGTTACTTTGTTTTGTCTACTATAAATAAAGACTATACAAAAAAAAAAGATCTCAGATTTTGAGGTCATCGTTTTCAAAGTTTGTTTTATTCAACACAAATCTGTCTTTTAGATTGGAGGTCTATTTTATAGCTACCATTTAAGTGTTTCCCCAACACTGAGGTCTCCTGCTCTAATAATAGTAGGATGAATCTGCCATAGAAGACTGCAATAAGGGACCTCTTTTCTAAGGACATATTATGTGAAAAGATCTGCCATTATATTTTATATATTGTATGTGGATTAATTATATATTTTTATGAATTACAGGCAATAATTAATAGCACCATCAGTCCCAACATGACATTCACTAAAACATCCCAGAAGTTTGGCCAGTGGGCAGACAGTAGGGCAAATACAGTGTATGGCCTGGGCTTCTCCTCTGAGCATCAGCTCACAAAAGTGAGTAAACTGTTCTAGTACCTTGTGCGGTTGAATGTAATCATAATAATGGCTGATATGAAAAATCTATTTAATAAAGTTGTTGAAATAGAGTGCTGGTTCATATTACAATCCGCAAAGTATAGGGATGAAAATAGTAAGAAACCCAATACTGTGAGGGAGGACATTATTTTGGTGTATTTTGGAATTGTCAAATTAAGCGCCTACTTTTTTGTATTCTTCCATATTGTTGACTTGTTACTATAACAGAAACAATAGGTTGTGTGGAAAAGATATGTTTTGCTTCTTCATCTATCCATGTCTCCATGCTTCATTTTGTTAATAAATCCATTTGAAAAATGCCCCCTTGCATTTCTAGCTGTGATCATCTTGATTAAGGGCAGACGATTCATGTAACATTCACTTCCTGGAATCTATTTGACCTTGGCTTATGCATGCAGGCAGGAGATCATGCTTAGCTGAGAAAGCCCCTCCTCCAGATGAAAGGAAAAAAAACATGCTCACGAAGACTCCTGGGATGTTTGATATAATTTTGGTCTAGACCAGAAACCAGAAAGAAACTGAAGAAATAAAAAAGAAGTAAATATAATATACCTTTCTATCTATTTACTAATGCTAGCAGCATAAGGATTAGAAATACAGTATATAATGTTTGAGAGAGTTTTTTTTTTTTTTTTGTTTCACTTTTAATATCGACCTTACAAAGTACCCAAAAACCTTCAAAATTAAAAATGTATTAAACATTTTATTTTGGCAAGACTGAGCTTTCATAAATGTTGCTATTATTATTATTATTATTATTATAATAATACAGGATTTATATAGCGCCAACAGTTTACGCAGTGCTTTACAACATAAGGGAAGACAGTACATTTACAATACAGTTTAATACAAGAGGAATTTGAGAGCCCTGCTCATTAGAGCTTACAGTCTAAGAGACAGGGTCAAGAGATGCAAAAGGTATATCTTGTGGGGGACAGGCTGATGGAGAAAATAAATGTACAGTTGTTAAGTGGGGGTCGGATAGGCCTCTCTAAAGAGATGAGTTTTCAGGGATCGTCTGAAAGTGGACAGAGTAGGAAATAGGACAAATTGGGATAGGGAGTTCCAGAGAATGGGAGAGGCTCTGGAGAAATCCTGGAGGTGAGCATATGGGATGAGGTGACAAGGGAACTAGAAAGCAGGAAGTCTTGGGAGGAACAAAGAAAGCGATTTGGCTGGTATTTTGAGACTAGGTTAGTGATGTAGCTGGGGGCAGAGTTGTGGATGGCTTTGTAAGTTGTTCATATCTTGAATTTAATTTGTTGGGTGGGGGGAAGCCAGTGAGGGGATTGGCAGAAAGGGGTAGCAAACGCTGAGCTGTTTGTAAGGTTGAGCCTGGCAACAGCATTCATGATGGACTGAAGGGGGGATAGCCTATGCAAGGGTAAGCCAATGAGGAGGGAGTTGCAGTAGTCAAGCTGGAGATGGCCAGGGAGTGAATTTGAAGCTTTGTGGTGCCATTGGTTAGGAAGGGGCAGAGGTTAAGATGGCAAGATTTGGACAGTGAATGGATGTGGGGCTGAAAGGATATTTCAGAGTGAAAGATTACAGCTAGAATCTTGGTGTGTGGGGACAGATTGATAGTTGAGCTGCTGATTTTAACAGAGAGTGGGGGAGGAAATATTATGAGCTCGGTTTTGGATAGATTGAGTTTGAGGAAGTAATGTAACATCCAGGCTAATATGTCTGTTAGTAAATTAGTGATGAGTGGAGAGACTGATGGAGTGAGCTGAGGGGTAGAGAGAGATTTGGGTGTCATCAGCATAGTGTTGTTGAAAGCCATGGGAGGCAATCAACTGACCCAGGGAGGAGGTGTAGATTGAGAATAGGAGAGGTCCAAGAACTTGGCATTTGCCAAAGCTTGATATACATTTAATTCTCAAAGGACACTATACATCAAGGTATCTGAAAGAATGTTCTATGTCTATAGTAACCAGTTCTCCTTTCACAAAGGATCTGTTACTATAGGCAACAAAGCAAGATTTTTTTTATTTTTATTTTGGGGCTTCCAGTGTTGAAGACTTTAAATTGTGATGTGTTAGATCTAGTCTTTAGACTAGATCTAACACATCACAACTTAAAATCTTCAACACTGGAAGGCCCAAATAAAAAAAAAAAAACAAAAAAAAAAAAACAAAACTTTATTACTACAAGAGAAAAAGGTTAGAATTTTGAATAGTTAAGGCTGGTCTATTGCTAAAAGCAGGGCCCACAGCTAGCATCTCAGAACATCAATGTAAAACCAAGCTCTATAATCCTATGTACTGTTATTTACAAAACAATGGCTGTTGACACTTTAATTCACCAAGACTGTAGAATAATGAAGATCTTGTATCAATAATAGCTGTTTTGGTAACTTAAAGTGAACTTGTTCTTTAACTATGTGACTCCTACAGCTGCCGATACTTTCCTTCCCTTCACTCTTATCAATCTGGATAAAGAGAAGTCCTCTCTCTAGGGAAGACCATACATTATACTAATTTTATTTTTATTTTTTTCATTCAACCAGTGGGTTGAACAAAGAAAAAAATGTGCTGATTCCCCAATCAAAACATTTGAGGGGATGGAGGAATCACTCCCACTGAACTATTGTGTTCTCATGTCTTAATGCATTCATAACTTAATGATCAGTGTTGCCGACTATAGCCGGCTGCACTGATCGTTCAAGAAAAAATGGACAGGATGGTTGTACAGAAGTTACATAGTTAGTCAGGTTGAAAAGACACAAGTCCAACCAGTTCAACCACAAAAAATAAAAATAAAAAAATCATACAATCCCATATACTCAATTCTATACCCACAGTTGATCCAGAGGAAGGCGAAAAACCCCAGCAGAGCATGATCCAATTTTCTACAGCAGGGGAAAAAAATTCCTTCCTGATCCCCCGAGAGGCAATTGGATTTTCCCCGGATCAACTTTACCTATAAATATTAGTACCCAGTTATATTCTGTACATTTAGGAAAGAATCCAGGCCTTTCTTAAAGCAATCTACTGAGCTGGCCAGAACCACCTCTGCAGGGAGTTTATTCCACATTTTTACAGCTCTTACTGTGAGGAAACCTTTCCGTATTTGGAGATGAAATCTCTTTTCCTCTAGACCTAAAGAGTGCCCCCTTGTCTTCTTTGCTGACTGTAAAGTGAATAACTCAACACCAAGTTCACTATATGGACCCCTTATATATTTGTACATGTTAATCATATCCCCCCTTAATCTCATCTTATCAAGAGTGAATAAATTCAGTTCCTCTAATCTTTCCTCGTAGCTGAACTCCTCCATGCCTCTTATCAGTTTGGTTGCCCTTCTCTGCTTGAGAACGATAAATTTACTTCTGTACAACCAGGCAGGCTTAAGCTTCATAAAACGTATACAGGAGTGACAGATCTCTCCCCCATGTGACATTGCTAGATGCCAGAGCAGCCTTGATACAAGGCTTGATACAGCCTTGATAGCAGCTAGATACAAGCACTAGTATGCCTTGTTGGAAGGGCTAGGGAATAACGTGCTCCCCCATATCTGGAAGTAACAGGTAGGTCACTTTGCTTGCCAGGGTGACTGCAGCAGTAGAGAAGTAAAATGTAGGCAAGTATAGGCAGCTATAAGGGTCTAAACAAGGCCAAGGATAAATCCAAGGAAAAAAACAAGCTTAACTTACCGACCAGCCCACAGACAACCAAGTAAACCTGTCTAACAGTATGCGTTAAAAGCAGGGGTTTAGTCTGCACACATTTGCAAATGCATGCGTAAGCCACAGAGTCTCGTCAAGGCACCCTGGTATCTGTGGTACCTAACACTAACTTATAAGTGTCCCCACAGTGGAGGCACATGCATTCTGATGGATAGGTGAGAGCAGGTGGACTGAAGGGGAGCGACCCCTTCTTAAAGTGTGAGCTATAAGGGTCTGCATGGTCAAAGCAAAAGTATAATGTATCTATACCCTTTTTGTTTGTTTTGGATAGGGTGAGGAAATGTTAGAACCCCTATACTGTTTAAAATCCAGTAATACACTGTCTCAAGCTGCTCTGCGCTGTTAGCATAATTATTAATGTGGAATGTATGTTCCTTGATAAAGAACAATATTTATCAAGTTGTTATGAGTAAAGTTTCTCTTAAGTTGCCACATCATATGCAGTTAAAAAACTTCACAGTATATTTTTGTTACCCATTGTCCCAAAATTTTGAAATGGCTGCCCCTTTCAGGAAGGCAAACACTGTCAGATACAACTAAGAAAAGTCTCCTGAGACGGCTTCATAAATTTTGTTGACATTCTCAAATACTTCTCATTTATCAATGTGTCTCTTCTTGTCTCAACTTGTTTTATCCTCCATTTTTCTTCCTAGCTTGGTCTGGTACAATGAAAGAATAAACTGCATGGCAGACTGTATGTGTCCAAGGCAAAATGAAGGCTGCCTGTTCTTCAAGTTATGTTGTAGAATTACAGTGTATGAATAGAATACCACACTTGGAATCAACTCCAGACCTTTTACCTGCTTAATCGATGAAGAAATAATGGAGTAGCCCACACCTGGCCATGAAACAGCTTTTGATTCAATTGTCCAATTATTTTGGTCCCTTGAACCAAAAATGTTCTGTTTTATAGATGCACAGCTTGTACTAACAGCTGCTTAGTTTTTTCCATATTGTTAGCCTTTTTCGTTTTTAAGCATATGACATCTTGTGCTGCTATATTCTGAAAAGTCGAGTGCCCGATGTATTGTCTGAACGATCAAATGGGTACAAAACCTAAAACATCTACCAACCATCAACTACTTATTGAAAACAACACACTTTCAATATTATCCTAATCTATATGATTGCTTCATAAGCATTTTGCAGCCGCTAGTAATTAAAAACAGAACAAAAATATTGTAGAGAGGATATATTACCCAACCCACACTTTATCTGTCTCACAGCTTTTTCTCAGAAGTATGAAAACATACAGGTATTCCTGCCACTGTCTTTTGCTGTGGTTTATCCTTGACTGGCGAAGGTGCTGAACAGCTAAGGAATGATAAAGTGCAATGTTTAGTATACGAATGGGGCTTTGCAGGTAGTGGACATACTGTAGTGGACATACCGTTCCACTAAGCAATCACTTTCAGCAAGTACTCTGCCATGGTCTATCCTCATCATTAGGACAAGTAGGCTTTTGCCTATAGGCAGCAAAGGCAGAAAAGGCAGCCCTGTGTAGTGATTGGCCACATATTTCCTATCAGTTGAAGTACAGTCAACTTTTATAATATATGCTTATATGAAAATGGTTACAAAATTGTAATAAAATTCTAAGCTAGGTTACGACCATTAAAAAAAGTTGTGTAAAAGAGGTAGTACTCGCACAGGGGTGTCCCAGAAACTAAACATCAAAAGCAGGCACCCTCCAAGACCTGGACCTTGTGGTCTATGTTTCGATACTCCTCAGAATTTATTCCATGGGCCACAGAGGACCCTACCGACGCACCTGTGTAACCAGAGTGGAATGCCTCTTAATTTCTACATTCCTTAATGCCTTGACCCCTCTATCCCTACTCTTTCTATTTTTATCTCCTTTCCCCTGTAAATGTGTCAAGATTACCCGACCACTCAATTCACAATCCCTAATCTCACCAGACCGGAAAGGTGGCACACACAGAGCTTCCCCCACAGTGAAAACGCGTTCAACATAGTAACAAAAGCCCTAACCTACCTATATGAGTGGGCACCGCTCGTTGAGCAGATAGTGGTGCTCACACTCCCTGAATAAATCCAGACTAGACACTGTAGGTATACAGGCATGTTTATCACACTACATCAAGTGAAGCTACTTTACTTCCTAAACCACGAAGATATGTCACCAAAGCTGCAAAGTTGTATTTATATATATATATGTTTATGTGTTCCTGAAGACATGTATGTCCATTGTATATCTCTTCGACTGCTATTTTTCTATCTCAATAAAATAAGATTGAATTAAAAGCAGGCACCACCAGCTCTGCACTGTAGTTACGTTACTGCTTAAAGTGATTGTAAAGGCAGAATGTTATTTATCTTAATGCATTTCATGCATTAAAATAAAAATGCCTTCTGTGTGCAGCAGCCCCCCTCAGCCCCCCTAATACTTAACTGAGGTTCTTTTAGATCCGGCGATGTTGTACAAGACACTCGGCTAGCCGGGACTCCCCTCCTCATTGGCTGAGACAACATTGCGGCACCATTGGTTCCCACTGCTGTCAATCCAAGGTCAGTCAGCCAATGAGGAGAGAAAGGGTGTGGGGCCGGGCCGTAGGTCTGTGCCTGAATGAACACAGAGAGCCGTGGCTCAGCTCCGCTGCCCCTATAGCAAGCTGCTTGCTGTTGGGGCACTCAACAGGAGGGAGGGGCCAGGAGAGCTGAAGAGGGACCTGAGAAGAAGACGATCTGGGCTGCTCTGTGCAAAACCACTAAACGGGGCAGGTAAGTAAGTTATAAGTTTATTATTTTTAACTAAAAAAAAAGAGACTTTACAATCACTTTAGGTGTATGCACAGTTTGTATTTAGAGAAGCAGAATTGTGAGGCATGCTGGTAGGATAAGGAGAAAATCATGAAGTATGTGATGACTTGATTTTGGTTGATCTGTTGGCATATACAGTACACTGACAGCTAAAAAAGGACAGTACCCAAAATGTGACATTGGCATACCATACACCAAGTTTTGACAATAGTATACCTCTGTTATGAGTTATTGAAAGTTATTGAAAGTGTAAAGTAGGTCCATAAAACATTGGTATCAGCAATCGGGAGTTTCTGGACCTGATGTAAATGTTATTACCTGCACATTATTTCCTACAAATAAAAAAAATCAAGGATCAGTGCTACATATGTCCCCTGATGACTCTGCACTGAGAACAATCAAAGACTGCTGATCGCTCAGCCCTTAGCCTTCTGTGAGCAGAGAGCTGTGGACTGTCAGTCTCCAGCTCTCTGCTCTGCCCCCTGTGCTGGAGCACTGGGCTGTGGAGGCGGCAGGAATAACTGGCTCAGGCTCTCAGCAAGTCCCTACCATAGACACACTCCTAAACCTTGTAGACAGCCTTCCCGGAAGAGCTGAAGCTGTTAAAGCTGCAAAGGGTGGGCCAACTCAATATTGAACCCTACAGACTAAGACTGGGATGTCATTAAAGTTCATGTGCGTGTAAAGTCAAGTGTCCCAATACTTTTGAAAATATAGTGTGTATATATATATATATATACAGCACATTATCAATTTTGTCCATGTTGTGGCAATGTAATAATTCCCTTCTGCACAATTACTTTTGGATATTCACTATGTATTCTTTCTTAATGCAGTTTGCAGAAAAATTTCAGGAATTTAAAGAAGCTGCTCGATTAGCAAAGGAGAAATCCCAAGAAAAAATGGAACTTACTAGTACGCCTTCACAGGTAATACCTTGGCACCTCTTTTTGTCTTTTTTTTTTTGCAGGCTTTAATACCTGGATTATAAAATACAACATATGTTACATCAAATAATTTAATAAAACCAGTGTGCCAATTTTCTGTAACTCAACATTTGATTACTAACCCTGAGACGTCTTTCTTGTCCTCTCTCCAGTCAAGTTCATTTGACTGAAGTCCATTTACAGATGAAATCTGCCAATTTCCTGTAGAATAAGAACTTGATTGTAATCCAGCTTCTAGTAGACAGGTGTCCAAATTGGCTGGGCACAGCTTTAATCGCAGCTGGCAATGGCTTGGCCACCGATAGGTGGAGGAGATTGAGAGCCTGCTGACTCAATTCTAATCGGTTTAGATGTTGGTTCCATTTATTTTAGTCCCCTTGTTTAAGCTGAATATTTTATTCATGCTTGGCACTTACATTGTAGTACTGAAATGGAGCCCACAGCTTTATTATTTAAAGCTTATTGATTTATTCCGTCAAAGTAGCTGTTTGCAAGGTGACACAATGGAGAATGTCTAATCTGCTGTTATTGTTTGATTTTATTTTTAGATTTTATTCAGTGCTTCTATAGGTTGCTCTTCATAATGTATTGCCAGACACATTGCCAGAGTCTGGATATCTCCATTTTTGTTAGATGGTGGCAGATTAAATTATCCAGTGGATTCTTAAATCTCTTGCGGATTTGGTGGTTAAATCTCTGAACCTAGCTTCACAGGTTTTTTTAACAAAAAAATACCTTTCTTCCAACCTTTTTAAATCCGCATCATTGAATTGCTTTTGTCATTTTGAAAAGTCAGCATAAAAGAAAAGTAATACTAGAAAAAAAGCACTTGTGGGTTTAACCAATTTTTTATTTTTTTTTTCCCTTCATATTTCTTCATGGTCCACATAACTGGGGACATGGCAGGGTTGTGTTTACGCTCTTTTCTTATTGATATGGCTTTGTGCACAGGGGCACAGTCCTGCTGGAACAGAAAAGGGCCTTCTCCAAATTGTTGCCACAAGGTTGGGAGAGCACAATTGGCTAAAATGCCTTTTTGTAAGCTGTGTGTATGTATGTATGTATGTATGTATGTATGTATGTATGTATGTATGTATATATGTGCAGTGGTGACTCTAGGAACAATATATGGGGGGGGGGGGGGGGGGGCACTAATAATTTTCCCCACTAAATCATACCACTGAAAAGAATCTAAGCTTACAAAATACGAGAGAATTTCGGTATGCAATGATACCTTTTTATTGTACTAACCTCACACTTAAAAGACAAGGAAACAAAAAGTTTTCTCCTTTCTTCCTCAGGTATTGCTTCAGAGACCCAGTATTGGTGTCAATGGATGCATTATTAAACCCCAGTATTGGTGTCAATGGATGCATTATTAAGCCCCAGTATTGGTGTCAATGGACGCACTATTAAAGGAGAAGTCCAGCCTGAGCTCATTTGGCTGTACTTCTCCTATGGATCACAGGAGTGCTATTCGTTTTGCACTCCTGTGACCCATTTTCAGCAGAGAGCAGACTGAAGTCTGCTCTCTGCTGACGTTATGGATATCAGTCCTGGCACCGCGTCATCCCGATAATAGTCTGGATCCGCCAGGTGCATGGACAGACACCCTGCTCAGACAGACACCCTGCTCAGCCTCTCAGCGAGGCTGAGCAGGGTTACTATTAACCCATAGTATTGGTGTCAGTGGATGCACTATTGAGCCCCAGTATTGGTGTCAGTGGACGCACTATTGAGCCCCAGTATTGGTGTCAGTGGACGCACTATTTTGCCGCAGTATTGGTGTCAGTGGATGCATTATTGAGCCCCAGTATTGGTGTCAGTGGACGCACGATTAACCCCCAGTATTGGTGTCAGTGGACGCACTATTAGCCCACAGTATTGGTATAAGTGGACACACTATTGCCCTACAGTATTATTAACTATTAACCCCCAGTATTGATGTCAGTGGACGCACTATTAACCCATAGTATTGGTGTCAGTGGACGCACTATTGAGTCCCAGTATTGGTGTCAGTGGACCCACTATTGAGCCCCAGTATTGGTGTCAGTGGACGGACAATTGAGCCCCAGTATTGGTGTGAGTGGACACACTATTAACCCATAGTATTGGTGTCAGTGGACGCACGATTGAGCCCCAGTATTGGTGTCAGTGGACGCATTATTGAGCCCCAGTATTGGTGTCAGTGGACGCATTATTGAGCCCCAGTATTGGTGTCAGTGGATGCACGATTTACCCACAGTATTGGTGTCAGTGGACGCACTATTAAGCCCCAGTATTGGTTTCAGTGGACGCACTATTGAGCCCCGGTATTGATGTCAGTTAAGTGGATGCACTATTAACCCCCAAAACTAGTGTCTGTACTGTTTTGCCAGCAGCAACACAACAATGGTAAGTTCATCTGAGCCTGACTGACTCCCTGTGGTGGCACAAAAGGGGTGGGGGTTGTCAGTAAATAACCTAGGGGGGTCAATTTTCCCCAAGTACTGATACCACTATGTGTGTGTGTGTGTGTGTGTGTGTGTGTGTGTGTGTATATATGTGTGTATATATATATATATATATATATATATACTCGCTCAATGAACAAAATTAAAGTAAATGAACAGAATAGAAAATCAAATTAATATTTGGTGTGACCTCCCTTTGCCTTCAAAACAGCATCAATTCTTCTAGGTATACTTGCATACTGTTTTTGAAGGAACTCGGCAGGTAGGTTGTTCCAAACATATTAGCTACAGATCTTCTGTGGATGTAGGCTGCCTCAAATCCTTTCTGTCTTTGCATGTAATCCCAGGCAGACTCTATGATGTTGAGATCAGGACTTTGTGGGGGTCAAACCATCACATCCAGGACTCCTTGTTCTTGCTTACGCAGAAGATAGTTCTTAATGACATTGCAACATTGAACGTTTGGGGTTGTCGTTCTTCTGCAGAATAAATTTGGGGCCAATCATATGCCTCCCTGATAGTATGGTATGATGGATAAGTATCTGCCTGTATTTTTCAGCATTGAGGGCACCATTTATCCTGACCAAATCTCCAACTCCATTTGCTGAAATGCAGCACCAAACTTCCCCATGCTTTGCGGTTGCCTGCAGACACATTATTGTACGGCTCTCCAGCCCTTCAGTGAACAAACTGCCTCCTGCTACAGTCAAATATTTCAAATTTTAACTGTCCAGATCACCTGCTGCCATTTTTCTGCACCCCAGTTCCTAGATTTTTGTGCATAGTTGAGTCTTAGCCTTGTTTCCATGTTGGAGGTATGAAATTGAATGAATTAGTACCTGCTTGGTGTGATTGGTTAATCATACAACTGATCCTACAAAATCCCTTACTTTGTGCAAGTGTAAGAATTGATGCTAGTTTAAAGCCAAAGGGTAGTCACACCAAATATTGAATTGATTTAGATTTATCTTCTGTTCGCTCACATTGCATTTTGTAAATTGATAAACATAAACAATAAATATATATATTTTTGAAAGCATTCCTATGTGAGTGTGTAAACATCCAATTTTAAAATTAAATTGGATGAGCTGGAAGTCTTCATTTTCAGCCTTCCCTTGTAGTCATGACGTACTACAGGGTAGTCGGGGATAGAAGACCTCTCTCATTCTGAAGGCACATTGCTGATAAAGCTCTAAAATGCTGGCCATGTACAATTTAATGAATGTAGTCTGCCAGTTACACTATTTAAAAGACTTATAGTAGAAACTACCTTTTTTTTTTTTCAGTAAATTCTAGATTAGCTACTCATCTTGGTAAGTAAATCTTTCAATGGTGAGACATCATTTTTTCCTCTATTTAAATCCATAATTTTAATATCTATCAAATGCACATGTTAACTGTCAGTACTTATATTGTGTAAGGGTTGGACAATTTTGAAAAAATGAACCCTGCTTGTTTTTTTTTTATTTTTTTGCTTTTTTTTTTTCTACATTTTAGGTCATTTGTGATTTTAGGTTTAAGTCTTTTTTTAACAGCTGGGTATGTGAATATGATTTAGTAATATATTAAGTAGATAAAACAATAAAATGGTGCCCCAGTTGTGTAAATCATTTAAATAAGTCAAAGGATCTGCTTTAATACATCCCAGTATTCCATGACAATGTGGCTGTGTACTGTATAATGCAGACTTTTGACATCCTTAGGTCCTCTTCTTACTACAACCCCAGTGCATGGTCTTTAATACAGCAGAAGGAGGTGGTAACATTAGACATTAACACTGATCTCTGTGGTATTGTATTGTGAGCCCAGGCCAAGGCCAACATGGTGATGCATCCCCAAGAGGTATATCAATGACATCCTGGGCTCACAAGCTGTCCGTCATTCAACCCGAAAGTGGACCAGTGGCATGTGGGGAAAGCCCTAGAGAAAAGGTGTGTATTGCAGGAAGATCTGCTTTTTTATATTTTTCAACATTCCTGGAATGCTGATTTGAAGAAACCCTGGGCAGTTTAAATTGAGCATGCAATAAAACATTACATGGACAAAGGTTATTTTAATGCAGCTTTCATTAAAACCTGGTAATCCTGCCATGGAGGTCCTTGTTCAGGCATTTCTTTTCATGGGGTGACCACTGTCTCCCAACAAGACTTTGTTACAAACATCCCTGATTGAGACTACAATTGGCCATACTGACACATTACACAGACATGGTCCATTGTCACTATCAGGAATCTGTTTCAGAGCAATGCGGTGGATGCCAAAGCAAGTGCTTGTAGACAAGATGTAGCTGAAATGACTTGGGAAGATCAGCATTAAAATGAAAAGAAAGCACAGCAGGGGAGATTGATGTGCTAACAGCGGCTCCAACCTGAGCTGTCTTTATTTTTTTTTCAACCCACTGGGTTAAACTTAAAAAAATGGTAGTGTGTACCAGGCTTAGGTTTACTTTAAGAATCCTAAAGCCCAAACTGAACTTTCAGTTTAGACACCCTAAATACATTCCAGGTGTATAAAAACAAAAGGTATTCGATGTCTTGCAGTTCATTTCTTTAGAAAGCAGCCACAGCATGAGCAGAAAAGTCTATCTCCTGCCAACATGCTGCAGAGACCACCCTGCAATCTGTGTGGTGATTTGTTTCTTCAGAGGTCCAATACGCCTCCTGCTAAGTCAAACCTATATAGCTCTGCAATCAGCAACACTCCTGCTCCCTGCTGATCAGAGAGATTTTTACCCTTAGGCCCCTTTCACACTGGGGCGGTGCGGGGCGGCGACGGTAAAGCAGCGCTATATTTAGCGCTGCTTTACCATCGTTTTACCCGCGGTATGCTAGCGGGGTGGTTTTAACCCCCGCTAGCGGCCGCAAAAGGGTTAAAAACCTCCGCAAAGCGCCGCTGCAGCGGCGGTTTGCGGGCGGTATCCCCGCGGTTTCCCATTGATTTCAATGGGAGGAGCGGTATAGGAGCGGTAAATACACCGCTCCTCTACCGCTCCAAAGATGCTGCTAGCAGGACTTTTGTTGCGGTCCTGCTAGCGCACCGCTCCAGTTGAAAGCCCGCCGGCTTTCACACTGGAGTGAATGGGGCCGTTTTTTTCAGGCGGTATACAGGCGCTATTTAGCGCTGTACCGCCTAAAACCGCCCCAGTGTGAAAGGGGCCTTATTCATATCTATTACCTTAAGCTGATCTGCAGTAAATTTTCTCGAATGCCCTATTGCACACTGTTTAAAATATTTTCTTATATGAATAGATTTACATATTTTGTAAAGCACTCTTTTTTGGTTTCTATTTTAAGCTTAGATTACATCGATTGTATAGCGTATAGTCAATGCCTTTTCTAGCAGTAATTTTTTTGTATTTCATTTAAGGAGTCCGCCGGAGGGGATATCCAGTCTCCTTTAACGCCAGAAAGCATCAATGGGACAGATGATGAAAGAACACCCCCAGAAGTGATGCAAAATTTTGAACCAAGGGCTGAACCTACGCAGAATGCATTGCCATTTACACATAGGTACCCATTCAGTACACAAATCCTGATTAACTGAAGTGTATCTGTGACTTGCTATGCGTTAATTGCATTCAATGATCCTGCAAGAGTTTGTCTAAGGAAGACGACTGGATGAATGTACAGTAGAAGGTTTTCTGCATCTTCTCAGTATTGCAAATGTTATGCAGTGTTTTTACTTGCTTGCAAGGACCCACAGGTCATTACATGGAGGATGGTTATTTGCTAAAGACCTGCCAATATGTATCAGCAGTTTATTGTAACTGTTCCGTAATTTGCTTGCATTGCATAATAGTAATTGCCTATTATTCTCACAAGGCTAAATTAGTAACTTGTAACAGACATCGTTGTCTTAAAGTATACCTAAAGCCAAAACTTTGTTTAGTGTGTGAAAGGGGTTTTTTTTTTTTTCACTACTGTTTGTCCCCACTGAAAATTCACTCATGCCCTGGTGAGCATTGTCATTTGTTGGCTACCACCAAAATGGGAAAAGCAGTTTTGGTAACCACTATCTAAGAGCGAGAGACTTCTACTAGCTCCCCATTGTATATTCAGGATAGGAAGTAAAGAGAAATCTCCCCCAAAAAGAAAAGTGGGGTAGGGGGTTAACCAAAGGTTTTGGCTTTAGATATACTTTAAAGCATAAGGAATGCTATCTCTCCTAATTCCTGACTTGCGCTCCAGATACTGGTCATCCAGAAATCATAATGATTGATGGAAATGACTTAAAGTCTTTCTCCACACAGTCAAATAATGTTACTCTTCTATACTAATATGTAAATGGCTTGAGAAGTCTTTTCCATTAACAGATGTAATCTGTAAACACTTCTTGTCTTATGCCGCGTACACACGATCGGAAATTCGGCCAGCAAAAGACCGATGAGAGCTTTTGGTCGGAAAATGCGACGTGTGTATGCTCCATCGGACTTTTGCTGTCTGAATTCCAGACAGCAAAAGATTGGGAGCATGTTCTCAATTTTTCGGTCGGAAAAAGTTCCGATCAGAAATTCCGATTGTCTGTAGCAATTCCGACGCGCAAAATTCCTACGCATGCTCGGAAACAATTCGACACATGCTCGGAAGCATTGAACTTAATTATCTCGGCTTGTTGTAGTGTTGTACTTCCCCGCATTCTTGGCGTCGAAAGTTCAGCAAACTTTTGTGTGACCGTGTGTATGCAAGCCAAGCTTGAGCGTAATTCCGTCAGAAAAAACATGTGTGGCTTCCCTGTATGGAGGAGCAGTGGAGAGACACATGGGCAGCAGCATTAGAGGGTAGAATTATGCCGCGTACACACGAAGGGACTTTGTCCGCCGGACCTAGTCCAGCGGACAATCCGCCGGACTTTCCAGCTGGCTTCGGCGAACTTGAAAGCAAACGGACTTGACCACACACGGTCACGCTAAAAGTCCGGCGGTTCACGCGATGACGTACAGCACGTACGACGGGACTAGAAATAGAAAAATACTAGAAAAATACTTGCTACTGAGCATGCGTCCTTTTTGGTCCGCCGGACCATACTACAGACGGCCGTATTGTCCGCCGGACTGCCAAGTCCAGCGGATAATTTTAAAACAAAACTTAAAACTTTAGTCCGCCGGACTTTTTGGAAAAAAGTCCGTTGAAGGCCCACACACGAGGGGATTATCCGGTGGACTTAGTCTAGCGGACAATCCCGCGGGATAATCCCTTCGTGTGTACGCGGCATTAGATACACTAGCTGATTTTATAAACTTGACTAACAAATTGAACATGAACTCCTAAAATCTGACCATTTTATGTACCCCTTTCAGTGGTAAAGGTCTTGACAATCTTGGCCTGTTAAAGGAAGCTTTAAAATAATAGACTTACTGGCCAGATCACCAGGTGAAAATAAAGAGGATAAAAGCCTGAAGAAAAAAATAATGTAGCCATTACATGTAAAAACTGGTAAACCGCAATAACCTTTTTGCTTTTGCCTTTAGATTTAAGGGCTACCCTCTAATTTTTTCTCCAACCTTTTTCAGTCAAGGCACCTTTTAAAATTATGGACAGTCTCGAAGCACCCCATTCTAAAATGTTTTATTGGTTTTGCATAATGCAGCAACATCCACACTTAGGACACCCAATGTTAGAGGTGATTTATTCTTTCAAAGCAAATACTGTTGCACACTGGTACTGACTAGTTTTCCAATGTTTCTCTTCTCCCGCAATCTCTCTCCATCAGTCAGCTAATGTGACCACAATGCTGAGGGGCACAGGAGGGTCAAACATGGATGCTGTGTAGGCAACAGACATCTTCCTTATCAACTGATGACATCATTGGTTGTTAGGATGCTAGTGTCTAGAAAATCATAATGATGTATAATGAAAACCTGTAGCTTTGTGTAACTAAAGTGCAGGCTTGATCCACCTGCTGGCTTAACAATTTTTATAATAATTTTTTAGGAATTTTTCCAAGGCACCCCTGAAGAAACCTCAAGGCACCCCAGGGTGCCTGGGCACCCTGGTTGAAAAAGGCTGCTCTAAATCATCTCTTAAACTCAACATCCTTCAGTTACATTAAAAAGCTGCTTGCTGCTAACAGATCTTCATTTTTTTTTTGTGTTTATCTAGTGCAGGGGTGCCCAACCAGTGGCCCGGGGGCCACATGTGGCCCACGGAGCCCTCTGATGTGGCCCGCGACCTCCTGCTTTGGGATGGAATAGAATAGAATACTGTTATTAAAGGTCAGTGTATATATAGGCATATCTTTTCTGAAGTGGTTACTGGGCTGCTTTAAAACTGATCCGCAGGTGCAGAGCAGTTTACCTGTGGGTTACCTGCACTGAGCCATAGACTTCTATTATTACCTCCGAGTTTGGTAAGCTTTCTAAAAGTGCACCAAACCTGCAGAATATAATAAAAGTCTATTGCAAAGTGCCAAAAAGCCAAAGGTACACTGTATTGCACCTGCGGTGCAGGTAAACCACAGTGCATCAGTGTGAAAGCAGCCTTGGGCCCCTTTCACACGGTCAGTGCGACAGTCCAACCAATTGGACCCTCCATTCACCTCTAAGAAGTGGCAGACATAAACCGCCGACTTGTGTCCTGCCTCCAATATGATCCGCTAAAAAGTATAGTGGGCTGTGTCAGTATCCGCTCTGCATATGCAGAGCAGACACGGACATGCCATCCACCCGCTCCGCTCATTGTGGCCCGCGCCTGGTTACTAAGTCACTTAAGTGGCCCTCACAGGTTGGGCACCCCTGATCTAGTGCATGATTGGACAAATCTGAGCAAACCCTAAACCTAACAAATTACACCTGACCTTGCCCACCGTGTTGTTACTCCCATTTCCTATAGGTATCTTCCCAGCAGTATGTATTATTGTAATGTTTATTGTCCAACTGCCACCCAATCCTCATATACATACCCGTGAGCTTGCACTGCTCCGTTCAGACATTCCTTGGTTCTAGTGCATCTACCCTGCTCAGTATAAAGGAAATGTCACACAAAATAAAAGATGTTTAATACAGGTACCATGCCATGGCTCAGAATCCCCTTGTCATTTGCTCTAGGCTGTGCCATTTTATACTACAATGCTGCAGTTTTGCAACATTTTGGCCTTCAGAGAGTTTCAGATGGCAGATTTAGAGTTAGTTTTTTTAGAGTGAGGTCTCCAAAACAATTTGATTCCAAACAACTCCATGTAGACTAACTGGTAAAGGGGGTGAAATGCAGAGCTGGTAACCAACATGGAAGAAACCTTAGATCAATCCTGTTGCCAAAAAAGTTTGTGGAGGAACTCTTTAAGTCTTTTCAGTTTACTGTTTAAACCACAGTGACTGATGGTTGATGCCAGTGTTTTCACATATTGAATGCAGGAAGGGGCATAAAAGTTTTCACAAATTGAATGCAGAAAGGGGCATAGCAGGTAAATTGCATATGAGTGAGGTAAATTACATCACCTGACAATTTAGTTTTTCGTTTTCAAAAGTGAATTGGTGCAAGACACGGAGACTAAAGGGGCAGTATAAAGGCCTTAATGGGGTCAATCTGCTGGGTTATACTATTGAAACATAGAGTTGATAGGTTGATGTGTTTTAATTTTTTACTGAGTAACAGTATCTCAGTGCTCACTTGATTTTGTTAATACAACATTCATTCATATGAGTGTTTGGGGTCCTAATGTGTTTTTTGTGTGTTGGAGCTTTCCCTATAAGTATTCACATTGGTGGAAGTATATAGTTTTCCTTGGAAGCTCCCATCTGCATGTCATAGCTGTTGTTTATTGACTTTCCTATAATCAGTAAGGTTAGCCATTAGCTAAACATGCTTTATTTAATAGGATGAAGATCAATATGAAAAGCGCTATCTCATAACATCCAATCAGGATTTACCTATTACTGGTGTGACTGAAGTAAATTTTTTTAATCTGATTGGTTGTTTTTGGGTATTGCACTTTGCTTATGCCGTTAGTATCAACTTAGTTTCTCTAAAGGTATTTTCAAAGATTTAGTAGAGAAGGGTTAGAACCCATGTCAGGTTTTTAATGCTAGCTGTGTCCTTGTGAAATCCACCCTCTGTTTGTCTTGGTGATCACTGCCACACAGATTGAACCTGAGAGGAATTCCAAAATTTTGAGTCCTCTCCAGAGCAGAAGTAACAGGGGAGAGCGAGTCTTCCAGTGGTTCCAGTAACAACCATCTAAGAGGGGAATTCTCACACACAAGAGATTTTCCTCTTTATTCTTGTTGTGTCTACAGGGCAAGAAGTGAAAGGAAATCTCCAATGGGACACAGGTGGCAAAAAATACAGGGTTGTAACCATTCCCTGCTCTAATCAAATGAAAATAAATGGTCTTAGATATACCATAAGGAAGGGGGATGATGGTTTTAGCCTATATGGAAAGAGTTCTAACACTAAGCTGTATATTCCACACCAATTAAGCCTGCTCTACCTCAGCTCTGTCTCTATATTTCTAAGCCCCATCCTTTTGCTTATGACCTCTATAAACGCTGTAGGTTCAAGAAGACTTTGGTGTTTGTTATGGTGACATTCCAAATTACTCAAAACATTGGAGTTTTTCTTGTTGCTGAACAAATTCTATCTTTGTAGCATGACTACGCAGGAAAAGGTTTTGCAGTATCTGCAAAATTGCATTTTGTACTATATAGTTATGCAAACCTTTGTAATCTACTATTGATTGGTATTTTTACTATATATTTTTTGTGGTCGCAGAAGTTTTGCAATTTTGATGTATAAAATCTTCATAATCCATTTAAGTCAAATGTTTAATGTATTTTATATATACTGAAGTTTTTTTTTTTTCTTAACATACTTTAAATCAGGGTTCTCAAACCGTTCGGCCCTCCAGCTGTTGCAAAACTACAAGTCCCATTATGCCTCTGCCTGTGGGAGTCATGCTTGTAACTGTCAGTCTTGCAATGCCTCATGGGACTTGTAGTTTCACAACAGCCGGAGGGCCGCCAATTTGAGACCCCTGCTTTAAATGCAAGAATCATGTAAATCCATGTATTCATCTACTTAAATGCTCAGCCCACCCAAAACACTTCAGTTTTGGATAAGTACTGCTGTAAGGTCCCAAGGCAACATTTATGTTTCTGAAACAACCAAACTAATTTTCAGAAGCCAAATGCTGTTGAGTCCTTCATATTGAATGACATTTACAATCTATCCTGGCTGAATCACTGTTGTAACTGGAAAAGCTTACAGGACTAGAATAGGCCTTAAATGGGATGCTTACAAAATATCCTTAACACTGGATGAACCAAGCACACAGCATCTACCTTCCTTTATATTCTTCAACTGATCCTTTTCATCTTTCAGTACAGGTGTGTTTTCAATACGCCTTTAAAAAAAAAAAAAAAAATGAAGACATTTATATATATATATATATATATATATATATATATATGTATATGTGTGTGTATTTTCTGCAGAGCTCTATCACCATGACAACAGTAGTAATGATATTGCTGCAAAGCTGAAAAGTTCACACTAATCCTAGAAAGATAAAGTTAAAGGCTTTTTTAATCATTACTGAAATTTTAGGCTTTTGTTTATGTCCGCGGTGATCTCCGCTCATAGAAGTCTATAGGAATTCAAAAGCAGCATGAAGCAGTTCAAATGCAAATCAGAAGCAGGTCAACTGCAGGACAAATGCCCCAGTCAGTGAATTCTAAATCTCAGAAGCATCTCAAACTGAGGCTGCATTTGCCCATTTTATTCTCCTGTTTTGGATAGAGTAGGGAATAGATAAAACCCAGTCACCTGTTTCCCATTGGGGATATTTACATGAACTCCCTTTCCCATTGAGAGGAAGTGAGCAGAAATTTCACTAATGTAAAAAATATCTCCAGTTGTCACTGGACCAAGCGTCCTCATTGGTTGATCACACCTTTTATTCATGCTCCAATGACTATTCAAAATTCAGAATTTTCCTTTTTGTCATAAAGCAGATTAATTTTCCCATTCGTGACACAGATTGCAATCAAAACATGGCATGGATTCTAACCCTTTCAAACTTAATCAAAACTCCAAAAACTAGTTGGCTGTCGATGCACTTTAACCACTATAGACCCGCGCTATAGCCAAATGACGGCTACAGCGCGGATCTAATGTGCCGGGACGACGTCTATTGACGTCGTCCCGGCAACGAGCTGCCTGCGCGCCCCCTGAAGGGTGAGACTCGCTGGATCACAGATCCAAGTAAGGGGTCGATACCACGTGATCAGCTGTCAGCCAATGACAGCTGATCATGTGATATTACCGAGCCGGTAATCGGCTTTTTTTCCGATCACCGGCGGCAGTGAGGGACATCAGTCTCTCTCACTGCAATATGCCCAGGGTGCCCACATTTGCAAATAAAAGTGCCCCAGTGCCATCTGTCAGTGCCCCCAGTGCCATCTGTCAGTGCCCACAGTGCCAGTGCTGCACATCAGTGTCACCTACCAGTGCACATCAGTGTCACCTACCAGTGCTCATCAGTGTCACCTACCAGTGCTCATCAGTGTCCCCTACCAGTGCCACCCATCCGTGCCACCCATCCGTGCCCATCAGTGCCATCTTTGCTGTGCCCATCAGTACCGACTTATCTGTCCCCACCAGTGCTGCCTATCAGTGCCCACCAGTGCCGCCTATCAGTGCCCACCAGTGCCGCCTATCAGTGCCCACCAGTGCCACCTCATCAGCGCATATCAATGAAGCAGAAAAATTACCTGTTAAATTTTATAACAAACTATTGATCATGATTTTTTTTTATTTGTTTAGCAAAAAATAAAAACCCCAGCTGTGATTAAATGCCACCAAAAGAAAGCTCTATTTGTGGGGAAAAAATGGTAAAAATTTCATTTGGGTACAGTGTTGTATGACCGCGCAATTGTCATTCAAAGCGCGTCAGCGCCGAAAGCTGAAAATTGGTCTGTTCACGAGGGGGGTTTAAGTGCAAAGTAATCAGGTGGTTAACTTATGTGGCTATAGTGCAAAGTGCATGTCAAGCCAAAGCTTTTTTTTATTTTTATTTATTTTTTATAGAGTAGGGAGGGGTTGGAACCCCTATCAGGTTTTCTGCTCTCCGATGCACCCTTAGAGTTTTTCCCATATTTATGTTTTGCTGGCTACACTTTCACCAGACAGGAAGTGAGGTAACCTGCCCAACAGCAATACAGACACAAATAAAAATGCTATCCTTTAGCAGAGTTGGAAAAATCTACAATCGCTGTCAGATTTGTATCTCTCTCTTGTTTGCTCCACACCCATGTGCTCAACATGTTGCCCGTCAGTGCTCAGTGTGTGGCTAAATCAAGCCTCTGGCTTGTTGGTTCAGGAGCAACAACAGTTTGCAGGTTTGTTTATTACACCACACATACCTTTCCCTAGCCACCCTTACCTGGTGTTTTTGCAAATTTACAAAAACATAGCTATTGGTCAACCCTTTGGACATGTTGAGGGGAGGGGTCACTTTTTAGGCCCTTTATATTAAAGTGGAAGTAACCCCTCCTATCATTTTCAGCCAAGGAAGCTGCCATCTTGACCTCTGTTTAATCTTCAACTGCCATGTTGTTGCACATGTGATCAGTTATGACACCAGCCATTGGATGGTTTAACAGTTTGGTTAAGAGCATAACCAATGTGACAGTTACATTCCTGGCATGCCAGAAATGTAACTGTTTTTTTAAACTGTTAATTTAATGTGTTTACTTCCACTTTAAGTTGACCACCACTGCCCTACACAGTTGTAATGAGTGAGCCATTGACAGTCTATTAGCCATTGACAGTCTATTCTTCTTTCCCCTTCATTCTTCTCCTGACATGGCATTTAAACAGTTGGGTTTAAAATAATTTCCAGAATTTAGGATTCACCTAACTAATCTTAAAAACACTTCTTCTGCCTCCCAACACTTATTCTGGCTAACCTTTGCAGGAAAGTATATATGTATATGTGTGTGTGTGTGTGTGTGTGTGTGTGTGTGTGTGTGTGTACACAGTCGTGGCCAAAAGTTTTGAGGATGTGAAAATTAATATCTGTGCCAAAGTCTGCTTCTTCAGTGTTTTTTAGATCTTTTTGTCAGATGTTACTATGGTATACTGAAGTATAATTACAAGCATTTCATATGTGTAAAAGGCTTTTATTGACAATTACATTAGGTTTATGCAAAGAGTCAATATTTGCAGTGTTGACCCATCTTTCTCAAGACATCTGTAATTGGCCCTGGCATGCTGTCAATCCACTTCTTGGTAACACCCTGACTGATGGCAGCCCATTTTTGCATAATCAGTGCATGGAGTTTGTCAGAATTTGTGGGGGGGGGGGGGGGTCACCTGCCTCTTGAGGATTGACAATCACTTTTCAATGGGATTAAGGTCTGGGGAGATTCCTGGCCATGGACCCAAAATTTTTATGTTTTGTTCCCCAAGCCATTTAGTTCTTACTTTTGCTTTATGGCAAGGTGCTCCATCATGCTGGAAAAGGCATTGTTCGTCACAAAAATGTTCTTGGATGGTTGGGAGAAGTTGATATTGGAGGATGTTTTTGTACCATTCTTTATTCATGGCTGTGTTCTTGGGCAAAATTGTGAGTGAGCCCACTCCCTTGGCTGAGAAGCAACCCCACACATGAATGCTCTGAGGGTGCTTTACTGTTGACATGACACAGGACTGATGGTAGCGCTCACCTTTTCTTCTCTGGACAAGGTTTTTTCTGAATGCCCCAAACAATCGGAAAGGGGATTCATCAGAGAAAACTACTTTACCCCAGTCCAATCCCTGTACCTTTTGCAGAATATCAGCCTGTCCCTGATTTTCCTGATGAGAAGTGGCTTAGCTGTTCTTGACACCAGGCCATCCTCAAAGTGTTCTCCTCACTGTGCATGCAGAGTCACTCACACCTGCCTGCTGCCGTTACTGAGCAAGCTCTGCACTGGTGGTGCCCTGATCCTGCAGATGAATCAACTGTAGGAGACGGTCCTGGGGCTTTCTGTACTTTCTTGGGCACCCTGAAGCCTTCTTCACAATTGCAGTGGAAATGTTTTTTATGGGATGAAGTTCATTTCCATGGCAAAGAGGGACTTTTTAAATAATTGCAATTCATTTGATCACTTATGATCACATAACATTCTGGAGTATATGCAATTTACCATCATAAAAACTGAGGAAGCAGACTTTGTAAACAATAAATATTTTTGTCATTCTCGAAACTTTTAGCCATGGCTGTATACTTGTGTATTTTCAGCCTGCTCTGGTCCGATCATGTGACCTAGCACCCATGTCAGCCAGCATCAGCTGCAGGGGATAGGAGGGAGCACTGACAACAGATGAGCAATGGGAGCCTATGGGTGACGTCACCACTCCCAGGCTTAACCAGGCTTAACCAGCCAATGTCGAGCACTCTTTTCCGTTGTATCGGAACTGGCTAACACAAGAGAGATCACAAGGCCAGAGTGGGCTGAAAATAACCCAACCCCCCCTTAAGTTAGGGAGCATTGTTCATAAATCAGATACTCACCTGACCAGCAAATCCAGCTGAGATCCACTCCTCAGCTGCTGCAGGTCAGGTCCTATGCCACCATCTTTCCTTCTCACATCATCAGTCTGGCCATCAGCCTCTTTGAGTTTCTATTCCTGCAGCCTCCTGGGATACATGAGTATATCCTAGGAATCTGCAGGAGCAGGTATATGTCATTCAGTAAAATAAATAGAAACAAAAATGTTAACAAGCGAAAACAAAGGGGGAATTTAATATTTTGCAGAGGATGGGAGGGTTGCAGGGAAAAACCCTCTTTTTTTTTTTTTTGAGACCGAATGTCCACTTTCAGTACAAACTGCAGAAATGCATGTGCAAGCCCGTGAGATAAAGTCATAAGAAAGGGAGACTTTTTTAAAGCTATTAAACTGTTAAATGGCTAGATCTCAAGTCTTTGTTTCTAGTGCCCTGTATTAAAGCTGCAACATTATGAAGCAATTTTCTTTCTTGATGCCGGGTGTCTTTAAAGTAACTTTAATATTTTTGATCTATAAATGTTGTTCGCGTTTAAAGTTTTGCATTTAGTACTCTATGCATAATCTGCTGCTTCCAATGGTTCCCAGTTTGATTATATACATACTTTAATAGGGGTTATGTGTTGCATGTTGTGTTAATCAGCCTTTTTTTTACTTTTACCATGGAGTGTAATTTAAAAAAAAAAAAAAAGATTTTTGATTCTTATTGAAAAACACTTCTGTTTTTTTAAAAGGTTACTGTGTGCTTTACTTTTATACAAAAGCCAGGGATTGTGTTAGTGTGCAAAATATGTTATCCCAAAGCAGTCCCACCTACTTTAGTTTACTTGTATGACTACAGTATACTAAAATGTGACTGCTCTCTATTCCTTTACTTTGTAATGTCTTATTGAAGCCTGTATGTGCCCTTTTATATTTTATACTTTTTCTTTAGATATATTTTAAATGTATAATGTCTTTGTAGCATGACAATGCAGGACCAGGTTTTACAGTATTCGCAGAATTACATTGTTTGTTTTTTACCATACGTTAGTGCAAAACTTTGTAAATATTGACTTGTTGTGATTTTTTAAAAATAGTTTTTGTGGTTGACTATATAGTGGAATTTTGTATTTTGTTGTACAAGTGATTTTGAAGTGTGTCTCTAGGCAATTTTTTTTATTTTATTTAGTTTTTGATAAAGTGGGGAAGGTTAGACCCTTCGGGGTTTTATTCGAATCACCCCTGTATTTATACTGGTGACCATTGTCTTCTAGCAAAAAGGTGAAGGGAAGTGCAAAACTTTGGGGAGTCATCCCCAAAAACAAGTGGTAAGGGGATGACTAACTAAGGCCTCATTCACACGGCCTTACTGATCATTAAGGCAAGGAACAAAAGTCCCTGCATAATGATCAGTAAATAGATCCATTTTTAATGCATAAACTTTTTTTTAATGGTATACACATGTTCTCAGATGCTGATTTTTGGATGCTGTGTTGTGGATATGAAGGCAGTGCATTTATTTCAAAAGTTCTCTTTTAATAAAGTTTTAGAGGACATACAAAAAATACAGTAATAACAAATGTATTATTAAAGTACAAAAGGCAAAAGATACAAAAATAGCAAATTTCATAAAAAAAAAACAAAAAAACTATAGTGCAAATAGACATAGACCATGGCGTTGAGGTGGTTAAAGGTCATGCATTTTTAAGCATCTGTGTGAATGTCTCCATTAAAAACAAAGCTGCATATGTAAATAAAAAACAGTTGTTAATGCATTTTTTTACAGCCATGTGAATGTGGCCTTACATAGGATTTTCATTCACTTTGGGAAAGTTTCTCCAGCTTCCTGTTGCTCCTCTGGGACAGGAAGAGAATGCAAATTTCCCCAATGGTACACAGACAGCACGAGTTTTAGCCTTCCCTACTGAGCAATACATATTCTATTTATATAAAATGTTTTATGTGTTTATAGATATTTAACTAGGTTTATGACTGAATGCTTTTCTATACAACAGTGACTTATGCGATTGCCAACTTAAACTCACTCTATCCAAAATTAAATGCTAAAATGCTTCTTGTATCTTTTTATGAATTTGTTAGCAAGACCTTTTGGATTTGAGTTTACAGCTCTGCTCACGTTCCTCCGCAATTGCAGTATAGGCTGTCCAACCTTGGTGTTGAATTCCCCATTGATTTTACTTTTGTAGACTGTAGACCCTTTGCTTGGCTTTGTACTGGCCATGGAATGTGGGCAGGGCTAGGGCCTCAGGAGAAAGGAGAATCAAACCATAGGCGGTCACCAAGAGATATGAGGCAAACCGGTACAGATTCAACAACCAACAAGAAGTATTTATGGTCGAACTTGGCCTTTTATTTTACAAAATCTAAACGCTTTTCTGAAAATGATTCAGAAATACCAGGGAATATTTTGGATGTTTCTATGGCAACTACTGGTGCATTTCACAATCAGACTCTACATCTCAAGTGGCAAGTATGTATGTCAAACTTATACTGAGATACAGAGCTGTACAAACAGATTGGTAGGGTATTTCTGCTACTTGAAGCTAGCAGAACTAAAATGACAGCATATAAAAATTCAATGATTTACTCTGATCTCTGCCACAGTAGTGTGCAGCTGAAATTTTGTATCAATTAAACACTTGTTTTGCATTAAAAATGCTATTAAATGCATTCTGTGGGCCTAGTTTTTGACTCCTAATGTCACCCTGTAGAATTAAATGATTCACTGGTCTATTTCATTTACTATACTAATGTTCTTCTTGATTACAGGTGTAACCAGCATGTTGTACAATGTGCACTGTAGTGTAGATAGACAGTGGTGTACAGGAGATGCCCGTACTGTGCCTGCAAAAACAGGACACAGGTGTAAGGCTGCATTCACACCTGAGTGTTTTGTCGCCTGAAGCCTGAAGCTACAAAACGCTAGAGGGGAAAAAATACATTATTCTCTATGGAGATGGTTCACATCTCCACTCCAAAATGCCTGAAGCCCTACGCCTGAAGCTCAAACAAGTTCCGGACCCTTTTTTGTCGCTCGAATCGGGCAGATTTGGGCGTTTTCTTTTTACATTGGTGACCTTTTGCTCTGCACAAAATCGCAGCAAAACGCAGCGAAATCACGGTAAAAAACGCTGCAATTCGCATGATTTTCTGCCTGAAAACGGTACGCTCAGGTGTGAATGCAGCCTTAGGCTATACTGCATTGTACACAGTATTCTGTACTATACAATGGGACAAGAGGTACAGGAGATGCCTGTACAGTACTGTGTGAAGGCCAGGATAGGATACAGTTACAATATCAGGGTATTGTATTGTATTGAGAAACTGACAAGCATGAGAAGAGGAGCCTAGTGCTCTACCAGCTGGCTGAAAAGGAGAATTACAATTTTATAATGCAACCTTTCATATTTGCCTGACTTTGAATTAAAATATTTTTAAAACTGTTATATTTTCATCTATGAACCTATGGCCTGTTTCATACGGGCTTCAGCTTACCTAATAGCAGTATGAACAAAAAGCTTTGATTAAAGCATTGCAAAGCTTTCAGCGAGCTTCGTTGAAGCTTTTAAATACTATTCAGCTTCAGTTTGTAGATGTTAAACACAGATTCTAATGGGAGTGCTGCTTGCCACTTTAAACAAGCTGCTAGCAGACTTCAGCACTTCTTGCAGCTTACTTAACCACTTCAGCCCTGGAAGGATTTACCCCCTTAACCTTCCTGGCCGTATTCGCGAGTGTGGAATTTTCACTACCAAAAGCGGTAACTCCGAGCCACACTCGGGATTGCATCGTAGGATCTATGTACAGCGTACTTACCTTGTCCCCAGGATCCTGCAATCACCCCCCCCCCCCCCTGCTGTCCCCCCCTTTTTGTACACTGTTCAGGGCTCCATTCCCTGCGAGCATCGCGACGGAGCCCGGCGGAAAATTCAAAAAGTAAAGTAACACATGCAGTACACTGACTGTAATCTGTAAGATTACATTACTGTATCAAATAATTTCACCTCCCTTTTGTCCCTAGTGCTTTGTCCAGTGCCCTGCATGCAGTTTTATATTATATATACTGTTCTTTCTGCCTGGAAACTTGAGAATGTCCATAGCATCCAAAAAGTGTCCCCCCTACGTCAAAAGCGGTTTTAGACCAGTTAGAAAACAGCGATAGTAAATTAGAATCAATTTGTCATCAGACACTGAAAGTGACGACAGCTACAGCAAATTTCTGTGTATTTGATTACATTATTGAATAAAATGTATTATTTGTTATAATTTATAGTTATTTATTATATTATAATTTATGATTTTGTGTTTCAAACTTTATTATACCTGGGATGTCTACTAGACTCTTGTTTGGACAGATTTAAGTGTGTTATTACTAAGAATTACAGGCCTACAATATAAAACGGCAAATTTCCATGCAAAACAATGTACCGCTTTGAGATGAAAAAATCTTACAGAATCATAACTCCAGGGATGTTAAGGACCAGGCCATTTTTTTGCGACACGGCACTGGCGTTACTTTAACCACTTCAGCCCCGGACCAATTTGCAGCCAAAGGACCAGGCCCCTTTTTGCAATTCGGCACTGCGTCGCTTTAACCGACAATTGCGCGGTCGTGCGACGTGGCTCCCAAACAAAATTGACGTCCTTTTTTTCCCACAAATAGAGCTTTCTTTTGGTGGTATTTGATCGCCCCTGCGGTTTTTATTTTTTGCGCTATAAACAAGAATAGACCGACAATTTTGAAAAAAATGCAATATTTTTTACTTTTTGCTATAATAAATATCCCCAAAAAATATATAAAAAAACATTTTTTTCCTCAGTTTAGGCCGATACGTATTCTTCTACATATTTTTGGTAAAAAAAAAATCGCAATTAGCGATTATTGATTAGTTTGCGCAAAAGTTATAGCGTTTACAAAATAGGGGATAGTTTTATAGCATTTTTATTAATATTTTTTTTTTTTACTAGTAATGGCGGCGATCAGCGATTTTTATTGTGACTGCGACATTATGGCAGACACATCGGACATTTTTGACACATTTTTGGGACATTTGTCATTTATACAGAAATCAGTGCTATTTAAATAGCACTGATTCCTATGTAAATGACAGTTGTAGTGAAAGAGTTAACCACTAGGGGGCGGGGAGGAGTCAGTGTGACGTGTTGTTTTTTTTTTTACAGTAGGGGGCGTGGCTGTACGTCTGACGTCATTGATCGGCTTTTCCTATGACAGGGAACAGCCGATCAATGACAGGCAGTGTAGGAAGCGCGGGGAGAGGTTTGTTTACTTCAGCTCCGTAACCCGATCGCGGGATACCAGCGGTGATCGGGTCCGCTGGTCCCGCGGCCGTGGTCACGGAGCTCCCGACCGGGTTGCGAGCGCGCCGCTGGCAGGCAAGTTAAAGGGGACGTACCCGTACGTGCTTTTGCCTGCCCGTGCCATTCTGTAGACGTATATCTACATGAGGCGGTTGGGAAGTGGTTAACTGACAATTGCGCGGTCGTGAGATGGGACTGCGACATTGTGGCAGAAAAATCTGACCCCCAAGTGACACTTTTTGGGGACCAGTGACATTACAGTGATCAGTGCTAAAAAAAAAATGCACTGATCAATGTATAAATGAGACTGACGGGGAAGGGGTTCACACTGGGGGAGATCAAGGGGTTAACTGTGTGGGGGGATGGGCTTACTGGGATAACAGAGATCGCTGTTCCTGATCACTAGGAACAGCAGATCTCAGTATTGTCCCCTGTCAGAACTGGGATCCGCCTTGTTTACATAGGCAGATCCCCGTTCTGCCTCTGTCTACCGTGATCCTGGGTGGCACGTCAGTTTGCGCAGCCGAGCCGCCTTGCCGCAGTATATATGAAGAAGGCGGTCGGCAAGTGGTTAAAGTGGCAATCAACACGTCCATTAGGATCTGTTATCAGCATTTACAAACTGGATTTGAATGTTACTTTAAACACTTCAATAAAGCAAGCTAAAAGCCCCACAAATGCTTTGCATTATTCAGCAGTAAAGTTTTACATGCGTCATCCAGGATGTCTGGTAGTTCCATGGAAAACCGGTCACAGGTCTTGCAGTGACAGTTTAGCATTGAGCTTCCTTATACCCAAGTAGCATTGCTTAGTAATGAAATGAGTAATCTACCTCTTATGAAATGTAGGGCTGCAATCTCAGAATGTACGTAAGCGCCATTGTTGGTCATAACTGACTGCTGGCAGATTCTTTATTTGATTTGGTTGGTGTTTTTATGTGACCTAGTAAAACATGGAAGTCAATGTTTTTGTTGTGTACTGAACTTAAGCACACCATTTACTTAGTAATGTCAAAAACAGAAATTGATGGGTTGACGTGTGTGTGTGTGTGTGTGTGTGTGTGTGTGTGTGTATATATATATATATATATACACACACACAAATGCACTGTACAGCAAATCAACTTCATTTAGAGTTCCAGTATTCTGATCTATCAACATCCACATTTGAAGAAATACTTGGCTTGACTTGTCAGACTTTGTTTTTGCTGCTTTATGAATAAATTAAATGTTCACTGTTGCTGTAAAAGTGCATATACGGCTGTCTCTTAGCTGCAGTGTTTTTAATATAGTTTTACTATAAACTGGAGAATTTTAAGAGCATTTTCACACAAAATAGAGTGCAAGCTTTTTGATAGAGGGGAGTGTTTTGATCCCTTGTCTTTACTGCACTCCACCCCTGTAATAACCATTTGGGGCAGTGCTTGGTTTTTTAGGGCCGGTAATTGTAGTACTGGGAAGTTAAAGGATTTCTGTGCCACCCCCATGGCAAGGAAACCGGTTCAGAGCCCCACAGACTCACATTCTTTACCCTTTCTTTTGCTCCCCACTGCTCCATTCTGTTGCCAGTAGTGATAAACCATGTCCAAATTTTAAGATGCCAGAATCATAGCTTACACAGGGCTATGGTCTTCCCTGCCACAGTGCTGATTGGCCCTGCCCTGTCACATGGGTGGTTCGTGTGCTCCTCCATACCCTCAAGCAGAATATTTGCTGGTTGCTGGACTATTGTCCCATTATCTTAAATTGTGTAGCAATTACCAGCTTATCAGGGATTTTTAATGTAGCATACAGAACATCCATCTATACCTGTTGCCTCCTACTGAGTGTTGCATGAGGACGGGACAGACCCATCACTGCGTGGGATGCTGCAGAGATGTGCCCTGGCTCCGCTTTAGTAAATGATGGGAGTGTTCTGTTTCCGTCTAAAGATAAACCCAACTTCAGACCTCATTGTTAAAGCTTCTTAAATTCTGCTTTATCATGTGTAATGCTGTCTATACACCTATTGATCTTATTTGATTAAACAGTGATTGCTTTCTAAGGCTTTTGTGGGATGATATCCACTTACTCCTTTAATGCTGATCTTATCGCAATGAATTTTCGTGTGTTTTAAATTGATAAGATATTTGAAAAGATCATTTGATGCAGCACAAATGCACAACATGATTATGTGAAACACTGTCTGAACTTTACAGCCTGCCTCATCACTTTCCTTTTCAATACCATGCCACAAAACCATCAGAAAAGGATCATGATAATAATCCATTGTATATATCGCCAACAATACAGGAGTTGTCCAGTACATTTTAAAGGTGTGTGCAGATTTGCATTTTCCTGTTTCTGCGGAAGCTAAAACGTAAATCCTAATTTAAATTTTGATTTGTTATGCAAGTTAGATAGCAATATACACTACATACAGTATATATTTTTTTTTTTTTTATATAAGTTTGTGAAATGTGTTGTTAAAGTTGCTTGTGCAGCACAGAAGTCTTGGCAATTTGGAATAATGTATTTTTTGTCTGTCCATGTTCTAATGCATCAGTTTTATACAGACAAAGATTTGGGCTATATTGAGTGGCATGTTGTATCTGTGACTTCTGTATTTTGGTGCTTGTATATACGGGTTTTTCAAACTTGCCAACATTCATGTGCAAAATTTGGGACATAATAGACCAAGTCTAGCCTCTTAAAACACTTGTGTGTACAAAGCCTAATTATTTATTGCTGATTTGTTAGTTCTGAGAATTTGGGACTGTTGACCAGCATGCACGATGCATGGTATGGAGCCAGTGTGTGACCAGAAGAGATGTTTAAGGAAATGCTGCTTTTGGTGTTAATTGCCATTTTTAAATTACCTGCTGAATATATTAAACTCAAACCATTGTCTTAGACATCTATACTTTCGAGGTTGCCCTATGCTGGAGATGATGGCATTTTTATATGATCGGGATCCACCCAGATGCCTGGACTGGCAGCTGGCTCAGGTTCTCAGCAAGTTGCTGAGAGCCTGAGCCATCTGATTTTTTTCCCCCCCCACCCCCTACACAACTTAACGCTCCAGTGAGCGCAGGGGGGCAGAGCAGAGAGCCTCTGTTCACTGAAGGCTGAGAACTGGGCAGTCAGCTTTGTTTGATCACTTGGTCCTCATTCTTAGGCTCGGTTTAGATATATGCAAATTGAATCTGGGTTTTCCCGCATCCAGTTCGCATGACAGGCGAGTGTGACCGACTGTCAATGGAGCCGGCTCATACATGTTCGGGGCGGCCATGGTCCGCATTCAAAAAGGGTCCTGTGCGTCTTTGGGTCTGATTCGGGTGCGAATTCAGGCAAAAATTCGGACCTGATTCGCACCTGAACGGATGACCAGGCACGCACGGGACCCCAGGCACAAAATCGCAGCCGCACAAAAGTGTACCTGGCCTTAGAGCCGTGGGGGACAAATGCAGCATGGAATCAATGATTCATCCATCTAGACGAATATAAAAAGTTGTGTGGCTTTTTTATTTATTTTTTAACAAGCTCATACTTCTCTTTGAAATATGAGGAACTACAGCTCAAGATCAAGACATTTTAGTTAATATGATGAATTGTTTGAAAATCTTGCCGGTATTTCACCCTTAAAGGCTAAGTTCACTTTTTAGAGAAAAAAAATTAAATGCTCATATTTTTGCAGGAAAAAATAGGGCAGTAAGCTACATAGTGCGGGTGAATTGTGTTTCACAAGAGACTTACTCTAGCAACTGTTGGTATTGCTTCAATGTCTGCCTCTTGGTGGGGACTAAGGCAGTTATTATCATGTTGCTATGCCAATTTCCCCTCTGATGGGGGGGTCCGCGTATAGGCCCCCTTCTTCTGTGTCTGGGAAGGGTCTTGACTAAAGGAGATGACTCTGCTGCAGGGGAGATGCATGCTGCAACCAATACTGTGTGGGCATTTCTGGTTTCGGACCCAGAGGGCAGGTGACGTCACTTCGGGGGGGGGTTCTCTGAGCTGGTGCGCTACTTCCAGACCACCATTTTCCGGCCCACTCCACTACAGGATATCCTCCACTATGTCTGAGTCAGAGAGTCTGGTTGCAGTGATAGCAGGTGCATATGGCACCAGCCATTCTCAGGTAGGAGGACCATTGGAGTGAATCCTTCCTGGTCTATCTTTCTGGAAAAGACGTTACCGGTAAGTAACTTTTTTTTTTTTTTCACAGGATCCCGCAAGGCATTGTGGATCATGGGTACAATGTCAGGCTCCTGCAAACTCTTCCTTCAGCTCTCTGCCCATACCTCTGTATGGGCTTTCAGTTAAAGAGCTGGAGTGTCAGTGGTCTACGGGTGCACTTATTACCTCACCTGTGTTTCATTGAGAACTACAAGTCCGTCATATTTATTCATTCACAGATGATTGAATAACACAGCTGTGTGTAAAAGTAACATTGCCTGTGGAGTAGAAAAAACCCCACATTCTGTCTAAGGGATTAGGGAGGGGTGGTGCTTAGCAACATGATACACCCTAAATATGGGTTTAACTTGTTGCTAAAGGTGGAGTTAGCCTTTAGGCTCTACAGTTAAGTCTACTGCTCAAGTAAGAAGAAACTCATGTGTGGAGCATTCAGTTCATTGTATTAGTCCTTAAAGCCTCGTACACACGATCAGATTTTCTGACTGGAATTGTGCGATGACAGACTGTTGGCGGGAAATCCGACTGTACGATCGGACAATTGTCGGATTTTCCGCAGACAAATGTTGGATGGCAGGCTTATAAATTTTCCGCGGACAAATGTCTGTTGTCGATTTTTCAATTGTGTGTACTTAAGTCCATCAGACAAAAGTCCAAAGTACAAACACGCATGCTCGGAAGCAAGGACAAGCCAGAAGCAGTCGGTCTTGTAAACTAGCGTTCGTAATGGAGAATTAACATTCGTGACGCGGCAAATTATGAAATCTCGAAATGCAGCGCACAATTCTCTTCTTTAATGGGATAATAATGAAGCTGCTTTGCTGGTGATACTGATGGAGTTCTGCCAAACGTATTTTCAAAGGCTTTTATTTTCTAGTGATATCAAGAATAATCTTATTATGCTTGTGTTTCTTTTTGGGCAAGTTACCACAACACCATTATCCCATAGTTTTTAGGATCAAAGATACAGCTATGTTGGTGTCCCTTGTTAATTTGTGTTTTTTAAAATGTAACTGCCTACTCCCAAACTGTCATTTGAAGTGAAACACATAGCCAAGTATTATTCTCCAATTATTTTTTTATTGTGCATTAAAAAAAGAAAACAAATAAAATTAGACATGCTATCTGCCAATAAAACTTAACCAAAGAGTGCATTCTATGCATCCAAAAATATAGCAAATCAAATCATTATTCAACCAAAAAATAAAATAAAAGCCTCATGCATGTGTCCCGCTTCTTAATATAGGGGTCAACAATGTCAAGAGTTGGTGAAAGCAGGGGTCCATCATCCAGAGAATTCTGAAAATCATCCGGATTATTCTCCTGGAGCTCCCGCAGCAAAGGCAAAGGCATATGACATAATTGGTCACGATTAATAAAGCAACCAATTTGCAACCATTGGTCCAATAAATCCTCCTCCTCCTGTTCTTGGACTGGACTTGGGACAAAGCAATAACTCCAAGGCCAATAATAAATAACACGTTATCTCCTCCGATTCCACAACAGGTCTGGTTGACTAGCAGCCGTTCAGAAACGTACTGGAAAGCATGAAATGAAAAGCGCGAATCGACACTCGCCAAACTTCTACTAACATGAAATTAGCAGAAGGAGCCCAAAGGGTGGTGCCTGACAATTTAACTTCCTCTTTATCGCCTCGTAGTACGTCACTACGTTCATGTTTGTTGGCCGACAATTGTGTACCGTACTGTTTGTATGCAGGACAAAATCCAGGCACACGCCCTTCGGACAAAAGTCCGACGTTTGTCTGTGGAAAATACCATCGTGTGTATGAGGCTTTAGACTAATAAAACTTGGCCATCCATTCAGTTTTGAGATTTACACAGCCCTGTTGACACCACATTATTATACTGCAGCTTTGTTAACCCCCACCCTCCAAAATCTTCCCCTGCTGGCAATATGACAAAAAAAACTATAGATACACATATATATATATATATATATATATATATATATATATATATATATATATATATATATATATATATATACATACATACATACATACATACATACATACATACATACATACATATATATCATTCCTGGACTGTCCATTGTAGCCTGGACTCACAGAAGATAGTTTGAATGAAGCTAGCTGTCATTCAACCAGGAAGACTTGCAATGTCTAGTGATAGAGAAATGTTGTCGGGGAGCAGTCGGCTCCATATTGAAGGTAAATATTACAGCAAAAGCAGCTTTTTAACCACTTGCTGACCGCCCACTGTCAAATGACGGCGGGACGGTTCAGCTACTGTGGCGGGACGCCGTCATATGACGTCGTCTACAATTTGGCCACTGGGGGGCGCGCGCGCGCCGCGGGAGGCGCGCGCGCGCGCGCCCGCCGCGTAGCTGGGGCCTCGGTGCGCGTGCCCGGCGGTCGCGATGACCGCCAGGCACCCGCGATTGCCCGGTAATCGAGCAGGACGTGGATCGGTGTGTGTAAACACACAGATCCACGTCCTGTCAGAGGAGAGGAGACCGATGGTGTGTCCCTTGTACATAGGGACACCGATCGGTCTCCTCCCCCAGTCAGTCCCCTCCCCCCACAGTAAGAATCACCAAGATAGGGAATACATTAACCCCTGCAGCGCCCCCTAGCGTTAACCCCTTCCCTGCCAGTCACATTTATACAGTAATCAATGCATTTTTATAGCACGGATCGCTGTATAAATGTGAATGGTCCTAAAAATGAGTCAAAAGTGTCCGAAGTGTCCGCCGCAATGTCGCAGTCACGATAAAAATCGCAAATCGCCGCCATTACTAGTAAAAAAAAAAATAATAATAAAAATGCTATAAATCTATCCCCTATTTTGTAGACGCTATAACTTTTGCGCAAACCAATCAATATACGCTTATTGCGATTTTTTTTACCAAAAATATGAAGAAGAATACGTATTGGCCTAAACTGAGGAAAAAATTTGTTTAAAAAAAAAAAAAAATTGGATATTTATTATAATAAATAGTAAAAAATATTATGTTTTTTCAAACTTGTCCCTCTTCTTTTGTTTATAGCGCAAGAAATAAAAACCGCAGAGGTGATCAAATACCACCAAAATAAAGCTCTATCTGTGGGGAAAAAATGATAAAAATGTTATTTGGGTACAGCGTTGCATGACCGCGCATTTGTCATTCAAAATGCGACAGCGCTGAAAGCTGAAAAATGGCTTGGTCAGTAAGGAGGTGTTCGTGGCTGGTAGGCAAGTAGTTAAATTAAAAAGGCCGAGCAACAGATATAAATAAAGAAAATTGAGTTCTGCTTTGAGACCTACATTGTTGATGCCTCCCTGGCCTAAGCCTGCGAATGGTCAATGATGGAGCAGCATCCAATAAAGTCCTACCTCTGCTCACACTGCTCTCTCGTTCTATTGTCGTGTAGCTCATCTGGTTGCCTCTCAGGGTTTCCCTTGCTCAGTGATCCAATAAAAAGAATTAGGAGCCTGAATTGAAGTCAAATCCAGATACTTACACCAGCTGCATTTAATATATAAATGTAGTGATTTATTAATGAATAAATAGCTAAATTAATGCTTTTTTATATCTGCCTGGAGTTCAGATTCAAATGTATCACAGGGTTTCTAAGCAAAGGTGGTGATTTATTTTATTAATTTTTATAATTTTTATTTTCTGTGACCTACAAATACATGCATTTTATCTTCCAATAAATTCCAAAACACCCCCCCCCCTCCCCCATGGACACGGATGAAACAGTCCACAATGGTTAATGCATCATGAAGAAGATGACATCTATTACCAATATAATTTGTTACAAATATAATTTTGTTATTTTAAAATGGATATGAGCTTCAGTTCCCACTCTTGCCGGCAGTTCTGGATTCTAAAACTCGTTTTAGGTTGTGGATTTACTTTAGGAATGGATGGTGATTTGTGGAAGAGGTCTATATTTTCCCAGGCTTGACACTGAAGAATTGTTTATACTTTTTCTTTTGCCAAAATTTGGATTTTTCTATATGTCCACGAACAAGAAATTTTTACAAGACCCATTTTATATATTTGTTAACTACTGTTTTTATTTATTTTATGTACTTATGCTCTCTAACTTTCTTGTACTTAGAATAGAGCATGTATACCAACCTAATTTATGCAACCAATGTTTAGTCTGTTTTCTCCACGTCTGGTCAATTTGATTCAGTGTTTTGGTGCTAATTAAATAATATTTTTCTGTCTGTCCTGTTTGGAACAGTATTAAACATTATCATTGTAGTACATTCCTGCAGTGACTTATTTTATTTCAAAAGGTAAACAGGATGGGAGTAGTTTAATTTAACATTTTAAACGATAAAGGGACTTCTTAATATTCCAGCTGTCACCTAAGATTCATTATAACACTTTCATACTTGTTTCGAAGCACAATTAAACATATATATTTATTGTGTATTATATTTAGGAGCCATGCACACAGAGCGTGTTGTGTGTGTTTTGTTTTTTTTTTTTTCCCCTGGAGACCTTTGCTCCTGGCAGCGAAAAAAACTGCTTAAAAATGTGCCTAAAACTGCAATTTGCACATGCATTTAGGTGTGATTAGACGTGGTTAGGCTACTCAAGCATTTGGGTGTTCACTTATTCCATTGGCCAAAATAATAATTTATTCTGGCCATTGTAATAAATGCTTAAGAATGCGCCTGCCGTTTTAGATGCATTCACACGCGTTTAGGGATGTTTAGCAGTTTTTCTGCCAAAAAGCTCCTGAATGCGCCGGTGGCCTCTAACCGTTCCTCTTCTAATATGCCAGTAAATGAATATATGTGAATGGCCTGTTTATTTACAGTCTGAAAAACAAAACTTCAAACGCTGTTGTACATCCTGTGTGCATGAGTCCTTACTGTGGCATAGGGATGATGACAGTAGGATGAGGTGTGTTTTTTTTTTTTTTTGTATCCAAAGCAGATTTCTGTTACACTTGATCTTTGACAAATACCAATGTTCATTTTGCAATATAAAATAACTGTCTATCCAATCTTAGAAACCACCATTTATATCCAGGTTCTTTCAGCTCATGTACCCATACATATAGGCTTTGTCTTTGGAGACATCTATGCATTTGAGTCTCTGTTAACTTTTAAAATGATAAATCTGTGGAACCATTCATCCTGAGCAATATAGGAGGTTAGCATCATAGGTAGACAAATCTGTCACATGTCAGGCTGCCCACATTTGGGAAGTGGAAGTCTCACCTGACCCAGTCTGCTCATGTATGGCCTTCTTAACACCAACCAACACTGATAAAACAATTGTAAGAAGACACTGGATGATTCACTACTGTCTATTCATAACAAGAAGCCAACAGTGCTAGCTTGCTACCAGTTGGTTCAGCTTTGCTCATGAAGTCTGTATGAAGTGCGGTAAATTCTGATGAAATGGTTTTAAAAGTCTTTAAACTGTTGTAGTCTATGTTTTTTAGTATACTAAATATTTGTTTTACAAAAAAACATTTGTTTTACAAAAAGGTTTCACAGAGTACTGAGGGGTATCTAAAGAATACACAGCATAATCTGCTTGCCTTAAACACTTGGTCTCATTGAGACCCTGGACAGAGCCATCCAATAAGATATGACACTGCTCTGACCAACCTATGTGTGTAAAATGTAGGCTTGAACTATTGAGCTCTGTAAAAGCAGAAGAGCTGGGGGAATAGGAACCTAAAGCTCCATCTGCTGGCTAGATAGTCATTTGCAAGATTTCCTGTCCAGAAAAATAAATAAAACAATTGGATTATTAAAAAATAAAAATAAAGTGTGTGTGTGTGTATGTGTGTGTGTGTAATATATATATATATATATATATATATATATATATATATTTATATCAAGGTGAGGCAAACAGCACCACGACATTCTTCCAGTGCATGCAATAAAGCCTTCCCAAATGGCCACATATAGAAATGGGTCCAAGGATTGCTGCACTTAAAACAATTTATTTAGGTATATTCATAAACTAATAAAATGCATATCATTCCAGTTCAACAGATTCGGTCTGTAAAGCTTGTGCCCTTAAGGTTGGAACAGATATATAAATTTATGTGTCTGCGTAAATACTACATCAAACTGTACATATTGTATTTTTTTTTTTTTTTGAATAGCTAGTTTTATTTTGTCTTTTTATACATCCAGCCAATGGGGAAAGTTGATAGACTGTGACAACACCTTCTGCATTTCTCCTCTCTCTTGGGTTCCTCTGCCCAACCTTGCACTGAAAATAAATAGCCTGTTTACTGAATTCTAGTATATTCCCCCAACCCATTTTATTTTTATCTCACATGCCTAAATTAGATGTGTCTTTTAATGTATTTATTTCAAACAATAAGAATACATATACCTAAGGATGCATTTATCTTACTACTTGTTGGAGACAGAACAGGACCCGAGAGGAAAAACCCTCTGACACAGTTATCACCAGAAGAGGTATCGCCATTGGAAGATTTTCCCTCACCCCATGTTGGGGTGACAACATTAAAATTTTTGGATTTCCTGTCCCTCCATGGCCTAGTTACAATGGTAATTGGGGCAAACAGAGGGAAAAATCTCCCAAGCAGGGACATACTGTAGGCTTTAATAGTCTAGTCCAGCCATTCTCAATCAGGGTTCCTCCAGAGGTTGCTAAGGGTTCCTTAAGCTTTGGCTGATGAACCACCTATTTGATGATGCCTACAGAGTTAACGGTTCAGCACCACTTGGCAAAGCCAGCAGCATGACACCAAATATAATTTTAGCTGTCTTTAAGGGTGGCATTCTGAGCACCACTTTAAGGGGGGCATTCTTCCTATTGACCACCAATATAAGGGACATTGTTCCTATTGATGAATTGGTTTTAGTAAGGGTTCCTCGAGAAATTAAAAAAAAAATTGGGGTTCCTCTAGGGTTAAAAGGTTGAGTCTAGTCCTTCCCTACTCTATTCAGAACAAAAAGTGTTGATTTTTAAAATAATAACAAGACATCATCACACATAAACTAAAAGGATCATCATGGAACAAAATGCTTGTGTGGGAAACTGCAGATGGAAGCTTACATTTTCTAAACCAAAGCCGCATGAAGCTAAACTCCTGCAGCTTCACTGCAAGTCCTATTACTGGCCTGCAATTATCACTGCTGTGTAAATGGTTAATAACTGACCACATGCAGAAGAGTTCTTCTTGAAATAAAACGTGTAACATTAAAAAAGCCTGTCTCTCTTCATTGTGTTATAGTAGTTAGTGACTATATAAAATAAATTAATGAAATGGTTATACTTTGCATGAATATGCTAATATAGTATGCTCTGTTCTACGACTATTTAAGTGACTGAGTTACTTTGCAAACAAGAGGGTTAGTATGTGCCACCTAGATAAGAATGTAATCCAGTAAGAGGGTTATGATCTCCAGCATACAAAATAGAGCGTTCGGAAAGAAAGCTAGGATCTGTTCATATGGATTATAGTACAAAAGCCTGCATTCAATACAAATACTAATCAGTAATGTAACGTAAGTTCTTGCTCTTGGTCACACAACTTACACTATGTATACTACTAGTGCCAGCCTCTTAATAAACTCTTCTCTGGAAAATAGTTTACCAGCCCGTACTTTGTGCTTGCCATATGGCAAGCATTAATGGATCCAAATCTAAGACAGGAGCTGGAAGAATCTGTGAATCGTTCCCCACTTCTTTTAGAAAACATGCCTCTTATGAATGAAAGCTGGCAGTAAGAGAGCTGCAGATATTGTCAGGTCTTAGCTAGAGCCACTAGACACAGTAGTCACACAGTACAGGGAAATCTCTTTTGTAGCTGTGAACTGACAGATTGCAGTGTTGAAAGCTTGTCAAGATGGTTTTAACACTTTACAAATTTTTATTAAATGCAAATTGTGTTCTTTTAAATTGAAAAAAAAACCTACCTAGAACTATTCTTAAACATGTTAACTCCCTCGTGCTCCTACACATAAAAAAAATATCGGTGTACTTTCCTATTCGCGGTCCGGTGAAGTGATCCTGCAGCTCTGTGTCATGTAGTGCTCGACAATAGCTGCGAATTTTCGAAGCCATGACATCACCCATAGGCTCCTATGGCCCAGCCGTTGTCAGCGCTTCCGCCTCTCCCCTTCAGCAGCTGCTCACTGGCATGGGATGCGAAGGGGATCATGTGACTGGACTATATTAACCACTTCAATATAGGTCATTTTCACCCCCTTCCTGCCCAGGCCAATTTTCAGCTTTCAGCACTGTAACATTTTGTATTTCAATATTTTTATTAAAAAAGAATAAAGTTTCAAAAATTAACAGACACATCGATAAGACAAAGTCGATTTCTCAGATTGTCAACATAGCAATACAGTAGTATAGAAAATATAGTCATTATACATATCTGTCCCCTACCCTTACAGTAGAATGCAATGTGTACAAATGGGATTGAATAATACTTTCCCCCCCATGATCCGGAACTTCACCATGTATGGTGGATGGTAGAGACACGGAATCACAGGGAAGTCCGGTAGCGAACCCTGAGATTATCCCGGGGCTCACTACTGTGTGAGGCCCCATAGGCAATCATCTGTATTGTACATATAAGTACCAGAAGAAAAAGGAAGTAGGAAAGAGAGAGAAACAGAGAAAAAAAAAGGGCGGGGGGGGGGAGAGAGAAAAGGGAGATAAAGGAGGAGAGGGTCAACCTGGAGTTCCCTACGGAGTCGATATATAATCAATCTACGGATCCCACACCGTATTAAATTTCTTGGTGTTATTACGAAGTATATAGTTATCGTTAATCATGATCCAGTTGAGTTTACTTTTAACCTGGTCAAGAGGGATTACGACTGTTTCCAATGCCTAGCAATCGTAATTCTCGCTGCCAGCAATATCTAAGTAATCAACTTTACTGATTTTTTGGGTGTTTCATCAGGTAGTTTGTGGAAAAGAGCAGCTACAGGATATCTGCAGATGTTTACCCCCTTTACTGAATTTATTAAGTTGCAAATCCTAATCCTGAACCTAGTTATGAGGGGACACTGCCACCAAATATGAAGCATCGTCCCCAGCTGTCCGCATTGTCGGAAACAGTTTGGTGAGGTAGAAGGATGCATTTTAGCTACCCTAGTTGGTACCAGGTACCAACGCAAGAGTGTTTTGTAGTTGGCCTCTATAAGGGTGGTATTGATGGAAATTTTGAATAACTTATAAGCGATATCTTGCCACTAGGTCAAATTATAGGTAAGATTCAAGTCCCTATCCCACTGGTCCATATAGGCAAGTTTCAAATCTGGTTCAGTAAGAGAAGCGTATATCGCAGATATCCGCCCACCCTTTGTAAGCCTCTGGCTTGGTATGACAATTCAAATGTTGTGAACGTAAGGGGTCCAACCTGAAGATTACGTTTAGACCTGGCGAAGGACGCGATTTGGTTGTATCGGAATACTTCACTAGGAGGCATTAGAAACGTGTCTTTAAAATACTGCATAGCGTATATCTGCTCTCCATTAAGGAAGTCGCCGATTCTTAGAAACCCCTTATTCACTGTAACGTTTTGAATGACAATTGCGCGGTCATGCAACACTGTACCCAAATGAATTTCCCCACAAATAGAGCTTTCTTTTGGTGGTATTTGATCACCTCTGAGGTTTTTATTTTTTGCGCTATCTAACAAAAAAAGAGCGACAAGTTTGAAAAAAAACACAATATTTTTTACTTTTTGCTATAATAAATAGCCCACATTTAAAGAAAACAAAAACACATTTTTTCCTCAGTTTAGGCCGATATATATATATTCTTCTACATATTTTTGTTAAAAAAAAAAAAATTGCAATAAGCGTATATTGATTGGTTTGCGCAAAAGTTATAGGGCCTACAAAATAGGTTATTGATTGATTTATGGCATTTTTCTTATTCTTTTTTTTTTACTAGTAATAGCGATGATCTGCGATTTTTTTTATCGTGACTGTGGCATTGCGACAGACAGATTGGACACTTTTGACAATATTTTGGGACCATTGACATTTATACAGCGACCAGTGCTATAAATATGCACCAATTACTGTATAAATGTCACTGGCAGAGAAGGAGTTAATGCTAGGGGCGATCAAGGGGTTAAATGTGTTACCTAGTGAGTGATTCTAACTGTGGGCGATGGGACTGACTAGTGGAGGAGACCGATCGGTGTTCCTATATACTAGGAACACACAATCTTTCTTCTCTCCCCTGACAGGACGTGGATCTGTGTGTTTACACACACAGATCCGCGTTCCTGCTCTGTCACGAGCGATCGCGGGTGCTCCTCTGTGACACGGCGGGCACGCGCCCCCTATACCACCGGGAAGCCGAAGACGTAATATGACGCCTGCCCAGGATGGGAGATCCCATCTGTGGACGTCATATGACAATTGGCGGGATGGGAAGTGGTTAAAGATATGTAAGTAAATCTTTTTCATATAGGTTAGGTAGGAGGAGGGGGAGGGAACATTTTTAAGAACAGTAATGCCCCGTACACACGGTTGGATATTCCGATGGAAAAAGTCTGATCGAATTATGTTTTTGGAAAATCCGATCGTGTGTGGGCTCCAGCGGGCTTTTCCCGTCGGAATTTCTGACTGAAAAAATTTGAGAGCAGGATCTCAAATTTTCCGACAACAAAATCCGATCGGACTTTTTCCGATCGCGTGTCAAGAATTCTGACGAACAAAGTGCCACACATGCTCAGATCAAATTACGAGACCAAAGCTATTGGCTACTAGCCTCTACGTAGTTACGTCGTACGCAACGAACGTCACCACGTTCAGAATGATCAAATTTTCCGACAACTTTGTCCGACCGTGTGTATGCAACACCAGTGTCAGACAAAATCTGTTGGAAAAAATCTGACGGATTTTGTGGTCGGTATTTCCGACCGTGTGTACGGGGGCTTAGAGTTAGGGTTTTCTTCCACTTTTGGGGTAAGTGTTCGGGTCCGTTTATACCATATGCGTTGGACCGCACAGTCTTGCCCAAAACGGTCCCAAAGCATAGACAGAAAAATTTGCTTTATGTCCTGTTACATAGTCAGGTTGAAAAAAGACACAAGTCTATCTAGTTAAACCAAAAAATAAATAAAATCATACAATCCCATTTATACAATCCTATACTCACAGTTGATCCAGGGGAAGGCAAAAAACCCCAGCAAAGCATGATACAATTTGCTCCAGCAGGGGAAAAAATCCTTCCTGATCCCCCGAGAGGCAATCGGATATACCCTGGATCAACTTTACCTATAAATGTTAGTATCCAGTTATATTATGTACGTTTAGGAAAGAATCTAGGCCTTTTTTAAAACAATCTACAGAGCTGGACCGAATTAGCTTTTGAGGGAGTCTATTCCACATTTTTTACAGCACTTACTGTGGAGAAACCTTTCTGTATTTGTATAGTTTTCCTCTATACGTAAAGAGTGCCCATTGACCTCTGTGATGACCTTAAAGTGAATAACTGAACACCAAGTTCACTATATGGACCCCTTATGTATTTATACATGTTGACCATATTAATCTCTTCTTCTTCTATTAGCTCAGTTTACACCACTGTAAAAAAGGGTAGGATGTGCTCTACTTTTTTTTTTCCAGCACAGCGTGTTGGGAAAAATCGCAGCCCGCTGCCCTGAATAAAGGGAAATAATGTGGTTTTGTGATATTTAAAAATAAAATTAACAAAAGTGAACAGTGAGATGTATTATTACAAGGCATCAGCACCGCTGCCTTCACAGTGCACATCAGCGACTGTGATATAACAGACGTTGGTGTGAATGACCCAATAAACTATTTTGTTTATTGTCTCACTGCCACTGGAATGGCTGTGACAGTGACAGATATACCATTAGTATAGACTAGCACAAGTGCATTTTGAGACTTTGGGACCCATTTATACTAGATGTGGGTTGGGCAGGGGATTTTTTTTTATATACTGTAGACCTGGATATTGCTCACCTCTGGGGCAGAAAATAAGAAGGGCTGTACCTGTTCTCATGGTTTGTAATATCCAAGTGGTATTGGTCACTGAGCAAGTCCTTTACGTCAGTGGTCATCAACCCTGTCCTCGGGGCCCACTAACAGGCCAGGTGTTATGTATTCCCTTGGGGTGATGCAGACTAGAATACTGCAATCACTGAGCAGCAAATTATATCACCTGTGATGTATTTCAGTTATCTGGCAAACCTGGCCTGTTAAGTGGGCCCTAAGGACAGGGTTGATGACCACTGCTTTACGTCCTTTCTCACCAACAATACATTAGAAGGCTTTACTTATTGCCTCTGTCAAGAACCACTGTAAAGTATTTATTTGCAGTCTGTGTTCTCACTGGCAGGGGTCACTCTCTCTATTTGTTTTGGTCACCGCGGTCACCAAAACAGGAAGTGAAGAGAAATCAGCCAATGGGAATACCTGTTCTGTTTACAACTCTGTAGGAAGGGATATTTTGTCACTTCCTGTTGTGTAGGAATTTGAAACAGGAAGTCAAGGAAAATCTCCCCAACAAAACAAAATCTACAAAAAGAAAAACTGATATGGGTTTTAAAGATTCCCTTCGCTATCTGAAACTAAAATGAAAGTTTTGACTTCTGATACACTTTTAAATGAGAGAAATATGTTGTATGCCGTTGTTATATTCTTAAAATGCTAGTTTCTTGTATATATAAGGTCTAATTCTTTCAGCTGCATGTTCTTCCTGTGTTCGCGTGAGTTTCCTCCCACACACCAAAGGCATGCTAGTAGGTTGATTGGCTCCTGCCTAAATTGATACAGTACAGTATGTGCATACTAATTTGCTATGCACTTGTTATCACATTGTACATGCCAGTCCCAAGCCAAGCAATTTTGGAAGGTTGAAGAAAGACCTGAGATTTTTTTGTTGATAGAAACAGATAACCACCGCTCTAGGGCTTTCCTTCTCACCCTTTCTCCTAAAAAAAAAATTGTCCAGGAGAATTCCATAGAAAAAGCATTTTTTTCCCATTTCATGGTGCCCAGAAAGTTTGCCCATAGAATTACAGAGAGTTGAATACAGATATAAACATTTAAACCTACTACTGTACTTACATACAACTCTTCCAGTACTGCCTGAGATATGTCTGCACACAGTCCAGTCCAGTTCCCTTGATTAACTGGGCTGTGCTTACCCAGTCAAGCTCCCTTGCAAGCTCATTGCACTGCCAGAGCCCTTGCTATGAGAGTAGGGTTTTCAGGTATGAGGTAAAGCTGGCCATAGATGGCTCAAAATTCGTCCAGTTCAGTAGGGACTGGCTGCATTTCGATCCATGCATGACCATCCCCATTTAACAGAAGTCGATCATTAGATAGAGATCTGTCAAATGAAAATGTTGGAAAACTTTTCTCAATCAACAATTACAGCCGCTGATCAGTGTATTAGGACAGCAGAGGAGTCCCGCTGTCAGAATAGAATGTCTCAGCAGGGAGGATTCCTCTAGTTTTCAGCCTGCTGGCTGATTTAAAAAACAAGTAATCTATGGCCAACTTTATGCAGCGTACACGCGATCGGACTTTCCGACAACAAATGTTCGATGGGAGCTTGTTGTCGGAAATTCAGACCGTGTGTAGGCTCCATCGGAAATTTTTTGTCGGAATTACCAACAACAAATTGAACTATTGAACTTAATTTTTCTTGGCTCTTTGTACGTGTTGTACGTCACTGCGTTCTTGGAGATCGGAATTTCCGACAACATTTGTGCGACCGTGTGTATGCAAGACAAGTTTGAGCCAACATCCGTCGGAAATAAATCCAGGATTTTGTTGTTGGAATGTCCGATCATGTGTACGTGACATAAGACTTGACCTTCTCTGTGTGACAACGCTCAGTTGCAAATAGCTAATCGTCTGTCACGTGAGGGGGGCCATGAGGTAATTTCCACGTCCAAACTCAGACACTTGTCAACATCAAAGGTAAGACAGGTGGGGATGCTGCAGCGAGAGAGGGTGGCTGGGCTATGTACAAACACTGCCACTTTCATTACTGCCAATGAAGTTTAAAGATAGACTGTCACTTTGTTCCTTCAGGGCAAAGTAAGTGTCTGCACATGACCCATCCCCCAAACATGTATACATACTCAGCCATGACAAGGGAATGACATCATGTCACCCATCACGTGACTGCATTTAGGTCTCAGGACTGGGCCTGCTCCTGTAACGGAGGTCCAATGTTTTCCTATAACCAAAAGTCCTCCTAAGTTAGTGAGGGCCCCGGCAGTGGCTGGAGATGGCAAGGGGAGGTAGGGCTGAGTGAAGACATATAGGCAAAGTGACAGGTCCTGTTTAACTTTCTTTGGCAGCAATAACAGACTGAGGCCTTATGCCGCGTACACACGGTCGGAATTTCCGATGGAAACAGTCCGATGGGAGCTTTTCAACTGATTTTCCGACCGTGTGTATGCCCATCAGTCTTTTTCTGTCGGAATTTCCGTCGGACTTTGGATTGAGAACCTGTTCTCAATTTTTCCGACGGAAAACCTTTCTACCGGATTTTCTGATCGTGTGTATGCAATTCCGACACGCAAAATTCCGACGCATGCTCGGAAACAATTTGACGCATGCTCGGAAGCATTAAACTTCCCTTTTATAGTGCAGTTGAATGTGTTTTATGCCGGAATTTGGTGTGACCGTGTGTAGGCAAGACAGTTTGAGCGAAATTCCGTCGGAATTCCGATGGGAAAACCATCAGAGCTTTTTCTGACGAGAATTCCGACCGTGTGTACACGGCATTATACACAAAGGCATTTTTTAAACCTTAATTCCAGACACAACTCTTTTTTTTCCTAACTAGATTGAAGCATTATTAGCACTTCTGTCAGAATATATCCTGTCACTGGGACAACACATATGAATATAAATCTCAATGAGGAAACAGACAGCAAAAAAATAAAACCCGGTACACTGCCTCTAACTTTAGGTCACAAAGCACTGAAAAAAGGTTTTAGCGAGAGTGTAGGCTTTTAGCAGGCGTCATAGGCTTTTCATGTTCTTTTAAAGCTTGCTTAAAGCCAAAATCAGAAATCTTTTAAAATCCGTGTTCATCTATCCTAGATTGCAGTTTAAGTATACTTACAGGGCTTCAGGAAAGCTGCTTGAAGCTTGATAAGTGCTTGCTGAATTTCAGCTTTAACACTAGCACGTCCATTCTAAGATTTAACAATTAATAATATTATTTTTATTATACAAAATTTACAGCATTGTTTTACAAATATGCAAAGGGAGATATCAAAGTAACAATACAATTCAAGGCAAGGGGGTCAAATGATACAAAAGGTAATAACTGTGGGCTTGTGTTCCATTGTTAGGAACTTTCCCTGAAGGGATGAGCTTTCAGGGATCACCTAAAGGCAGATGGAGTAAAGGAAAGGCGGACAGATTGGGGTAGGGAGTTCTAGAGGCTCTGGAGAAGTCGTGGACATGAGCATGCAAGTTTTTTTTTTTTTAACAATCAAAGGTGCGTTATTGTTGTCATATCGGGTAAACGGCATACAGACTGACATATAATAAAACCGAATACATTGGTCTTATGCCGCGTACACACAAGTGGAATTCCGCTCAAGCTTGGCTTGCATATACACAGTCACACAAATGTTCGCTGAACTTTCGACCGCCAAGAACGTGGTGATGTACAACACTACGACGAGCCGAGAAAATGAAGTTCAATGCTTCCGAGCATGCGTCAAATTGTTTCCGAGCATGTGTAGGAATTTTTGCGTGTCGGAATTGGTACAGACGATCGGAACTTTTTCCGACTGAAAAATTGAGAACCTGCTCTCAATCTTTTGCTGACTGGAATTCCGCCAGTAAAATTCCAATGGAGAATACACACGGTCGCATTTTCGGACCAAAAGCTCTCATCAGACTTTTGCTGGCGGAATTGCCGCTCGTGTGTATGGGGCACAAGGCAATAAAACAGAGAATAAAGGTATTTCCAGTAGTATATAGGTCTTACCGAATATGTTGAAGTTAAAAACAAATACAGAACTTAGGCAAATAAGGGAAATGCGAAGATGAATAAGAAAAAGCAAACATTCGTTAAGGGCTTTAGGTAGAGGTCCATGGGGCCCATTCCTGGTCATACTTCCACTGACATCCTCTATTCATATATGTAATTTTGTACATAGGAGGGGCGGCGTCAATCAGTGCTTCCCAGGAAAAGAGGGATGGGGGAGATGGTGAAATCCATTTTAGGAGAATCTCCTTATTTGCGTAGAATAGAGGTAGGAGATCAGTAGTTTTTGATGGTGAGATCGTTGTGCGTCATCGTGAACCCCCAGTAATGCTAATTTCGGTACCACTGGAAGGGACTACTTTAGCCTAGTATTGATTTCAGTGAACACAGCTGACCAGTAGGATGATATAACTGGGCAATCCCAGAATATATGGATAAAAGTCCCCACCTGTGTTTTACATCTAGGACAATTGGGATCACTATCTGGGAATATGCAGTGTAGTTTCTGCGGCGTGTAGTAGATCATATGGAGGAATTTTACCTGGATAAGATGACTAATCTAGGACCCTGATCCAGACAGTCCTCCCAATCCTGCTTGTCCTCCCAATCCTGCTTGTCTAGTGACGGTATGTTCCCATGCCAAACCTCCCATAACTTGTCCACCTTAGGGGAATCAGTATCCATAAGTGCACTGTATAAAGTCGATAGAGGCTTGTCTAGGTCACCGGGGGAGAGCAGTGCTTCAATAGGATCAGCCTGAAGGACAGGCGCCAGGGGAAATTGTGCCCTAGCAGCATGTCACAGCTGTAAGTATCTAAACCACATCCATTGCGGTAACTTAAATTTGAGAAAAAGGTCAGAAATTGATAGTAAAGCACCAGAGAGGTGATGCCATGTCTAGCCTGAAGGACAGGCGCCAGGGGAAATTGTGCCCTAGCAGCATGTCACAGCTGTAAGTATCTAAACCACATCTATTGCGGTAACTTAAATTTGAGAAAAAGGTCAGAAATTGATAGTAAAGCACCAGAGAGGTGATGCCATGTCTTGCCCACACTTGAGGGTCTGGCAGGGTGTGAAAGTGTGAAAAACTGGGGTTCCCCCACAGTGGGTGGGCCGGTGACCACTGGTTAGGATGTAGAAACCTCCGCCGAGCAGCCATCCACACCCTCCATGTAGCATGTGTTGGACCAGGAATCCCTGGATGAGCATGGGAGTTGGTGGTGAGGGAGCTAGAGAGCAGGAGGTCTTGGCAGGAGCGAAGGATGGTTTGAGTGATATTTTGATATGAGGTTGAAGATGTAGCTGGGATAAGTTGTTGATGGTTTTGTATGTTGTTGTTAGGGTTTTTAATTGTATTCATTGGGTGAGTAGAAGGCAGTGGGGAGATTGGCAGAGAGAGGTTGCAGACAGTGGCAGCAGCATTCAAGATAGAGTGAAGAAGGAATAACCTGTATAGAGTTAGGCCTACAAGGATACAGTTGCAATAATCAAAGCAGGAGATAACAAGGTGGTGAATTAGTAGTCTGATGGTGTCATTGGTTAGGTAGATGTATATTTTAGAGATAATATGGAGGTGGAGGCAGTACAATTTGGACAGTCACTGGCTATGGGACGGAAAGGACAGATCAGATTCTAGGATTACACCTAGTACCCTGACATGAACGGAGGAACTGATTGTGTTACCTTGATGGAAGCTGGGTAAGGAAAAATATTATCTATCTATCTATTATCTATTTACAACTATTTTCACACAAGATTCACACAACTTTCACCCTGAAATATCAAATTTTTCCAATTAAATCCAATTGAAAAATATGTGAATCTTGGGGGAAATATTTATAAATAGACACCTATATGTATGGGATCATTGTTTATTCAGTTGGGTAAATACACTAGAAGAAGAAAACTACAAGGAACATGCTAGGTAATACTACATTATGTCTCAGTGACTATAGACTGCAGATATGAAATGAGGCAGTGAGACATGTATATACAGTATAGCAGGCACAATTCAGAGAAGATGAAAGAGAATTGACGAAGATTATGTAATTACTGGGTAGGGAAAGAATTAACTAGCTGAGATCCGCGCCATAGCCAAATGACGGCTACAGCGCGGATCTGTTGTGCCGGGAGCACGTCATATGACGTCCACCCCTTCTGTGCACTCTAGGGAGCGCGCGCGCTCTCGCCGTGTCACTGGGCACCCGATGCGCGTGCCCAGCGGCCGCGATGTCCGCTGGGCACCCGCGATTGCCCGGTAACACAGCGGGACCGTGGATCTGTGTGTGTAAACACACAGATCAACGATCCTGTCAGAGGAGAGGAGCCGATGGTGTTCTCTGTACAGAGAAACACCGATCGGTCTCCTCCTCTTGTGAGTCCCCTCCCCCCACAGTAAGAAACACTCCCAGGGAACATAATTAACCCCTCCCCGCCCCCTAGAGGTTAACCCTTTTTAATAGCCCCATTTAAATAGCATTGATTGCTGTATAAATGACAATGGTGCCAAAAATGTGTCAAAAATGTCCGATGTGTCCGCCATAATGTCGCAGTCACAATAAAAATCGCTGATCACCGCCATTACTAGTAAAAAAAAAAATTATTAATAAAAATGCTATAAAACTATCCCCTATTTTGTAAACGCTATAACTTTTGCGCAAACTAATCAATAATCGCTAATTGCGATTTTTTTTTTTACCAAAAATATGTAGAAGAATACGTTTCGGCCTAAACTGAGGAAAAAAAATGTTTTTTTATATATTTTTTGGGGATATTTAGTATAGCAAAAAGTAAAAAAATATTGTTTTTTTTTTAAATTTCTCGCTCTTCTTTTGTTTATTGCGCAAAAAATAAAAAAACGCAGAGGTGATCAAATACCACCAAAAGAAAGCTCTATTTGTGGGGAAAAAATGATAACAATTTCATTTGGGTACAGTGTCGTATGACCGCGCAATTGTCATTCCAAGTGTGTCAGCGCCAAAAGCTGAAAATTGGTCTGGTCACGAGGGGGGTTTAAGTGCAAAGTAATCAGGTGGTTAAAGATCTAGAACTCCCTGTAGATGCGACTGTGGCTTTGGCATTATTAGTGAAAACACAGTGGCACACTCATATCTAAATTTCTACTATATCTATGCAATGGAGGTCTAGACAGTCCTCTCAAACAGATTGAGAGGGCTGTCAAGTGGGGAAAGGAATGCCAATCTTACATTAGGAGGTCAAGCAATATTGTGCTTACTTGATTGTGCTTAGTATTTGTTCATTTTATTCACCTTGCAAAGTGTCCAACTGGCTTCTCGTTTGCTTGATAACATTATATTGCTTTCCCCCATACATGAGCTGAAATGAAGTTGTATGAACAAAAGCCTACCCGAAACCTAAATATAAACATTATAGTTTCTCCTGATAAAAAATGGTATTTGCTCTATAGTGTTTGACAGACACAAAAGGCAAGGTTTGTCATAAATACTTATTAAAGGAGGATAATATAGGGACAGGTACAGGTAGACTGTAACTCTAGAGAAAGTTAAAGTCGGTCAATGTGAGAGGCTGGGTAAACTTTGTATTCATATTACTGAACTAAATTGTATTACTGCTGGTTATAGTGTGATTATATTTGGTAGTTATATTGGGGGAGAAGCACCATGATGGATGCTAGGACCTGCATCATAGAGCTATGAGGATAAATATGTTATGGGACATTCCATTACATCCCTGAGTTGGTGGCTTATTCAGGTCCTTTGCTCTATACAGTCCTAATTCTATATGCAAAACGATAAATCAATGGATGCATTTCATGGGGTAATAATTTGATATTTTATGGAAATCCTTTAACTAATCTAAGCTGCACAGAGCAAAAGCTAAGCAAACTATTTGATCATTTGTAGATCTAGATTTAGCATTAGCATAACATCTTGAGTATTTATCTTTATATTAGGTGACCCTCCCTGTACTGTATTAAGATGAACATTTGACTAGTTCATATAGAAAAAAAAAAACACATTTCCATTAATTCCAACTGAATAAGCAAAAATAAATTAAAAACCTGCATCTTCTAAAACCCTAAACCCCCAGCTAATCAAGAAGAAGGAGAAAAGCCTTTATACAAAAGGTCTCCAAACTTTACAAGGAGCCAGGTTGTATATCTTACAAATACTTGTAGGCCAAAAAACAATTCACTTTTATAAATGAATGAGACCCCTTTACATCAGGATCCCCATCAGAGTTCCCCTACACCAAGGTCCCTATCAAAAACCCCCCTTACTTTAGGGTCCTCATCAGATTCCCCCTTACATCAGAAACAAGATGTCCCCCATCAGAGTCCCCCAATACATCAGGGTTCCCACCAAAGTCCCCCTCACATTAGGGTCCGCATCAGGTCCCCCCTACATCAGGTCACAGCAGAGACCATAGGCAGCCTCTGCTGGCCCCCTGCTATGGGCCATATAAAATCTTGTATTGGGCTGGATGTGGCCTGCAGGCCATAGTTTGGAGACCTCTACCATAGGACAATCAAATACTCCCTGGATCAACAATCTAAAGTGTTATTACTTAGAAATATGAATATATAGCTATATTTTGCTCATTTAGAAACATACCCAGCTTATTTTTAAACAATTCATGTGCAGCTTTTTGCGAAATCAGACTTATATCAGCAAATAGTTAAAGGATAGATTCACCTTCAGGAACATGTTACATGTTACATCTGTACTCAAGGTGTAATGTTCCAGCTCCTGCCCCCCTCTCCCCTGATCCTCTTCCCTTGTGACAGTTGTGGGGGGGATCCTCTCTAGGCTCCGATCGCAGCGATCTGTGAATAAAACTACAAATCCTGTCTGCCACCGCAGCAGCTGGCTTTTAGTTCTCAATGTTCTCAATACACTCCCTTCTGCTTTCAAACTGACCACTTATACAGAGGTAAGGGTAGAAAGCTGAATGGAGAGTGTGCACCCACGATCCTCTGATTGCGGGTGCAATGCTTTGCAGGCTCCTGTAGGAAGATATAATAAATGCACATTTTTCTACCTGCAAAAATATGTGAATTGATTATATTTTCCTAAAAGGTGAACTTAGCCTTTAAAGTGTATCTAAACTCAAGAACAAAAGTGTAATACAGTATATTGCAACTTACTAGTGCTTAGTTGTGGTGGCTTCGGTAGCCACCAATCATACTTCCTTTTTCAGGAAGACAACATGCACCAAATGTACTGTATCAGTGAAGTAACATCATTGTCACCCTAGGACAACACTACAAAACTCCTCACCCTCTCTTTAACATAACATGGTCCACAGAGATCACTGGGGACAATGGCAAATGATAAAAGTAATGGTGTAGAGGCAGAGAGCACAGGACATTTCCAGCTGCTGAAATTTCTGCAGGATGGACAGGTATTCTTTACACTTAATGAACAGATATACCACAACTTTCAAGGATATATTTAACAGACCAGAATGAAGCAAGATATGTTCATTATTAGGGTTTACATATACTTTTATTTTTGTAGCTCTTGGGCAGAGATATTTTCTTTGCAGTATTGCAGTGTAGTACAGCCTTCAGGTTTCTTCAGGGATGCCTTGGCAAAATGCCTAAAAATTTCCCAGAAAATGCATACAAGCCAGCAAGTCAATTAAGCATGCCTTTTACTTACACAAAGTCACAGGTTTTCATTGTGCACCATTATAAACTTCTAGCTGCTGGCATCCTAGCAACCTACGACATCATCGGTTGGAGGACATTGGGCACCTGCACAGCATCCTTGTGTACCTGTCCCCTGCCCCGCTCCATCAGCACTGGGGGTCACATTAGCTGAGTGATGGAGAGAAACCGAGGGAGAGGAGAAACACTGAATACTAGTTATTACCAGTCTGCTAAGGTGTGTTTGTTTAGGAAGAATAAATCACCTCTAACATTGGGTGTCCAATGTGTGTGGATGTTGTTGCATTATTAAAAACTATTAGTTTCGTTTTTTACATTTTAGAATGAGGTGCTTTCAGATTGTGTAGAATTTTAAAGGATGCCTTGACTGAAAAAAGGTTGAGAAACCCTGGTGTAGACCTTGCCACGACTAATCATGCTGGTTGGCTGAACCATGCCAGAAAAAGAGGGCAGGTTACAAATATAGATGCAAGTCTGTCCAACAGCATTCTTTGACTACTGAAAAGCACCAGTCTGAGGATACTAATAGGTATAAATATCAGTGTGAAGAAACAAGCAATCCTGAGCCGATTGGTAAAGATTATGACGAGTACCAGAAAAACAGAGCAATATGCATACCTAGTGCCGGGACAAGGTCATCCAGTGCCCAGGGCAAAGATGCCAAACTGCGCCCCCCTTTCCCTTAGGGTTAGGCTCAGGGTGCCCCTACCCCTGCAATATACCATTGCGCCAGGGGCAGCCGCCCCTCCTGCCCACCCCTTGTCCCGGCCCTGTGCATACCTTATCAATGAAATAATGGAGTACAGAACCTACTTATGTAATGAATAAATATGGCTGCTCCTATGTTCACATATACTAACAAAATCTACATAAAAATAAGGTTTTTACAATGTTTACCCAAAATTTTACATTTTACTGATGTGTTTTTCACATATTTAAAAGATATTAGTAAGACCACATGTCCTCTTTATTGTTTATATATCCCTGATTTGGGTAAATTAGCCTATTATATAAAAGATGCAGTTCTAGGAAGTCATCTTCAGAACTCTTAATACCACAGCACTAAGTTGTTTTGTAGATGTCTTCATGTTATTACATTCACTCTACTCTCCAACTCTTTTCAACACCACCAACGCTTTGCCAGATGTCTAAGTAGGCTTGTTTGCCTCAGTTTTTAGTTCTTTCTTTCGTGTTCAATAAGAAGCTTGTTTGTTCATTATATCCCAGTTACAACTTCTTGAAGACTTTCTTAGGTTGTTTTCAGACAGCCACATAGGTTGAGAAGTTATGATAAATGGCAACATGTAATTCATTCTTAAAGCCAAACTCCATGACAAAAGCTAAATAAACAGATAAAATAAGTGTATATGGGAGTTATTTTACAATTTCAAATTTCTTTTTGCAAAAAGATATACATTTTTGTCAATCCAGTCATAAGATTTAGACAGCTCCACCACTCTAACAGGGTATGAGACCTGATTTGTCTCTCCTACAGTTATGTAACACCTACAGCTCGTGTCCCTCCCCAAGCCTGTGACTGGACAGTAAAGGAAAAGCAGCAGACTGATGAGCTTATTTCTCACTTTGCTCTCCACTCCTATCAGCATTATCCTTGTTTGCACATGAGAACTGTAGCACAACTGATTGGCTCCTTGTGCTGCTTCTCTCATTTGTGCTCTGGGCTCTGCTGTACACAGATTGCAAGGGAGTCACGTTCACTTGAGTATTTTATATCTGTCTGAGGTTTAGCTTTATTATACGCATGTTGTAAACTATATTCAGCCTTAAATATAAAAGCAGGACTTGTGAAAAACTTGGAGAACAACTGAACTAAGGGAAAGGTATTGCTGAAAGTAAATAAAGTAAAGTCTGATTTTTGGGTAATACAATTATTTTAAATTTTTTTTAAAGCAGCCCCTAGTTCCCCTTCAGCAGTCCTACCTATATAAAGTATGATAGCTAACCGTAAAATAAAATAATTTGTGCTTTATTGTTTAATTCTTATGGAGTAGCTAAGGCATGAGTCACTGGCTTGAAGGGACGACATTTCCCTTGGATAATCTCTCAGCTTCTACATAAGCAGACTATTCAGGATAGACCTTATTGGGTTTATTAACCACTTGACCACTGGGCACTTAAACCCCCTTCCTAACCAGACCAATTTTCAGCTTTTGGTGCTCTCACACTTTGAATGACAATTACTCAGTCATGCAACACTGTACCCATATGACATTTTTGTCCTTTTTTTCACACAAATAGAGCTTTCTTTTGGTGGTATTTAATCACCACTGGGTTTTTTATTTTTTGCTCTATAAATCAAAAAACACAGAAAATTCGGTAAAAAATAAAAATAAATCTTTGTTTCTGTTAAATTGTATTGCAGAGTATTGGCAGAGTAGTGGCAGATTATTGGCGAGTATTGGTAGAGTATTGGCGAGTATTGGCGGAGTATTGCAGAGTACTGCAGAGTATTGTCACTGAGCAGTGCTGTGGGCACTACAGATCCAGCCCACAGCGCTGCTACAAACAATCTCTCCCCCTCTCCCCTCGCACTCTACAGATCGGTACAGAGAGGGGAGGGAGGAACCGGCGTCATGACATGTCATTTGACGGATCGATCACATGGTAAACGGCCACTACCAGCAGCCATTTACCGTGATTCGTGATGCGACGTGTCTTCCGGACCCGGCGGTCACGGATATTTCCGGGAGAGTGCCCCAGGTGGCGCTCAAGAGCAATATTCTGGGAGGACGTCCATGGATGCCCTCCCAGAATAAACCGATCGCAATTTAGCCGTTTTTCGGCTATGGCCCGGTCGGCAAGTGGTTAACAAAAGCTTGCAAAAAGCAATGATGATCTGTAAGGTGCAGTAGCCATACACAGCCAGTCAGCAATTTCTAATTTGTCATTTGGAGAACTTATTTTTTTTTACATTACTAATACACTGTTGTAGCCCACTCTTGGAATACACTTACATTAGACCAAAATTAGACCAAAATTATAGAGATCTAGGTGGGATCACCAAAAGTGATCTATTACAAGTGTTTAGGCTTGGGTGCATAATAAAGAAAGACATCGGCTTGGTCAGCATATACCAGGAGCGTGGATAGGCCATATAACCACAGGCTTAAGGTAGGGAAATTCCTAAAGGTGGTAAGTTGCGCCTTGTTTAGTTGGCCATTATATTCAGTGTAAAAATATATTAATTTACATTCAACTGGGATAAGGGCTGGATCAGATTTAGAACAGTTGAATAAATAACTCTATCATGCAATTACAGAAAGCAATCAGATTTAAATCACCAATACAAAATGACAGAGAATAATAGTTTGAAACGAATGGATTGCAATTATTGGTCAGGGCCAGTTATTCTCTGAGGACTTAATGAACTCCCTGGCCAAGCAAATATTAATATGGGCTTGGTAGGAAAAACTTAAGGCTGGTTCAACATCTTTACATTAATGTGCATTAAAACACAAAATAATGGGTGTTATATGTGCATAGTGGTTTGTTGACCCTCGTTCTTGAAGCTGAACTACAGTCAAAATAATCTAAATAGCCTTTCAATCCCTCCCTTCTCTGCTCTCAACAAATCTCTGACTCATTTTTAAAAAATAAAGTTTCTAACACCCAGTAATACTTACCTTACAGTAGTTGTAAGCCTCAGACATAAACTATGAACAAAGTATATTCTTCTATACTGTGTATTTGTCTCTATCCAAAGCACTGGGTGTTATTTCTCTCTGCTGTCTCATTTCTCTGCGATCTGCATGAGTCACTTCTAAAAGCTTTTTCTGACTCCAAGAGATAATTGGTAACAGGAAGGAGAGCTCCAGCATAGCCTGTGATTGACAGCCACAGCTGTGCATGTTCTGGTGTACTGCAAGGAGGGGGGGGGGGGGGGGTGTCTCTTCCCTCCAATTAGGGCTCATAGCCCTCCTCAATGAGCTCTGCAGGGTGAAACTTCTGATCCTTGCCCCCTTCTTTTCATAGATTGAGAGATAAGGTGTAAAAGGATTGCAGATAAACAAGTATAACTTATGTAGGGGGATTTTTTTTTTTATCTTTACTGTATGTATCACCTGAGGCTAGTGACTTCACTGGGTATATGTAAGGGTTTTCAACCACTTTAATAAGCACCTACAGTATGTCAGATGCTTATTTGTCTCTCGCTCTATATATGTATGTATATATATCTATATATATAGATATATATACAGGGCTCAAGTCCTGCGGAAACGCATGGGAACGGAGTTCCTGTACTTTTTCCACAACAGGAACTCAGTTCCCATTAGCAGCCGTGTCCTGCAAGACTTTGAAGTATGCGCGCTGTGTGGCAGGTGCTACACCAGCAACTGCCGACACAGCTCGCAATAGTAAGTGCCGCACACCTGACCATTCAGGCATTGCCAGTAGGGGGCCCCATGACAGCTTCCACTTCGATCTACCTGTCAATCACAGCTAGCTGACTGGTAGATCAGGTCCCTGCTGCTAAGAGATTGTATTTAGTCAGACCTCTCGTGATGCGCTCCTCCCCGCCGCCCCCTCATGATTTTTGTCTCCTCATCTCCCCCCCCAGTCTCCTGCATAATTGCTCTGTGTGTCCCGCTGAATCCCCCCCTCATCTATCTTCAGTGCCATATGATGAGAGAAACCAGAGGAGGAGCACAGCTATTCTGCTCACAGGACATGCAGGGAGAGAGATGAGCTGAGGGAGGAACATCAGTTTGGGGTGGTAAGCTGAGCACAATACCTGGCAAAGTTTAATGCCAGGAGGGAAGTTTATGTGGAAATATGTGAAGGGTTGGAATAGCAGCGAGTTTGTGTTGGAGCCCTGCAGAGTTTGCAGCCCCCAAGCTAACATACATCTCCTAAGCAGGAACACATCACTATCTCCCCAAGCATTCTGTCCAGATAATATGCAGTTAATTTATGACCTTTCCGTTTAACCCTGTGTTATCCAAACTCTGTTCAATGAAAAGTGTAAACTCACCACATAAATATATATAAATCTATGTATATAAATCTATATACAAAATAAAGTTCCCCAATAAAGATCAGAACATGATGTTCACATTTGCATGGAAGCACAATTGAATGAATGCTGATTATTCAGAGAATTACCGTATTTATGTTTATTGAGGAATGTTTTTTTTTTATGTACTAACAGTTAAGCTTCATACACACAATACGAAAATTGGATGAAAAATACCACTTTTGAAGCGTTTGTGCATATGAGCGTATCATTTTTTTTCTGGTGGGCGAGTGGATCTTGGGTGGGAGTTCCCACACTTTTTTCCCCAGGACTTGACCCCTGTATATATATATATATATATATATATATATATATATATATATATATATATATATAAAAAATATGTATATATTATATATACAAAAAATGTATATTGGAAAGTGGAAGCACAGGATAGGATTTGGATTGATTACCAGCAATGGTGTTTTGGTAACTAGACAAAGAAGCTCTATATTTAGAGCTGTAGCTGTTGATGTGTTGAAATAGTAATGGATAGCAGCACCTGCTAATTTGGAAATGGAATGTTTTGTTAACAGATAAACTTTATCTACTTACAGCACATGATATTGTAATACTGTGTGTCTGATACAAAGTCAGAAATAGCTAGGTGAAACATTCCCGATACACAAGGGTCCAGTACAGTACAAGACTCGTGTGTACCAAATTAGACTGGAACTTTGAATAAAGTGAGTTTGAACTTTGAGGTTTTCCAGAAAGGTTAAAAAGTATATTATAAAAGGGCGCCAACCTTGAAAATCTCTTTCTATGTAATTATCAGCTGCCCCTTTAAGTGCATTACACCACTATGTATATTTAAGCACTTGCCTGCTGGGCACTTTTACCCCATTCCTGACCAGGCCAATTTTCAGCTTTCAGCAATGTCGCACTTTGAATGACAATTGTGCAATCATGCAACACTATACCCAAACAACATTTTTATAACTTTTAGAGCTTTATTTTGGGGGTATTTAATCATCACTGGGTTTTTTATTTTTTGCTAAATTAAAAAAAAAATACAAAAACTTTTTTATAGTCTGTTACAGAATTTTGGAAACAGGTAATTTTTCTCCTTCAGCGATTTGCACTTATGAGGCTGCACTGATGGGCACTGATAGGCTGTACTAAAACTGCGGCACTGATGGGCATTGATGGGCACGGATATGTTGCACTGATAGGTGGCACAGATGGGCGGCACTGGTGGGCACTGGTAGGCAGCACTGATAGGTGACACTGAGGAGGCACCGATGGGCACTGATTGGCAGCACTGATGGGCACTGGTTGGCAGTACTGGTAGGCACACGTTGGCACACATTGGCAGCACTGATGGGCACAGGTTGGCAGCACTGGTGGGCACTGTTTGGACTGCACTGATATTCAGGACACTGATAATCAGTGCCCTGATTTATCAGTGTACATGTCCCTTTTAAAGAAGCCGGTTATCAACTCTCTTCTCCTCTCCTCATGCTGTCAGTAAATGAGTGTCGATAACCGGCTTCTATTTGCATACGTGATCAGCTGTGATTGGACACAACTGATCACATGGTAAAGAGCCGCTGATTGGCTCTTTGCTGATCACAGATTAAGGTAGTGTCCTCCAGCAGCGGGCGCAAATAATGGGAGGTCCTCGTATGACGGCCTCTCAGAACTAGCTGTCTGCGCTATGGCTGTCATTCGGCTATAGCGCGGCCAGCAAAGGGGTAAAATTGTAAACGTAGGCACTACGTCTACACTCTGTGTGTACAAACCCTCCGATTCTTTATGTGATACAGTATACCAAATATAAAATATATATCAAACACTTGAATATAACAATACACCATAAACCTATTAGTGTCCATATACTTTCTAATAAAGTTTCTTCTGCCAGTGTCTATACACCCGTGGAATGACTTCCACTTTTATTATAATAACTCTTATACAATTCTGTTGGTGTCCATAAGTGTTAGAAATTATCCCATGCACCGTGTCTTGCTTCTTCACTCCAAAATAAAGTGCTATACCACGTGTGGTAAAATAAACCACTCACCAGACTCATATGGCCATAAAACCTGCTTAGCCTTCGAATTATATTAACAAAGAAGGCAAAATAAGCTCAGCATATAGTATGCACTCTTCTACAGCTCCTCTCCCGCATCCAAATAGGAATCACAGATCCTAAAAAGATATAAATATATTGACAGTGTATTATGTTTATTAAAATCCACCAAATTAAAAACAAGCCAACCATATGCACTTACATTGTATTGTGGCAAAAGTGGCACCAGCACAAATAGCTTGTGATATTAGATCTCTGCACCGATGTTCTACAAAGGTAACCAGCGTGTGGTCCACTGATTCCAGATGTGATGTCACCGGCAACCTGGACGTGATAGCAGCAACCTAACTTCAATAGAGTGTAGCAGTAGCGCCTACCTTTACAATTTTGAATTTCCAGAAAGGTTACTGCCAAAAAAGGTCACGGGCATTCTCAATGCTTGTAAAGATACCACGTAAGAAATTGAGACCGTATGTCAAAGAATTTCCTTTAGGCCAAATTTTTTTTTGCCCCTAAGGCCTAGAAATCTTCTGTTACAAATTGTTTATGTGGTTTTAAAAGTACAAGTAAATAAACCCCTAACCCATAAAGCTGAATATCAGTTATTTCTTTTTCTTCTTGCATAGTTACATCCCTGTGGAAGCGAAGAATCATTTTAGTAGCCGTTGCTATTACAATGAGCCTTGCTCTCTTATGGGTCCTTTGTTAAGTGGTAATCACAGGGAGTCGCTTGCTCAGCATATGTGCCATTCAGAGAATGCGTTGTATTTTCTCATTGAATGCAAAGCATTCTCTGATTGGACAGGTGGAAAGATTGAGAAATGTCATCACAAACTCCACCTCGTCCAATCAGAAAACGTCTTGCATTTATGGAGAAAAATGCAGGGTGTTCTGTGAATGATGCTAGTACCAAGCAAACAACCCAGTATGTTCACTATGTAGCAGATCAGCTGCTTGGTATGGGATCCAGAAGACAGCAAGAATCACAGTAGTAGCTGTAGCTACTACAGTGATTCTCCGCTTCAACAGGGAACGGTATGGACAATACTTATTTAGTCCAAACCAATGTCAATATGCAAAAAAAAAAAAGCATACCTGAAATTCAGCTTTAAGTAGGAGTATATCTAAAGCCTAAACTTTATTTAAGTGTTTGTAATTTTAGATAGAGTAGGGAGTGTTTAAGCCCCTGTTGTTTTTTTTTATGTCGTTGGCGTCCTGTTGAGTAGATTTCCCTTCACTTCCTGTCCTGTATAACCAAAACAGCCTTTACCTACCCCCTTTAAAATAGGTATAACACCTAAAAGCCTGTTCTTAACTTAAAGTGACAAGGCAAAAGCTGGTCCTACACCATTAGAATTTTATTCTAAGCGTAGTACAGAAAGTCTGAAAAATTATTTGTCAGAAAATTTCACCATGCCATCATTTAGTCAACTGATTTTGTTCAAAAGCCTCTAAAGGGGTTCTAAAGTCAAAATGTTTTTTAGTTTAAGCGATTCCTGACCGCCTCACGCAGATATACTGCGGCAGAAGGGCACGTACAGGCAGAATCATGTACCTGTACATTGCTCTTTAAGAGGCGGCCAGTGGGCGCGCGGCAAGCTCCATGAGTCGGGTCGACTCCATCGCCGCGGTGATACCCGCGATCGCCTCACAGGGAGGAAGAACGGGGAGATTCTAATGTAAACAAGCATCTCTCCGTTCTGCCTAGTGACAGTGTCACTGATCTCTGCTCCCTGTGATCGGAGCAGAGATCAGTGACGTGTCACATACAGCCACAGTCAAATCCTGTGGGGAGGGAGTGGGGGCGGGGCCAAGCCGCCCTGTGTGTGTCTATGAACACACACAGCCTGGCTTAGGAGCAGGCTCACACGTGTGTCCCATAGTAAGTGGCTTGCTATGGGGGCACACGAAGAAGAGGAGGAGTGGAGAGGGCTGACAGGGGACCCCAGAAGAGGAGGCTCAGGGTCACTCTGTGCAATACAGTACAAAAGCAGGTAAATATTAATCACTGTTTTTATTTAGAGAAAATAAAATCAACCCTTTAGCATAACTAACATTTTGTCCAGACTGTCCACTTGTTTGGAATCCCAGATGTAGTAAATAGGTTTTGTGCCTTGTCCTATTTTTCTTAAACAAAAATCACATTCACATTTTTTTTCAGAAGTCAAATCATTTATTTACACAAATTGTAAACATAACACAATTCATGAATGTTGGAGGGGCGTGTATCATTAACATCCCGCCCACTGTGTGATGTCATTAGTGCAATAATCTATAAAGGGTGGGCAGGAATCATGGGTGCCAAAGAGTACCCGTCCTGTGTACAGGGTGGAGGTGACATCACAAGGTGTGATGAGCCCCTCACCAACCCATTGGCTGTAGAGCTCAGATGACAGCACCTGGCCAATGACACATTCACATTTGTTCAAGAAAAACTTCCAATTTTCTTATCATTATTGTCAAAAACAATCATCAATTTGACCCCACTAACCATTATAAAATCCAAAAAATTAAAACATTTTCTACCAAATTCTATTGGTTTTGGCCAGTTTAAAGCGGGAGTCCCGCAAACTTTTTTTTTAACCTCCCTGGCGGTATGATCCTGTCTGGAATTTAGTGCTGAAAGCGGTACAATTATTTTGCATGGAAATTTGGCGTTTTTATATTGTAGGCATGCAATTCTTATGAATAACTCACTTAAATCTGTCAGAACCAGAGTCTAGTATACATCCCGGGTATGATAAAGTTTAAAACACAAAATCATAAATTATAATATAATAAAAATATATATAAAAATGATTCAATAATGTAATCAAATCAAAAACACTGAAATTTGCTCAGTTGCAGAATAGTCGCTGTCATTAAATTTATTGTTTGATGATAAATTCTAATTCTAATTTTTTATCGGTGTTTTCTAGCTGGTCTAAAACCACTTTTGACATAAAGGGACACTTTTTGGTTGCTATGGACAATCTCCAGTTTCCAGGCAGAAAAAAAAAAATCTTTTTATTATATAAAATGACATGCAGGGCACTGGGCAGACCACTAGGGACAAAGGGGATGTGTATTTTTTGTATACAGTACTGTAATCTGTAAGATTACAGTACTGTATGTGTTGTGTGTTCTTAAACTTTTTTGAATTTGGCGCCGATCTCCGCTCCCGTGCGTCGGAACATCACAGGGAACGGAGATCGGCGGCACTCGGGCACTGTGTGAATCGAGCGAGCGGACGGCTCGCTCACACAGCGGGGAGACATCGCAGGATCCAGGGGATAAGGTAAGTAACTTCCCCCTGTATCCTGCAACGCAAGCCCGAGTCTGGCTCGGGGTTACCGCTCCTGGTAGAAAAAACTCAACCCGAGCCAGACTCGGGAATACCGCTAGGGAGGTTAAAGTCAGCAGCTACAAATACTGCAGCTGCTGACTTTTAAGGACACTTAACTGTCCCAGGGTCCATCGATAACGGCACCCGAGGCTGAACCGTCCCTCGGTCCTCGGGTGCTGCCGCCGCCATCTTCTGTAAGGGAATCAGGAAATGAAGCCATGCGTCTTCACTTCCCGGTTCCCTACTGTGCATGAGCGAGTCGCGCAGCGCAATCCAAATGGTCCCTGCTGTCTCTGGGACCCGTGTGTGTCCCAGCAGACAGCGCAGGGGGACGCGAAGAGGCGTAGACTCCCGTGGGAGTCTATGCCTGGAAGTGGGTGCAAATAGCTGTCTTACACAGGTATCTGAACCCCCCCCCCCTGAAAAGTGCCAAATGTGACACCGGAGGTTCCAAAAAGCAGAGGTTGAATTTTTGTGTGAACCTCCGCTTTAACAGTCCTTCTCCAAGCTCTACCCGGCTGAAATCTTGCCACCAAAATCGACATCAGTGGGGTAAAAACTGTATAATGCTGATTTCCTTTAAAATACTTATACAGCTGGCTCATATAAAAGCAATACAAGTGGCAGAGGTTTTAAATCCAGTCTATCATATAGGATATATTTCAGTACATTGCAACCATCAGAATTTTAGGGTGTGGCAAGAAAAACAGTAGAATAAAGGAAGAGGGTATTAAAGATTATTAAATATAATTAAATAATGAGAATTTGCAGCAAATAAATGAAAAGGTGAACTTGGTCCTTAACATATCCAGATACTTTTAGAACTTGTATAAGAAGGGTCTGAGATGAGAGCAGGACATCTTGCTGCTGTTTGCAAGCGATGATTGGTCTCCCATCAGCTGCACCAGCTGCGTATTGAAGATAAGGTAAAAAAAAAAAAAAAAAAAGCGAATTTTGCTGCAATAAACTGTTTGAGTGTAGTGTGAATGAACCATTTTGGAACTAGGCCAATCAACTTTACTTTGTCATGAAAATATGTAGCTGCCCAAAATTTGACAGCTGGCATAGCAACTTCTTTCACATCTTACCCAACTTATTTTCAAACATCAAAAGTCTCATTTGCTGGGTGCCGTTAAATATAATATATAAGTGTTCAAAATAAAGTCATGCATAAAATCAGCTCGTTCAAAATACACACAATTTCTGATATTTTGTGGTGTACTCTAGGAGTGTGTTGTCCATGATGACAAGCACAAAATAATTTTCAATACTATAGAGATTGTGAAGCAAAATCTTTTATAATAATAGGATATGGATTTGTTAAGAAAATGTCTCATGAAAAAATCAGTGTGTCTCCATAGAAACATGAAGTCTTTGCCGTGTTTCAGCATTCATAGTTACTTTTTCAAAAGACTCTTTTTATTACGTTTTTTTATTTGAATAAAGTTTTTGTAAATTTACATATACAACGTAGTAATGAGATAAAAAGCAGTCCTCCACCTACCAGTTTCATCAAGCACCAAAATTTGGTTAATTGTGAGATTGTACCTGGGCAATAAACTGACAGCTTCAATACAGTTTTTTTGAAAGATCTAATCAAAAACAGAAAAAAATAAATCACAGCAATTTGATGGGGTCCCCCATCGGCGCTCGTGGCTCCTCCCTGCATTGGTAAACCCCCTAGGAAAGCGCTCTCCCTGTGGTTTACCGTGCAGGCGTGCTCCTGAGTCAAGCATTTACATCCATAGACACAGAATGCTGGACTCGGCCCTGCCCCGCGTCATTGGATTTGATTGACAGCTTCTCTGCCTTTTGGCTAAGATCATGTGTAGTATCTTTTCTTATCAGTTGCCAGAGGAGGCGCTATGCTACTCCCAAATGGGGAGGACAGATGCAAATCCGATAGTATAATTGTACCTGGGCGGTCTGATTCAGTAGGGGCCACGTCGGCACTCTTTGGTCATAGAGGCTGATGATTGGTTGTGTCTGAGCAGGCCAGAAGGGTGCTCCTGGTGAGGAAGGGTGCTGCACCGATCTGGCTGAAGGGTCGATCCCTGGCCTTCTGGCCTAGATTGGTGTGGTCCTTGCTCCTGTCAGAACTCTGGCCCCCCTTTCCGACCAGGGGGGCGGTTAGTATTTCCTAAATGTAATTAGGTAGAAGTGATGGAAATGGTGGTTTAACCCTTGTGTCCAGGGCTCTGCCTAAGCTCTCAGAGCTCCAGGCCTTCCTGGTAGGGGTGGGGGCTGCGCTGCTCTGGCTGTGGGTCAGGGTTGGGAAAAAAAGCCCATGGTGTATGTGCCCCTGGAGTGGCAGTCCAGGGGGTGCGGTAAGATCACTGAGTGAGGGTCACTTTGATTTATGGCACCACAATCACTGCACCATACCACACTTTTTTCTCACCTGCCTGGGCTGGAACTTTTTGCTGGGACCGGAGGAATTTTTGATTCCTGGCCGGAGGGCCTGGTCATTGTTTCACGCGATGACCACTTTTCACTCTCCTCTCCACTTCCTTCTCCCCTACTTTCTTTTATTTAAGCCCTTGTTTGTCACTTTTTGTATTTTTATGTTTGTACGCGGTTTTTGCACGTGTGACTGATAGGGTGTAGGTCCTCTGGCCTGCCCTGAAAGTCTTGGGAGGCGGTGGACATTGCCTTCTGGCTTGGTTCACCCTCTCTCATGGGGTCTCCTTTCGGGGGAGCCCCACCAAGTACTTGGGTGGGTCTGTTTCGGCAGACCCTCCAGAGAAAGGGGTCCGTCTTGTTTCGGCCAGATGGATCAAGTGTAAAGTACCCCAGTCCCTGTCTGGACCCTAACACCCCGGGGAATCAGGGCAAGGCCCTTTGATTTTAGAGGGCTTGTGTACACCCATTGCACCTTTTTGTGTTTCACTCTTTATGTGTGTGCACATTTTTTTGGCACCGGGTGAAGTTTTTGTGTGTGTTTCACACGCCATGGGCTTTGGATTTGATTGACAGCAGCGGGAGCCAATAGCTGCGCCGCTATCAATCTATTCAATCAAGAGCCGAGAACCCCAGCCAGAGAGGTAGAGCACGGGGGAACAAACGGGCTCAGGTGAGCTAAACGAGGGGGCTGGGGGGCTGCTCGGTGACAGAAGTTTTTTCACTGTAATGCATAGGATGCATTAAGGTGAGAAAATACGAGAGTTTACAACCCATTCTCTGATTGGACCGGGTCTTGTCACAATATCCATATGGTGTCATCACAATATCCATCTTGTCCAATCAGAAAACACTTTGCATTCATTGAGAAAAGAATGTGTTCCCTGAGGTGTACCATGCTGTTTGAGCAATTTCCTGTGTCCAGTAAGAAGCAGTGCAGCTGCTTGGTAAGGGATCTGGAGGCTAGCCGCAATCACTGTAGTAGAGGTGCCACTACCGTGATTTCCAGCTTCCACAGGCATCCTACAGGTACAGCACATGCATTTTTATATTGGGCTAAGCTGGACCAGTGTAACTATGTAGAAATTGCCATACCTGGGATTCAGCTTTACCCTGGGTTCACACTAGTGAGATGCGGGAACCAGCGAGATCCCAGCGCCGGTTCCCGCATCGCTCCTCTCCAACAGGCAGTTCACACTGCCTTGTGCGAACTGCTGCGGGTGTTATTAACAAAGCTAATGATGCCCCCCGTTTAGTTCACAGATCGCAGTGCGAACTGTGAACTCTCACAGGAATCAGATCGCATAGGTGAGAACACCCATGCGATTCGATTCTAGTGCAGGGAAAACAAGTCCCTGCACTATTTTCTGTGCAAATCCAATGCGAGTTCAGCCATACAACTGTATGGCTGAACTCGCATTGCTCAGAGAGCATATGATATCGGCACCTGCAGTGCGGGTGCGAATCACATGCGATCTCTGAGATGGTGCTAGTGTAAACCCAGGCTCAAAGATTATTATACAATGAGCTTGTTGTGCTTTGCATTCTGTAATATACACACCATACCTACCTACAATGGCCCTAGCGTGTATGTGTTTATGTTTGTGAGATAGGGACTTAGAGAGTAAGCTCCTTGAGGGCAGGTACCGATAGGAGTGTAAAGTGCTGTGTAAATTGTTGTTGCTGTATAAATACTTGTAATAAATAACTATGAACTAATCTAAGAACTTGACTCTAGCCATAAGCAGTGAAGCGGTGTAAGGACCAGCTATGGCATGGTGCTCAACCTGTGGCCTTCCAGCTGTTGTGGAAATACAATTCCCATCATGCCTCTGCCTTTGGGAGTCATGCTTGTAACTGTCAGCCTTGCAAAGCCTCATGGGAATTCCACAGCAGCTGGAGGGCCAGAGTTGAGCTATGGGGTTCAACACAGAAGGCCAGAAGTCTGCCTCTCTGTATCTGATTGCGTGATAATAATATACCAAAGGAGGTTGAAGGAGAAGTATAGCCAAAGCTATTTGGCTATACTTCTCCTGGGGATCACAAGAGTGCAGTCTTGTGACCTGTTTTCAGCCAACGCTGTCGGCTGACAGAGGCTCTGAAATGATCCTGACCCACCCATGATCCCCATGATTAAGCTCCGATGGGCAGAGCAAAACACATGTGGGGTGTAGCTTGGCAGAGTCCAGGCTGAGGTTGTTATTTCACTTCTGAATACCTACATGTATGTGTGGCATCAGGGATTTCCTCCTCTCTCTCTCTCCCGCACAGATGCCTGGACTGGCAGCTGGCTCAGCCTCTCAGTGATCTGCTGAGACAGCGCTTCCGCCCCCACAACAGCTCAGTGCTCCAGTGGGCGCTTGAGGGTCTGAGCTCTGCTGACTGAAGGTTGAGAACGATCGATTAGCGGTGTTTGTTCGCTTGGTTCTCAGACTTAAGCCTTGTACACACAATCGGATTGTCCGCAGACAAAACCTCAGACTTTTGTCCAAAGGCCATTGGCCAGGAACTTGTCTTGCATTGTCGGCCAACAAACATGAACGTAGTGACATATTACATGTTTTTTCAGCTCTTTAGCTCCTTCTGCTAATTTTGCGTTAGAAGTTTGGTTAGTGTCAATTCGCACTTTTCATTTTGCGCTTTTCTTTGGCGCTTTTCAGTTCTGAACAGCTGTTCGTCAACCAGACATGTTACGGAATCGCAGGAGATAACGTGTTATTTATTATTGGCCTTGGAGTAATTGCTTTGACCCAAGTGCAGTCCAGGAACAGGAGGAGGAGGATTTCTTGGACAAAAAATTGGTTGCTTTATTAATCGTGACCAATTATGTCATATGCCATTGCTGCGGGAGCTCCAGGAGAATAATCCAGATGATTTTCAGAATTATCTCCGGATGATGGACCCCTGCTTTCACCAAATCTTGGCATTGTTGACCTCCTATATTAGGAAGCAAGACACAAGCATGAGGCTTTTATTTTATTTGTTGGTTGAATAATGATTTGATTTGGTATATTTTCTATATTTTTGGATGCATAGAATGCACTTTTTGGTTAGGTTCTATTGGCAGATAACATGTCTAATTTTATTTGTTTTCTTTTTTTAATGCACAATCAAAAAAATTGTGGAGAATAATACTTGGCTATGTGTTTTACTTCAAATGACAGTTTGGGAGTAGGCAGTTATATTTAAAAAAATACAATGTAAAATTAACAAGGGACACCAACATAGTTGTATCTTTGATCTTATAAACTACGGTATAATGGTGTTGTGGTAACTTGCCCAAAAAAAAAAAAATGGTCGGATTTTCCGCCAACAGCCTGTCATCACACAATTCCTGTTGCAAAATCTGATCGTGTGTACGTGGCTTAAGTGGTGTTGTGCAATTCCTCTGTTGCTTCAGTGTGAAATCAACATACAACATTCATACCATATATTCAATGGTTAAAAGTGATGAATAATATAAATCAACATATTCTATGCATAAATAATAAACCAAAGCATGTGAATAGTTCAAGAAACGAATAAGAATCCAAGCGATCTATTCCAATATAGTGTTTAGATCTTCTTTGTTGAAATCCAAAAACTGCTGTGATTTCACCAATCACCTCAGTGCTCACAGATCTCTCACCTCATACTGTATAAAAAGCAGTAAGTACGGAAAAGGAGAGCTGTGCAGTGGAAAATGGAGTCACTAGCGATACTTTGATACTTTAAGAGCTTGGATCTTGGAACCATTTTAGAGGAGATAAGGAGAGGGATATTCCAAGGAAGGATTACCAGTCCTGTATTAAAACCTGATCCTAAAGCCTCGTACATGCGGTTTGATTGTTGGCAGGGGATTGTCTGTTGACAGACTGTTGTCATAAAATCTTTCCGTTAGTACGCACGCTACTTTCGACAATTGTTTTCCAATTTTCAGCCAACAAATGTTGGATGACAGGCTAGTAAATTTTCGGCAGACAACGGTTTGATGTCTGATTTTCGTATGGTCAGTACACAAATCCGTCACACAAAAGTCGAATGTACAAACACGCATGTATGGAATCAATGCTCACCAAACACAAAATTAGCAGAAGGGGCCCATAGGGTGGCGCTCAGGAGCTGAAATTCCTCATAGTACGTCACTATGTTCGTGTTTGTGGCGTGACAATTGCGTAGTATGCAAGACAAGATCCTGGAATAAGATACAATCGAATTAGTAGTCAGAGTGCCCCCTATCAACACTTCATGCTTACAATGATCAGCTTTTATTTATCCATGTAAAACCTTTATCTCAAAAGGGGAGAAAACTGTAACTGTTGTAACTCTTTATAAGGTGTTAGCTGGAGTTTGGAATCAATTTGTTAGTGTATTTAAATCTATTAGTACATCTAACCCCCCCCCCCCCCCCCCATTAGCAATACTTCTGTCCAAATGTGCTCCCAGTGCTCATTCATTCAGAGTGGAGGCACGCTAATAGAGGTGTGCTACTGGCCATATTACCAGGTGAAGACAAGGGGAAAAAAAAAGACTAAAAAAAGAAAACAAATGCAGCTACCACATCTAATGATTGGTAAGCTGTAATATATTAAAGTTTTGGTTTTGGGTTTAATATCACTTTAAGAATTATGAAGGGTTTGGACCCACATATGCTGGCCATCCATATACAATATTTTGCAATTTTGTAATATTTTTGAAAGTTGTCTATCAGAAAATCTGATTGTATGAAACTGATCAGGGCACATCCATCTGCCACTCACCATTTTGAGCAATTTCAGAAAACATTTCCCAATTTTGCGCATTATTAGTTGATAAAAGTTGGGGTGAAAATCAATTAAAAATGACTTTCAGCTACCATTGCAAACAAAGTACTGGATGGTACTTTACACTCAATATCAAGTGCAAAAAGAATCTAAAATCTCATAATGTTAATTTCATCATAAAAGAATCATACATATTAAAACCACATGTACTAGCTGGTAATTTCTTTCATATTCATATTTGTTAACAACATTTTAACAATACAAACCAATCCATTGTTTTTCCAGGTCCAGCTAATGTTACAAATCATAATTTTTTCACATATTATTGCTTTTGGTGAGTTGAATATTCCATAGACTTGGAATTTTCTCTCGATGCGTTTTCATGAACCACATTTACTTACGCTATAATCTGCATCTAACATTTTTACAATGTATCCATACATGTACAAAGTAGCCAGCAGTTAAGGTCCACCAAAGTAACTTACTTTTTACCTACCATTGCTGTAGTTTTGACCAACTTCCACCTCAATATCGATCATTAGGTCTATCAGAATCAGGACATTTTAAACTCAATAGGTTTTAGATTTCTCCAAATCTTTCAATTCCAAGTTTTGTTTTTTGTTTTTTACTGAAAGTTGATGAACAATTTGCATAATTGTCACATCTACAGCTGGCATTCGGCGTAGATTATCCTTCTTACAGTCCATCATGGCTTGCTTACCAAGGTTGGTAAGTTTGCCCACTATGGATTCAGGTCAGAGGTGGGACTGGTCAGGTTCCTGGAACCAGTTATCCAATAAAAAAATAAAAGAACCGTTTAAATTTTGCTGCTCTCAATAATGCTCTGTACACATGATCAAACATTCCGACAACAAAATCCCATGTTTTTTTTCCGACAGATGTTGGCTCAAACTCGTCTTGCATACATACGGTTGCACAAAGTTGGTTGGAAATTCCGAACGTCAAGAACGCTGTGACATACAACGCGTACGACGAGCCGAGAAAAATTAAGTTCAATAGCCAGTGCTGCTCTTCTGCTTGATTCGGAACATGCGTGGCACTTTGTGCGTCAGAATTGTCTACACGCGATCGGAATTTCCGACAACGGATTTTGTTGTCGGAAAATTTGAGAACCAAATCTTAAATTTTGTGAGACGGAAATTCCAATGGAAACTGTCCGATGGAGCCTACACACGGTCGGAATTTCCGACAACAAGCTCCGATCGCACATTTTCCATCGAAAAGTCTGATCGTGTGCACACTTAGGCCCCTTTCACACGGAAGGCCCGTTCAGATCCGCCTGTCAGTTTTGACGGCGGATCTGTACATGGAGCGTCGGATGTCAGCGGAGACATATCCGATCCGGTCCGATCCGCCAAATCCAGACGTATGGACCACACGTCCAGATCCGTCGGATCGGGTGAGATCGGGTGAAAACGGACACACTGTCCGTTTTCATCCGATCTCTCCATAGAGATCAGCGGCGCTCGCAAGCCCCTCCCCGCTCAGTGAGCGGAGAGAGGCTTGTCATCCGCCGGTTCAGCGGAGATCAACGGACAGATCTCCCGCTGAGCCGGCGGACAGAGGCGGGCTCCGTGCAAGCGGAGTCCGCCTCGTCTGAAAGGGGCCTTAGATATTTTATTTTGAACTTTCTTGCTCTTAAAAGTAAGTAGGATGTTTGTTTCCTAAGCGGAATGACACCAATATATTCAACAAGCTCTGGTCCTTATAAGCTTTTGCTGTTTATCTTTTTTTTTTTTTTTTTTTTTTTGGTGAGCTTAAATAATTGTATGCTTATCTCCGATGCCAAATAATACTCCATATGGTGAAACTAATGGGATTTATTTTTCATAACTGACCTACTTTGCAGAAAATAAAACTGCTTTCATAGCCTTTGGCAGTGAATTGTGATCCGACGTGCAGATAATGAAGGCGCTTCTTTAATGACTCGCATTAATTCTAATGATAATTTCCAACATGGAGTGAAGATCGTTCAGCTGGGTTTATGGTCTAACAGCGTGAAATAGCATTGATGTACGCCATTAAATTAATCAGGAGAGCTATGAGTATGTGAAACAGGGCTGCCTGGGAAGCGTTTGCGTTTTATTTTTGGGAACCCTAATTTCAATGAGTGCTTGTGTTGTTATAGAAGCTTTAATCACTTCATTTACATTATAGTCATTAGAATTAGAGAATCAGTTAAACCTCTGTGATCTTTCCTTCGCTATTGTAACCGCTGTGTTTATATAGAATGTTTGAAATATGTTTTATTAGCTGCTGGGTCAGCCATACCTTATTACTATTTACTAAGATAAAATCTCACTTTCAGATGATGCAAGTAGCTTATACCAGCCACATTTACTGTATATTAGATTCTCAAGTTGCAGTTCCAAAAATGTTTCTCTGATAGAGTTAGCCCTGTATCTAGTCACGGCATCTCATTCACACACTTGGGGTGTATTTATAAAAAAAATTGCATAGCTGTTCATCCATGGAAGCTGCATGTAAATGCATTCAGTGAAAATGGAATGCTCTCAGGCTATATTCTTTGCAGATCGAATGCAGGAGTAGGGGAAATGTTGCATCATGGCCAGTAGATGGTGCTGACTATCATAGAGAATAAGTATGCTACTTAGCTAGTGGCCAAAATGTGGTATTTTCCCCATTGACACATTCCATCTGCAGAAAATGTAGCGCAAGAACATTGGATTTTGCCCTAATTCCACAGCAGGTCCATTTTTAAGGCAGGGCAAAAGGGGCAGCTGCCCTGTGCCCCAAAGTGGCTGCCTCATACTTGCCAACTATCCCAGTTCCCTTGTAGTTTTATTCCCATGCTGTGTCACGATATCTCAGTGTAAAGTTCTGTTGCTGCTGCCCAGCTCTGCCCTATTGCCATGTACAGATGACTTACTTGCAGACCCTGTGTTTACATTTAAATAACCTGTATTGATATGCAAATAGCGGCGGCGTTAATATGTAAATAGTTGTGGACCACGGCATTGATATGTAAATAGAAGCAACATTCATGTGTATATCATGTCCCCCTGAGGTCATATCTACCATCACTTCTGCTGAATGCTGCCCACTAGGGAGGTAAAGGAGCATGCTTGAAAGTCCCGCCTACAACTATAGTCATTAAGCCTAACATCAGCCTGTTCTGCAAAGGTAAGCAAATTGGAGGTGGATTCCTTCTTCAAAATAACTACAGCACCCTGAATTTTGGAGCAGGTGAATACGCACATCTCAGCAGATGCATGAGGGTGTCATTAACAATTAATGGCACTGCTGTGTATCTGCTAAAGGGCAGCATCAGGAAAGCAATTTTGCATGTGTTCCCAACACACACAAATGTGAACACAGGCTAAATGTCTCAGTTACATTGGTGGTCAGTGTAAATCTTCTCAATACATTTGGGCTTGGTGTACAATCCTTTCGTTCACACTAGTGGCAAGTGTGAAGGTCCCTCTTACATTGGTCAGTGTAAATCCCTCTTTACATTGGTGGTTACTGTGAATGCTCCTATTACATTTGTGGTCAATGTAAATGCCCATTAAATTGGTGGCCAGTGTAGAAAATCCCCCATTACATTGGTGGTCAGTGTAAATTCTTCATAACATTGGTGATTAGTGTACATTTCCCTTTACATTGGTGGTAAGTGCAGAATTGCACTGGTGGTCAGTTTTACATAGTTACATATAGTTACATAGTAGGTGAGATTGAAAAAAGTCCATCAAGTCCAACCTATGCCAGCGGGACAGCAAATTTACACTGTTATACAAGCTGTACACTCACTACTTTATAGTGTAGCAAAGTGTCATTTCATCAGTGTTGTCACATGAAAAGATATAATAAAATATTTACAAAAATGTAAGGGGTGTACTCACTTTTGTGAGATACTGTAAATGTTATCACAGATAACCAAATCGGCAATGATGATATAAATAAATACATAAAGCATGCACACATGGTGGGTTGTTTACTAAAGGCAAATCCACTTTGCACTGCAAGTGCACTTGGAAGTGCAGTCGCTGTAGATCTAAGGGGGACATGCAGAGAAAATAAAAAAACAGCATTTTTGCTTGCACATGATTGGATAATAAAATCATCAGAGCTTCCCCTAATCTCAGAGCTTCCCCTCAGATCTACAGCGATTTACTGTGAATGCACATACAAGTGCACTTGTAGTGCAAAGTGGATTTGACTTTAGTAAATAAACCCCACGGTCACAAGCTGTTTGACTAGCAATAAAACAAAGAAAACTATTATTCTCTGGATGTGCAGCCTGTGGAACTTTGAAGATAATGGGCTATAGCAATAGAATAGTACATCAAGTTCCACTCTTGTCAACTAAAAACAGGAAAATTATGCTGCAGTGAGCACAAGGCCATGTCCTGTCTGATGGATCTCAGTTACTACTGCAACAAATAGATAGAAAGGTTTAAATTTAGCGTGAGTCTGTGGATGCTGCTTTGTGGCAATGTGTCAGGATGCTGGTGGTGTAAGGCTCGGTTCACACTGGGGCAACACGACTTCCAGCACGACTTTTGGAGGCAACTTGGACACGACTTGAGTATGAATAACAGCGCAACTTCAACATGACTTGGGGCGACTTACAACACGACTTTAAGTCGTCCCAGGCCAGACGACTTTGGTTGTGGCCAATCAGAGAATAATCAGTGGGAGAGAGCGTCTTGTCAACAAGGAAAGAAGAAAGAAGAGAGAAGAGGGAAGAGGGAAGAAGGACGGAGGATGGAGGAGATCGGGCTCCTCCACTAGTAAAAGAGATGCAAGAAGATAGCGGAGGAGCAGGCAGAAGAGCGGGAGACAACGCCGGAAAGTGGGAGAAGAGGCCGGACACTTTAAAAACCTGTGTTGTGTTTTTTTTAGTGACACTTTTTTTCCCCAGGTGAATGGGTAGGGGTACGATTTACCCCATACTCATTTACATAGGGTGGGGAGCCGAGATCTGGGGCCCCCTTATTAAAGGGGGTTCCCGGATTCCGATAAGCCCCCCGCCCGCAAACCCCGACAACCAACGGCCAGGGTTATCGAGAAGAGGCCCTTGTCCTCGTCAACACGGGGACAAGGTGCTTTGGGGTGGGGGGGCCGCAGGGCGCCCCCCTTCCCCAAAGCACCCACCCCCCATGTTGAGGGCATGCGCCTGGTACGGTTCAGGAGGGGGGGGCGCTTGGGGCGACTTGTGGTCTGACAAGTCGCCCCCCAAGTCGCGGTAGTGTGAACCGGCTCTTAGAGGGTGACAAATGTTTAAATGTCACAGTGTACTAATAACTTGCACACTAAGGAGGTTATTTACAAAAGGCAAATCCACTTTGCACTACAAGTGCAAAGTGCACTTGAAATTGTACTGAAAGTGCACTTGGAAGTGCAGTCGCTGTAGATCCGAGGAGGACATGCAAGGAGAATAAAAAACAGCATTTTAGCTTGCACATGATTGGATGATAAAATCAGCAGAGCTTCCCCTCATTTCAGATCTACCCCTCAGATTTAGAGCGACTGCACTTCCAAGTGCACTTTGCACTTGTAGTTTGTACTTGTGGATTTGCCTTTCGTAAATAACCCCCTAAGTGTAATATGTATTTATAGTACAAACATACACAAAATATTGCAATTTAATGTTTTTTATGGCTGACAAATGCCTATTGTACTTTCAAAGAGCTTTTACAGCAGTGTAAGCAGCTTTATTTGTGCTTTCAAATTTCAGGTCGCAGTGAAAAACAACAACTTTTCTTGCAATGATTATACAAAATTATACATCTCCTATGCACAGCCCTCTTCAGATCACCCCACAGATTTTTAATCAGATTCAGTGTTTTATTCAGTGGAAATCCTCTGTAAAGTTTCAGCTTGTTCAAAGTAGAATCATCCCAAGGTTTCTTGTGTCAGATGCCTCACTGGAAAGATTTCTTCATTTTGGGTACCCAAGTCTATCAATTTGTGGCATCTATTATAGGGGGCTGATGTTTCCTTACTATAAAATAGAAAACAGGAAGGGGCAGACTTCATGGTGTCAAATGCAGCCCACTAATGTCTACTGGAATTTCAGTTTAGGGTACATCCTTTAAAGGGGTTCTAAAGGCAGAAGACATTCTATGTATTAAGATAAAAAAAAACTTCAGTGTGCAGCAGCCCCCCTAATACTTACCTGAGCCCCATCTCGATCCAGCGATGTTGTACAAGAGACTTGGCTGTCTCCTAATTAGCTGAGACACAGCCGTGGGCACCGTTGGCTCCCGCTGCTGTCAAAGTCAGTCAGCCAATGAGAGAGGGGGCGGGGACAAGCCTCAGCTCCATGTCTGAATGGACACACAGAGCATTGGCTCGGCTCAGGTGTCCCCATAGCAAACTGCTTGCTGTAGGGGCACCCAGCAGGTAGGAGGGGACAGGAGAGGAGGAGGATCTGGGCTGTTCTATGCAAAACCACTGCATAGAGCAGGTACCGTATATACTCGAGTATAAGCCAAGTTTTTCAGCACACTTTTTTGTGCTGAAAATGCCCACCTCGTCTTATATTTGAGTAATTTTTCTGCTGCAGAAAATTAAAATTTCCAGACCGAATTTGGGGCCCCGCATCTCTAGGCTACTTGGTGCTAGGAACCCCAAATATGGTGTGCAAACCCAGTGGAACTAGCACTACAAAATATCCAAAGCTTGGGTTCCTAACACTACGTGGCCCAGAGATACGGGGGCCCCAAGTCGGTTCGGAAAATGTCATTCTCTGTTGCAGAAAAGTGCTTGACATTTTCTGAACCAAATTTTGGGCCCCGTATCTCGGGGCCACTTAGTGCTAGGAACCCCAGCAACATTGGATATGTTGTAGTGCTAGTTCCACTGGGTTTTCACACCAAATTTGGGGTTCGTAGCCCTAAGTGGCCCCAGATACAGGGCCCCAAAGTCGGTCAACTGTGTCCATCTGCAGCAAAGTCATTTCGGGACCCTTTGGGTCCAGAAACCCCAAATTTTGGCTGCAGCTAGGGGGCATTTAGGAACCCTTAACTATCGAGTTTGAAGTTCGGGGACCTATGGCTGCAAATGGACACAGTGAGGCTGCAAATGGGTACAGTGAGGCTGCAAATGGGCATTGTTGACCGTCTTTTCCACTTACAGTAGCTGCGCATTTCTCATCCTAGGCTTATACTCGAGTCAATCAGTTTTCCCAGTTTTTTGTGGTAAAATGAGGTGCCTCGGCTTATATTCGGGTCGGCTTATACTCGAGTATATATGGTAAGTATAACATATTTGTTATTTTTAATTATTAAAAACAAAATGAGACTTTAATATCACTTTAACTGCTGTGATTTAAAGAGTTCTATAAAACAAAAAGTGTTCATTTTGAATAAAGTTTGGATGGGTTATTAACCCTATCTTTTTTTTTCTTTTTGCTGTTACGTGTTACCACTGTGAAGATGACCATTGTCACCAGGATGGAAATTAAGGGGAAATTTAACATTTTAAGTTGTCATTGGAACAGGAATAGAAGGGAACTAGAGAGATTCCTTTTTACTTCTTAGTTTCTACAGGACAAGAAGTAAAGGGAAAAAGTTTTGGCTTTATATATATATATATATATATATATATATATATATATATATATATATATATAATATATATATATATATATATATATATATATATATATATATATATATATATATATATATATATATATATATATATATATATATATATATATATATATATATATACACACACACAGTAGATATAAAAAGTCTACACACCCCTGTTAAAATGTCAGGTTTCTGTGATGTAAAAAAATGATACGAAGATAAATTATTTCATAACTTTTTTCACCTTTAATGTGACCTAAAAACTGTACAACTCAGTTGAACAACAAACTGAAATATTTTAGGTGGAGGGAAGTAAAAATAAAATAATATGGTTGCATAAGTGTACACACCCTTAAACTAATACTATGTTGAAGCACCTTTTGATTTTATTACAGCAGTCTTTTTTGGTATGAGTCTATCAGCACGCACATCTTGACTTGGCAATATTTGCTCACTCTTTGCAAAAACACTCCAAATCCATAAAATTTGCGAGGGCATCTCCTATGCACAGCCCTCTTCAGATCACCCCACAGATTTTTAATCAGATTCAGGTCTGGGCTCTGGCTGGACCATTCCAAAACGTTAATCTTCTTCTGGTGAAGCCATTTTTTTGTTGATTTGGATGTATACTTTGGGTCGCTGTCATGTTGAAAGATGAAGTTCCTCTTCATGTTCAGCTATCTAGCAAAGCCTGAAGGTTTTGTGCCAATATTGACTGGTATTTGGAACTGTTTAGATGCGTTTTTGCAAAATTTAGCCAGGCTTGGATGTTTTTCTTTGTAAGAAAATGCTTCTGTCTTGCCACTCTACCCCACAGCCCAGACATATGAAGAATATGGGAGATAGTTGTCACATGTACCACACAGCCAGATATTCCTGCAGCTCCTTTAATGTTGCTGTAGGCCTCTTGGCAGCCTCCCTGACAAGTTTTCTTCTCTTCTTTTCATCAATTTTGGAGGGACGTTCAGTTCTTGGTAAAAAAAAATTGTTATTGGAGGAAACCTGGTCTCCAGCCAAGGTTCTCCAACGAAAAGGGGGGAGCTGTCGGACTATCGCGGTACGTTGGGTGTTGTTACTAATGTTCATGCAACAATATTATATAAAATTTAACATTTTATTGTTGTTCTGCACACATTTATACATTAACAAATTTTAAAATAAACAAATGTACAATAGGCATTTCGACTAGTTTCGCTCAACAGCTTCATCAGGAAATACATATGTTTTGTTTTACATCTGGGGAAGAAATAAGAAAAGGGAAGGGTTTTAGGGAAGAACATTCATGTTTTATGATCAATCATTGCTGTATATACATCAGCAATGTTGGTTATTTCTCATGTAAAGGAGAAGATAAATAAAGGTAAATGTTGAGTAGACTCTTACCCCATCGAAATGCATCTATGGAAACACGAGTACACCCGCCAATGCCTTGCACGGCGACTGGGGAGGGGCAAATCGAGCCAGCAGGTTGTTCAGTGGTACCTAGGGATGATGCCCATAATTTATCACCTTAATGGTGGACAGTTAATGATAGGTGGGTATCATTAACTGTCCACCATTGAAGTGATAAATTATGGGCATCATCCCTAGGTACCACTGAACAACCTGCTGGCTCGATTTGCCCCTCCCCAGTCGCCGTGCAAGGCTTTGGCGGGTGTACTCGTGTTTCCATAGATGCATTTCGATGGGGTAAGAGTCTACTCAACATTTACCTTTATTTATCTTCTCCTTTACATGAGAAATAACCAACATTGCTGATGTATATACAGCAATGATTGATCATAAAACATGAATGTTCTTCCCTAAAACCCTTCCCTTTTCTTATTTCTTCCCCAGATGTAAAACAAAACATATGTATTTCCTGATGAAGCTGTTGAGCGAAACTAGTCGAAATGCCTATTGTACATTTGTTTATTTTAAAATTTGTTAATGTATAAATGTGTGAAGAACAACAATAAAATGTTAAATTTTATATAATATTGTTGCATGAACATTAGTAACAACACCCAACGTACCGCGATAGTCCGACAGCTCCCCCCTTTTCGTTGGAGAACCTTGGCTGGAGACCAGGTTTCCTCCAATAACAATTTTTCTCACAATATACGGATGATGGTACATATCATTTAATTTGTTTTCCTCTTTTCTAAACGAGAAAGTTAGGCCACAACGTTTCATCAGTTCTTGGTAAAGTCACTGTTGTGCCATATATTCTCCACTTGATGATTGTCTTCACTGTGTTCCATGGTATGTCTAATGCCTTGGTAATTATTTTGTACCCTTCTCCTGACTGATACCTTTTAACAATGAGATCCCTCTTTGGACCATTTCTTTTGCTGTAGGATGCAACTAAGAAAATGTCAGGAAAGACCTACTAGAACAGCTGAACTTTATTTGGGGTTAAGCAGAGGCACTTTAAATGATGGCAGGTGTGTACTGACTCCTATTTAACATGAGTTTGAATGTGATTGCTTAATTCTGAACATGGCTACATCCCCAGTTACAAGAGGGTGTGCACACTTATGCAACCACATTATTTTAGTTTTTTATTTTTACTCCCCCCCTAAAAATATTTCCGTTTGTTTTTCAATTGAGATGTGCAGTTTATAGGTCACATTAAAGGTGGAAAAAGTTCTGAAATTATTTATCTTTGTCTCTTATCATCACAGAAACCTGACATTCTAACAGGGGTGTGTAGACTTTTGATATCCACTGTATATATATATTTGAAATATTATTTTTAATGAGCGGAAATTGGCAAAAATCACAGAAGATGTATGTGAATAGTAAAATGGTGTATTAGCACAAAGACAATGCCAGTATGTCAGTATACAATAGTATGGGTCCAGACAATTCTTTGTTTTGTGCCTTGAAACACTACTCAAATAAACTGACATATAGAGACAGGAGCAATTCAGAAAGTGAAAACAAGGCACATGATAAGACCAGGTTGAAGAGATAAAATAATTATTTTGAGATGTTTAAAAGGTGGGAGGGAGCAGATAACAGATTTCAAAATGAGAGAAATGTTCAGCGTCACCTGATAGGTCTATATAAATAACTGAGTAGTAGAGCTGCACGATTCTGGATAAAATGAGAATCACAATTTTATTTGCTTAGAATAAAGATCACGATTCTCGGCGTAACCTCATCTTTCACATCATACAAAAGAATTGGGCTAACTTTACTGTTTAGTTTTTTTAAATTCATTAAAGTGTATTTTTTCCCAAAAAATTGCATTTGAAAAACCGCTGCGCAAATACAGTATGACGTAAAACATTGCAACTACTTCCATTTTATTCTCTAGGTTCTCTGCTAAAATATATATATACGGTCACACCAAATTCCGACCGCCAAGAACGCGGTGACGTACAAAACATACGACGGCACTATAAAAAGAAAGTTCAATAGCCATTGCGCCACCCTTTGGGCTCCTTCTGCTAATCACGTGTTTATCTCGTGTTAGTAGAGGTTTGGTGAGAGACGATTCATGCTTTTCAGATCGTTTTATATATAGAGATCACTAGAAAATTATTTTTCAATAATCCAAAAAAAGGAGATCTTGATAAAAAAAAAAAAAGATGACTATAAAAAATAATTGTAAACATTGTCATGGAGATCTGGCTTTAAAAAAAATAAAAGATTATTCATGAGATCACGAGAAATATTAAAGAAATAAGTTTGTCATAACTCTGTGTGAATATCAGCAGCAAAACAACTTTATTATTCTAGCATTAAAAAGCACAAAAGAATGCGCTGCATTAAAAAAATCTAAGAATTTGCAACGTGAGGAATGTGCTATCTCCATTACGAACGCTAGTTTTGACAGACCGAGCGCTTCCGTCTCGTACTTGCTAACAGCATACAGACGAGCGGTTTTTCCGATAGGAATTTTTTTCCGTCGGAAAATTATAGAACATGTTCTCTATCTAAAGGCCCGTACACACGATCGGACTTTTTGACAACCAACATGCAAATTAGCTGGTTTGGACCAACATCCGACCGTGTGTACGCTCCATCGGACCAACTTTTTCCAGGTTTCATCGGACTTTTGTTGGCTGTGCGAACGGACCAACTTTCTGCCAACAAAAGTCTGATGGACCAAAGTCCGACCGTGTGTACACAAAACCAACGGACTTTTGTACAAACCAATGCAGAACCAATGCAAAAGATCAGACAACAATACAGAAGTTGACCAAAGGTGGCGGTAAAGAGCAGAAAAACCAAGTGATTTGGTGAAAGTTGGCTGAAAAAGTCCTGCCGTGTGTATGCAATACCAACTTGGGGCCAACGCCCTTTGGACAAAAATCCACGGAAAAGTTGGTCCACGGTCCGATAGTGTGTATTAGGCTTAAGACCGTCTGAATTTTCGACTGAAAAAGTCCGTACTTTTTCTTGCTGAAATTCCGACCGTGTGTATAAGTAATTTTCTAGCAAAAAATACAGATTTTTAACTTGTAAGCAACAAGTGTCAGAAAAAGACTAAGACCCCATACACACTATACAACTTTTGTTGTCAGATTTCCTTTAGATTTACCAAGACTATGTAGCGCAAGGCCCTGCCTGATTGCATACTAATTGAAACTCTTATGCCGCATACACACGATCGGAAATTCGGCCAGCAAAAGACCGATGAGAGCTTTTGGTCGGAAAATGCGACCGTGTGTATGCTCCATCGGACTTTTGCTGGCCGAATTACCGCCACCAAAAGAATGAGAGCAGGTTCTCAATTTTTTGACCGGAAAATACGATCGTCTGTAGCAATTTCCGACACGCAAAATTCCTACGCATGCTCGGAAACAATGCATGCTCGGAAGCATTGAATTTAATTTTCTCGGCTCGTCGTAGTGTTGTACGTCACCGTGTTCTTGACGGTCGAAAGTTCAGCGAACTTTTGTGTGACCGTGTGTATGCAAGCCAAACTGGAGCGGTTGTCCATCGGAAAAACCATCCAAGATTTTTCCGTCTAAAAAAACGCTTGTGTGTATGCGGCATTAAGGTTTCACCTCATATTATATGGTTTTGGTAATAAACATTGCCGGCTGCTTTTTTTCTTTTTGACAGCTGTGAGCAGGGAACTGCTCTGCACTTGTTAGGCCTTTTGCACACTGCAGCTTAAAATAGCTCAATACAGCTTTTTTTTTTTACTGAGCTAAAATACAGCCAATTAATTGTAATGTGCCTATGCACACAGGTGCGTAAACCAGTGGCAGCCGGTGGGATTCTTTTTGGGGGTGGGGGCAGCAAACAGGATGCCACCAACTCCCCTCGGACGGTCGGTTGCACTTACCCCATCGCGGCTTCCCATGCTCAGCTGCGGCCTCCCGTTCCCCTGCTCTCCGCGGGTCTCCACAACGGCGGTGGCTTCCATTTTCTCCCTCCTGGCATAAACTGGCGTAAACAAGTGCTGTGCATTCTTCAGTAAAAAAATTAAATCTGCATTTTTGGTCAACAATTTATGCCTCATGCGCGCGACTGCGCACATATGTGAGCAAATGCTCAGTTACATATTGTGCAGAATGCAAAAGCGAGAATACATTTTCACGCATGCGTGCGAATTTGCGCGAAAGTGAAAATACATACAAACAAAAATCTGAATAAGTAAATGCTCAAACATGAGTATCATGTACAAGAGGCCTTACATGAATCATGGAAATGCTGGATTAAGATCTTCAGGGGGGTTGAATCGAGATCGCGATTTTATAACAATTAATCGCGGAGCTCTACTGAGTGATCAAGAGACCAGACATTGGTCAATGGTGGCATGGTCTCCATCTATTTCTAGACAGTATTCTAGAAACCTGAAGCAAGATGTTGAAGGTGTGTTTGGAGTAATGCAGCAATCATAAAAAGGGTCCAAGTCCTATAGAACTTTTTTGTATTCTTTTTTTCTTCAAATATATTTTTATTATGATTTTGTTGGTTTATCATATTCCTCATGATTAAATGGATGTTGGTCAGTAGAAATTGTTTCCTGTTAACACGTAGACTGCTAATTACAGGGATCATGCTTCCTTTATTGACTATCTACAGTAGCAATTAAAAGTATGTGAACCCTTTGGCGTTACCTAGTTTTCTGCAGTGATTTGAAATACTACTAAATTAAACTGACAGTCAGGAGAAATGCAGAAGGTGAAAACAAGGCACAAATAAGTAATTTTAAAATGTAATAAGAGATTTGCAGTAAAATGTGATCTGATGCTCATTTAACCACTTCAATACAGGGCACTCAAACACCTTCCTGCCCTGACCAATTTTGAGCTTTCAGCGCTGTCGCACTTTGAATGACAATTGCGCGGTCATGCTTCACTGTACCCAAATGAAATTGTTATCATTTTTTTCCCACAAATAGAGCTTTCTTTTGGTGGTATTTGATCATCTCTACGGTTTTTATTTTTTGCTGAACAAATAAAAAAATACCAAAATTTTTGAAAAAAAATGGCAAACTGCAACATTACTTGGTAAAATGTTTTGTGGACTGGTGAAACAAAAGTTGAATTGTTTCTGATGAATACTCATGTATGGTGAAAAAAGGTGCAGCTTACCAACATCAAAACATCCCCCAAGCGGTGAAGTATGGTGAAAGGAACATCATGATTTGGGCTTGCTTTGCTGCCTCAGTGCTTGGACCATTTGCCATCATCAAGGGAAAAATTAGTTCCCAAGACTACCAAAATATCCTACAGAGTAAGGTCAGGGTGGCTGTCAGACAGTTAAAGCTTGATAGAAGTTGGGTGATGCAGCAGGACAATGACCTTAAGCATCAAAGTAAAGCCACCACAGACCGGCTTCAAAAAAGAACATGCTCCCTTTGGAGTGATGGGAGGGAAGGCACACACCCTCTCTCCTCATAGGCAAAGGAAGAAAGGAATGTGCAGAGGTCTGCTCTTAGAAAGCAATCTGACTGCTGATCTATTTATAGCAACCTCCCCTGACACACACTTCTATCTCCTGTCTCGGAGAACGTGTGAGAACTTATCAGGCTGATAACAGAGCTACGGATCAAAAGACAGCTACAGGACACAGTGCTTTGGAGAGAGATAAGAAAACATCACAGATATATGTGCCGAGCTCAAATTTCATGAATCGGGTTTACATCCACTTTAACCACATAGAGACGATATGGAATGTCCTCAAAAGAGCCGTTTACACCAGACATCCTACAAATGTGTCTGAGCTGAAGCTGTTTTCTAAAGAGGAATGATCAAATATTCCTCCTGAATGTTGTGCTGGTCTGATCCAGAGCTACCAAAAGTGCTTGCTTGAAGTCATTGCTGTCAAAGGAGGTTCAACCAGCTAATAATTTCAAGGGTTCACTCACTTTTTCCTCCAGCACTCTGAATGTTTAATGGGTGTGTTCAATAAAGACATAAGAAATTTGAATTGTTTTTGCGTTATCAGCTTAAGCACATTGTGTTTGTCTATATGTGACTTAGATGAGGTCAGATACCATTTTGTGGCAAATTACTGCAGCTAACAAATTAATCCCAATGGATTTACATACGTTTTCTTGTTACGGTATATTAAAGTGGTAATAAACCCTTACATCAGGGGTCATAAACTGGTGGCCCTCAAGCTGTTGCAGAACTACAATTCCCATGTTGCAAGGCTGACATTTACAAGCATGACTCCCATAGGCAGAGGCATGATGGGACTTGTAGTTCCGCAACAGCTGGAGGGCCGCCAGTTTGAGACCCCTACCTTACATATACCCAGTGAAGTTACTAGCCTCATGTGATACACAGAGATCAAACAAATCCTCCTACATAAGTTGCACCTGCTTATCAGCAGCAATTTCTTCTCTACAGCATCCTAAAGCAGACATTATACACAGCATTTCTGAGCTTCAGAAAGCAGAGGATGGGGACCTGACGTCACACACTGTACACTACAGTATAGAGTAGGAAGCTGAGTGAGTGTAATCTGAGACCTGAGTGGAGGTAATGGACACCCCCCCTCTACAGAGTCTCATAGGCAAACATGCAAAACGGAGGCTATCAATCATATGCTGTGTGCTGGAGGAGGGTGTGTGGTCATCTCCCAGGATTGTCTGGTGCCAGTATAGACCAGTGATGGCGAACCTTGGCACCCCAGATGTTTTGGAACTACATTTCCCATGATGATCAGCTACACTGCAGAGTGCATGAGCATCATGGGAAATGTAGTTTCAAAACATCACAAGGTTCGCCATCACTGGTATAGACTGTCAGAAGTGACCGATGCAGATAGCAGAGGAATGACAGTGTAGACAGAGATCACACTCAGTGCTTTGGCTCTAGGCAGGGACATTCTATAGAAGGATAGACTTTGTTCGTTTTTCATTTCGGAGGTTTGCAGCCAATTTAACAATTTTCTTTACCTTAGCTGATGCCATTTGATAATGAGAGTGATATGGAACATGATGAATTAGGAGATGCAGATTTCATTGTGCTGTAAATTATAAATTAGCATGCTTCAGAACATATAGGATTCTAAAATTGTTTCTAGAAGCTCTCAACATATTAACCCTTTCTGTATGTTAAATGTACATGCAACTATTGCTGGCTGTATTGAATGTTGTGTCTTTTTTTTTTCTTTTCTAGCAGTTCTGCGATCAACAAGCACTGGGAAGCAGAACTGGCCACACTTAAAGGAAACAATGCCAAGCTCACAGCAGCCTTGCTGGAGTCTACTGCCAATGTCAAACAATGGAAACAACAGCTTGCTGCATATCAGGAAGAAGCAGAGCGTCTCCACAAGCGGGTGGGTACTGAGTTACTGATGTCCTCTACTAACACTAAATCATGTACCTGACTGGCAGCTGAGAACATGCAGCAAATAAGTTATTATTAATTATTATTATTATTATTATTATTAATTATTATAATTAATTATTGCTGTGTCCATAGGAATTGGTATACACCGTTTGTCTCCCATGTACTGTGAAGGCACTTACTTCTAGTGCAGGATACTATGGCTACAAAGTTGATTTTTTATTATTTACATAGCTGGCTAGGCTGGATAAAAAGGTTGCATTCCAAAGTGCAAAATGCTACAGTGTAGCTTGAAGCTATTCACTGTGCCCCGTATCCCAATATTACTATAAATCGAAGGAAATCAATGGGTAAAGGAGGCTTTAGCGGCACCACATATTACTAACAACAAAATGATTAAAATCAATACAGCTTTATTATTGTCAATGTAAATCATGCAATACAAAATGTACACAGGATGAAAAGTTAATACCCTGTAGCCATCTAATCCAGGGGTGGGCAGGAGGGGGCGGCTGCCCTGGGCGCAGTTGTATACTGCAGGGATGGAGGCAACATCACTACTCCTGTCAGCCAAGCACTGGGAGAAGTGGGGAGAGCAGCAGGGAGCGAGGAGGCTGTGCGCTCTATGCCTTCTGCCACAGGGGTCTTCCACGATGCACAGCCTCATTTCTTGCGATGACTCCACTCTTAATAAAATTCCTCCTATTGACAAGTGGATGACTGCTGGGGGTAGGATCCCCTAAGCTTGCATATAATTGGGGGGCGCAGTTTGGCATCTTTGCCCTTGGCGCTGAATGACCTTGTCCTGGCACTGATCTCATCAATCCCAAGATAGTAGCATATGTTACATAGAGTGTCAAGACATACTGTATTTATCTAGAACATAGCATAGCATATAATCTGCCCAAAATCCTGATTCATAAACTTTAGTCCAACACCGTCACATGGGGTCAATGACAGAGTTCCTGCATGAGATCTGCCAAGTCAGAGCTTGGAGACTAGAAGGCTTGGTTTTTCTAGTTCTGGCAGCAGTGGAAGTGTGTATATATTGCTGAAGGAAAAGTTCACTTTAAAGCCAACCTGTGGCCAGGCTTTGTACATTCAAGTATTGCCATATTTCTAACAGGTAGTTATTCAGTTTAAACCTTTACTGGCTGTTAAGAATATGTAAATATTTGAATGTTTCTAGCCTGGCCCCAGCTGAACACTAAATTGGACTAAAACAGCAGCACCAGCATAGGCGTGCACACAGAGTGTGCCTGGTGTGCCTGGGCACACCCTAATCTCCCTGTGCAGTACCCATTTCCCCTGCTTCCTGGTACCCCCTGTCTCTCCCCCCTGCAGTGCTGCCAGCTTCCCTCCTCTCCTCTCCCACCGGATGCTGCAGGGGATGTTTCATGATGGAGAGTGGGGGAAGGGGCCAACAAATATTTAATATACCGGCCCCTTCCTTTTCTGAACAAATCTGTACCGTTCACTCCTGTATTCATTCTTAAAGAGGAAGTAAACCCTGATGGGTTTACTTCCTCCTTGTTTCCCTGAAAGGTAAAGCATAATGGACTACTATGCATCACATAGTAGTCCATTATGTGTCACTTACCTGACACAGGAGCCAGCAAAGTCACCGCTGTCCCCTTGTGTACGGAGCCTCCATCTTCTTGGTGGGTCTCCCTGCTCCAGTGCTGTCATTCGATGGAGCCACGATGAGTCACTCCCACGCATACGCACGGGAGCCGCCACTCGCGGCATATCGCTGTTGACAGCGGCGCACTCAGTGCGCCTGCGCACCGCTGTCCATGGCGCATGTGCCGTAGACAGCGGTGCCTGTCTTTTGGCAAATATCTCCTAAACCGTGTAGGTTTAGGAGATATTTATTGGACCTACAGGTAAGCCTTAATCTAAGCTTACCTGTAGGTCAAAGTGGTTTGTAAGGGTTTACAACCACTTTAACAGAAGCATAGTAAACTATGCATCAGTTTGTGAATGAACAGGAAGCTGCTCAGCACAGAGCCCTTCCCATTCATTCACTGTCCAGTGCAGCCGAGACTGCAGAAAAAGGGACTGGGAAATCTCTGTCCTTAGTCTCTTTCTCCATCTCAAAAGTGAGACATCATGGGGTCTGTTTAGACCCTTGATATTTTACCAAAGCCCCCCAACGGGGCTCTTAAAAAGAAAATGTAAAAAAATAATAAAAAATAATATTGTAAAAAATAATTAAAAAATATATAAAATTGTAAAAATATAATAAAAATAAAAACTACTGACACCAATCTCTGCTCTACAGACACCATCCACTGCTCTGCTGATATACAGGCATGTGTGTTTGTGCTCTGGGGTGCACACCCTAATGCAATAGGCTGCACACACCAATGAGCACCAGATTGTGCATGCACATATCTCCCGAAAGTCTTCTCAAGAAACCCGGAAGTTCTGAATTTAGAGTACTCTATTATTGCAGATTTAAAAACTTCCCTGCAGCAGGGGGGTAGATTGCAAAATTACCCTAATATCAGGAGAGGCTTATTACTTGAGCCTACTCATTGTGTACATGTTACCCTATTGTAGCCAGAAAATATGCTTTAACCACTTAAGGCCCCATGCAGGCAAAGCGACGTATTGGTACAATGTTGCCTGCTTCTGGGTTTAGAGCGCACACTTGCGCACCCCCCGCTGGCACAGCAAGAGTCTGTTAGCAAGTCCCAGACAATAAATCATGGCTGGGACCTGCTGATCGGCTGTGTCCAATCACAGAGTCCTGTGTTAACAATCAACACGGGGCTCTGTACAGAGGGAAAGATTTCTCTGCAAGGCAGGGATAAGAAACAAAGAGATCTGTTATAAAAAGCAGCACACATTGTTAGGCACATATTTAACCCCTTGATCGTCCTAGATGTTAGCCTCTTCCCAGCCAGTGCCATTAGTACAGTGATAGTGTATAATATTATCACTGATCACTGTATTAGTATTACTGGTGATGTCAGTGGTGGTTAGTCAGTTCCCCCCAGCGTCAGTTAGTGTCAGATTGACTGCCGCACTATCACAGTCCCTTTATAAGTCCATTTGAGTATACACGTACATCATAGTTTGTACACACTAAAACGTAAAAATTTAAAAAAACAGGCCACAGACCAATCCTCTACTTCCTACTAAGGCCAGTAAGAAAGTATGGGTGGTTTAGCAATTTGACACTGCAGGGACATGTCAAGTTTGGCAAATGAAGGCACCCTATATTCAGGTAGATAGTGCTAGGGATTGAGGTAATTATGAGTATATTATTATGAGTATTGCGTTATTATGAATGTTGAATTGTTATGTAAAGCAGCTTGTGGTTTATGTTTGGTAGTCCTTAATGCAACTTGCACATTAGTGAGGAGCGATTGAGAACAGCTCCAAGTAAACCATACCATGGAAGTACAGTGGAATATTTAGATTGTAGAATGGTCTATCTGCTTCCTCTTTTTAATAATTATTCCTTTTGATCTTATCTTTACACAGGTGAGCGAATTAGAATGTCTCAGCAGTCAAGCAAACGCAGTGCAGACGCATAAAACAGAACTTAATCAGACAATACAAGAATTAGAATCCACGCTGAAAAAGAAAGAAGAGGTATTCTATACTTTATGTTGATAACATAACACTTTTTTTTATAATTTCTTGTACTGTACACAGGGGGTAAATGTAAATTGTTAGTCTATATTTGGATAACTAGTATACAAGGTCAGATGAACACTTTTTGGTATGCATCAGGTCTCCTTATATAAGTCTTTCACTAACATGTTGGTGCAATGCCCATGGCAGTGAACAAAGCTACATTAGGCATTGTTCACATGGGGTGTACTACAGTGTACACCTATGCAAGGGTTATGTTTACCCATACGGGGATGTACAGGTGTTTTCCGTGCATCCCTGTCCAGGCATTCCTATTAATGCTAAATGAGACACAGTGGCTACACAGACACAGCCGCTGCTCCCAATTCGAAATGTGGGGGCGGGTGCATGGGTCCGAATGTAGACAGTTTGCATGGATGTGGCCTATGCAATGCTGTTACCATGCCTTTGAAAACATCCATAAACAATTTATGTTGTCAAAGACCACAGAGAAGTACATATATGATGATGTCCTAAATCTGCCAAATGCCAACCGACTGGTAAAGCAGATGGGGTCATTTAGAACACATATTTGATCACATCTTTAAGTTCCAGCAGTTTAGACAGTAAAAGAAACAACTTGACCAATGCTGGCCATACACTATATAAAAAATCAGCTGAAAGTTGGTCATTTAGACAGTTCGTTCTTTTTTTGGCCAGTTAATGGGCACAAAATCGAAAATCGTTGGGATGTTTTTGAGCTGAAAAAACGAAGGACAAGGATGGAAATTTTCTGCCGAACAAACGATAAATTGAAAGGTTTATGTGTTTCCAGTCCAAACTGTTTTCACTAGGTATATGTAAAAAAAACTAACAAAACATGCATTAATTTATGTCCACTGCACAATTTATCGGTCATTACACAATGGCACTATTGTTTGCGCTCACAGCCGAATGTTCGTTTTTCGAAAATGGGTTTGGTCGATTTTTCGTATAGTGTATGGACAGCATTAGTCTCCATTACCCTGATGGATGCTTCACATCCAGTCAATGACGTTTTGATATCAAATTGCATTGACAGCTCACTATACACGAGAATGCTATAATTTTCAAGGTTTTTCAATCTTATTATAATTATGAATATTGTCAGTCATTTGCAAATTAGCTTAAGCTGGGTATACACTGACTGAAAATTGTCCAGATCAGCAGGAACCAGATAACTTTTGCTCTGTGTGCACACCTGTCTGTTCAACATAAGACAGTCTAACGACTGGAAAACCAGCATTTAATGAACACATGCAGCCAATGGCTGCAGCGCTGATCGGTGTATTATGATGGGTGGAGAAGTTCCTGCTGTCAGAATGAAATAGTACAGCAGGCGCGATCCCTGCCTCTGCAGTTTCCAACCACACTTGTAGCATTTCCACAGTCACTTGTAATGTCCTTTAGCGTGTCTGCAGGCTACAACAGTGTTTTATAGCATTACATATTTGAATATGACATATTGACACCTTGGTTATGTTAGGTTCTGCAGTCAAGTCCAACTATATCTAGTAAGCTGTTCCAGACTTTGGATACTCATGTGCTGAATTCACATTAAAAATAATGTTCTCACCAAACTTGAACCTTTCTATTGGACAAAGTGCATACATTTGAGATGCTCTGGAGACCCTGGCTTACTCATTACCTACACCCTTGGATTTAACGATACCCTACTGCTCCCCTAATTTTCTAGGTGTAAGCTCTCTGTCATACCCCTGAATTGGTCATTGATGTCCATGCTTCCCCTAGGGGAACCCCCGCTCCTCCTCCTCCCCATTTTTCTCTCCCTCCTCTTGTCCTACCCCCTTCCTCTCCCTCTTCATTTCTCAAATGTCCCTCTTCTCACTTTTCCTACTACCCCTCCACATCCCTTCTGTACATGCCCATTACTTGTTTTGTCCCTCTGCAGCCCTTTCTGCTTAGCTCCGTCCTCTAGGTAGGCCTTCCTCCTAGTATACTATTACCATTTACCCTAGTATGGTGCCAGTTGGGGTGCCCATTTATGTTCATTCTATTATATCACCCCTCCCTTGTTCATCCCTATCCCAGTCAACCAGTGCTGTGCACTTGAATTGTTATCCTACTTCTGAATGCCTTTGTTAAGGATGGTCCTCCCATACAAAATGTTACTTGTAGTGCCCTGTACACACGACCGTTTTTCTTTTCGGAATAAACTCTGAAGGTTTTTCTGATGGAATTCTGCTGAAACTGTCTTGCGTACATACGATCACACCGACCGTCAAGAACGCGGTGACGTACAACACGTATGAGGGGACTAGAAAAAGGAAGTTCAATAGCCAGTAGCCAAGAGCTTCCGTCTTGTACTTGCTTCAGAGCATGCATAGTTTTTGGTCCGTCGGAACAGCATACAGACGAGCGGTTTTCCTGATAGGAATTGGTTCCGTCGGAAATATTTAGAACATGTGCTATTTCTAGGTCTGTCAGAATTTTTCGAAAAAAAAAAAGTCAGACAAGGCATACACACGATCGGAATATACGATGAAAAGCTTCCGTCTGACTTTTTCTGTCGGACATTCCGCTCGCGTGTACGCGGCATTACTTGACCCTGTATGCTTGTTTCCATGCTTCATTTTTGATGTACCTATCTTGTTGAATACTTTTCAGATGCAATAATACCTGTATACATGTTTTGTACTCATCTTTATTTTAATAATAAAATACTTGAACAAGAAAAAAAATTATTTCAAGTAGAAAAATCTGACAAAAGTTTACAATTTATGCATTACCAGTAGCGTAACTTTAAAATACCAAGAAGGCGGTAAAGGAAGACCCTCAGGCAGCCAACAGGGAGTTATCCTGCAATGGAGAACTCTGCATGGAACATATTAGTTGGGATCGTTAGCAAAAAAAGAAAAAATTGCAGAGATTAGCGTATAATCTTTCCCCACTCTAATGTAAAAAAAATAAAAACATTTTAGGTAGAATTCTGTTATATTTTTTCAGTTTACTATATGTTTTGGATACCTTTTTAAACAATTGTGTGGAGTTTACTTTAAGTGAATCGTATTCATAAAGAGCTGCTTTGCTAATTTGTGATGGGAATTACGCTTTTAGTTATCATTTAGCTTAGTATTATAACACATTACTGGGAAAATGTTTATTGCCTGGAATCCCCCCTGCAGTTGAGAGTTCATTTGAAGATAAACAGGGAGAGCCAGAGATGATGGTAACAGCAGTGCGTATCTGTAATTATAAGAAATGTTCTGCTGTATGGTTCCTATACATGGGGTCATTATTTGACAGAACCTGCCGCTGACTGCGTCATGTGCAGGTTTAGCACTTTTCAGTGCAGACAATGTTTTAGACATCTGATAGGAGACGCAGTTGTTCAAAATATACCTGCGCTGTATTTATAACACTGTTTCTGCTGTCACTGTATCTGCAAATACCTTTGTGGGAATATTGATAACTTCATGTAAGATCTGGTTTCTAGTTTTGCCTATCCCAATGTCACTTTTTAGAATGCCAGATCCTGGTACATAAATAGTACAGACAACTAATACACATACTAATTCTCTAGATAAACTGCTGTGTGGCTTGTAGTGTCTATTACACTGCCAAAAAAGGTGACTAGAATGAATTGTATATTTAAAGTGGATGTAAACCCAAAAAATTTTCATGTCATAATGAAGAGAATACGATTTCCTTTCATTTGAGCCCAGTCTTGCCACACAGATTTACTCGAGGCCTGAGCAATCCTCTTTTATTGTTCATTTAGAGAAACACCCAGTCAAAACACAGTAAAGGCAGCCAATCCTGGGAGAGCTGGAGGGGAGGGGAGGGGGATGTGAACTTTTTACACAGGATGTGCCTGTCTCAGGCTAGTGCATAAGATATGTAAATCCCCTGTCACTCACAGCAAGGGGGCGTTTTTGACAAAGTTTTCAAGACTTTGTCAAGATTTCTCTAACTGAACAATAAAAGACGATTGCTCAGACCTCGAGTAAATCTGTGTGGCAAGACTGGGCTTATTTCATCCACTTTAAGATAATGAAAGCCCCAACTTTAGACAAAGTGTTTGTTATATTTTTGAAATGGTGAGTAAGGGCTAAATCCTTTCTCAGATGTTTTTTTGCAGTTTACTATTAGGCAGATTGCGGTCATCCAGGCAGAATTTATCTTAATAATGTAAATGCTTGCTATGGGTCACTACAGGAAAAGGGGTGGGCAACTTCTTCTGTGCCTATGAGGTGGAGGGGCCCAACCATGGCTCCCCCTCCTGTATTTGCGTTTTGAACGTCTAGGAAGATTAATGTCTAGAATAAGAAAGGTGAAACTGCACACAAATTTAAAACAAAAAAACAGCACATCAAGTTCATGAATTTAACAGTTTTCTTGTGTGAGATTTTGGGGTACCTCAATTAAAATAATTTTCTTTGTCCCTACGGCTTTTAGAAACATATCCAAAATGTCCAAAATGCAGTGACTTGCCGAAGCTCATCATTATTGCCTGTTTCATTGATTGTGAAATATTTTTGAATTTTTGTCTTCTGTCCTTTTAGGAAATAGAAAGATTGAAGGAAGAAGTTGAGCATGCAAAAGAGTTGCAAGACCAGAGAGATTCTTTGAGCCAAAAATTACAGGTACTTGTAATTCTACATATCTAAAATGCAATGGGGAGCCCACCGTGCTTTGATTGATGTTCCCACTTGCATGGGCCAGGTATAGTGACAGTTTCTTTTTTTGGAAGACTAAGGGCATTGAATGTAGTTCTCTTGAGGGCACTTGGTTAGTATCAGATGGTTTCTTACTACTTGTTAGCTGATTTCACAGATGCTCACAATCATTGATCACATTCACACAAGCAGATACGATTCGGTCCCAGAATTAAGGCTAGGACACTTTTTCTCCTTCATGTTGGTCTAACCTGCTTGCACCTGCTCACCCCACTGCACCCTCCAAGGCCATTCTGCTGTAAGGTATGCAGACACTAAGGCTACCCTCAGTGCACACATTCCCTGGGCTGGAATTCTGCAAAGGCAACATAGGCCATGACCCTGGTTGGCATGCTTGCCAAAGGCAGAGCAAGATATCTCAGAAATGATGTGGCTGACTGTGAGTATTACAGTCAGCAAACAGACCACCTGACCCGTGCTCTTGGCGGCGATGCAGAGCCAATGACGGCGGGCATCTTCCGGATCTCCCTGTACATCCTCCACGCTCCCTGGGACCAGCCACTACATTTGCTTCTCGTCTCGGCCAATTGTGCCCCTCCTGCTTCCCGATTGGCCGGGAAGAGAAGCAAGAAGACAATAGCGAATATTAATTTGCTATTGTCACACAAGTGGGTGGGCTTACTGCACCCCAAGCCCACCCTTTTTTCGAAAGCCATTGGAGCCTCATCGCGTGGTTAAAAAAACAAAAAAACAACACATTGGAATCCATGCATCTGGTGCCCCGCATGTAAATTAGGGGCCGTGCGCATGGATTAGGGGGGTGGCGCCCCTTCCCCTCATATGGAGCGGCCGCCACTGACTCACATCTCTGTGAACAATGAAAAGTTCTAGACTGCCATCCTGCTTGCTATGACAAGATGGTTGGGTCCCACGTTGTTGCTGTTTTTACAAATTTTTGTGTATTTGTGTACAGTTTATACTACTGTTCTAGTTATCAATTCTAGGTGTACCAGCACAGAGTTTAAATGTTTTGCCCCTTGCCTCGGAGTGTCCTGTGTGGCTATGATGTCCCAGCTTGTTAGTGTAAGTCTCACCAGTTGCCTTGGGCATGTACAAGACAGTTGGTCTAAGGGTCAGAAAACATAAATTTACAGTATACTTGAATCTTGCACTCCCTCTGCCAAATCTACAGACCATTTGGCTTCACAGTCCAAGTTCCTATCTTACACAGATTCTTCCTCATGCTAGAGGACATCTCTTCGATCTGCAACCATACCTTGTCACATAAAGAATAACTTTACATTAAAAACAATTAGAACTCTTCTTCCCTGACTCTAATTCTACCTGCCTGTTTATAATGAGACCTCAGATGAGCTCTAAGCCCTGCACCGCTCATGGTGGCTTATGCACAATCCATGGCCTATAGAGAATAACAGCTATCTCAAGGGCAAAGCTAGAGACCAGATGGCTATTATTCTTTATGACGGTTATGAATGTGCATTGCATATGCACACCCACATCACAGTTAGACCAACAGGATGACAGTAGTATCACAGCATCATAGGTATGTATATTAATAGATACTTTTAATTAGGATGGCAAGGAAAGACCAGACATAATATGTTGTATATACAAGCCATAAAGGGAAACTAAATCTGATCCACTTACTACAGTCTATCTATGACCAGACCAAGCCTCTTTTCAGGAAAAAACTGTCAATTTAAGACTTCCATATCTTGATTGTTTTGTCAAATTTAGGGGTGAAAAAGGACCTAAGACACTCTTTGTTCCAGCTATATGCCTCATTAATCTCTATGGGAGCTCCACAATACCTCTCTTTCCTACAACAGTGTGAAAGGTATCTGAACACAACTTTTCTCAATCACAGAGGGACAGGATTTTACTTTTTGCTCATAAGGCATCCCTGGCATGTAGGTACCAAGGGGGTACAAGCTCCTCATGAGATGGTACAGGATGCCTGTGATTTTACACTGCATGTTTCCCCATGTTCCTTGTATCTGCTGGTGCCGTTTGGAATCTGAGGGGACCTTACTCCACATTTTTATGAGAGATTTATGGACCATGGTCGAACAAACAGTTAAAACAATTACCGTTTTGTCTGTTAAAGAGATTGTAAAAAAAAAAAGAGATCCTTTTTCCTTATAGCAGATTAAATAGCACAGTGCTTGTGCTGTCTAATCTGTCCTAAAAAAACTGGTTGCTCCTGCCTGTTCATGTGTCCCCCTTAGTGTGCTGACCACAGTAATAATTGCTGCTGATCCATGATTACCATTGGTCAGTTTACATGCCTCCGTCATCAGGCTGCTATCCTCTCTCCCTCCTTGCCTGTCGGCTCCTGTGTGTATAAGTCGTCTTCCTCCCTCCCTCCTGCTGCTATTAGTAGCTGGCAGTAAAGGTCAATAAATATTACTGCCAGACCCTCTGTTCTATCAATCAATCCTACACTGTGTAAATGTTTATATAAAACAATGCCTGTAAATACCTTATCTCAGATCTTTTATGGTTGGTTGCGTGACCTCCGGCCGCTCTCCCCCCCATCTAAGGGCTTCAGCGGGAGGGGCTGAGCAGCCAGCACAGCAGTCACGAGACCTTCCCAACTGACGTCAGAGGGGGATCTCGGCCTGTGTAGCCCGCTGTACCCGCTGTAGCCCTTAGATCAGGGGAGGAGAGCAACCGGAGGTCATGTGACCAGCTATAAAAGATCAGAGATAAGGTATTTACATGCATTGTTTTTTACAAGCATTTACACAGTGTATGATGGATTAACCGCTTGCCGACTGCCCGCCGACGATTGATGGCGGCAGAATGGCACTCCTGCATGAATCGCCATAGCTGTACGGCAAGTGCTTTAAGGAGTTTAGGGCGTGCGCACCTGTAGCGTGACGTAGGAGTCTGTGTGCGTATCTGGCGGCTGCGATGGCCGGCAGCTACCCGCGATTGCTCCTGAGAAGGAGAGAATGGAGATCTGTCAATGTAATCAGACAGATCTCCGTTCTGTCAGGGGTGAGGAGAGTGATCTGTTGTTCCTACTGCTTAGGAACAACGATTGGGCTCCTCACCCAGGCAGTCCAACCCCCCACAGTTAGAATCACTCCCTAGGACACACATTTAGCCCCTTGATAATTTAGCCCCTTGATCGCGCGTGATAGCCCCTAGTGTTAACCCCTTTTTTGCCAGTGACATTTATACAGTAATCAATGGCTATTTATAGCTCTGATCGCTGTATAAATGTCAATGATCCCAAAATAGTGTGAAAAGTGTCTGATCTGTCCTCCGCAGTGTTGCAGTCCCAATAAAAATCGCAAAAAAAAATAATTATAAAAATGCCATAAATCTATCCCCTATTTTGTAGACGCTATAACTTTTGCGCAAACCAATGAGTATAGGCTTTTTTTTACCAAAAATATGTAGAAGAATACATATTGCCTTAAACTGATGAAGAAATTCGTTTTTTTTATATATTTTGGGGGGATATTTATTATAGCAAGATGTTAAAAATATTGTTTTTTTTTTTTTAAATAGTCTGTCTTTTTTTGTTTATAGCGCAAAAAATAAAAACCGCAGAGGTGATCAAATACCACCAAAAGAAAGCTCTATTTGTGGGAAAAAATGGAAGTCAATTTTGTTTGGGTACAGCGTCGCACAACCACACAATTGTCAGTTAAAGCGACGCAGTGCTGTATCGCAAAAAATGAGCCGGTCAGTAAGGGGGTAAATCCTTCCGGGGCTGAAGTGGTTAATAGAAGAGGGGCTAGCAGTAATACTTCTTTACCTTTACAACCACTTTAAGGGAAATCTGACAGCATTTCTTCTTTTAAAATCTGAGAGGTGGAAATTGCTTATTTTGAGCAAAGTTTGGTTACCATGATATAGGATTTAAATGCTTGATATACTTTGGCTCATCTATGTGATTCTGGTTGTAATGCTTTGGTAACTCTCCGCTCTCTGTCTGATAAAATGTTAGAACAACTGGAACCCAATTGTCTATTTTTTATGGAATTGCAATGCTGATTTTTATAAATAATTTATATAAAATAGAAAAAAAAAAGAAAAAGGTAACTAAGAAATGTTAGGTTATTTGGCAGGATAATTTTGACACTACAGCAAACACCACTATCTGGTCAATCTGAGGGGTAGTGTACCAGCTAGTTGAATACTACCTTCACCATGAGGCACAACATGCATAGATGCACTCACTGATATAATAGTTTATGCACTAATAGTAATAGAAAAGTTAAATTCTTTATTAACCTCTTTCTGGTACCTAGAGACCTTGACCAGCTGTAGAGCGTATGGTCGGGCTAAGCCAACCCAGGGTAAGGGTGTCCTACCTCAAGTGCTGTTGAATGGTGAAGCTGGAGTGACAGACCTGTGACATCCACAGATCATATTGGGGGAGCAGCTCCCTGATCTAATCAGCAAGGTACAGCCAGATCTCACTATGCATCAGAAGCTCTAAAGCCCCATACACACGGTTGGATTTTCCGATGGAATCTGTCCTATCAGACAATGTTGTCGGAAATTCCGACTGTGTGTAGGCACCATCGGACATTTTCCATCGGATTTTCCGACGGACAAAGTTCTATCTCCTGGCTCTCAAATTTTCCGACAACAAAGTCCGATCACACCAATTCCGATTGTGTGTAGCCTAGTCCGACGGACAAAGTGCTACGCATGCTCAGATCACATTACAAGTACAAAGCTATTGGCTACTAGCCTCTACGTAGTCCTGTCGTAGGCAACAAACGTCACCACGTTCAGAATGATCGGATTTTCCGACAACTTTGTCCGACCGTGTGTATGCAACACCAGTGTCGGACTAAATCCGTCTGAAAAAATCCGATGGATTTTGTGGTCGGATTTTCCGACCGTGTGTACGGGGCATTACAGTGGCTCCATAGTGATATTATTGCCACCATGTATAACAGTATTGTTACTATTAATTTTTGTTCGTGGCTTTGTGCAAATCAAATAATTGTCGTTTGTGCACATAGTGACAGTTCCCAGCTCTGCATTGACAGATGCAAACAACATACAACCTCATTTTCCATCCTGGAATTTCATTAACTGAAGAGAGAGTTTGCCACTTTATAGCAACCTTCTCTGTCCTAAAATTGACCCAAGTACAGCCATCTCTTCAGATAAAGAGGGTTTTTAGAAAATACCCTCTTCCACATTCAAATGGCGACTTTAAAAACATTTTGCTCAGCTTGAAATGTAAAATCTGCTTACATATTCACTTTCTCGCTATCATCAAAGGAATATTAATATAGACTGATAAGATTCTAATTGCACTGTTCATCCAGAAGCCTGTATCATGGACACAGCACTCTTTGTAATGAATATGAAGGAACATTTGAGAAGTGTTAAATAATTAATCTGGAATGAAGCTTGAAAATATACAGAGTAGTGAAGCAGCCAGCCATTAAATAAAATTCAAACATGAAAACACCCTATTCTTAAAGTAGTTGTAAACCATACTCCATATGAAGAAATTTTTCAATAGGAAGATACAGAATACTTTAATAATCCCAAAGAAAAATTGGGAAATTATTATGACACAGACAGATCACAACTGAACAAGATACAAAAACACAACAAAATGACCAATAACAGCCATTAGCACCAAATAAACAAAATGAAAACTACACTACAAATAAAATATCCATACAATTAAAATACGACATAGAATACCGTATATACTCAAATATAAGCCGAGTTTTTCAGCACATTTTTTGTGCTGAAAGTGCCCCCCTCGGCTTATACTCCAGTCAAGCACTTTTATGCAGCAGAAAATGTCATTTTCCGACCCGACTTTGGGGCCCCGTATCTCGGGGACACTTGGTGCTAGGAACCCCAAAACTCCAACCCAGTGGACCTAGCACTACAACATATTCAAAGATTGGGTTCCTAGCTCTAAGTAACCCCGAGATACAGGGCCCCAAAGTTGGTCAACTGTGTCCATCTGCAGCAATGTCATTTCGGGACCCTTTGGGTCCAGAGACCCCAAATTTTGGCTGCAGTTAGGAACCCTTAACTACCAAGTTTGAAGTTTGGGGGACCTATGGCTGCAAATGGGCACAGTGAGGCATGCAGATGGGCACATTGAGGCTGCAAATGGGCATTGTTGACCCTCTTTTCCACTTACAGTAGCTGCGCATTTCTCATCCTAGGCCTATACTCGAGTCAATACGTTTTCCCAGTTGTTTGTGGTAAAATTAGGTGCTTCGGCTTATATTCGGGTGGGCTTATACTCGAGTATATACGGTAAAAAACAGATTAAAATAACAGACAATCAGACTACCAAATACAAATATACCACTTTCTCTAACACCACCCCAAACAAAAACCAACACAATACCAACATACTATACAAACAACACAAAATCCTGATCATAAACCAGTTTGTAAGCTGGAATACAGTATGAGTTGCTTTAAGAAACAAAACTTCCCTTTGCTTCCTTCTCTGGCTTCATTGGTGCAGGTCTGTGTATCATTGTAGCCTCCACAGATATGCACAGACCTGCAGGTGAGCATGTCCAGTCTTAGGGGCACCTACAGTATCTCACAAAAGTGAGTACACCCCTCACATTTTTGTAAATATTTTATTACATCTTTTCATGTGACAACACCAAAGAAATTACACTTTGCTACAATGTAAAGTAGTGAGTGTACAGCTTGTATAACAGTGTAAATTTGCTGTCCCCTCAAAATAATGGAACACACAGCCATTAATGTCTAAACCGCTGGCAACAAAAGTGAGTACACCCCTAAGTGAATATGTCCAAAAAATTTCAATATTTTGTGTGACCACCATTATTTTCCAGCACTGCCTTAACACTCTTGGGCATGGAGTTCACCAGAGCTTCACAGGTTGTCACTGGAGTCCTCTTCCATTCCTCCGCGACGACATCACGGAGCTGGTGGAAGTTAGAGACCTTGCGCTCCTCCACCTTCCATTTGAGGATGCCCCACAGATGGTCAATAGGGTTTAGGTCTGGAGACATGCTTGGCCAGTCCATCACCTTTACCCTTAGCTTCTTTAGCAAATCTAAACACTTTCAATTTGTATGCAATCAGGCAGGCCCTTGGTAAATCTAAAGGAAATTGAATAAGAAAATTGTATGGTGTATGGCCAGCTTTACCCTCAGCTTCTTTAGCAAGGCAGTGGTCATCTTGGAGGTGTGTTTGGGGTCGTTTTCATGTTGGAATACTGCCCTGCAGTCTCTGAAGGGAGGGGATCATGATCTGCTTCAGTATGTCACAGTACATGTTGGCATTCATGCTTACCTCAATAAACTGTAGCTCTCCAGTTCCGGCAGCACTCATGCAGTCCCAGACCATGACACTCCCACCACCATGCCTGACTGTAGGCAAGACACACTTTTGTTTGTACTCCTCACCTGGTTGCGGCCAAACATGCTTGACACCTTATGTACTAAATAAGTTTATCTTGGTCTCATCAGACCACAGGACATGGTTCCAGTAATCCATGTCCTTATAAACCAATAATACACTCTCTCGCCCTCCCCTCTGTGTATCACCACTGCGCTTATGTAAAATATCGCTGCCACTCTAAAAAAGAAAATTGTGTACAGTATTCCTATTCTAAAATGTGGAATGAGCAGCGCTGAGTGCTAAATGTGTATATTTCAACTTGACAGTGAAACTAAGACTGAATGTATCAAAATAAACTAATAAATTGATACAACCATCAGACTTGCTACAGTGTAACAACTAAATTGAAAACAAAACCACCCTGTGACATAAGTGATTATAAACATAAAAATAAAAATAAAGAAATATATAGAATAAACATATAAATATATGTATAATATAATGTATAAAAAATAAAGTGTTTAATTCAGATGATCCAAAAAAGAGTCCACTTCAAATACAGTCCATGATAATAAACCTATAAATGGTGACCAGTGAATTCAAAGTGTTATTTCACACAGGTATTTTTTCCAGGAACACTCCTCCACCACACCGCTGTGTCTGTGACTCCACTTCCCTTATGTTCTCAAACTCACCAGCTGTCTCAGCCTTACACTCTCGTGTTTGGCTGAAAAAACTTTTTACCCTCTTTATATTGGGGTGACAGGTGGGAGCCTCTAGATTCCAATACAGGGTTAACGATATACTCCTCAGATGGTTCTTTAAAAACTCCACATGTGAATGAAAGAAGAAAGCCTCCAATAGTGTAATAAGCTCACAAATATTTAATGTCTTAAAAGATCACTGCATTACACTCACATGTTAAATTAAAAACCACAGCATGAAAAGCAACTTGTTCACAGCACTCCATAAAAATAGTGACTGGTAAATGGATGGCCACGGCGGACCCAGGATACACGAGATTTGTAAAGCGTCAGCTCACCACTCCTCGTCCCTATTTCCACTGACAGCCGAAAAAATAGCAATCGATCGGTATGTGTAAGAGTCAGCGTCCTGCGTCTAACTCAGATGTTCGCCAAGTAGCCACGCCCCCCAACATGTTTCGTCATAAATAGACTTAATCATGATGATGATTAAGTCTATTCATGACGAAACATGTGTAACTGCTGTATGGTCTTGGTTACAGTGCTGCAGCTCAGTTTCAGGGTCTTGGCAATCTTTTTAAAGCCCAGGCCATCTTTATATAGAGCAACAATTCTTTTTTTCAGATCCTCAGAGAGTTCTTTGCCATGGGGTGCCATGTTGAACTTCCAGTGACCAGTATGAGAGAGTGAGAGTGATAACATCAAATTTAACACACCTGTTCCCCATTCACACCTGAGACCTTGTAACACTAACGAGTCACATGACTCCGGGAAACGGAAAATGGCTAATTGGGCCCAATTTGGACATTTTCACTTAGGGGTGTACTCACTTTTGTTGCCAGTGGTTTAGACATTAATGGTTGTTTGTTGAGCTATTTTGAGGGGACAGCAAATTTACACTGTTATACAAGCTGTACACTCACTACATTGTAGCAAAGTGTAATTTCTTCAGTGTTGTCAAATGAAAAGATATAATAAAATATTTACAGAAATGTGAGGGGTGTACTCATTTTTATGAGATATTGTACTTATAACCAGAAGTGATGTTGCCGCTGAGCTTCTGCGTTTCCATAGCAATGGAACGCCATCAGTCCCGGCAGAATTACGTCACTATAGGCAAGTGCAGTGGGTGGAAAGGAGGATCAGCTGGAGGGGGCGTGAATTCTTACTGAATACAGAAGATACAGGCACGCTTTCCTCTTCAACAGCATTCCTATATTTTAAACGGGATGACACAAGACATAAACTGATCATGCTAGCATGGACCGGCAGCCATGCTAGTGTGGTCAGTTTAGCTTCAGGAGGAGAGGCACAGGCAGGATGAACAAGTTAGAACAGAATACTGACAGGGAGAAATGTATTAGGCCCCTTTCACACTGGGGCGGGAGCCGCGGTGACGGTAAAGCAGTGCTATATTTAGCGCTGCTTTACCATCGTTTTACCCGCGGTGTTCGGCCGCTCGCGGTGCGGTTTTACCCCCCTGCGAGCGGCCGAAAAAGGGTTAAAGACCCCCCCAAATCAATGGGAAGGAGCAGTATAGGAGCAGTGAATACACCGCTCCTATACCGCTCCAAAGATGCTGCTAGCAGGACTTTTTTTGCCGTCCTGCTAGCGCACCGCTCCAGTGTGAAAGCCTGCCGGCTTTCACACTGGAGGGAATGGGGCCGGATTTTTTCAGGTGGTATACAGGCGCTATTTATAGCGCTGTACCGCCTGAAAAACGCCCCAGTGTGAAAGGGGCCTTAATGACATGACAGTTCACATTTAAACACATTAAAGGGCCAGTGCACATATTTTTTTTTTTTTAAGGTTTACAAACACTTTAAACCACTGTGATCCAATGGCTTCTACATCTATGCACTAACTGCAGTTTTACATATTAATATCCAGTTGTTGGATTAAGTGTTAATATCTTTTAAAATACTTGCAGAGGCCCTAATAAATTTCCATATATCTAAAAAATAAAATGTAGTGTTTAGAAGGAACGCTTGGCTCTAAGCTAACTAAGGATGGTCAGTACCTAAAGCTGGCCATACATGTGGGTTGCAGGAAAGATATTCGCTAGATTCCCCATCAACACAGACAGTGTTGATGGGGGAATCCCTCCTGCCGGACCTATGTCTTCTCCTGGCGGGGGGCGGAGGGGAGCAGGGGAAGCCGTCCCCGCTGGGGGAAGACAGTGATAATCGCAAGAGAATCTGGCAGGCTTGTTGTACCCAAGTTGATTGATTGATCAACTTGGTACATTCAGGCTTCCCATTAACGGTTCAAATAATTTGAACCGTGTATGGCTGGTCTCTGTCTCTGAACATCTATAGCTTTAAATGCCTACAAATAGATAAAGCCAATCTGGGGTTGCCTTGTTATCCACATATGTGGCATTAGTGACAAAAAATGTGTTTACTTTTTCAAACTCCCCATTCCCATGTTACCTTGGCTTTTATTACATTTGATTATGTGGTTATAATGGAATCTTTAATATGAGTCCAACCCATCCAAAACCATTGGCATCACTTTTACCACATCTCCAGAAGGCCAACTCGACTGAAAACTTTGGCTCATTTCTATTATCGCATTTATTGGGATGTATATATCCAAGATCCATACCACCCTAGGGCATTTTGGTATTATTGTTATATAGGATTTATATAGCGCCAACAGTTTGCGCAGCTATTTACAATATAAAGGGAGACAGTACAATTACAATATAGTTATACAGAAGAAATAGGAGGACCCTGCTCATGAAGCTTACAATCTAAAGGCAGGGGGAGGTGCTAAAACTGGTAATAGCTGCAGGGGAGAATCTAATGGAGGTGTCCGAAGTACAGTTTTTAGGTGGATATGGGGTAGGCTTCCCTGAATATATTCGTTTTTTAAGGATCACCTAAAGGCAGACAGGGTAGGAGCTAACTGGACATACTGGGGTAGGGAGTTCCAGAGGATGGGAGAGGTTCTGGAGATATCCTGGAGGCAAGCATGGGAGGAGCTGACAAGGGAGCTAGAGAACAAGATGTTTTGGGAGGAGCAGAGTGGATTTGAGATATCTCAAGATGAGGTTGGTGATGTACCTGGGGGCAGTGTTATGGATGATTTTGTATGTTGTGGTTAGTATTTTGAAAGTGGGAATGCGGAAGCCAGTGAAGGGATTGGAAAAGAGGGACAGCAGCCAGTCCGTTTAACACAATTGTATGGGGTCTGTCTTTTGACCACTAAAGTATTGGAATGCTGTTATCATCCATTTCCAAAATTAGTCTGCAAAATCAACAGATGTATAGCAAATGATACTGATAGGAAAGGTATGTTGTTTTACTGCATACTTGTAAGTTTATGCTGCAGTGAAATGTATTAAAATATTTATCAAGCAAAATTTTTTCATCCTTGGATGTGGTTTTGACTGCGCATTGAGAAACAACATTACATAAGCAATATATTAAACACTTATAATAAACATCAGCCAGCCAAAGAACACCCATGGGTACATAAAACTGGCTGATTACCAAACCCTTGGAAGCCTGTCTGAGTGTGAACAGACAACTTGACTTCCAAAATTTTTACATACAACCCAAAATAACTTAAAGCGCTGGCAAGGTTAAAAAGGCCAAACAAACTGACAAGGAATAGCTAAGAAAATTTAATAAATACAGGAAGGGATTATCTACTGGTCCAGAGATCCTTCCCGCCCTTTGCTTTGGAACCTCTTCCCAGCTCTCATGTACATCTTTCTTTACCCCATCTCTACCTTTCTTCCTTTTCTTGCCTTAAGATTTATATTAGTTTGTCCCTTTTGGTACTAACCAAGGAGACAATGGCTGGCAATTGGGTCACCCCAATAACTAATGTGCCACTTAAAGGAACTGTCTGACCATTTTGGCCACACTGGGCCTTTAGGTGCTGAAACCTTTGGTATGTGATTGTACCCTTGGCTAACACCAGGTCTTTTGCTGTCTCCGTGGTTAATGATGGTTTTGTAATGTGTAAAACTCAATATAAACTTTTTGAAAGAGAAATACAAAGTGGGAATAATGAGTTTTAATTACATTACTTTCCTGTAATAAAATATGTTTCACAATGTGCAGGATGATGGATTCTGTAGGAATCTTCACTCCAGGGCTGTCCTGTCCTCTTCCTGCTGCTGAACGTCCAGCACTGTGGAGCTGTGGGTCTTCGAGCTCAGCTGCATTAAAGGTGATCTGACTGGGACACGCTCCCTGCTCCCCTCTGCTCTATTGAGAATACCAGTAGTTCTTTCACTGATTACACTGCTTGTAACACGATTTGTGAATGGGGGAGAGTCTCATCGGTCACAGGATTATCACTTCGATTCACAGATCATGTTACAGGCAGTATAATAATGAAAAAACCTTTGCCAATGGAGAAGAGGGTAGGATGGGGTGCGTCCCCATCGGATCATCTTCAGTGACCCGAAGTTGTTAACTCCCACAGTGCCGGAAGTTCAGCAGCAGGAAAAGAACAAGGCAGCCCTTTGCTGACATTTTATACAGAATTCAGCAGCTTGTACACCATGGAACATACTTCATTACAGATAAGTAATGTAACTAAAGGTGTAGAAAAAAAAAAATCTGCTTTTTAACTAAAGCTTTAAAGTGGACCTAGCATTAATTATAATTTTTCATGTTAAAGTGGAAGTAATCCCTATTTTGGCACTTGTACAGGTAAGCCTATAATAAGACTTACCTGTAGGTACAGTGAATATTTCCTAAACCTGCACAGTTTACAAGATGTAGTAACTGCATGCAGCAGGTGAGGTCACCGCTCTGAAGGGACGGCATACCCATGCCACCCCTTTAGAGCTCCGTGCCGCGGTCTGTGACTCCCACGCATGCGCGGGGGAGTGACATCATCATGGCACAGCAAATCAGATGGCCAGAGGACCCATACCCGGAAGACCGGGTGAAGATGGAAACGCCTTCAGCAGTGACAGCGCATCGTTGGTGGGCTTTGTTCTAAGGTAAGTATTTCATAATGTGTTAGTATGTGATGCATACTAGCAGTTTATGCCATTGTTTTACAGGGTTAAAAAAAACAACTACCGCTTTAAGCACATGCATTATATGGAATGTGTAGATGAAACACAATATGGTATTACTATCTCTCTTTATCTACCTTTCTCTCCAGAAAGATGGAGTCATCTTTTTTCAGGCTTTATCAAATTTCTGGACTGAAATATAGGCTCAGAGATTGAACAATCTTTTGAAACTTGGTGCCTGTGCAGTTTTTACCTATGGTCACAAATGTCTAATGCCGCGTACACACGAGCAGAATTTCCATCTGAAAAATCTTGGATGCTTTATCCGACGGAATTCTGCTCAAGTTTGGCTTGCATACACACGGTCACACAAATGTTCGCTGCACTTTCGACCGTCAAGAACGCGGTGACGTACAACACTACGACGAGCCGAGAAAATTAAGTTCAATGCTTCCGAACATGCGTTGAATTGTTTCCGAGCATGCGTAGGAATTTTGCGTGTCGGAAATGGTACAGGCGATCGACCGAAAAATTGAGAACATGCTCTCAATCTTTTGCTGGCTGGAATTCCGCCAGTAAAAGTCCGATGGAGCATACAAACGGTCGCATTTTCGGACCAAAAGCTCTCATCTGACTTTTGCTGGTGGAATTTCCGCTCGTGTGTACGGGGCATCAATATTTTGCTGGCTGGAATTCCGCCAGCAAAAGTCCGATGGAGCATACACACGGTCGCATTTTCGGACCAAAAGCTCTCATCAGACTTTTGCTGATGGAATTTCCACTCCTGTGTACGGGGCATAAAAATGCAGCCCCAAAGTTACTTAACTGGAGCTTAAAGACAGCTTTTTAATTAGAAAAGTATATATTTTTTTTTTTAAATGATATTGTATCTGTACATTGTGACCTATCAGGAGTTTATTTGTGCAGACTTGTACCTAAAAGGTCACTTTAGCACACAGCCTCTAATAGCACAGCGAGGCAGATTGTCTACTGCATGGGTTCCAGTAGTCAAGGCTCCTCTCTCAAGGCTCAAGAGTCCATGATTCCAAAGATGTGGACCTATAAATTAAATCCAGATACCTCAGTCTAATGAATAATAATTCTAATAATTTTTTTTTCTCCAACTTTAGGAGGTGGAAACACATAACAAAGACTTGGAAGGCCAGCTAACTGACTTAGAGCAACGTCTGGAGAAAAGTCAGGGTGAACAGGAGGCATTTCGCAATAACTTGAAGACTCTTTTAGAAATCCTAGATGGAAAAATCTTTGAACTCACTGAATTGCGAGACAACCTGGCCAAGTTGATAGAGTGCAGTTAAAAAGGCGAAAAGGGCTGCCACCACCAACCTTCTTCAAGATGCACCGTCTCCATTCACGTCACGGTGGTGGGCTCTGCATCAGAGCTGCACAATACCTGTATGGGAAAATTCCTTTTCCGAGAGTTTAATTGCAAATTTCTTAGTTGGCTGAAGTGTGAAATTGAGACTTGCTTTATTAGCTAACAGAAAGGAAATTAAAAAAATAAAACTTGAATTACAAATTACCTCCTTATTCCCTTATTGGCCATAACGAACTTTTAACGCATTCAGTGCTAGATCGTCCGAAACACTAACCCTGAATGTTTACAATTACCAGTAGTTTAATGCAATCCACCTCTGGTTTGCTAACAGACAAAAAAAAATAGTCTCCAATGTTTTTTTTCCAGACATATGTAGAATTTTTATTTCATTTTCTAGGGTTTATTTTAATCTATTTTCTTTTTATGAAATACCTGCCTGCAGTGTTTTGTGCAAAAAAATGACCTTAGTGATGGGGTTTCACCCTTTGTATTTTTTGTTGTAATCTGAACATTTTCTCAGGATATTTTTGCACTGTCAGAAAAAAGTGCATTACTAATTTACCTAACCAGGATTGAGACAGACTACATCTTTACCTGAAAATACTTACACTCTATCCTACCCGTTGTATAATGCTCTTCCTTTTTTTCTACTGGAAGCTGTTTCTTTTTGAAATTTGCTCTCGTGTTTTTTTTTTTTTCTTTCACTTTTTATTTTCTTTACTACTGTGTCCAGTGTAAATTTGACCTTTTAGTTCAATTTTGACACTATTTTCTTTTCAAAAGGGTCTCATTTTCTTATACACTCTAAAGCCAACTCCAGAGGCAGCTGAACACTAGGGAGATTAAAGTCGTTAAATTAATATATATATATATATATATATAATATATATATTTGAAGAGCGTTATGAAGAATATTTATCAAAAGTTTAATGTATGGACTTTAACTGCATACAAGTATGTTTTTGAGATGAATGCAACATGTTTATTTTTTGTCTTTTTTGAAACCATCATTTCTGAGCGTCTCATGCATTTCATTGTAGGAAGTAAGCGATAATAGAAAATCTTGTCTGTTCCTAATTATAATGAGATTATATATATATATATATATATATATATATATATATATATATATATATATATATCGCTGTTGGGAAGCTATTCATTTGAAATGGTCAAACTGTGAACACTGCTTATTGAACCTCCCTTGGTATGTTGGTTATAGTCAGGGTTTAGCCCCTTCATCCACACTATATACAATGATTTTTCAAGGATTGACTGTACATGACAAGATATGACTTGTTATGGTTAATGGGCATTGGTTACTCTGTGAAAAAAAAAAAATCACTGCTTTAAAACATTAGGGCCCCTTTCACACTTCTGCAGTGCAATGCAGTGTCATACACATGTTAACGTGTGGTATTTCATGTGTTAACATATGTTGTGTTAAGGCAACATGTTACACTTTGAATGGGCTGCCAACAACACAACGAACCAGACATGTACTTTGTACCACAATAAACAGATGGCTCCCATCTGTGCATTGGGGTATGTTTACAAGGTACATTTGGGTGTAGTTTAAAAGGAATGGTATTGCACTGCAAATAAGGCCCTATGGTAATGTGCATTAATGCAACACATAGGTGTGAAACTAGCCTGAACGCTAACTTGTCTCACGAGAGCCAAGATCTGAACAGTGCAGATCAGATTGAAACAATTCATTTTTAAATTCAGTTAGTAATTGTCAAGCAAAAGCAGAGAATAATTCAGTAGTTGATGTTATCTAAAGCTCCAACCATACTGCAGAAAGTTTAATCGGCACTGCTTTGTGTACACTGACAAGACTTAATTGAAACATGTTACTTAATTTAATTAGTGAGCCTCTGCTTATTAAGCTTTCTTCTTTCAGGGATAGACCTGCTTTACATTGAGATGTGTAAAACTGAGTCTGTAAAATATATTTTAGAAGAAGTTTTAGAAATTTGGGACCACAAAATAACTTTTTCTGTGAGCTCCACTGTGACGCAATGCTCACATTTTATACATTTGGGACTATAGACGTAAGCATATGTCTTAAAGTGTTACTAAACCCACAACAGTAAAATTAGTTTGTATATGCAGTAAGGCATGCTTGTTATACTCACTGTGGAACCTAAGGGGTTAATCCGCTGCATTGTGTAGAAAAAGGCTGTTTCATCCTGTCTTCTCTGATCCTCCTTTGGTTCCACTGACCCCAGAACAGGTCTGGGTAAGACAGAGTTATTGGAGTCAGGCTGCACATGCTCAGTTTGGTGTGTATTGCTAGATAGTTTTTTTTTTTTTCTTGGGAGAGTGCATGTGATTAGCACAGGGCCAATCAGCACTGTCCAGAGGGTCAGGGGTCCTTGATCCTGATAGGACAGCTTAGTGCAGTATGAAAACTCCTCTTACAAGCTTTAACCAGGAACTGATAGAAGTCACAAGATACGGCTGATAAGAAAAGGTATTTAGCCGTTTATATTTACTAAAATTGTTGCATTTCCATGTTCTGTGTACTGTGGAAGACCAGATTTAGTGAATGCAGGGTCCTGGGTTTAGTAACACTTTAAGCCGGGGTTCACACTATAGCGATGCGGAAACCAGCATGATTCCAGTGCCTGCATCTCTCCCGCAGGCAGTTTATACTGCCCTCTGCAAAACCGCTGCGGGTGTCAATACAATGTTAATGACACCCCCAGATCGGTTCACAGATCGCAGTGCGAACTGTGGATTCGGACAGGAATCAGATTGCATGGGTGTGAACACTCATGCAATCCGATCCCAGTGTAGGAAAAAAAAAATCCCTTCACCTTTTTTATGCAAACCCAATAAATAACCCATTCTGTGATGGATTTGGGGGGGACCCCCATGCTGTTTTTTCGGCGTAGGGATTCCCCTTTAAATCCATACCAGGTGACGGGGCTAGCGCGGCGGCATTCACTGCGTTCGCTAGTCCCGTCTACCTGCAGTAACGTTCTAAATGAATGGACTTTCCGATCGTGTGTCGGCAAGTCCGTTCATTTCAAAAGTCCCGCAGACCAGCACACAGACAGCGGGATTGTCTTAAGTCTGAACTTTTGGGAGGAAAAAGTCCGCCGGCGCCCACACACGGGCGGATTGACAATCCTGCGGGAAAGTCCGCTCGTGTTTACGCGGCCTTAGGCACACTTAGTTAAAAGTATAAATATTTTAGAGTAGTTTCAATTATCTTATATGTAGTACAGAAACTACTTTTTGAAATCGGTGCGGGGCCACAAATGCAGCGTCGCACCAATTAGGACAGTGCCATTGCCGGCAATTGCCGCCAATTTGACATGTCAAATCATACCAATGTGAACCAGGGCTTAAAATATAGAAACTGATTGGTTACTGTGCACAGCTGCACCAGATTCTGATTTCTCCAGTTTCAGTAAATCTCCCCCAGTGTGACCAATTTAGAAAGGGAAAGTAGATCCAAACATATTTGATTAAACTGGGTTCACTAAATATTCCTCTTCTTCTTTTATAAAGCTGTAAATTAAAGGGCAGTGAATACAAAAAAAGTATCTGAAAACTCCTGAAATAAGGAAGTAATGACTGTTTTTTTCCATGCATAATACAAAGTACAAGCTTGCAATGTTTTTTTTTATTGGAGTGCAGAATATGAATACACTTAATAAATGTACATTAATGTACACAATACATTGGTTAATATTAATACATAAATGTACATGAATTCATTATAATTACCAATAATTTTAATTATTTCTATTATTTGATAATAAATAAAGCCCTTTTAATTATAAAATATTTAAGCCTTTTTAGTCAACGTGTTTGAAAAAAAAAAAAAAAAATAGAAATAATTGAACATTTCTTATTTTTGCGTGGCAATTCCCTTGTTAAAGGTACTGACCTTTAATCTCCTTTTCTAAATAAAACTACGTTTTACGAGAAGACCAGAATTCGAGAATAACTAAATCAAATAAGTTCTATAAATTAGTCAAACGGAAATATGGCAAGTCTCCAAAAAATATTTAAAGCTGAACTCCAGATAAAATACATATATGGTAATGGTTTACCTAGCAAAATGATTTGAATTTCTGTCCATTCAATCCTGAAATGTACACAGCTTTCCATGCAGCAGAGTGGCATGGGAGGGGACCTGATTTTTCTCTGCTGCAGTTTAACTATCACCTACAGGACCCCTCCCCACCCTGTGACTGGACATTGAAAGGAGGAGCAACACACTGATGAGCTCTTCTGTCACTCTGCTCTCACCTCTGTCAGCATGCTTTTTACACTGCAACACAAACTATTTTTTTTCTATTGAGTGATAAAGAGTTAAATCTTTGTCAGGTGTTGCTCATATCTGGGGCAGGAAGTGAGGGGGAAATTTCATAAAAAAAGATATGGTCTTTATTGATGTTGGTGTCCTTTTTAGGGAGATTTCTCCTCATTTCCAGCTGTGCCAATGTCTATCTCTATCATCCCAATGATAGTTTTAATATAAAACAAAACCTAGTAGAGACATTCACATTTTCTTTTGCATTGTAAACTGTTTAAGCAATAATACTTATTGTATCTATTATTATTTTTACATATATTCACTTTGTTGAGGCCGATACATTATAGGTGCAATCTCTGCCTTAAATAGAATACTGTATTATGTAGAATCAGCCTCAAATGGCCTTGTGGCATTTATACTTTTTTGGCATTGTAGGAAGAAAAGGACATGCAATATAACTTATTTCTGTGCCTGAGAAGACCATATTAGAGCATCCAAATCACATTAACAGAGTGGGGGCAACCAGTGTCTTCTTAACATATTAAAGTCTTGTTTAAAAAAACAAAAAAAACAACATGTTATACTAACCTGCTCTGTTGCAGTTGGTTTTGCACAGAGTAGTCCAGATCCTCCTCTTCTCAGGTGCCTCTTCTGTGCTCCTGGCCCCTCCCTCCTGTTGAGTGCCCCCACATCAAGCAGCTTGCTATGGGGGCACCCAACCTGAGCTGCAGCTCCGTTTGTCCATTCAGACAGGGAGCTGCGGTTCGGCCCCGCCCCCTATCTCTCCTGATTGCCTGACTGATTTGATTGACAGCAGCTGGAGCCTCTGCTGTGTCTCAGTCAATCAGGAGGGAGAGTCCTGGACGGCCGAGACACTCGTGAACATCACTGGACAGAGATGGGGCTTCGGTAAGTATTTGGGGGGCTGAGGGGGCTGCTGCGCACAGAAGACTTTTTATCTTAATTCATAGAATACATTAAGATAAAAAAACCTTCTGACTTTACAACCCCTTTAAGTAGTAGACTAATTTGACTTATATGCAGGGCCCCAAAGGTTAAATTAATGTAGTGAAAACTAATCAAAGTAATCTCACAGGATAACTCCACTAATGCCCCGTACACACGATCGGAAATTCCGCCAGCAAAAGTCCGATGAGAGCTTTTGGTCGGAAAATGCGATCGTGTGTAGGCTCCATCGCACTTTTGCTGGTGGAATTTTGGCCAGCAAAAGATTGAGAGCAGGTTCTCAATTTTTCATTCAGAAAAAGTTCAGATCGTCTGTACAAATTCCTATGTGCAAAATTCCTATGCATGCTCAGAAACAATTTGACGCATGCTCGGAAGCATTGAACTTAATTTTCTCGGCTCGGCATAGTGTTGTACGTCACCGCGTTCTTGGCGGTTGAAAGTTCAGAGAGCAAAGCCAAGCTTGAGCGGAATTCCGTTGGAAAAAACATCCAAGTTTTTTCCAACGGAAAATCCGCTTGTGTGTATGGGGCATAAGTCCTAATACATATGGACTTTTACAAGTGGACATGTCTTTTTGCGTAAAATCCCCATTGCTTTTCCTGTGCCCAGGGAGACACAGGCGCTGCATAAAGCTTACAATACAAGCATATAGCTGTACGCTGTCATACTTGTTTACATGTGCATATACCATATTTCCCAAATGTGGAAGTGGTGCATTTGGGGAAATATGCTGTACGCACATACAGAGGTAAACGTTGATGCAGACCCCCAACCGCATACAGCCATTCACTTCTATTGGTGACTGTATGGAGCTCCCAAGGCTCGAGAACGTTTTAGAGATTTTTACACTAGAAGAGTAATGCCGCGTACACACGGCCGAACTATCCGGAAGAAAAAGTCCGATGGGAGCTTTTCATTGGACATTCCGACCGTGTGTATGCCCCATCTGACTTTTTCTGCCAGCATTTCCGACGGACTTAGATAAAGAACATGTTCTAAGTCTTTCCGTAGGAAATGCCGACGGAGCTTAGTCCGTCGGCAAGTCCGGCCGTGTGTATGTGGCATAAATGACACATAACAGTGCATAAATAGCTACAACGTGGAAAGGTAGTGGGACTGCCTGGCATATTACAGAAAATAAAGTCCCATACTTAAATGGGCAGCAGGAAGGATATGAAATTAAAGCATAACGTTTTAAAAAGGCAGTCCTTCATAAATGCATGATGCATTATGCCTTAGCTCTGTATGCACAAAGAATGGTATTTAATCCTTTTTGGATACACAAGTCTCAAGTTCCTTCCTTAAAAGCAGCATGGTGCTCTTTTCTATGATTTATCTGAAAACCAAAGGGAATTTACACAAGATAGTTACAAAAAAGTTGAAATAAAACAATTTTGCTGCTGTTTAACTCCTAATAGTAATAATATAAAAAAAAAAGTTCAGCCCTCAAAATGTATGTCTCTACTATGTACTGGTTTAAAATATTGCCCCAAAGAGACATTTCCACTTGACCACACTTGGCTTTCTTTAATGTGAGGTTACCACAGTAGCATAACTGCATCAGTACACGTAGCTTGTACATTCAAACATAACCACGTTGTATAAAAATGCTTCTATGTAAAGTAAGGGTAGGCCACCAAGACAACATAAACATCAAGGGGATGAGAGTTTTTATGTTGCTTATGAGAATAGTGGTGGAAATTCCTCCTTCTTCCACCATAGAGGGGCCCTAAAAACATACTCACTTAAAGACGAAAGTTGAGAAACCCTCTTAAGCCCCATACACACGGTCGGATTTTCCGATGGATTCTGTCCTATCGGACAATGTTGTCGGAAATTCCGACCGTGTGTAGGCACCATCGGACAGTTTCCATCGGATTGTCCGACGGACAAAGTCCTATCTCCTGCTGGATAGATTTTTTGACAACAAAGTCCGATCACACCAAATCCGATCGTGTGTAGCGAATTCCGACGCATGCTCAGATCACATTACAAGACCAAAGCTATTGGCTACTAGCCTCTACGTAGTCCCGTCGTAGGCAACAAACGTCACCACGTTCAGAATGATCGGATTTTCCGACAACTTTGTCCGACCGTGTGTATGCCAGTGTGTATGCCAACACCAGTGTCGGACTAAATCCGTCGGACCAAATCCGATGGATTTGGTGGTCGGATTTTCCGACCGTGTGTATGGGGCTTTAGACCAACGCAACACAAAACTGATTTTTTTTATCACTTACAGATATAATCGCCCCTGTTTCTTCGGAGTCTTCTTGATTCGCGTTGCAAGAATGATGCATTGTATTTTCCCTTCCCACCTCATGCTATAAGGGCAGAACTGAGCATTTGCTCTTGCCAGCATGACTCCCCTATTATTTTTTGATTCTAGAGAATCCATCTGGGGAGTGTGACACAATTTACTAAAACTGCTGCACACAGAATCTAGTGCAGCTGTGTATAGTAGCCAATCAGATTCTAGATTTCATTGTCAAAGTTTAAGGTGTTACTAAACCCACAACAATAAAATCGGTCTGTATATGCAGTAAAGCATCCTTGTTATACTCACTGTAAAAACCCTTTACAACCATTTTAAACTTCAGGCAAGCCTATAATTAGGCTTACCTGTAGCTGCACTGGATATTTCCTAAACCTGCATGGTGGCTCCTGCACGTGTGGGAGTGACATCATCGCGGCTCCGGCCAATCACAGCGCCAGATACTCGGAAGTAACTCCCAGGAGAGATTTCGCCATCCGGAGGGGGAGTCGAGGACGGCTGTGGGGGCTTCGTTTTCGGGTAAGTAATTCATAATGAGCTAGTATGCTATGCTATCCAACCCTCACTCAGCAGCAGAAGAAAACCTCTGATTGGTCAACAAAACACCAGTCATGTTTCGGTTGTAACGGAATTTGGATCCGAAATTCATAAATGAAATTTCGTATTTCGTACAAAATTCGAAAGCATAGCAATTCGTATTTCGGATGCTCCCGAATGTACGAATTTGCAGAAATTCGTAAGAAACTAATCGCACATGTCTATATTTTACTACCGAAATATCTGAGAGCTGACATAAGTAAGTGCGTGATTCACCTTGAAATCTGGTTTTTATAAAGTCAGTCCACCCAAAACTTTATTTCAGTTTTAGGTGAATTCTATCAGGCTTCTTTTACCTTTCAGGGACAACATCAGTGACCATTATGAGGGCATTTTCACCCTTACAAATAATGCAGCAGATGGAATCAGACTCTTTTGTTAGGCTTTGATATAGATTAGGTTAAGGACTGGAATATCTTCAGGGTAGAGACCATACCATTCCAAAGTAAAGAGAAAGTGACCGCACTCCAGAATGCAAAGAATGAAAATATTTATTCCATAAAAACCATCAAATATCAAAAAAATATTCACAATAACATCTTGATACATACAGAAAATGGCATGATTGAGGCGTTTCACGAATTGCTTCGCTTAGTCATGCTAAGGGAAGTCAGTATACCAGCCAAGACAACTGGTATCTTTAGAAGGAGGTCAACATATTTCTCCCATGACAAATCTACTTTAAAACATTCTGAGGATGAAGGGGCTAAACGCATATGCAGTATACAATGATGATTAACAATTCTTTTTAAATCCACAGCCAGCATTAGCAGTACTGTTAAACACTAATTGAAAACTTGGCTTGAATCAGATTGTTAATGTTCTTCAACATGTAGGTTTTTAGAGTTCAAATGTACTTTTACCAAACTTTTAAAAAATCATGCATATGTTTATATTTCTTTTAAAACATGTTTGGAAGATAGTTTTCTTTTTTCTTGTTCACTGGGTGCAAGTGGCATAATATAATATTGTTACTGTAAAAAAAAAAGAAAAAATCTTGTACCTCAAGGGGTATAAATGATATGTATTTAGTAAGCTCCCACCTCAACATGATGTGAATGTTATTAGGTTCTGGGGTATGGCAGAGGGCATAATTACTATTCTCTTTTCTCCTTCTGTACATATTTTGAGAATTCAATGTAAATTCACAATTACCTGTACAGCGGGTCTAATACCTTAGGATACAGAGGGCCATTTTACCTCCCTCGGTGGTGCCTAAGGTGTTATTGGTTCTTTTAAAACTGATGTCACTGATTTAAAGAAAAATATTCTTACTCTGTCTTAGTGTCGGTTTATTTATTACATGTGTGTGACCTTATTTTCCTTGTTTGATATGTAAACACAAAAAGAAAAAAAAAATGTGCAATAACCAAATCTATGTCAAAAAGCCATTTTTCATAGGTTCTTATAAAAATCTGATGATCTTCATCGCAGTTACTTATTTTCTTAGAGGAAAAAAGGTCATGATTAATGAAAGATATTTGAGAGAAGTATGAATTGTTATTGTATTTTCTCTGAAAAACATTTTATGGAGAATGTACAATATAATTACATTGGATATAAAAAGTCTACACACCCCTGTTAAAATGTCAGATTTTTGTGATGTAAAACAATGAGACAAAAATAAATAATTTCAGAACCTTCTCCACCTTTAATATGACCTATAAACTGTACAACTCAATTAAACAACAAACTGAAATATTTTAGGTAGAGGGAAGTAAAAAAAAAAAAATAATATGGTTGCATAAGTGCACACCCTTAAACTAATACTTTGTTGAAGCACCTTTTGATTTTATTACAGCACTCAGTCATTTTGGGTATGAGTCTATCAGCATGGCACATCTTGACGTTGCAATATTTGCTCACTCTTCTTTGCAAACACACTCCAAATCTGTCAGAGTGCAGGGGGGTCTCCTCTGCACAGCCCTCTTCAGATCACCCCACAGATTTTCAATCGGATTCAGGTCTGGGCTCTGGCTGGGCCATTCCAAAACTTCAATTTTCTTCTGGTGAAGCCATTCTTTTGTTGATTTGGATGTATGCTTTAATATGAAGTTTCTCCTCATGTTCAGCTTTCTAGCAAAAGCCTGAAAGTTTTGCGCCAATATTGAATGGTATTTGGAACTGTTTATAATTTCCACTACTTTGACAAAGGCCCCTGTTCCAGCTGAAGAAAAACAGCCCCAAAGCATGATGCTGCCACCACCATGCTTCACGGTGGGTATGGTGTTCTTTTGGTGATGTGCAGTGTTGTTTCTGCGTCTAACATATCTTTTTGAATTATGGCCAAAAAGTTCAATCTTGGTTTCATCAGGCCATAACACATCTTCCCACATGCTTTTGGGAGATGTGTTTTTGCAAAATTTAGCCAGGCTAGGATATTTTTCTTCGTAAGAAAAGGCTTCCGTCTTGCCACTCTACCCCATAGCCCAGACTAATGAAGAATACAGGAGATTGTTGTCACATGTACCACACAGCCATTACTTGCCAGATATTCCTGCAGCTCTTTTAAGGTTGCTGTGGGCCTCTTGGCAGCCTCCCTGACCAGTTTTCTTCTTGTCTTTTCATCAATTTTGGAGGGATGTACAGTTCTTTCCTCCACTTGATGAGTGTCTTCACTGTGTTCCACGGTATATCTAATGCCTTGGAAATTCATTTGTACCCTTCTCCTGACTGATACCTTTTAACAATGAGATCCCTCTGATGCTTTGAAGCTCTCTGCGGACCATGGCTTTTGCTGTAGGATTAGACTAAGAAAATGTCAGGAAAGACCTACTAGAACAGCTGAACTTTATTTGGGGATAATCAGAGGCACTTTAAATGATGGCAGGTATGTACTGACTCCTATTTAACATGAGTTTGAATGTGATTGCTTAATTCTGAACACAGCTACATCCCCAGATATAAGAGGGTGTGCACACATATGCAACCATATTGTTTTTTACCCCCCCTAAAAGATTTTCAATTGAGTTGTACAGTTTATAGGTCACATTAAAGGTGAAAAAAGTTCTGAAGTGATTTATCTTCATTTTTTTTATTTATCACAGAAACCTGACATTTTAACAGGGGTGTGTAGACTTTTTTTTATACCCGTTGTACATATGAAAGAGATTATGCAAAAGCAGATCATATGCTACTTACATTTCTCACAGTCTTCAGTGGTGACATTTCTACACCAGTGCTCCAAAGTCTGCCTAACTGATGTGGGCATTACAAAGTCAAATCATGGTGTCGTGCGCCCAAGTTATTCTCCACAATATAAATGAGTTGATTCTATAATTCACAGAAGCATAACACCCAACTGTCTCTGATTTTGAGAGAATGTCCCTAATTTGGAATAAAGTCCCTCTGTCCTGTTTATCTGTCCCTCATTTTGATTTGATCTATACAGTTGTATATAAAATGCACTATTTATCTTTTAAATAGTGTTTCCCAGAGCTAAACCTTTCATCCAATTTCTAAATTGCTGCATTTGTAAATTTCAAAAGCCAATATAAAAGAAAAGTAGTAGTAAAAAAAAAAAGCACTTGTGGGTATAACTAATATTTTTTTTTGTATAATTATCCTTTGATGGGGTGTGGTAGGGGGTGTCCTATGCCTGTATTGGGAGGTATGACAGAGTTGGTGATATCATTTGAGATCGCACAGGGCAGCACTGGATTTCTGACAGGAACAACAGGTCATTTACACAAATCAAAAGATATAAACAAAACAATTTTAATGCTTTACTAGCAACATCGGGTCTGTTCCAGAACCATAAAAGCTGGAAATATTACAATCAACGTTAAAGATGCGTTTTCCTGGGTAAGATGCACAGGAGAGGAGTGCAAAGCATATAAAAGCAGGTAGTATGTGTAGGAATAGAGTGCAGAAGGTATGACAGAGGGCACTATGTGCAGGAGAGGAGTGCAAAGGGTATAGCAGTGAGAAGGAGAAGAGTGCATTGGATATGACAGCAGGCAGCATGTGCAGAATAGTGGGTATAACAACAGCAGTGTATGCAGGAGAGGAGTGAGGTTATGATAGGAGGCAGTATTTCCAGGAGAGGAGTTTGAAGAGTATGACTGAAGGCAATATGTGCACGGAGGAGTGCAAAGGGAATGACAGCGGGTAGAATATGCAGGAAAGAAACGTCAGAGTATGACAAAGGGAAATAATATGTGCGGGAGAAGGAAGATGTGATCAGGAATGGAGTGTGAGAGATATAACAGCGAGCAATATGCACACCTCCCAACTTTTGAACTAGAGAATGGGGGACACTTGAGGGAGGCAGTGACCTGCGGCACGCTATGCAAAAAGTGGATGTGGCCAAACTGGTAACAGTGGGAGGGGCTTAAGGGGCATTGTAAATGAAAAAAAAAAATACACGCTTCCATTATATATGGTTTTGCACACACTGAAAATAGACAAAGAGCTATCACTTTGTCTGAGCCTGCCTTACAAAAGAACTTCATTAAAATTGTCAGGGACTGCTTAGAAACTAGTAACTGTTGAGACAATGAACAGTATGGTGAGAAGTATGTAATCTACAATACAGTGTATCCCCCATTTCAGCAAAAGTTCCCACTCCCTCCCACCAAAGTTCCCACCCCTCCCAGAGCAAATATTTGCCCCCCTTAGCACGAATCCTCTTCCAGAACAAATCATTCCCCCAAATCTCCCTCCCAGCACAAATCCTACTCCACCCCCCAAATCTCCCCTCCCAGCACAATTCCCGTTCTTCCCCATCCCAGCACAAATCCCCAACCCCCTCAATTCCCCCTCCCAACATAAATACTCTTCCCCCCTCTTATCCCAGCACAAACCTTTCTTCCCTCTCTTCAAATCCCCCCCAGTATAACCCCCCCAACCATCCTGGATTTGGTGGCACCTTCCTGAAATGTGAACAAAATTCCATTGTCCAGCAAGTCCCATAGACAGATACCAGGACAATTTCCGGCACTTGGCTCCACTAACCTGCCCAGCAGGGGTGTGCTAATGCGGTCACCTAAAGCACAGGCTCAGCATCTCTTGTGGGGTGCCGGGGTCCCAGATGCCATAATGACCCCCTCTATGGCAGCTGCCAACTCTTAGCAGGGTTAGGAGGATATGTGCTGGCGAGGAGCTTTGGGAGTGGAGAGACTTGTGCTAGAAGGGAAGGGATTGGTTGGGGAAGGTCAGACATTAAATCCAACCCCCCCCCCTCTAGCACAAGTTCTCTCTGCTCCCAAAGTGCCCCCCAGCACATATTCTCCCCTCAAATCACTCCTTGCATGAAACTCTGTTACCTGCGACCTACCTCCCTTTCCCAGCCACTGTGTCCTCCCCTTTCCAGGCACTGTCTTGTCGTCCTTCCCTGTCACTGTTTTCTCCTCTTCCCGGTCACTGTTGTTTCCTATTTACTTCCCCTTCTCGGTCACTATTTTCTCCCCTTCCTGGGTACTCTCTTCTCCCCTCTTGCACAGACCTCAGATCAAAGGCAGAAATCATCTGGGCTGGACGGCTTAAGTAGGCAGGACTGATGAGCAGGATATCGTGAACAGGTGAGTCACTGTGGAGAGATAGGAGCTGGCAATTAGCCAACAGCTCAGAAAAGGAAGGGCTGAGCCCAGCCCTGACACTGCACTTGCAAAGTGCACAGTCTATTTGCCTTTAGTAAATTAACCCCAGTAAAATGAGGGAAAAACGTATTTGATCCCCTGCTGATTTTGTACGTTTGCCCACTGAAAAAGAAATGATTAGTCTATAATTTTAATGGTAGGTTTATTTTAACAGTGAGAGACAGAATAACAAAAATATCCAAAAAAACGCATTTCAAAAAAGTTATAAATTGATTTGCATTTTAATGAGTGAAATAAGTATTTGATCCTCAATCAGCAAGATTTCTGGCTCCCAGGTGTTTTCTATACAGGTAACAAGCAAAGATTAGGAGCACTCTCTCAAAGGGAGTGCTCCTAATCTTAGCTTGTTACCTTTATAAAATACACCTGTCCACAGAAGTAATAAATCAGATTCCAATCTCTCTACCATGGCCAAGACCAAAGAGCTGTCCAAGGATTTCATGGACAAGATTGTACACCTACACAGGGCTAGAATGGGCTACATGACCATTAGGGATGGGCCCCGCAATGCATTGCGGCCGGCGCGGCCGGCGCAGTGCATTGCTGGCTGATGATTGGCCAAGCATGCACTGTGACCCCGCATGCTTGGCCAATCACAGCCCCGGAAACTCGAAGAGCCATAATTGGCTACAGGCAGGACGCCTGTAGCCAATTACAGCTCAGGGGCTGTAGTACACGCCCCCCCCTATAAAAGGCCGCCACGCCGTCTGCGCCGGTCACATGCTGTTCCGGCGCAGATAGAGCAGGCTAGATCTGTGACACTCTGCTGGATTTAGTTAGTTAGAGAGATTTACTTAGAGAGATTGAGTTAGATAGATTCATTCATTTAGATTGATTTAGAAAGAGGGACTTGTAGTGTGTTCGTGGCAGGCAGGCAGAGCTCCTATATTTTGTTCCCAGAAGCACCTATAGGACTTGTAGTGTGTTCGTGGCAGGCAGGCAGAGCTCCTATATTTTGTTCCCAGAAGCACCTATAGGACTTGTAGTGTGTTCGTGGCAGGCAGGCAGAGCTCCTATATTTTGTTCCCAGAAGCACCTATAGGACTTGTAGTGTGTTCGTGGCAGGCAGGCAGAGCTCCTATATTTTGTTCCCAGAAGCACCTATAGGACTTGTAGTGTGTTCGTGGCAGGCAGGCAGAGCTCCTATATTTTGTTCCCAGAAGCACCTATAGGACTTGAAGTGTGTTAGTCCCTTCACACAGACCTACATTTTCTTCCCAGAAGCACCTATAGGACTTGAAGTGTGTTAGTCCCATCACACAGAGATCATATATTTTGTTCCCAGAAGCACCTATAGGACTTGAAGTGTGTTAGTCCCATCACACAGAGATCATATATTTCCTTCCCAGAAGCACCTATAGGACTTGAAGTGTGTTAGTCCCATCACACAGAGATCATATATTTTGTTCCCAGAAGCACCTATAGGACTTGAAGTGTGTTAGTCCCATCACACAGACCTACATTTTCTTCCCAGAAGCACCTATAGGACTTGAAGTGTGTTAGTCCCATCACACAGAGATCATATATTTTGTTCCCAGAAGCACCTATAGGACTTGAAGTGTGTTAGTCCCATCACACAGAGATCATATATTTTGTTCCCAGAAGCACCTATAGGACTTGAAGTGTGTTAGTCCCATCACACAGAGATCATATATTTTGTTCCCAGAAGCACCTATAGGACTTGAAGTGTGTTAGTCCCATCACACAGACCTACATTTTCTTCCCAGAAGCACCTATAGGACTTGAAGTGTGTTAGTCCCATCACACAGAGATCATATATTTTGTTCCCAGAAGCACCTATAGGACTTGAAGTGTGTTAGTCCCATCACACAGAGATCATATATTTTGTTCCCAGAAGCACCTATAGGACTTGAAGTGTGTTAGTCCCATCACACAGACCTATATTTCCTTCCCAGAAGCACCTATAGGACTTGACGTGTGTTAGTCCCATCACACAGACCTACATTTTCTTCCCAGAAGCACCTATAGGACTTGAAGTGTGTTAGTCCCATCACACAGAGATCATATATTTTGTTCCCAGAAGCACCTATAGGACTTGAAGTGTGTTAGTCCCATCACACAGAGATCATATATTTTGTTCCCAGAAGCACCTATAGGACTTGAAGTGTGTTAGTCCCATCACACAGACCTTTATTTCCTTCCCAGAAGCACCTATAGGACTTGAAGTGTGTTAGTCCCATCACACAGAGATCATATATTTTGTTCCCAGAAGCACCTATAGGACTTGAAGTGTGTTAGTCCCATCACACAGACCTATATTTCCTTCCCAGAAGCACCTATAGGACTTGAAGTGTGTTAGTCCCATCACACAGAGATCATATATTTTGTTCCCAGAAGCACCTATAGGACTTGAAGTGTGTTAGTCCCATCACACAGACCTATATTTTCTTCCCAGAAGCACCCAAAAGACTTGAAGTGTGTTAGTCCCATCACACAGAGATCATATATTTTGTTCCCAGAAGCACCTATAGGACTTGAAGTGTGTTAGTCCCATCACACAGACCTATATTTTCTTCCCAGAAGCACCTATAGGACTTGAAGTGTGTTAGTCCCATCACACAGAGATCAGATATTTTGTTCCCAGAAGCACCTATAGGACTTGTAGTGTGTTAGTCCCATCACACAGAGATCATATATTTTGTTCCCAGAAGCAACTATAGGACTTGAAGTGTGTTAGTCCCATCACACAGACCTATATTTCCTTCCCAGAAGCACCTATAGGACTTGAAGTGTGTTAGTCCCATCACACAGAGATCATATATTTTGTTCCCAGAAGCACCTATAGGACTTGTAGTGTGTTAGTCCCATCACACAGAGATCATATATTTTGTTCCCAGAAGCACCTATAGGACTTGAAGTGTGTTAGTCCCATCACACAGACCTATATTTCCTTCCCAGAAGCACCTATAGGACTTGAAGTGTGTTAGTCCCATCACACAGAGATCATATATTTTGTTCCCAGAAGCACCTATAGGACTTGAAGTGTGTTAGTCCCATCACACAGAGATCATATATTTTGTTCCCAGAAGCACCTATAGGACTTGAAGTGTGTTAGTCCCATCACACAGACCTACATTTTCTTCCCAGAAGCACCCATAGGACTTGAAGTGTGTTAGTCCCATCACACAGAGATCCTATATTTTGTTCCCAGAAGCACCTATAGGACTTGAAGTGTGTTAGTCCCATCACACAGACCTATATTTTCTTCCCAGAAGCACCCAAAAGACTTGAAGTGTGTTAGTCCCATCACACAGACCTACATTTTCTTCCCAGAAGCACCCATAGGACTTGAAGTGTGTTAGTCCCATCACACAGACCTATATTTTCTTCCCAGAAGCACCTATAGGACTTGAAGTGTGTTAGTCCCATCACACAGAGATCATATATTTTGTTCCCAGAAGCACCTATAGGACTTGAAGTGTGTTAGTCCCATCACACAGAGATCATATATTTTGTTCCCAGAAGCACCTATAGGACTTGAAGTGTGTTAGTCCCATCACACAGAGATCATATATTTTGTTCCCAGAAGCACCTATAGGACTTGAAGTGTGTTAGTCCCATCACACAGACCTATATTTTCTGCCCAGAAGCACCCAAAGGACTTGAAGTGTGTTAGTCCCATCACACAGACCTACATTTTCTTCCCAGAAGCACCCATAGGACTTGAAGTGTGATAGTCCCATCACACAGAGATATATTTTCTTCCCAGAAGCACCTATAGGACTTGAAGTGTGTTAGTCCCATCACACAGAGATCATATATTTTGTTCCCAGAAGCACCTATAGGACTTGAAGTGTGTTAGTCCCATCACACAGACCTACATTTACTTCCCAGAAGCACCCATAGGACTTGCAGTGTGTTAGTCCCATCACACCGAGTACATATATTTTCTTCCCAGAAGCACCTATAGGACTTGAAGTGTGTTAGTCCCATCACACAGACCTATATTTTCTTCCCAGAAGCACCCAAAAGACGAGCTAAAAGTGTGTTAGTGGCATCACACAGAGCTCCTCTATTTTCTTCCCAGAAGCACCCATAGGACTTGAAGTGTGTTAGTCCCATCACACAGAGCTCCTCTATTTTCTTAGGGCAGCTCCTATATATTCTTCTCAGCAGCACCCACAGGACTACCGACTACAATGGCTGGAAGACCGCCAAGGGGAGGCAGAGCGTGCAGAGCCAAGAACACAGGGCAGGCAGGCTCTGTTTCTAGTGGACGTGGCCGTGGACGTGGACGTGGTCGTGCATCGTCATCAGCACGTGGCCATGGGACACGCGCGTCTTTGTTTTCGGCAGCTGGACATGTGGAGCCGCATCATGCTGAAGGCTTGGTAGAATGGATGACCAAGCCCTCCTCATCCTCCTCATCCTCTCTCACCCAGGCTCAGGGGTACTGACAGAGCATCATCAGCCACCCCTTCCCTAGACCCACCATGTCCTCCTGAGGAGTCCCCCGAACTCTTTGAGCACAGTGTTGGGTACATGCTCCAGGAGGATGCCCAACGATTCGAAGGCTCGGATGATGATACCCAGCTTGAGGAATCTGGCAGTACTGTTCCACCAGCTGCAGCTTACTGCCAGGTTTGCTCTAGTGGTGAAGAGGGAGGGGATGATGAGGTCAGCACTCAGCGGTTCTTGGGCAGGTTCCCAGGCTTACAGGATGTCCTGAGGCAGGCCAGGAAAGTCTGTGTGCATTTCCGCCGATCTTATAATGCCAGTGCTCGGCTGACTGAGCTGCAAAAGGAGCTGAACCTGCCCAAGAACCGCCTAATATGTGACATGCCCACCAGTGGAACTCAACGTTGGCCATGCTGCAGCGACTGCACACGCAGCAGAGGGCCATCAATGAGTACCTTTGCGACTACGGCACCAGGACAGGGTCAGGGGAGCTTGTTTTTTTTTCCCCACGTCAGTGGAGCATGATCAGGGATGCATGCACTGTCCTCTCACCATTTGAGGAGGCCACGAGGATGGTGAGCAGTGACAGTGCATGCATCAGTGACACTGTCCCTCTTGTCCACCTGTTGGAGCATACGCTGCGTGGGATAATGGACAGGGCACTTGAGGCAGAAACAGAGGCAGGAAGAGGAGGACTTCCTTGCCTCTCAAGGCCCCCTTTATCCGGACAGTGTTCCTTCTGTCCCACCCATCACAGGAAGAGGATGAGAGGAGGAGGAGGAGGAGGAGGAGGATTGTGTGAGCATGGAGGTGGAGCCTGGCTCAAAGGGAGTGCTCCTAATCTCAAGACCTTTATAAAAGACACCAGTGCCTAAGGCACAATTTTTCAGCCCCTGTTTAACAGGGGCGTGTACTTACAATTTTTTTAAAAAAATGCTTCGCAACACGTGTGACTGCTGTGCTCCAAGTACAGTATCTGTGAGGGGTTGCAGTGTTGTGGCACCAGCACCAGTGCCTAAGGCACAATTTTTCAGCCCCTGTTTAACAGGGGCGGGGGGGGGTACTTACAATTTTTTAAAAAAATGCTTCGCAACACGTGTGACTGCTGTGCTCCAAGTACAGTATCTGTGAGGGCCGGGTTGCAGTGTTGTGGCACCAGCACCAGTGCCTAAGGCACAAATGTCCACAGAAGCAATCAATCAGATTCCAATCTCTCCACCATGGCCAAGACCAAAGAGCTGTCCAAGGATGTCATGGACAAGATTGTAGACCTACACAGGGCTGGAATGGGCTACAAGACCATGGCCAAGCAGCTTGGTGAAAGAGTGACAACAGTTGCTGCAATTATTCGCAGATGGAAGAAACACAAAATAACTGTCAATCTCCCTCGGTCTGGAGCTCCATGCAAGATCTCACCTTGTTGAGGTTCAATGATCATGAGAACGGTGAGGAATCAGCCCAGAATTATACGGGAAAATCTTGTCAATGACTTCAAGGCAGCTGTGACCATAGTCACCAAAAAAAAATTGTTAACACACTACGCTGTGAAGGACTGAAACACTGCATCAAAACACTGCATCGCCTGTAAGGTCCCCCTGCTCAAGAAAGCCTTCTGAAGTTTGCAAATGAACATCTGAATGATTCAGAGAAGAAAAGGGTGAAAGTGTTGTGGTCAGATGAGACCAAAATCGAGCTCTTTGGCATCAACTCAACTCACCGTGTTTGGAGGAGGAGGAATGCTGCCCATGACCTCAAGAACACTATCCCCACCGTCAAACATGGAGGTGGAAACATTATGTGTTGGGGGTGTTTTTCTGCTAAGGGGACAGGACAACTTCACTGCATCAAAGTGAAGATGGACAGGGCCACGTACCATAAAATCTTGGGTGAGAACCTCCTTCCCTGCCAGGGCATTGAAAATGGGTTGAAAATTGGTTTTGGGTGGGTATTCCAATATGACAATGACCCAAAACACACGGCCAAGGCAATAAAGGAGTGGCTCAAGAAGAAGCACATTAAGGTGCTGGAGTGGCCAAGCCAGTCTCCAGACCTTAATCCCATGGAAAATATGTGGAGGGAGCTGAAGGTTCGAGTTACCAAATGTCAGCCTTGAAACCTTAATGACTTGGAGAGGATCTGCAAGGAGGAGTGGGACAAAATCCCTCTGGAGATGTGTGCAAACCTGGTGGCCAACCACAAGAAACGTCTGACCTCTGTGATTGCCAACAAGGGTTTTTTCACCAAGTACTAAGTCATGTTTTGCAATCGGGTCAAATACTTATTTCACTCACTAAACTGCAAATCAATTTATAACTTTTTTTTAAATGCGTTTTTCTGGATTTTTTTTGTTATTCTGTCTCTCACTGTTAAAATAAACCTACCATTAAAGTTATAGACTGATCACTTCTTTGTCAGTGGGCAAACATACAAAGTCAGCAGGGGATCAAATATGTTTTTCCCTCAATGTGTCTGAGAAGTGTTGAGGATATGAAGTTCCCTCAATGTGTCTGAGAAGTGTGGAGGATATGGAGGCAGGGCCGGACTGGGAATAAAATCCAGCCCTGGAAAAAATTTCATACCAGCCCCACAGCGTTATTATACCAGCGCAACAGCATAACGTCATTATTTCCTGGTTCATGAAAGGGAAAACCACACATTTTAAAGCACATTTGAAGAGTGTATTATATATAGATAAGACAGATATGAAATCACATAGGGCTTTATATTATATATATATATATATAGATAGAGAGAGAGAGAGTGCTGGGGGGGAGCCAAAAAGAACAGGGGTGGAGAGCACTGGGGTGGGGGCTGGAGAGCACCGGGGGCAGAAAGAACAGGGGTGGAGAGCACGGGGGGCTGGACAGCACTGTGGGGGTTGGGGAGCATGGGGGGGCTGGAGAGCACTGTGGGGGGTGGGGAGTACTGGAGTGGGAGCTGGAGAGCACCGGGGGCAGAAAGAACAGGGGTGGGGAGCACGGGGGGGCTGGACAGCACTGTGGGGGGCTGGAGAGCACCGGGGGCTAAAAGAACAGGGGTGGAGAGCACTGGGGTGGGGGCTGGAGAGCACCGGGGGCAGAAAGAACAGGGGTGGTGAGCACTGGGGTGGGGACTGGAGAGCACCGGGGCAGAAAGAACAGGGGTGGGAAGCACGGGGGGCTGGAGAGCACTTTGGGGGGTGGGGAGCACTGGGGTGGGAGCTGAAGAGCACAAGGGCAGAAAGAACAGGGGTGGGGAGCATAGGGGGGCTGGACAGCACTGTGGGGGAGCTGGAGAGCACCGGGGGCAGAAAGAACAGGGGTAGGGAGCATGGGGGGCTGGACAGCACTGTGGGGGACTGGAGAGCACCGGGGCAGAAAGAACAGGGGTGGAGAGCACTGGGGTGGGGGCTGGAGAGCCCCGGGGGCAGAAAGAACAGGGGTGGTGAGCACTGGGGTGGGGACTGGAGAGCACCGGGGCAGAAAGAACAGGGGTGGGAAGCACGGGGGGCTGGAGAGCACTGTGGGGGGTGGGGAGCACTGGGGGGGGAGCTGAAGAGCACAAGGGCAGAAAGAACAGGGGTGGGGAGCATGGGGGGGGCTGGACAGCACTGTGGGGGGGGGCTGGACAGCACTGTGGGGGGCTGGACAGCACCGGGGGCAGAAAGAACAGGGGTGGAGAGCACTGGGGTGGGGGCTGGAGAGCACCGGGGGTAGAAAGAACAGGGGTGGGAGGCACGGGGGGCTAGAGAGCACTGTGGGGGGTGGAGAGCACTGGGGTGGGAGCTGGAGAGCACCGGGGTCAGAAAGAACAGGGGTGGGGAGCACTGGGGTGGGGGCTGGAGAGCACCGGGGCTAGAAAGAACAGGGGTGGGAAGCACGGGGGGCTAGAGAGCACTGTGGGGGGTGGAGAGCACTGGGGTGGGAGCTGGAGAGCACCGGGGTCAGAAAGAACAGGGGTGGGGAGCACGGAGGGGCTGGACAGCACTGTGGGGGGGCTGGACAGCACCGGGGGCAGAAAGAACAGGGGTGGGGAGCACGGGGGGCTGGGGAGTATGGGGGGGCTGAACAGCACTGTGGGGGGTGGAGAGCACTGGGGTGGGGTCTGGAGACTGATGGGGAGAGCTAGAGAGCACTGTGGGGGGTGGGGAGCACGGGGGGGCTGGAGAGCACTGTGGGGGGTAGGAAGCAGGGGGGGGGGCTGGAGAAGGATGGGGAGAGCTGGAGAGAGGGGGAGGCAGAAAGAACAAGGATTGAGAGACTGTGGGGGGGGGCTGGAGAGTGTGGTGGGGGAGGAGAGCACTGGGGGAGAGCACAAGGAGAAGGGGGGGCAGTAAAAGAATTTGGATAGGAGGAGAAGCAGTGGGGCTGCATATAGAGGAAATGAGCTTTCTATATTCCTCCATGCAGCCCCTGAATGCTTGATTCTCCTCCTCTCCCTCCTCCAAGCATTGAGCGGCTGCATGGAGGAATATAGAAAGATAATCTCCTCTATATGCCGCCCCCCTGCCGATCCCCCTATCCATGCACACATTTAGGGCTGTACTCACAGGCATCTCTCTTCCTGTGATCACGGCGCTGGCCGGGTCTGTGCTCTGCGGCCGCGCACCGCGCTGTAACGCGGTCCCGCCCCCCTAGACCGGCTCGTGTGATAGGTGGAACACTGATTCTATCTACTATCACATGAGCCGGCCTAGGGGGGCGGGACCGCGTTACAGCGCGGTGCGCGGCCGCAGAGCACAGACCCGGCCAGCGCCGTGATCAAAGAAGCAGGAGAGAGGGGATTCAAGGGAGAACTGCAGCCGCAAAGCGGCCCCAGGGCAGGCAGCCTACCGGGAAATATCACGGTATCCCGGTAGGCAAGTCCGGCCCTGTATGGAGGGGAAAGTGTATTGGGGCAGGCCATACAGTATGTGCAGGAGAGGGTTGTTTTGGGTTATTATTGTTGGCATTATATGCAGGAGAGATGTTTAAGGGGGTACAAGAGTGGGAAGTAAGTGCAGTAGAGGAGTACAGATTGTAATTTCTCTGACCTAGAAAAAGTATGCCGACCAGGAAGGTTGAGGTAAAAGTCAGAATCCTTATGGCCATACTTGTTCCAGGTCACTTACTTATAGTCTTAAAGCAATGGGAAGCCAAGTAACTAACATTTCCAGAAAGAGAAGGGAGGAATGGTAAGTTTCCTGCAAGGTTTTCAATTGGTAGAGGATACAATCACTAGATCACATACTAGTTCTGGGTCATTTGCAGTGCTTTCTAACCTCTTATCCTAGCTCTGTGAGCTTTGACATAGTGATTACATGTAGGTTAAAGGGGCTCCACTGATAAAAATGGCCACCCCTCTGGACCCCATAGCACATAGCGGCTGTGATGCACCGTGCTACCAGTGTAGTGGTCTGTACAACATACATTGCAATACATAGCTGAGGGTACATGGAATCTGCTAGCAGGTCAAATTTAGGTACTTACACTGCTTGCAATTAAAAAAAAAAAATGTATTGTTATTATTACAGAGCGACATTCATTTGTGCCTTTTACATCTGCCTGGAGTTCTGCATTAACACAAGGATTATGGCCATGTGACTGTCATTTCCAAATCTTAGCAGAAAGTAACTCTTTTGGAAAAAATGATCCTTATACATTAATAAAGCGGGCCTTGCACTAAAAACACAAGGTTCACTTTTTTCACTTTAATGAGAACCTGTCTATATATCAATATATGTATTTTTCTAATAGGAAAAGCCATTTTAAAACGTACTTGCGGCAGACCTCCTCAGCGTCATCCCTGACCCTAAACTAAAAGTCCCATGAAGAGATGACGAAATCTGGGCTGTTATAATAACCAAGCACTGAGTCATTATTAGTCAGCTGAAACAAAGAAGGCATGTCATTGTAAATATACAGTTGCAAAAAAAGTATGTGAACCCTTTTGGAATGATATGGATTTCTGCACAAATTGGTCATAAAATGTGATCTGATCTTCATCTAAGTCACAACAAAATTAAATGTTACCATGTTTTTATTGAACACACCATGTAAACATTCACAGTGCAGGTGGAAAAAGTATGTGAAACCTTGGATTTAATAACTGATTGAACCTCCTTTGGCAGCAATAACTTCAACCAAACGTTTCTTGTAGTTGCAGATCAGACGTGCACAACGGTCAGGAGTAATTCTTGACCATTCCTCTTTACAGAACTGTTTCAGTTCAGCAATATTCTTGGGATGTCTGGTGTGAATCGCTTTCTTGAGGTCATGCCACAGCATCTCAATCGGATTGAGGTCAGGACTCTGACTGGGCCACTTCAGAAGCGTATTTTCTTCTGTTTAAGCCATTCTGTTGTTGATTTACTTCTATGCTTTGGGTCGTTGTCCTGTTGCAACACCCATCTTCTGTTGAGCTTCAGCTGGTGGACTGATGGCCTTAAGTTCTCCTGCAAAATGTCTTGATAAACTTGGGAATTAATTTTTACTTCGATGATAGCAATCCATCCAGGCCCTGACGCAGCAAAGCAGCCCCAAACCATGATGCCCCACCACCATACTTCACAGTTGGGATGAGGTTTTGATGTTGGTGTGCTGTGCCTCTTTTTCGCCACACATAGTGTGTTTCTTTCAAACAACTCAACTTTGGTTTCATCTGTCCACAGAATATTTTGCCAGTACTGCTGTGGAACATCCAGGTGCTCTTGTGAAAACTGTAAATGTGCAGCAATGTTTTTTTTTGGACAGCAGTGGCTTCCTCTGTGGTATCCTCCCATGTAATACATTCTTGTTTAGTGTTTTACGTATTCGTATATTCGCTAACAGGGATGTTAGCATATGCCAGATACTTTTGTAAGTCTTTAGCTGACACTCTAGGATTCTTCTTCACCTCATTGAGCAGTCTGCGCTGTGCTCTTGCAGTCTGCGCTGTGCTCTTGCAGTCATCTTTACAGGACGCCCACTCCTAGGGCGAGTAGCAGCAGTGCTGAACTTTCTCCATTTATAGACAATTTGTCTTACCGTGAACTGATGAACAGCAAGGCTTTTGGAGATAATTGTATAACCCTTTCCAGCTTTATGCAAGTCAACAATACTTAATCGTAGGTCTTCTGAGAGCTCTTTTGTGCGAGGCATTATTCACATCAGGCAATGCTTCTTGTGAAAGGCAAACCCAGAACTGGTGTGTGTTTTTTTATAGGGCAGGGCAGCTGTAACCAACACCTCCAATCTCATTTCATTGATTGGACTCCAGTTGTCAGACCTTACTCCAATTAGCTCTTAGAGATCTCATTAGTCTAGGGGTTCACATACTTTTTCCACCTGCACTGTGAATGTTTGCATGGTGTGTTCAATAAAAACATGGTAACATTTAATTCTTTGTGTGTTATTAGTTTAAGCAGACTGTGATTGTCTATTATTGTGACTTAGATGAAGATCAGATCACATTTTATGACCAATATGTGCAGAAATCCATATCATTCCAAAAGGGGTTCACATACTTTTTTTTGCAACTGTATCACCAGTTTTGTCAAACTTCAAATATATATATATATATATATATATATATATATAATGAGTGAAATTATATATTTTATATATATACACACACAGTATCTCACATTTATGTAAATATTTTATTATATCGTTTCATGTGACAACACTGAAGAAATGACACTTTACTACAATGTAAAGTAGTGAGTGTACAGCTTGTATAACAGTGTAAATTTGATGTCCTCCCAAATTAACTCAACGCACAGCCATTAATGTCTAAGTGAAAATGTCCAAATTGGGCCCAAAGTGTCAATATTTTGTGTGGCCACCTTTATTTTTTTGGATCATACCCAAATCTGGATGAACAGGGCATGTGTAAGGGGACAGCATCCAAACACATATTACTTGCCCTGTGGAAGATCTAAAGTGAAATATTTATGCATCCCAGCCCTACCATATGAAATTGACTCATACATCCATCCACCAGGAATGGGGTTGGGGGCATGCACTAACAACCACTACAGATCGGGTAGGTCAGCATAATATGTTTTACTATCATGTTTTTATACACATGTTCTTGTATTTTAGCACTATTTATCAGAGACACTATTATTAGTAATTATACTGTGGCTCTACATGTGAGCTCAAATTAATATACAGATATACTCTTTGTATGTCCCTTTTTTCTTTTGGTTTACATGGACCATATTGGTTTTGATTGTTTTGCATAATATTGCGGTTTTCAATCTTATATATATTTTTTAAATATCTTTGGTGAATTTTGATGTGGTGTACTGTGATTGGTACAGATGTTATCCACGTCCTTTCGAGAGGGAAGGACACACCCCCTGGTCTGTTACCATCAATCCAGTACATCACTTATAAGCGTGCAAGCTAGACTTATTTGACAGGCTCTGAGGAAGAGGAACTCCTCGAAACGTGTTATGCCTCTGCGAGATAGTCCCATATGAGGGGGACAGCTTCACATGGATTCGTATGGACGAATGATATAATGTGCTTTTATTCAAGTTTACATTACACTTGTGAGTATGATACCTATTTTTGTTTGATTAATAAAGCCTATATTGGGAATAATGCGCTAGGTCCACGTGCCTTCTATTTTCTTTTATGTTCCAGTTCTTTGGATTTCCCCAGTCTGTGAAAGGCAGCGAGGTGTGCAATATCCATTTAGAAGCATCAGAAGCACAACATACCAAGGCCAACCACACAGCGCAGGAGATTGAACTGTGTGTTGTTTTAGAGGGTAGTATGTGCAGGAGAGGAGTCCTAAGGATGGGATAGAGGGTAGTATGTGCAGGGGAGGAGTGCTAAGAAAAGGATAGAGCAGGCATCACTAAATGGCGGACCGCTGTCCGGATCGTGCCACTGTCCCATCCAGACCCGCGCTCACGCCATTTAGGAGCTATTTCTATTCCCCAGCCTCGGCCGCTGTCATTTTCTTGATGTCAGGAGCAGGATGGTAATAATCCGAGTTTGGGAGACATAGCTCTGCACTGGACGGGATCGTGAGCTGCCGGCTGTTAACTATTCATATTAACCAGCAAATGATTGGTGGCTAGGACCGCCCTGCATCTTAGCCACCAATGACCTACTGGTTAATCTAGAAAGTTTACAGCTGGCAGCTTCCACTCCTGTCCAATGCAGAGCTGTGTCTGCCAAACTCAGATTATTACCCACACTCAGCCGCCACCCAATGCAGAGCTGTGACTCCTGTACCCGGCTTATTACCATCCTGCCTCCCGCTCTCTGCTCACTCTAAGGTAGGAGAGTGAAGGGCAGGGGACACTACAGGCAGATGAGAGAGGAGGCAGTGCTGGAGGGGCAGGATGGCTGGATATCCAGAGGGCAGAGCACACTACTTTTGGGGGTAAAGGGGTAGGGATAGTGCTGTGGGGGGTTGTGAAAGGAGGCAGTGCTGTGGGGGGGGGGGGGAGTTGAAGAGGTGGGGTTGTGATGTGAGAGGGGCAGTGCTATAGGGGAATGAAAAGGGCAGAGCGCACTACTGGGGCATGGGGGATTTGTGATGTAAAGGGGGGCAGTGCTGTGGGACGGGAGGTGATGTGAAGGGGATGCAGATTATGTGAAGAGGGCAGATCACACTACTGGGGGGGATTTGTGATTAGAGGGAGGGCAGGGCTGTGGGAGGGGTAGGGTGATGTGAAAGTGGGCAGTGCTGGGGAGGCAGGTGATGTGAAGAGGGGCAGTGATGTAAGGGGGACAATGCTTTGGGGGGGTGTGAAGAGGGGCAGTGCTGTGGGGGAGGGTTGATGTGAGGGGGCAGATGACAATACTGTGGGGGATCTGATGATCTGAAAGGGGAGTGAGGACCCTGCTGTGAATACATTGGGGTGTGTGTTATGTAAAGTACACTACGGTGAAGAAGGTGGGGTGATGTAAAAGGGGCATGGGAAGACTACTCTGAAGAGAAAAGTGTGAAATGAAGTGGGGGACTGTGATGTTAGGGGGACTGAGGACACCAATGTAAGAACGGGATTGTGATAGAAGGGGGGCTGTGATGTAAAAGAGTATTCCCACAAACATGTGATTCAGCCTCTGCTGGAAGAAAATATTACTGATCGAAGCTCTGAAAAATGCAATTCAATACCCCTGGGATAGAGGGTAGTTTGGGCAGGGGAAGAATAGTGAGGGTATGACAGCAGGCCTTATAGTGACCAGAAAAAAAACACACATCTGTGCTATATGAGGTCCGGAGCTGACACCTCTGTGCAGAGCGCATGTACATTTTTATTTAGTATAGTTTATTATATATTGGCAGTGTGGGAGAGATGGTATATGGCCCTGTAGAATACCCATAGGTCGAAACGCATCGGACTTGGCTCATCATCCTTCACATTGCCTTGCATTTTATACGTGATCATGCCGTTTTTTTTAGAAATAAATAACCTTTTTGACCTACACCATGTGGAAGTTTTTTCCTTCTTTCCACATATCATTTGGATGTGAGTGGGTGTGCTGTCTTCCTTGAACCTATTTCCAAGATCCAGCCGTGACGGTTTCTTCCTTGGAGGTCGATTTGGAGGTCACCTACTGCTCCCCTGGATCCCATTTTGGAGGTTTGGACCATCGCGAGTTCCACACATGTGCCGATTGTGGCACACTGCCTGTTAGACTCTGTGTCACTGACATTAGAGTCCACCTGTTCTGGTAAGAGCATACACATCTCATTTTCGCTGTTGATTTATTGCCTTGATGTTTCTTCAATGGACAGAGTTGTTTGATTCCATTCGTTTGTGAACTCTCATCATCTGGCGTTTGATGCTACAGTTCTTGTCTCACATTGTCAAATTTTGTTGGACTTACGTATTTTGTTTGCACATTATCATCATTTCACAGATGGACTTTTTATTATTATTTTTATTTGTTTCCTAGTATTATTTTACATATATCACGATATGTGTGCATACTGTTTAGCGCTACATCCCTTATCACTTAGGTTATGACAGTAGACAGCATGTGCAGGGAAGAAGTGTGGGGAGTATGACAATGGGAATAATGTGCAGGATAGAAGTGCAGAGCGACTTGATATTAGGCAACATGTTCAGGGAAGGCGTATAGAGGGTATGACAGTGGGCAGTATGTGCAGGGTAGAAGTGCAGAAGGTATGATAGTGTACAGTATATGAAGGGGAAGAGTAGGGAGGGTATGACAGTGTCCATTATGGGCACAGGAAGGAGTAGGGAGGGTATTACGAAAGACAGTACATATAGGGTAGGGTGACCAAACACCCCTGGACTGAGGACACTGTCCCTGGACAAATTCTGTCCCCAGATGCAGAGCCAGATTAATGTAGACAGGACATCCCATGCTGGCTGAGAAACAGCCTGGTGGCATGGATGCCGACACCCCCTGCTGGACGATCTCACTGCCGCACCTGCTGCTGTTCAGTGGAGGAGAGTAGGAGCCAAAATTTGACTGTGTGGAGGGCTGGGACCGGGAGGTGAGAAGATGGGGGGTCTGTTTGTACACAGGTGAGGACAGTGGGGGAGCAGGGGTCAGAGCTGGTGCAGCCGCATGGAGAGATGGAGAGTTTAGCTGTTGTGGGGGAAGAGCTAAGGGGTGGCTGCAGAGAATCTGTGAGAGTAGAGTGCTGAGGTAAGCTATGAATGTGGGGATGTGGGGGCAGAAGTGTCCTCTGTGCACAGCAAACCTCTGAACCCTGCACTCTATGCCTGACACCCTCCTGTATATTATGTAGTCCTGTGCCCAGCGATCTGTGTATTATGTAGCCCTGTGCCCAGCGATCTGTGTATTATGTAGCCCTGTGCCCAGCGCTCTGTGTATTATGTAGTCCTGTGCCCAGCGCTCTATGTATTATGTAGTCCTGTGCCCAGCGCTCTGTGTATTATGCAGTCCTGTGCCATTTGTCAATAAAAAAAAAAAATATGTCCCCAGATTTCATTTTAAAACTCCGGTCACCCTAAGTAGGGGAGGAATGCAGAGTGGATGACAGTAGGCAATATGTGCAGGGGAGGCGTGTAATTGGTATGACAATGGGCAATTTGTGCAGGAGAGTATTGACAGTATGACAGCAAGCAATACTGTATATGCAGGGAAAAAGTGCTGAGAGTATGACAGCAGACAGCATGTTCATAAGAGGCGTATAGTGGATAAGATGCAAGCAGTATGTGTGGGAGAGGATTATAGTGGGTATGACGGCAGACAGTATATGTGGAGGAGGAGTGTAGTGTATATGACAGTGGGCTATATGTACAATTGAGGAGTGTGGAAGGTACGGCAGTGGGCAGTATGCACAAGAGAGGAGTGTAGAGAGTAAGATGACAGGCAGCATGTGTAGGAGAAAAGAACAGAGCCAACAACAGTTGCCAGTATGCGGAAATAAGGAGTGTAGGATGATGGCGGTCAGTAGGTGCAGAAGAGAGGTGGGTAAGATTTAATACACCCAATAATTGAAAGAGGTGGTAGGGGCTAGGCCAGCATACACAACACATTTTCTTTACTGTGGGGACAGGTTCTCTTATGCGGCGTACACACGCTCTGACTTTCCGGCGGGATTGTCCGCTGGACCTAGTCCAGCGGACAAACAGACGGACTTTCCAGCGGAGGTCCGCCGGACTTTCCGAGCGTGTGGAAAAAGTCTGCGGGACTTTTGGCAATGAACGGACTTGCCGACACACACGATCGGAAAGTCCGTTCATTTAGAACGTAACTGCAGGTAGACGGGACTAGCGAAAGTTGTCGGAGTCTGCTGGCGGGGGGCTTTTCGGAATCTGGGAGCCCCCTTTAATAAGGGGGCCCCCAGATCCCGGCCCCCACCCTATGTGAATGGGTATGGGGTATTTTTTTAAATATTTTATTGCACTGCTCTGGGGGTCTTCTTCCGTCTTGGGGGGTCTTCTCGCCGGACTCCTCCGCTCTCTTCTGCTCTTTTACCTAGCTCTTTCACGAGCGGAGGAGCCCGGCTTTCTTCTTCATCGTCGTCGCCGCCGTCGTCTGGGGGTCTCGTTCCGCCTTCGGGGGTCTTCTGGGGTCTCTTCTGTTCTTGCCGCTGTCGCCGCCTTCTTCTTCTTCTCCTCCTTCCCATGTTGACTCGTCGCTCTCTCTGGCCAGAATGGCAGAGACGTGATGTGTTGTGACTTATATAGGGACAAGGAGGTGGGGTCACATGCTCATGTCACATGGTGACCCCGCCCCCTATGATGTCACAGTCCCAGCATCCTCCGGGACCGACACACAGAGTAGATTAGTCTCACAAATTAGGCAAAGTCTCAATTTAGACCTGCAGAAAAAAAATCTGCAGGATTAAATTCCAACATTCCACTTCAGATAATTCAAGACTGCTACACACCCCCAAAGCACAGAAAACACAAACTTGCAAGTCAGTTTAAAAGCAACATTTTCAGATCTGACTGTAGTGTATCTTTAAGGACATCTCTATCCATACAAAAGTATTACCAAACACTTCCTGTAAATATCAGTACGATTATACAACATTTTGATGGCAGAAGCTCTTAAATATGAGACAACTATGTTGCTAGGAGACTGGATGTACAATACAAGTACGTGACTACCCTTCTGATCATTTAAAGTAGTATTAAACCCTCAGAGTTTGTTGGCCTAAAGGCTCGTAGACACTATAAGAAAATCAAGCAAACATTTGCAAACGATCGTATGATTTTCTGATACTGAGAAAACTTTCGACAGCTGATTCCAACCTTCCAAACGAAAGTTTCCGAAGGACCAAACTCTAAAATACGAGAAAAATCTGAAACAAGAGACTGCGCATGATCAGAAACAATAACAAAAATTGTTATTCATCAGTTCAGTCACATTTTTTTTAAAAGAAAAAATGGATGAAGTTTACATCAGTTTCTCATTTATTTTTATAACAGTTTTTGTACATCCTCTAGCTAGAGTCCTTAACCACTTGAGTCCTGGAGCCATTTTTTCATGCAAAAATTTACCATTTTTCTGTTTACATGTGTTTTTCATCCAATGTTTTTTTTAATGGAAGAAAAGGGAGCTTTGGTCCGTTTCAAAAAACGGATGTTGAGGGAAGCAGAAGTAAATGGATGTAAATGGACGATCATCCGTATTTTCCATAGAGAGGTACTGATTTTCATCCGTCAACTGATGGATGAAAAAAGGGACCTAGGAGTATATAGGAATGGAACACAAGTGGATCAAAAGGATGTTTTATTGCACTTATTTAAATGTGAGCACATAGAGTATTATCATGAAGATTGTTTTTTGAGTAGAACATACTACACTATGGGGTTTATTTACTAAAGGCAAATTCAATTTGCACTAACAGTGCACTTGGAAGTGCAATCGCTGTAGATCTGAGAGGGTCATGCAAGGAAAATAAAAAAAACAGCATTTTTGCTTGTACCTGATTGGATGATAAAATCAGCAGAGCTTCCCCTCATTTTAGATCTTCCCCTCAGATCTACAACGACTGCACTTCCAATGCAAAGTGAATTTTCCTTTAGTAAATCAACCCCTATATGTTTGTTTTTTTTTAGGTATTTTTCTTGGCGCCCTATCACCTAGAGAAAGCGGGATCAGCTTTCAAATCAGGACTGCACCATATGAGCAAAAGAAATCAAGGAAGCAAGAGACATTTTTGAACTTGCATACATGCATACACTCTATTGGACATAGGATTGAGTAATATGTTGGAGCAGTACATGCTTGGGGAGATTGATAAATGTAGATATTAAACAGAAAAAGAAGACTCAGAACTATACTCCCCTGGACAATGCAATATGTGAAGTGTGTGTGTTGTCTTTATGTCTCCCATTTGGGTCTAATGCCCCGTACACACGGAAAATGTCCTATCGGACTAAGTTGTCAGAAATTTCGACTGTGTGTAGGCTCCATCAGACTTTTTCCGTTGGATTTTCCGACGGACAAAGTTTTATCTCCTGCTCTCAAATTTTCCGACAACAAAGTCCTATCGGACTTTTTCCGATCGTGTGTAGCGAATTCCGACGGACAAAGTGCCACGCATGCTCAGATCACATTACAAGACCAAAGCTATTGGCTACTAGCCTCTACATAGTCCCGTCGTACGCAACGAACGTCACCACGTTCAGGATGATCAGATTTTCCAACAACTTTGTCCGACCGTGTGTATGCAACACCAGTGTCGGACAAAATCCGTCGAAAAAAATCAGACGGATTTTGTGGTCAGAATTTCCGACCGTGTGTACGGGGCATAAGAGTGATTTCCATTATATTCTTAACAGTAAATCAACAGTCTTAATAATTCAACAGAATCCAACCAATAGTCAAGGATATCAGGAAGTGTCAGATAGAAGAGAGATGGTGTTTGCAACAGAAAAATTCGAAGAGACCCAAGGAACCTTTCAATTTTTTAATGAGATATATTAAAAATACTGTAGCGTATCCCCCCCCCCCCCCCCAGGAGCCGATGGTGAATAGGGATCCCCACCCTGCACAGCCAGGCACACCTAATTTACACAGGCTTGCTTGAGTCAGGAAAACAGTCCAGAAAATTTGTTTTGTTTTTTTATTTATTTAGGGGTTAATAAACTTGGATAGGGGTAAGAGTATTATGGGATGCCCACTTGACTGGAACAAGGTGTCTCTTCAGGGACACTCTAACTACAGTATATACACTCTCTGTATACACTCCTCTTCCTCCAGCACATCACTTGCTTGCAGAACAACTCAAACCCAGCTGGAACACCATTTAGTAAATCTGGCTAGGCCAGATTAAGCAAAAGCTCTTTACAGGCAGGGCTGCGGGCCCCTTTGGTGTGTAGAGAAAAAGCCAAGTGTAATGCTACATTCCTGTGGCTACTGATCCCAGCACCACCTCTTCAGGCACTGCCAGCCTGCCTGGCTGTAGCTGCCCCTCTCACTAGCCCTCCTGGCTACTTCTCCACAGTCCTCCCAGACTGCCACACTCACCAGCCACCCAGCTGTTTTCTTCCCGGAGATCTCTCGGATGTGCTAGCTGGCTCCTGCTGTCCTCACTCTTGCTCTCATGCCTCTGGACAGGTCTCCTCCATATATTTTAAGAGGTTCCCTCCCAGGCCCGAGGTCACCCCCCCCCCAGACCAGCGGGGTACCCTGAAGGGCTATGACAGCCTCCTCAGGAATCCATCACCAGCTTTCACCTGAACTCCACACTGCCCCTGTTGGCCTGAGTATTTAGGAGGGGCCTACCCCCTGCCAGCCCATTTTTCTGGGGATTGGCTGGAGCCCTCTTCAATACTCCAAGTAACTCTTAAAATCCCTCCCATTCTCCAAGGTTCCAGCAAGTAAGGTGAGGTACCAGAAGTGCTTCCTGATGAGTCATCCAGCTTCCCCGAATCACTCACCCTGACCCAGATTAAAACACAGGCTTAGCTGCCAGCCAAGCCTAACAATTTACCTACTCTATGAAAAAAACCCTATGTACATCCTATTCTAGCACACTAGAGGGCGCTACAATACTGAAACAATAATTTCTTTAAGTTAAGTAGGTATCTGAGTATAGAGCAAGTCCATGTGTGGAAGAACCTTTTGGTAAGGATACCCTGATGTGTGGAAGCTTGCAAATTGTCAAAAAACAGGTTTATATAATTTTTGTCAAAGGTCTGATCTTTAGGGAAGAAGTGGTTTATTCCAATTCATAAGAATCAGTTTTTTTTTTTTTGGCCAAATGAGTTAGATGTTCAAATCTTTTTAGAGGTGGCTAACCTGTCTGATTGGGAACTAGCCTGAAACAGGAGTAGCAGAAAAGAACGGGGGTGCCTCCAACCCTTAAACTGGGTTAGTACAGTTTACAACTTACAATGCTGCTGGCTCCTGATCTTAGTGCTGCTTCCCTAAACTTACAAACTTAACAGCAAAGAGCTGTAAAGTCGCATGTATTCATTTCTTTGATTCTCTTTGTTTTAGGTCCCTGTTCAGTACAGTGTACGTTTTTCTAAAATTATAATGCTAAATACCTTCTTTGCAGAGTCCTGCTGTGCTGTCATGTGATATCCCTCTGCTTTCCTTAATGATCTAAGAGAGCACAGTGGGATGGGCTGAGATTCCCCTTTGATGAATGAAAGCTAGCAGAGGGAGGTCACATGTCTGCACAACAGGGTTCTGCGAAGAAGGTATTTCACATTATAATTTTAGGAAAAGACACGCACACTGTACTGAATAGGGACCTAAAACAGTGAGCATGAAAGTTATTAATACGTTTCTTTACTTTACAAGCACTGGAGAAGCTGCAGTGAATATAATCTCACAGACATGAGAGGAGATGGGCAGGGAGGAGATCGGCTCTCTCACAGACTATGGAATTGACAGGGAGAGAGGGAGGGGGAGATGCTAAAGGAGATAGCTGTATGACGGAGGCATGTAAACTGGACATGCTATCAGAGATCAGCAGCCATGATAAACGTGGTCAGTTACCAGAGGTGAAGACAGGAACAGGCGGGATCAATCAGGTGTACAACATAGAAAGGGGCAATTGACATGGCAAAAGCACTATGCTATATATCTTGTGCCTTAAAGGAACAGGGGCATTTTTTTAGGGTTACAACCACTTTAACAGTGGACAGTACAGTCTCAAATCAGTCTGTTAGCTTGGAGAAAGGAGGGGGTGGGGGATCTAGGGAGCAGGCCCTTCCATCCTAAGCTATGGGGATGTGTGTTTCTATTGATGCAAACAGTGTATAGAGATGCAACTCTAGTCCCTGCATGCAAGGGTGGCTCCATAGGATGCTGATAGAGAAAGGTGCCACCCTGAAACAGGAATCCTGGCAACTGATCGGGACATTTCATACTAAGCATGCATAATCAGAGGTTACCTGTAGTAAAAAAAAACATTTGAACAATCCGTTATTTAACAATTTCAATTTATTTGCAATCTAGACGTTTCCTGTGCAAGTCAAGCCTGGCTATGTCCCATCCCAATCACAAGGCTGCCCCACATCCATAAAGGATATTTATGGGAGACTAAGAAGGTGAGAATGGTGGGGCAAAGCTTGACTTTTGCGTGAAAAGTTGAGATTAACTAAATAAAATCTCAGCTGCCAGACCTTCAGACCTACTGAATATTTGGATACGCGATTTAAACTCAAGGCAACCTCTGCATTAGCCTTTTCTTCAAATTCTCAGTTCATAATGATTTACTAACTGTTAAATGCGACAGCCAGTACTCCATACTGCTACTACTTGACCTCTCTGCAGCCTTTGATACTGTTGACCACCCGCTCCTTCTCAATAAACTACATTTCCTTGGCCTCAAAGATTCTGCTCTATCCTGGTTCTCTGCCTATCTATCACAACGCTCCTTCAGTGTTACCTACAACTCTGTCTCCTCCTCTCCGTTGCCCCTTTCTGTGGGGGTTCCCCAAGGCTCTGTTCTTGGACCCCTTCTCTTCTCCATCTACACCTCCTCCCTTGGTCACTTGATAACCACCCACGGCTTCCAATACCACTTATACGCTGATGACACCCAAATCTATCTGTCTACTCCTCACCTCACTCCTTTAGTCTCCTCTCGCATTACTAACTTACTAACTGACATCTCAGCATGGATGTCGCACCACTTTCTTAAATTAAATCTCTCTAAAACTGAGCTATTAATATTCCCCCCTGCCCGTGCCCCCCTCCCTGACTTTTCTGTCAAAATCAACAATGCAACTATCAGTCCCTCCCCTCACGCCAGGGTACTCGGTGTAATCCTAGACTCGGACTTGTCATTTCAGCCTCAAGTCCAATCGCTGTCAAAAGTTTGTAGACTTCACCTCCGTAACATCTCTAAAATTCGCCCCTTTTTAACAAATGACACCACCAAGCTCCTCATTCACTCCCTTGTTATCTCTCGCCTTGACTATTGCAACTCCCTTCTCATTGGCCTGCCTCTCCATAGGCTCTACCCTCTTCAGTCTATCATGAATGCTGCTGCCAGACTTATCCACCTTACCAACCGTTCAGTGTCTGCCAACCCTCTCCTCCAATCCCTACACTGGCTCCCAATCACCCAGCGAATTAAATTCAAAATACTAACCACAACTTACAAAGCCATCCACAGCTCTGCCCCGAGCTACATCACCAATCTTGTCTCCAAACATATCCCAAACCGTCCTCTCCGCTCTTCTCAAGATCTCCTCCTGTCAAGCTCTCTTGTTTCCTCCTCCCATGCTCGTCTCCAGGATTTCTCCAGAGCCTCTCCTATCCTCTGGAACTCGCTACCTCAACCTGTCCGGCTATCCCCTACTCTAGCTACCTTCAGGCGATCCCTGAAAACTCATCTCTTCAGGGAAGCCTATCATGTCTCCAACTAATCTTCTACCACTTCCATCAGCTCATTCCCCACAGTTACAACCTTTTGTATCACCTCCCCACCCTATTAGATTGTAAGCTCTTCTGAGCAGGGCCCCCTTAATCCTCTTGTATTTTATTGTATTATAACTGTATTGTCTGCCTTTTATATTGTAAAGCGCTGCGTAAACTGTTGGCGCTATATAAATCCTGTAATAAATAAATAAATATTGACAAGATTTGTGGCAGGTTTACTATATTAAAACTACATAGGCTTCTTAGGAAAGATCAACATTTGTCCCCATATTTACTTGGCCTATTTCCGACTCGCCTGCCTTGGTTGCTGTACTTGTAGTTGCTTGCCCTAATAAACTGCCGCAAGATAGTGTGTGATGTCAGCCAGTAGACAGGGCAGCAACTGCCAGACTTCGGGTGACCTTTTACATGACTAACATCAGCCATTCCAAAAAAATAAAGTTGCAAATGCTTTGACGAGTTTCATTCTACAGTTTTAATTTTTCAAACACTTGACAGATTGCAAATCCAATACACCACAGTCTACTTTGGCCTCATCAGTAACCCCTTCCACTAGCATTCATACTGTGTAGTTGACAGACAAAAGGTCGCTTTGAATTCTGACCCAGATTCTCATCCAAATATTTCAGATGCAGATGAATGTCAGGATGACAAGAATATTAGAGTATCGAGATTTAATTTAACTCTGGATGATATTCTCATAGCCATTTATATTATTTGAAACATCCAGGGAAAAAAACAATCTTTTCGTTTGCATGGCCCGATGTATATGGGACTGCAGAAGATGCACAATGTTTTTCCTGTGTGTACTATTCTGTCAGATTCTATTCCATCAAAACAGTTGGTCTAAGACTTTTTGTTTTGGATCATGCTTATAAAAAGTAGATGGGATGGAAACTGGGACTGTTTTTTCCAGAAAAGAGAATGTAGGTGCATTTACCAGTTTAAAGCCTTTGAGGACCCAGGGATTGAGGGGGCTTTAAATTTCAGTTGCTTTTTGGAAGACAAATGGATAAAAATAATTCCTTCAGGGTATATTTTGTTATCCTATTTAGGAAGTATGGATTAAGTGGTATTGAACCCAAAACGTAATATATTGCAGCTTACCAACCATCAGATGTGGTGACTGCATTCTTTTTTTGGGGGGTTTTTTTCACTCAGTTTTCACCAGATGATCTGGTCAGTAACACACCTCCTGCATTAGAGTGCCCCCACTAGTGCACATTGCTGGATCGCAATGGGGTCCAGGTAATCACAAAGCTTCCAACGTGTGCTCTGAAAGCTCCATCACTGAATGAATGAATGAATGAATGACTTGTATAGCGCAACCTATGCGAACTGAATCGCCTCAGGGCGCTTTTTGCCACTGGTGTCCATCTGTGGTATAGTGCAGTCCTTGCCCTGTGGGGTCCTGACACGCTTACAAACACATACACATACAACATACACATATTTGGCCAATTTTATCGACAGGATCTAATTAACCTATCAGCATGTCTTTGGAGTGTGGGAGGAAACCGGAGTACCCGGAGGAAACCCACGCAAGCACAGGGAGAACATGCAAACTCCAGGCAGAAGGTGTCATGGTCGGGATTTGAACCAGCGACCCTATTACTGCTAGGTGAAAGTGCTAACCACTACACCACTGTGCTGCCCCTATGTTTTGTGGGACCTAGTGAATCAGTGAGTTCTGTTTTCAGTGCCCTTGTTGAAGGAAGACCAGGGTTTTTAGTTACAATATTTGTGGTTCAAAAACCCTCAGGGAAATACTGCCTCATCCTAAACCTTAAGACTTGGAATTGTTTTATCAGGTGCAAAATATTATGAATGAAATCAATTTACTCAGTAAGTGCCTCTTACCAATGAAGTACCTTACGGCAGCCTGGACCTAATATCTGAAACGTGTGTCTTGCATTTTTCAGCCCCCCTTAGTCAATACTTTGTAGAACCACATTTCACTGCAATTACAACTGCAAGTCTTTTTGGGCATGTCTCTACCAGCTTTGCACATCGGAGAATTACATTTTTGCCCATTCTTCCTTGCAAAATAGCTCATGCTCTGTCAGATTGGCTGGAGAGTGCCTGAACAGCAATTTTCAAGTCTTGCCACATATTCTCAATTGGATTTAGGTCTGAACTTTGACTGGGCCATTCTAACACATGAATATGCTTTTATTTAAACCATTCCATTGTAGAACTGGCTGTATGTTTAGAGTCTTTGTCCTGCTGGAAGGTGAACCTCCACCCCAGTCTCTAACAGGCTTTCTTCTAAGATTGTCCTGTATTTGGCTCCATCCATCTTCTCATCAACTCTGACCAGCTTCCCTGTCCCTAGTGAAGAAAAGCATCCCCACAACAGGATACTGCCACCACCATGTTTCACAGTGGGTATGTGGTGTTCAGGGTAATATGCAGTGTTTGTTTTCTGCCACAGCATTTTGCTTTTAGGTCAAAAAGTTCCATTTTGGTCTTATCTGACCAGAGCACCTTCTTCCCCGTTTGCCATGTCCCCCACATGGCTTCTCGCAAACTGGACTTCTTATGGCTTTCTTTCAACAATGGCTTTCTTTGTTCATGAAGGCCAGAATTGTGGAGTGCACAACTAATAGTTGTCCTGTGGACAGATTCTCCCACCCGAGTTGTGTCTCTCTGCAGCGCCTCCAGAGTTACCATGGGCCTCTTGGCAGCTTCTCTGATTAATGCTTTACTTGCCCGGCCTCTCAGTTTAGGTGGACTGCCATGTCTTTGTAGGTTTCGACTGAACAGTGCTCCGTGAGATGTTCAAAGCTTGGGATTTTTTTACAACCTAACCCTGCTTTAAAACTTCTCCACAACTTTATTCCTGACCTCTCTGGTGTGTTCCTTGGCCTTCATGATGCTGTTTGTTCACTAAGGTTCTCTAACAAACCTCTGAGGTCGTGGACACTATTAATTAAATGACTTCTGAAGGCAATTGGTTCCAGTAGATTTTAGTCAGGGGTATAATCATAGTAAAGGGGGTGAATACAAATGCACGCCACGTTTCAGATATATATTTATTCGTAAAAAAATGTTGAAAACCATTTAATCACCTTTTATCATTTCCCTTCCACTTCACAATTATGTGCCACTTTGTGTTGGTCTATCACATAAAATACATTTATGTTTTTGGTTGTAACATGACAAAATGTGGAAAATTGCAAGGGGTATGGCAACTTTTTCAAGGCAGTGAATTAAAACATTTTTGGATATTGCAGCAGCAGTATTTGAGTTCCTGCATGATGGAGCAGAGCTGCGACTAGCCCTTAGTACCTTAAAAATTAAAAACTGCAGATTAAGAAGTTGTTCATGAAGTTCCTAAAAAATTTTTTTCGGGTCTAGAAGATTACCTTAAAAAACATTTCTTCAATGGGGCTGGTCAGTAGCTCTTCAGCGCCATATCAAGCAACCTTTTGAGCCTTTATCTTATGCCTCTCTGAAAATCCTAACCATTAAATCAGCTTTTCTTTCAACTATTACTTCTGCTAGAAGAATCATCCCTGTCAACAGCAGTCTTTTTGTTGATTTACTTGGATACAGTGCTTTTTAAGATGGACTGTTTTTTTTATCTAGGGTATATGCCTGGCTTCATAGTTCCGAGGAGATAACTAACCATTTAGCTCAACCCAGGCAACTAGATTTTCATTCCCTGGATGTCAGATGTTTGATTACTTGAGGTTCCTAAAACATTCAGGAAATCTTTGCATTTTATTCAGGGACCTACAAGAGTCATTAAGCTTCCAAAGAATCCCTCGCTAGATGGATTAAAATGGCTATTCAAGGATCATGCATTGCTACCTATTGGACCTAACCAAGTCTTCAGGAGTCTTAGCACATTCTACGAGGGCTCGAGGCATTTGTTGAACTGATGCTTCTCTGGAGCAAATTTACAAGGCATTGACATGGTTAAGCTGGTCTACAGCCATCTAGCATTTCCTCCCAAAGGCATGATCCCTCAAATGGTAATCCCTCCCATTAGCTGGTAAATTCTCATTTTCTTGATGTCCTGGAAGTGACAGGAGGTAACTAAAAGTTGGTCTTACTGGTAACTTGGTTTCCAGGAGGCTTTAAGGACAGCAGAGTTTGCATGCTATGGATATTCTTTGTGTATATTCCCTGGGGGTAATTCCGAAAGATGGATGCAAGCACAAGCTTGAAAGTAGGGTTGGTGGCACAGATAGACCTGAAACAGGTTATACGATTAGTTTATGTAGCGCACGCTACTTCCAACCATTTTCTGCACCATTTTAATTGCGCAGGAAGTTTAGTTAAATCCCTGACTTCTGCATTTTAGTCCATCTCTATGGTTCCCTAAACATACTGAAGAAGCAGGACCTAATTTAATGACTCCTCAGTAAAATAATTTGTGTTGGTGGGAGAAGCTTGTGGTGAGAATAACTAATTTTTTTCTCGTCTACTGGCCACACCTACTTCGTAAGCAGAAATGGAAGTTAATTTAACGGCAAATGTACTTTGCAAGTGCGCTCATTTTTCCTAGAGCTTAGTCATTGTGGTGAAGCTTCACTTTGTAAAGAATACCCAATCAGGTGCAAGGAATATTAACCACTTCAATACCCGCCCATAGTCATATGACGCCCACAAGGTGGATCTACCATCCTGGGTGGGCGTCATATGACGTCCTCGGGTTCCCGGCCGCCTGGGGGGCGCGCGCGCGCCGCCGGCGGCGCGCGCGCGCGCGCCGCGGCATCGCTCGGGACCCGGTGCGAGTGCCCGGCGGCCGCGATGTCCGCCGGGCACCCGCGATTGCCCGTTAAAACAACGGGACCGGGCGGGACCGTAGAGCTGTGTGTGTAAACACACAGCTCCACGTCCTGTCAGCGGGGAGGAGACCGATCATGTGATCCCAGTACAGAGGATCACATGATCGGTCTCCTCCCCTTAAGTCCCCTCCCCCTACAGTTAGAATCACTCCTATTAGGGACACACATTAACCCCTCCAGCGCCCTCTAGTGTTAACCCCTTCCCTGACAGTCACATTTACACAGTAATCATTGCAATTTTATAGCAACGATCGCTGTGTAAATGTGAATGGTTCCAAAAATGTGTCAAAAGTGTCCGAAGTGTCCGCCGCAATGTCGCAGTCACGAAAAAAAAAAAAATCGCAAATCGCCGCCATTACTAGTAAAAAAAAAAAAAAATAATAAATTCAATAAATCTATCCCCTATTTTGTAGACGCTATAACTTTTGCGCAAACCGATCAATATACGCTTATTGCGATTTTTTTTACCAAAAATATGTAGAAGAATACGTATCGGCCTAAACTGAGGAAAAAAATTTTTTTTTTTTTTTAAAAAATGGGATATTTATTATAGCAAAAAGTAAAAAATATTGTTTTTTTTCAAAATTGTCGCTCTTCTTTTGTTTATAGCGCAAAAAATAAAAACCGCAGGGGCGATCAAATACCACCAAAAGAAAGCTCTATTTGTGGGAAAAAAAGGACGTCAATTTTGTTTGGGTGTAACGTCGCACGACCGCGCAATTGTTAGTTAAAGCGACGCAGTGCCGAATCGCAAAAAGTGCTCTGGTAAGGAAGGGTGTTTAAAAGCCCTGTATTGAAGCGGTTAAAAATAAGAAAAAAGGTCTGGAGAAAATGACTATTTGTGAGCACAGTCTATTCATCTTTAGTAAATCAACCCCCACTGAGCTGAATGGGTCCCAAGACTACAGAAGCTAAGGTGGCCATTCATTTTTATGGCTGTTTATGGCCAGAGGGGAGAGAAACCCAGCAGAGGGATGTGAGACCCCTTTCACACTGGGGCGGTTTTTAGAGGCTTTAGCTCTGGAAATAGCCTCTGCTAAGCGCCTGAAAACAGTCTCCCATTCATTCCAGTTTAACTTTTCACACTCGGGCTGTGCGCTTGTGGTACTTTCCGAAAAGTCCTGCAAGCAGCTGTATTTCGCACTCCCAAAGCCCCCCTCCAATTGGAATGAATGGGCAGCGATTTTAAAGCACCACAAAATGGGAGTTTTAACCCTTTTTTTAGGGTCAAAAGCGCCTGCTGGTGGCCGAAAAGCAGAGCAAAGGCGCTGCTTAAACATCGCTAAAGTGCCGCTAAAACGAGCAGCGCTTTAACGCTGACAGCTGGCGCTTTCAGTGTGAAAGCACTCTGAATAACGCTGTGGCTCAAGATAGACCACGGATGTCAAGGGAGGGTTGGGCGTTTTCATCTCAGTATGGGGTTTATATCATAGTAGTGTTTACAATAATAGTAGAGGGTGGTTTAATGAACGAAAAGTAAACATTTTATATAATACATTAATACACTATTTCTTTAATTTCACAAATTTTACTCAAATTACAGGAGTAAGTAGAAAGACTGAAAAATAGCCTTCTGCTGTTTTAATTTTCTCCAGAGATAATGTAGCACTGAAAAAAAAAAGAAAAAAGCCAGAAGGTGAAAACATAGAAAAGTCTAATTTTTATAATTTTTCTTAAAACATTGAAAAGTGTTTATTGTTTAGTCAAACCATCTGTGCAAAAGCTTTTTCTTTAATGGATTTCTAACATCAAGTTTACTGAAGAAGGCAGGTTAATTCAACAAGAGAGACCACAGATTAATATGGTTGAAATAAATAATTTTTATTCAAGAAAACAAATAGTTTAAGCACCAAAACTGAGTATGCGGTTACATTTAATATGAGAAAAGTGATTTTGGGACAAAGTATTCAAAATACATTACAGTGACAAATGATAAAAAACAAAACAAGAAAAAAACTAACGGAAAAAGAAGCAATAGAATAATTGGCGATACCATTTAAAAAATATGAGGCAGAATTGCAAATCAATTATCATTTCATAGTATTGCTATATATAAATGTTTGTTTAAAAAAAATTATACTTTTGTCACTTAATAAATACTTTAGATTACTTAAGCAAATAATAGTATTGTAAATCCCCACAATGCCATTTACAATACAATGTGCATCTGAAAAATGTTCTTTATCTTAAAGTGATTTTTGTCTTGTATAAAGAGCAGTGTGCTAGTGTTCACTTCATCAGAATATTGCACAAAGCTAGAACGTGAGTACTTAGCATTAACGTCAGATATTCGACATACCTACAAGTGGGAAAGTTCAACTCATGACTGCACAAGCAGTTCATGGCATTAAGTGAACCAAAACTACAGGTTATAGGCTTGGGCAAAAAGAATGCTGCTTTTGTGCAAAAATAGGTTATGTACAAAATAGAGCTCACGGGGAGCTGGAAAAAAAAATAGGACAGTTGTGGTTTGCAACCAATCAGGAGCAAATTTTTTATTTAGTTTTTATTTAAACTGCTTCAGAAAAATCAAGTGCAACACAATACAAATTGGCCCCACAGCCTAATAAAAATGTCAGTTATTTTGTGGGCTAAACCAATATCTGGCCTGATATCTGGTCTAGGAGCTTGTGGCATCAGAGTAGACATAGTTAGCCCAGGATACAGTATGTGAACAGGTACACTACGACTAATGTACAGTTCTGGATAATGAAGATGAATGGCTCCAATCACATAATAACCCTACCACATCTCTATGCCATCAGTGTAGGACATCTACTGACAGTGTATGAGGATGAAAAAGCCTTCAATTTATGAAAGCTTTGACAGGTGTCATCAATCTAATCATAGAAGCAATAGGCAGCCTTGTAGCTTGTGCTAGAAAACCACCACACTCGTGTTCAATGCTGCTTAATTAACCACGACTACACAGTTTCAAATTGAAATGTTTAAAGTGACAACGTCAGTATGTACAGACAAGTAACAAGTCATGTAGTTGCAGAACTAAAGTAACACGGGAAAGGGGGGACTGGATTATCCAGTGACTTTTGTACAAAATCAGGGCCTATGAAGTTGAAATCTGACTGCCTCTCAATTAATAAAGCATATATCTGGGCAAAATAAATAAAATATGCAGAACATCCCTGCAACACATGTGTACTGCTTCATGTTTTATCCTTTTATAAATGCTGCAAGTGCACAAAAATACCAGTTGAATTGCCAGAAATCTATTTAGTTGCTTTCTGTAGTAAGCTGAAACATAATACTTCTACTGCAGCCTTTTACAACCAGGGTGCCTTGGAGGCTTCCTCAGGGGTGCCTTGAAGGCTTCCTCAGGGGTGCCTTGGCAAAATGGCTAAAAATGTATCAAAAATTGTATACAAGCCAGCAGGAGGATGAAGCTTGCCTTTTAGTTACACAAAGCCGCAGGTTTTCAATGTGCACCATTACAACTTCCTAGATACTGCCATCCTAACAACTAATGATGTCAGCAGTTGATAAGGAGGTTGTCTGTTGCCTCCACAGCATCCTTGTTTGACCCACTACCTCTCTCCCTCAGTACAGGGGTCACATTAGCTGACTGATGGAGAGAAATTTAGGAAAAGAGAAACATTGGAATACTAGTCAGTACCGGTGTGCAAAGTGTATTTGCTTTAGAAGAAAAAAAAAATCACCTCCAACGTTGGGTGTCCCACATGTGTGGATGTTGCTGCATTATGTAAAAGTATTAGAATCATTTTATACATTTTAGAATGGGGTGCCTCAAGACTGTCTATAATTTTAAAAACAAAATAAACCGCGCTAAAAAAAGGGAAAAAAGTTAAAAAACCCCTAACTTAAAAGGCTGCTGCTAAAAGTGGGATACTCACACACAAAGTATATAAATAAATAAAGCTGCGCCAAAAGAAAATTAATAACACATAAAAAAGAAAAAAAGCACAAGTGACCAATATGCAATAAAAGGGAATTAAAATGCATACACAACGTAACTATAAAAGAATCCACAGAGTATAATGAATAAAGTCCGTTAAGAACCACATTAGTCCTGATTGTGAGTCTTCTTTGCTAGAAAGCCTGGTTGTATGTAGTGGGCAGACTTGTAGTTTGGTAGCATATAAAACACCGCTGTGATAGGCATGCAAAAAATCTGTGCGATCCCATCCACCTTTAAAATTTTGCGCTTACCAGATGGCTATGACCAAAAAGCACTGCATATGAAGCCTGCAACTTCCCAGGTGGGAGATGGCTGATAGGATCAATCAAATCTGGGACACCCACTCAGAAGGAAAAAGAACCTCCACAGACTCCGCTCCAATCAGGGACATCAAACTGGTCAGCTCTGATCTTTGGAACGGGAAAGGCAAAGTTTAATGACCTCAGATTCCAAAAGTGTCCTCCTCTGTACCTCTACACACTCATAGTATCTGGATAGCCTTGTTTGTCCTTGTTTGTTGACAATCAGGAAGAATTTGATCATTTCTACTATCAGGGGACTCTCTTCCGGTGGTGACGTCACTGATCCCACACACGTGTACTAATTTAGGGGTGGATGAGATAGTCCCCTGATAGTAGAAATGATCAAATTCTTCCTGATTGTCAACAAACAAGGACAAACAAGGCTATCCAGATACTATGAGTGTGTAGAGGTACAGAGGAGGACACTTTTGGAATCTGAGGTCATTAAACTTTGCCTTTCCCGTTCCAAAGATCAGAGCTGACCAGTTTGATGTCCCTGATTGGAGCGGAGTCTGTGGAGGTTCTTTTTCCTTCTGAGTGGGTGTCCCAGATTTGATTGATCCTATCAGCCATCTCCCACCTGGGAAGTTGCAGGCTTCATATGCAGTGCTTTTTGGTCATAGCCATCTGGTAAGCGCAAAATTTTAAAGGTGGATGGGATCGCACAGATTTTTTGCATGCCTATCACAGCGGTGTTTTATATGCTACCAAACTACAAGTCTGCCCACTACATACAACCAGGCTTTCTAGCAAAGAAGACTCACAATCAGGACTAATGTGGTTCTTAACGGACTTTATTCATTATACTCTGTGGATTCTTTTATAGTTACGTTGTGTATGCATTTTAATTCCCTTTTATTGCATATTGGTCACTTGTGCTTTTTTTCTTTTTTATGTGTTATTAATTTTCTTTTGGCGCAGCTTTATTTATTTATATGTCTATAATTTTAAACAGTGCCTTGACTAAAAAAAAAAAAAAAAAAAAAAAAGAAGGTTGAGAAACACTGATCTACTGAACAGAAATCCCAAGCAATGTTATCATGTCTTCCCATTTTGTACTGATCTACAGACCCCCCATCCCCCCTTAAGTTGCAGAGATAAGGGGAGGTGATGCACTCTGTAGTCTAGCGAAAGACAACAGGGTAGGGCTAAAAGCATTGCCTGGCGTAGTACAGAAGGAGGCACTGTGCTGTTAAGCTTGCTATAGGAAGTTAGGAGCTCCCTGGATTTCTGGTGGATCAACAGGTATTTACTGTACTTCCACCATTCCTAAAGAGACAAAACATGAGGAAATGTGCATGTATTAGAATGTTGAGAGATGTTAAAGTGGATGTAAACCCAATGTCATCCTTTCTAAACTACTGCCATAGGGGTTATCTAGAAGGATATACATGCCTCCTGCATGTATCTTTACCTGTCAAATGTCTCCCCTCTGTCTGTTATGAGACCCGAAAATCTGCAGATTCTGTGGGTGGGTCTGTTGTCTGGAGCTCGGTGGGTGGAGTCGTGATGTCAGTAGACTCCCCGCCCACCTCTACACTCCTCTTATCAACATGCATTTTCTCCTGTGTATTTCTAAAGCCTCATACACACGATCGGACTTTGTACAAACTTTCCCGTGAATTTTTGTACAAAGGGCGTTGGCCCCAAGTTTGTTGTCAAAAAGTCTGATCGTGTGTACGGGCCTTTACACTGAACTTCTGCTATGATCACTAATATCCAGTGAAAAGACAGGAAAGTAACCACATGACTTCAGCATGCCCAATTATGCTGAGGTGTGGAACATCCAATCCTGGCAGAGCAGAAGAAAGGAGTGGGAGGGAATTAAAAAATAATGCATGTCTCTTAGGCTAGTGCACGAGATATGTAAATCACCTGTCACTCACAGCAAGGGGGAGGATTTGACATTTGTCAAGATGTATCTCACTGAAAAATAAAAGAGGATTGCTCAGAGCTGGATTAACTCTTTGTGGCAAGACTGGGCTCAAATGATAGGAAATCTTATACTCTACATTATGACATAAAAAAAAAAAAAAATTTTGGGTTTACATCCACTTTAAGATAATATACTGAAATAGTTTTTGTATACAAACTGCCTTTGAGCAGCACATGGGAGAAATTACAACTACTATATCATCTACTTAAAACACAGTTCTGTTGCAATTTGCACTGCCTTACTGTGCAACAAAGATGATACATTTCCCCTATTATCTAAACAAGCTCACTATGGGGCTCTGCATTCAGACCTTTTAATTTTAATTACGTAAATGAATATAAAAAATCTTGCATCTTTGGTGCAGTTTCCACCAAAATGCATCTTTCATAGAGACGAATGGTTACACATGTAACATGTGTCCCACAAGCAGAGGTGTGGATGCCGCCTGTTTTTTTCTGCATCTTTACACTTTACACTTTGGAAATATCAACCTTTGCCCACTAGTGAATTGGTAATCTAAAGATGAAAGAATGTGCTTATAATAAGGAAATTTTTCTTAATTTAATTCATGTAGTGTGCCATTTACATAAACAGTAGTTTTTCTGCATTCTGGCAACATAGTGCCTCTTGTATATTTGTCTTCCATGCTTAGGGGTTGATTTACTAAAGGGAAATATACTGTACACTGCAAATGCACTTGTTCCAGAGCTCAGTTAACAAGGTAAAGTATCACTTTGCAAAGATAACCCAATCACACGCAAGGAAAATAAAAAACAGCATTTTTGCTTGCACATGATTGGATGATAGAAATCAGCAGAGCTTCCCCTCAGATCTAGAGCAACTACACTTGTAGTGCAGAGTATATTTGCCTTTGGTAGATCAACCTCAGAGTCATTTTTGATTTAAACCAAAACTTTTTTTTTTTATTTGACCTCTCAACAACGTAACTTTGAAAGTGGCAGCTAGACTTGTATATAAAGTGCCTGACCCTTGCAAATACCCCATAGTGTAGTAAAAATGTAGCCACGACACCATATCATATGTCTTAGGCCCCTTTCACACTTATACGACTTGTCCCACGATTTGGGACTGCAAAGTAGCATGACAAGTCGTTCCCCATGATTTCTAATGGCAGCCATTCATATTAGTACGACTTCAAGTCGTTCCGACTTCAAAGTAGTCCCTGCACTACTTTGGTCCGATTTTGATGCCACTTACACAGGCATTCCTTGAAGTCGCACAAGTGTGAAAGGGGCCTTACAGGATTTGTGCTGGAAAAGCATTAACTTTAGTTGATGCATCTAAGGCTGGCTTCACACTGGGGCGGTGCGGGGCGGCGACGGTAAAGCAGCGCTATATTTAGCGCTGCTTTACCATCGTTTTACCCGCGGTATGCGGCCGCAAAAGGGTTAAAAACCTCCGCAAAGCGCCGCTGCAGCGGCGGTTTGCGGGCGGTATCCCCGCGGTTTCCCATTGATTTCAATGGGAAGGAGCGGTATAGGAGCGGTATAGGAGCGGTAAATACACCGCTCCTTCACCGCTCCAAAGATGCTGCTAGCAGGACTTTTGTTGCGGTCCTGCTAGCGCACCGCTCCAGTGTGAAAGCCCGCCGGCTTTCACACTGGAGTGAATGGGGCCGTTTTTTTCAGGCGGTATACAGGCGCTATTTTTAGCGCTGTACCGCCTGAAAACCGCCCCAGTGTGAAAGGGGCCTTACAGAAACAGAACATGTACTGTTTATACTACAACACTGGCAAATTAAAAGGACCTTTGTGAAACCTAGAATATACAGACTAAAATGTGGTTAATGACACAAAGTTAACAAATGCTAAAGCAGTCAGTTTATCACAATGGTAAACGTAGCTTATTACAACATTAGCTATGAGGACCCAGGCTACCTTCGTATTATAATCAAGAATATGGGGGTTTAGAACAAGGACCGCTGCAGTGAAATGAGGGAATAATTGCAATACCCTGGTAAGCACTATTTTACATACATGGCCTCATTACACATCCCCATCAGAATTTCAGAGAAACCACAAACCAACTTGTGTGAAGGCCTAATTTGTTGGCATGCCCTCTAACTGCCAATAAGGAATGCATGAAATTGGATTTTAGTTTGTGTGTGGCCACTCCTCTTGCTCAGCTGACTTTGGTCTAGTAAAAATGTAGTGATATTCCTGTGCTAACAAAAGTATTATAAATACTGCAACACCGAAATGGCCAATCCGTGGCCAAGGAAATAGAAATAAATAATTTGAACGGTGCTGTTATAAGCGGAAAACAATAATGGATAGATCAGATTGATAAACAACTCATGTGCATGGTGTTAAACAAATCCACATACATATCAATTAAACCGTAAACAGTAAATAATCCAAAGGGTGCAATATAACAAATGACAGTGGTGCAATATTGCATAACAAATCAAGTCCTGAGTAACAGTGCTGCCAATAATAAGAAAGAGTGGATGAAGTGGTGTATTCCCCCTTTCACTCTTGTGCAAAATAAAACAAAGGTTGGCGTCTTTTCTTTCCTGTGTGGTGACACCTAAGTGCAGGGTGGCCTCTCACCTTACAGCTGGCAACAGGCATATGAGGATACTATTGAAGATCCTGGATGGTACAGATGTCTTCTACAGCACAGGATGGACAGCCCGGAAGGAATACTAAGAACATATATTCGCTCCAAAGAAGTATACTTGATACATCTATTCGGATGGGAATCATTTACTAGGAGAATAAGGCCCTCTAGAGGAATCATTTGCATTCATTCACTGAAGCCCACAGCGAGAGGGATTGTACCATCCAGGATCTTCAATATTATCCTCATATGCTGTTACCTTACAGCTGTAAGGCGAGAGGCCACCCTGCACTTAGGTGTCACCACACAGGAAAGAAAAGACACCCACCTTTGTTTTATTTTGCACAAGAGTGAAAGAGGGAATACACCACTTCATCCACTTTTATTATTGTCAGCAGTCACTCAGGACTTGTTTGGTTATGCAATATGACTTTGGTCTAAACCATTGGTCTCCAAACTGTGGCACATGGGCCAAATGTGGCCCTTTGCTAGTCTTTATCTGGCCACTGGCGCAAAATTTTTGCCACGGACACCAACAGTGGGGCATAATTCCTCCAACACGATATCAATGATGGGATGCTATACCTTCTACTGATCACAGGTACTATGTCATTTCTATACTCTCACTGACCACAAAGCCTGAGGCATCGTTTATTCTCGCTGAATCCATATTCTCTACCCCTAATGGCCACAATTCAGCCCCCCTAAAGTCTGAAGGACAGTAAACTGGCCCTTAGTTTAAAATGTTTGGAGACCTATGGTCTAAACGAAGAAAACTAAGTTCCGGTCTAAAAGTACAACAGTTACTTCCAATATTTTGCTTTGTCTATCCATATCTGTATCTGTATAATGCAATAGGATGGGGGCATATGCAGCATAGATTTGTGTTAGAAAACTGGAATCCATACAGCAAATTCAATATTATCAAAACACAATATGGCTTTCACGCCTCAGCTTTGGAACAAATTGGCAGAGAATGCAGCCAACATGGATTTGGATAAGATACCTAAATTGCTAAAATCCAAACTTCACCCAGAAATGGTCCTAGTGGGCTGTATCACCAGCATGTTTCTTGCATCACTCAGATATTCCATAAGATGCCATCATTTATTTAATCATTAAGTGTATGAAAACCCAAACACCAATGTTGTGTAAGGCTTCCTTTTAGCCTTGTAAATACAGTAGTGAACGTTTTGTTTTTATACTGGTGTCAGTAAATGTTTAATAAAAAAACCTGGATTATCCTGACAGTTTATGTTCTCTCTGAGGCCTCCTAAATCGGATGACCACCAGCTTCCTATGCTTTCACCCAATCCACTACAGCCTGTGGCGCCTGCTGGTTGGTTGTCCATTTAGCAGCTGAGACTGGGAGTTCCTGTAGCTATGGCTAGTTTTGTTTGCCAGCTTGGCCGATTAGAGGAGGTAAAAAAAGCAAAACAATGTATCTACTTGCAGTATTCACAAGTAATAACAATGTTACCGGAGCAATTCAGAAAAAGAAATTGCTGTCATGACAATGCTAGTGACAGGCTATCTAATAGATTACAATTTTTTTTTATTTTGCCCTGAAATGCAAGTTAAAAGCACAAAATTGCAGGGAAAAAAAACCTCTAGGTTTAAAATATAAAAGTGTGCAAGTCTGTGCTAAAAATGTATATAAACTAATAAACTACAAGCAGCTGTATTAATACTAAAAACATATATAAAAAAAAAAAATGAAGATCAATTAAAAAAAATAAAACACAGTGCTTATTGCAAAAACTACTAATAAATGCATAAATCAATCAAATCGAACCAATCTATTGCACAGGTTATATTGGTTTGGATTTACTCATTTATTGTTTTTTTTCACCAATTGCTGTTTTTATTTGGTCTAGGTTTAAACTATGAATTGGATGATGGGATTAGTAGTTTAGAAAATAAAGAAAATTTTGACTGTTGTTGCTGTGCACAGTAAGTGACAAGGACACTGCATTTCTGGCAAGATCAACAGGTATTTTCTGTACTTGATGAAAATGTTTCTAGCCTAAAAAACAGTAACTAATGCAGCCAACCACATCTAAGGACCACAGCCAGCCATGATTGCTTTAACCGCCAAATAAGTTTACATATTCTTTACTGAAAAATATAGTAACAGCATCTGCTTTGTAGATGCATTTCTCAGAATCGGAATCCTTCTGTTAAAGCGGAACTAAATGTAAAATATAAAAAAAGAAAATGGTGAACAGGATGGCTTTTTTATTGCAGAAGAGACATGCACTTTTCTATCTATAAGCAATCCTCTGCAGAATGCACACCAACCTGCACATATCCAGCTCAGTTTACATTCGGGCACACTGCTAGCTTGCCCAGGTGAGTGTACCCGATGAATGCAAGAGAGTGATGTCATCCCACACCACCAAAACTGCTGAAGACCAGCACCTGGAAGAACCCATGGAAAAGATATCGGTGCAGGCGAGGGACCTCATGGGTGTTGGGCTGTTGATGTAATGCAAAGTATTTGTGCCTTTAGTTCCACTTTAATGTAACCGATCTACTGTCAGTCACATAACTCTGAACAGAGTCAGGGGTTACATTACAGGCATCTTGTCCTCCCTGGCAATGTCTAAGCTGTTCTAATGTTCCTAAGGAAATTCTGAAAAATTGTTTCAGTGTATTCTGTCTAGCCATCATTAAATCAACTAATTTCATTCAAAAGCACTTTAAAATTTCATCCAGACTTTATATTTGAATGAAATCCCAGGTGTATTAAACCGGTTTCTTTTGGGCCCAAAACATGTATATTACAATATGTACAATTCTTCCTGAACGAAAACCACGTTCACAGTTAGAAATATGTTCATTCAAGAAAATGTTTTCATCCTACTACTCCTTCTAATTTTCTCGTCACTCTGGACAAACACAAATGTCGAATTGACCCCAATGACCATTAGAAAATCAAAACGAAAGTTCCAAAAATGAAAAACATTTTCTAACAAAATTTTACTGGTGTATGGCAGTCTTTAGGTTTAATGCAGGTTTTTTTTATCCTTTGTAAGATTCAAACAGAATGCCGCACATTTAAAGAGATTCAAGGGCGTGCAATGTATTTTTTTTTTTTTTAGTGCTGACTGATCATATCACAGTAATGCCCTGTACACACGGTCGGAAAATCCGACCACAAAATCCATCGGATTTTTTCCGACGGATTTAGTCCGACACTGGTGTTGCATACACACGGTCGGACAAAGTTGTCGGAAAATCCGATCATTCTGAACGTGGTGACGTTTGTTGCCTACGACGTAGAGGCTAGTAGCCAATAGCTTTGTACTTGTAATGTGATCTGAGCATGCGTAGCACTTTGTCCGTCGGACTACGCTACACACGATCGGAATTGGTGTGATCGGACTTTGTTGTCGGAAAATTTGAGAGCAGGAGATAAAACTTTGTCCGTCGGACAATCCGATGGAAAATGTCCGATGGTGCCTACACACGGTCGGAATTTCCGACAACATAGTCCGATAGGACAGAATCCATCGGAAAATCCGACCGTGTGTATGGGGCTTTAGGCTTCGTTCACACAAGTGTTTGGCATTGCCGCAATTGTGCCTACGATTCCAGAATCACAGCAAAACTCTGGGTGCATTTGCGATGCCATTATATCTTAATGGCACCTCAAAACGCAGTACAATTCTGCTACAATTGTCGTGCAAAAATCGTGCAATGCATGTCGCCCAAAACAAGTCTCAGAACTTCACTTGGAGGGACGCGCTTTGCATGATTTTTTTCACGACAGAATCGCACCGCTATGCAAATGCATCCCGATTCAAATCGTCAATGTGTGAATGAAGCCTAAAGGAAGAATTTCTCACTCAGGAGCCATAGAAGCATTTCAATATGTATGTATACCAGCATGTCCTATCTTAATGCCTATGGAAGATCGGAAGGAGGATCTTGAGGGAAATATACATTTCAATCCTTGCTAACCATCTAATTGACATGGAATGGATTTTTGCACTTCAACAAGAATAGAGTTTCACTTTAAACCATTAATGCACTTAGATTATGACAACATCAACTAACTGATGACAATCATAGATTTTGTTGGTATTTGCTAGATGGCTAGAGTACAGACACTCTCAAGTTCATAAGATGAACAGAGAAGGGAGCTTTTGATGAATCAAAACTCTTTAATGCAGGGCTGAGAAACTAGGTGACAAGTTAATCACCTTTTTTAAGCTTTCGCAGTCAAATTAAGACATGAATTAAAGAACAGTTCTACATCAAAGATGTACCGGTACCTCTTTTGAACAGATCATTTATTCCCCAAACACAAACCTGACCTAGCTCTCCTCACTGATGGTGTTTAAGATCTAGATAATTTGCCAAGAAAAACCCAAAAAGCTCAATGTTAACAAACATATGATGTAATTCTAAAGTAGTTGCAGTAAATTTAAAGCACATTTTTCACCCTCTGCCACCCGGTTTTACCGCATTCATGACAAGGCCATTTTTTGCTATGCGGTGCTGCGATACTTTAACTGACAACTGCGCGGCCATGGAACACTGTACCTAAACAAAATTTATATAATTTGTTTCACACAAATACTAAAAAAAGCTTTCTTTTGGTGGTATTTGATCACCTATGTTTTTTTTTATTATATAAAACGAAAAAAGACTGACGATTTTGAAAAGAAACAAAAAATCAAATCTCTTCATAAATTTTTGGCCATAATGTATTTTGCTACACGTTTTTGGTAAAAAAAATATCCAATAATTCTATAATGATTGGTTTGCTTAGTGTCTATAAACTATGGGATGTATACTGGGATTAGTTATTTTTTTTTATACTAGCAATGGTGGTGATCAGTGACTTCGGGTAATCTGCTGGGTGGATAAGTATAACGACCTGCCAACCGCGCACTGTACATTTACTGGGACAGTGTGGGCCGGCTGTGCAGCATCACACGCTTAGCAGGGAATGAAAAATCAACTAGATCCCCTGTCACTGAACACAGCTCTGTGATGTTTAGGACAGGGGATCTAGTTGAGGAGGAGTGAAGCAAATGGACATGCTATACTTTTTGTCAGCACACCTTGTTGTGATGTATCCAGCTGCAGTGAATAAAGACAAATTAAATGTCACTTTGAAACATTTTAAAGCTGAAAAAAGTAAACCATGCAATGTGTAACTTACTATGCACTGGCCCAACTCTCTCCACAGGGAACACCATGACATGGCAGCTGGTGTGAACAAGCATGGAAGCTCTCTGCCTCTTGAAAACTGGCTGTTATCTCTTCTACTACCACTACCTACCACTGTATTTCAGAGCAGCTATTCCCACTTTAACACCATAGAGGACACAATTATCAAGCAAATAAGTGCCATAATTAGGTGCAAATATGGCTGCCTCTTATTCAGCTAGGTCTATGCAACAGGTTTTCTCCACTGGACATGAAACAGATTTTCACTTCAAACAGATGCACAAGTAAGAAGTGGTCAGGGGCAGGTTTTGTTCTGTTGCAGGACTCTCAGAGCAGCGGAGGAAATTATTGAAGCTGAACTCTTATTGCAAACCTTTCACACTGATTCTGTTTAGCACCGCTTTGCTGTATGATAGAATTCATAAATTCATAAATGTCCTCCTCATGCTTCTTTTCGAAAACACCCCATACCATTCAACGTTCTTTCTCAAAGGCTGATCAGCTTTCTTCCTTGACCAGAGTGTTTTCACTTGTTTTAAATGTATATCTGTTGCACATTTATTCTTGGTCTAAACAATCCAAATTTCAAAAGTAGTTTTCAATAAATTTAAATCTGTAGTTTTAATTAAAACTATACAGGGTGATCCTGCCTTAAAAAGGTCCTAACTAAGGCACTTCCTGCCATATGAGGACAACGTTTCATCCTTGCCTTCTAACTGTGCTCCTGCATTGTCACCCTGTCTAACAGATTTCCGATGGAGACTACATGAGAGACATTACACAGGCATAATGATACCATGCAGCCATCTCCTAAATGCATGTAGACAAGTGTCTGCAAAAATGTTGCCAATTTTAGAGACACTGAGATGAAACCAAAGATGGAAAAAGGTAAAAACGCTATTTAATCTAAATAAAACGTTTCGGATACACAGTGCTTTAGCAAACCAAATGGCAATTAGGGCTTACCATCTATCTACCTTAGGTTTGAATCCTACCTGTGCCTCTCTGGCTTGGTTAAGGACACATTTAACACACCTTAATCCTTACTGGTGCCACCAATTACTTCCCAAAGTTATATTATAAGTGAAATTGAGACCATCTGTTTGCAGTCGAGGAGGTTTCCTGTGATTGCAGTATGAATACAAGAATATCCACTTTAATATAGTGTTCAGTATTGTAGCAAAACCTGTATTAAGACGACAACACTACTCCAAGCAATTCCATAAAAGTGACTGAAAAACACCAGTCAGCGGATGGATACAAAAAATTTCCAAGTCACGGAATATTTATTCACAATTAAAAAGTTTGAGAAAACCTTGGAAAGCTAAAATCTGTTTAGATCGATATAGAAAGGTCATCTGAAATAAGTTATTGTGCTTTATTTGGGTCCCAGGCATGCTCCCGTTCGCCACAAACAATGGTCTCCTTGGGTCATTTTTGCCGACACCATGCATTCCATGATAAATCTCAGCCTTCTAATGGCTAAGCTGGGCCAATGTAACTATGCCAAAAAAAAAAACAACCAAATACCTGGAATTCAGCTTTAATGTGCTAGAATGGCCAAGTCAGAGTTGAGAACTCAATTCAATACAGAATTTGTGGCTGTCCACTCAATCTCTATATAACCTGAAAAAGCGTGAGCAATTTTACAAAGAGGAATGAGTTAAAGTTGCAATATCTAAATACACAAAGCTGGTAGAAACTTAGCCACACCCTATACTAGTCATTTTCAATCAGGGTTACTTGAGCCATGGCTGATTGACCTTCCTTTTGATGGTGCCTACAAAGTCCCAAAGCCAATGCTACTTTGGCAGAGATAGCAGCACGACATAATCTGTCTGGAAAAATGTCATTCTGAACACCAAGTAAGTAGCATTTTCCTACTGAGCCCCTGATAAATTGCAGGGGTTTCCTTAGATCTAAAATTAATTTCAAGGGTTCCTCTTGGATAAAAAGGTTGAGGAAGGCTGTCCTATACACACAAATGCTCTAGTAATTACTAGACACCGATATGAAGTGCATGTATACCTATGCACTTCGTTATTTTGCATTTTTTTGCAATTCATTTAAATCAGTTTGTAGAGATCTGTTCTCTCTTTGAAATCAAAGAGTTGATATATATTAATAAGTGTGATAAAGCTAAATAAATTCCACTGCGATTCAATGCTCTATTGGAATAAAACATGACAACTTTCAAGGTGGAATGGTTTTCAGTGGTGAATGTAGATGTTGATAATGGTCAAGCTCCTTAATCAGTGCTGGCACATCAAGCACAGATGTAGGCAGAGCAGTTAAGTACATAATGCCTAAAAAAAAAAAAAATAGTTGGCATACAATGCAGTAACGACTCATAGCATGTGTTTCAGGGTACTGCAAAATAAATACGAATCCTGCATGCATTTTTAAAAGGCACAAATATTCCAACATTTTTTTCCCCCTAAGATTAAGGTGCAAAATAAGCTAAAGAAGCAAAGTAAAGAAGTACTTTATTATATATCACGTTTGTTCTAACGGGATGGAGAACTAAAGTACCCATAATATCTCAAATTTTTACTTTTTAAAAATAACTATTCCATTAAAAGGAATCAAAAAGGTATTTTTTTTATTTCCCACAGTGAAAAATTAGAAAGCGTAAATTGCTTCCAAATGCAGACCAATTTGTTGTGCTACCAGTAAGAAGTGCAAGATGCTTGCTGACTTTGGCGGAGGAGAAAACTAATCCAGTGCTGTGCGGGTTTTCTAATCAGCCAAAGAAAACTTAAACTGGCCATACATTATACAATTTTCTTCTTTCATTTCCTTTCAATTTACTTTAAACTATGAAGTGCAAGGGCCTTCCTGATTGCATACAAATTGAAAGTGTTTAGGTTTGACCTCATATTATATGGTTTCGATAAATCTAAAGGAAAATTGTATAATGAATGAGCGGCTTTATGGGAATCCAGCCATTTGAGCCCCACAGCAGCCAACAGAATTGCAACACAAACAAAAGAAGGCCAAGGATCCCTCTAAAAATGTATGCACCGCAAAGAGTGCATGCATTATCGGAGCACATTGACATTGCAAGCGTTCAATCATTTAATGTTTGTGGATGCCTTAAAGAAGTTTGTGGCTTTCCAAGCACCACTAAACATATCCACGATTATCAAGCTAGGCAAAAAATTGTACAGGATGGCTTTATTCTAGTAAAAGATGTTTTTATATCTATCTGCTTTATAATAAATGATGCACTTCCTAAAGCAGGAGTCTAAGAGTGCTTCCTATGAGCCCTCCACAAGGACCATGCAGAAAAAAAAGAACTTAGACTGGCTAACACAATGGCCCATAAGAACGAACAAAGGTCTACATTTCCATGCTCCAAACATAGGAATTAAAGTTTACAGACCACCACAAGGGCTTCACTTGCCACAGCATACACGGTGCTGAGCTAGCATTTTGACTCTATAAAATCGTTTCTTGCATAGGTTATGATTTGGAAATATCATGCCAAAAGTTATCTAAGTGAATAACCAAACTATACAGGTATTACTCCAATATAGACACGCAAAGAAATAAAAAAGGCTGTTTAGCTACAATGCTTACATCTACCCAAGGCAAGTATTCTACTACACAATTCTTCAATTCTTAGGTAAACCATCAGAACCTAAATCTAAAAACAGAGGTTGGTAAATGACAGTAAAAATTCATAAGGCTGCACTTTTGGGTCATACAAGTGAAAGTGGAACCAAATCCAACTACCCACCTGTCCAAGCAAAGATTTATAGCTTTAACATAAGAAGTTTAAACAAGACGCCGAGCACATGAGCAAAAAATATGTTGAAGCAAAGTCACATATGACTACTTTACAACACATACCGGTACTTCATGGTTTGTACATGTATAAAAACTGAAGGAATGAAAAAGGAGAACTGGTTGCTACGCGTAATACAGACGCCGTTCTTTTCTTACAATTTTATTTATGCAAAAGGCTTGGCTGTGTTAGGTGTGGCACCTTCAATCACATCCAATACTAAACAAGGATGCACCTCCCCTTGATGTATACAAAAGGCAACACAATATACAATTCAGCAGCTATTTACTCCAGGGCAGGAGCAAGCAGGAAGTACTAAGGGAATCAAATACGGACTAACATTAAATAAACATGATGATCATCTGATGAACGTAACAAATAATCCTGTCACTTGAAGTTGCAAAAGTAGTTATATTACTGATCAAAGAGGAAATATTGGTTGTAATGTCTTCCCGACCTAGCTAAAAAACAAAACAAAAAAACTACCGATAACCAATTCCACATTTTTTTTATCAAACAAGACAATTTTTATTGTCTATAACAGGCAGCGTGTCTAGATGTTAGGAAATCGGAGAATTATGGTTTAACTTAAAGTGTTACTAAATCCATAAACAGTAAAATAGGTCTGTAAATGCAATAAAGTATGCTTGTTATACTCACAGTGGAACCTAAGGGGTTAATCCTCCATATTGTATGAAAAGGCTGTTTGAGCCTGTCTTCTCTGACCCTCCCCTTCTTTCTCTGTACCCAATCCATCTGCTGATAGTACAGAGCCTTGGAGGCACTCTGAACATGCTCAGTTTAGTGTGTATTGCTAGAGTTTTTTCTTCTTTTTTTTTTTTTAGAGGGTGCATGTGATCAGCACACAGCCAATCAGCACTGTGCAGACAGAGGGTCAGGGGTCATGCAGACTCTCAGGACAGTCAGAAGAGAATGAAAACTCCACAAGCTTTAACCAGACACTGACAGAAGTCATAAAACTGCTATATATACTGCTGGTGAGAAAAGGTATTTAATCATGTAATTGCATTTCAATGTTCTGTGGGAGACCAAATATTGTGAATGTAGGGTCCTGGGTTTAGTAACACTTTAAGATCAGAAACAAAAATCAGCCACACAAATAAATCCCAACACGTACAACGTTAATCAGTCACTTAAAGACCATTATGGTATAAAAAGTTGAGGACTGAAAGTTCCAATTGTGTATGACCACCAAACAGAGGCAGGGGAACATTCTTCCATCAATACCAAAAAATGCAAATTAAAATGGTAGACACTGCTTGTAATTTTGATTACCTGGCTCCTGGGATTGTCCAGCCAAGGACAATACAAATATTGCATTAGAATAAAGATGTTGGTGTTTTAATAGGTCCAATTACCCTAAAACGTAGTAATAAGTACAATGGAACAGCTTGGGTTTTGTACAGTGCAGAGGAAGAGCTATAAAAGTAAAATTGTTGGTCTTCATACTGCCAATCCGGTACTATACATGCAACGTTCTAAAACAAAACACCTATGCTGAAACTTTAAAGCATCTCATGCCAGCAAACCAGAATTTCAGCCAATATAAGCAAGACCAGCCTCTTCTATCAAAAATATGCAGAACGTCGTCTTTTCAGCTATATATTTAAGTCAGAATCTACCTTTTTAACTTAATGGCCAGACCGTGTAAATAAAATTAGGTGACTTGCTGGTCCTCTTGTTTGAATAACTTCCCCAAACTAAAAATCACATGCAAAGTTTAAAGCAACCATAATAAAGAAAGAAAAACTACCCACACAGAAAATAATACTACATTTTCTGACCAATATTTAAATATGTTTTGCATTTTCCTTCAGATCGCTGAAAGGAAGTCAAAATGATATTGCATAAAACAATTAAGACAAAGAATAAAAGCAATCAAATCATAAAAATTGAAAAAAATATATAGGATATTGTAAAATGATGTACTGTCCCCTAATACACATCATGTAGTAAAAAGATTATTATTATTATTATAGCAAATGTGAGAAGCTATTGGTTAAAAAGAATGGTAATCAGACGGTGATGAGAGCCTGGCAGTCTTGTAGACAATGAATACATGCTATCTGCAGTGGCCAGCTAATTGGAGGTTAAGTGTAAATATCCCATCGAGACACACGGAATGATTTTCCAACTACTTGAGTTATACTTGACTCTTAATATTGGTCTTCTCAAAGAAATCTTGGGTCACTTTAACCTCAAAGCTTTCCCTTGAATCCTACATAGCTAGTAAACAGAGGACAGTCTACAGTCGGGCAATACAGTGTCATGTACTGCTGCTGCAAAGAGGTCAGTTCTATTCAATCTCCTTCAAGCGAATCAGATTCAGTGCATCCAGTGATTAGAGTTTCATAGATGTCCTCCGTAAACTCCAACTTCACTAATAAAATCAAGTGCGTTTGCCATAATAGTAATAATAATATATAAAAAAAAAAAAAACTCAAACTGATAACTGGCCACCAAGCTAAATGGAAAAAGTGCCTCTGGAAGCAGCGTAGAGCTCGTGAAATCCATCTGGCTTCTAAGCTGTAAGTGTACTGGTGGGTTGCTTCAGCGGTAACTCTAATTTTCTAAAACTGTAGAGATTCCTCTAGTTATCTACCAGAAGGATTTGCTTCTTCCTCCTCGTAGGCTTTTCTTCATCTTGTGGCAGCAAAAATGATCACCTCCGCTCTGCTGCAATACAGTAATGTCAGCCAAGGACCTATTCAATGCAAACAAAAGATATCACACAATATGTTCATAAAGTTAGGTGCAAGCAGCTTCTATTAACAATGAAGTAACACTGGCTTAACTATGTTAAAATGCATAATTTTGTGGATGTGGAACTTTAGTCAGAAAATTAGGTCCTGCTAGGTCACTTTAGGCTGGCCCTTTTGCAAGTATAGCTATGTAAAACATTACAAAAGAGGTGTCTATACTGTTTAAAGTGGTTGTAAACCTCAGACATGAAGGTACAAACAAAGCATATCCCTCTATAGTGTTTACTTGTCTTAATCCAGAGCACTAAATGTAATTTCTGCTGCTTCCTTCCTCTATCAGCATGAATCACTTCTGACAAGTTTTTCTGACACCAAAAAAAAAAAAAGGTGACAGGGGAGTAATCTCCAGCTGATTGGCAGCCTTAGCTATGTTCATGTGAGGAAGGGATGTGTCCCTTCCCTCCAATCAGCACTCAGAGCTCTCTTCACTGATGTAGCTTCAGCTCTCCACCCCCTGCTTTTTAGCACTCAGAGATTTCTGCACGTTGAATGGCTGTAGAGGAAAAACTGCTGTAGAAGGATTTGTTTCATCTCTGTGCATCACCTGAGGGCAGTCACTTCACTGAGTATATGTGACGGTTTTCAACCACTTTAAAATCCAGTAATACTCAGTTACATCCTGCTCTGCACATGCACCGTTGCTCACCATTTTTAGGCACTGCCAATATGCTGTAAGCCTAAAAGAAAACATTACGTATTTTCTGAAAGCAGAGGATGTGTAAAATAAAAAGATGGTAAACGTTTATGTCACGCAACGTTGCGCAGCTGTTTATCAAACCCATATTTTCAGTAAAAAATACACTCAAACTAATTTTAGTGCCCACAAATACAATATAATCCCCAATTGTTTGGTAAAATATAAAAGATTAAATTCTGTTGAGTAAATATGTTAATATGTCAGGCCCGAAAATTATTTATGCCCACAGAATGGGGACAAACTATGATACCCAAAATTATAGCTCATTAGTTTAAGGTGAACTATATATGATGGCCCTAGAATTATACTTCCAAATCCAGCGTGCGGTGATACTGAACATGTGCTGCCTAATCATACTGTATGTATATATGCGTGTCCTAATGATGTGGACTTATGTAATGAAAAATCATAATCATAATGCACTTACAAAGGCTTTTGCATTAATTTTTTTTAAAAGACTAAAATAATTTTGCGTGAAACATCCATTTCCACTGTTTCAACACATGCTTAAAGCTTTAAAGCTGAACTCCGGGCAATATTTATTTTTTCCCATGCAGTGTCACTGTGCCCGCTTTGCACGGGTTAACTGCTCATTTTTTTTTCGAGGGGAAGGGAGAGATATACTTACCTAATCCTCCCAGCACAAGACCGGTCCCTGCAGGTCTTGCCCCACTGTGGTCTAGCGGTCTTGTTCGGTGGACTATTCCTGAAGTCATCACATCCTGAGGGCATCAGGAATAGTCCACCGCTTGATCATGGGAGAGCACTGTTTGCCACTGGAGTGGAGGATCAGGTGAGTATACAGCCTTCTGGCCTCCCTTGGATAAAATGAGCAGTTAACCCATGCAATGCGGGCACAGCCCCCACTGCATGGGAAAAATATTTTTTGCCCAAAGTTGGGCTTTAACTTTCACAGCAGAGTTTTTGTACCTGAATGTGAAGACACACACACATAGCTCAGACACTAGGTGCAGATATTTTTATGTATTCTTTGTCAGGGGTAGAAGGGAAGATGGTGACTGTGTCTTAAGCATTTTTCCTTAAACTACATTAATTGTATACAAATGTACCCTTTTCCTAATTAACTAACTATTGCAATTCCAGGGGGGAGGGGGGAAATTTGTATTTTACAGAAGATGGCTAGTAAGGAAAAGAACATTGTGATTAACAGAAAATGTCTGTACTTGATGAAAATGTTCTTTGGCTGAAAAAACAAAAAACAAATGCAGTCACCATATTTGCAGACCTGAAAACTGCTGTATATTATTTTTTTTATGTGAGCTTTATTAATGGAGCTCTCTGTGTTCCCTTAAGCAGAAAAAACTCCTTGAGGCTCCACACCATGGCCCCGTTTTTCTGAATGGGAAGGGTCACGGTATAAAGCACAATACAATGTAGAGCGGCTAGTCATAATAAATGAGCGCCTTAGTTATCTGCACTTCTTTCACCTAAAAGGCTCCATTTCTATTACAGATATGTATACTCATGAATTGGGAAACATGATTTACATGACATAAAGTTTATAACAGTGTAGCAATTGAGTTATCTGAGGAGCTTCTCACCTCTTTCGGCTCAGTTCACACTGCCGCGACCTTAAAGTTGCGCAACATACAGTGCGACTTTGAAGTAACTTCTGGGAATGCCTGTAATGTCAGATCCAAATCACATCAATTAAGATGAGGATCTGACTTGGAGGTAACTTCCAATAAAGTCTATAGGCGCAAGTCAGATAGAAGTCGCCTTGAAGTAGTACAGGAACCTTTTCTAAAGTCGGATTGACTTCAGTAGTGCTAATTAAGACAGCTCTCATTGAATAAAATTAGATTTCACATGTCACATGACTTGGGGTCTCAGAGTGTGAACCAAGCCTAAAGCGGAATTAAACCGCTTCCCAAATCAGTTACATTCAAGGAATGCTGTGAAGGATAACTGTCACAGTTGCTTGTGCTAACAGATAAGATGGCAGCTTCCTTGGCTGTAAAGGATACCATACTGGTCACCCCAACATAGGGAATAAATGTTTCTGCAATAGGGAATTTAAAGAGACACGCGGCTATTCACTAAAATTAGAAGAGAAGCGGGTTAACCTTAAACTGCTTAGAGGGTTCTTTACCGCAAGAGCGGCAAGGATGTGGAAGACCCCTCCAAAGGCGGTGGTTTCAGCGGGGAGCATCGATAATTAAAAAAAAAACTATTAGATGTGCACCTTAACGACCACAGCATTCAGGGGTAATACAATGTACTATTTACATATAAGCACACACACACAGGTTGGACTGGATTGACTTGTGTCTTTTATCAACCTCACCAACTATGTATTCTGCTTTAAGTCGATCTCAGCCAAAAGGAGTAAAGCTAAACTGACCTTTTTAACATTCTATGTACTTTAATTATTCCATTCTTATGCCCCGCATACACGAGCGGATTTTCTGTCAGAAAAATCTTGGAGGGTGTTTCCGACGGAATTCCGCTCAATCGAGCATGCGTCTAATTGTTTCCGAGCATGCATATGAATTTTGCACGTCGAAAATTGGTACAGACGATCAAAATTTCCGAAAGGAACTTTTTCCGACTGAAAAATTGAGAACCTGCTCTTTATCTTTTGCTGGCGGGAATTCCGCCAGCAAAAGTCCGATGGAGCATACACACGGTTGGAATTTCTGACCAAAAGCTCACATCGGACTTTTGCTGGCGGAATTTCCGATCGTGTGTACGGGGCATTAGATGTAAAAGTTTTAGTCTAAATTATCTCTTGAAATCTGAAGCCACCAGTGACATGAATCATTAAAATGTAATTAATGATACTCAAATAAATATTAAAAGAACACATTACCACCAGCTAATTTTCCCAGTCTGTGCAAGGCAAACTCTCGTCTTCATCCTCCGATTCAGGTGAGGCCTCTTTAATTCGTCTAAGTGCCTCATGAATGCTGCGTGTCAGCGGGTCTGCATCACTCAAAAGTGTGAAAGATTCTCTTAAAACATCTTTCTGCACCTTCTTCAGTTTCACCCCCTTCCTGATTTGTGCCAATATATTATTGCTGTCGTCCTCATCGGGGAAAGGTGCCAGCGTCCTTTGCTCCGCTTTTTTCAGATGAAAACTTCCACGTTTTAGGGAAGCCAAAACTTCATCCATTGGCGAGCTCACTAGAAAAGACATGTATATCAATACCAGTAGTAATGTCATTGTACACTGTAATTTTAAAGGCTTCATCTTGAAACATTTTTGGTTTGTTGAAAGAACTGAAATCAGTAGTGCAAGAGAAAATACACCCACTTTAATGTAGGCCATACACAAGTCAAATTCCAAATGAATTTTCTTCATGCATTTTGTGATCCGATGGTGGCACCACTGATTTCGAAATTCGACCAACCAAGCCTTCAATTTCACCTTATGATGCTACAGAAAATAAATTTCCAGTTTATAGTTCATACGCATTTTTATTTAATTTTTTTGGTTATATTTCTTGCAAGATTCTCCCATCTCCGATTAGAAATCTGTTTATTTTGCAAAAAATTTCTACCATGGCTGATCACTCAAATTTGATGGCTGCACGTAAAATCGGCTTTTGCTGCGGCCACACTAATGGTGTGCAATTCTAACAAAAATTCTTAGTTACGGCGGCGCTCTGCGGGGGTCTTTAACCCTTTTTCGGCCGCTCGCGGGGGGTAAAACCGCACCGCGAGCGGCCGAATACGGCGGCTAAAACGACGGTAAAGCAAAATATAGCGCTGCTTTACCGTCACCGCGGCTCCCCGCCCCAGTGTGAAAGGGGCCAAAATCATTTCATGTGCTATAATTTAGCCAAGCTATTATATCTGGATGTAGATTATATTAAGGGTTGGGCACCTCTGCCTTACTGTATGTTGCAAAGGATGAATGACTTCAGGCCCTAAAACCCAATTAAACATTCAGTTTAACGCAGCTACAGCATTCCAGATGCATCAAAACAAAAAGTGTTCCCCTGCCAGCATACTGCAGCATGGGACCCTTGCTCTCTGTGGGAAAGTGAGTCAGACCTATAGTACTGCAATCAGTAAAGCACATACTCCCCTCCCCACTGATTGGAGAGCCCCGGCTCGGACTCATCAGGAGCCATGTCAAACCTCTGCAAAGATAATTTACTGCTTCCACACAGGATGCGAGGATCCCACACTGCAGCGTGCTGGCAGGTAACAGGCATTTCCACTTAAGCGTGGCTTTTTTTAAATAAAAAACACAAATTGCAAGAATTTATACACCTTTGTTTTGATGCACCTGGAGTGCATTTAATTAAGTTAAACAGGAAGTTCAATCATATAATTAAAACCCCACACGCTATTCAAAAATATAAAAAACAATAACAAAGCAGTTATTACTACAAAACGTGCACTCATCACACTACAACAGAAAAAAAATATTATAAAACAGTGAAGCACCATCAGTGCAAAGACCCCAAATCAATAAATTATAAGCACATCTAAATACAATATCTGTTCAGATATGATAAATCAGTGAGTAGATCAAACCTAAATACATCTACAATGAACCATAAAAATGTGCAATGAATCATATAAATCAAGAGTTTCCAAACTTTTCAACACAAGGGCCACATTGTAGATTTTACAAGTATTCGGGGGCCGAAAAAACTGAATGTACAAATGAATGAATCATCATTCCCATCATCAGTCCCCCAGCAGAATTTCCCCCATCAGTGTTGTCCCCAGCAGAATTTCCCCCATCAGTGTTGTCCCCAGCAGAATTTCCCCCATCGGTGTTGTCCCCAGTAGAATCTCCCCCATCGATGTTGTCCCCAGCAGAATCTCCCCCATCGGTGTTGTCCCCAGCAGAATCTCCCCCATCGGTGTTGTCCCCAGCAGAATCTCCCCCATCGGTGTTGTCCCCAGCAGAATCTCCCCCATCGGTGTTGTCCCCAGCAGAATTTTCCCCATCGGTGTTGTCCCCAGCAGAATTTTCCCCATCGGTGTTGTCCCCAGCAAAATTTTCCCCATCAGTGTTGTCCCCGGCAGAATTTTCCCCGTGTCCCCAGCAAAATTTTCCCCATCAGTGTCCCCAGCAGAATTTTCCCCATCAGTGTCTTCCCCATCAGTGTCCCCAGCAGAATTTTCCCCATCAGTGTCCCCAGCAGATTTTACCCCATCAGTGTCCCCAGCAGATTTTACCCCATCAGTGTTCCCAGCAGATTTTACCCCATCGGTGTCCCCAGCAGAATTTTCCCCATCAGTGTCCCCAGCAGAATTTTCCCCATCAGTGTCCCCAGCAGAGTCTCCTGTACATTTATGTGTGCAGCTTTATGCCCATTTGCCTCTTATCACTGTTTGAGCCGACTTCAGCTCTCCTGCACCTCCTGACTCCCACCCGCTGCTACACACGCAGGCTGTATTGAGAAAGGAATTCTAACGTAAACAGCGGGCGGGAAGCCGGGAGGTGCCACGCTGATGACTTCACATCCTAGTAGCCAATCCACATCACAGCACAGCAGCCAATCCACAGCACAGCACAGCAGCCAATCCCCTGGCAGCATGGGAGGTTGTGGCTGGAGTGGCTTTGTATCCAGGACCTGCCAGATGCTTTTAAAAGTCAGAAAATCGGCAGTGATGTGTTGGCAGAGCCTGGGTAAGCTGTGAGCAGGGCAAATCACACCCGCGGTCCCATACACCAATTTTCCTGAAATCTATTGCAATTAAGTCGATCTTCAGACAGTGCAAGGACGCTCCAGTTTCCACACCATGCACTTCGCCCCATCTTATGGGTATCTGCTCACCTTAAATTGTTGGACACTCACTGATAAAAAATTAGGCCAACAGCTTTATTTACAAACGTAACTCCTCTCCTCTTTCCTCACAGACCGTCTCTCAATGGCAAGATATGTGGGAAGCCTGGCTAGCGGTAAAGTCATCACAGTGAGTAAAGCCTGGATGCCATATATTGGAATATGGAAATGACGTGTCTTGTTTTATCTGCTGAAATTATTTTTTTGTAACCATTTTCAATAAAAATCATGAACACGATCTGCACGATCAGTGTCTTTCTGCTTCCCACATATTATCTTGCCATTGGGAGACTAGAGAGGAGTTACTTTTGTAACTAAAGCATGGCTGGCCTCCTTTTATCAGTGGAGTCACCAATTAAGGTGAGCAGATACCCATAAGGTGGGGCGAAGGACACTCTGGTGTGCGTGGTGTGGAAACTGGAGCTTCTTTGCACTGTCCAAAGATAGACTTCATTGCAATAGGAGATTGCATGAAAATTGAACGGTGTCTGGGACTCACTCTATTTATATAGACTTAATTTATTTAATTTATAATAAAAATATTTAATATCACTGTGATATATGGATTGATTGCAATCATTTCATTCACGATTTACATGATTCATTGTAGATGTATTGAGGTTTGATCTACTCACTGATTTATCATTTATCTTTTTTATTTTTTTACAAACACAATGTTTTAATAAGTCTTTCCAGGTACATTCAAGTTAGAATTACCATGAAAGAAGTCATCTAAAATGTCACAGCTTTTTTTTACATCACATACAGTAAATATAATTATAAAATGAACCCACACATTCTATCCATTCACACTTAATTGTTCACAGCAATCAAGGTTGTGGGTACTCTTAATTTTCCCGGGTCTAACTCATCTAATCCAAATTTCACACTGTTTTTTGTAATGAGCAAAATATTATGTAGACCTGGGATTTCTGTATGCGATTCGCACTGCACTGACGTGCAAACATGCAATGTCTGAGCGATGCAATTTCAGCCAGATTGTATGGCTAAATTCCCACCACATTCACATTAAAATGGTGCAGATCCCTTTTTTTGTCTGCACTGGAATCGGATGGCATGGGTGTTCACATCCATATTATACGATTCCTGCACCATTTGGCAGTCCGCACTGCGATCCGCGAACCAATCTGGGGGCATCACTACCTTTGTTTTGACAACCGCAGTGGTTTGCAGATGTCAGCGTGAACCGCCGGCAGGTGACATGTGATGCAGGAACCTGCACTGGAATCGGGCTGGTTCCCGCATCGCATATACTTTATTTTTTTTCCTTTAGAGCAACAATTCCATAAAAAGAAAAACAAGGGCATTACAAATATCTTATATCTTAACGACTTATAAATCCAACATCCAAAAAAAATGAAAATGCACTGATGTTTCTGGATTCCTAGTCATGGGGAAAGCAAAAGAATTGTCAAAGGATCTGTGGGAAAAGGTAGTTGAACTGTATAAAACAGGAAAGGGATATAAAAAGATATCCAAGGAATTGAGAATGCCAATCAGCAGTGTTTAAACTCTAATCAAGAAGTGGAAAATTAAGGGTTCTGTTGAAAGTAAACCACAGTCACGTAGACCAACTAAAATTTCAGCCACAACTGCCAGGAAAATAGTTTGGGATGCAAAGAAATCCTACAAATAACTTCAGGTGAAATACAGGATTCTCTGAAAACATGTGGTGTGGCTGTTTCAAGATGCACAATAAGGAGGCACTTGAAGAAAGATGGGCTGCATGGTCGAGTCGCCAGAAGAAAGCCATTACTACGTAAATGCCAAAAAGTATCCCACTTACAAAAAGCCAAACAGCACAGAGACAAGCCTCAATCCTTCTGGCACAAAGTAATTTGGAATGAGACCAAAATTAGCTTTTTGGCCACAACCATAAAACACTACATTTGGAGAGGAGTCAACAAGGCCTATGATGAAAGGTACACCATTTCTACTGTGAAACACGGAGGTGAATCGCTGATGTTTTGGGGATGTGTGAGCTACAAAGGCACAGGAAATTTGGTCAAAATTGAAGGCAAGATGAATGCAGTGTGTCATCAAAAAATACTGGATGAACGTGTGCATTATTCAGCCAGGAAGATTCGCATGGGACGTACTTGGACATTCCAACATGACAATGATCCAAAACACAAGGCCAAGTCGACCTGTCATTGGCTAAAGCAGAATAAAATGAAGGTTCTGGAGTGGCCATCTCAGTCTCCTGACCTCAATATCATTGAGCCACTCTGGGGAGATCTCAAATGTGCAGTTCATGCAAGACTGGAGGCTTTTTACCAAGAGGAATGGGCAGATTTACCATCTGAGAAGATAAAGAGCCTCATCCACAAATACCACAAAAGACTTCAAGCTGTCATTGATGTTAAAGGGGGAAATACACGGTATTAAGAACTGGGGTAAACTTTTGATCAGGGTCATTTGGCTAGTTTCTGTTGTCATTATGATTTAAAAACAGTAAACACAGTTTATTGATAATAAATGGCTTCAGTCAAACACTAACCATGAGTGAAAGAAAAGTTTGTGTTATCAATTATATTCTCTGAAAAATGGCCAAGAAATCAAATTCTGCCAGGGTAGGGAAACTTATGAGCACAAATGTACATATCCAAAAAAAAAACAAAACACATTTATTAATCAGTTTAGGCTGATATATTCTTCTACATATTTTTGGTAAAAAACAAAAATAAAATTTGCAATAGACGTATATAGGGGACCAACTTGCTATGGGGGCACACCAAGAAGAGAAGGAGCAAGGAATGCTGGTGGGGTACCAAAAAAGAGGAGCATTGGGGCTGCTTTGTGCAATCCAATTGTACGGAGCATTGGGGCTGCTCTATGCAATTCAATTGTACGGACATGGTAAATCTAAACCGGTTTGTAATTTACAAAAAAAATTATTGTTTACAATCACTTTAAGTCATCACATTATCATGACAGCCAGGGAACCAACATTCCCAAAGGAAAAGTCAGCAATGGCAAAGGATCCCATGCCCCCTCCTCTGCATGCTTCTCTGATTCGGGGGTTAGGTTTTCATTCAACATGTGGTTGTCTGATTACGCTTTATGTTAGGTATTTATCTGATGTTTCTATAAAAGTGTACCACCAATGACACAAAATCCAGACGTTGGCATGAATCCTGAGAAAATTATGTGATTGCAAAAAGCGTCGATAATCAAGTCACCATAAGTTTACAATAAAGTATATGGGTCCATATATATTTTGTGGTTTACAGTGGGCGATGGTTATAACACATTTATGTCTTTGGCTTTTTAACTTTTGCAATAAAAATCATTCTGTTTTACTTCACATGTGATTGCCATGTCTGAGTTGGTACAATTCGTGTTCCATTTTTCCCCCCTCCTTCTCTTGGGATGATCTAGGGGTTTCTAGTAGATATTTGAGTAGGGATGGTAACAGAGAACTTGTTGTATGTGTAATGAACCCACCCTGCATATTTTTGATGGAGCACTGGCAGCCTTCATGACAGTCACATTTAACTAGCTCTTGATTTCAGTTATAGATAAAATACAATACCACAACCAAATCAGTATTCTGGAAATAAAACACTACCTCTTCTTTGCTGCAGGCCTTCAAGAGCTCCAGTTTTCTTCAACTTTTTTCTGGCACTGACAAGTTGACTGCTGTCAAATATTTGGGTTAAGGGGGCGCCTGCAGGTGTTGGAGGTGCAGTGTCCTCCGGCTCCTTCTTGACGTGTATAACTCTGACATCTAAAGGTTCTGTCTCCTCTTTTAAACAAGGTGGAGGTGGAGGTGGTGGTGGTGGAGGGGGAGGTGGAGCAGAGAACACAGGCAGAGATTGGGGTTGTACAGTATCAAGTTCAAGTTTTTCACTGCTGAAAGTGGGAAGAGACGCGGTTTCAGGAAGTTGAGAGCTAACTGCGTCAGGAGGTAAGGAATTCTCTACAAGCTGTGGTTGTTTATAGATTGTATAAACATCCAATGGCTGTAACACTTCTAGTGTTTCCACATCAGGTATTCCTTGCGTCTGAATACTGACAGAGAGGGATTGCGGTTCATGAAGGCTTGGGGTAGTTTTTGCTGTGGGTTTCCTTCTGCCTGGAGTCAAACGAAATCTTGTTGACTTCAGTATTACTTGCCCAGGATGACGCTATGTATAAAAAAAATTAAAAAAAAAGACTCAGCGAGGTCAAAGGTAATAAAACAAATTGGGAAATATAACATTCCATAAATTGCATCAAATTGATTTTACTTACTCCAAACTTTCACAAACGTACAATTGCTGCTGGCAATATAAAGCCACCACAGCAGTGTCCTGATTTGCCACCAACCTGTTTAAATGTGCGGAGTCTATCCAAGGTCTTTTGTCGCTCCTGACTAAACCAAGTGTTCTTTTGTTCTTCCTCATCTTGCTGTTTGTCACGTTTCTGAAAACACACAATGCAAACATAATTATCAAAACCGACCTTATGAACAGTCATTAAAATCCAGGCATGACAACATTTAAGAGAAAGAAGACTACATGCAAAGCTCCATGGCAAACCTAATCTTATTTTACCAAGTGATTCGATGCAGTATTAAACCACAAAACAATATTTTATTATATTACCAATTCGTTGACACGGTGACTGCATTAGTTTCCTTTTTAGGCTTTTTTTTACATTATTTTCACCTGGTGATCTGGCCAGGAGGTCTGTTAATTTTCAACCTCCAATACCAGACCAAGCTGTCCAGCAAAAGTGGAAGTTAGAAGTTGACACAAACAATTTAAAGAATTGCAAAGGTAAATAAAAAAAAAAAAATCGATGTCTATACTTACCTGCTCTGTGCTATGGAATGGCACAGAGTGGCTGCGATCCTTCTCTTCTTGGGTCCCCCACAGGCACTCTTGGCCTCCCCTCTCTGTCCAGTACCCCCATGGTAAGCGGCTTTCCATGGGGGCACTCGTGCGTGCTCGCTTCCGAGCCCCGCTGCTGTGTCCATTGATACAGACAGCAGGGCTCAGCTCCAGCCCCCACATCGGAAGTGAGGGGAGAGAAGAGCTGCAGACATGCACGGCACTGGATTGAAGGAAGGCTCAGGTAAGAAAAAATGTGTGTTGTTGGGGGGGGGGGGGGATGCTGATGCCTAAACGTTTTATACCTTAATGCATGGTATGCATTAAAAAGGTAAAAATGTGTAGGCATTAGAACCACTTTTTAACTCGGACAGGGTATTTACAATGGTCAGCTATTAGGGCCCATTCACTCTAGCCTGCAAAGGATAAACTGCAAAGGATTAGTGCGCAGGCAGCAGCCGTTTTGGGCTGCAGTTCCATGCGGCAGGGAGTGTTACGATTTTCATTTTATCGCATCACACAGCTTTTTCTTTTTTTTTTTTTTACACATTTATGTGAAATGTACTGAGTGACACTAAGTTATCGTACAGCAGTGTGGTGCACTGCATTTGTTGTGCAGTGACATGCACGGCCATCAATTGAACTGGGTATTATGCCAACATGTTGGTATAGCTCTGGAACACAGAGAAAAACAATTGTTTTCTGTGTGTCATTGCAGTTACCTGCGTTTATCCATGAGAAAAAAAAAACGCAGGTAACTGTACGTAGGGTAAACAGATTTCCCTCGCCACAGGCTGACAATGATGCTATCCAAAACGTGTCTCCACTGCTCCTCCATTCAGAAGTGTGTTACTGGCTAGATCAAAAAATTAAGGAAAATTAAAAAAGGAACTAAGGAAACGAGTGAAGCCCCACAACCACTTTAAGACAAGCCTTTCCTGACATTTTGTTTACAAGTAAAAATCTATATTATAATAGGTAGGTATATATATATATATATATATTTTTTTTTAGCAGAGACCCTACAGAAAAAAATGGTGGTCGTTACAATTTTTTTATGTCAAACGGTATGATCGAACATCGCTGATGGCTCGGTTCTCACAGCTCCCCGAGCAAAGAGCTACTAACTGTCAATCAGCAGCTCTCCGCTCTGCCTCCTCTTCGTTCACTGGAGTGCTGAGCTATGGAGGGGCGGGGAGAGGCCATCTCAGGCTCTCAGTGGCTAGCTGACAGTCTGAAACAGGTATCAGTCCAGGCACCTGGCGGATCCAGACTGATTTCTGTAATGTCATCAGAGAGCGGACTTCAGCCTGCTCTCTGCTGAAAACGGGCCACATTAGTGCAAAACTATTTGCACTCCTGTGAACAATAGAAGCCCAGCCAAACAAGCTTTGGCTGGGCATCGCTTTTAAAGCGGAGTTCTGCTTAAAAAATTAAAAGTCAGCAGCTACAAATACTGCAGCTGCTGACTTTTAATAATCAGACTGTCCCAGGGTCCAGCGATGTGGGGGAACGAAGCCCCACTCGTCTCCCCCTTTACTAATAAAAAAGAAATAAAAATGCTATAAATCTATCCCCCATTTTGTAGACGCTATAAATTTTGCGCAAATCAATCAATATACGCTTATTGCGATTTTTATTTTACCAAAAATATGTAGAAGAATACATATCGGCCTAAACTGAGGAAAAAAAAATATATCTTTTTATATATTTTTGGGGGATATTTATTATAGCAAAAAGTAAAATATATTGCTTTTTTTTCTAAATTGGCGCTCTTTTTTTGTTTATAACGCAAAATATTAAAACCGCAAAGGCAATCAAATACCACCAAAAGAAAGCTCTATTTGTGGGGAAAAAAAGGGCGTAAATTTTGTTTGGATACAACGTCGCACAGGCGTGCAATTGTCAGTTAAAGCGACGCAGTGCCGAACCGCAAAAAGTGCTCTGTTCAGGAAGGGGGTAAATCCTTCCGGGCTGAAGTGGTTAAGTAAACCCCGCACCCACCCAAGTGCAGTCTGCCCACAACCTTTACTGTGTGGGCCCTGTCTGGTGTAGGCCTTTGCATCAAAAATACAAAATGTAAATGATGATCATACTGCGCAAATCCTCCATGGTCCCATTCAGTCCTATGGATAAACCATGCTCAGCTGGATGAATGGGGGAAGGTCTCAATCATAGAAAAAAAATAGGCCATCATGGCTGCAGAATAAAGACCGCAGGGAAGAAGGTAAATATTTTACTGAGCAGGGTGCATATAAATGATGTACAACTTCACTAAAAGGGCACAATTTAGCATAGCCTTAGCTTAAGTTGCAAGCAATTTCTTCTCTTTTGGCCATCAACTGAGCCTCTAATGTCACAATGTTTTCTTTTGTAGTTCTCGCCTACACAGCAACATTTCTGCAACACTTGCAAATACCAAATGGTAAATGGTCATCTAAAAAGCTTGTGTGGTGGTGATATCCACTATATATTTCTTTGTATGTAAAAATAACCAAGTCTATAGAAATCAAATGCCTGCATGTCAAATATACAGTTTAAAAACATACTAGTTGTGCAGCATTTGCTCCATATTCCTCGTCACTATGAAACTGTTGCTGTATCTTCTCTGTATGCTTGACAATACAGATCTCCTGAAAAAAATAAAGACAGGAAAGAAGTAAAAAATATGCCAATAAAAGAAAAACGGGTTTTGGGTAAACCAACAGTTCTTGAACTGGGAATCCAGGCAGATGGACTGTACACAATTTGTAATAAAATCATACAATTTATTAACAACAAAGATTAAAAGAATTCATACAATTTGATTATTTATCAAAAACAATACTAATACTGATAGAATTCATTGTGTATATTCATACACCAAGAGACAATGCTGATAAAGGATACAATTCCTCACATGCTGATGCGTTTCATCAGACTTTGCTTCATTTACCAGCATATACTTACCTTTCCTGTGTTGCCCATGCCCATATATGAAACTTCCTGGGCCAAGCGGCACAGTCACATGGAGGTAGCCTTGTGTAATCTACGACTCTAATGACTTACACGGGACATGTGTTTGGTCCCAGAAGCTGAAATAAGCAGTGGGGGAGTATGAAGGGAAAGGCTACATTAAAGTGAACCTGTTGCTTTAAACGGTGTGGATAAACCACAGGCTCGCTTGTTTGTAAAAGGTCTTAATTTTTTTGGGTTACATTCTGCTGCTGATAATGTAATTTACAGAAAGGATACATGAGAAAGGCAAAAACGAGAATCACAGATTTTAGTAACGGCACCTTTTTGTTTCTGAGGTAGGCTTTCTTGGCTGAAATTCTGCCACGTTTTGCTTCAAGCTGACGAACTTTCTGCTGAAGTTTAAGCAGTTCTTCTCTTTGTAAATGGATAGAAGCTGCCATGTCTTCGGTTGCAAGCATTGCCTCCATGCTTTCATATGTATCATAATAGACAACTTCATCTCTTTTTTCTGCGGAAACAAAGATAATAAAAAGGGAGGTGTTATTATGCAAACAGCTTTCTTATTTTAGTTTGAATAGTAGCTAAAGGTTATTGACAACTAATTGATAACCATCATCCTTTATAAATGTATACTAGGGCTGCACCGATACCTTTTTTTTTTTTTTAACAGACGAGTACCGATACTTTCGGTCAAGTACTCACCAGTACCGAGTACTTATATTTTTGTGGTGTGATTTAGGCTCATACAAAAAATTGTAATCATTATGATCACAGAATCCAGCTGAGCAGAGATCGGGATATGGGCGCTGTGATTGGTCCTCCCGATCATGTGACGGCTGTGTCCAATCACAGCCATCACAATGTAACTAGAAGCGCGCTTCTCTGTGACAGTTCTCCCCGCCAAGCTCAGTGGGGGGGGGGGGGGGGGGGAATCTGCAGATCTGTGACAGCTCTCTGTGTGAGGATGATTTTACACAGAGAGCTGTTACAGATCACCCCACAAACAGTACACCAAGCACCACTGATACCCCCCCCCTGTCCCCATAAAACATCTGTCTGTCTGTCCCCCATCACTGCCAAACACCAAACAAACACTGATTTGCGTTTTTTAGAAATGTAGCAGCAGCATTTTTGGTCAAAATTTATCAAGAGAAATTACTTATTTGCTAAATTTTATTACAGAAACTAAGAAAAATGCATTTTTTTGGAAAATCTTCAGTATTTTTTTTTATTTGTAGCGGAAAAAATAAAAACCCCAGCGGTGATTGCATACCACCAAAAGAAAGCTCTATTTGTGTGAAAAGAATGATAAAAATGTAATTTGGGTACAGTGTATGACAGTGTATGACTGCGCAATTCTGATTCAAGGTTTGACAGCAGTGCTGAAAGCTGAAAAATGGTCTGGGAAGGAGGGGGGTGAAAGTGTCCAGTATTGAAGTGGTTAAACTGACGTCATTTACAGAACAAAGTTCATTGATCTAAAAGAACCAAAAAAGATACTTTGTTTATAATCATCTCCCCAGCTAAAAATGTTGATAAACATTTGACGGCTTTTTTTATTTTTTTGACAGCTGTGAGGGAACAGAGAACGGCTCTGCACTTACATGAATGAATTGTGGAAATGTTAGATTAAGATCACAAGGGGGGTTGAATAGAGATTGCGTTTTTTTTTGTAACGATTGATCGTGCAGCTCTTTTAATATCGCTGGCGTTTTTGGCAACATACTGAAAACCCTAATTTTGAACGATAATTTTCATTGCCCGAAATTTCGGTGCATCACTAGTTTGTGACAGCTCCAGCTCTGTCTGGTGCATAAGCTATTGAAAGATTATTGTATAGAGCAGGGATATGCAATTAGTGGCCCTACAGCTGTTGCAAAACTACAAGTCCCATCATGCCTCTGGGTATCATGCTTGTGGCTGTCTGAGTCTTGCTATGCCTCATGGGACTTAAAGTTCTGCAACAGCTGGAGGTCCGCTAATTGCATATCCCTGGTATAGAGCAGGGATCCTCCAGCTGTTGTGGAACTACACGGCCCATGAGGCACTGTAAAACTGACATTTATAGACAAGACTGAGCATGATGGGAATTGTAGTTCCTGAACAACTGGAGGGCCAAAGTTTGGAAACCCCTGATATAGAGTATCTGATTTTTTTTTTTCTCAGTAGGAGCCACATATTCACACAAGCTATATTTTCTAGATGGTTAAGTTAGATTTTTTTTGATTTTATTGGCACTTGTTGCCTGTATTTTCAATTTTTTATGCAGGTTAGCACACCCCTGTGTGGGTTGCACCTCCTGGCTACTGTATATTTTTTCCTCTTGTATCATCATTGAAAAATCAAATAAAAAGATTTCTAAACAAAAAAAAATTAAAATGATGAAACGATTTCTGTGTGTACTTTAGGAAAAGACCTTGTTCCAGTGCTGTAGCAAACTGGACAAACAAGGGGAAATAATCAGTGTACTTTTCCTTGAAACAGAATGTTGCAACTTTTTTTATTAACTGTATTACTTAGTAAATGTGGTGCAAGTATTGAATTGAGACGTTTTATATAAATATAAGCAACACCAAGGTCTGGCCTGCATGTAAACACATGGATGGAGGAAATTCCCCTGCAAGCTGTAATGTCCACACAGCCACTAGACCTGCGGCTATCTGAATACCCAAACAGCCACAGCATCTGATAGGATGCATTACTATTAAGCTGAATATTTCCCACCAGGCTTCTTTCATTTCTCATTGCAAACTTGTTGAAGCTGGTGGTATGCCACAGTTCAGATTTGGGCCAATTCAGGAGTCGGATGAAATTTGAGCAGAGCATGGCCAGGCTTTACAGTTTTAAGGCCAATGTTTCTGGAACAGCCAGTATGACAACCAGAACTGTGCAGAGATAAGGACTAAATGTACTGCCCTTATTAAATAGGTCATTTGATACCATGTGTGTCCTTTTGTTCCTCAGGGAAAGGTTATGATCCAATACAAATTTGATTTGTATTTACAGCAATCCTGAAATAAAAAAATGTCCAGGCTAAGATGAGGATAACAGGTGTATAGGCGCTACACCTTTCCCACAAAAAATCTCCACCCGATGCTCAGACCTTGAGGCTGTTGACACCTCTAACATATCACAGTAAGGAAAGGGATGGTCAGCACTCAGGATGACCCCCAAAACATTTTTTATTTCTTTATTAAGTAAACATGTACAATGCTCTAAAACAGCCTACGCGTTTCAGACGTTAGTCCTTAGTCATGGCTAAGGAATAACGTCCAAAATGCATAGGCCGATTTACAGCATTGTACATGTTTACTAAATACATACTGTTTAGGCGGTCATCCTGAGTGCCGACCATCCCTTTCCTTACTAAGATGAGGATTAAACTGAGAATGAATGGACTATTATAAGCTGAAAAGATAGGCGACAGATTTTTGCGTAAACCAACTTTTGACAATCATGTTTCTTTAGATAGAAAGATTTTAGGCAATGCGTTTTCTTTAAGACACTATATGAATATACGATACATCTCTACTAGATCTAAACATAGTTATCTACACATAAAACATGAAGCACTCTCCATTTACATTCAAATCCAGAAAACAAAGTCAAAGAGCTGGCTTACACAAAATGTACAGTTTTATCTGACCTTTATGATAACAATAAAAACTTGCAGAACATATCTGTCAAAACACTGGAATGCTGTACGCGTTCATTTAAATAGAAGCCATGACTCATTCTTACTGTAAGGCTAGGCTGTCATCAAAAATGATTCTGAGATGCAGGGTGATATAATTAGACACAAGGGAGTCACGCTAATCAAATAACTGACACCCCATTTTATCTTCCTTGTTTGATATTTTATAGACTAATAACAGAGGATGATCCTCAGCAACAATAGCTCTATTCTGCCAGTAAAGTTCAACGTATATAGCAAAGTTTCAGTTTTTTTCCTCAATTCAAAAAGATGCTTCTAGCAAAAGGTTAACCATCATTTAACTGAAATAAAAAAATATATATAATAAATTATATAAAAATAAAAAAAATAAATAAAAATAAAAACGTGGTTTAAAATAAGGTGCTACTTATAGCAAAACTAAACCCTCCTATCATTTACAGCCAAGGAAGCAGCCATCTTAGCCTCAGCTTAATCTGCAGTTACCATGATGATGCACATGTGATCAAATACGACACCAACCATTTACAGGGGGTCCCCTACTTACAAACATCCGACTTACAAACCACTCCTACTTACAAACGGAGGGAGACAACAGGAAGTGAGAGGAAATCCACCCCTAGGAAGGGAAATTCACTCCTGTAAGAGTTAATATGGGAAAAAGGTGTCTCCACTGATGCTTTATCACCAGTCCATGCTTCCTTAACAACCCAAAATTTTCTAAATCCAATTGTCATTGGGACAGAAGGTAAGGTGAAATCTTCTGAACAGGGGCACAGACAGCAAAGCAAATGTTACAGGGGTGATAACCCTTCTCTATGTTATCAAAAAAACGTAAAAATAGATTTTTTTGTCTGGAGCTACACTTAAAAAATGTACCTGTTCCGACTTACAAACAGATTCAACTTAAGAACAAACCTACAGTCCCTATCTTGTTTGTAACCCGGGGACCCCCTGTACTGGCTTAAACAGTTGAGAGACTGTAGTTGGCATGTCTTGAATGTAACCATACTTTTCTTCTGGGTCATATGTAGCAGAGAGGAGGGGGGGGAATTTTAATTTGAGGGTGGAGATTCGCTTTAAAAAAAAAAAAGAATTAAACTGCACTTTTGGTTTGCAGTGCGCAGATGCAGTGTGGTTGCGCTTTGACATGATCGGTCAGGAAAAAAATGTCTGAACACTGTCACCAAATAAGCACACTGTAGAAAAAGACACTGAGGAATGCTCTACAACATAAATCTCACCCCTTTCCTTTAGAGAGAAGCAGTGTTAACCTTAGGACAGGAGTGTTCGGACATAACATTGAAGGGGTTGCAGTCCACAAAAGTTTATAGGAAAGGCTAATCATTTTGGGATATCTGACAATGCTGCACCAAGATTTAATTTTTTTTACAATACGGGAATTTTAATTGAAAAAGTCTAAAAGCATAAAGAAAAATACAAATAAAAATCAACACAAGAACTGTTTGAGCGGCACCAAGATTTTAGTGCCTGTTCGTTAAAGGGGTTGTAAACCTCAGACACGAAATATGAACAAAGCATATCCCTCTATAATTTGTACTTGTCTCAATTAAGAGCACTAAGTGCAAAAGGTGACAAGGGAGGGGCCTGCAGCTGATTGACAACCTCAGCTTTGTTCCTGTGTACTGTGTGAAGAGGGGTGTGTCCCTTCCCTCCAATCAGTTCTCTTCACTGAGCCTTGCAGAGTGTGACTTCAGCTCTCCGCCACCTTTCCGAACTCTCAGACAAGCTTTAAATATTAAGCATTTTCAATGGATGTAGCGAAGAGAAGATTGCAGATAGACAGGTACAACTTATGTAGGAGTTACAGTGCATCTGGAAGTATTCACAACGCTTCATTCATTCCACATTTTATGTTACTGCCCTATTCCAAAATTGATTAAATTCACAATACCATACCCCATAATGACAACATGAAAGAAGTTTGCTTGAAATCTGTGCAAATTTATTAAAAATAAAAAAATAAAAATGCAAAAAATCACAATGTACATAAGTATTCACAGCCTTTGCTCAATACTTTATTGAAGCAACTTTGGCACCAATTACAGCCTCAAGTCTTTTTGAGTATGATGCTATGAGCTTGGCACACCTATTTTTGGTCAGTTTCTCCCATTCTTCTTTACAGGACATCCCAAGCTCCATCAGGTTGGATGAGGAGCGTCGGTGCACAGCCATTTTCAGATCTCTCCAGAGATGTTCAATCGGGTTTAAGTACATTCAAGGACAGTCACAGAGTTGTCCTGTAGCCACTCCTCTGTTATCTTGGCTATGTGCTTTGGATCGTTGTCCTGTTGGAAAATGAACCTTCGCCCCAATCTGAGGTCCAGAGCGCTCTGGAGCAGGTTTTCATCAAGGATGTCTCTGTAGATTGCTGCATTCATCTTTTCCCCAATCCGGACTAGTCTCCCAGTTCCCGCAACTGAAAAACATCCCCACAGCATGATGCTGCCACCACCATGCTTCACTGTAGGGATGGTATTGGCCAGGTGATGAGTGATGCCTAGTTTCCTCCAGACATGACGCTTACCATTCAGGCCAAAGAGTTAATTCTTTGTTTCATCAGACCTGAGAATCCTTCAGGTGCCTTTTGGCAAACACCAGATGGGCTGTCATATGCCTTTTACTGGGGAGTGGCTTACGTCTGGCCAGTCTACCATATGGGCCAGATTGGAGGAGTGCTGCAGAGATGGGTGTTCTTCTGGAAGGTTCTCCTCTCTCCACAGAGAAACGCTGGACCTCTGTCAGAGTGACCATCAGGTTCTTGGTCACCCCCCTGCCTAAGGCCCTTCTCCACCGATTGCTCAGCTTGGCCTGGTGGCCCGCTCTACGCAGGTTCCTGGTGGTTCCAAACGTCTTCTTTTTATGGATGATGGCGGCCACTGTGCTCATTGGGACCTTCAATGCTGCAGAAATGGACCCTTCCCTGGATCTGTGCCTTGATAGATTCCTGTCTCAGAGGTCTATCCCTTGGACTTCATGGCTTGGTTTGTGCTCGGACATGCACTGTTAACTGTGGGACCTTATATAGACCGCTAGGTGCCTTTCAAATCATGTCCAATTAACAATTTACCACAGGTGGACTCCAATCAAGTTGTAGAAACAGCTCAAGGATGATCAGTGGAAACAGGATGCACCTGAGCTAATTTTAAGTATCATGGCAGAGGTTGTGAATACTTATGTACATGGGATTTTTTTATTTTATTAAATTTGCATTGATTTCAAACAAACTTCTTTCACGTTCTCATTATGGGGTATTGTTTGTAAAATTTTGAGAAAAATAATGAATGTAAATCCATTTTGGAATAAAGCTGTAACATAACAAAATAGGGAAAAGGTGAAAAGCTGTGAAAACCTTCCGGATGAACTGTATTTCATCTCTGAGGCCAGTCACTTCACTGGGTATTTTTAAGGGTTTACAGCCACTTTAAGGTTAGGAGCAATAAAAGAGAACAAAAGCTATATAAACATGTCAAAAGATCTAACCCTCTTCACTGTATCCAAAACTAAAATAATAAAAAATAAAATAAAAAAAGTCTTGCCTAGAGAACAGCCAATTGTACGAAAAATACCGCTTTTGAAGCAATCTCATGATAATCGGATCGTTGGTACAGAGGTTTCGAGAGCCAATTACGACAGTTCATCCGATATTATCCGACTGGATAAGGACAGAAATTTTTCTCGTACGATACCAGATCGTACGCTTTTCATTAAATCAGTACAGCTGTTGTTCTCAAATACAATACAAATACACTACAACACAGGACATCACTTCCGAATTTTTATTCTGTTGTACGAGAATTTTTGTAAATTTAATAAACTCTTCATGTTCGATATGCGACTAGCAAGCAAAAAAAACTGACGATCTGTCGTCTGATTTTCGGATAGCGTGTACGAGGCTTAAGGTAGGCCGACTTCATTGTGAAGTCTTTCAAAAATCCTTTAGAAGGCTTCCAGATATTATTGGAAGCATCTACCATTTGTTGCCATTACACGCACTACAGAATGTCTGCTATCCTATAATTAGGAGATGTAAGCAGGTGTTTTGTCGCTAAAATAGAAGGTTTAATCCTCCTACGTCTTGAAACATTACCTGACCTTTGAACTTACATTTAACTTTGCCTTGAGGGCAAAGTTGTACATGGAAATTGTTGTATAATGCTGCCTTTGAACATAGTACAGCTAAAACCTGTGCTTTTCAATGCAAAAAGGCTGAGCCTGACCTATGCTTACAATGCAAACACATATCAAAAGAAATTCTATGTTCAAAGGAATGATACGTAAAAGCAAGTCAAAAACAGTCTTTAGAACTGTCATCCACACGGTCACCATCAAATTAAATGGTGGATTTCAAACACAGAACAATTGATCTGCTTAAACAAATGCTTAGGATTCATTTACACCAGCAAGTTGCGGTAACAGATATTTAACCACTTGCCTACCAGGCACGAACACCCCCTTCCTGACAAAGCCATTTTTCAGCTTTTAGCGCTGTCACAATATGAATGACAATTGCGTGGTCATGCAACGATGTACCCAAATAACATTTTTATAATTTTTTCCCGACAAATAGAGCTTTCTTTTGGTGGCATTTGATCACCTCTGCGGTTTTTATTTCTTGCACTATAAACAAAAGAAGAGTGACAAGTTTGAAAAAACGCAATATTTTTTACTTTTTGCTATAATATCCAATTTTCTTTTAAACAAAATTTTTCCTCAGTTTAGGCCGATACGTATTCTTCTACATATTTTTGGTAAAAAAATAAAATAAAAAATAATTGCAAAAAGCGTATATTGATTGGTTTGCGCAAAAGTTATAGCGTCTACAAAATAAGGGATAGATTTATAGCATTTTTATTATTTATTTATTTTTTTACTAGTAATGGCGGCGATCTGCGATTTTTATCGTGACTGCGATATTGCGGCAGACAGATCTGACACATTTTTGGGACCATTCACATTTATACAGTGATCCGTGCTATAAAAATGCATTGATTACTGTATAAATGTGACTGGCAGGGAAGGGGTTAACACTAGGGGGTGATCAAGGGGTTAATATGTTCCCTATGAGAGTGATTCTAACTGTGGGGGGAGGGGACTGACTGGGGGAGGTGACCGATCGGTGTCCATATGTACAAGGGACACACCATCGGTCTCCTCTCCTCTGACAGCACGTGGATCTGTGCGTTTACACACACAGATCCACGTCCTGCTCAGTTACCGGGCAATTGCGGGTGCCCGGCGGCCACCGTGGCCGCCGGGCACGTGCATCGGGTCCCCAGCGACACAGCGGGCGGGCACCCCCTAGTGGCCACAAAGGAAATGCCGTCATATGACGGCGGCCCGCAACAACAGATGTTTCTTGCTGCCGTCATATGACAGTGGGCGGTCAGGAAGAGGTTAAAGAGCATGACGGGACAAGTCCTTGTAATGTTTCCTAAATTAAATTAGATCACCTCTCCTTGAGACTGAGGCTCGGTTCACACTGCCACAACCTGAAAGTCTTATGGTGTGACTTTGCCAGGCAACTTACTGGTGATTTGCTGGCGACTTGAGTACTACTTGATGCCACTTTGAAGCAACTTTCAGGGAATGCCTGGGTAATCTTCTTGTAATATTGGATCCAAATCACATCAATATAGATAAGGATGCGACTTGGAGACTTCTATTAAAGTCTATAGGCACAAGTCGGATAGAAGTCGCCTTGAAGTAGTACAAGAACATTTTCAAACATCGGAGCGACTGCAGTAGTGCTAATTAAGATAGTTCTCATTGATTAACATGGGATTTCAAATGTCACACTACTTGAAGTCGGATCCCAAGTCAAGGCAGTATAAACTGAGCCTAAGGCCCATTTCACACAGGCCATCTGATCAGGTCCACCTTTCAGTTTTTCAGGCGGATCTGATCAGATGGTCCATGCATCCCTATGAACAGGGGGGGGGGGAGGGTCTAGGCTGAAGGGACAGTGGAATTAGATATTCCAAGTGGTGCATCAGATCCACAGCTGAAGAAGTTTGGAACTTCAGGATCCAGCCAAAGCTCTATGGAGTCTGCATCATCTTCTGGACTTTGACTGACAGCCCGTCTGCTAATTGTTCTGCTGAAGCAGGCCATCTGGATATCCAAAATGGAGATCCCCTTAACTTAAAGAAAGGCCAGTATTTTTTTTTATCAAAACACCTGTGGTGCTGTAGCTAGGCCAAGGGGCAGAGCCACAAACTGGAACTGGATTCTCCAGATACAAAATGCAGTTTTGGAAAAAAACTAAACAAAACGCAGATAGCACTGGTGTGGTTGGAAAATAGGAACGATGTCCACCAAGGCCAAGAAGCCCATGATGAAGGGACGCAATCACTAACAGGCAGATTCCATATGGAACTTTTGTAAATAGAGAAATTTATTTAGGTGTTTTAGGCCCAGGGTCGGGGGCAACTCTTCCATTCAGTTTTAGAACAGAAAACAGGTTGTAATAATGATACAGTAGCCATGGCTGCCTTTCTGTAGAAGGCAGAAGGTATATACTGGACAGCATAAAGTAAGGAGGAGACAAGGCACAAAGTCCTAGGGACCCAGCTCAATTCTTCACCTCCTGTCCTGGTCAGATTAACCCCTGCAGGGGTCTTCAGGGTCTGGGCTCCACTGCATTGGCCTATGGTCCTGGACCTGTATAGCACCCTACAAGCTCTCTCCAGCTGCTGCAATGATGTGCTTCTTGTGGGGTCCAGTGCTAGCTAGCAGCATTACAGGTCTTCTCTGCTATCCTGTAGGGTCTAGGTACAGTCCCGCAAAGCGCTGTGAGCCAGATGGTAACGGGTCAGAATAAATACTGCTGTGAAAAGAGCCTTCAGTTTAAGTAGGACACCAGAAAGAATTGTTAAAAGATCAATTTCAGTGGTAAAGGAAACAATCTTTCAGAGCAGAGAAAGATCCATTCATCACCCATAGACACTAGCAAAAAACTGAAGGCATGCTGGAAGTAGGAGGGGTCATGCAGGGCTGAGTTTTAGATTTTCTACTTGCCAGTGTCCAATCACTTGCAAGTAAAGCAATACCAAAACAGTTACGGCATCTCTTAGGCCCCTTTCACACATGCGGACCGTATGTCCGTTTTTCATCCATCCGTTTTCGGATTAAAAACGGACATACATGCATGTCTATGGGATGAGCATCCGCTGACACCCGCTATCGTCCGCCTCCGCTGTGGTCCAATTCTGCAGACGGAGGAAAACCCTATTTTTTCATCCGTCTGCAGAGCGGATCGGATGAACACGGACAGACGGTCCGTGCTCATACGATCCCCCATAGAGGAGAGCGGAGAACTGACAGGGCGGTCCCCCTGTCATCAGCCAGCTCAGCGGGGATCAGCTGTGCGATCCCCGCTGAGCAGCAGATCTTCACGGGGCGGATCATTACGGATCCGCCCCGTGTGAAAGGGGCCTTAGGTTGCAGTCACTGTTTGCCTGACCATTTTTCACCCGTCTCCTTCGATTTTTCATTCAAATCTTGCTATGCTGTATGGTGCAGACAGGGCCAACCACACGTTGGAATTTAAGCGGATTCAGCTGGAATCAGACAAAATTTCAGCAGTGTATGGTCAGCCTAAAGGTGTTGTAATGCCTGTTTTTTTTACCTTAATGCATCCTATGCATTAAGGTGTAAAAAACTGTCACTGACCGGCACCCTAGCCCCCCCCCCCCCCCCCCCGTTTTACTCACCCGAGTCCTGTATTCCCAGCCGGAGACGTGCTCTTCCTCTCTGCCCGGGGTTTTCGGCTCTTGATTTGATAGATTGATAGAAGTGCAGCCATTGGCTCCCGCTGCTGTCAATCAAATCCAATGAAGCTGGGGGCCGAGTCCTACATCTGGCGTCTATGGACGCCAAATGCTATACTCGGAAGCGTGCCTGCAAGGTAACCCCCCGGGAGAGCACTTCTCTTAGGGGGTTATGCAATGCGGGGAGGAGCTACCAGCGCCGCCGGGGGATTGTGGAATTCAAGAATTGGGGCCACTCTGTGCAAAACGAACTGCACAATGGAGGCAAGTATGACATGTTTGTTATTTTAAAAAACTAAGCCTAACAATCACTTTAAGTTGGCTTATAAGGCTGTCATCTATATGAATGCTCGGAGAGCGAGAGAGATCTGTGCCTAGGATGTGTATTAACCTGAAAGCATGGGGGACAGAAGACCTGATTTCTGAATTTTACAAAATATGATTACTTTAAAGCTTTGTGGGGAATGTAGGTTATACTGTTAGAACAAGGTTTGTACAATGTATATGATAAAGCCAAGCTAAGGTCCACTTGCTCTTTCCAATGATGCAACAGCAACAATATCCCTCAGTGTCGCCACTGACATCTTTGTCCGGTTGTCCTCTGTATACAGAAATTTTTTGTCTGGTTGTCCTCTGTATACAAAAATTCACTAACAGGCTCAGGATGAAGTAAACACACACATGCCAACAGGATTTAATCTACCCAACACCATAAGCAATATTTAATTCACACACTATAGTTCCACTTTAAGTAACTGTGAATCAATTTACATTTTCATATATAAATATACAGAGTTTCAAAGATTTCAGTGAACAGACAAAGCATGTAACGTAAAGGAAATTTACCTGACATCTGACGTTTGATGCTCTCTAGCTGAGCTGTAAGTAGTAGCTCCTCACATTTGAGAATCTCAAACTGGACTTCATATAGCTGAAGCTGATGAGTATAATAATCTGCTTCTAACTCGTCTAATACAGCTATCGCTTCTTCTCCGCCATGTAAACTCTGCATCTAAAATGGCAAAAAAAAAAAGCAAGAATAGCTCATAGCACTGCATTAAACAGAACCTAGCCTAATAAGGGTAACATTGTTATAGTATTATGTTTGTCTTATGTGCTTCACTGGAAACTGAATTAAAATAAACATACAACAGACTGGAATAAAAAAGCCTAAAAGAAACAGGTTACTGGCATGGAAAAGATGCCAATGCTCCAATAACAGCATTTAAAGTATTTGTGCACACATTGCTCCAAAAGGCCATTGTAATACAGCCTATAGAATGCATATCTCCATTCACCTTTATTTTCGTAAAAGAAACAAATAAAAAAGGTTGAACACATTTATTTATGAGGCTGGCATGTAATAGAATAGCCCCATCAGTCCCTCTTAACTACGGCAGAGGGCGTGTGTCTTGAAGAGGTGGGGTTAATTACATACACAGTGGAGTAGTTCCAACAGGTGGGCGGGATTACTTCAGACAGGATTTTTAGTGTTAACGTGGTCACACCCCTTTAGGACCTGCTGGATTATATACGTGTAAAAGCTATTGAGATTTGAGCACATATCTTTCTTCTAATGTATTACAGGTCAGTGACCAGACCTAGGACTTGTAACTCTCCTATAACTTGCGTCGATCTGCCCCATACTGGCACTGTATCCAATGTTGCATTTGCATTTCACAGAGAAGAATTGGACTGGCCAGAGAGGGATTTACTTTGATGCAGTGGGCCCGCTTAAACATGTATTGCAATGTATGAACTAAAAATTCCAGAATTTTTGGGTGGGATTACTGACACAGCACGCCTGTACTGGCTAACACCACATGCAGTGTGTGTGTGTGTGTGTGTGTGTGTGTGTGTGTGTGTGTGTGTGTGTGTGTGTGTGGCGTTCCAGAACCAGTTTCAGTTTTGACAGCGGCTCTCGGCTGCAGTTTTGCTGTCAAAATTGAAGCTGATCCTGCAATGCAGCACACACCGAAGGGGGAGTTATTTCTCCACTGCATGATGTAAGACCACCTTCCCCACTGTGTGTGAATAGACTTGTCCCCTTACTATTTTCTAGGGTCTCTGCTAAAATGTTTATATATATATATATATATATATATATATATATATATATATATATAAATTATGTATGCATGCATGTATGTATGTATGTATGTATGTATGTATGTATTTGGGGGTTCCAAGTAATTTTCTAGCAAAACATTGATTTTAACTTTAGAAAGAAGTGTCAGAAAAAGATTGAGACTTTAAGTGGTTAAACCTCCTGCATTTACACAGCCCAGATTATTTGTTTACACAAGAAGTACAATGTTTCAAGTTGGAAAGTTGCTTCAGTTAAAGTGTAAGTAAAGTCCCATTTTGGACTTTCATCTACAGGTAAGCCTATAATGAGGCTTACCTGTAGGTAAAAAAAATATCTCCTAAACCTTTACGGTTTAGGAGATATTCCCCGTGCAATACGCCGCTGACTGCAGCGGCGCATGCGCACGGGAGATTCTCGGCTGAAAGGCCGGCAGAATACGAACCCTGCCGGGACGAAGTCTCCCGTGCGCATGCGCGGGAGTGACGACATCGCGGCTCCAGCCACTCACAGCGCTGGAGTCGCGATACCCGGAAGACACGCCGAGGCAACATGTCAGCGACCTTGGCGTGGACCAGGTGAGTTACCGACGCCTCGTTCTAAGGTAAGTATTTCATAATGAGCTAGTATGCGGTGCATACTAGCTCATTATGCCTTTTCCCTTACAGGTGTCTAAAAAAAAAAAAAAACATGTCAGCGGGTTTACTACCGCTTTAAGACAGGAGATCCGACTTGGAGGCAACTTCCATTGAAATCAATGGGTACAAGTCGCCTAGAAGTCAGGTTGAAGTAGTACAGGAACCTTTTCTGAAGTTGGAGCGGCTTCAGTAGTGTGCAGACAGGGATTCATTCCCTTACGTTGATTGATTTTGTTGCGCGACTTGAAGTTGGATTTTTTTTTATATGAAAGAATCGCCTACTCTCAGCAGGAGAGATCGACGGGGGGGGGGGGGTGAATCGAGATCACAATTTTTTTTGTAACGATTAATCGTGCAGCTATAGTGCTTACTGTGGTCAGTTTGAAATCGGGACCCTTAATAACTGGCAGGCTTTTTTTCCCATAATTGACAATTTTTTTTTAAGTTTTGATCATTCAATACAAAAATGCAATACACTAATACAGAGAGAAAAAAAAAAGAAAAAAAAAAAAAAAGAAAAGGAGTATTAAAAAATATAAATAATAAAAAAAATATATATTTAAATCAACAAACTTCTGTGAGTAGCACGGATGCGTCCAGCAAATATTGTACATGAATCATAGTTAATTAACAAAAGAAGGCTAAGATACGGCTCTGCAAACGTGAGAACATATTTCAGTCAACAGTTAAACGTACTCGGGATAGTAATGATCCTATTGCATGGTCTGCATATCCAGGGATAGCGGAAAAGAAGGGAAAAAAAAAAGGGGGGGGGAGAAAAGGTGTTTAATAGAATAAATCCAACCAGCTAGACTCATCGCTCCTGGACTCTGTACAAATTTGCTGCATAAAGCAGGGGTAAGCTCAAGTAATCAAGGGAGATCCATCCGGAGATACCAGCCCTCCCATATCGCCGTATGTCAAGCCACCCGATTCTCAAGCGGACCAACAGACTCCATAAGCTCCACATCTTTGATTCTGGCATAGAGATCTGAAAGTGTTGGGGGATATTGCTTTTTCCAGTGAAGGGTCACTAGGCACCTAGCTGCTGAGTGTATGCGTGGCCAATTTTTTTGCTAGCCCGGGGAGTTCAGAAGGGAGAAGACCCAGTAGAAACAGCTTAGGGGAGAAGGGAATATCTACTTCAAACAGCCGATGGAGAAGCCCCTGTACTGAGCGCCAATAAGGCTGAAAATATGGGCAGTTCCAATAAATATGGAGTAACGTGGCCCGGTCTTGAAGATATATCCAGCAGCGGTCCGAAGCCAATGGGTATATGGCACGTAGGCGAGATGTTGTCATGTACCAACAAAAAAGGACCTTATAAGTGTTCTCTTTATAAAGTGTACATATAGAGCTCTTAGCCACACAGGACCATATAGTTCTCCATTGTTCAGGAGACAGTCCCTCCACAAGATGTTCCTCCCATTTACGCATATAACTATGTTTCCCTAATGAAACTCAGTCAGTAGAATTTTATATATGTCCGAGGTCAATCCTTTCTGTGAGGGGCCAGATAAGACTAATCCTTCAAAAGGTGAGGGTATGGAGACCTGAAGACTCGGGGTAAGAGCGTAACGGTGTATAGGTACCCAAAGAAAGCAGTATGGGGGAGGTCTTGCTTAGTTCGAAGGTCGTCAAAGGATAGTAGTACCCTAGTTACCAGATTCAAGCGTCCATAGTGGAAAAGATTCTTTTGCAACCAAGGTGAGATCATCTGGTAGGTTAAACGCACCAGGCTTTTTAAAGAGAAAGAATCAACGAGTTAAGGACAGATATAAAAAAAATAAAAAATAAAAATAAAATCCTACATACATTATCCAGCCGGGCCAAATGCTATGGGCAGGCTAAGTCTGCAGTCCAGCAATGAAGGCACTGCAGCTATCAGAGGAAGAGACCAAAGGCGCTTAGTAGAGAAACTAACCCATTCAATTATCACTGGGCTGTCGAGAGCCCAAAATCTCAAAGTAGCAGAGATCAGCCTCCTAAAGAAAATATAAATATAGTTTTAAAGTGCAATTGGAGTGACAGAAATAGAGAACTCGTTAGATACCTGACACCGTAGTAACAAATTCCATTTTATAGCCTAAAGCTGGCCATAGATTCATTGAAATTCATCCAGTCTGGCAGGAACCAGATGAATTTCGATCCATCAATGGCTGTTCCTGCTCGACTATTGATTGACTTTCAATGAACAGAATGTTGGAAATTTTTCATCCAATTGGCTGCAATGACAATTAGTGTATTCTGACAGTGAAGAAGTCTCTGCTGTCAGAATACAACACAGCAGGGAGGATTCCGCAATCTACCTCATTTGTGTGGAGGGGGAAAGCCATTCTATTTTATACATTTTTTTTGCCTGAATGGCTTATTGAAGAAAAAAAAAATCCATCTATGGCCAGCCTTTTCTACTCAGTGATAGACCTGGTTCTCTGCAATATATATCTGTGTGAGGACACCATTACTGAGGAGTGCAGGAATTACTCAGTTCTGCTAGTACAGCTCTTTAGGCTAGTACTACTCTATAGGCCCTCCGATCCGATCCAACCAGATGGAAGGGGACAAATTCCCTTTTTATTTATTTTTTTAGAGGATCAGATTGGAGGCAGGCGGGAGTAAACGGACAAAAGTCTGTTTACATCTGCCGCTCTGAAGAGGTGAATTGAGGGTCCGATTGGGTAGAGCCAATCATGTGAAAAGGGCCTAAACTGCTTTCACACTGATGTGCTGTGGTTTACCCACACCGCGGGTGCAGCATAGTGCACCTGTGTCTATCCTGCAGGTTAACTGAACTTTGCCATAGACTCTGCCTGTGGCAAAAGCCAGCGCTGTACAGGAAGCATCGGCTTATGGGGCTCTGCTCTGCAGCCGCTTACTTCTTCTACCACCAGCTTCATTCACAGCACTGATGCTGTGGTATGACGGGTCGGCAACCTGCGATCTGGGCTTGCTAACTCACCATTCCAGAGCAGGAGGTCGCGGGCCACATGAGAGGGCTCCGCGGGCCACTGGTTGGCCACCCCTGGTCTAGAATGTGAAAGGCCTCCTCTCCCGGGCCGGAGGGAGCTAGACAGAATGTGGGCAGTATCATTTTTTTTTTTTTAATCAAAACCAAGTTTATTGAGCATATAACATACAAGAATGAGTATACACAGCTTAGGTGCAACAGGCACCATATAAACGGGGTGCAAAGAAGAAAATTTGACATGTCTAGGTGAATAGGAGCCGATTTACAGTAAAAGTGTTATGCATACATACAGGTAAATGCAGTGCCGTGGGCTTCATGGTTCCTTGCTGGAGATCTGTTCTATCACACGGTACTGGGTGCCGCTCCAGGAGGGGTGCGCAGGGTAGGCCGTACAGACTCAGTACATATAGGCGCCCATCATATTATGACGCCTGGGGGGGGCGTATTTGCTCAGGGGGCGGCAGGCCTCCCTTAGGTTGGGCAGGTAGCTGGGTCTTCGAGCCACCTGTCCCAGACTTTGTTGTATTTAGCTGGGCATCCACGGTGGAGGTAAAGTACCTTCTTATAGGGCAGAGTGGCGTTAATAGCAGCGATCCAAGCCTGGAGAGTGGGGGGGTTAGATTTGAGCCAAGTACGGGCAATTTGCATTCTGGCTAGAAAAAGGGACTCCTGCAAGAAAACTGTGAGGTATTTTTCTTCCTCAGGGAGTGGAAGGATCCCTAGCAAGCATTGGCGAGGGCATAGGGATAGGGGGGAGCCCATTCGGTCATGCAGGAATTTAATGATCTGTGACCAGTATTCTTGGACGTGCGGGCATGTCCAAATAAGATGGTAGAATGTACCCCCTGGGTCCCCACATTTGGGGCAGGAGGGGTCGTGGTCAGGCCTAAATTTGGATAGGCGTATCGGTGTGAGGTATGACCTATGGAGGATGTAGAGGTGAGTGAGCCTGTCTGATAGTTTAGGGGACACTAATTTGGAGACAGCGAGTGCATCCTCCCATTCCTCATGCTCCACCGCGCCCAGATCCGACTCCCACCTGGGTCTCAGGTCGTGTGCCAACTGGGTGGCCTCTGGTAATAGTAATTGGTTGTAGAAAAAGGAAATTAGTTTTTTGGGGTCCTGACCCCGGATGACATCCACGGCGGTCAATGACTCAAGCCTGGGGACAGAGCCGGAGAATTGGGAGCTAAGAGCATGTCGGAGCTGGAGGTGGCGGAAGAGCATGTGGTTAGGGAGGTCGAAATCGTCTTTGAGGGCCTGGAATTGTCTGACCCTGCCTCCTCTCAGAACCTGTGAAAGGAACACTATGCCCTTGGAGATCCAGAGGGCCTGATCTGGCACCTTGAGGAGCTCAGGCAGTTGGGAGTTGTTCCAGAGGGGAGTGTGAGCATGGATGAGCGGGACTTTGGTCTTGTTGATTGTTAGCTGCCAGATTTTACAATGGTGGGCTAGCATGGTTTTGCAGGGGGTGGGGGGGCCATGAGTGCCGCAGAGGAGGACTTGTAGCGGGTGAGAGATCAGGCCCGTGCGGGGCGAGCAAACTAGCGTCAGGTATCTGTCTTTGTCAGTCTTGTCAAAATAATAAAAATGGGAGAGTTGAGACGCTATGTAGTATAGGAGGAGGTCAGGAAGAGCGGTACCCCCCAGGTGCACAGGGCACTTCAGGGTTTTCCAGGAGAGCTTGTGGCGAGATGGGCCCCAGACAAAGGTGTTGAGGATGGCTTCCATGGATTTGAAGATCCTTAAGGGGATACTTAGGGGGGCATGCCAAAACACATAGAGCAGCTTGGGGAGGAGAATCATCTTTATTAGGTTTATGCGCCCCATAACCCCAAGGGGGAGCCGGGACCAGGTCTGAGTCTTGGACTTGAGAAGGGCGAACAGTGGTTCAACATTTAATTTTATATATTCTTCGGGGGCTCTGGTGCATTGCACACCAAGGTATTTTATCTGGCTTGCCCTGACAAGCGGGAGTTCCGCCTGGGGGGCCGATGGTGCCCCAAGGTCCAGTGGGAGGATTTGGGATTTGGCCCAGTTAATTTGTAGCCCTGAATACTCGCCGAAGTGTTTAATAAGTTGGAGCGCGGCCTCCAGTGAAGGACCAGAGTCCTCCAAGTAGAGGAGCATGTCGTCGGCATAGAGACTTATCACCTCAGTAAGCTGTCCCGTTCGGAGGCCTTTGATGTGGGGGTGTGTTCGGATTGCTATAGCCAGGGGTTCGACCGCAAGGGCATAGAGAAGTGGCGATATTGGGCAGCCTTGGCGGGTGCCCCTGGAGAGTTTAAAGGAGTCAGAGGTTCTGCCGTTGACCTGGATCCGGGCGGTGGGAGCCTGGTAGAGGAGTTGTATCCATTTAATGAATTTGGGGCCGAAGCCGAATCTGCGGAGGCACTCCCAGAGGTAGTGCCACTCCACGGAATCAAATGCCTTTGCGGCATCCAGACTCACCACCACCCGGGACCCAGTGTTGTCATGTGTGGCCTGTAAGTTCATGTGGAGCCTACGGAGGTTGAATGCCGTGTTTTTGTTGGGCATGAAGCCCGTTTGGTCTGGGTGGATTAAACTAAGAATGACCTTGTTGAGGCGGAGGGCAAGAATTTTAGCCAGGATTTTCACGTCGAGCTGTAGGAGGGAGATGGGGCGATATGACTCGGGGAGGAGGGGGTCCTTGCCTGGTTTGGGGATGAGGACAATGAGGGCCTCCCCCATGGACTGGGGAAGGGCCTCAGAGTCGAAGATGTGGGCATAGAGTTTCTGTAGCTTGGGGATAAGGGTGTCTTGGAAGTGTGTATAAAATTCTAGGGGGAGACCATCAGATCCTGGGGACTTGGAGGTTGGGAGAAGGGACATCGCCTCAGCGATGCATTCGGTAGTGATAGGTGCCTCGAGTTGGGTCGTCTGGAGAGAAGAGAGGGAGGGGAAGTCAACAGTCTGGAGGAACCGGGTCAGGTCTGTCGGGGTATGGTGAGCCGTGGAGGTGTAGAGGGCAGAGTAGAATTGCTTGAATTCCCCAGCCACTTGATCAGGGTCAGAGATCATCTCCCCCGATGAGGCCCGAAGTTGGACCACCACGGGGGGTGTGAGGTCAAGGTGAGCCATGTAGGCGAGAAGCTTGCCCGCACGTTCCCCATGCTCAAAGATGCGTTGTTTGCTGAAGAATATGCGTTGCTTTGCCTTTTCAAAATGTAGCTGATCAGTCAGTCTAGATTGCTGTCGGAGGAGGGAGGCATTGCTTACGGAGGGGTCGGCAAGGAACGTCTGTTCCAGGGAGCCGAGCCTCTCCTCCGATTGTTGCAGTATGTTCTTTGATGTGGCTTTATGTCTATTAATGCGGGTGGAGAGAATTAACCGGGCGTGGGCTTTAAAGGTCTCCCACACCGCACCCATTGGCGCAGTGTCGAGGTTGGCATTAAAGAAATGTGACCACTCACGGTCGACCGCCTCCAGGTCCGGTAGGACAGAGAGCCAGAACGGGTTCAGCCGCCATGTGCGGGGAGATGGGGGAGCCGGTAGTCGCAGAGTTGCCCAGTAAGGCGAGTGGTCCGAGAGCACTCTGCTTCCGAACCCCACCTCAGCGACGACCGGCAACAGAGCGGGGGACACTAGTATTAAATCAATACGTGACATGGCCATGTGTGAGGGGGTGAAACAAGAGAAGGCTATTTTGTCCGGGTATTTATATCTCCAGGTGTCTGTCATGGCAAATTCTGCGAGCAGCCTGCCAAATCTAGTGGTGAGAGGCGGGGAGGGCACTTGGGCGGATGTACTGAGTCTGTCTAGGCTGGGATTGATAGTCATATTGAAGTCCCCAAGCCACATTGCGGGCACCGTAGGGTGTTGGGCCATGAAGGTCAGGCCCTCCTGAAGGGCGCCGAACTGAAATGGGGGCGGTATATAGAATGCCAATAGGAGTAACTCGAGCCCACTTACAGTGGCATGGATGAAAAGGAATCTGCCCTGCGGATCCGACCGCAGGTCATGCAGCTGAAATTGGACTGTTTTGGCTATTAAAATGGCGACCCCCCTGGAGCTGGACGTGTGGGGGGCATGGTATAACCACCCCACCCACGGCCTCTTGAGTGACATTTGGGCCTGGCCCACTATATGTGTTTCCACGAGGACAGTGATGTCTGCTCGTGCGGCCTTGAGGTAGGAGAGGACTGCTATTCTTTTGGGTTTAGCGCCAAGGCCCCGCACGTTCCAGGTGACTAGTTTAAGTGATGCCATGCAAGGGTAGGAGGGGCGCTGTTTGGAACCGGAGCTGCAGAGAGAAACCCACGGCACATATTATCAAAAGGAGATATACACTGCACAACATAAGGCATATAGGCATACATTGTAAAAGGCACGTCAGGTAGTACATGGAGCAGAGCAAAAATATATTGCATGTCAATTGAAATGAAAATAAACATATAATTGTAAAAAAAGGGGGGGGGGGGAGAAAATAGAAAAACAAAGGGAGTTGAGTTAGCAGCCTTATTAACGCTAACAAGAAAATAAAAAACTTTTCGCCATCTCTGGACCAGCGTGGCGAACCGGAGAAACAGCCACCCACCACAGCCATGGGGGTAGCAGCTGGCCAGGGAAACTGAGTTGCGTTTACCGGTGTGGACCGCCGGGTGGAGAACTCGCCCGGGTCCCCAAGAGTCAATCGGGAAAAGGGGGGCGAACAAACGTTCTAACTGCAGAGCACACAATGGGGCAGAGGTGCTAGAGTGTCTACCATGCAGGTGGAAGCAGGTAGAGCGTCCGAGTGGGATAGGGTAAATGGGGGTCATTGGGCAGGGAGGTGGTCCAGCATGTGCCACTAAGACACTGTGCTGGAGACAGGCAGTCCAGGGAGGATGGGGTCTCCGGGGGGCACACAGTACTGTTACAGGGAGGAAGATGGTGGGGGAGAAGGAGGGGGAGAGGGCACAGGTAACTCACAGTTCTGTTGTTGGTGGATTGTCCTCAGTGTGCTTGCTCAGTGCGCTTGACCCGGAACCGATGATTGCAATGCTTGTTCTCCGGATCATGGTAGCGGAGCTTTAACGAAGTTCACGGTGTGATGGCCAAGTCAGGCGGATAATTCCGGGAGGCTAGGTGAGGATGTCAGTCGGATCATGTGGAGGGTTGGTTCACCTGTACAGGCATTGGTCGCGGGGGGTTGAGGTGATTGGTCGGGACATCAGTGTGCCGGGCCGGCTGGCTCCCGGTTCTCCAGCCACGAGATCACTGCTGCAGGGTCTTCGAAGAACTGGGCCTTCCCATCGCATACGACCCTAAGCCTCGCCGGAAAAAGCATGGCGTAGGGGAGGTGTTTGGCGCGGAGCTGGCGCTTGGCTTCTGTAAATTGTGCGCGTTTTTTCTGTACCTCCGCGGAGAAGTCTGGAAACACTGCGACGGTCACATTCCCGACCGGAATGTTACCCCTCTCACGGGTAAGGCGCAGGACGGTGTCTCGATCGCGGTAATTTAGGAGCTTTGCAATGAAGGTTCTAGGGGGCGCGCCGGCAGGTGGTGGGCGAGCAGCGAGGCGGTGGGCCCGCTCAATAACGAACGTTGATGAGAAGGCCTCTCTGCCATATGTTTTGATCAGCAAATTCTCCAGATATGTAGGGGGGTCGGAGCCTTCCGCGCGCTCCGGCAGGCCAACAAAGCGGAGGTTGCACCTCCTGAGTCTATTCTCCATGTCGTCCTGCTTGTGCAGGACGACGCTGAGCTGGTGCTGGAGCTGCTCTGTGGTGACCTGCAGGGGAGCAATGTCCGCCTCCACGTGACTCACCCTCCGTTCTGTCTCGGCGGTCCGGTCCCTCAGCCTCTGGATGTCCTGCCGGATAAGAGAGACATCGACCTTCACCTCCTCTATCTTAGAGGTGAGTGTCGCTTGGCAGAGGGAGACTGCTTCCAGGATCTTTGCTGTGCCACCGGCTGCTGGTTCCGGCGCCTGGGCCTGGTCGGCGCCATCTTCGTCTCCGCTCCCGCGGCCCTCGTGGCGGTATTTCGCCAACTTGTGTGCGGCCTCGGAGACCCGTTTCGGCGGGGACATGGTTGCGGAGGTGCAGGTGGAGGTCCCTGGTGCTCGGGTGTCTTTTTGAGGGGGGATAACCCCGAAGGATGAGTAGATAGGATGTAGGCTCGGACGGAGCTCTCACTCTGCACACCCTACTCCATGCAGCTCCAGGCCACGCCCCGGCAGTATCATTTTTTGCATATGGTGGAACGCTGTAGACTTTTTTTGGAAGAAAACCCGGATCTGTCCCTAAGATTATTCTGTCTGGAGAACATCTCAGGAAAAGCTCAGCAATAGATAGGGCATGCATCTCGCTAATCCTGCGGGCTAAAGTTACTGCTACCTGGGGGATCGTTTTCAACCTGCACAACTCTATGGAGATATCTTGCAAAGGGACAAAAAAGGGGCCTATGCAAGATTTAACTAAAGATAAATCCCACTTCGGGAATAATTTGACCGGCATAGGTCTACCCCTAGCCATAGCTCAAAAAAAAAAAAAAAAAAAAAAACAAACACAAATCAAATGGCTCTAGATAAGGTTTTCTCTAGAAACAGACAGAGCTGCCTCCTGGGCCTTGAGGGTGCTCGCTGCTAATCCCTTCCCCATTCCCTCATGGAGAAATTCTGAACAGAAATGAAACTATTTATCAAAGTTTTTTTTCTGGAACACCAGGAGTTTATAATACTTCCAAACTTTGGAATAAATTGCACTGGTTACCTTTTTCCTTCTTGATAAAAGGTTGTTGAAAAGCTTTTGTGACAGGCCTCTGCGTCTTAGTAGGTCCGCCAGAAAACAGGCCATCAGGTTAAGATATGCTGGGTCTGGATGAATGATGGACCCTTGACTCTGTAAATTCCTTCTAACTGGTAATCTCTAGAGGGCTTTGCTGACAAGTTCAGCAGGGCTGAAAACCAAGGTCTTTTTGCCAAAAGGGTGTGATTAAAATCAGATCCTTGGATTCCACTATGAACTTCGCTAGCATCTGCGGGATCAGTCAGAGGGGGGAACACCCACTTGTGAGCCAAGGCATCTAACCCCATAGCCTGATCCACTCTGTAGAGCAAAAAGAAGGCAGGTGTCTTCGGGTTTCTCTGGTTCGCAAAAAAAATCTACTTGAGGTAGGCCCCAAAGATCTCCTGATTTAATGACCATTCGCACTCCTTTATCCTCCTTCTGCTTAGAAGGTCCACTATAACATTTTGTGTGTTTTTCAAGTGCACTGCTGACAGCGAAGCTAGATTTTGATTATGCCCAGGATAAGATCTGATGTGCCAGCTCCATCAGTCGCCTTGCCTGTTTTGTCAGGTATAAAACTGCTGACATGTTGTCTGACAGAACCTGAACATGCTGATTTTCTAAGGAACGCCGTAAGAACAAAAGACTTAGTTGAATCGCCCTATGTTCTCTCCCATTGAAGGATCTTCCTTTAATTTAGGGAAGTCCCTGAATCAGGAGTTATGTTTAACATAGAAAGAACAGAACTTCTCACCATTAAGGGCTACGTTTGGGCTGCGAACCCAGAACCTCAGTGCTTGTAGGTGGAAATGCTAACCTCTAAGCCACTGTGCTGCCAGTTGTTCTTGTAGCAAACTTGATCTTTTCCATTGACTCCTGGTCCGACCACTTCTGGAGCCTATCCTATGGCACACGTGGGATTTGAACTCGCAACCTCATGGTTACTAGCAGGGTGCATTTGCCCACTTTTCCTACTTTCTGTCTAGTCCCTCTCTAGATCCGGTAATCTTATTTGCTGTGCCATTCCAAATCATTTAGGTGCAGAGTCATTCGAAGATGGTCTGCCAACTGAATTTTTGGACTCTGCAAATAGTAGCAGATCGTCGAAATAGGGTACTATGGTGACCCCTCTCTTAGGGGTTCTAAGGCTTGTGCCATTCTTTGGTAAAACTCTGGGTGAGGAGGAGAAAAGACCAAGAGGTAGAGCCCCGATCTGCCCTATTTTATTTCTCAGATAGACTGCCAGCCGCTTAAACTCTTGAGATGAGTTTTCAATTGGGATGTGTAGATTTGCGTCTCACAGGTCTATTGACGCCATGAAACAATTGGAATGAGCAGATTCCTTAAGAGAAAAGATCTTGTCCACCCGAAAACTTTTGTACCTGATGGATCTGTTTAGGATCTTCAAATTCAACATCAACTTTCCTGAAGGTTTTTTGCGTAGAAAGATGTGGGAATAGCCTTCCGCCTCCTGCTCCCTCGGGACCGCTGTTGAATCAGTTTCCTTAAAAGGGACGTCATGGCCAGGGCTTTCGCTTGATACTTTGGGAGACTGGTTATATAAAACCTGTTCGGGGAAGTTCGGGAAAATTCGGGATTGCCTCCTCCCACTGCGGTCAGAAGGCTTAAAGCCTTCCCCCCACTGCAAGGTGGCCGTCATTGCTTTTTTGCTCTTTGTTCTGGAGACCTGAGGAGCATGCCCCCTCTACCTCTCCCCCTCTGGGGGGGGGGGGGGGACTATTTTTTGGCAGCGTAGGAAAATACTCTAGTAGATCCTTTCTTGATGTACCGACCCTTTAAATGCTTAACCCAGCATTTAAGGTTCCTAGTGACCACTGTAGAAGCCATCGCTGGTTTTACGTTGGACAGGGACTAGCCCTGAGCTTTCTTTAGTAAGGAGTCTGCCCTCTTGTCCATGGCATCTTTTGAGCATACCTGTGTCCTCAAATGCCCGGTCTGTGCATCTTAAGACCTGCGAGAAGGCAGCATCGATCCTCTAACCCTTGAGCCAGGAGCTATGTTTAACCACATAGGAAGAACAGAACTTCTCTAAATGACGTGATATGTTTGGGTTGCGAACCCAGAAAGTCAGTGCTGGTAGGCGGAAATGCTAACCCGTTAGCCACTGCTTGAATATCAAGGATGGTATAAATTATTTTTAGGAGATCATCCGCCTCTTCCCAGGATGATTTGTAATGGGAGGTCCTCGCCTCCTCTGAGTCTAGCGTTGAAGGAGGTATACTCTTTCTTCTTCCGATTCACGCTCACCTTTTTGAGGTGGGTAGCAGAGGGTTGGAGCGGAAGCTCTGTTGCTAACCTGACCTCCTCTTCAACTGAGAGCGCACAGACCCCACGGTTTCCGCATGCTCCTCCTTACTGAGAAGAGTCCTATGCATTGCTGTGCGGATTCCGTCACTAGCGCTGCAATACCACGCAGAGTGGTTTAGGCCAGGAGTCCCTTAGCGGATTCTTACAGGCGGGGCTTTTTCCCCCAGAAGGACCTCTCTCTGATTTGGCAGTGGTTTCAACCCCACGGTCCAACCAGGTGCCACAGAGCCTTTAATGAAGGCAAAGAGAGAGAGAGAGCAGAAATGTACCCAGGAAACATCCCTTTCCTGTAACACAGAGCTACCCCATTCTGCTATACTGCTAAAAGAACATTAAACCTCTATCAGACAGCACAGGCTTCCGTGGAAGGACAACACAACAAAGCAAACACCCAGTGAGTAAGATTAGAGGCACCTCTGTACCTCTCTTACCTGGGTCTGGCTGGTGCACCAGGCGCCTCTATCCTGTAGCCATTGCTGCTGCCATTCCGGCTCTTTAAAAATTACCCTTCCAGCGTCCTCTCCTTCCATACTGCTCGAGGGCCAGAAGGACACACCAGCCGATGACCCGCCTCTTCCTCCTGCGTTCCAATGGCCAGAACCACTTGCCGTACGCCCAACTCAGAAGTCCCGCCTACCAGAATGACGCCACCCGCCCTCCTGGACTCGGATCTGACATGCCGAGAGCCCTGGGCTTTCTTAGCATGCCTGCTGCCTGCTGCCTGCACGCCCGCAGCCTGCAGGGGGTGCTGGGCTGGTCACAGATGATTCCTGGAGGTTCTGCCAACCCCTCTCCCTAAGAAGGAAACACTAAGACCAATGTGGAAGGTGGAAGCAGCTGCATTTAAAGGGCGTTGTCACGGCAGCATTCCCTATGAAGAGTGGAGCTACGCTCTCTCCAAGGTGCTGTCCTGAAAGGCGAGGGGAGAAAAATGGATCAAATAAATAAATAAAATAAATACACTGAATTGTACCGAATTGGTGCAGGCATCATCCTGGTACTGTTTTTTTTTTTTTTAGAGCCAGCTCTCTTGTAATAGCAATCGGAGTAGTTAACTAGCTGCTCGATTGCCATTACAAGCAGTGGATTGTTCCCGCCTTCCTGTGACTTGTTCGGCCTCTCCTGTCACAGAAAAGCCAAGTCTGACCGGAAAGCCAAGTAAAGCTAAGATAGGCTTTGATCTAGAGGTCGACCAATATGGGTTTTTCTCTGGCCGATGCCGATGCCGATATTTAGAAATCGCTGCGGCCGATGGCTGATATAGGATGCCGATTTTTTTGGGCCGATATGTTAGACCGATTTTTATATTTTTTTTATTTTTTCCCTTCATCTCATAAAATCTAACAGACACCTTTCACACTGGGGCATTTTTTCAGGCGCTTTTGGGATAAAAATAGTGCCTGTAAACTGTCTGCAAAACGGCTCCCCTGCAGTCTGTGTGAAAGCCCGAGTGCTTTTACACTGAAGCGATGCGCTGGCAGGACGTTAAAAAAAAAAGTCCTGCAAGCAGCATCTTTGGAGCGGTGTTAACTTCTCCTCCACCACTCTTGCCCATTTAAATGAATGGGCACCGCTGCCGAAGCGCCTGCAATGCGTTTTGGCAGCGGCGATTCACGGGCGCATTTAACCCCTTCCTCGGCCACTAGCTGGGTTATAAGTGCCCCACTAGCAGCCGAATAGCGTCGCTAAAATGACATTGATATTTTTTTCCAAAAAAATTGCGTTTGAAAGACCGCTGCGCAAATACCGTGTGACATAAAATATTGCAACAACCGCTATTTTATTCCCTAGGGTCTCTGTTAAAAAATATATATATATAATTTTTGGGGGTTCCAAGTGATTTTCTAGCAGAAAATACAGGATTTTTACTTGTAAGCAACAAGTGTCAGAAAAGATTTAGTCTTTAAATGGTTAAACTGAGAACTTCTCCACAAGGGGTTCAGTTCATTCATAAGTATAAACATTGTATCGCTTTGGTCTTTTCTTGGCAGACTGCCCAGAGAGGAGAAGTCGCTCCAGGGGAAGACTGAGGCAACTTGCATTGACTTCTATTATAGAAGTCTTTTGCAAGTCATGGCTGAAGTTATAATCGGCCTTTTTTATCAGCACAATCGGCCGATACCGATTAATTAAAAAACGCCAAATATCGGCCGATATATCGGTCGACCTCTACTTTGATCGGCTGTTTGTGATAGTAACCCAGAAGCGATGACATGCCATCATTTCTGGTTTACCCAAATGTCAACAGTGCCATTTTTTTAAAATCGAAAGTATACAAAAACACAGATCTTGGTGTTTTGAATGCTTTTAAGGGTAGAGGAGGGATTTGGGGTCTTATAGACCCCAGATTGCTCCACAAAGTACCCGTACCGGTCACATGCCTATTGCTCCCACAAAGGATGTTTACATTCCTTGTGACTGCAATAAAAGTGTTAAAAAAATTTAAATAAATTAAAGGAACAATGTAAAAATTTTAAATAATAAAATTAAATAAATTTAAAAAAGTGCCCCCGCCCTCCTGTGCTAGAGCACAAAGGCAAACACATGCATCAGTCCTGCACGCACACAAACAGTGATCGTCCCACAGATGTGGGGTATCGCCCCGAACGTCAGATCATAGGCAGTAATTCTAGCACTAGACCTTCTCTGTAAATCTAAAGTGGTAACCTGTAAAGGCTTTAAAAGCATTGCCTGTGGATAGTAAAACTTACGTTGTTTGTTGTTGCTGCAGGGGCGTGCGCAATTTTAAACCATGACACGTTTGATATTCATTTACTGGCACAACATCTTTTACATTTTACAAAAAATTTTATTATGTATTTTTGCATTTGCATTAATTCACAAAAGTGTATTTTTCCCCTCAAAAAATTGTGTTTGAAAAACCTCTGCACAAATACCGTGTGACATAAAAAAAATTGCAACACACACCATTTTATTCTCTAGGGCTTCTGCTTTAAAAACATATATAAACGTTTGGGGGTTCTAACTATACTTCTAGCAAAAAAAAAAAAAAAAAAAAAGATTTTTACATGCAAATAAGAAAAAATTGTCAAAAAAAGGCCTGGAGCTGAAGTGGTTAAATTAGATTTTCAAGGCGTTTTACCAGTCATTTAAAAAAAAAAAAAAATCCCTTTGTTTAAAAGAGAAATGTAATTTATGGCAAATGAGGAGACAGAAATGCCATGGGTGGGCATGCAAAGAACCAGGAGGAAGAAGTCAGTTTTTTTTTTAAATGGAGGCATTAGAAGCGTGGGAAAGTTAAATCTGAAGTTTAGTTTAATATTTTTTTTTTTTTTTTTTGATACAGCACCACACACAATACCGTATTTGTGGAGCCGTGGGCGGTAGAGCATTTGAATGACAGGACTGAACCACCCATTTGCAGAACACGATGCACGTGGGATTGTAGTAAGATAAAATCTATCAATATAGGAGAGAGTAGATGTGTATGGTGTTGTAAAAAATAAATAAAAAAAGAATTGTGCTAAACTTCAGCTTTGAGAAGACGCCTGTTTCACTGAACACATTTTAATGGCCATGGCAGTTTAGTAGGGGTGGAGGGGGTCCACTTTAAGAGATCTGATGAACCTCTGACTCATGGAAAACTTTGTAAAAAGACAACATTTAAAATGACTAGAGATGCACAGAAATTTCGGTGGACAAAAAAAATATGGCACAAAAAAGCAGTTTTTGGCATTTTGCTAAGAAAAAGGTGCAGAAAATTGGGCAAAAAATGCATGCAATTTTGCCACGATTTAACTACCATTATGCTGTGATTTTACTGTGCTTATGGTGTGTTTTTCATAGGTGATGTGACTCAAAAAGTGCATCAAAAACATAAAGGGTGCGTTATTGATGTGTTCTCGCTGCGTTTTCAATGCATGTCAACGGGGAGGTGTGTTTTTGGTGCGTATATTTTAACTGACCAAAAATGCAGCAAGCAAGATTTAACACCGCAGCTGAAGTGCAACGGACCAGTGTAAAGACATCCATAGAATTTAAAGACATACATTTTTCTTGAGCTATTCTTGCGCTAAAAAAGGTGCAGATAATGGCCGACAAATTCATATTCATTTAAATTCACAATATTAAATTAAAACGTAGATTACAAGTATATATATATATATATATATATATATATATATATATATATATATCATACATTTTCAGCCAAGCACATCCTGAATTTTCGGTTTCAGCACCAAAATGTCTATTTAGTGCACCTCTAGTAAATACACTTGTTTCAAGTGTCACAGTAATGTTTTAATGTAAATAAGAAATACACTTTTATTTTTTCTAATGAATGACCTTTTATTAACTTTTTCTACCGCTTTATTTTGACATCTTTTATACTTAATTTTTCAATTATGAGTATTTTAGCCCAGATCTCACTAGATCATAAAGTCTAATCTTGCCTGAAGAGAAAAGAGAGAAGCGAAAGAGAAGCGAAAGAGAAAAGAAAGAAGCGAAAGAAAGAAGTTCATATACTGGCTCTCCTCTGGGAACTATTGACACAAAGAAGGCGCTCCACAAAGCGGTTTCATAAACATACACCTAATGCCGAGCACACACGCTCGGAAATTCGGCCAGCAAAAGGCTGATGAGAGCTTTTTGGTCGGAAAATGCGACCGGGTGTATGCTCCATCGGACTTTTGCTGGCCGAATTCCCGCCAGCAAAAGATTGAGAGCAGGTTCTCAATTTTTCGGTCGGAAAAAGTTTTGATCGGAAATTCCAATCGTCTGTACCAATTCCGGCATGCAAAATTCGAACTTCATTTTCTCGGCTTGTCGAAGTGTTGTACGTCACCTTGTTCTTGACAGTCGAAAGTTCAGCGAACTTGTGTGACCGTGTGTATGCAAGCCAAGCTTGAGAAGAATTCCGCTGGAAAAAAGCTTGTGTGTGCGCGGCATTAGAGTATTGGTCACTCCCATAGATTAAAAAAGTGACTCTCAGCATCAGATCAGAGTAAGAGGATAACCGTGATCATAAGAAAATCACAACATTGTGACTCAAAAAAACACATGAAAAAAACGTCACAGGTGCGTTTTCAAAGCATTTCAACAAGGAAGTACGTTTTTTAAACTTACCAAAAATGCAGACAGCAAGATTTTTTTACATCACAGCTGAAGCGCAACTGACCAGTGCGAGGACATACATTAAAGGGATGCATTTTCTAGAGCTATTCTTGTGCTAAAGGTGCCGATAATGGCCGGCGATAAGTTCAATTCAAATAAAGTGCATCCTGAATTTTCGGTTTCGACACCAAAATGTCCATTCGGTGCACCTCTAGTAAATTCACTTGGTTACAAGTGTCACAGGAATGTCTTAATATAAATTATAACACAATTTATGAATGGCCTCTCTCACACCAGGTGTTTTATTAACTTTTTTTTCTATCACTTTGACTCTCAGACTCTTGACTCTCAGCATCAGATCAGAGTAAGAGGATAACCGTGGTCATAAGAAAATCATAACATTGTTAATTCCGCTTTCAGACCACCAATATCTGAGCAGAAAAGTGCAGGAATCAAATGTTAAAGATAGTCTATGTGAAGGTAGATCAAGTTCTAAAACAACCTTTCTTGGTGAATAGTCTGATCATGCAACTTTAGAGCCTGCCACAAGGGGCTTGTGCTTGCTTCAAGCAGGTTGTACATTCCTACACAATTTTATGGGAATGAAAAACCCACTTGGTCAAATACAGGTCAGGAAGAGGTAAAAATGCAGGTTAAATGCATGTCAATGAATTCTGAATGCATGTCAAACTAATTCCACCAACACAAGCCCAAAGGCAGACCTCAACCTTCCTGGAAACAAACCTGAATGCAAAATACTGAAGTTAGTAGTCTACAATGCTTGAGAAAATTCAAGCTGAAAGAATTGAAGGAGCACCATGTATCATACAGCAGCAATTAGCTAAAAGAAGCAACATGCAATTCAACATCAATACCCAGCTTATATGAAACTCATGTGCCTCAATCTCACAAAGGGAATAAAACACGCCAGCCACATATTTGACCAGGCACCACATCAAACTTAAAAACAACACTGAAAAGTGAAGTATAAAGACATCATGTTCTGAGGCAGACCAGACTAGTAATAATAGTACAGCATGATCTAAAACAGAACACGCCAACTCAAAAAAGGGAGAATCCTAAACCCTCAAGTCAAGATCTAAAAGTTCGTATTTAAGCGTGTGGATAAACAGTGAACTAAACTCCAAACTCAATTAAAGACCAAACACTAAAGACGAACATTTATAAATAAAAACTTTCCACATACACTATAAAGAAGGCTAAGAGCAGACAGGTGATTAAAAGGCAATTGTACTACTAAAATCACCAGCAATTAATCGCTGATAGTAGCAATAGATTGTCATTCATTTAGAATAAATGCCCCCCTATAAGAGAGGCACGTGAACAGCCTGTAGTAGCGATCAATAATTTATTCACACAACGTTCCAAATGTGTGTTATTGCCATCGCTAGAGATCAATTGCCAACAATTTTAGTAGCGCTATCGTACTACTAAGCATCGCCTGTGTGTGCGCGCCTTACCAGTATACCGAGTATAAGCCTAGGGTGAGAAATGCGCAGCTACTGTGAGTGGAAAATAGGGTCAACAATGCCCATTTGCAGCCTCACTGTGCCCATTTGCAGCCATACGTTCCCCGAACTTCAAACTTGATAGTTAAGGGTTCCTAGATGCCCCCTAGCTGCAGCCAAAATTTGGGGTCACTGGACCCAAAGGGTCCCAAAATTACATTGCTGCAGATAGACACAGTTGACCGACTTTGGGGCCCCGTATCTCGGGGCCACTTAATGCTAGGAATCCCAAATTTGGATACTTGGGATTGGAAAATTCTATTGTCTCTATTGTCTGTATACTTCATAAATTAATAAAATATTCTATGGTGAAATTTAAACATGGTTAACTTTACCTCCACTATCCAAGTGCTTCATTTAAAGTCCCAATCTCCCTTTTGTATCTAGCAATTACCGGGATGGAGGCACTCAATTGTGCTTCATTTAAAGTCCCAAACTCCCCCCTATTCTCATGGAATCCCAAATTCGGGTCGGAAAATTTCATTCTCTGCTGCAAAAAAAGTGCTTGACTCGAGTATAAGCCGAGGGGGGCACTTTCAGCACAAAAAAAAAAATGTGCTGAAAAACTTGGCTTATACTCAAGTATATACAGTATGCCAATCTTTCAGTTCTAGAGTTTTTCATTCAAATCCCTCCCCCATCCTTCCATATAACCTAGTTTTGCAGGAATAGATGTTAAGATGGAATATATTATTGAAATGTGTCCTTTAAGCTTGTCAACATTTTTAAATAGAGATTCCATAGGTGTCATAGATGTTATATCTAGATTACATGTTAAAGAAGTAATAAAATGTACTGATAGTATCGAGAAAATTACGATTTTAGTAACAGGTATTTTTGTTAATATTCCCTTATGATCAAAAAAGTCAGCCATTTGTAAAAGTCCCTTATTGATGCACAAATTAAAGGTTTGAGAAGCAAATCTAAGGGTTAATTTTGGATTTTGAAACAATGGTGTTAAAGGAGTATGAGGGGATTTAAATGCAAACGTTTTAGTTGGTCTGTCCCATAATCCCAGGGAAAAGGATAGAGATGGGCAGAGCATAAGGCCCCTTTCACACCGGGGCGGGGAGCCGCGGTGACGGTAAAGCAGCGCTATATTTAGCGCTGCTTTACCGTCGTTTTAACCGCGGTATTCGGCCGCTCGCGGTGCGTAGCGTGCTTAGCGGCGCTTTGCGGCGGTATTGCCGCGGTTTTACCGCGGTGTCCCATTCTAATCAATGGGAAGGAGCGGTATAGGAGCGGTGAACACACCGCTCCTATACCGCTCCAAAGATGCTGCTAGCAGGACTTTTTTTGTCATCCTGCTAGCGCACCGCTCCAGTGTGAAAGCCCGCCGGCTTTCACACTGGAGTTAAAGGGGCCGGACTTTTTCATGCGGCGAACAGGCGCTATTTTTAGCGCTGCACCGCATGAAAAACGCCCCGGTGTGAAAGGGGCCTAATAGGTCTATATTTAAATGGTAGCCACATCAGTTGTGAGATTTAGATGGGCGGGAGCATGTTTCAGTCTACGTCCATAAAGATGGAGACGATTTTGTGTGAAATCTAATCAGTTGAGCAATTTGGGCAGCAGAAAAATATTTTAATCAGATCTGGGACTCCCAATCATCCTTTCATTTTAGGAGTAAATAGTGTACTTTTATTCACCCTAGGTAATTTTTCAAATCTCATTGGACTAACAAAAAAAAAAAAAAAAAGTCACTTTCTGACAAATAAGTATCCTTATCCTGGTGTTTATTTTCTACAAGTGGAAGCTTTGCTTTAAGTCTATTACCAAGAAGGAAAACAGTCAACTTTGTGCAGAAAATTAGCGTCCCTAAAAATATAACTTAAATATTCATTAAAATATCATTCATCAAGAAATGTCAAATCTTCTTTAAAAAAAATAAAAAATAAAAATCAAGATACTGGCGCTGTTATAAAAATATACCAACACCAGAAACATTACCTCTTCTTTCAGTGCATGTTTCTTTTGTTCTAGACAAATTTCTTTTGCTCGCATCAGTTGTAAAGTCTCCTTGGAAACCCCATACTGAAGCTTTTCCATGCGCTCCACAGCAGCTGCCCAGGCTGTCTTCCCAAACTTCTTTTGGTCAGCTCTCATGCGATCATACACAGCTTTAATCACAAAGAAGTATTATATACATTCATTATCTACCTAAACCAATTTACAGAGCACTGAAATAGAAAAAAGTGATTGAATCATGAAAATCAGTCACAGTCTGAAATTATCTCCAACTACCCCAGTATTGAAAGATAATATTAAGAAAGTCAGTCACCACCATCATCATTAAGGATATAAACGAATGTGGCAGTTGCAGTTTTGTTAGGCTCCTTTCACACTGGTGGAGTCTGCCAGAGGATGACAGGTCTGTGTCCACTACGCTGATGCAGAGCGGACACGCACACAGCCCACTGTCTTTTATAAGCTGTTAGATGGAAACAGACCGTCGATCAGTTTCCATCCAACGGACATCCGATCCGACAGGCAGATGGGGACAGATCCCCATCTTTCTGTTTTTAGCAGACCAGTTCGGATGTAGGCGCATGTCAACGGACACATGTCCATTGGCATCCATCGCTCCATAGAGAGCAGTGGATGGTCCGATCAAGTCTGCCTGAAAAACTGACAGGCGGAGTCGATCGATCCATCAGTGAAAAGGGCCTTAGTCACACTTGTTACCCTAGTTCTGAGGTTTAGTGCTAGTAAAAGATTTCTTGGCTTCAGGTTTATCAAGAATCAAAATGGCTTTGATTTTCTTTAATAACAAACTGTATACAATTAAAATTACATGACAAGTAGACTTTAAACTGGCTCCATCATATATGTTCTGTTCCAGTAATAAAAATTCAGCACTGGGTTTAAATATTAACACACATAAAATGATTATATATATATATATATATATATATATATATATATATATAAAATGTATTTTTATTTTAAATTATTTATACATCAGGCAGTGTGTAGAGGTTATACAACCAGAAACACGACAGATTCCCTTTATCATTTCGAGGGGCAATGGAAACAAGAAATGGGACAAGTTGGAGCGCCAAGCATCTGAGTTATTAGAACCTGGCAAATGTGGATACACAACTTCTACATACAGATATGCAAGTACAACAGACAGAGCATACGCACTAGACAACAGAAAGGAAATAGTAGCTGGTTACCCTTTTGGGCCTTTGCTGTGATTTCAAAATATTTAACCGTTAGGTCCTGAATAGAAAGTACGGCCATGTGAGCCTTCTTTTGCCAATCCGCATCTTCTTTCTTCAGGCTCTCAATTCTTCTAGGGCCCAAATAATCATTCTCTAGGGAAATCTAAAAAAAAAACAAAAAAAACAAAGCACATATTGGAATTAAACAACTGAAAATTGCAAGGATTTCAAGAGTAAGAAGTCAGCAATACACTCAGCACTGAATCGAGATTCTTTGCTCATTTACAGCATCTTGACCAATGATTATGGCACATTGTGCACTACGTTAACCATACGCTTCCATTTTTACAGTTACATGCAAAGTTCAGATATTTGGTGCTCAGTGTAACAACCTGTAATTTACCAAGTGAGAAACAGTTCAACTAGTATATTGTGTTGATATAGGGAAAATTAATTTTAACTAAACAGAGTCTATTTAATGCAGAGAAAACGACAAAAAAGATTAATTCAAAATCAACGGACTGCGTGGAATTCTATCCTAGAACAGCTCGCTTCTGCTCTCTTCTCTCCGTGTTATTTACCACCCCACAACCATTTGGTCTTGCCTCCCCTTTGCTCTTTCAATGTGTTATCAATATACACTGTTCAAAAAAATGTAAAAAGGTACAATTTGAAAAACACATCAGATCTCAAAAATATCATGCTGAATATCTATACTGATATGGACAGGGTAAATGTTAGGAACGAAAAGTGCAACATTGTTTGATGGAAATGAACATTATCAACCTGCAGAGGGCTGATTTTAAAGACACCCCAAAAATCTAAATTAAAAAAAAAATTATGCAGCAGGCTTGTCCATTTTGCTGAAATTTCTTTGTAGCAACTCAAAACGTAGTTTGTATGGCCCCCTCGTGCTTGTATGCGTACCTGACAATGTTGGGGCATTCCCCTAATGAGACTGATGGTGTCCTGGGGTATTTCCTCCCAGATCTGGACCAGGGCATTACCGAGCTCCTGAACAAACTGGGGTACAACCTGGCAGCACTGGATGTACCGAAACATAACGTCCCAGAGGTGTTCTATTGGTTTTGGGTCAGGTGAGCATGGGCAGTATATAATTGAATGCAGCATAGCCAGTAATCGACAGCAGTAACTGCATGCAAAAAAATCAGACAGACTGATTGAACTGATGGACTTCAGTACAACCAGTGTGTCCATAGACGTATTCAATCTTGGCCGGTCCCTGCTAAACCAGCGGAGATTCGATCCATCTATGGCCGGCTTAAAATGTAACTAGCCCTAATCAACTACTTCTATCCTTGGCTCTTTTTTTAGTCTCCAACATGCCCAGTGCTTCCCTACATCTATTACACAGTATGCAAAATTCTATCTACATTCTCCTGTGCTGCACCTACTCTAATCTCTAAAAACCAATAGGCTACACAGATAATCCACCCAATAAAGCAAATTACAATGAAATAATAAGTGCAGCACTTTTTAACATACCCCAAAAAATATAAACCCATGTGCTCAATGTATATGCATATAGTCCTTAATAAGTGTCCACATTTCAAAATGAAATTGTGCAAATCCAGTAACACAATCTTTTCTTCTGTGTACCACTCCACCCAAAACTAAAACATCACCGCTGTGCTCCATTGTGATGAAGCTGCACTCTCCAAAAACACCAGTTGTGCTCTCACCTTGTAAATTGGACTTAAAGTATACTAAAAGGCAAAACTTTAAAAAAAAAAAAATATATTTAACAGTGGAGATAGCCCCCTTTAGGGAGATTCGCCCTCTCGATTTGGCCTGTTAATCATCATCATTGAAAGTAAAAGAAAATCTAAAATGTTGGGTTGTCCCCCAGAAATGTAATAGAGGGGATATCTTCCAGTGGGGACACTAGTTCTGGTGAGCAGAAGAAGTTCCCATTATTTGCAGGGATTTTCTCTCACTTCCCGTTAGACTATGGCACAGGAAGTGAAGAGAAATCTCTGCAATGGAACACAGATGGCAAAAAAAAAAAAAAAAAAAACACTTGACAGGGGATTACAACTCTTCTTTGCTCTATCCAAAATTAAAAAAATAAAAGGTTTTGCCTATAGTTCTACTTTAATGGTTTGTAGGTCCAAATATCACTTTTACTCACCAGGGGTTCATCCCAAATTGAACCATGCGCTCAAAAGAAAAATGGTAGAAAGAGCTTATAGTGCTTACTGTACTAAAATACCTTTATTTAACCCTCAATTATAACAATCATGATTAAAATCCATATTGCGCTTTGTAATAACATGCTATGTTACTCTATGCCTGAGATCCCTCACCCTCCTGCCCCACTGGTGAAATCACACAAAAAAGTAGTGCATGAAGCACTTTAAAAAAATAAATAAAAATAAAATCGCCCTGCACTGGATCTAGTGCAGGCAAAACGCACTGCGTTTGCGATCTGCACTTGCGGTGTCCTTAGGATTATAGACACCTACAGAAGATCACACACCCAATGTGTTTTGAAAGTGGTGCAGGAAACGCTTTACGGAATGAGGGTTTCCCTGCATTCTGCTGTGAACGGACCCTAACCCTTTTTACTCCTCCCTTCCTGAACACTATTAACCATTACATTTACCTTTCTTATGTCTCTAATATTACATTAAAGGGACTATGTTTAATGCTTATACTGCTAGCATTAATAAATAGATAGGAAAGAATATTAGATTTACTGGTTTTAAAACTTCAGTTCCTTTCTGGTGGCCAGGCCTATGCAAATGATGTCACACATTCCAGGAGTCTTCAGGAGGGGAGGAGGGGTTTCTCAGCTAACCACACCCTTCTGTCTGCATGCCTGAGCTAAGGGCAGATGGATTCCAGGAAGTAAATTGTACAGAATCATCTGCCCTTACTCGGGATGGCCACGGCCAGAAATGCTAGGGGGTGTTTTTCAAAGTGATTTATCAGAAAAATAAAGCATGGAGACATGAATGGTTGGGGGAGTTTTACCCTATACAAACCAAATAACTACCAAATAATAAAATGTTAAATATCCATTCAATTTAATATCAAACCAATACTTAAATTTTCAAATAGTTAAGAATTAGATAAAAAGTAGTTTAGGTTCAGCTTCACATTAAGACCTGTTGGTTGCGTGGTGTCCCATGGAAAGGTCCACTTTGTTTAATTTTTTGATATGAAGAGCACTGTAATGCTTGAAACTGTACAGTTGCTTGCTTGAATTAATATGATTTTGTATGAAGATGGACTTTTGAAGTAAAGATAATTGCATTATACAGAGATCTTTCTCATTTCTTGCTGTTAAATATAGGTGGATTAATTAGGAGCCTGCTGTTGATGTGATTTCGGTGCGGTAATAAACTTACAGCATGGCAGGAGTAGCTCACTCTTTTGTGTAAAATACACACACACACACACACACAGTAAAACTTTGGATTGCAAGCAAAATTTGCTCCGGTAAAAGGCTTGCGATTCAAAGCACTTGTATAATAAAAGCAAATTTCCCTATAAGAAATAATGGAAAATTAGATCATTTATTCATAAGTCTTTCAGTTTATAGTCCATATAAAATTATAGCAATGTGATAGGTTGTGTAACCATAAAATGTCCATCCACAAATGGAAGCCTCCACAAGAGGATTAGAAGCAAAATCCAGCAGGGGTTACAGAGTATAAAAGAGAAGAGAGGCACCTCTAAGTGAAGCAATATGGTTACATTTAGGCCCCTTTCACACTGGGGCGGGGAGCCGCGGTGACGGTAAAGCAGCGCTATATTTAGCGCTGCTTTACCGTCGTTTTAACCGCGGTATTCGGCCGCTCGCGGTGCGGTTTTACCCCCGCGAGCGGCCAAAAAAGGGTTAAACACCCCCGCAGAGCGCCGCCGTAGCGGCGCTTTGCGGCGGTATTGCTGCGGTGTCCCATTCTAATCAATGGGAAGGAGCGGTAAAGGAGCGGTGAACACAACGCTCCTATACCGCTCCAAAGATGCTGCTAGCAGGACTTTTTTTGTCATCCTGCTAGCGCACCGCTCCAGTGTGAAAGCCCGCCGGCTTTCACACTGGAGTTAAAGGGGCCGGATTTTTTCATGCGGTGAACAGGCGCTATTTTTAGCGCTGCACCGCATGAAAAACGCCCCGGTGTGAAAGGGGCCTTAATGAGGGTACAACATTTAGCAACCCACACGGTTGACAATTAAAAGGAGGCACGTACAAGTATCCAGGTTGCTACCCATGCAACTTTAAAAACGTGCAGATATTGTTATGTTAATTTGTGCACAAAATCTTTCAGCAACCACTGGAGAAAGCTTTGCCATTAAGCAATACACTAATTGTGAAACCAAGTATGTGGTGTATCATATCTGCTGCATTTCTTGTAACCTGCAGTATATTGGACGCACCCCACACGCTTTAAAAACCAAGACTAGTATAACATTATTGTGACTCTGTTAATCCAAACGCAAAGCATATTTCAAATGTCTCGCATCACTTTAAAGGATGCCATTCTGGTAACTTGTCCTCCTTTAGGTTTACTTGCATTGAGAGATTGACTTCTATGCCCAGGGGTTGTGATGAGAACAGACGGCTTTTAGATAGAGAGGCATGGTGGATATTTAGATTAAAAACCAGGGTCTCTCAGATGGGACCTAGATTTTCACTTATGTCGATTCCTTTTTGCACTACCTGCCTCTTCCGTTTTAGTACTATTTTCTTTCCCCTACTGGGCATTTCTGCTATTTTTTTCTGTGTATTCAGCTTTAGTTTTTAAATTATTTTCTTGGATTTTGATGTCCTTTTCTGATCATGTGACCAATTAAGTTTGTGTTTTCGGTTAAAGGGGAGTTCCAGGCTTTTTATGTTTATTAAAAGTCAGCAGCTACAAAAAGTGTAGTTGCTGAATTTTAATAAACAGACACTTACCTGTTCCACGGTCCAGCGATGCGGCCGCACTGGGTGTCACTACTCTCCCCCTCCTCTCCGCCGGCGCCTCCATTGCCACTCTGGGCAACTGGCCGTGACAGCTTTCGGCTTCACGGCCGGGCACGCACGAGTCACGCTTCGCTCCCGGAGTGGACAGTCGATCTCAGGAGATCGCCTAGAGAGAGGGACCGCCTAAGGCGAAAGGAGTCGCCGCCTTGGCGGTCCCTGGGTGGAAGGAGGAAGTGGGACAGGAAGTCGCCCCTCCTAATGAAGCCCCAAATCCCCCCCCCCAAAAAAATTACATGCCAAATGTGCCATGTAAGGGGGCGAGAAGTGCTTAAAGTGGAAGTTCCATTTTTGGGTGGAACTCCGCTTTACATTGTCTGTCCATGTATGGCGTTTCACCTCTCCAAGTAACTTATCTACTAAATTGGCAAATTAATGACACGTGCTGCCAGGAGGGGTTTATACACTATATATTGTGCCATTTTTGTACATGGCATTTGTAGTGAACAAGGCCCACAAGGCTGAAAAGCATTTATAGCTGCTGTCTTACTGTGTCTTATGTAGAATCAATACATTTTGAAGATTTTTAAAGCACAAGCAAGGAGTTACGGACCATCTTTTCTCATGATTGCCATTGCAGCTGTACGACTGTCTTTCCACACCCAGGCAGCCCTGAAAAAAGTTTCTAATCTTATTGGTTAGTAGCACCCTACACCTTGGCTTTATTTTATGAACATCTAAGTATGCAGGCATCGGGGGCAAAGCTGTCCACATAGACCATTCTCCGCACTGCCGGCTCTCACCGCTGTCAGTCTGCAATCGTGACCAAAAAGACTACCCTGCAGTAGAGCTATCTTAAAGCGAGGCTTGAAGTGATCATGGAGCGCAGCGTGGAAGGGATGATGTTGATGGTGGTGTGGAGGATGGTCTATGTCAGTGATGGCGAACCTTGGCACCCCAGATGTTTTGGAACTACATTTCCCATGGTGCTCAAAAACATCTGGAGTGCCAAGGTTTGCCATCACTGGTCTATGTGGACAACTTTATCCTGGATGCCTGCCTACTTAGATGTGCCTCTTTTAATCATCAGCCATGCGAGTTGCTAAGAGCTCTTTCACACTGACTTTTAATAAATGGACACTTACTTGTCCAGGGTGCCCGCGATGTCGGCAGCAGATGACGAGCAATTGATCGTCTCTCGGCTGCCCCCACCACCATCCTCGGTCAGGGAGTCTGGAAGTTAAGTGTTGCGGTTCCATACTGTGCATGCGCGAGTCGCGCTGCGCGTCTTCACTGGTCCTCGTTGTGTTCTGGGAACTGTGTGTTTCCCAGAACACAACGGGGGCGGGCTTGCATCTGCGGATATTCTGCAGCTATCAATGCCCTGAAAGGTGCCAATTGTGGCACCGGAGGGGGCGAGGAATCCACTGAGAGGAAGTTCCACTTTAGGGTGGAGCTTCGCTTTAATGTTATACCTTTATTAAAATGTAACCATATTGCTACACTTAGAGGCGCCTATCCTTTTTTTATACTTAGTTGTGATGTGACGCGACTTGTATATGAAGACATTGCTCGTTTATCAAGTCAAAATTTATTAAAAATGTAGCTTGTCCTGCAAAACACTCTCAGAGCAAGTTACTCTTAATCTAAGGTATGTATGTACATATATATATGTGTGTGTGTGTGTGTGTGTGTGTGTGTGTGTGTGTGTGTGTGTGTGTGTGTGTGTGTGTGTGTACACAGACACACACACACACACACACAAAAGTGAGTACACCCCTCACATTTTTCTAGGTATTTTGTTATATCTTTTCATGTGACAACACTGAAGAAATTACACTTTGCTACAATGTAAAGTAGTGAGTGTACAGCTTGTATAACAGTGTAAATTTGCTGTCCCCTCAAAATAACTCAACACAGCCATTAATGTATAAACCACTGGCAACAAAAGTGAGTACACCCCTAAGTGAAAATGTCCAAATTGGGCTCAATTAGCCATTTTCCCTCCCCTGTGTCATGTGACTCGTTAGTGTTACAAGATCTCAGGTGTGAATGGGGAGCAGGTGAGTTAAATTTGGAGTCATCGCTCTTACCCTCTCATACTGGTCACTGGAAGTTCAACATGGCCAAGAACTCAGAGGATCTGAAAAAATAATATTTTTCCTCTACATAAAGATGGCCTAGGCTATAAGAAGATTGCCTAGACCCTTAAAACTGAGCTGCAGCACAGTGGCCAAGACCATACAGCGGTTTAACAGGACAGGTTCCACTCAGAACAGGCCTCCCATGGTCGACCAAAGAAGTTGAGTGCACGTGCTCAGCGTCATTTCCAGAGGTTGTCTTTGGACGTATGAGTGCTGCCAGCATTGCTGCAGAGGCTGAAGGGGTGGGGGGGGGGGGGGGGTCAGCCTGTCAGTGCAACCAGGTGAGGAGTACAAAGACAAATGTGTCTTACCTACAGTCAAGCATGGTGGTGGGAGTGTCATGGTCTGGGGCTGCATGAGTGCTGCCAGCACTGGGGAGCTACAATTCATTGAGGGAACCATGAATGCCAACATGTACTGAGGCAAAGCATGATTCCCCTCCCTCGGAGACTGGGCCGCAGGGCAGTATTCCAACATAAAGACCCCAAACACACCTCCAAGACGACCACTGCCTTGCTAAAGAAGCTGAGGGTAAAGGTAATGGTCTTGCCAAGCATGTCTCCAGACCTAAACCCTATTGAGCATCTGTGGGGCATCCTCAAACGTAAGGTGGAGGAGCGCAAGGTCTCCAACATCCACCAGCTCCGTGATGTCGTCATGGAGGAGTGGAAGAGGACTCCAGTGACAACCTGTGAAGCTCTGGTGAACTCCATGCTTAAGAGGGTTAAGGCAGTGCTGGCCACACAAAATATTGACACTTTGGACATTTTCACATAGGGGTGTACTTATTTTTGTTGCCAGCGGTTTAGACATTAATGGCTGTGTTGAGTTATTTTGAGGGGACAGCAAATTTACACTGTTATACAAGCTGTACACTCACTACTTTACATTGTAGCAAAGTGTCATTTCTTGTCACATGAAAAGATATAATATTTAAAAAACGTAAGGGGTGTACTTACTCACTTTTGTGAGATACTGCACACACACTATAACTATAATTATATATATATATATATATATATATATATATATATATATATATATATATATATATACATATATACATATATATATATACATATATACATACACACATACACACTATGCATACTAGCTCATTATGCCTTTGCCTTGCAGGTTCCGTTTTTTTTTTTTGTGAGGAAGCTTTACTTCCTCTTTAAGTGACCAGTAAGCAAGTGGTTAAATCGATTAAAAAAAAAAAAAAAATCGATTAATCAAACACAAAAATTTTAATCAGTAACAGCCCTAATTTTTATGCATTTGGCAGTGATCACAGCCAAAAGACATAATGCAACATATCCAGATTACCAACTGCTTCAATGCACGTTAGCAGCTGTGTTTACATGTGCAAATCGAAGCTATATAAAACCTTACCAATTTGCATAAATATAAATATGCTTGGCTTTGGCATACAAAAGCAAAACTGCCTTAGATAACCACTCCAGAATGTTACATGTGAAGATCAGACAAATTCTCAAGAAATGCTGCAATTGTTAGGGGAACAGAATTGTGAAGCTTCATGGAAAGCCACCAATTGCACAGGGAATGACATCATGGAGATTGTCCAGCAACATGAACTGACAAGATCAGTGAGCGGGAAGAGGCAGCACAGAAAATGACAGCATTATTAATTATACTTTTTGGGTGGCAGAGAAAACACACAGCTGAGCTCTTTGTCAGCCCAGCATGATGAGGACAATGACTTAAATATGGTTAAAAAACCTATTCAGTCATCATCTATGTCAAACGCTTCTTACCTGAAACTGCTCCTCCCCTAAAGTGTTTCCAGCTTTTTTTTTTTTCCTATGATGCTCTGACCCCAAGGCCAACTAAGGTGGTGGCAAACCGGCAATTATGGATCTGGTGGAGCTTCTGCTCAGGATGATTTGTCAAGTTTTTTGGGCCTGATCCTTAAGGCCCCTTTCACACTGGGGCGTGTATTTCAGGCACTTTTCAGGCGCTTTAGCGTTAAAAAAAGCGCCTGTAAAGCGCCTGAAAGAAGCCGCAACTGCAATCCCAATGTGAAAGCCGAGTGCTTTCACACCGAGGCGCTGCGCTGGCAGGGCGTCAAAAAAAGTCCTGCAAGCAGCTTCTTTGCAGCGATTTAGGAGCGGTGAATACACCACTCCTTAAGCGCCTCTTCCCATTAAAATCAATGGGAAGCGCCTGAAAAATGCTTGTAGCAGCAGCATTTTGTGGTCGCTTTTAACCCTTTATTTGGCCACTAGCAGGGGTTAAAAGCACCCCACTAGCGCTCGAAAAACGCTGGTAACGCGCCACTAGTTTAAGCCGGGCTTTATGAGCGCTTTTCAGGTGATGAAAGGGCTCTTAAAGCACTTGGGTTTTCACATTGGAATTGCAGATGAGGCTTCTTTCAAGCACTTTACAGGCGCTTTTTTTTAACGCTAAAGCGCTTGAAATACGCCCCAGTGTGAAAGGGGTCTAACAGTCATCAGGAATATCTGTTTTTTTTTATTTGTTGAATTTTTCACATAAATATATACCTTTTTAGCCACATTTTTCATACTTTTTTTGTAAAGTTTTTCTCTCATATACATACAGTATCAGTGTTAATCAAATACACAAATAAGCATCCCAAATGTCATGTAGATGATGGAGATAGACAATCCAGATTTTTTTTTTCCACCTATAAAATCTACAATTTGTTCCAAACTAACTTTTAATTAGAAAAAAAATCAAGTGAAAGCGGGAGATTAAAGGCTAAACACACCACATTTCATGTTAGAAACATATTCAAGGCTGAACACGGGAAAAACCACCACCACTGCAGATGGACTTGTAGTTATCAATCAAACACAAGTGTGCCGATTTCTGCCCTCGGAGTCCTTTGACATTTCCTCCAGCTCCCAAACTGAAAACCTGCAACTTCTTGTGTACCGGGCATTCCTCCCTGGGTGCATACGGCCCTAAACTCTAGTACCACTTGGTACACCCTCCACCTTTCAGCCTTGCAGATTTTTACAGGCTGCTGACACTCTCATGAACAGGGGGCCAATGTCTAGTGTGCATGAGGACTTAGTCAGCCCATAGACGGTGCAAATTTCTTTCCTGCAATCAAAGAAATTTGCACTGGTGTGCAGTCATGTTGGAACAGGAAGGGACCCATCCCCAAACTCTTCCCACAAAGTTGGGAGCATGAAATGGTCCAATTGTCTTGGTATGCCCACGCCTTAAGAGTTCCTTTCACTGGAACTAAGGGGCCAAGCCCATAAAAACAATCCCACACCATAATCCCCCATCCACTAAAATGATTTGGACCAGTGCACAAAGCAAGGTCCATAAAGACATGGATGAGCGAGTTTAGGGTGGAGGAACTTGACTGGCCTGCACAATTCCTGACTTCAACCCGATAGAACACCTTTGGGATGAATTAGAGCGGAGACTGCGAGCCAGGCCTTCTCATTCAACATCAGTGTCTGACCTCATAAATGCGCTTCTGGAAGAATGGTCAAACATTCCCACAGACACACTCTTAAACCTTGTGGACAGTCTTCCCAGAAGAGTTGAAGCTGTTAAAGCTGCAAAGGGTGGGCCAACTCAATATTGAACCCTACGGACTAAGACTGTGATGCCATTAAAGTTCATGTGCATGTAAAAGGCAGGTGTCCCAATAGTTTTGGTAATATAGTGTATGTGGGAAGTTAACCTTCAAAGTGATATTAAAAAGTCTTTTTTTTTTTAAATCCAAACATGTTATACTTAGTGGTTTAGCACAGATTCTCCTCTTCTCGGGTCCCTCGCTGGCTCTCCTGGCCCCTCCCTCTTGCCAAGAGCCCCCACAACAAGCAGCTTGATATGGGGGCACCTGAGCCACTGCTCTGAGTCTATTCAGACACGCAGCCGCGGCTCAGTCCACCCCCCCTCATTGGGTCACTGAGTTTGATTGACAGCACAAGGCACCATTGGCTCAGCCAATCAGAAGTGATAGCCCAGAACAGCTGAGGCTCTTGTGCAACATCTCTGGATAGAGATGGGGCTCAGGTAAGTATTAGGGGGGCTTCTGCACACTGAAGGTTTTTTTATCTTAATGCATTAAGATGATGGTGTACCAAGGCCAAACATTCCGGGGCATGTAAACTTTTGATCAGGGTCATTTGGGCGATTTCTGCTATTAGGATATAAAAAGAAGCCAAAACAACTATGTGATAATAAATGGCTTCATATGATCACTATCCTTAAATAAAAGACAGTTTTTTGGCATGATCAGTCATTTTCAATATCAAAATTTCACGATTTCTGCCAGGGTATGCAAACTTTTGAACAACACACCCACACGTATTTATTTTTGCATACAATTTGAGTCTGAATGCAAACAGCTGCATACAGCAAGTCCTAAAAAATATGTTTGATTTCTAAAGAGAAGGATATTTTTTTTTAACCACTTGCCGCCCGATCACTGTCAAATGACGGCGGGGCGGTGCGGCTGTCATTCTGGGATGATGTCATCCCAGAACGGGCGTGCGGCGAACGCAGCTGCGCCGTGTTGCTAGGACATGCAACGGCCCCGATCTCTGTAAAGAGCCGCGGCCCTTTAACCGTGTGATCGACAACACAGACGGTCACATGTAAACACAGAGATGCTGTTAATCTGCACGCCTCACCTCACACTGACAGAGTGTGTGGTGAGGAGAGACAATCAGTGGCATCTCCTCACAGGAGACATGTACACATGTAATCAGATTACAATAGTGCCACCAGTGCCAGCAATCAGTGCCCACCAGTGCCCAATAGTGCCAGCAATCAATGTCCACAAGTGCCACCAATCAGTTCCCATTAGGCCCCTTTCACACTGGGGCGGTTTTTTCAGGCGGTACAGCACTAAAAATAGCGCCTGTACACGGCCTGAAAAAAACCGGCCCCATTCACTGCAGTGTGAAAGCCGGCGGGCTTTCACACTGGAGCGGTGCGCTAGCAGGACGGTAAAAAAAAATCCTGCTAGCAGCATCTTTGGAGCGGTATAGGAGCGGTGTATTCACCGCTCCTACCCATTGATTTCAATGGGACACCGCAGTAATACCACGGCAATACTGCCACAAAGTGCCGATACGGCGGCGCTTTGCGGGGATTTTAACCCTTTTTTTAAAACCGCCTCGCGAGCGGCCGAATACCGCGGCTAAAACGACAGTAAAGCAGCGCTAAATATAGCGCTGCTTTACCGTCGCCGCGGCTCCCGCCCCAGTGTGAAAGGGGCCTTAGCGATGCCAGTCAATGCTGGCCATCACTGCTGCTCATCAGTGCTGCCCGTCAGTGCCACCCAATGCTCATCAGTGCCACCCACCAGTGTTGCCCATCAGTGCCACCTATCAGTGCAGCACATTAGTGCCTCATCAGTGCCCATAAGTGAAGGAGAAAAATTACGTGTTTACAAAATTTACTGACAGAAACTAAAAAACAAGTTTATTTTTTTGGTAGACAATAAAAAAAAAAAATAAAAAAAAAACAGCAGTGATTAAATACCACCAAAAGAAAGCTCTATTTGTGTGAAGAAAATGATAAAATGTCACATAGTTACAGTGTAGCATGACCGTGCAATTGTCATTCAAAGTGTGGAAGCGCTGAGAAATGGCCTGGGTAGGAAGGGGGTTGTAAGTGCCCGGTATTGAGGTGGTTAAATTATATCTAACATTCTAACAGAACTCCAGTAAATCCTCGGAATATCCCGTTTTCAGCTATTAGCCAACACAACTCGATGGCCTTATACCAATCACAGCAAGAAGAAATGAGCTTGTCATATCTAAGACTTATAGAGTTAATTAAATTTGCGCCTCTACATTGAAAGCCTCCATTACATGTTAGAATTTCCTTCCAACACTGAACACCTATAATGACACGCTTATTTTTCAGGCTTTCTTCTTCTAAGATGTAAAAGAATTTTAATTCAATATGCCATTCTGAAAAATCTTGCTTGTGTTGTCAACCTGAATCCAAAAGAAATGAGGAAATGAGACATCAAAGGCAATAACTACTTGACACAACTAGGACAATCCTAGTAAGGCCCATATTTCTTACATAATGAGATTACAATATGTATCTTAGGGGAGACAAAATCAAACGCTGCTAGATATCCTGCGAAAATAAACAAAATCAGTCTTTGATGAAAATGCCATGAAAAAAATAATGTCAGCTGACAGAGAGAGAAGAAACAGAAGTGTGATATCAATATAGAAAGCCCTTCTCCTCAACATTCTGTTGATAAGAATCTCTTTCTTCTTTTAACTGTGAAATACAAAAACAATCCCACTTTAAAGTGGTAGTAAACCCTTACATACACCCAGCAAAGTGACTGGCCTCAGGTGGTACGCAGAGATTAAACAGATCCTCCTATATAAGTTGTACCCGTTTATCTGCAGTCTTCTCTATATCCAACCAAAGTGCAGAATTTTTTAAAGCTTGTGTGAGCTGTCAGAAAACGAGGCGGAGAGCTGAAAATAAACTCTGCAGAGCTCCCTGAGAAGAGGTCTGAGAGCTGATTGGAGGGACAGGACAGACCCCCTTCATAGAGCACACAGGAACAGAGCTGAGGCTGTCAATCGGCTCTTAATTGAGACACCTACACACTATTGCAGTGGTAGGCTTACTTAAAGTGGTTGTACACCTCAGACATGAAATATGAACAGAGCAATATCCCTCTATATAGTTTTTTTTGGACTGTACCTGCAAGTACCTTGCTTTGTATTAAAATTTATAAGGGCTCATGCACACTGCAGCTTACAGAAGCTCAAAGAAGCTGCTCCTAGAGGCTTTTGAGCTCTTATTTTTTCTACCTGGAAACTCCCCTCCATGTTAGTCAATATGTCCAAGCACACTATGGCTTTTTCAGGAGTTTACAGGCATATGCTCTTACAGACATAACCCCCCCCCCCCCCTCAACTTGCATTCTTGAGGGAGCTTTCAAGCAGAAAAAACACCTGTCCAAAAACGCACAAAAAAGCATAAAGCTCAAAGAAGCATGAAAACACACACACACAAAAAATTGAAATGAATAAGAAAAACAACAACACTGATGCTCAAAAAAGCTCAATAAAAACGGGCAAAAGAGCCCAAATAAGTACCAGCTTCTTTAACCGCTTGACGACCGCCTCACACAGATATACTGCGGCAGAAGGGCACGTACAGGCAGAATCGCGTACCTGTACTTTGCCCTTTAAGAGGCGGTCTGCAGGCGCGCACGCCCGAGTCAAGCTCTGCGAGTCAGGCCGCGGGTCCCGCAGACTCGATCACTGCAGGGATACCCGCGATTTTCTCACGGGGAGATGCAAACAAGCAAACACTTACCTTAGAACAAACCCCCCCCGCAGCAGTGCCCGGTCACCGCTGAAGGGGCTGACATGTTCCCTGGCATTTGGCCGGAGTCGTGATGACATCACTTCCGCACATGCGCACTGAAGCCCTCAGTTCTGGCGCGATACGCCGGACCTTCTGAGCACATGTGCTGCTGACGTGAGCGGCTGCATGCAGGTTGAATATCCCCTAAATGGTGTAGGTTTAGGACATTACATTTTACCTACAGGTAAGCCTTATTATAGACTTACCTGTAGGTAAAAATCACAAAGCGGGGTATACAACCGATTTAAGCAGTGGCCCGTTACATAAAGCTATACCTAAAATAAAAATGCCTTATACAGGTAGGCCACATTCTCTTTATACGAGTTAAAAAAAAAAAAAATCATTAATTGTTACAAATGTAACTCGCTTGTCTACCTTTATTTAGCACACTGTATTATTTAGAGTATACCAGTTTACCCCACAAAAAAAAAACAAACAAACAAAAAAAAAAAACACACACAGTACAATAAGGAGCCAGGCACTCACCCTAGGCCCTTCCAGAGAAAACCACATGACTGAAACTGTATCCAATTTCCAAAAGCTGTTCATCTATTCGGCTCGGATAACTTTTTTCCTTGGATTGTGAACCCTCCCTTTTCACTCACACCCATAATAATGCCCAGGCCCAGAGAATGGCACCTTACAGCACTGTGGGATCCAATCAGGGGCTTACCTATGCTTTTATTACCACAAAGTTGATATTTGCAGGGAAAATTCAGAGGTACTCTTGAGAAATTAAAGAGCACCACCATGTGGTGCCTGAATGGTACCTTCTGTGTTTGGGGCAATATGTCCCTGTACAAGAGTACCACTTGGATGCAGGTACGGTCAAATCATATTTCTGCCTGTTGTTGATTGTGACAGGCTGCTGGCAGTGAACTGTACACCCCACCAGTACAACATCAGGCCTAAAATGTGTTTGTTTTCAACTATAGCTTCAATTTAGTATAAAGATGTCAAATGTGTTAAAACACTCAGCAAGTTTATAGTTGCGGGACAAAAAAATAAATATAAGTGTTTTCCCTTCCACAGTCCCATCCCTCATTGTTACTTGTAATGCTGCTGCTGCTGCCGCCAAGTCTGCCAGCATTCCTCGAGCAAAGGGCACACCCCATCCTGGCTGCATCTAAGCAGCTCATGATACCAATGTAAACGGTAGCATTTAAGTATCTTCAAATAAATGGCATTGGAATTAGGGCTATAAACAGCAGCTAACTACCACCTACATAACTATTAATAATATACACCACACAGCATGTCACATTTCCATATGCAATTGTATTCTAATCAAGAACATAAAATATATTTCTAGGGTATGTGTTACCATATACATCAGGCTTCATGCACGCAGCTTCACAGCAAGAAGAGCCTGCATACTGACAGTACCGGGCCCCAAAGCCACCATGTACAGCTACACATTGAAATGCATTAGAAAATACTATTAAATCAAAATTATATGCACTTCATAAAATTTCAATCAAACCGAGCATGATTCAGTGACCATAATACATACAAACTAAATAGAACATCATCCATACAAAAACAAAAAAAAAAAACTGTTAGAAACTCAAGGTGTCCAGTTTAATTATATGTAAAATTGATATAGGCATGTAGTCCATATTAGACCAGATGTGAATAAAGTGCTCCGTGCGCATAAACATCCGTAGAAAAAGTGCTCCAGTGCTAAAAGTGCTCCTTAACCACTTCCCAACCATGATATATACGTGTTTCTGCACTTCCACCTAGGGGGGCGGCACGTACCATCGCAGGCCGCTTCTGATGCCATTACTCAAGCCGTTCTGCAGATGCTGGGCAATGGATGTTCGCCGACACCCGCCAATCGTTAGGTAGAGACACAGAAGAGAGGGAAAGTGATGGATTTTGTGTCCATGCAAAGCAAGGAATAAATACCACCCCTAGTAAAAGCAGCCTTTGATCACCCAAGCTGTCCAACTCCTTTCCAGTCAGTGTCATTAGTACAGTGACAGTGCATATATTTTAGTAGTGATCACTGGCTCCCGCAAAGTGTCAGTGTCCAATTTCTGCCGCAATATTGCTAGAAGTTGCTGATCGCCGCCATTACTAGTATTAAGGAAAACAAATATTTATTTATATATATATATATATATATATATATATATATATATATATATATATATATATACACACATATATATATATATATATATATATATACATATACATATACACACACACACACACACACACACACACGCACTTTTGCACAAACCAATCAACATACGCTCATTAGAATGTTTTTTTTTAGAAAAAAATATGTAGCAGAATACATAGTGGCCTAAATTTACGGCAGGGGCTGCGATGGGCACACAAATGTGCAGGGCTCTAGAAGGAGACACCAATTTGCAGAGATTTTCTGATAGGGACACAAATGTGTGGGGGGGCTAGGATGGGGACACCAATTTGCAGGGAAACAACGATGAGTAATAGGGACATAAATGTGCAAGGACACAGATGTAAGGCCCTAATGCACACTGGAATTTTAACCAGCTGCAAGAGGATACAAGTGCACCATCTAGCCCCGATTCCAGCAGCCTGGCAAATTTTATTCTATTTCGCTGCTGCGGATTTATTAATAAATATTTATTTTCGGCCCACAAGTATGTGTAAAATATACGAAGTGGCCCTTGAAATGAAAAGTTTGTAGAGCATAAAACATGAAGAAGCCTCATGGTGCAATATGTTAAAATCAACTTTTGTTTTAAAATATATTACACTTACATTGAGATGAAAAAAATAAAAAAAATCAGGCAATCAACACAACTTGTTCGTATGGACGCAGAAACCAGCTAACATGCCAGTACGTGATGATGTCACACGCTAACTCCGTCCAACGCGTTTCCCCACAAGTTGTGTCTTCTGGGATTGGATATTCTGACAGTGAGAGTGACGACCATTTCTTTGGGACACAAAAGCGCATTTGATCTTTGTACATAAAATTTTGATTTAAAAAAGGGACAGCAGACTTTTTTTACATAGATTTGAATTGGATGCAGTATTCAGGATATAGCGGTTGCAGTGGTCTTGAGATTACCATCAACTAAGGGCAAGGGTCTATTTTAGTGTTTCAATAGAAGAGGTGGCTGTATATGATCGTGAATTGGGGATTTTGCAAACAACCATATGAACACTGATGTATGCTTCAAACACAGATAACGGAGGTCAGTGCATATGTTTTATACAACCCCCGACATACAGCCATATACAGTACAGTGGCCTCTTCTAATATACCCTAATGGGGGGGCTTGTACACAGTGGCGGGTCTCTGGAATGTCAGTATGCAGGCTCTGCACACTGTACGTGCCGCTTAGATCCTACAGCAATCTTTCTAGCCCGACCGCCATCCAAAGCCATCTCCAGCCTCAGCAGACCCCCGAGACTCCTGTGCACGCCAGGCGATGGTCAAACACGGCCCAGCCATGGAGGAGGCCCCGCCATGCCAGTCACAGCAAAATGGCGCCGGCCGGCTCCATCCACTAAAGCTCAGCCATCCATCCACCTTTCTGCCAGCCCAGCAACATCGTGGGGAGGGTGAATCACAACATGTCCCTGCCTGCAGCCATGAAGACCCCTTCCTGTTCTCCCACCGAGAGGACACTGACCCAGCATCCCCTCATGCTGCTATCATAACCACAGGCCCTGTAGAGCCCTCTCTCTCACAAATCATGGAGGCTATACAGCACAGCCATGTATCCCTTACCACTCAGATGGACTCAATTAAAACTGACTTATCCTTTTTAAAGCATGATGTACAGAATCTGAGGCACAGAGTACAGAATGCTGAACAACGTATAGGGGATTTAGAGGATGAAACACGTCCGCTGCAGGGCTCTGTCAGGGAGCTGCGCCAGGCCCAAGAGTACACATCAGATAAGCTCACACAGACATGGAGGACCACCTGAGACGCAATAACCTCTGCTTCCTAGGCTTTCCAGAAGGCTCAGAGGGCAAGGCTCCAGAAATGTTCATAGAACAATGGCCGACATCCACATTTGGCGCCAATACATTTTCAACTTATGTTTGCCATTGAGAGCGCATAGGGTCCCACTGCGCCCCCTACCCCCTGGGACACCGCCATACTTATTAAACTGCTGCACTTCAGAGACAGGGAGGCTATCATCAGGGCAGCCAGAGAAAAAGGACACCTGCTCTTTAAGGGCAATGGCATCACCATCTTTCCTGACTTTTCTGTAGCCACACAAAAGCAACGTGCCACTTTCTTAGCGGTTAAATGGAGCTTATGTGATATGCAGTTGCCATACAGCATGCTATACCCGGAGCGCCTACGAGTGATTCACCAGGGCAAGGCCCACTTCTTCACTGATCCTAAAGAAGCAGCCCACTGGGCAGACACACTAGGCCCCTTGGAACAGAGGAACCAGCAACAGAAACCCCCTCCTCACTGACCAGCACAATGCCCCACTGAACACATGCCAACAGAACTCTCAATGTCCTGATATCCTGACTCCACTGCCTGTTGGTGTCGACAGGAGAGACTAGGGGTCAACACATGGAATCCAGCATACCCACACTTGCACTTCTCCACCTACAAAAAGATTGAGACACCTGATAATATGCTCCAAAGGAGACCGCACTACCATTATCCTTTTTGGCTGACTATCCCCACACCGCCATGCTGGCTTAAATTATGAACATCCTCCAGCCACTCTGGAAAATAATTTGTCATGGCCGGGCTATTATCTATCCAGCCCAGTAAGCGCACACGGACGGTAGCTTACATCCACAGTCCCCCCCTTTTATTATTATCTAGGGTTTGTTGGCCAAGGGACTACTTTAAAAAAAAATCTTGATGTGCAGTTCAGGGAACAAAGCTCTCATGTGTTTGGGTATGGGAGTCGGGAGGGTTGGGGAATTTTTCCCATTTTGTTGTTGCATGACTGTTATTTTATACCAATTGTTTACAGGTTCACAGGCCAGACAGGCCATCAGGGTACTCAGGTATTATTGAATAGAAGCACAAAGTTCTCTCATATGCATTTATCAGGATTCGCCCCCACCTATCGAGAAGCACAGAGTCCCCAACTCTGGTTGTCTCTGGAGCATCGTGAGAGGTGGACGCGCATGTTTTTTTACCAAAACCCACACATGGCTAATTTACGCCTGTTTTCGTGGAATGTTAGGGAGCTTAACTCTAAAGTGAAACGCTCTATAATGTTTGACTATTGAGCATGACACAAACCGCATGTAATCCTTCTCCAGGAAACCCATCTCCAGGGTTATGGCCCTTAAAAGAGCTAAAATAGCGTACGCTCTTCATTCCACTTATTCCACATATGCTTGAGGGACGTCTATCCTTATTGCCAAATCAGCACCAATCTCAATTAAACATATTAAACTTGATCCTAATGGCTGTTTTGTGGTCCTGGAACTTCTGGTAAACCTTATACAGAGACAAATATATATGTCCCACCACCTTTTACCAAGACATTTTTTGAGAGGGTGATGGGTACGATACTGGAGATTGCTTAAGGCCCCTTAATAATAGCTGGGGACTACAACACAGTTCTAGGACAACTCTATGGATATATTTAGATGCTCTATGCTACCCCCCATGCCCCTAGGATCCTTCGTAACCCAATTTGACCTAGTGGAGGCCTGGAGATGGAAACATGCAAATGTGCGGGAATACTCGTACCAGTCTGACTCTCACGGTACATTATCAAAAATTGATCTCTGCCTTGTCTCATCCAATATGCTTCACTTAGTAGCAGGAATTAAATATCTCCCCAGAGCGGTGTCCGACCACTTGCCTTTGATGGTTGACCTTGCTCTGGGCACACCCTCATCATACCGGGTATGGACATTATGGTTAGTAGACCAGGCTGTGATAGACCAGAGTTCGGCAGACATGAAATAATTTTGGGTGATTAACAAAGTGCGCCCGTCCCTGTGGTCTGGGATGCCTTTAAGGCCACTGCCCGTGGCTCATTTGTTGCTGTGATCGGGCGGGCCCGCAAGGCGTCGAGGTCCAGACTAGTGGACGCAGAAGGAGGACTTAGGGATGCGGAAAATTATTATTGTGCAAACCCTACCCCCGAAGCACACGCTACATGGCGACACAGGGCCAGAGAATTGGAGCTGGTACTTCTGGAATGCACACAAAAAAAACTACTATATCAGAATCAACGAATATTTGAATTCGGGGATAAAAATAGCCGCCTACTGGCCTATTTAGCCAGGCCTGATTATCAGCCATGTAATATCCCTAGAATAACAAATTCAGCAGGCACAATAGTTGAGCAAAACAATGACATTATGAAAGCGTTTGTGGCTTTCTACTCCACGCTCTATGCTACTAGAGCTCACTATACAATAGTGGAACTAGATGACTATCTTTCACTGCCGAGACTAACGGACCACCAGGTCTCCGAACTTGATGCTCCGTTGACGATGGAAGAAATAGGGGAGGTTATACAGTCGTTCCCCAGACATAAAACTCCAGGCCTAGATGGATTTCCTATTGAGTGTTACATGCGATTTCGGCACCTATTGATCCCACACTTGCTGTGAATGTACAATTTTGCCCTTAAAACGGGACAGTTGCTGCCTTCCATGTCAGAAGCACTAATAGTTCCGATTCCCAAACCTCATAAGGATCACCTCCTATGCGAATCATATAGACCGATTTTGCTTATAAATTCAGATGTTAAAATTCTGGCCAAGGTGCCTGCCCAACGATTAAATACAGTAATTACAACCATTATAGGGGCGGACCAAACCGGATTTGTGCCTGGACGATCAACCTCTATTAATTTGCTTGGACTTTTTACCAATATACAAGCAGTTCATGACACAACTGGCTCTCAAGCTGTACTGGCTTTAGATGCTCACAAGGCCTTCGACTCAGTCGAATGGACATATCTTTTCGAAGTCCTGGCTAAATTCGGATTTAGCACTACCTTCATAAAAGGTCAATGCGTCCATACCGGATGCCTTCCTGATAAAGAGAGGCACCAGACAGGGATGTCCGCTGTCGCAGCTCCTGTTTGCACTGGCAATAGACACCCTTGCATCAATGATAATGTCCAGTAGAAAGGTTAAGGGACTGACGATTGGGGGTCTAGAGGAAAAACAAAAGTGTCCTTGTATGCGGATGATATGCTGATATATCTGGAGGACCCCTAGTTGTCACTCCCAGTCCTGCTGGAGATTATCCGGCGGTTTGGCCACTTCTCAGGGTTCCGGGTCAATTGGGACAAATCCCTTTTGTTTCAGATTGACCAGGAGACATCAATAACACTGCCCCCAGCATGCCCACTACAAATAGTTCACACTTTGATATCGCGGGGTCCTGATAAATCACCCCATCTCCTCTTATGCCAAGATTTAGACCCCCTTATCAGTAATTAAAAAACACCCTGAAAACATGGAACAATCTCCCTCTTACGCTGTTAGGAAGAATAAATATTTTCAAAATGATCTACCTCCCGCGATTCCTGTACGTCCTGATCAATTCACCAGTATACATAACCAAAAGCAAAATTTAAAGAGATAGACTCCATAATCACTAATTTCATCTGGAGAGGCGGTGTGGTGAAGATCGCCAAGCACACTTTACAGCTACCTACTTTGGAGGGGGGCCTGGCACTCCCCTGTCTCCAAACGTACTATACTGCCTCGCAACTGGCACATGTCCATTGGTGGTTTTATCCTGAGGCTAACAATGCATCCTCACCTCATATGAATCTCTCCAAAACCTAATACACTGTATGTCGCTTAGGGGGAGGGAAGGGGTAAGTGTTCTAAACTGTTACCACCCAGTACCCAAGCTCTATATTCTCCCAATGCCCAACTATGGGGAAACCCATGCCTACCAGAATTCCATCAGAGAACTGTAGGGGGATACTGGTTCAAGAAAGGGGTGAAAACAATATCACACTTATTTGCAAGCAATACGTTCTGCTCCTTTGCGGAATTCCAAAGAGACTTTGGACTCCCACGCACGGCCTACTTTCAATACCTACAGATAAGACATATTGCTGCTACACAATTTGGGCTTCGAAACAGAGATGCAATCTTCCCCACTTGAACACCTACTGACTGACCTCTCCCACACCAAACTAGTTTCGTCTCACTATAAGAATCTACTCCACTCCACGACTAATAGGCTTACCACCATTGAACACAGATGGTGCTCAGACATACCTGAGCTGACGGAGGAGATCTGGGGGGAGATTCTTGCCCTGCAGAGGCCCTCTGTCATCTCCTCAAGGGACAAGGTGATCCATACCAAACTACTGTATAGAGCATACACTTTACACCAAATTTATTATACAGATTAAAGAGATTATCCACTCCTTTATGCACGCGATGTGGAGTGGCCGATGGCACATTCTTCCATCTAATGTGGGAATGTGCTCTGATAAGGAAGTTCTGGTCGGAAGTTACAGCCTTCATCAGCTCTGTAGCTAAGATACCAAACATTTGTAATCCTCTTAGATGTCTGCTAGGATACATTGATGATGAAGATTTATCCAAAAATGTACAATCCTTTATACGCATAGTGATGTTCTACGCTAAAAAACAATACCCATGCATTGGAAATCTCAATCCACTCCGACTATAAAGTTCTGGCTTACCATTATCAACCAAGCAATACCACTATAAAAAAATTAACATACGAAGCTAGAGGATGCCCAAAAAAGTTCTCTAAAAATATGGAACTCCTGGGTTAACTCAGATAGTACCATACCACCTGCTCCCTAGGTTACAGCAAGTAATAGAGATAGTATGGTTTAGAAACTATCAGGGACTAAGCCCTGACTATAGTAAATTGTGCTGATATTTTCTATAAGTTGTTTCATAATGTTTACCTGTATACCCGATTAATGTAGTGCACTATGACTGAAGCGATGTTAGCTACGATTATACACCTGTGTAACTATTATTTGTTTTGTGTATAAAAACAATAAAAAAAAGTTAAACCTTTAAAAAAAAAAAAGAAAAGAAGAAGAGAAGAAGAAGAAGAAGAAGAAGAAGAAGAAGAAGAAGAAGAAGAAGAAGAAGAAGAAGAAGAAGAAGAAGAAGAAGAAGAAGAAGAAGAAGAAAGAAGAAGAAGAAGAAGAAGAAGAAGAAGAAGAAGAAGAAGAAGAAGAAGAAGAAGAAGAAGAAGGATTGCATCACTTGACCATGTATAAAACACCATCTTCCCCAAGTGTTACTGAAATCACAAGTCCGGATTGTACAAGGATACTCCGATTACCTTTATTTGTTGCCTTCGTAACATTGCCAGCTCTCTCATATCTCGGAATGGCTGTAAAAGATATTGATAAAATTCTGTAGTGGATTCTACGACAGCATTGTAAGCCTCATCTTCCATCTGATACAAATGCAGTAGGTCGACCATGCTTTCTGTCAATTTGTGCTTTTCCAGCAGCTGTAAAAATAAAAAAAACACAAGATTTGCATGACTATTCAATTCTGAGCTGAAAAAAACGGAATTACTAAAATGTACAACACTCAAGTGTTCATTTGCATTATATAGGTCATTAGAGATGAGCTCAGGCGTTCTCCAAACTCATCTTTAGCCAAACTCTCAACCCCCACCCCCCACCCCCCCATATTTACTCCAATGGGCTGCAGAGCGGGATATTCCTGCCTGTTTACATGAGCTAGGCTGTGGCATTTGTAATGTGGGTCCACTAAGGAGGGTAGGCGGCTGGGTGACGGTGATAGTTTCCTCTATCATTTACCCTCTGCTAACCATTTTGTGTCTGTATTGAATACAGCCCTATGGATTTATTTTCTATGGACTTTTTATACAAGCGCTGCACCTCATTTATATACATGTTTACATGAGCTGTTGGTTGGGAATAACCCAGCCCACAACTCACTGGATGAATATAACAGTGCGAGTTCGGCTGCAGAGGAGTTTGGAGGAAACTTACCCAAGTTTATCTCCATTGGTCAAAAATTTAAAATTATTCAACAAATAATATTTTTCAGAAATTGATTGCACTGACTATCTAGGTGGGCACTGTTTTTTTTTTTACACTGTCCTTGACGGTACGACTAATATTTTGTGTATTTTGGCACAGTGCGCCTTCTAGAATTATACCTGTACCTATTTCGTACACCGTTCATGACTTTTAACTGTCTTGATAAGAAATATTGTTAAAGAAATTGATTGCAGTTAAGAAAAAGAAGTGATTGGTCCCACCACAAAGACAGTCGATCATTACATTTAGGATCAATAATTTTCCACTATGTGTGTGGCCAGCATAAGACAATGTGTACATGTCTATTGGTAGCCTTAAAAGCAGAACTCCAGGATGCAGACCCCCCCCCCCCCCACCCGACCACTGTGCAGTGTTTTCTACATGAAAGAAAAAAATTGTTACATGACAATCTTATTCTTTGCCATTCTAGTTCACACTGGATTCAAGTCAGCACATCATCGCAGCAAAATTGATTGACATTTTCTGACATCATCTAAGCCAGTGGTTCTTAACCTCAGTCCTCATTACCCCCCACCAGGCCATGTTTTGGGAATTTCCCTTAGATAAAATAGCTGTCCAAAATACCAAGCCATTGACTTAGATTTAAAGCACCTGTGCAAGGGAAAAGGAAAGCCTGAAAACATGGCCTGGTGGGGGGTAATGAGGACTGAGGTTAAGAACCACTGATCTAAGCCAATACATACAGCTTCAGACCACTTTCACACGGGGTGGATGCTGGCAGCGGATCCACCCGCTCGGCGGGGGAACTCTTGCGGTGATCCCCGATGAGCAGGCGGATGACAGGTCCATGTCTGCTTCGCTAATGCAGAGCGTACACAGTCTGCTGTTCTCTATAGGGCGGTCAGATGGAAATGGACTGCCTGTTCGATCTGATCCGCCGGACGGATGGGGAACGGATTTCTGCCTTTTTTTTTAGCGGACCGGATCCCGGCGGGTATCAGCAGACACATGTCTGCCGACATTCGCCGTTCAATAGCAAAGAAAGAAGGTTCCGATTGGGTTTGCCTGAAAAACTGACAGGCCGACCCGATCAGAATGTCTGTGTGAAAGGGGCCTAAGGTAGCGGACAACTGTTTGAAGTTTATATCACACTGCCAATATAAGAATTTAGTCTGGGCCAAACTTACTGTATATCCTCCTTACGTACCCTGTGTAAGTGGATAAGTCTATCCACTGTCAGCTGCATAGGATTTCCTGAGTCCAGCATTTCAGTGTACACTGGGTTGAGAAGGTATTTCTAAAAATAATTTGTCACCTAGTTGATACAAGATGAGGTTCCATGCGTTTGAAATTCCTTAACCACACTGCACATACACTATTTAAAGGATAAGTTCTCCTTTTGTAACATGTTATATCCATATTCAGGATTTAACATGTTACTGTTGCAGCACCCCCCGCAAATGTGGCATGTAAGGGGGCGAGTGCTTAACCACTTAAAGGGGTTGTAAACCCTTGTGTTTTTTCACCTTAATGCATCCTATGCATTATGGTGAACTTCTGTCACTGACCGGCCCCCTCAGCCCCCCCCCCCCCCCCCCCCCCCCGTTTTACTCACCTGAGTCCTGTATTCCCCCGCCAGAGACGCGCTCTTCCCCTCTGCCCGTTGTCTCGGCTCTTGATTGGATAGATTGACAGCAGCGCAGCCATTGGCTCCCTTTGCTGTCAATCAAACCCAACGACACAGGCGTCAGAGCAGAGTCCGGCATTCTGCGTCTATGGACGCAAATGCTGGCCTCGGGAGCGGGCCCGAAAGGTAACCCCCCCCCAGGAGAGCCCTTCTCCTAGGGGGTTATACGATGCGGGGAGGAGCTACCATCGCCCCCAGAGGGACCCTAGAAGTCGAGGACCAGGGCCAAAAGTTTTACCCTTAAAAATCTCCATAGGCGATGTTTAAAAATTTCTACAAGTTACCAGTTTTGAGTTAGAGGTCTAAGACTAGAATTATTGCTCTCGCTCCAATGATCACGGTGATACCTCACGTGTGGTTTGAACACCGTTTTCATATGCAAGCGCGAGATCATCGGGACGGGCGCTTTTAAAAAAAAGTTTTTCTTATTTATTTTACGTTTACATTTCTTATTTTGACATGGTCTTTTTTTTAAAAAATTTAAAATTTGGGGGTCACTTTTATTCCTATTACAAGGAATGCAAACAATGAGATCTGGGGGTCAAAAAGACCTCAGATCTCATATTTACACTAAAATGCAATTCAAAAATAAATAAATAAAATTCTCCTTTAAGAGCTATGGGCAGAAGTGACTTTGACGTTGCTTCCCCCTTCCATGCTATGGAGCCGAGCAGGGGCCATCTTCCCCTCAGTCGGCAGCCAGGCATCCACAGGAGAGGACGTGGTCGTTTTCACCGCAACCGGCGGGCCCGGTAAGTGGCAGGGGCGATCAGAGTGTGGCGGGTGGGCACATCTCTTGCTGCCGATAAAAGTGATCTTGCGGCAAAGCCACCGGAGACCACATTCCCGAAAATACCAGGATTATGGCAGCTAGCTGCTGCCATAACCCCGGTATTTTGCGTCAAAGTACCAACGTACGGGTACATGGTTTTGCGTGAAGTGGTTAAAGCGGAAGTTCCACTTTTGGGTGGGACTCCGCTTTAAGGTTAGTGATCATAATAAGCCATTTATTATCACATAGTTGTTGGGCTTCTTTTTAAAATCATAATAACAGAAATCGCCCAAACGGCCCTGATCAAAAGTTTACATACCCTGCAATGTTTGGCCTTGGTACAGGCAGGCAAGGTGACACAGGGTTAATTTCCCACATCTGTGGCATTTTAAATTGCAATTAGTGTCTGTGTATAAATGCTTTTGTTAGCTCACATGGATGCACTGAGCAGACTACATACTGAGCCATGGGGATCAGACGAGAAATGTCAAAAGACCTGCGTAACAAGGTAATGGAACTTTATAAAGATAGAAAAAGGACATAAAAAGCCATCTAAAGTAGGGCTGCAACTAACGATTATTTTCATTAGTTGGCTGATTGTTTCAATTATTCCATTAATTGGATAAAAACCTCAAAAGAAAGTTTGGAGTATAATTTAGTTAATATGTAAAGTTTAAAAAAAAAATAAATAAATAATAATAAAAAAAAAAAAAAAATGTATTCTTGGACTATCTACACCCCCTTGGCTTTTTACCTATTTTGTTATATTACAGCCTTTAGTTCAATGTTTTTTTAATCTGAATTATATGTGATGGATCAGAACACAATAGTCTAAGTTGGTGACATAAAATTAGAAAAATATATACATAAAACTATTTTTCAGAAATAAAAAAAAAAAAAAAAAGATGCATATGTATTCACCCTTTGTTATGAAGCCCATAAAAAGCTCTGGTGCAACCAATTACCTTCAGAAGTCATATAATAAGTGAAATTATGTCCACCTGTGTGCAATCTATGTGTCACATGATCTGTCATTACGTATACACACCTTTTTGAAAGGCCCCAGAGGCTGCAACACCTAAGCAAGAGGCACCACTAACCAAACACTGCCATGAAGACCAAGGAACTCTCCAAACAAGTAAGGGACAATGTTGTTGAGAAGTACAAGTCAGAGTTAGGTTATAAAAAAAAAATCCAAAATCTTTGATGATCCCTAGGGAGAACCAAATCTATCATAACCAAATGCAAAGAACATGGCACAACAGCAAACCTGCCAAGAGACGGCCGCACAACAAAACTCATGGACCAGGCAAGGAGGGCATTAATCAGAGAGGCAGCATAGAAACCTAAGGTAACCCTGGAGGAGCTGCAGAGTTCCACAGCAGAGATTGGAGTATCTGTACAAAGGATGACAATAAGCCGTACGCTCCATAGAGTTGGGCTTTATGGCAGAGTGGCCAGGAGAAAGCCATTATCTTCAGCAAAAAACAAAATGGCACGTTTTGAGTTTGCAAAAAGGCATGTGGGAGACTCCCAAAATGTATGGAGGAAGGTGCTCTGGTCTGATGAGACTAAAATTAAACTCTTTGGCCATCAAAGAAAATGCTATGTCTAGCGCAAACCCAACACATCACCCAAAGAACATCATCCCCACAGTGAAACATGGTGGTGGCAGCATCATGCTGTGGGGATGTTTTTCAGCAGTTGGGACTGGGAAACTGGTCAGAGTTGAGGGAAAGATTAATGATGCTAAATACAGAGATATTCTTGAGCAAAACCTGTACCACTGTGTGTGTGATTTGAGGCTAGGACGGAGGTTTACCTTCCAGGAGGACAATGACCCCAAACACACTGCTAAAGCAACACTTGAGTGGTTTAAGGGGAAACATGTAAATGTGTTGGAATGGCCAAGTCAAAGCCCAGACCTCAATCCAATAGAAAATCTGTGGTCAGACTTAAAGATTGCTGTTCACAAGCGCAAACCATCCAACTTGAAGGGGCTGGAGCAGTTTTGCAAGGAGGAATGGGCAAAAATCCCAGTGGTAAGATGTGGTAAGCTCATAGAGACTTATCCAAAGCGACTTGGAGCTGTGACAGCCGCAAAAGGTGGCTCTACAAAGTATTGACTTTAGGGGGGTGAATAGTTATGCACATTGACTTTTTCTGTTATTTTGTCCTATTTGTTGTTTGCTACACAATAAAAAAATTAAAAAAAAATAAAAAAAAAACACACACACACACACAATCTTTTAAGGTGTGGGCATGTTCTGTAAATTAAATGATGCAAATCCTCAAACAATCCATGTTAATTCCAGGTTGTGAGGCAACGAAACACGAAAAATGCCAAGGGGGTGAATACTTTTGCAAGGCATTGTATATACAGTGGTAAATATAAAATAACCAGCTATATGGTTAGGGAACAAAATGTCGAATCCACTTTAAGAATAACAGGCACAAGAAATATATATACACACTATTAGAATATGAATCTGGTACATATCATCAGACTCATAGATCAAAATCTTTATTGAAAGAAAAAAAACGATTTAAAATGATCTAAAACGCTGTTTTGCAGATTTTCAAACAGGATTGTAATATTATGCATGACAGACTCCCTTATCATAGGCAAGGAGCTTGATACAAGCCTGCTCGTTTTCCACCACTAAATGTAAAAATTTGAAGGCGCAAAAATAGAAAACCTCTCTCGATCCAACACATTATTCGACAGTGTACAGTGGGGGGAAAAAAATGTGATCCCTTGCAGATTTTGTAAGTTTGCCCACCTACAAAGAAATGAAGGATTTATATCCATGTATTTTAACCACTTCGCATCCGGCCGTAGCCGAATGACGGCCACAGCGCGGATGCCAAATCCCGGGAGGCCATCATATGACGGCCTCCCCTTTCCTCGTTCCCTGTGCGCGCTTACGAGCGCGCAGCAGGGAAATTCTGTGTTGGCCGTGTCCCTCGGACACAGCCAATCACAGATCGCTGTAAACGGCCAATAACAGCGGCCGTTTACAGCGCGATCGCCCTGGCCAATGAGAGATGATCTCATATGTAAACATATGAGATCATCTCTCAGCGCCGCTCCTCCTCCTCACACAGAGACAGCGTGTGAGGAGGGGGAGATGAACGGCTGCAGCGCCGTAGGTTTAAAAAAAAAATAAAAAAAAAAATCAAATGCCATCTGTGCCCACTGCCACCACTGCAATCTGTCCCCAATGCTATCTGTGCCCAATGACATCCCCAGTGCCATCTGCCAGTGCCATCCCCAGTGCCATCTGCCAGTGCCATCCCCAGTGCCATCTGCCAGTGCTATCCGCAGTGCCATCTGCCAGTGCCATCTGTCATCAGTGCCACATAGTGCCATCTGTCATCAGTGCCACATATTAGTGCCATCTGTCATCAGTCCCACATATTAGTGCCATCTGTCATCAGTGCCACCTGTCAGTGTCACGTGCCATCTGTTATCAGTGTCACCTGTCATCAATGCCACGTATCAGTGCCATCTGTCATCAGTGTCACGTGTCATCAGTGCCACGTATTAGTGCCGTCTGTCATCAGTGCCACGTATTAGTGCCATCTCTCATCAGTGCCACATATTAGTGCCACGTGATATCAGTGCCATGTATGAGTGCCATCTCTCATCAGTGCCACATATTAGTGCCATCTCTCATCAGTGTCACGTGTCATCAGTGCCCTGTATTAGTACCATCTGTCATCAGTGCCACGTCAGTGTCACGTGTCATCAGTGCCACGTGTCATCAGTGCCACGTCAGTGTCACGTGTCATCAGTGACAAGTGTAATAGGTAGTCAACAATTTAGATGTGTAATTTATGCTCCTAGAACACGTGATGGCGCTCCCTGCATGTTGGGCCTCTCTAAGTGGCCAGGCTGTGGAAAAGTCCCACATATGTGGTATCGTAATAATCAGGAGGAGTAGCAGAATTTATTTTGGGGTGTCATTTGTGGTATACACATTCCATGTGAGAGAAATAACCTATTACAATGACAATTTTGTAGAAAAAAAATAAAAAAATAATTCATTTTGCAAAGAATTGTGGGAAAAAATTACAACATCAAAAAGCTCACCATGCCTCTTACTAAATACCTTGGAATGTCTACTTTCAAAAAAGGGGTCATTTGGGGGGTATTTGTTCTTTCCTGGCTTGTTCTGGTCACAAGAAATGAGATCGGCCACCAGTACATCAGATGTGATCAATTTTGTATAATTCGCACCACAGATTGTAGAGTCTGTAACTTTCACAAAGGCCAAATAATTTCCACTAATTTGGGTTATTTTTACCAAAGATATGTGGGAGTATAAATTGTGGCCAAAATTTATGAAGAAAAATTAATAATTTCCTAAATTGTATCACAGAAACAAAGAAAAATGCGTTTTTTTTCAAAATTTTCGGTCTTTTTTCAATTATAGCGCAAAAAATAAAAAACTCAGAGGTGATCAAATACCACCAAAAGAAAGCTCTATTTGTGGGGAAAAAAAGGACAAAAAATTCATTTGGGTACAGTGTTGCATGACTGAGTAATTGTCAGTCAAAGCGTGAGAGCACCGAAAGCTGAAAATTGGTCTGGATGGGAGGGGGGTGTTGGTGCCTGGTAGGCAAGTGGTTAAATGATAGAGACAGGATATCAACCAAAATGCCTGAAAAAGCACAGGATACAAATGTTATAAACTGAGTTGCAGTTCAGTGAGTAAAATAAGCATTTGATCCACAAGCAAAACATGACTTAGTACTTGGTAGAGCTAAGCGATTAATCGTTAAAAAAAAAAAAAAAAGTGATCTCGATTCAACTCCCTTCGATCTCTATGCAGAATTTCCTGATTCATTCATGTAACAAGTGTAGAGAGTTCTCTGCTCACTCAGCTGTTAAAAGAAAAAAACAGGCAGCCTGACAAGTTTTTCCACAACATTGTCTGTGCTGTTAGATAACTATAAACATTGTAACTTTTCATTCTAAGGCCCCTTTCACACTGGGGCGTCAGCGTTTTAGCGGCGCTATTTGGCCGCTAACGGGGTGGTTTTAGGCCTGATTCACACCTATGCATTTTTTGTGCTTTTTGCAGATTTGCACTACAGAACATGTCCTATAGGAAACCATGTTAAATGGACTGTAGTGCAAATCTGCAAAATGCACAAAAAATGCATAGGTGTGAATCAGGCCTTAACCCCCGCTAGCGGCCGAAAAAGGGTTAAAACCGCCCGCAAAGCGCCACTGCAGCAGCGCTTTGCATCGCTGCCCCATTGTTTTCAATGGGAAGGGGCGCTTTAGGAGCAGTGAATACACCGCTCCTACAGCGCTCCAAAGATGCGGCTTGCAGGACTTTTTTTTGACCATCTTTCAAGCGCACCGCTCCTCAGGCTTTCACATTGGAGACACAGCAGCGGCTGTATTAGGGCACTTTGCATGCTCTAATTTTTAGCGCTCTAGCTCCTGAAAAGCACCCCAGTGTGAAAGGGGCCTTAGATCAAAGGAATGAACTTCTGTCTGTAAATGAGGGAAAAATACACTTTAATTTTTTTTTTTTTTTTTTTTTTTTTTTACTAGACAGTAAGAAGTTAGCCCAAATTTTTTGAATAATGTGAAAGATGTTAAAACGCAAGAATCGTGCTCTTTATTCTAAGAAAATAGCAAACAAATTGTGATTCTTATTTTAGCCAGAATCGTGCAGCTCTAGTATTTGGAGAAACCCTTGTTGGCAAGTACAGAGGTAAGACATTTCTTGTAGTTGGTTACCAGGTTTTCCCACATCTCAGGAGGGATTTTTGTCCACTCTTTACAGATCTTCTCTAAATCCTTAAGGTTTCTTGGCTGTTGCTTGACAATTCGAAGCTTCAGCTCCCTTCCTAAATTTTTTAGAGGATTAAGATCTGGAGACTGTCTAGGCCACTCCATGACCTTAATGTGCGTCTTCTTGAGCCACTCCTTTGTTGCCTTGTCAGTATGTTTTGGGCCATTGTCATGCTGGAAGACACATCCATGATCCATCTTTAGTGTTCTGGCTGAGGGAAGACGGTTCTCATCCAAGATTTTACAATACATGGCCCCATCCATTAGTCCCTCAATGCGGCAAAGTCAGCTTGTACCTTTAGCAGAGAAAAAGCCCCAAAGCATAACGTTTCCACCTTTGTGCTCGACTGTAGGGATGGTGTTCTTAGGATCATAGTCAGCGTTTTTCTTCCTCCAAACACAGCACGTTAATGCCAAAAAGCTAAAATTTTGGCCTCATCTGACCACAGCACTTTCTCACAATCCTTCTCTGAATACATTTAGATGTTTATTGGCAAACGTCATACTGCCCTGTAAATATGCCTCCTTGAAGAGAACCTTGCGACCCTTTCGGGTCCACCCTCTGTAGGATTTCAATCCATGGCCGTGTATTGTGTTACCAATGGTTTGTTTGGTGACTGTGGTCCCAACTGGCGTGAGATCATTCACAAGCTCCTCCCGTGTAGTTCTGGCCTGATCCCTCACTTTTGTCATGATCATCCTTACCGCATGAGGCAAAATCTTGCATGGAGCTCCAGACTCAAGACAGCTCTTTGGTCTTGTCCATGATGGTGGGTTTGAATGGAAGAGAGATTCTGTGGACAGGTATCTTTTATACACATAACGAGTTGTCGTTAGGAGCACCTTAAACTGACAGGACTAATTTGTGTACCACATACTGTAGCCAGTCTGTGGGAGCCAGAATTATTGTGAGAGGGACAGAACGGAAGTCTGTCAGTGTAAACAGACAGATCTCCGTTCTGTCAGGGGTGAGGAGACTGAGCTGTTGTTCCTTAGGAACAGTTAGAAACACTCCCTAGGACACACATTTACCCCTTGATCGCCACCTAGTGTTAACCCCTTCCCTGCCAGTGACATTTATACAGTAATCGGTGGCTATTTTTAGCACTGATCGCTATATAAATGTCAATAGTCCCAAAAAGGTGTCAAAAGTGTCAGACCTGTCCACCGCAATGTCGTAGTCCCGATTATAAAAAAAAAAAAAAAAGCCATACATCTATCACCTATTTTGTAGACGCTATAACTTTTGCACAAACCAATCAATATACATTTATTGCGATTTTTTTTTACCAAAAATATGTAGAAGAATACATATCGACCTAAACTGAGGAAGAAATGTGTTGTTCTTTTTTTAATGTTTTGGCATAATATAGCAAAAAAATTAAAATAACATTTCAAAAATGTCAATTTTTTTGTTTATAGCTCAAAAATTAAAAAACGCAGAGGTTATCAAATACCACCAAAAGAAAGCTCTATTTGTGGGGGGGTCAATTTTGTTTGGGTACAACGTCGCACAACCGAGCAATTGCCAGTTAAAGCGACTCAGTGCCGTATCTGAAAAATGGCCTGATCATTAAGGGGGCAAATCTTCCGCTCTGGAAGTGCTTAAAGAAAAAAATTAAATAAAAGCCAGCTTCTCCTTGTTCCCTGTACCAGCCCACTGATGACACCTGTGCCTGATATCACCCATGTGAAATACATAAACTGATCTATGAATTAACAAAATCTCTTGGGATTTCAATAATGAAAGCATAGCTCGGAATCTGCCTCCGTTCCCCATGTGACACTAGACATCATCCAAAATGCCTTTGCCAGGAGATATCACGCAATATCACAAGATCTTGTAGCACATGCACCACTGATTTTTACTATTTGGGGGGGGGGTGGAGGAAAAGGGACAAAAAAAAAAAAAAAAAACACACAAAAACAAAGGATCAAGCCAAGTGAAAATTCACCATGAATATGCTTTATTTCTTTAGTAAATCAACCCCAGCATGGCAAAGTGATGTATTAATCTCTGTTGCATAATTACACATCACAAAAACTGAAAGAGCAGCAATTACGTCTATGAGGTCACTTCATTAATGCAGGGAAATGTGACCATAATAAATGTGCCATTGATATGAACTTAAAAGACTTGTCAACAGTGGATGCAAATCCAGTATGTTCAGTGCAGCAAGCTGAAATAGATGACAGTAGGCTCTCTGTTCACATCTTAGCACCAACTATAGGAAAAAACAAATGCCAGTGGAAATCATGCTGTAACAAAAATTTGGCACTAGAAGAGGAGCTTCAACAACAATTATACAACTAACTCCAGTCTCTATAATGTTCCAGACAAGCTTGTAAACAACCAGTCTACCTAATGAACTTTGGAACTTACCAGCAAACGAACAGCTATAAATTTTGTAATTTATTAAACCGTTCCGGACGTAGAAAAACAGTGATGGCCTTTCTATGAAATTCCTGTTAAATAACATCAACATATAGTGTGCTAGGAGGAAGTGTGGGTGGAAAGTCAGGCTATCATAAACATCCACACTTCATGGGAATCAATAGAGCACATTAACATTTTCAAAGCATACTGATCGGAGATTTTTGTAAAAATGCATTTACACTAATGCAGCTTACACACGAGCGGAATTTCTGACAGAAAGAGTCCAATGGGAGCTTTTCGTTGCATATTCCGACCGTGTGTATGCCCCATCGGACTTTTTCCGGCGAAAATTCAGACGGACTTAGATAGAACGTTCTATATTTTTCAGACGGAAAAAATTACTATTGGAAAAAACACCCGTCTGTATGCTGTTTCGACGCACGCAAGTACGAGACGGAAGCTATTGGCTACTGGCTATTGAACTTCCGTTTTCTAGTCCCGTGGTACGTGTTGTATGTCACCGCGTTCTTGGCGGTTGGTCTTTGGTGTGACCGTGTGTATGCAAGACAGCTTGAGCGGAGTTCCGTCGGAAAAACTTTCAGGAGTTTATTCCAACGGCAAAACCAGTCGTGTGTACAGGGCATTAGCGAAAAGTTTGACAAAGTATCTTTACTGGACTTTTATAAGTTTTAATCTTCCCAAAGAAAAATCTCACTCTTCACAATCACGCCAGGTCATCAGTTTGGGCAGCACCTATATTTGTGAGCAACTATTTTCAAGGATGAGGCTCACAATGTGCAAAATTGGAACCCAAATTTCTGATGAGCACCTTGAAAATTGCTACTATATCCATCGAACCATATATGCGTTAGTTTATCAAAAACCATGAAAAATTTGGCACTAGTTTTATGTTCCCTCTTTATAACCAGTTACTTACCGCACTATAGTCAAATGACAGCTACAGTGCGGTTCGATAACTCTGGAAGGACGTACATTGACGACCTCCCAGAAACGCGCTCCTGCCCGCCCCCTAGGGCACGCACACGTGAACATCCGTGCTCGCCGGATTCACAGGACCTGGCGCAACACGAATCGTGGTAACGGGCCAATGACAGTGGCCCTTTACCATGTGATCGCTCCGTCGAATGACGGAGCGATCACAAATTTAAACACAGGCAGGGTCATCAGGGGTTCAACGCTCTCCTCGCACCGATATAGCGCGAGAGGAGAGCGATCGAGTGTCAAACTAAGTTTATACAGTTATAACTGTGCCCAGCAGTGCTACATCAGTGCTACACTGTGCCATCAGAGCCACTACAGTGCTCATCTGTGCCACACCAGTGCCCATAAGTGCCCATCTTTAATATCAGTGCCACTACCGTGCCATTAGTGCCCAATAGTGCACATCAGTATTCTGCAGTGCACCCTCACCAGCACCCAGCAGTGCACCCATCACCAGCTCCCAGCAGTGCAGCCACACCCCTCTAGTTTACGATTCACAAGTCACCAGTATGGCAAAAAAAATATTTTACCAGCGAGGAGGCCTACCAGCTTCTTAGCCTGAGCAATGAGAGCAGCGGGGAGATCTCAGAGTCTCAGTGCGATTCTGATTCGGCCTATGAACCCATTACAGGCAGTGGGTCTTCTACAGAGGAACCTGAGCCCATGAAAAGAAGGCGTTCTGGCATGGAGCAGCAGCCTACTACCAGCAGCGAAGGGCCATCAACCTCAAGCTCAGTGCCGCTGCAACAAAGGCCAAGCACCAGTAGGGTGTCATCTCAGTCCCAAAGGGATAGGGGCCATGCCAGCCTTCTCTATGCCCTTCAAAACCCCCTGTGGCTTCCCCCTAATTCCAGAGAAGCAAACATCCCCCCTTTCACCTCCCAGCCAGGTGTCCAGGTGAACACCGATGATTTTGCCATGCTTGATTTTCACCGAAGACATACTATCGTCCATTGTGGCCCAGTACAACCTTTATGCACAGCAGTACATAGTAAGCAACCCTGGTTCTGGTTATGCCCGTCCCTTTGAGTAGAGAGAACTTACCATAGAGGAATTCAAAACCATTTTAGGCCTAACTTTTACTATGGGACTCACAAAAAAAAAGAAATTGTACTCCCATTGGTCTACCAACCCCTTCCACCACATGACACTCTTCTCATCCATTATGCCAAGATCAAGATACCTTATGATTATGAGGTTCCTCCACTATAATGACAACACCCAGTGCCCTCCCCGGAATGACCCAGCTTTTGACAAATTATAAAAAATTCGGCCACTCTTAAATTATTTATCTGAAAAATTCCCCCAGTTATATACCCCCAACCAGAATATCTCCGTGGATGAGTTGTAAAATTCTCATGCAGGCTGGGCATCAAACAGTTTATTCCCAGCAAAAGGTCCCGACAAGGGGTTAAAATGTACAAACTTTGTGACGAGCCACGGGATACACCTACGCCTTCCTGGTGTATGAAGGGAAGGACTCCCAACTGAATGCCCCTGAATGCCCAGAATATATTGGAGCCAGTGAAAAAGTTGTCTGGGAGCGTGTCAATCCACTCCTTGGAAAGGGATACCATCTGTAGGTGGACAATTTTTATACAAGCTTGCCCCTCTTCCGCAATCTTCACTGGAGGGACACCCCAGCATGTGGTACAGTAAGAGCCAATAGAAAGGGCTTCCCATAAAAACTCGGCAATGAAAGGCTACGAGGGGAGATGGCGTCTTTGCGGAACCAGGAGCTATTGACTGTCAAGTGAAGGGACAGACGGAATGTCCACTGCTCACATCAATCCATAACAATACCTACGTGGAAGTCCTCAGAAGAAACCAGCTTGTCTATGACTATACCTTGTTCATGGGGGGAGTGGACTTAAATGATCAGATGACTGAACCCTGAGCAGACTCCACGAATGCCACTTTCCTGAGAAACTACCCCCGTGAAACAGGCCACAGACGTCAGAAGAAATGCCGGGTGTGCTCCAGAGGAGTTAGAAGAGACACCACATATTATTGTCCCCAATGTCCTTGCCAACCAGGCCTCTATATAGGTGACTGTTTCCGCCTATACGCAATTCTCATTTTCTGTCATTTTCGGGTGTGGAGGGACTGCACTGAACTGTACATACCTCTGCCTTCTCAGGAACCTACCCTGGCCTGTTATACGACCAAGCTTCTGCCTAAAGCTAAACTGTTCTTACCTGTGCCTGCTCTGGAACTGACCCTGGACTGTTTGACCATATTTTTTGCCTGCCTCTTGGACTGATCTTTTACCCTGTTAAGCTAGTGGGAACACAGGGGTCTCACATATGTGAGGGACTCCAGAATTGTTTTTCTGGATGAAGAAAACTAATTTTTTAGTTTTCTCATTCCCGGATTAGGGTCTGGAGACTCAGAGGCTTCAAAAGATATTTGGATGTTAGAAGCCTCTACCCGTCCCCATTCTTTCCTGGCCTGCTACTTGGACCATGTTCCTGCTTACTACCAGGACCAATATTTTGGCACTGCTGGCAATGTCTCTACTTGCACTGACTGAACTGCACTGTATATGGACAATATTCCTGCCTGCTGCCTGGACAATTCCATTCACTGTCGCTGACCACGTCTATGCCTGCTGCCTGGATCAGGGCTCTCCTCCTGTTGATAACTGCACTACTAAAACCACAGGTAATCTTTTGTTTAACCTTTGCTCAGCAGAATGTATTTTAGGGTGTAATTCTTGGTATGTTCATGCTATAAACATACCAAAAATACGAAGGGCCTTCAAAAATGTGATAGATTGTAAGGAAATTAGATACGTAATTTATGTCCCTAGAACACCTGATGGTGCTCCTTGGATGTTGGGCCTCTCTGTGGCCAGGCTGTGTAAAAAGCTCACACACGTGGTATCACCATACTCAGGAGGAGTAGCAGGATATATTTTGGGGTATAATTTTTTGCTATGTACATGCTATGTGTTGGAAATATCTTATAAATGGACAACTTTGTGTAAAAAAAAAAAATTAAATTAAAAAAAAAAGAAGTGTTTTCCTTTTTTTCTCCACATTTTCCAAAAACTTCTGGGAAAAAATGAACCGTTCAAAAGGCTCATTATGCCTCATAGATTGGGGTGTTTGCTTTCCAAAATGGGGTCACTTTGTGTGCATTTCCATTGTCCTGGTGCTCCAGGGCCTTCAAAAGTGTAAGAGGTGGTTGAGAGATTGGATGTGTAATTTATGCTCCTAGAACTCCTGAAGGTGCTTCTTTAATGTTGGGCCTATGTGGCCAGGCTGTGTAAAAGTCTCACACGTGGTATTGCCATACTCAGGAGTAGCAGAATATTTTTTGGGGTGTCATTTGTGGAATGTACATGCCATGTGAGACAAATAACCTGTTATTACAATTTGGTGTGACAAAAAAATTAAAAGAAGATCTTAGAGAGAGGAGACTTTTGTAATAGTAAAAAAAAAAGAGAGTTTATTGCTCAGATAGGTACATTATCTATGTCTGCCTAAATTTTTCTGCTAATCGGCTATCCTTATTGTTAATGCAGGGCTTGACAAACCCAAGGTGCCAGGCAACCAGACCTTTCAACCTGGTGCCTGGGCTGCCGCCCGAATTCTCCGTGCAGCCCCCCCCGATATGTATTCTAGGCTCTGCTTGCCCATCTGCGGGTTCAGGACCGGCATGCATTCCTCCCCCTCTATTTGTTGACCCGGAAATTATGTGCGATGTCTTTTCCGGGTCTCTGTTGACAGTTTCCCAGCCATCAAGGCCAGGAAAGAATGTAACAGAGTGTGATGTGCATTGCATTTACATTCAACGGAGCACAGTGGAGACACGCAGGGTCCAAATATATGTACAAAAGTAAACGCACGCTGCTACGCCTTACAATGTAAAATTGCAAAACACGTTACATATCACCATGCACGCCAGAATGAGAGCAATAATTCTAGCACCAGACCTCCTTTTTTAACACTAAACTTGACGACTTATAGGGGGCTTGCAAAGTATCGTCCATGTAAAATATAGGGTACTGACATGTTGGGTATCTATTTACTCGGTGCAACCTTGGCCCTTACATTTTACCAAACAAATTGGAGAAATTTATTGCATTTTTGTGCCCCCCAAAATTAACTTTTAATGTGTTTTGCATTTCCTTTGCGGTAATATCATGTGACATAAAAAATTAGAACTAATACGATTTCATTTTTTAGGGTGTCTGCTTTCAGAAAATATATACTGTTTGGGGGTTTTATGTAACCTTCGGGCCTAAAATTATTTATTTTTAACGTGTGCAAAGATGCAAAACCGTCTCTGGCTTTGAAAGAGTTAACCCCTTCCTTCCTATTCATTTAGAACGTGACTCCAGGTAGACGGGACTAGCGAAGAAAGTCAATGCCGCTGCCTCGATGGGCGAGATTGACACCTCGCTAGTCCCGTCACCTGGTATGGATTTAAAGGGGAATCCCTACGCCGAAAAACGGCGTGGGGGTCCCCCCCAAATCCATATCAGACCCTTATCCGAGCACGCAGCCCGGCCGGTCGGGAAAGGGGGTGGGGACGAGCGAACGCCACCCCCTTCTGAGCCGTACCAGGCCGCGTGCCCTCAACATGGGGGGGTGCCCTGGGGAAAGGGGGGCCCTGCGGCCCCCCCACCCCAAAGCACCCTGGCCGTTGGTTGGGGGCTTATCGGAATCCGGGAGCACCCTTCAATAAGGGGGCCCCCAGATACCGGCCCCCCACCCTATGTGAATGGAGTACGATGTACTCCTACCCATTCACCTAAGGGAAAAAATTGTAAATAAAAAAAAAACACAACACAGGTTTTTAAAATACTTTATTACACAGCTCAGGGGGTCTTCTTCCATCTTGGGGGGTCTTCTCGCCGGACTCCTCCGCTATCTTCTGCTAGCTCTTTTACTAGCAGAGGAGCCCGGCTTTCTCCTTCGTCGCCGTCTGCTGGTCTTGTTCCGACTTCGGGGGTCTTGTCCTGCTCTTCTGTTTTTCTTGCCTTCTGTCGCCGCCTTCTGCTGCTTTTTCTTTCTCCGATGTTGACACAACACCATCTCCGCTTGCAATGGCCCAGACGTGTTGAGTTGCCAGTTATATAGGGACAAGGGGCAGGGCCACCGACTCATGTCACATGGTGACCCCGCCCCCTATGATGTCACAGTCCCGGAAGATGCTGGGTCCGGCGAGAAGACCCCCCAAGACGGAATAAGACCCCCAGAGCTGTGTAATAAAGTATTTTAAAAACCTGTGTCGTGTTTTTTTTTATTTACACTTTGTTTCCCTTAGGTGAATGGGTAGGGGTACATCGTACCCCATACTCATTCACATAGGGTGGGGGGGCCAGTATCTGGGGGCCCTCTTATTGAAGGGGGCTCCCGGATTCTGATAAGCCCCCCGCCCGCTGACCCTGACAACCAATGGCCAGGGTTGTCGGGAAGAGGCCCTTATGCTCATCAACATGGGGACGAGGTGCTGTGGGGTGGGGGAGCTGCAGGGACCCCCTTTCCCCAGACCACCCCCCCCCCCCATGTTGAGGGCACGCAGCCTGGTACGGCTCAGGAGGGGGGATATTCGCTCGTCCCCACCCCCTTTCCTGACCGGCCTGGCTGTGTGCTCGGATAAGGGTCTGATATGGACCTGGGGAGGACCTCCACGCCGTTTTTTCGGCGTAGGGATTCCCCTTTAAATCCATACCAGGTGACGGGGCTAGCAAGGTGTTAATCTCGCCCATCGAGGCGGCGGCATTGACTTCCTTCGCTAGTCCCGTCTACCCGGAGTCACGTTCTAAATGAACGGACTTTACTCCGTGTGTGGGGCAAGTCCGTTCATTTCAAAAGTTCCGCGGACTAGCACACAGAGGGCCGCATTGTCCGCCGGACTGCCGAGTCCGGCGGACAATTTTAAGTCAAAACTTCAAACTAAGTCCGCCGGACTTCTGGGAAGAAAAAAAAGATAGTCCGCTCCTGTGTACGCGGCATTAGAATTCTGAATGCTGGGAGGTGGGCAATCGGGTCATGTGACCGCTGTGATTGGTTCTCAGTGGTCACATGATAAGGCGGCTGCTGATCACAAGTATGCATCGGGGGCTTTCCGGTGCCCGCTGGCGACTTTCCTGGGAGTGTGTAAGGCACGCACTCTCAGCACATTTATGTTTACACAAGGCCACGTGTATGCATTCGACCAGCAGCAAGAGGGTAAAGGATAAGTTTACCTTCGGGAACATGTTACACCCTTAAGATTTGTTGGTTAAAGTGGAAGTAAACCCCCCTATCGTTTTCAGCCAAGGAAGCTGCCATCTTTGCCTCTGTTTAATCTTCAACTGCCACAGTGCTGCACATGTGATACGTTATGACACCAGCCATTGGATGGTTTGACTGTTTGGTTGGGAGCACGACCAATGTGCAGTTAGCATTCACGGCATGCCTTTTTTTTTTTAGACTGTTAAATCGATGGGTTTACTTCCGCTTTAAAAAAAGATGGCTCCTAACTTTTTTAGCTGGCTCCTAGATTAAAAGCAATATTGTTAAAGCAGAACCCCAGACAATTTTTTTTTCCGTGTCCGTGTTGCTGAACTCCTAACTTCACCCACTTTGCCATCCATGTTCTTCTGAGCTTTGTAGTTTCTCTGTAATAGGCTGCTGAAAAAACTTCATCGCCTGCTGACATCCTGTTTGTAAGACCGCTGGCTTCTATCCCTCTCCACAGCTTAGCCAGCGGTCTGACATGCCCAGTTGTAGTCCTCTAAAAGCGAGCAGGGAGGAAGCAGACATGTTGTGGGTGGAAGGGGTCTCACAGCCCCCCGGTCTGTACCACCCATGGAGGCGGTATCCTCTCTTCCCCCACCAGTCATTTCCCCTCCACTCCCTCCCTGCCTGCCCAACCCCCTGCCTGCTATCTCCGTACAGACAGGGATCATTGTCAGTAATTACTTGTATAACACAGTGGCGATCTCCCACTGTGTCAGGTATTGTATATGAGAACACCGATCGCTGATCTCCCACGCCACCGCCTGTATAGGAACAGTGCACTGTCAATCATAACAATGGCAGGAGGTGGGGCATCAGCGATCGGTGTTCCCACATACAATACCTGACACCACGGAAGATGCCCGCAGTGTCATACAATTACTGGTAATAATCCCCGGCTTTACACTAGTGGTTCCCCGACATGGGGCGCTGGTTTGAATTTATATAAAAATTATATTAAAATGCTTTGCATTTATAAGGCTGTAACCTGACATACCGTGTGTTATAAATGGCTTGCTGACTGCAGAATGAGGTGTGCGATTTATGTTGAAGTGGGCGAGTTCACATTTACATGTACAAGCCCAATGTACCTCCCACATTCACTCCAATCCCAAGGATTCGTGGGAAATGTAGGCCGATTAGGCAGTTAGTGAGAGAGAAGAGGATATGATGCAATCTAGGGCTGCAACGATTTTCATAATCTATTAGTTGGCCAATTATTGTTTCAATTAATCGGTTAATAACCTTAAAAAATAAAATTGTGGTGTATAATTTAGTAAATATGTAAAGTTAAAATAAAAAAAAAAAAGGCAATTTATTCTTAAATATCTATATGCAGCGGTAAATATAAAATAACCAACTATATGGTTAGGGAGCAAAATATCTAATCCATTCTGAGAATAACAGCCAGAAGAGATATATACTGTATATATTAAAGGGTGAATCTGGTAAATATCACACTCAGATCAAAATTTTTTTATTTAAAAAAACAAAAACAATGTTTTCCTTCAAAAAAAAAAAAAAATGTAATTTTAAGAACGTTCGTTCTATTTTCTAATTGTTAGTGGGGTCAAATCGACATTCATTTTCAACCACAGTGACGGGAAAATTTGGAAATAGAAAAACTTCTTGGTGAAAGGAATTTTCGCACAGTGTATGTGGTTTTCGTTCAGAAATTACATTCATTTTAAAAAAAGAATGTTAAAAACAATTGAAAATTTCAAACAACATTCTTTCATTCAGAGAATGTACAAAGATTTTTTGTCTGAATATTCTGGTCTTAAAACTGATCCGTGTGGCTAGCATAAGCCTCGGTACACACCTATGCAGTTTGCTTTTGATCTGTTTCTGCAGTGCGTTGAGATTTTTGTGCACGTGATTTTGCTGCGATTTGCGTTTTTTCTTTGGCAGATTAAAAAAAAAAAACACAAAATGCTGCAAAAACGCATTACATGCTTTTCTGCAGCTTCTCCATTGAAGTATATTGAACCAAAAAAAGCAAAGTTTTGAGTTAAAAAAATAAAAAGTCCCTGACCCTTTCCAAATACACAGCGGCTGAAAAAAAGCATAGATGTGAACGTGTCCCATAGGAAATCATGTAAATGAACTGTAGTGCTTTTCTGCAAAAAGCACCAAAAAAAAAAAAAAAACACACATAGATGTGAACCAGGTCTAATGCTGGCCATACACTATACAAAAAAATCGTCCGAAATTTGGTCATTAGATAGTTTGTTTATTTTTACAGCCAGTTAATGAGCACAAAAATCGATAATCATTTGGACGTTTTTGAGCCGAAAAAACAAAAAAAGGACAAGTTTGGAAATTTTCCGCCGAACGAACGATAAATTGAAAGGTTAATGTGTTTCCCGTCCGACCTGTCTGCACTAGGTATATGTAAAAAAAACGAACATAAAATGTATTTATGTCCACTGAACGATTTATCGGTCATTACATGATGCCACTATCGTTTGCCGATTTTTTTGTATAGTGTATGGCCAGCATTAAACTAAAATTAGCCCTTTATAGTAATAAAAAAACAAAAAACAAACAGATAATCACTACTGTAAGGGGTTCTTTTTACTGTACTATGAAAGTAATATTTACTGTAATATTTACAGTAGCGATTATTTGCTCTTTTTGTACTATAAAGGGCTCATTTTAGTTTTTTTTTTAACCCCATTATGTTACTGGCCGATTAATCGATTAGTGTTTCAGCCCTAATGCAATCACTGTTCCAAGAGATCCTCCCTGCCAGAAAAGATGAAGCATTTTTTTGAATCACAGAGCTGACTTCCTGAAAATTAAATCAGACATCTCTTAAACGGTAAGAAATTTCACAAATGTGATAACGGTTTAGGCTTTTGTGGGGTGGGGGGCACTAATAGGGGATTTTTTTGAAAATCCTGTAGTTCTGCTTTAAGCCATGTGTTAGTGCATTGTATGTGTGGCCCAAGACTATTCCTCTTCTTCCAATGTGGTCCAGAGGGTCAAAAGGTTGGACACCCCTGGTATAGGGCATGCATGTATAACATTTCATAGGACGTGCGTGCCCACCACATGATCAGGCACAAAAATAATAATTGCTTTACATATTATAATTTTACAATATTTGACTGTTATGCATTCCATCTCTTCGCCATTGCTTTTTAACTACTCCAGATCCGCGCTATAGCCGAATGACGGCTACAGCGCGGATCTACATTGCCGGGACTACGTCCATTGACGTCCTCCCCTTTCCTCACTCCCCGCACGCTCTCGTGAGCGTGCATCGGGGAAAATTGCGTTGGCCGTGTCCCTTGGACACAGCCAATCACAGATCACTGTAAATGGACAATCACAGTGGCCGTTTACAGCGCGATCGGAAGTGGCCAATGAGAGATGATCTCAAATGTAAACATACGAGATCATCTCTCATTGCCGGCTCTCCCTCCTCACAAAGAAACCGAGTGTGAGGCGTGAGAGCTTCTATAAAGAATCGTGAGTGGTTTCATAGTGAAAAAAATAAAATAAAAGTGTGCCCAATCATCCCACCTGTGCGCATCAGTGCCCACCTGTGTCAGTGCTGCCTTTGCGCAATCAGTGCACATCTGCGCTACCTCATCAGTGCCACCTCATCAGTGCCCATCTGTGCCACCTCATCAGTGCCGCCTCACCAGTGCCGCCTCACCAGTGCACATCTGTGCCAGCGTTTGGTGCTCTTGCAATCAAAAAGTGCAACGTTAATTTGTTAGGAACACTTATTTAAAGCATGAGAACTGTCATTTGTCCTTCCTTTACTACCTGGCGAGTCCCTGACCTGAAACAAGGGAGAGCAGATCAGCTGTTGGGACACGTCATATATACACATACTTGTCTCAGGTCATGGGCTGTCCAACAGTACAGAATAGGGATGCAGGTCACTTTTAAAAACGAACCTGTCAAATCCTGGACAATGTAAAAAGGAGCATATGAGGAAATAAACCACAAGGCAAAGGAGTCAACAGATCCCAGAGGCATCTGAATTTGTATGCAAATCCTATATTTGTATAACAGTTGAAATTGCTCTGCCCCCTCATATCTGGAGCCTTACTTTATTAACCAGTTCCCAGCCAAGCCAATTCTGACATTTCTCTCCTACATGTAAAAAAAAAAAAAATCTGTATTTTGTTGCTAGAAAATTACTTAGAACCTCCAAACATTACATATTTATTTAGCACAGACTCTAGAAAATAAAATGCATGTTGCAATTTTTTATGTCACACAGAATTTGCGCAATTGTTTTGGAAAAAATTAAAATTTGAAGTAGAACTAAAAAGGCAAAAATGTTTTCTTAGTTTTGGATAGAATGGAGATGGGGTTAGACCCCCTGTGAGGTTTTATTGCTGTCTGTGCCCCCGTTAGGGAGATTCACCCTCTTTATTTGTCCTGTTTACCAAAATTAATAAAAGTGAAAGTAAAAGAAAATCCCACATTTTGGGTTGTCCCCAGAAAAGTAAAAATAGAGGGGAAATCTTCCAATGGGGAGTTTTGGTGGCGGGGCGGGGAATTCCCTTAATTTAAAGCAATTTCCTCTCATTTCCTGTTTGGCTATGGGATAGGAAGTGAAGGAAAATCTCCACAATGGGACACAGATGGTGGGAAAAAAAAATATCTAACAGGGGTTATGACCCTCCCTTACTCTATCCAGAATGGAAAAAAAAAAAAGTTTTGCCTATAGTTTGATTTTAATTAATTTTATTGTGAACAAACACTATATTAAATACCCAACTTGTTGTTAAAATATAATGTAACGCCGAGTAAATAGATATCCAACATGTCACACTTCAAAATTGCATCCACCTGTGGTACGGGGCCAAACTACGACACTTAAAAATCTCCATTAGTGATGCTTTAAAGGCCTCTACAGGTTACCAGTTTAGCGTTACACAGGAGGTCTGGAGCTAAAATTATTGCTCTTGCTCTGACATTCGTGACGATACTTCACATGTAGTGCGATCTCCGTTTACTAATGGGTACGAGACTTACGTATGCATTCCCGCTCACGCGTAAGCTCGGGGGAGGCTTTGGATTTGTTTTAATTTTTTTTTTAATAATTAATCATTTAGTTTTACACTTGTTTACATGAGCTCTATTTTTTTTTTTATCAACTTTATTGCTTTCACAAAAGGATGAACAACATCCCTTGTGAAGGCATGGATCGTGACAGGTCCTCTTTATGCAGAGCCCAATAGACCCCAAATCTCTCCTCTGGCCTCCAATGCAGCCGATCAGACACAGATCAGGTCTGATCCACTGCTTTCCTGGCTGCTAACGGCCAGGTTAACAGAGTGACTAAATCCTCGTCCTTCCAGTTTCTGGGGTCAGAGAGAGAGAAGAACAACATCAGTTCCCCCTTTCTCAGTGTAGTCCTGCTATCGCCATACATACTCTCCTCCATGCTGCAGCATCAGTCTGATGCTGCAGCTGTCCCCCGACGGCTCCAAGCCCAAGAACCAAAATGATCACTGCGCAGTTTTTCAGCCTTCCCAAAGCAGAGAGCTGTGACTGACAGTTACTACTCTCTCTGCCCCTCCAGCGCACACTTGAGTGCCCTGCCCCCCCGGTCAGTCATTCTATGCTGGGGTCCCTCTGGCCCCCCCAGTTAGTCTTCACATCTGTGCTGCCTCATCAGTGCCGCCTCACCAGTGCACATCAGTGCCAGCGTTTGGTGCTCTTGCAATCAGAAAGTGCAACGTTAATTTGTTAGGAACACTTATTTAAAGCATGAGAACTGTTTTTTTTTTTTTTTTTTTTTTTTATTCATTGAGGTGTATTTTTCCCCAAAAAATTGCATTTCAAAGACCACTGGGCAAATATAGTCTGACATAAAATATTGCAGCAATTGACATTTTATTCACTAGAGCAGTGATGGCATACCTCGGCACTCTAGATGTTTTGGAACTACATTTCCCATGACGCTCAACTACACTGCAGAGTGCCTGAGCATCATGGGAAATGTAGTTCCAAAACATCTGGAGTGCCAAGGTTCTCCATCACTGCCCTAGAGACTTTGCTAAAATATATAATGTTTGGGGGTTCCAAGTAATTTTCTAGCAAAAAATATTGATTTTACCTTTAGAAACAGGTGTCAGAAAAAGATTTAGACTTCTTAAGTGGTTAAACTTTCTGCATTTACAAGTTGTTAAAAAACTTGGCAGACTGCCTGGATTTTCTTCTTTACACACAGAAGTTTCCCTTTGATCTAAGAAGGAAGTTAGTTACAATGTTTCATATTAAAAACTTGGCAGACTGCCAGGATATTTTCTTTTGACAGCTGATAAGTCAGAGGGGCTGAATCTAGATTACAATTTCCCCCAGTCTGTGGCCCCCTATACATGGCCCGTGGATCCCCAGTCTGTGGCCCCCTATACAGGCCCGTGGATCCCCAGTCTGTGGCCCCCTATACAGGCCCATAGATCCCCAGTCTGTGGTCCCCTATACAGGCCCATAGATCCCCAGTCTGTGGTCCCCTATACAGGCCCATAGATCCCCAGTCTGTGGCCCCCTATACAGGCCCATAGATCCCCAGTCTGTGGCCCCCTATACAGGCCCATAGATCCCCAGTCTGTGGCCCCCTATACAGGCCCGTGGAATCCCCAGTCTGTGGCCCCCTATACAGGCCCGTGGAATCCCCAGTCTGTGGCCCCCTATACAGGCCCGTGGAATCCCCAGTCTGTGGCCCCCTATACAGGCCCGTGGAATCCCCAGTCTGTGGCCCCCTATACATGGCCCGTGGAATCCCCAGTCTGTGGCCCCCTATACATGGCCCGTGGAATCCCCAGTCTGTGGCCCCCTATACATGGCCCGTGGAATCCCCAGTCTGTGGCCCCCTATACATGGCCCGTGGAATCCCCAGTCTGTGGCCCCCTATACATGGCCCGTGGAATCCCCAGTCTGTGGCCCCCTATACATGGCCCGTGGAATCCCCAGTCTGTGGCCCCCTATACATGGCCCGTGGAATCCCCAGTCTGTGTTCCCCTATACAGGCCCGTGGATCCCCAGGCTGTGGTCCCCTATACAGTCCCGTGGATCCCCAGGCTGTGGTCCGCTATACAGGCCCGTGGATCCCCAGGCTGTGGCCCCCTATACAGGCCCGTAGATCCCCAGGCTGTGGCCCCTATACAGGCCCATAGATCTCCAGGCTGTGGCCCCTATACAGGCCCATAGATCCCCAGGCTGTGGCCCCCTATACAGGCCCATGGATCCCCAGTCTGTGGCCCCCTATACAGGCCCATAGATCCCCAGTCTGTGGCCCCCTATACAGGCCCGTGGAATCCCCAGTCTGTGGCCCCCTATACAGGCCCGTGGAATCCCCAGTCTGTGGCCCCCTATACAGGCCCGTGGAATCCCCAGTCTGTGGCCCCCTATACAGGCCCGTGGAATCCCCAGTCTGTGGCCCCCTATACAGGCCCGTGGAATCCCCAGTCTGTGGCCCCCTATACAGGCCCGTGGAATCCCCAGTCTGTGGCCCCCTATACAGGCCCGTGGAATCCCCAGTCTGTGGCCCCCTATACAGGCCCGTGGAATCCCCAGTCTGTGGCCCCCTATACAGGCCCGTGGAATCCCCAGTCTGTGGCCCCCTATACAGGCCCGTGGAATCCCCAGTCTGTGGCCCCCTATACATGGCCCGTGGAATCCCCAGTCTGTGGCCCCCGATACATGGCCCGTGGAATCCCCAGTCTGTGGCCCCCTATACATGGCCCGTGGAATCCCCAGTCTGTGGCCCCCTATACATGGCCCGTGGAATCCCCAGTCTGTGGCCCCCTATACATGGCCCGTGGAATCCCCAGTCTGTGGCCCCCTATACATGGCCCGTGGAATCCCCAGTCTGTGGCCCCCTATACATGGCCCGTGGAATCCCCAGTCTGTGGCCCCCTATACATGGCCCGTGGAATCCCCAGTCTGTGGCCCCCTATACATGGCCCGTGGAATCCCCAGTCTGTGGCCCCCTATACATGGCCCGTGGAATCCCCAGTCTGTGGCCCCCTATACATGGCCCGTGGAATCCCCAGTCTGTGTTCCCCTATACAGGCCCGTGGATCCCCAGGCTGTGGTCCCCTATACAGTCCCGTGGATCCCCAGGCTGTGGTCCGCTATACAGGCCCATGGATCCCCAGGCTGTGGCCCCTATACAGGCCCATGGATCCCCAGGCTGTGGCCCCCTATACAGGCCCATGGATCCCCAGGCTGTGGTCCGCTATACAGGCCCATGGATCCCCAGGCTGTGGCCCCTATACAGGCCCATGGATCCCCAGGCTGTGGCCCCCTATACAGGCCCATAGATCCCCAGGCTGTGGCCCCTATACAGGCCCATGGATCCCCAGGCTGTGGCCCCTATACAGGCCCATGGATCCCCAGGCTGTGGCCCCTATACAGGCCCATAGATCTCCAGGCTGTGGCCCTCACCTGGTGGAGCCCCCGTCGGGCCCGGCTCAGCACCTCCTCATAGCCGCTGTGGCGGAGCTGGCTGAGGCTCTCGTAGTACTCCTCGGGGTCGTCGCTCTCAGTGAAGAGGATCTGGGAGAGGATCCTCCATCCACACGTGTCCAGGGAATGGCCCAGGTAGAGGTGCAGGCGGTGGCACAGATCCTCCACATCCTCCTCGCTGATCTCCGGGGCTCCGAACAGAACGGACCAGACGGCGGACGGCTCCTCGGGGAAGGCGGGCAGACACGGCTCCAGCTCTGCGCTGACGGAGCACAGCTGCTGGTGGACGGCCCGGAGGTCCTGGAAGGAGAAGAGTCCGGCCCAGCTATACCCATCCTCGTCCGGCTCCTCCCGGGGCTCCTGCTTCGGGCTCCCCCGGGGACTGCGGCTCTGCTCGGTAGTCCTCTGGCGCTGGGCCGTCCGGTTGTGGCAGGTGATGGCGAACTTGCCCTCCACCTCGTTCCAGGCCACAATAAAGACGAACTTGTGTCGCTCCTTCTCCTCGAACACATTGGGCCTCACGGCCACCCAGTCCGCCTCCAGCGTGTCCTCCAGGGTGAACGACATGTCGCTCGGTGCGGTGCTCTACGCTCCTCGGTGGACCGATCTCTCCCCGCTGGCCCCTCTCTATTGTTATTGTCATCAGCGGCCTCGCGCGGCGGTCACGTGACGCGCTTTGTTGACAGTCACCGGGCAGCCGAGCCGCTTCACCCCCCACGTGACCCCTTCGCCGTCCCGCACCATCACCCGCCGGTTCTTCCTTTCGGTGCGCGTCCACGGACAATGCTCTGCGCCGCCTCGGCTCCGGTCAGCGGCCTAGCCACCGCTCAGGACTTTCTCTAGGAGACAACAAAGCTGTCAGGCCGGCGCTGACGTCACGGCCCGTGAATGAAACGTAAACATGCGCACGTGTCAAGGGAGCGCGCTTGTGCGCGGGGCCGAGCTTGGAGGCGCGCGACCTGGCTGCAGCATCAATCTGTCTGTTGTGTCCACAATGGCAGTTCTTATTAACCACTTAAGCCCCAGACCATTTGGCTGGCCAAAAACCAGAGCACATTTTGCGATTCGGCACTGCGTCGCTTTAACTGACAATTGCGCAGTCGTGCGACGTGGCTCCCAAACAAAATTGACGTCCTTTTTTTCCCCACAAATAGAGCTTTCTTTTGGTGGTATTTGATCACCTCTACAGTTTTTATTTTTTGCGCTATAAACAAAAAAAAGAGCGACAATTTTGAAAAAAAAAACACATTATTTTTTACTTTTTACTATAATAAATATCCCCAAAAAATATATCTAAAACATTTTTTTCCTTCAGTTTAGGCCGATACGTATTCTACATATTTTTGGTAAAAAAAAAAAAATTGCAATAATTTATTGATTAGGTTTTGCAAAAGTTATAGCGTCTACAAAATAGCGGTTCGTTTTATGGCATTTTTATTATTAATTTATTTTTACTAGTAATGGCGGCGATATGCAATTTTTTTATTGTGACTGCGACATGGCGGACACGTCGGACAATTTTGACACATTTTTGGGACCATTGTCATTTTTACAGCGATGAGTGCTATAAAATTGCACTGATTACTGTAAAAATGACACTGGCAGTGAAGGGGTTAACCACTAGCTGGTTAGGAAGGGGTTAAGTGTGTCCTAGGGAGTGATTCTAACTGTTAAGGGGCGTGGCTACATGTGACACATCACTGATCTCTGCTTCCGATCACAGGGAGCTATGATCAGTGACTGTCACTAGGCAGAATGGGGAGATGCCTGTTTACATTAGCATCTCCCCATTCTTCAGCTCTGTGAGACGATCACGGGTATGCCCGCGGACATCGAGTCCACGGGACACGGCGGCAAATTCAAAGGTACGTACCTGTATGCCCATTTGTCCAGCCGAGCCATTCTGCCAACATAAACGTACATGCGGCGGTCGGCAAGTTGTTAATGTAACCACTTGTGGACCAAGCTTATTTCTGACACTTGTTTACAAATTAAAGTGGAATTCCACCCAAAAGTGGAACTTCCGCTTTAAGCACTCCTCGCCCCCCTTACATGCCACATTTGGCATGTCATTTTATTTTTTATTTTTTTGGAGGGAGGAGTGTGTACCCTCTTTTTAGTGGGACTTCCTGTCCCACTTCCTTCTTCCTGTTCTCGGCCACCTAGGCGACTCCTCCTCTCGCCCTAGGCAGCCACTCCCTGCCAGCGATCTTCTGGAACACAGCACAGGTCCCAGAAGATTGGCTGGCCAATAGCAGAGCGCAGCGTGTCTCACGTACGCGCAGTGCGCGTCTGGCCGTGAAGCTGTAAGCTGTCATGGCCGGGTGCCCACAGTTGCTATGATGGCGCCGAGAAGGGGGAGAGGAGCGAGGCTCTGGGTGGCCGCATCGCTGGACCGTGTTGGTTTATTAAAAGTCAGCAGCTATACTTTTTGCAGCTGCTAACTTTTAATTCATGAAAAATCGGGCGAAACTCCGCTTTGAAATCTGTATTTTATGCTAGAAAATTACGTAGAACCCCCAAACATTATATATATATATTTTTAGCAAAGACTTTGGAGAATAAAATGGCGGTCATTAAAATATAACAATAAAGTGGAGCAAGCGCTGTCTATTTTTTTATTTTAATTTATTTTGCCCCAAGAGGGGACAATACTGGACAGCAGCAGATCATATTGCCATAAACCACTAAGGTGCGAGTGTCTCATAATATCAATATTTTATGTCACGCGGTGTTTGCACAGTGGTCTTTCAAAAGCTATTTTTTTGGGGGAAAAAATACACTTCACTGAATTGAAAAAAAAAACTAAACAGTAAAGTTAGCCCAATTTTTTTGTATAATGTGAAAGATGATGTTACGCCGAGTAAATAAATACTTAAGCTTTGAAATTGCACACATTCGTGGAATGGCGACAAACTCTGGTACTTAAAAATCTCCATAGGCGACGGTTTAAAATTGTTTAATAGTTACTCGTTTAGAGTTACAGAGGAGGTCTTTTGCTAGTATTATTGCTCTCACTCTGACAATCGCTACGACGATTTGCGCAGGAGAGCCAACCTGCCGCCATATAACGACTGTGGCTGGTCGGCAAACAGTTAAAGAATTTTATACAGCACAGTGCTTGTGCTGTGTCATTTGGCCCCCTGTATCACCTGAAATACCTGGCTGATCCTGCCTGGCTATACCCTCCCCTTTGTAATGTGTGATTTAAACACCATTTAGGTATGCGTTTTCCTTGGTGCTCAAGCACACAGGGATGGGGTGCTATAATTTTTTTATACTGTCTCTTTAAAAGAAAAAAAAATTCAGAATACTTTTATTGCTGTCACAAGGAATATAAACATCCCTTGTGACAGTAATAGGTGGTGACAGGTACTCTTTATGGAGGCATCAGGGGTCTAAAAGACCCCAAATCCCTCCTTAGCACTTAAAAGTATTCAAAATGCCAAAATCAGTGTCTTGGAATACTGTGGATTTTTTCAAATCATCGCCATTGGCAGCCGAGTAAACCTGACGTGACGTTGTGACATCGCTTCCGGGTTTCCTATATCCCAGAACCGATCTAAGCCAATTCAGTTTGTTCGGGACTCTGGCCAGCTAGTGGATGTGTCGGCTGGTCGCCCAGGTCTCCCAGTGGGACGGGAGACCTGGGTGGAGCGGCGGAAGGGGGGGTCCCCTCCCTGCTCTTTGTGATAACGGCTGAGCGACTGTTGAGCCGCATCAGTTGTTATCACCAGAAAGCCGACCACCGGCTCTAAAAAAAAATGGTACCGGGGTAAAGCCTGCAGCTGCAGGCATCACTCCGGTACAAACACTTCCTCAAAGCGATGTAAAGCGGTCGTTGTGCAGGAAGTGGTTAATGTCTGATTTTTATAAATAGAACTAATGTTCCCATTGGAAGGTTTCTCCTCTATTCCTGTTCTGGTGACAAGCCACAATATGTTTTTTTTTTCCACTCTTGGTGATTAGACATGTGATTCATTCTATTATGAATCAAAATTTGAACAAAATTCTCATTATTATATCGATTATGATATATATATATTTATATATTATGAATCAAAATTTCCTAATCACAATGGTAACAAATCCAAAATAAATTATAACAAAACAAAGAGTTTGAAAATTAATTTGAAATGGAAACATATTGCAATAAAATACAGTAAGGTAAAAAAAATAAAAAAAAGCGAAGTTGATTCCTACTCAGTGGCGTTGCTATGGGGGTGTGGACCTCACCCAGGTGAAACACCCCCCAGAGGGGTGACACCATCAAGTAGGAAGTGAGATCCGACTGCGATGATGTCACCCCCACCTATGACAGCCAGTGATGTAAGTAACTGAGTTAAAATAAACTGAGTTACCTAACGCAGTTACTTTAGAGCAGGGGTCTCAAACTAGCGGCCCTCCAGATGTTGCAAAACTACAAGTTCCATGAGGCATTGCAAGGCTGACAGTTACAAGCATGATTCCCACAGGCAGAGGCATGATGGGACTTATAGTTTCGCAACAGCTGGAGGGCCGCCAGTTTGAGACCCCTGCTTTAGAGGGTAACGAGTAATCTAACTGATTACTTTTCCCCTCATGGTAACTCAGTTCCCATTACTTTGGCTTAGTTACCCCAATTACATCTACCGCCACTAGATGGCAGTATTGTAATTCCGGTGTCCTGCCGAAAAAGTTCCCCCACCGGATAAGGACCCCCTGTACTGCGCAGGGCTTGCGCAATACGAAGGACTACAGAGCTTCCGAAAATTGCCGAACCTAAACAGCTCTGAGTGAACTCTACACCGCGCAGGTGCAGTTAACATGTAATTGTACGAGGCGATGCTGCACGCTCCTAAAGCTTGTGCTACTCTGCAAGGGGCATCTATCGTGTAAGTAAGGGGAGGGTCTAGTATTACTGTAACCAAGGGGCGCATTTATTGTTATTTATCAAGCTCTGCCCATTACTTTAACATTCGCCCTCTTCTGTAGCCATCCGCCCCTTACACGATATAATAATAATAGACCCGCCCCTTGCTTACACGCTATAACAGATCTGCCCCTTGGTTAATGTGATAATAGAGCAGCCCCTTGGTTACACGATATATAACAATAATAATAAATGCGCCCCTTGGTTACAGTAATACTAGACCCGCCCCTTAGTTACACGTATAGAATATTTTTTAAAAAAGTCAGTTACTTTGCTGCGTAACTAATTACTTTTCCAATGTAGTAACTGAGTTACTAACGCAATTACTTTTTGGGAGAAGTAATTTGTAACTTAACTAATTACTTTTTTAAAGTAAGATGACCAACACTGATGACAGCACACGGATTGGCGTGCCAGCACTGACCACATCATTTACAGGGGGCCGGTTTGGGATGCACACCGTGACCATGCTCTGGTGGCCAGAAAATAGCCCTGCAGGGCACTGTGGCAGGCTAGACAGGAGAGAGCCCAACGAAGGTGGAGGTGGGACACATCGCACCAGCTGACACCAACCCTAGTGATGCAACTGTTCCTACTTAGTCCCCTTTCACACTTATACCACTTGTCCCACGATTTGGGACTGCAAAGTAGCATGACAAGTCGTTCCCCATGATTTCCAATGACATCTATTCATATTAGTACGACATCAAAGTTGTCCCTGGACTACTTTGGTCCATTTTTGATGCCACTTACACAGTCATTCCTTGAAATTGCGGCAAAATCGCAGCAGCGAATCGCGGAAAAAATGCGGTAAAATCCCGCGACTTTGAAGTCGCACAAGTGTGAAAGGGGCCTTAGGCTGATTTATAGAACAAAATAAAGCAGAACAGTATAGAAAATAAAAGAATAGAATAACCCTTGTTGGCAAGCACAGAGGTAAGAGGTTTTTTGTAGTTAGTGACCAGATTTTCACACATCTCAGGATGAATTTTGGTCCACTCTTCTTTACAGATCTTCTCTAAATCCTCTAAAGTGTTTGTTAACCCCCCCCCCCCCCCCAAAAAAAAGGATCCTGTTACTTTAACCACTTGACCACTGGGCACTTAACCACTTCAGCCCCGGACCAATTGGCAGCCAAAGGACCAGGCCCCTTTTTGCGATTCGGCACTGCGTTGCTTTAACTGACAATTGCGCGGTCGTGCGACGTGGCTCCAAAACAAAATTGGCGTCCTTTTTTTCCCACAAATAGAGCTTTCTTTTGGTGGTATTTGATCGCCCCTGCGTTTTTTATTTTTTGCGCTATAAACAAAAATAGAGCGACAATTTTGAAAAAAATGCAATATTTTTTGCTTTTTGCTATAATAAATATCCCCAAAAAATATATAAAAAAAAATTTTTTTTTCCTCAGTTTCGGCCGATACGTATTCTTCTACATATTTTTTGTAAAAAAAAAAAAAAAAATCGCAATTAGCGATTATTGATTGGTTTGCGCAAAAGTTATAGCGTTTACAAAATAGGGGATAGTTTTATAGCATTTTTATTAATATTTTTTTTTTTACTAGTAATGGCGGCGATCAGCGATTTTTATTGTGACTGCGACATTATGGCGGACACATCGGACATTTTTTACACATTTTTGGGACCATTGTCATTTATACAGCAATCAATGCTATTTAAATGCATTGATTCCTGTATAAGTGACAGTTGTAGTGAAAGAGTTAACCACTAGGGGGAGGGGAGGGGTTATGGGCTGTGACGTGTGTGTTTTTTTTTTACATTAGGGGGCGGGGCTGACGTCCGACGTCATTGATCGGCTTTCCCGATGACCGGGAACAGCCAATCAATGACAGGCAGAGTAGGAAGCGCGGGGAGAGGTTTGTTTACACATACCTCTCCCCATTCTTCAGCTCCATGACCCGATCACGGGACACCAGCGGCGATCGGGTCCGCTGGTCCCGCGGCCGGGGTCACAGAGCTCCCGACCGGGTTGCCTGCCCGTGCCATTCTGCTCACGTATATATGTACATGAGGCGGTCGGAAAGCGGTTAAACCCTCTTCCTAACCAGACCAATTTTTAGCTTTCGGTGCTCATACTTTTTGAATGACAATTACACATGCAACACTGTACCCAAATTACATTTTTGTCCTTTTTTTTTCACACAAAGAGCTTTCTTTTGGTGGTATTTAATCACCGCTGGGTTTTTATTTTTTGCGCTATAAATTAATTAGTAATTTTTCATAATGACAGTTATAGAGTCTACAAGCTATGGTGCCAATCACTGAAAATTGATCACACCTGAAGTACTGATGGCCTAGATCATTTCTTGAGACCCTAACAAGCCAGGAAAGTACAAATACCCCCCAAATGACCCCTTTTTGGAAAGTAGACATTCAAAGGTATTTAGTAAGATGCATGGTGAGCTTTTTAAAGTTGTATTTTTCCCCCCACAATTCTTTGCAAAATCAAGATATTTTTTTCACAAAAGTGTCATATTATCAGGTTATTTCTCACACACAGCATATGCATACCACAAATTACACCCCAAAACACATTCTACTATTCCTCCTGAGTATGGCGATACCACATGTGTGAGAGACTTTTACACAGCGTGGTCACATAGAGAGGCCCAACATGCAGGGCGCACCATCAGGCGTTCTTGGAGCATAAATTACACATCTAATTTCTTGACTACCTCTTGCAATTTTGAAGGCCCTGGAGCACCAGGACAATGAAAACGCCCCAAAAATTACCCCATTATGGAAAGAAAAACACCCCAACGTATAATCTATAAGGCATATCAAGTCTTTTGAACATGTCATTTTCTACAAGTTTTTGGAAAATGTGGAAAGAAAATGAAAACGCATTTTTTTTTTTTTTTTTTTTTTTTACACAAAGTTGTCAATTTTTACAATATTTTTAACACATAGCATGTACATGGCAAAAATTACACCCCAAAATAGATTCTCCTACTCCTCCCGAGTATAACGATACCACACGTGCCTTTTTACACAGCCTGGCTACATACAGAGGTCCAACATGCAGGGAGCACCATCAGGTGTTCTAGGGGCATAAATGTCAAATCTAATTTGACTATCTATTACACTTTTGTGAGGCATTGTAGTGGCATGGATGTTGCACAGATGAGAACTGATGGGGATGGATGAGCCTTGGATGGCATGGCTAAGCATAGATGGCTGTGAGTATAGATATGATGGCCGAGTATTGATGGATGGATGAGGTTGGAATGGGCACAGAGCAGATCCAGCCCACAGCATTGCTGCACTGGATCCCCCCCCCTCCCCCTCTTCTCACACACTGTACCAATCGGTACAGAGAGAGGAGAAATTAACCGGGCCAGCACCGGCTTGTTTACAACTGATCGCTCAGTCATTTGACGGAGCAATCACGTGGTAAAGGACTGCTGCCATCGGCCCTATACCGCAATCCGTGATTCCGGGGGGACCCATTGGCCACGGATATTCCTGGGGGCGCGATTCTGGAAAAATGTTATAGTACGTCCTCCCAGAGTTATCCGACCACCCTGCAGCTGTTTTTCGGCTATGGATGGTCAAGAAGTGGTTAAATGACAATTTTATACCACAGGACCGCACCACAACTATGAGCCAAGTTTTTGACTCGGTTGCAGTGTGGTGCATTTGACAGGCGGTGATGCAGTGCCGCAAAGAATCCATAAGAATGTCCGCAGGTAGGAGAAAAGTGCTTGTAAAAAGTCCCCTTGTTGGCGACTCTAAACTGCACATATGCAGTTCCAGAGCCAGCCGATTAGAGAACTGCCAGGCTTGACTTTGGATTGGGCAGCGAGTATTACTTATATTTACATGTCCCCCCACAGTTAGAATCACTCCCTTGGACACACTTAACCCCTTGATCGCCCCCTAGTGTTTAACCCCTTCCTTGCCAGTGTCATTTACATAGTAATCAGTGCATTTTTATAGCACTGATTGCTGTATAAATGACAATGGTCCAAAAATAGTTTCAAGTATCCGCCATAATGTCGCAGTCATGCTAAAAAACGCAGATTGCCGCCATTACTAATAATAAAAAAAAAATTATAATAAAAATGCCATAAATCTATCCCCTATTTTGTAGACGCTATAACTTTTGCACAAACCAATCAATATACGCTTATTGCGATTTTTTTTTTTACCAAAAATATGTAGAAGAATACATATCGGCCTAAACTGTGAAATAAATTAGTTTTTTTATATATTTTTTGGGGATATTTATTATAGCAAAAAGTAAAGAAATATAGCTTTTTTTCAAAATTGTAATTTCTTTTGTTTATAGCGCAAAAAATAAAAACCGTAGAGGTGATCAAATACCACATAAAGAAATCTCTATTTGTGGGGGAAAAAAAAGGAAAAAAATTTGCTTGGATGCAACGTTGCATGACTGCGCAATTGTCAGTTAAAGTAACGCAGTGCTGAATCGCAAAAAGTGCTCTGGTCAGGAAGGGGGTAAATTCTTCCAGGGCTGAAGTGGTTAACTAGTTATATCTGACAAAAAAAAAAAAAACACATATACAAATCATATACATTAAAACAAACATATATTTAGTTACACCGGTGTTTCTCAACCCTTTTTCAGTCAAGGCACCCTTTACAATTATGGCGCCCCATTCTAAAATGTAAAAACTATTCTAATAGTTTGACATAATGCAGCAACATCAATACGCGTAGGACACCCAACGTTAGAGGCGATTTATTCTTCCAAAGCAATTACACTTTTGCTAACTGGTACTGACTAGTATTCCAATGTTTCTCTTCTCCCTCAGTTTTTCTCCAACACTATCAGGTTAAAGAATAGTCAATTGTAAATCAGAGAAAATCTTACCTGTAGTGGCAAGTAGTAGGCACTACCATCAAAATCCACATTAAAAGAAAAGAGAAAAAGAAAGCAACATCTCCTGGTGTACCTACCGGCCCATGGGACACATCCAAAATCTACATAGGCCAAAAGGATAGATATAATATGAGAAGGAGTGATAGAAGGTTACGCTGCAAATGTTCCAGACATACTGAACAGCATTCTGTAAGGCCCCTTTCACACTGGGGCGTTTTTCAGGAGCTACAGCGCTAAATATAGCGCCTGTATAGCTCCTGAAAAAAGCCGGTCCTTTTACTCCAGTGTGAAAGCCGGAGGGCTTTCACACTGGAGCGGTGCGCTAGCAGGACGGTAAAAAAAGTCCTGCTAGCAGCAGATTTGGAGCGGTGAAGGAGCAGTGTATTCACCGCTCCTACCCATTGAAATCAATGGGACACTGCGGGGATACCGCCAGCAAAGCGCCGCTGCAGCGGTGCTTTGCGGGGGGTTTTAATCCTTTTTCGGTCGCTAGCGGGTGTTAAAACCACCCCGCTAGCGGCCGCATACCGCGGCTAAAACAACGCTAAATATAGCGCCGCTTTACCGTCGCCGCCCGCACCGCCCCAGTGTGAAGCCGGCCTTAAAGGGGCCCTAATATAGGCAGAGTGGGTGTGTCCAAGGGCCCCCCCCCACGCTGAGGGTAGAAACCTGGAGGGGCGTGTAAAGATGCTTCCAGCCTGGGGCAGCCTCTCCCCCACTAAACGCAGACCAGAGCCACGCCAGCTGGAACGCAGGCGTTGTATTGGATTGTGACACCCCGGGTAAAATGGCGGCCCAGGATTGAGGAAGATTTCACCTAAAAGAAAGGGCATCAGTACAAGGGACACATTTGCTGACAGTAAATGATGCATTTTCTGCAGATTTTTATGTTTTTTTTTATTTTGGCTGCAGGCTTTAACAGATATTGAAAAATAAATGGCATGCATGTCTTAGGCCTCGTTTGCACAGGGCGTATCAATGCATACACCTGTGCAAGGTCCGTGCTTACCCACATGGTGATGCACAGGTGTTCCGTGCATCCCCGTGCAGGCAGTCCCACTGATGTCATTGGTATGTAGCAGCTGCACGGAAACAGCCGCTGCTTCTAATTTAACACGTGCATGGCCAAGAACACACACTATAGGTATAAGTTCAGGGACATGCACTCACACAGATATCAAATTAGGAGCAGTGGCTGTGTCCATGCAGCTGCTGCATCCCAATTGACATGGATGGGACTCTCTGCACGGGGATGCACTGAACACCTATGCATCCCTGTGCGGGTAAACACGGGTATATGCTTTAGTACACCCTGTAAGGACGTTGTAATTAAAATATTAGTGAGATGGCAGGTTCTTTATCTTCCTTCTAAGCTGACATATGTACGTTCATAAAGCAATAAATTAAGGTCGCTTCGCCCATTACCGTTATGATGATCAATATAAAAGGCATTCCTGATCCCATTAGTATCAGATGTGCCACTGACTGGGAAGATTTTGAGTCTAAAAAGCTTTTGGCTTATTGTTAAGATAGATGCACACCATTTTATATTTATTTTAGGAGGGAAATTGATTTGCTCTAGCAGCATTATTATTATACATATAGAATAGTCTAAAATATAAAGACAGCTATAGATTTATAACTGAGACAGATATAGATGTTTATATTGTAATATTTCAGTTTTTTCCAAAAATAGATTTCACTTTTTTTAACCACTTGCCTACTAGGCACTTTTACCCCCTTCCTACTCAGGCCCAGTTTCAGCTTTTAGCGCTGTCGCACTTTGAATGACAATTGCACGGTCATGCAACACTGTACACATATGACATTTTTATAACAAAAAAAAAAATTGGTGGTATTTAATCACCACTTGGCTTTTTATTTTTTGCTAAACAAGCGAAAAAACATTTTTTTTCATCGTTTATTATAAAATGTTGCAAACTGTTTTTCTTTCACTGATGTGCACTGAGGAGGTAGCACTTATGGGCACTGATAGGTGGCACTAATGAGTACTGGTAGGTGGCACTGATGGGCAGCACTGATAGGTGACACTGATGAGCAGCTCTGATGAACACTGATTGGCAGCACTGGTGGGCACTGTTGGGAGTGCACTGCTAATCGGGACATTGATCAGTGCTCTGATTATCAGTGCAGATGTCCCTTTAACACAAGCCAGTTATCGGCTCTCTTCTTCTCTCCTCGGGTTGTCAACGTGAGGTAGGAAGAGCCAATAACCGGCTTGTGTTTACATCTGTGATCAGCTGTCATTGGACACAGCTGATCATGTGGTAAAGGGCCGCTGTGATTGGCCCATTACCTTGATCTGTGTTCAGCTGAGTCCAAATGACTCCGTGATCACAGAGTGTGCTGCCGGCACGCCGCAGGTGGCACATGGGCAGTGTATTCACGGGAGGATGTCCATGTACGCCCTCTCGGCAAAGTACGCCCCCGCGCTGTAGCCATCTTTCAGCTATAATGTGGGTGGAAGTTGGTTAAATAAATTGGGATTTATTGGGCGATTTGTATACAGGGAGTCCCTGAGTTACGAACCTCTGACTTGCGAACCACTCCTACTTACGAGCGACAGGCAGCGCCGGCGGGCACATCGGAAAACAGCAGAAAACGTCATTGGAAAACAGCGGAAAACAACATTGGAAAACGAAACAAAACCACCTTAAGAACAAACAGGCAGTCCCTAACCTGTTCGTAACTCGGGGACTGTCTGTATGTGTGCAATTTGAGTTTAGGCCTTAGCATAATAACCCAGAATATAATTTAATCGTACCAGTCCTTAACCTAGTACACACTATCTGAAAATCGTACAGAAAATACCACTTTGGAAGCGACTGTACAATAATCTGAACGTTATTGCACAGCTTTTGTCAGAAATTATCTGAAGAGACAAACACGGTAATGTTTCTCGTACGATACCAGATCGTACAATTTTCGTTTAATCAGAGTTTTCGCCTGAAAAAAACAATACATTATATCACTTTGAAACTTTTATTCTGTCGTACAAGAATTTTCGTAACTTTAGTAACCTCATCATTTTCGATATGGAGACTAGCATGCAAAAGGAGAGAGAAAAAAAAAAAAAAGAAGAGCATTTGTCTAATAATCTTATCGTGTATACCAGGCTTGTATTAGTTTTCCATTCTTTAGGCTTGCTTTCTTAAATTTCACCTGGTGATCCTGCCATTAGCACCCCTCTGCCTTATGGTGGCTACACTCACTCCTCCGCTGTATCTCTGGAGGAGCAGTGTAGCCACCCTTGGACAGCAGCATTGTCAACCTATGGAGAGGGTAGTGTAAGATGGAGCAGTGGATTAGGATGGACTTTACATAAGTGACTAACAAAGGCTCCAGCGCTGTCGGCAGTATGTGACGAGCGACCGCTCGTCTCTTGGCTGCCCCGCCGCCATCCTCTGTCAGGGAATCAGGAAGTGAAGACACAACGTCTTCACTGCCCAGTTCCCTACTGTGCATGCACGAGTCGCGCGTCTCTATTGGTCCCCATTGTGTCCTGGGAACTGTGTTTCCCAAGACACAACGGGGCATCCTCGGATATGGGCGGGGCAGCTCCGGATATCTCGTCACGGAAGTGGGTGCAGATACCTGTATTATACAGGTATCTGCACCCCCCTCCCCCCTGAAAGGTGCCAATTGTGGCACCGAAAGGGGGTGGGGGGGGGAATCCGATAAGCGGAAGTTCCACTTTAGGGTGGAGCTCCGCTTTAAGGAGACCGCTCTATAGCTATTTACAAGATGTTACTATACCCCAATTAAACTCCACACAAATTTTCCCTACCTCCTCCCCATTATGCTTTAGAGAATGCAACTCCACTGGATCATTCTTACACATCTTTTGGAATTGCGAAAAGATCACTTACATCTGGAATCAATTAGAAAAATTTACCTCTAAAATATCAGAGAAAAATATTTCGTTAACCTTACACAACTGCCTTCTCTTCTCCCCCATTGTGGGTCTCTTTACCCACAATGTGAGGTTTATACACACTATATGTGTAGCAATCCACTGGCTTATTACATTTCACTGGAAATCACCAACTGTCCCACTAGCACACCTCAAAACGAGAATTAGTAACATAAACTTGATGGAAAAAATATATCATAATGTTCAAAACACAAACCATATACAGTATATAAGAAAAAAATGGGATCCCTGGTTCGAACATAACAACAAATTCTTTAACCCAGAATAATATACCCTTCAATTACCAGTAGATTAAGGATGTGTATAAATCTCTATTACAAAGACCATAATGTCTGCCTTTATTTTTTCTGTATAACAAAATCTACTACTACATCATATGTATGTTATATTGTCTATCTTTATATCTGACACTCTGTAATTCTTAGATTACTTATGCCATGTCAGTTTTGTACCAAATAAAATAGTTTGTAAACAAAAAAAGAAAAAAAGGAGGGTTAAAAAAAAAAAAAAAGGCACTGGACTGCACCAAAAACGCATGAAAAACGCACTGGAACGCATCAAAAATGCGTATGCAGAAAAGCACCTGGAACGCATCCGGACTGCATTTTTATGGTGTGAACTGGCCCTAAGGCCCCTTTCACGCCGGGGCGTTTTTCATGCGGTGCAGCGCTAAAAATCCGGCCCCTTTAACTCCAGTGTGAAAGCCGGCGGGCTTTCACACTGGAGCGGTGCGCTAGCAGGATGACAAAAAAAGTCCTGCTAGCAGCATCTTTGGAGCGGGATAGGAGCGGTGTGTTCACCGCTCCTATACCGCTCCTTCCCATTGAAAAGAATGGGAGACCGCGGCAATACCGCCGCAAAGCGCCGCTACGGCGGCGCTCTGCGGGGGGTGTTTAACCCTTTTTCGGCCGCTCGCGGGGGGTAAAACCGCACCGCGAGCGTCCGAAAACCGCGGTAAAACCGACGGTAAAGCAGCGCTAAATATAGCGCTGCTTTACCGTCACCGCGGCTCACCGCCCCAGTGTGAAAGGGGCCTTAGACCGTTCAAAATAATCCAGTTGTTAAACTGGTTTCTGATGAACAGACAACGGTACATATGTACCAAAAGGAAGTGTTTCAGCCACATGAGTTGGGTAGCCCCCAGAGAGAAAAATCATGCTAAAATCACAGAGAAATTGAAGCCTTGGGTAAATGTTCAGGAGCTCTCATTTGTTTTTCAGATGTCTCCAGTATATTGATCTGTGCTTCTCTCTAAAGGCTTCTCCTGGCTGGGAACATATCCAGAGCTATGCCATTGTTGTTCTAGGCCTGCATCCAACATTCAAATCCTGGATCTGTATGTGCTGCTGGAAAGACAGGTACTGGTTATTCTCAAATCTGATTCCTTCTACTGTCGTGGCCTGTTGTGTTCAACAAGACTGGCCTGGGGCATCCTACCTGGCTGAAATCAATCTGTGAAAATGAATGTTCTACTCAGCACTTGGTATAATTGGTACCTTCAAAGGTGTTTCTGCTATAGACTAAGATGAAAATTCCAGCAGCTGTGTACGTTGTAGATTTGTAAGGAACTATATTTTGTCAGGAAATATGTCAGAGGACTTTTAAAATCTTGCAAGTCAACAAATTCAATAGAATTATTTTTCAACATAAAAAATGTAATAAAGCAAAAAACATACACTATACGATTGGCCTCGTTCACATGGGCGCACTACAGCCTACAACAAAATGACAACAGGGCACAAGGGCCTAGTGCATTACCCTAAGAAATTTTATTGAATTACCAAACATGCCAAAAACATACTCACAAAAAGCCAAATGGCTAAGGCATTGAATATAACAAAACTCCAGGCAACTATAAGATTGAGGTGTGGAAGTATTTCACAGAGACCCAGGCATCACTCAGATGCGCATGCTGGCACAATTCTAGGGACAAGCCCTCTTCCTCAGAACAAGGAAGGAAGGAAGAGGGCTTGTCCGTAGAAACGCATTAGTGTGCGCATCTGAGTTTTGTTATATTCAACGCCTTAGCCATTTGGCTTTTTGTGAGTGTGTTTTTGGCTTGTTTTGTCTTTTAATAAAATTCCATTAGGTAATGCACTAGGACTTTGCTCCCTCTTGTTGTCATTTTGTCGTTCGTCAGAAAGATTTCCGCAATCGAAAGAGGGCTGCATTGATCAAGCATGTCTGTTATTGAAGTGAATGATTGTGAGGATGCTTTTACACCGAGGCATGCTTCAGGCTCAGAAACTTCCTTAGCTCTATGGTTACATAGTTACATAGTTAGTTAGGTTGAAAAAAGACACAAGTCCATCCAGTTCAACCACAAATTAAAAATAAATAAATATATCATACAATCCCATATACCCCATTCTATACCCACAGTTGATCCAGAGGAAGGCAAAAAAAAAAAAATGAGACTGTGTGCTTCATATAAAGTCCCAACTGCCCCCTTTCCCTTACATTTTTCACTAGATAGGGGTGGAGGTACATGACTCCCATCGATCATGACCTCATATAAAGTCCCAAACAATTGTTTTTATTATTTTTCTAAATAATTCACTGATGGAAGCATGCAGTCATGCTATGCTAATTTACTATTTATTAACAGCACATGTATCATGTTCATTGTTGGTTCTTTATTGTTATCAATTTCCTACATACAATCTGTATTTCCTCTATTTTATACTCCCTTCTCTGCTGGCACATACCAGAGGTATTGTTGCATATGGGATGTGTTAGCCCGTTCCAACTTGCAGACTCTATGGTTATTTCTTACAGGTTGTGTTTTGGAGGTGGTGTGTGGTCTGGACTGATATCCCTTCCAGGGTTTTGTCTGCCCTGGGAACTGCAATGTACATCGCTGGCCCCCTCCTCTCTGACATGGGGTGGGCAGGTGCCATGCACTGCACATCGACATCACGCCCATTTCTCCACATGTGCCATGTCCTATTCAGGGCGCCATTGCGTGGGCGGTCTTTTTCCATCTGTGTGCAGTACGAGGGGTTGGTTTTGGTGCCAACTGCTGGGTGTCTCAGACACTCAGGTGGTGGCACCTCCCTCCCCATATGCACGCAGTGTGACGTTGGGGGGGGTGCCTTGGCCATGCCCATATAGACCTGTCCCTTGTTGGCCTCATGTCCTGTTCGCATTCCCTTACATATACTGTACTCCAATGGATTTTGGTGTCTACATTCTGCTATGAGGTAAAACTATCTATCTTGGGTTTCCATATTCCCCTGTTATTAGGGTTCTGTCATATTTATCAATACATCTCAAATTCCCGTATTCTTATTGTGAACACAGGATACTCCATGTACCATGGAGTTTTATACATTTGCCATTATTGTTATATTTTATAGATGCCCTCAACAGACATCATTATGTATATATCTCAATCCCCTGGGATCTAGCGAATATGGATGTCTGTCCACTTTTGGAGGGGGGGGGGGTTCTGTGGTGGGTTGCGGTCGTGGCACACGCTCCCTCATTTCCCGCGGCCCACAATACCGGTGGGCCTTTGGTTCAATCAGCCACGCCGTGCCTCCTATACACAGCAGACCTGCTAAGTATTACTATGGGATTGGTTCCACCCTAGTATGAGCTAGACATGTGCGATTCGTTTCGTACGAATTCGTAATTCGTACGAATTTTTTCGAAATTCGTACTAATTTACGAATCCGTAGTACGAATTTTTTTTAATATACGAATTCCGTACGGAATACGAAATTCCGTTTACAAATTTCGTCGCCGAATGATTCGAATGCATTCGAATGAATTCAAATGACAAAGTGTCATTTTTGCAGGAAAAATTCCGTTTACGAATTTCAGCTCCAAATTATTCGAATCCAACTACCAATATCGAATTTCAACTAATTCGAACGAAAGCTATTTAAAATCACTTGCGGCTATTGTCGGCAAATGAATTGTCGGCTCCATAACACAGAGAACAGTCATTCATTGATATAAAAAAAAAAAAAAGCGTAGGGGTCCCCCCAAATTCAATAACCAGGCCCTTCAGGTCTGGTATGGATATTAAGGGGGACCCCAGCCAAAAAAAAAAAAAATGGCGTGGGGTCCCCCCCAAATATCCATACCAGACCCTTGAGGTCTGGGATGGATTTTAAGGGGAACCCCGGCCAAAAAAAAAAAAAAAAAAAAAAATGGGGTCCCCCTCAAAATCCATACCAGAACCTTTATCCGAGCACATAACCTGGCAGGCCGCAGGAAAGGAGGGGGGACGAGAGCGGCCCCCCCTCCCGCCTGAACCGTACCAGGCCACATGCCCTCAACATTGGGAGGGTGCTTTGGGGTCCCCCCCAAAGCACCTTGTCCCCATGTTGATGAGGACAAGGGCCTCATCCCCACAACCCGGAGCGAAGCCTCACACAGCGGGAGCCTCCCATTGCGAGGAGCGGCCTGCGAGAAGAGACGCCGACACCGACGCCGGACGAGAAGGACGAGAAGACCGGAGGAAGAAGAAGCGAATCGAAGGAAGTAGATGGAAGAAGATGACGGAAGGAGAAGATGAAGAAACGAAAGACCAGAAGAAAGAAGATTTTAATAAAGGAATTGTCAAAGACTGTCTCCTGTCATTTTTACCATTTTTGTCACCTTTTTTGGTGAAATGGTAGGGGTACTTTTGTACCCCCTTACCATTTCACACAGGGGGGGGGGGCGGGATCTGGGGGTCCCCTTGTTAAAGGGGGCTTCCAGATTCCGATAAGCCCCCCGCCCGCAGACCCCCACAACCACCGGCCAGGGTTGTGGGGATGAGGCCCTTGTCCTCATCAACATGGGGACAAGGTGCTTTGGGGGGGACCCCAAAGCACCCTCCCAATGTTGGGGGCATGTGGCCTGGTACGGTTCAGGCGGGAGGGGGGGCCGCTCTCGTCCACCCTCCTTTCCTGCGGCCTGCCAGGTTGCGTGCTCGGATAAGGGTCTGGTATGGATTTTATGGGGGACCCCACGCCATTTTTTTTGGCTGGGGTTCCCCTTAAAATCCATCCCAGACCTCAAGTGTCTGGTATGGATTTTGAGGGGGACCCTACGCCATTTTTTTTTTTTTTTTGGCTGGGGTCCCCCTTAATATCCATCCCAGACCTGAAGGGCCTGGTTATTGAATTTGGGGGGACCCCTACGCATTTTTTTTATCAATGACTTCAATGAATGACTGTTCTCTGTATTACGGATCCGACAATTCATTTGCCGGCAATAGCCGCAAGTGATTTTAAATAGCTTTTTTTTCCTGCAAAAATGACACTGTGCGGGAACATTTCTCTATATTAGATATACCGAATCTCGAATCATTCGAATCATTCGAAGCATTCGTTATATCCGCTATTATAATTTCTTTCATATTAGTTGAAATTAGATATTTGTTAGTTGTTGTATTCGAATTGTTCTCTGTATTACGGGAATCGGCAATTAGCCGCGAGTGATTTTAAATAGCTTTCTTTTCTGCAAAAATGACACATTGTACAGAGAGAGTTCTAAGCACGGGAAACATGCCCCCCCTTCATAGGCATACTATAGAGTATATAGTATATAGAAGGGGGCATGTTTCCCGTGCTTAGAACTCTCTCTGTACAATGTGTCATTTTTGCAGAAAAGAAAAGAAATTTTGCAGAAAAGAAATTATAATAGCGGATATAACGAATGCTTCAAATGATTCGAATGATTCGAGATTCAGTATATCTAATATAGAGAAATGTTCCCACACAGTGTCATTTGCAGGAAAAAAAAGCTATTTAAAATCACTTGCAGCTTTTGCCGGCAAATTAATTGTCGGATCCGTAATACAGAGAACAGTCATTCATTGAAGTCATTGATAAAAAAAATGCGTAGGGGTCCCCCCAAATTCAATAACCAGGCCCTTTAGGTCTGGGATGGATATTAAGGGGGACCCCAGCCAAAAAAAAAAAAATGGCGTAGGGTCCCCCTCAAAATCCATACCAGACCCTTGAGGTCTGGGATGGATTTTAAGGGGAACCCCAGCCAAAAAAAATGGCGTGGGGTCCCCCATAAAATCCATACCAGACCCTTTATCCGAGCACGCAACCTGGCAGGCCGCAGGAAAGGAGGGGGGAAGAGAGCGGCCCCCCCTCCCGACCTGAACCGTACCAGGCCACATGCCCCCAACATTGTCTAGCTCATACTAGGCTCATACTAGGGTGGAACCAATCCCATAGTAATACTTAGCAGGTCTGCTGTGTATAGGAGGCACGGCGTGGCTGATTGAACCAAAGGCCCACCGGTATTGTGGGCCGCGGGAAATGAGGGATCGTGTGCCACGACCGCAACCCACCACAGAACCCCCCCCCCCCCCCAAAAGTGGACAGACATCCATATTCGCTAGATCCCAGGGGATTGAGATATATACATAATGATGTCTGTTGAGGGCATCTATAAAAGATAACAACAATGGCAAATGTATAAAACTCCTGTGTTCACAATAAGAATACGGAATTTGAGATGTATTGATAAATATGACAGAACCCTAATAACAGGGGAATATGGAAACCCAAGATAGATAGTTTTACCTCATAGCAGAATGTAGACACCAAAATCCATTGGAGTACAGTATATGTAAGGGAATGCGAACAGGACATGAGGCCCACAAGGGAAACATGCCCCCTTCTATATACTATATACTCTATAGTATGCCTATGAAGGGGGGGCATGTTTCCCGTGCTTAGAACTCTCTCTGTACAATGTGTCATTTTTGCAGAAAAGAAAGCTATTTAAAATCACTCGCGGCTAATTGCCGATTCCCGTAATACAGAGAACAATTCGAATACAACAACTAACAAATATCTAATTTCAACTAATATGAAAGAAATTATAATAGCGGATATAACGAATGCTTCGAATGATTCGAATGATTCAAGATTCGGTATATCTAATATAGAGAAATGTTCCCGCACAGTGTCATTTTTGCAGGAAAAAAAAGCTATTTAAAATCACTTGCGGCTATTGCCGGCAAATGAATTGTTGGATCCGTAATACAGAGAACAGTCATTCATTGAAGTCATTGATAAAAAAAAAATGCGTAGGGGTCCCCCCAAATTCAATAACCAGGCCCTTCAGGTCTGGGATGGATATTAAGGGGGACCCCAGCCAAAAAAAAAAAAAATGGCGTAGGGTCCCCCTCAAAATCCATACCAGACCCTTGAGGTCTGGGATGGATTTTAAGGGGAACCCCAGCCAAAAAAAATGGCGTGGGGTCCCCCATAAAATCCATACCAGACCCTTATCCGAGCACGCAACCTGGCAGGCCGCAGGAAAGGAGGGGGGACGAGAGCGCCCCCCCCCCTCCCGCCTGAACCGTACCAGGCCACATGCCCTCAACACTGGGAGGGTGCTTTGGGGTCCCCCCCAAAGCACCTTGTCCCCATGTTGATGAGGACAAGGGCCTCATCCCCACAACCCTGGCCGGTGGTTGTGGGGGTCTGCGGGCGGGGCTTATCGGAATCTGGAAGCCCCCTTTAACAAGGGGACCCCCAGATCCCAGCCCCCCCCTGTGTGAAATGGTAAGGGGGTACAAAAGTACCCCTACCATTTCACCAAAAAAGGTGACAAAAATGGTAAAAATGACAGGAGACGGTCTTTGACAATTCCTTTATTAAAATCTTCTTTCTTCTTTCTTCTGGTCTTCCTTTCTTCATCTTCTCCTTCCGTCATCTTCTTCCATCTTCTTCCATCTTCTTCTTCCTTCGATTTGCTTCTTCTTCCTCCGGTCTTCTCGTCCTTCTCGTCCGGCATCGGCATCGGCGTCTCTTCTCGCAGGCCGCTCCTCGCAATGGGAGGCTCCCGCTGTGTGAGGCTTCGCTCTGGCTGACAGGTCTTTTATAACGAAGGCACCTGGTGACCCCGCCCCCCCTCTGACGTCATGGGGAAAGCCATAGGGAATTCCACATGACGTCCCCGTGTGTCAGAGGGGGCGGGGTTACCAGGTGCCTTCGTTATAAAAGACCTGTCAGCCGGAGCGAAGCCTCACACAGCGGGAGCCTCCCATTGCGAGGAGCGGCCTGCGAGAAGAGACGCCGATGCCGGACGAGAAGGACGAGAAGACCGGAGCAAGAAGAAGCGAATCGAAGGAAGAAGAAGATGGAAGAAGATGACGGAAGGAGAAGATGAAGAAACCGAAGGATGAAGAAAGAAGAAAGAAGATTTTAATAAAGGAATTGTCAAAGACTGTCTCCTGTCATTTTTACCATTTTTGCCACTTTTTTGGTGAAATGGTAGGGGTACTTTTGTCTCAGTACTTTACATTGTAGCAAAGTGTAATTTCTTCAGTGTTGTCACATGAAAAAATAGAATAAAATATTTACAAAAATGTGAGGGGTGTACTCACTTTTGTGAGATACTGTATGTGGCGGCAAGAATAGCGGGGCTTTAAGTTCAAGTCACCACAAATATGTATTGATGCCAGTCTGAGGTTGTGTGCTGAGAGTGTGCTCACTGCACTCTCCCAGCACACCGGCCAAACTGTCACTGACAGCTCTCAGTCTCGGCTTCTGATTGGGAGCCAGAGGGATGGACTCCTGATCATAACCACTATGACAGTCAATCGCAGCAGTCACATGATAAGAGAAGGCAAACCACATACCAGGCATTAAAGAACATAAAGGCCACACTTAAGGTCTCACAATGAATGGGTTGGCATGCACCTCAATGGCCCAGAAATCGGACCTGCACCTTTATATGACAGTGCATCACACTCAAATGCAGAATCGTGCATTTCTGGCTGTTGCAGACCTGTCCAGCCTCTGTCAGCAAGGTACATTGGGGTGCCATTCGGAATAAATGGCACTGCATCGCAAGTGGCATGAATGCTTCAGGTTACATAAACACACACACACACACAGTGCATTCACAGGACACAATAATGTGAATGGGGCACAAGAGTTTGTTTTCATTAGAAAAGGCCTGTCCCCTGTAGGCATGTTTTAGAGAAGAAAAATAAAATACGATATACCTGTGCTCTTATCCAAACAGCTTATACATATACAGTGCCTTGAAAAAGTATTCATACCCCTTGACATTTTCCACCTTTTGTCATGTTACAACCAAAAACGTAAATGTATTTTATTGGGATTTTATGTGATAGACCAACACAAAGTGACACATAATTGTGAAGTGGAAGGAAAATGATAAATGGTTTTCAAAATACCCCTAACTAAAATCTAGTGGAACCAATTGCCTTCAGAAGTCACCTAATTAGTAAATGGAGTCCACCTGTGTGTAATTTAACCTCAGTATAAATACAGGTGTTCTGTGAAGCCTGAAAGCACCCGGCGTTAGCGGTAAAGTGCCGCTAGTTTTTCCGGCAATTTTCGGCCGCTAGCAGGGTGCTTTTAACCCCCGCTAGCGGCCGAATAAATGGTTAAAAGCGCCTGTGTTGTGGTGCTGGCAAAGCGCTTTGCAGGCGCTTTGGCAGCGCTTCCCATTAATTTCAATGGGCAGGGTGTTTGTATACAGCACTCCCAAACCGCCCCAAAGATGCTGCTTTCAGGACTTTTGAGAATGTCCCGCAAATGCACCGCCCCAGTGTGAATGCACACGGAATTCACACTGGGGTGGCATGGGAGGCATTTTTCCACCTAAACAGACAGGCGGGGTAAGGAGAGCATTAATCAGAGAAGCAGCCAAGAGGCCAATGGTAACTCTGGAGGAGCTGCAGAGATCCACAGCTCAGGTGGGAGAATCTGTCCACAGGACAACTATTAGTTGTGCACTCCACAAATCTGGCCGTTATGGAAGAGTGACAAGAAGAAAGCCACTGTTGAATGAAAGCCATATGAAGTCCCATTTGTAGTTTGCGAGAAGCCATGTGGGGGACACAGCAAACATGTGGAAGAAGGTGCTCTGGTCAGATGAGACCAAAATTTAACTTTTTGGCCTAAAATCCAAATGCTATGTGTGGTGGAAAACAAACACTGCACATCATCCTGAACACACCATCCCCAATGTGAAACATGGTGGTGGCAGCATCAGGATGTGGGGATGCTTTTCTTCAGCAGGGACAGGGAAGCTGGTCAGAGTTGATGGGAAGGTGGATGGAGCCAAATACAGGGCAATCTTAGAAGAAAACCTGTTGGAGTCTACAAAAGACTTGAGACTGGGGCGGACGTTCACCTTTTCACATATTTATTTGTAAAAAAAATTGAAAACCATTTATCATTTTCCTTCCTCTTCACAATTATGTGCCACTCTGTGTTGGTCTATCACATAAACTCCTAATAAAATACATTTACCTGTTTGGTTGTAACATGACAAAATGTGGAAAATTTCAAGGGTATGAATACTTTTTCAAGGCACTGTATATAACTCATCAGGTGCTAAAGCAATGTGACCACATGTTAACGCTAAAAATTCTGAATGAACCCTTTGCACACTGCTATACACTTTTTCTGTTAAACTTTGTATAAAAGGAGGGATATTTAGTTCACATATATTGCACACTGCGATACATGTTTAAGCCGGCCAACTTTGTCAAAGTAATCCCTCTCTGGTCAGTTTTTTTTTTTTTTTTTTTGATTGTACTATGAGATGGGCGATCGGATACTCCCTGGATCAACATTCAGTAGTGCTGATCCAGAAGAAGGCAAAAACTCAGATGACAGGTAGAGAATGGTCAGGACACAAGAAGAGTTCAGCAACAGGATATCAAGCAGTAGAGAGGTAATCGTAGTGAACAAGGCAAGCCGGGGTCAGGGTAACAGAGAGCAAACGTACTCAGAGTGAGCCGGGTCAACACAGGAATCAGGATCTCAGGGTGGTGAATCCATGACAAATATTTATTTCTTGGTGCCTATATCTCAGCATAGCTGTGACAAGCCTTCACCTCTATCCAGTGGTGGCTGGTGCTCAAAATTTTTGGGGGGGGCTCAAATAAAATTCTGAAAAAAAAAAGCCCATCAAATGCAGCCACTGTACCAAACGCAGCCACTGTGCCCATCAAAACGCAGCCACTGTGCCCATAAAAACGCAGCCACTGTGCCCATCAAAACGCAGCCACTGTGCCCATCAAAACGCAGCCACTGTGCCCATCAAAACACAGCCACTTTGCCCATCAAAACACAGCCACTTTGCCCATCAAAACACAGCCACTTTGCCCATCAAAACACAGCCACTTTGCCATCAAAACAGTCCCTGCAAAGAAGGCTTCTGCAAAGAAGCTGCCACTGTGCCCCCCCCGCCCTGCACTTACCTTGTCTCGGGTGACGGCGGCATCGTGTCCTCCATTTCCTCTCCTGCGCGCTCCTCCTCTCATCCTCTCATCCTCTGCTATGATTGGACGCCTGATAGGCGCCCAATCACAGCGCCTGTCATTTCAGCCAATCAGGGCACAGGTAACACAGACCTGTGCTCCTGATTGGCTAAGGGGCAGTACAATGTTAGCAAACCGAATTCCTTTGGTTTGCTAACATCAGTGCTGAGTGACAAGGAACGCACAGCGTTGCGCCTGTTTGTCACCTTTTTGGACGCCTATTAGCACCTACGGCGCTAATCAGGTGTTTCCAAAAAAAAACCCACCGATGTAATTCAGACGCCCGGTGACCGAAAAGGGTCCGGACACCTGAATAGGGGGTGTCAGCAGCGACCATAGATAGATTCATGCATTGCATGAATCTATCTATGGTATATAGAGAGTGACAGGAGAGGGGGGGCGGCGCTCCTGTGCCCTTTATGGACGCACCGCCCCTGCCTCTATCCCCTCCTTTTGGACTAGTGATAGAATAAAAAAAATTGGTCAAGGGCCCCCGGCATTCTCCATTTTTTCCTCATCTACCAGTGAAGTAAAGCAGAGAAGAACAAGGGGAAAGATGCCACCTCTAGAACCTCCAGAAGCCAAGTTATCCAAGCTTTTGTCGCAGCCATCCAATACAATTCTGGCATGCATTCTTATGTAGTTAGATATTTATCACAGGTATGCTGCCATGTAGGCACCAGGAAAATAGAAAATGTTATCAAATGCTTACTGTAATTTTCCTTTCATGGTGCCTTTCCATGGCAGCATACAAACCCAACCGCAATATGTAGCTTATTAGAGAGAATGCCTGGGGTCCTTGACCTTCCTCTTTTGTGCTAATCATTGGTCCCGATGGAGAGGTTAGAGCAGTGGTGTAACTAGTGCCTTCAGGGACCCAGTGCAAGAAACTATTAAGGACCCCCTGCCGAGGCCCTTTCCCCTGAGACCAGTGGCAAAATGCCAGGGCCTAGCTGCAGTTTTGACCCTTGTGACCCTGGTAGTTCTGCCTCTGCTGTCAGTAGTTTTATTTATTTATTTATTTTTAAATAGTTTTTATTGAAAGTATGCCAAGATACAACAAGAGAAAAAGGACCCGCAACATGGTCCAGGGCAAAATAGAAAACAAAGAAGCACACTGAACAATGATAGGTATTCTTACATTACAGTCTTCTATGGCCCATGGGCTGGGGGTTTCCTTCCCCTTCGCCTCCTACACCCCTTTCTGGGAACAAGCTGTGCAGGAGGTATCCAGGTCCGGACACCCTAGGAATGTACAGAGTGCTATATTCCAACGGTAAACAAAGAACAAAACACGGATATGATATGAAAAGAGCCATAAAGTTACAGTCAGTGTGTCGGGGGCCCAATAAGTTAGGCACCGGACCAACTAGATTCAGGCTAACTGTCAAGTTAAGTTGTGAGCCCAATATGGGTGGAAAACGTGGTCTCTACCCGGCTCGGTCAGGCAATTTTAGGTAGTAAACCGTGAGAGCCCCGTCTGAGAGGTAGCGAAATAAACGCTAGTGGGGGTTAGTGTCTGCGCACGGAGCAGGAGGACCAAAAAGTGAGAATAGAGAAGGAAAGTGAGAGAAAAAGGGGGAAAGTACTGAAGAGAAGGAAGAAGGTGAAGGAGGAGGAAGTGCACGGAAGGCTAAAGAGGAAGGGGGCTAGAGCCTTGCCTCGGGAGGGTATGTGCCCTGTGGCGACCATGTCAGCATCTGTGTTCAGAGAACAACTCCGATATGTGTAGCCCAGGGTTCCCAGACGAGTTTAAATTTGTCCTCTGTGTCGAGGATGCTGTTGGAAATCTTTTCCTGGGACATTATCCAAGAGATCTTATGTTTAGTCAATCGATAAGAGACTGTTGAAGATTTCCAGGATCGGGTAATTGTCATTTTGGCACCTAGAAGAATGAAGCGAATCAGAGTCTGAGATGGTTTGGGGACATTTGGGATCAGGCAATTGAGCAACGCAATTGTCGGAATTTGTTTGATCGCAAAGCCAGTGGTCTTGCGGATAAGGTTGAAAATTTTGTTCCAGTAAGCTCTGATTCTGGGGCACTCCCACATTATATGAAGGAGAGAGCCCAAGTGTCCACAGCCCCTAAAGCATAGGGGAGAAGATTGCGGATAATATTTGGTAAGGCGGGTGGGTACTAGGTACCAGCGGGAAATGACCTTAAGGCTGGCTTCAATCAGGGAAGTATTTAAGATGCCCTTGTAAGAGCGGGTGAAGTTAGAATGCCAGGAATCTAGATCCCAGTTGAGATCAAGATCACGCTCCCAGCTCATCATGTAGGTCGCTTTCTCCACAGGCTCGGCTAGTGCAGAGTATATCAGGGAGATGCCCCTCTCGTATCCATGGCTGAGGAACACCACTGTTCATAGGAAGTGGCTGAGAGTGGTTTTTCGCTATTTTTCCAGATCTGGTTGAGGAAGTGTGATAGTTGGTAGAATCAAAATTTTTCGGAGAGGGGCATTTCGAGTTTAGAAGTGCAGTAGCTTAAAGTGAAGGGGCCGTTGGAATTAAAGAAGTGACCAATTCTATATAGGCCTTTGTCCAGCCACCACTTAAAGGCTTTAATGTCTAGCCCTGGAGGGAACCTGGGGTTATGGAAAATGTGGGCCAGCGGGCGCCAGGGGGAAATTAGGGATTTCAGTTTGTGTAGAGAGTCGCATAATGCAATCGAGTGGGATAATGTCGGGGCCATTATAGGGGGTCTCTGTTTGGGTGAACACCAGAGCAAGAAGTCCAAGGTGTAATTAGGGGTTGCATCTCGTTCCATGTACACCCAGTCTGGTTTGGGTCCTTTTAAATAAATAGTTGATAGCTGGCTAAGTTGGGCAGCTTGGAAGTACCACCAGAGGTTGGGTAGGCCTAGGCCTCCTTTCGTTCTGGGCCTGAAAAGGACCTTCTTAGAGAGGCGGTGTCCTTTTTTATCCCAGATGAAGCGAATGATTGCAGATTGTAGTTTGCCGATGTGTGGTTTGGTGACTGGAATCGGGAGGGAGCGGAAGAGGTATAGTATTCTGGGCAGGAGTGTCATCTTGACCGCATTTACTCTGCCTACCCAGGATATCTTGTAGAGGGACCATTGGGAAAGGTCTTCTAATAGCTTTTTGAACATGGGGGGATAATTATGTCTATAGAGTTGGTCAATTCTAGATGTGAGGTTGATGCCCTAATAGGGGATAGATGTTTGGTTCCAGGAAAAGGGAAAGTGGTCTTTCATCCTGTTTACTAGGTCTAGGGGAGTGGAAACATTGAGGGCAACCGATTTAGTCATGTTTACTTTCAGGCCCGAGATTCGCCCAAAATCATTGAGAAGTTGGGAGATATTGGGCGTTGAGATAAGGGGGGGCCAAGTTAGGACCAAAGCCCCATTTTTGCAGCGTCGTAAAGAGGTAGGGCCAGGCGACTGTGTCGAACGCCTTTTGGAGGTCTATGGAGAGGAGGTAACCTTCCTGGGGGGGCCCCCCCCCCATCCCATCCTGACTTCATTAGGGAAATGATGTCCACTGCTCTCCGAATCTGGTCCGGTCCCTGCCTCCCCGGGATAAAACCCACTTGGTCCTTATGTATATACGAGCCGATAAACGATGCAAGTCTATTTGATAAAATCTTCGTCATTATTTTTTAATCGTTGTTAATGAGCGAGATTGGTCTATAATTGCTCACTTCGCTAGGGTCCTTGCCCGGTTTGGGAATGACTGAGATATAGGCTAAGTTGGCCACAGGATCAATGGGGGGGGTCTTTGCTTAAAGAGTTGAAGAAGCGGGCCAGATAGGGAGAGAGCACATCCGTGAAGGTTTTATAGTAAGGGATAGAAAAGCCATCAGGGCCCGGGGCGGAGTCTCGTTTAAGGTCTTTAATAACCGCTCTGATCTCAGATTCCTGAATCAGAGAATCCAAGATCGATCGGTGAGAGTCTGAGAGTTTTGGGAGGGGTACATTTTCTAGGAAGGCTTCAAGGTGAGTGTGGGCGATAGGGTTGCCGTCAGAGTAGAGGTTGGAGTAGAAGGATTGAAAGGAATCCAGGATTTTTTGGGGGTTCTGGGTCAGGGAACCAGTCAAAGATTTGATCTTGGGGAGGGAAAATATCCTATGTTTGGGGGTGAGTTTAGTCGCTAGCTGTGGGCCAAATTTATCTACCCGCATATAATGTCTCCCGCTGTTCCAGTGGAGGTGTTTGTCAGCACTAGAGGTGAGGGCCAAGTTGAGAGCCAACTCTAGCAGATTCTAGTTTGGTAAGAGTAGAGGGTGTGGGATTCTGTTTGTGGGATGTACTAAGTGCTTTGAATTCCTTTTCTAGGTTCATAACCTCCATTTTTCGTTCACGTTTTAGTTTGGAGGAGAGTTGGATAATCTTCCCTCTGATTACCGCTTTGTGAGCCCCCCAGAGAACGCTAGGGGAAATGTCTGCAGTGTCATTTGTCATGAAGTATTCACGAATATCCTTTTCCAATATAGTGCAGTGCACCGGATTGGAAAGGATTGTACCGTTCAGGCGCCAATGGCGAGGCCCAGGTCGAGTTAAAGAGTTTGCGAGTTTCAGGGTTACTAGGGAGTGGTCAGACCACGGGACATCATGTATGTTAGCTTGGACGGCTGTGTTAATTTCAGAAGTGGGAATAAAGATGTGGTCAATTCTGGCGTAGGACTTATGTGGTGCTGAGTAATGCGTGTAGTCTTTTACGGAGGGGTTGAGTTCCCTCCAGGTATCAACCAGGCCTAGTGAGTGGAGAAGTCAGGCTATGCGGAGGCTCTGTTTTGGTGGATTTTTTAGGTGAGGAATCCCCTGGCCCGATTTGTCTAGCAGGTGATCAAAGGTGATGTTAGAGTCACCACCCATGATCACTCTGCCCTCAAGATGTGGGGAAAGGGATGTGAGCATTGAGGAAAAGAAGGTAGCTTGGCCTCGGTTGGGTGCAAAATAGGATATGATGGTGTACATGAGGCCTGCTATTGTGCCCTTGACCAGTATGTAACGCCCTTCTTTGTCTTTAATCGTTTGGGAATGTGCGAAAGAGGTTTTCTTAGAGAAGAGTATGGCCACCCCCCTTTTTTTGTCATCTGCATTGGCCAAAAAGAAGGTGGGATAGCTGTTATGGAGGAAAGAGGGATTATAATCATTGGGGAAGTGGGTTTCTTGGAGGAGGACTATATCAATGCCCCTGGAATTGTAACTTTGGAGGGCTTTGCGTCTTTTAGAAGGGGAGTTTAGGCCCTGGGTATTGTGTGAGGCTATCTTGAGAGCCGGCTGTAGAGGGGATGAGTCAGCCATGGATACGAGGAGGAGTTAGCAAGTACAAATGATCTTACCTTGATCTTTGATGAACTAGGATCAATTCTGGGAGGTTTGAGCAGGGTCTTCAGCCGCATTTTCTGGTTGAGAATAGCCTTCCGTGCAGGTTCCTGAGGGAAATAAGACGAGAGAGTAAGTGAAAGGGATAGGAGCATAGAAAGGAAAAGGAGGGGGACAAATGAGAGAGTAGAGGCAGTAAAGAAACCTAGTCAAGGGTGACTAGGGTAGGGTAGTTAAAGGACTGGCCAGCCAAGTCCTGGTCCAAGACCCGGGGTAAAGCCGGGCTTGGAGAAGTAACAACCTCTATGGAGGTTGCTGTCCTGATGAACCCCTCTTGGTTACAACAGATGGAGTGGCATGCATATCCGCTCCGACCACTGGGTCCCCAGAGGAACAAATAGGAATTCGGGATAGGACCTCAAGGTATGGGAGCTTAACAGCAAGTTATTGATAAACCAAGATGACGGACAAGTAGACAATCAAGTGAACAACCGATACAATAAACAACTTTCCCGGACGGTGTAGTAAGGGTAGGGTGGGGGAGGGGGAAGGGTTAGTGGAGGGGGGGTGGGGTGGGGGGTAGCATAGAGTCCAGGGCACCTAAGAGAGACCAACTGGGAATCATGGGAGAAGTCTGGTAAGCTCAAACATGTAGGGGTGGGGGGTTAGATTACCCAGGGGGGTAACTCTTTTACCTATTCGTCCCTTCCCCCCACCCCACCGGAAGCCAGAAACTCCCCTCCAAAGTTCGAGAGGCGGTGACATCGGAGTTTGCGAAAAGGGGAGCTTCCAGTCCAATGAACGAAGTAGAAGGAAAAAAAAACAAAACACAGTGGGTGTAGATCAAACCACTACACCTGCGGGGGTACGTATACCCAAAAAGAGAGACCACAATCCTAGGAGGATTTATGGGGTGAAAAGTCATCTCGGAGGGCGAGAGTCTCGGTGCCTCTTCGGTTGCTGTTTGTTCCACAGCGGCGTGATGGGGCTGCCTGATGGGGGCCTCTTAGTGGAACATGGTCGCTGGCCAGACTCCTGAGAAGGCAATTCTTGGGTGATCAATCCTAGGCGTAGAAGCAGACGTTCGCCTTCTTGGAAGCTAGAAAAGCTGAGTGATTTGTCCTGGTATTGAAATTGAAGGCGGAAAGGGAAGGACCAACGGTACTTTATGGAATTCCTTGTAAAGATTTCCAGGAGAGGTTTTAAGGATCTCCGTTTCTGGATTGTGGTCTGGGAGATGTCTGCGAAGATTTGTATTTTGCTTCCTTGAATGGTGATGTCATCAAGATTGCGGGTCCTTTTCATGATTTCCTCTTTAACTCCGTAGTAGTGGGGTTTAACCACTACATCTCTGGGAAGCCCATCTTGGCGGGGGGTTTGTAGAGCTCTGTGAGCCCTGTCAAGTTTGTGACTCGGGATATCCGGAATGATGTCTTTTATGAAGAGTTTTACGGTTTCTGGGATATTTGTAACCGATTCGGGGATACCTCTGATTCGGAAATTGTATCTTCTACTTCTATTTTCCAAGTCGTCAATCTCAGCGAGTGCGATTTCGAGTTGGTCTTGCAGCGTCTGGATACAGGTTGTGTTTTGATTAGTGCGTGCGGCCGTATTGTCTACTGCTTGTTCAATGGCATCTATGCGGGCCCCCAGGCTCTGCAGGTCTGCTTTAATGGATGTGGTAATGGACGTGGTAATTTGTGATGCATTCTGAGCTAGGCCTGTTGCCAGCATATCAGAGAAGCATTTTAGCAAGTGGGACATGTCAGGCTGGCAGGCTGCTAGCTGAGGGAACAGTTGCTGAGGGTCAGAGTGGCTGAGGGGGGATTGCATCATGGGTGTATGCATGATGCCTGTCAGTGTCCTGCTGAGGAGCGATTCTGTGGAGGCTGGGGAGGCCAAATGTGGGGACAGATTACTCACAGGAGTAGCCAGCAGAGGATTGGTAAGCTGGACATGTGGTGGGGGGTCCGCTATAGACTCCTGGTCTCCTGAGTGTGTGCTTGGTGTGGTCGCGGCCGCCATCTTGGGATCTGTGAGGGCGGTTAGGCCGAAGTCCAGTTTCCGGCAGACCTCCTTCTTGGAGTGGATTTCAGACATAAAGGCCAGTGCTGGGGGTCGTCCGCAGGCTAGGGGGGCTCGTTACGAGCGGTCCCGCTGTGTAAAGCTAACGCTGGGGACGCCGGAGGGCCGGAGCGGGTCGGAGCTCCCGGTCAGTGCGGCTTCCCGGAAGTCCCGCGCATGCGCACTCCGTAGTTTTATTTTTTATAATTTTTTTTCATCATTTGTTTTTTTTTTTGTTGTTTTTTTTTTTACAATATTATTTTTTAATAATTAAAAAAAAAAAAATTAGGAGCTCTGTTGGGGCGGTCTAAACAGACCTCTGATGTTCCACCTTTGAGACAGAGAAAGGAGATTGAGGACACAGCCCTCAATCTCTTTTTCTGCAGCCCCAGCTGCACTGAATGAATGGACAGGAATAGCTTTGTACAGAGCTTCCCATTCATTCACAAACTGAAGCAAAGTAAACACAGTTTACTATGTTTCAGTTATGATCGGTACACTGACCCTATTCATTCAGACAAGGAAGGAGCCAGTAAATTACACATGTACTGGCCCCTTCCCCACTCTCCATTCTAACAGATCCCCCACAGCAGCCAGCGGGAGAGGGGAGGGGGGAACTCTGCAGCGCAAGGGGGGGGGGCAGGAAAGAGCACATGGGGGCTGGAGAGCACACAGGGCAGCAGAAAGAAGCTGGATAGGAGGATCGGCGGAGGCGACTACATATAGAGGAACCAATCTCTCCATTTTCCTCCTGCAGCCACTGAATGCCTGCGGTAGGGAGAGGAGAAGCAGGCATTCAGCTGCAGGTGGAAAATAGAGATAGGTTCCTCTATATGCAGCCGCCCCCGCCACTCCTCCTATCCAGATGTTCAGAGGGGCCGCATGGGCCCCCTGCAGCATGGGGCTGGGTTACAATTGAGACCCCTGCGACCCCCATAGGTACATCTCTGGGTTAGAGGTGGAGCTCTTTCACAGGTATGATGCCATGAATAGGAACCAGGAAAAGAATATTACGGTAATCATTTGTTACAATTTTCCATTTTCTTCACTTCATGTTCTAGAAACACAACATTTTTAATGTCTCCATATTTTTCTTTCCCAGTCACAATGATCATCAGGATAAAGAGGGCGAATCTTCCCACTCTAGTCTCCAGGATGGTAATATTGGCTTAATGTTGGATCTCATGCATAGAATAAAGCATGGGAACATAGAAACCACATTTTGAAAACAAATAGAGAACTGTTGAATCAAAGTTAAAGTGTATGTATAGCCAAAATGATTTTAATATTGTAGTGAACATAGTTGATTTTTTGCTTTCTGTGTCCCTTTGGGAAAATTCACCTTTTCTTTCTGTCCCAAGTAGCAACAAGAGGTGATAGGAAATCTCTACAGATTAAGGGGAATTCCCCTCTAAAGCCCCATACACACGGTAGGATTTTCCGATGGATTCTGTCCTATCCTACAATGTTGTCGGAAAATCAGACCGTGTGTAGGCACCATCGGACAGTTTCCATCAGATTGTCTGACGGACAAAGTCCTATCTCCTGCTGGATAGATTTTTGGACAACAAGGTCCGATCACACCAAATCCGATCGTGTGTATGGTAGTCCGACCGGACAAAGTGCTACGCATGCTCAGATCACATTACAAGACCAAAGCTATTGGCTACTAGCCTCTACGTAGTCCTGTCGTAGGCAACAAACGTCACCACGTTCAGAATGATCGGATTTTCCGACAACTTTGTCCCACCGTGTGTACGCAAAACCAACATCAGACAAAGTATGACGGACATGGTCTGACGGACCTGGTCCTCGGATAATCCGCGCGTGTGTATGGGGCTTTAGACAGTTGTCACTGGAAAAGGTGTCCCTATTAGAAGATTACCCCTCATCTCTTGTTCTGGTGACAAATCCAAAATTTGACAAATCCAAATTTTGAATTCCCATTATTTTCTGTCTCAATGACAATGATCACCTGGGGACCTAGATAGGGTAAATGCATCCAAATGGGGCACAGACAGCAATAAAAACTTTACAGGAGTTCTGATCTTTCTCTACTCTTTCTAAAACGAAAAGAAGAAGATATTTAAATCCTTCTCATAACTGCGTCAAACATTGTACATGCATATCACTTCCACTGGAAAACATAGATGTCTACCTGGCCTGCCAATTATAGACTGGGAGGTTATCAGTACACTGAACACTATGAATATATATATATATATATATATATATATATATATATATATATATATATATATATATATATATGTGTAGGTTATTTCCTGATGCCAATGCTGTATTTTTCATAACCCCCTCTAATGTCCAGGTGTGAGGGGTCATGAAGTATATAAGGCGGCTCTGTGTGGTCTATGGCTTTAGATTCAGCTTTTACTAATCTGTAAGCTGCACACAGGACCAGCTGTCAGTTGGGTCATTTTCTTGTTATCAATCCCCTGCTCCTCTCCATGCAGAATAGTGAAGCTTAGTACATGCCATCTGGATTTTATATACACACACTGCTTGCTCACCATTTATTGGGAGGATTAGAGGAATCCAGTAATTAGCCCTTGCTGATCTGAAGTAAAAGTAATCAGATTGTCTTTACAACATTTGTTTTTTAAGAATACAAATGCAAAAGCATAACTAAAGCTGAACTGGAGCCAATCAGTCAGATATGCAAATGAAATAGATACATGGGAAATGCTTCCCTTGCCAAAAGATATGTAATTCTGTTCAGCTGCTTTTGTGATCCAAGCATTCTGCCACACAGCACAACCAGGCCCTGGGCCTCCTCTGCAGTAGCACTTTTTGGTCAAAAACACAACCCCAGTCTGCTGATTGGACAGCTTAAGAATAATACACTGAAGACATCCTCAAAGCTCATACAGTACTGTATATAGTAGCTGCTGGCACTTGCACTACAGGACACAAAAACTACGACTTGTGGTACACCACATTTCAGAAAAAGGAAGAAAGGTATAGTTTTTCGAGTTGCTCAAAATAAATATGTGTAGCACCCTCCTTGCTTAGTTTTTGGTTCCTTCTGTAGTCAAGGAAACAGTGATTGTTTGCTTTGGCCTGTTCAGGGTTTCACAGACTGAGAGTTTGACTGCTTCCCCCTGCTTTTGGAAAAAGTTTACAGAATATAGGGCTGGGAGAGTCAAATGATCAAGCTGAATATTTATTATGCCCTAGCCAATCCCTGAAGGGGAGAGTCCAAAATGTGGCTGGGGAGGCGATAAATAGTCTGCAGCCCTGGAAGAGATTGCTCTTTCCTCGCCGGGGAGGGTTCTAAAGCCCCAAGGGCTGTTGCCCCCTGTGGCAGCCTGTGGACTTTATAACTGTTCTATAACAGAGCTGAGGACCTGAAGTGATCTTTCTGAGGAGCTGGCTGTAGGATGTACTGAGACAGCAATCATAGGGTCCCAGAATACTGGTGGTTCCCATGTCGTTAGCAGAATTCTGGAGTAGGAGCATAGAGAAGAGCCTAGAGAAGAGTGTTCCCCTGTTATTGTACAGCATTTTAGAGTATCCCATGCCCTGACCCCTCTCGTGTCGAAAGTTCTTCAAGAAAAATTATAACATATATAGTATATTTCTCTTTGTCATGATAGTCAAATCACCAACTGGTTACTGTTTGAATTTTGGTTTTGTCTGTTCTAAGTGCACTTACCTGGATTTCTGGGTGAACTATGTTTGCACCAATGTATAGGATTCTATGTTGTATTTGTACACCTTACATATGTACATCAATATGGTACATTGTGCATTGTTTCCTTAAAATGACCTTAAAAAAAAAAAAGCTCTTCAAAAAATTAATTCCAAAAAGACATCCTGTAGACTGGGTTATTGGCACTAGAGTGCGTAAATTGGGCTTGTGGTGGGGGGCGGCATCTGTACTATTTGAGAAGAACCAGCTATTACCAGCTGGGATTTTGTTTGGGCATAAATGCAATTATGAAGGAGTAAGGCTAAATTAAGTAAATAAGTTATTATTATTATACAGGATTTATATAGTGCCAACAGTTTGCACAGTGCTTTACAACACAAGGTCAGATAGTACTGTACAGTTACAAAACAATTCATTACCGGAGAGATCAGAGGGCCCTGCTTGTTAAAGCTTACAATCTAGGAGGGAGGGTCAAGTGATACAAAAGGTAATAGCTGTGGGGGATGAGTTGATGAAGAAATAAAAGTACAGTTGTTACTGTTAGGTGTGGGTAGGATAGGCTTCTCTGTAGTGGAGGGTTTTCAGGGATTGTCTTAAAGCAAACCGAGTAGGAGATGATCAAACAGATTGGAGTAAGGAGTTCCATAGAATGGGAGAGGCTCAGGAAAAGTCCTGGAGGCAAGCATGGGAGGAGATGATGAGGGAGCTAGAGAGCAGGAGGTCTTGGGAGGAACGAAGAGAACGATTAGGTTGGTATGTTGAGACTAGGTTAGTGATGTAGCTGGGGGTGGGGCCAAGTTGTGGATGGCTTTGTAAGTTATTGTTAGTATTTTGAATGTAATTTAATGAGTGGCAGGCAGCTAATGGAGGGATTGACAGAGAGGGGTAGCAGATACCGAGCAGTTGGTAAGATGGATGAGTCTGGCAGCAGCATTCATGATGGACTGAAGAGGGGATAGCCTATGTAAAGGTAAGCCAATGAGAAGGGAGTTGCAGTAATCGAGGCAAGAGATGACCAGGGAGTGAATTAGGAGCTTTGTGGTGCCATTGGTTAGAAAGGGGCATATTTTGGAGATGTCCGGAGGTTGAGGCGGCAAGATTTGGACAGTGATTGGATGTGGGGCCAAAAAGACTTTCAGTTCAGAGTCCAGGATTACACCAGGAACCTTGGCATGCAGGGATGGGCTGATCGATCTTAACAGAGAAATCAGGGGAAAGGGGATGTGGGGGAGGAAAAATTATGAGCTCAGCTTTGGATAGATTGAGTTTGAGGAAGTGGTGTGACATCCAGACTGATATGTAAATAAATATTCTTTATGTGTACACAGATACAATTTGATTTGTAGAAAGCTTATGGGCCCATTCACACTCAATAATTTTGTTGCGATGCATTAATGCACATGTTAAAGTGACTCTAAAGGAATTTATTTTAAATTATAAACATCATACTTGCCTGCTCTGTGTATTGGTTTTGCACAAAGCAGCCCCAATCCTCCTCTTCTGGGGTCCCCCACTGGCACTCCTGTCCCCCCTCTCAGCACCCCCATAGCAAGCCACTTGCTATTGGGGCACTCGTGTGGGATCGCTCCGGAGCCGCACTGTATGTGTCTCTTGACAATCACAGCACGGCTCAACCCCACCCCCACTCTCTCCTCACTGGCTGTTATTGGCAAGAGCCAATGGCCCCCGGTCCTGCTTCGATCTCCAGTGAAGAGAGAGTGGAGAGAGCCGCTGCCCTTTGGCACTCCGCTGGTTTGACATTTAGCTCAGGTAAGTATTAGGGGGGTTGGGTGGATAGCTGCATACACATTTAGAACCAATTCTTGGCACATGTTAATATGCATTGCATTAATACAGCCCACTTGTTATTAATGGGCTGCCAATGCACAACAGCAGATGAAAAATAAATATATGACACTTTTTAACCATGCAGCATACCATAACACACAGTATATGTATTGTGGTGCGCTAGGTGTGTTGTGCATTAGGCTCTATTATACTATGCATTGGGGTGCCATTGACAATAAATGGTACCCAAACACAGCTCACTTAGAGCAGGTGCATTGCCATGCGTTCATCAATCACATGCAGTATGTGAAATTTTCTGAAATTCTTTGAATGCAAAAAAGAGCATGTTTTTTAGCTATGTCTTTTTCTAAACTCAGTTGGAATGACTGTTGGGTTTTTATAGTGTCTATTTTACCATCCATCCTGTGTTCCTATCTAATGTTCTACATTATTCCTCTTTTTCATCTATTTTCTTCTCTAGGCCACAGCCTCTCTCTTCCAGATTGAAGCAATGTCAGGCAGGGAAGGAGCGTAGAAGGTGATTTTGTTTGGAAGGATAACAGAGGATAGAAGAAGATGGATGCACCCACCAGCTATGGAATTAGGTAGCACCTAAAAATAGCCACATTGGTTGTAAAGGCATCAGGTTTTTTGCGTTCATGCATTCTATGCATGAAGGTAAAAAACCTTCAGTGTGCAGCAGCCCCCCCTGCCCCCCTAAAACTTACCTGAGCCCCCTCTCGATCCAGTGAGGTCCACGAGTGCTTTGGCTCTCCGGGGACTCGCACCCCTGATTGGCTTTTGGCAGCAGCGGGAGCCACTGGGTCCCCTTGCTGTCAATCACAGCCAGTGAGCCAATAAGGAGATGGAGAGGGTGGGGCCGAGCCAGGGCTCCATGTGTGAATGGACACACAGAGCCACAGTTCGGGAGTGTGGCCTGCTTGGATGCCTGCTGTGGGGGCACCCGGCAGGAGGGAGGGGCCAGGAGCGCCGGCGAGGGACCCGAGAAGAGGAGGATACGGGCTGCTCTGTGCAAAACCATTGCGCAAAGCAGGTAAGTATAACATATTTGTTATTTAAAAAAAAAGAAAAAAAACAGGACTTTAATATTACTTTAAGGGGCATGTCACATGAGTAAGCCGGGCCGGCTTGCATCAGATTGATCCACAAATAGTTATTTTTCAAAGTAGGAGAGCCTTTTTAACAAATGACACAACAAAGGTACTAATTCACTCTATTGTTGCGTTTCATCTCATTCCCTTCTCCTTGGCCTACCTTTACTTCCCCCTATCATGAATGCTGCTGCCAGATTCATCCACCCTACCAACCGCTCAGTATTCGCCACCCTTCTCTGCAAATTCCTCTACTGGCTTCTGCTCACCCTACAAATAAAATAGGAAATACTAACAACTTATGAAGCCATCCGCAACTCTACCTGAGGATACATCACCACTCATCTCATAATATCACCCAATCTGTCCTCTTCACTCCTCTCAAGACCTCCTGCTTTCCAGATCCCTCATCACCTCCTCCATAACTTCTCCAGAGCCTCTCACATCCTCTGTAATGCTCTACCCCAATCCGCCCAGCTACTTCCTACCCTGTCTGCCTTTGGACGATCCATGATAATGCATTTCTTCATGAAAGCCTATCCTACGTCCACCTAATAAACTGAACTTTTTAGCTCATCCATCATAATTATTACTTTTTATATCACGACCATCCCTTTTAGAATGCAAACTCTCACAATCAAGGCACTCTGAACCCTCTAGCATTGAATTGTATTTTAGCTGTACTGTCTCCTTTTATTTTATGAATCGATGTGTAAACTATTGGTGCTATATAAGGCCCCTTTCACACTAAAGCGTTTTTCAGGCGCTACAGCGCTAAAAATAGCGCCAGTATAGCGCCTGAAAAAAGCGGGTCCTTTAATTCCAGTGTTAAAGCCGGAGGGCTTTTACACTGAAGCGGTGCGCTAGCAGGACGGTAAAAAAAGTCCTGCTAGCAGCATCTTTGGAGCAGTGAAGGAGCGGTGTATTCACCGCTCCTATACCGCTCCTACCCGTTGAAAATAATTGGGACACTGCGGTAATACCGCAGCAATACTGCCGGCAAAGCGCCGCTGCAGTGGTGCTTTGCGGGGTTTTAACCCTTTTTCGGCCGCTAGCGGGGCGGTTTTAACCCCCGCTAGCGGCCGAAAAAGGGTTTTACCGTGGCTAAAACTACGCTAAAGCAGCGCTAAATATAGCGCTGCTTTACCGCCGACGCCCGCACCGCCCCAGTGTGAAAGGGGCCTTAATCATGTGTAATAAATATTAATAAGAGAGAGAGAGTCCATCTAAATTTCTTGAATGACTACACAGAAGCCTGTATTCAGCTAGCATGCTTTGGCAGGTAATGGAATAGCTGAAGTTAATCATATATTTAAAAAGCATTTCACCAGCATTTAATTTGGGTTTGCCAATCATTAATTTGTATATCAATATCCAGTGTTTTAGCCAGACCCTGATGTCAAGGGATGTTTTAGAAGGTCATTCATATATGAAACACTTTTAAGCTCCAGGTTTGTAAGCACTTTAAAGGGAATATAGCGTGCATTATTTAGTAAGGGAACAGGACAAGCACATGAAGTAATGACTGGTGCTGTGTGATGAAAAATAAAAGAGACTGAGATAATTGCAGTATCTCAGAGAAAAAGCAGCACGCAGGGGGGGTTAAATATTATTATTAATGAGGGATGGAAACTGCTAGGGATTGCTCAGCTTCAAAAGGGTGAGATAGTTATTCCCATCATGAGCAATTATTTTAGAGAGTAGCTTCTGTATATTAAGAAAGATGTATTGCGCACGCACACACCTACACTTGTATGCACACACAAGGGGAAGCTAAAAACCCGAAACTCATACAGATATTTGTTTCTTTCACAGCTTAAAGGGCTTCAATGGACAAGCATTCTGACATTGGTAACATTTTACCTGCAAACGAATAAAACTTAGCTTACATTATATTGTCAAGTAGATCCCTCTGTGTTCTTACTAGAGATATATGACTTTCTCGCTTCCTCTATAGCAGTTGAGTTTTAGCAATAATAACTTCAGCTAGTGATAATTAGAAGTTACATTTTATTGTGTATTCACACTAGATGTTTTAATCGCACTTGGGTACAGTTCACCCACTTAGTTCAGTTTGTTTGTGTAGAGTGAGCGCTCCGAACTGTGCCTGGAAATTCTTTGAAGGGTGGTCTTGGGCACAGTTCAGTTGGAGCCCAGGACAGTTCCCTTCAGTGTGATGTGCACACTGTGCCCGAACGCAGAAGCATGGAAGCAGGGATCACTATGGTCTTGTTGGCAGAGGTAATTATGTAAGCGGAATGCTTTCATAAAGCACACTGTGAGCAGAGACCAGTGGGGGAGGGGAGACAATCATGCTCTGTGTCAGGGTCCAGATCAAAACCTACAACCCCTGCTTTATCCGACAGTGACTTTTCTTGCTGAGCCACCTGAGATGCTGGACAGCTCCCTTTCTGATCCTTTGGACTTTCTTGCCTTGTCTCTTGTTTCTGACGAACCTTGAACTATCTGCTCCTCCCTTCTTACGCTTCTGCTTGATCCGAAACTGCAACCACTTGTTACCAACCTTTGGCTTGTTTACTGACTACGCTTCTGCTTGATCCCTACTGGCTATATCTGCTACTGGCTCCCTGGCTTGCTCACCTCCCGGTGGGGCAAGCCTGAGGACCATGACCTTTTAATAACCTGCAGCAAAACACTTCTCCACCATCAGGAGGTCTAGTGAATACCGGTCAGTGCTTAGGTGAGCCTGAGTCATCTGCCAGGGTGACCTGCTTGTGTACTCATCCTGCTGGTTGGTGGGGGTCTCTCTACTGCTATAGCTACTGGTCTCCAAACCTGACCCCTGACCATAACACTCTGGCACAGTCTCAATCAACTGTGCCCAATGGGAGTACACCCTCAGTAATTCTGCCAGTGACAAAGTGTTAATCTAGAGTTCTAGAAAGAATCACCTTCCTTCTTGTCCTGTTCGCATGGTTTTCAGGCAGTTATTGAGGGTATATCTCCAATTATCACATCTAAATTTATAATATATATGGGATGTTAATGGTACCAGTCAACAAACTGTATATGTTATAACATTTTCAGTTTTTATTGCACATTTCCATAAAAAAAAAAACATATTACATTACTGCAATTAAACCATTAAAACTACCACCTATTATATTCCAGTTTGACCTGGTTATATAAATAAGGTTCTTGCTCAAAGCCATAACATCCCACTTTTGTCTCATGAAGGGTTATCAATGAGCAGGAACTCTATGCATTTCGCTAAACTCTCAACTTCTTCAGGAATTCACATGAAGCGGCTGCTAACAATAGATTGTATAACTTGGAAGTCAGCAGAGCAAAATCAGAGAAGAATCCCTGTGTCACGTAGCTGGTTGGTGAGCCTGACGTGCAGAGGAGGGCCTTTCATACAGCTCTGGCTCGAGGAACTCTGATGGTGAGACAGCAGCCACTGTAGCACGGCGGGGTAAGAGTGTCTGGGATCAGTCCAGAAGTCTGTGCGGATAGTAGCCAGGAACCCACAGGCAGGAAGCCAGGCTTGGCTGGTAGCAGGCAGATGAGACAGCAGATAGGCTTGAAGGCTTGGCTGATGACAGACTGTGGATGCACGAACAGGAAGCAGGAACCTGGAGGTGCTGAACTGGACTGAAGGAGCTGTAGCAGGCTGGAGGAACTGAAAGCAGGGTCAGGCAAGCCGGGTCAGTAACTGGCAGGCAGATCAGATATAAACAGCAGGCAGAAGCGTAGTTTCGGTCACAGGCAGGGATGGCAACAGATGCAGGATAAACAGGAGGAGCAGGCAGAGACAGAGCCTGGGATAAGCCAGGGGTCGGAGCAGGTAGCAGACAAGGATAGTCGTGAGCAAGCTGGATCAGGATCAGAAGTCAAACACAGGAATCAGAACATACACAAACGCTGTAGACCAAGCAGCAACTTCGTTTAAATAGGCCGATTGACGCCAGTCCTGGTGACGTATGCGCGTTCACATATGTGCCCGTAACTGTTCTGCTCGTTCCTTGTTGGCACCTGCGCACATGTGTATGTCTGGAAATGGCAGCTGTACTACGCAGACATCTTTCCTGACACCTTGAGAACATATAAGGGGATATCAGGTCAGGGGAGGTGTACCATATTACTCAGTAGAAATGTCTACCAAATATCCCTTCAAAAAAAGAGCACTTATGTATCTTGCATATCTATTAATCATAGATATTACCCTATATTACCAAAAGTATTGGAATGCCTGCCTTTACATGCACATGATCTTTAATGGCATCCCAGTCTTAGTCGGTAAGGTTCAATATTAAGTTGGCCCACCCTTTGCAGCTATAACAGCTTCAACTCTTCTGGGAAAGCTGTCCACAAAGTTTAGGAGTGTGTCTATGGGGATGTTTGACCATTCTTCCAGAAGCGCATTTGTGAGGTCAGGCACTGATGTTGGACGAGAAGGCCTGGCTCGCAGTCTGTGCTCTAATTCATCCCAAAGGTGTTCTATAGGATTAAGGTCAGGACAGGCCAAGTTCCCCCACCCCAAACTCGCTCATCAATGTTTTTATGGACCTTGTTTTGTGCACTGGTGCTCAGTCATGTTGGGACACGAAGGGGCCAACCACAAACTGTCCTCACAAAGTTGGGAGCATGAAATTGTCCAAAATGTCTTGGTATGCTGACGCCTTAAGAGTTCCCTTCACTGGAACTAAGGGGCCAAGCCCAACCCCTGAAAAACAACCCCACACCATGATCCCCAATCACCAACTGATTTGGACCGGTGTACAAAGCAGGTCCATAAAGACATGGATGAACGGGTTTGGGGTGGAGGAACTTGACTGGCCTGCACAGAGTCCTGACCTCAACCCAATAGAACACCTTTGGGGTGGATTTGAGCGCAGGCCTTCTGGTCCAACATCAGTGCCTGACCTCACAAATGTGCTTCTTGAAGAATGGTCAAGCATTCCCATAGACACACTCCTAAACCTTGTGGATAGCCTTCCCAGAAGAGTTGAAGCTGTTATAGCTGCAAAGGGTGGGCCAACTTAATATTGAACCCTACAGACTAATGCCCCGTACACGCGGTCGGAAATTCCGACCACAAAATCCGTCTGATTTTTTCCGACGAATTTTGTCCGACACTGGTGTTGCATACACACGGTCGGACAAAGTTGTCAGAAAATCCGATCATCCTGAACGTGGTGACGTTCGTTGCGTACGACGGGACTACGTAGAGCCAATAGCTTTGGTCTTGTAATGGGATCTGAGCATGCGTGGCACTTTGTCCATCGGAATTCGCTACACACGATCGGAAAAAGTCCGATAGGACTTTGTTGTCGGAAAATTTGAGAGCAGGATCTCAAACTTTTTCCGTCAGAAATTCCGACGGAAAAAGTCAGATGGAGCCCACACACGGTCAGAATTTCATGGTCCGATAGGACATTTTCCGTTGGGAAATCCGACTGTGTGTACGGGGCATAAGACTGGGGTGCCATTAAATTTCATGTGCGTGTAAAATCAGGCATCCCAATACTTTTGACAATATAGTGCACATCCCAATGGTGAAAATTCCTTAGGGGACATCACATCAGAATGTCCAATAACACAGATCCATATAGTGGGAAATCACTTTATTAATCTGCCTCCATGTTTCCTCCAATATTATACGTAGGAACCCTTGGTGTTTACTGGTACCATGAAAATCCCATATACAGTATATTATACATTTGGATATGATGATTGGTACAAAATTGAGAAGTTGATATGTTGACAGCTATATATAATACACAGGCCATTTTGTGACGTTTACATTTTCAGGGTATATCTCCACCAGTAACAAAGAGAAATAAAAATGCTTCTTAATAGAGTTGGGGAAACCCAGAGTCCCAGTTAGTTTTTTTTATTTTGTCTGTATGCCTACAGATATGCCCCCTTATTATCTGGGGAAACCATTGTCAGCAGGACAAGAAGTGAGGGTAAGTCTCCCTAATGATCCCTAATGATTAGCGGTAAAAACCTGACAGTGGTTCCAATCCTTCCCCACTATGTTAAAAAAAAAAAAGTTTGTGGCATGACATACTATTTCATGTTTTTGGTAAGTGTTGAGAATGTATTTATTGTTCAGAATTTTGTGCCCCTAGGACAGGTTTGCTTTCCTATATCTGCTGCAAGTTCATATACCCCTTTGTACAGATTTTACTCTGGGCAATGGGAGTATTTTTCATTATTTTTTAATTATTTTGTATTTTTCATATTTCCATAAATGCAGCTTGGACCAGCTGGGATTGGTGAAGCAGAGAAGGGATGTAAGTGGAGTGCTTTGCCCTAGTTTTCCAATCTTCATCAAAATCTTCTAGTGATGCTCAGCCACCCATCAAGAATCAACTTTTAACAGATATGGTGAAATAATTTGTATTTAGGGTTTAATCTCCACCTTATACTTATTTGTCATAGTTGTCAACAGCTCTGTAGCTCTCACATTGTGACAATCGTTAACATCAAGCACCAATAATTACCTACTATTCCATAATTGGATAATGAATGGGGTGCCACTGTGTAAACAATTAGTTATTATTGTTTAAATACTTAATACAGATTACATCTGCCTATCCTATTGTCATCTTATGATAACATGAACATTCAAATGGCATGTGAAAATAAGTGGGTGTCAGTGGTATATGAGGCTATCACACAAGAGTTTATTGCTAGGTCATGTTTACGCCCTTTTGTAATGAGTCCAAGCGCTTGCTAAATTTCCTGAGTGAATCACTTGTTGTTCAGGCTGCCAAGCATTCCAAACCCTAGTGGGTGTCTGAGAAATATTATAATGAGTTGGCTCCTCAAAGAATAAAAATAACTTCAGAATAGAAGGATACTGGAGTAAAAAAAATAAAAAATAGAAATTGTATTAATAGAAAGCACGGTTGCAAATGTTGAGAGATGCCTTCCTAAACTCCATGGCTTCTTCTCAGTAATTCCCACAGCCAGATTGCCAAGAATAAGTTCCAGGCTATCTATGCAATTTACGCAAGGAAATCCATTTACAGTTTGTGGCCTAAGGTGACCGCCGCACTGTCTCTAGCTTGCAGTACTGTTTTTCACTCCATGTGTAAAGCACCAAAGTGGAAATTCACTCTCCCAACCTACGTTGATTTTTTTAAATCCTCATGCTGCTAGCATTAGTAGATCGATAGGAATGTATATCATATTTACTTGTGAAGTGGGTGCCCCGCTTTTTCTATGGCCTTGTCAAGCTGGCCGCCTCAAGTGCATAGGCTCTCCTGAGGGAGAGAGAGACTGCCAGCAGTTGCAGTGGAGTTTCTCCCCTCCCTCTCCTCTTCTCTCTGTTGGGACACAGACACACAGAGCTGCTCACTCTGCACCCTCCCCTGTGTCCCTATTGGCAGGAGGAGGAGAGACAATTACAGAAGCCAAGTATAGGAGCCAGAGGGAGCCAATTAAAGGAACCATTCAGAGGGACTGTGACAAGCTGCTGGAGCAGCTCCAATGGATTCTGGGACATGTAGTCCGCTTACTAAATGGCCCCATAGTCTTGTATGGGGGCAGGAACTACAAAGCCCAGTATTCTCTGGGGGAGAGACTCCATCTTGTTTCCTGAGGGATTTTCAGTCACTACAAGGCAGGGGAAGAGACTGGACCTAGGGGAGAGGTGTTGCCTCCCGGGTCAGTCCGCAGCTCCTTTACAAGCATCCACGGCCAGTCGGAACATCCAGCCTGATAGAGGGGGATCCCAGGTGCATAAACAGGCACACCTGCACCGACGGAGTGAGGAGTTCCAGTGTGAGGTGACCAGTCGTGTTACCAGAAGACCCTGCTTGCTCCAGGACATTTGTTTTGGGCCTTGACCACAGGATTGGTGAGGGGGCACTTGCCCATTTGCAGGAAACAAGGACACTGCATACAGACAGTTACTTCACTTTGCCCACACTTGCCAGATCCTGGGTCTCATTTATGCCCTGTTAAGCAGGCACAGTGTCTGCCTTGCTAACCGGATACTGTCAGTATACCACAGTTACACTTTACCAAGCTGGAGACTAAAGTGGCTGGCTGAAGATCCAGGACCTCATCTTTCTTCCAAGGGACTGAAGTTACCGGTGCCATACGGGCACGCACATGCATACTCAGGGCTCTGTTTATGTAGTGGGTGTGCAGGATAGTTCATCTGGGAAGTTAAGCCATTAAATGTTGATTTGAGTAAAGTGTTGGTTGTTGGGCCTGTGGTGTCAGGAGACAGAAGAGAGAGGTCTGACATAAGAGAGGGTCATTCCTCTGCTCTTCTCCTGCCAGGACTCTAGAGCCAATTTATACAGAGGTGACCAATCTGATATAGAATTGTCATTACTAAGTGCTTGCCTCTGCTCTTGGGGTTATTCTCAGGTTTAGAATCCCCTGAAAGCAGCCTGAATACAGTATTGAGTTATATTGCTCTGGGTCTTAGTTATTACTGTTCAGCTGATTTACTTGGCATGTGTACACTGTTATTGTTATTGTTCATTCCTTTTCCACAGAAACCTTACAGTTAAGACAATTTCTGTGTTTTTTCATAACGTGTGTGTTTCTCGTTGGTCCTTGCACTTACACTATTGCCAGGTGAGTCAGAGGGGCTGAGGCTATTCTTGGAAGTGAGAGGCAGAGTACGAACCAAACATACTTAAGCGGCTCCCTCATTCCTCCTCATTTTGGTCTGATCTATATAGTTGTATATGAAATGTATATAAAATGCACTTTTTATCTTTAAAAAAGTGTTTCTCAGTGCTAAACCTTTCATCCAAATTCTAAATTGCTGCAATTGTTAATTTTAAAAGCCAATATAAAGGAATATTAGTGGTAAAAAAAAGCACTTGTGGATTTTATTAACCTTTTTTTTTTTTGGTTATGTCCCCTTTAAGGGGATGTGGCAGGGGCCATGTCCTATGCCTACATATGTTTGCTAGTAGGTGTCCCTCATTCCCATCTCAAAATGTTGGGAGGTATGCTGATACACACTCCTGGCATTGGGTTTGTCTAGCTTTGGTAACAGAGAAGTTGGCACTTTGGCATTGGTTCTGATGTGCCTTCTATTGTGTGCTTCCAAACTCCTACACATTGTACTGTGGTCCCATTTACATGAGTGTTATGACAGTTCTCATAGGGGACTTGTAAGACACTTGCATACTTTTTAGAGTTTTATACTTTGGTGCTAGGTAGTGTTAGGGCAGCAAATACATCACTGAGTTTACTGTTCCTGAAATACGTGGCATGCCAGCAGTATCTGAAAACATGCTTCTTATCTTCATTTCCTCTCTTGCTGACAGCATGAGGAGAAAAGAAGAATGGCGTTAGCCGGCTTCTGTTACAGCGACATCGGTCTCCTCAGTGCCCACCAGTGCTGCTAATCAGTGCCCACCAGTGCTACTAATCTATCAGTGCCCATAAGTACTGCTAATCAGTGCCCACCAGTGCCACCTATTAGTGCCCATCAGTGCTGCCAATCAGTGCCTCATCACCAGTGTCACTTATCAGTGCTTACACTTATTGTAATTTTTATTGAAATTGGAAAGATAACAATAATACATAGACAGAGGTATCAGTGCCAACTATTAGTGCCCATCAGTGCTGCCTCATCAGTACCCATCAGTGCAGCCTCATTAGCGCAAATCAGCGAAGGAGAAAAATTACCTGTTTGCAAAATTTTATAACAATTTATAGCGAACTATAAAAAAACTTTGTGGTGATCCTCCTCGCCCCCTTGGTCGGTCGATTGGTCCCTGCACTTACCCCTCTAGGTTGCGGGCTTCCCTGGGTAGCGGGCTTCTGAATCTACTCCTTCCTATGCTTCACGGCAGCGCGTCCCCCCCCTCCTCCTTCTCGTGGCCAATAGGATCGCTTCTTCTCTCGGCCAGTCAGGTCTCAGGACCCGATTCCTAAGCTGGGATTGGCTGGGGGGAGAATCAGGAAGACAATAACGAATTGCTATTGTCACACAACTGGGTGAGCTTGGGGCACAGTGCTCTGCATATAAATTAGGGGCAGAACAGATGGATTAGGGGGCGGCACCCCTGCGCCCCATATGGATGGACCACCACTGCATGGTACCATGCGATTTGGTGGCTACAAACATGCTGCGATTACAAGATGCCTTTGGGGTGCCATTAACAATTATTTGGCACATGCATGCAACTCGTAAGGACAGCGTGTTCACCTGTGCTGTGGGAAATTTGCACTGAATGAGCCTTTCCCGCATCATGTTTTGGTGTGAACGGGCCCTCAAGTCGCTGATCACCGTCATTACTAGTAAAAAAATGAATAAATAAATAAAAATTAATAAAAATATCCTATAGTTTGCAGGTGCTATCATTTTTGTGCATACCAATCAAATAGGCTTATTGGGATTTTTTTCTAACAAAAATATGTAGCAAAATACATATTGGCCTAAATTGTTGAAGAAATTTGTTTTCTTTTTCAAATTTTTTTATTGGATATGTTTAATAGAGGAAAGTAAAAATATGGGCTTTTTTTTTCAAAATTGTTTTTTTTTTTTTTTGTTTATAGCATAGCTCCCAACTGTCCCTGATTTGGAGCAATGTCCCTGATTTGGAGCAATGTCCCTCTGTCCCTCATTCCTCCTCATTTGTCCCTCATTTTGGTCTGATCTATATAGTTGTATATAAAATGCACTTTTTATCTATCAAAAAGTGTTTTCCAGTGCTAAACCTTTCATCTGATTTCTAAATTGCTGCATTTGTAAATTCCAAAAGCCAATATAAAGAAATAGTAGTGGTAAAAAAAGCACTTGTGGGTTTAACCAATCTCTTCTGCTTTAAGAGGGCGTGGCAAGGGGTGTGTCCTATGCCTGCATACTTTTGCCGATAGGTGTCCCTCATTCCCATCTCAAAAAGTTGGGAGGTATGTTATAGCACAAAAAAGTTTAAAACGCAGAGGTGATCAAATACCACCAAAAAAAGCTCCATTTGTGGGGGAAAAAAGGACATACATTTTATTTGGGTACATCGTTGCATGACCGCGCAATTGTCAGTTAAAGTAATGCAGTGTCATAGCGCATTAATGGCCTGGACATGAAGGCGGGTAAATCTTTCAGAGGTCAAGTGGTTAAGCACACACTCCCACCTGCATGCCCGAGCTAAGGGCAGATGGATCCCAGGAAGTACTGTAATGCTCATGAATGATCTACCCTTACTCAATGGCTGCAGCTAGTAAAGCTAGGGGTTGAGAGACATGGATGACAAATTTATTTTCTTTAAATAATAAAAATGAATTGGTTTGTGGTTCTCAGATCCAGTTAAATTCTGCTTTATTGAAAAATAGGCATGTGCTTCTAGGAGGGAGGACTTTAGTTCAAACGTGTTTCTTTGCTTTAAATATGGTTTTCTGAGTGGGAAATCCAATGGATATGAACATGCCCTTTGGCTCTTATTACTGAAATAGGCAACTATTGAGTGGAAAAAAAAGATAAATGCTCAAATTTTTTTATTGTTACCGGAGAGCAGAAGGGGGTAACCACATGGCATCAGCTAGGCTAAAGGGCAACAGCTGTTCATGTTTTGCATTATTCTATTACTTTGCTTGGTTTCCGGCACATTTATCTGTGAGAAAGCACAGCAATAGACGGCACACACATAATCAGGAAGGAAATTTCATTTCAGACTGCTGGCCACACAAATTATCTTGGTCAGGAAAACCAAAAACCTCAAACATCATGCTAACCAAATGCTGTTTGCAAACAGAGTTTGATAGGAAATAATCTCTGTTCTGTTCAACTGCCGAGCTAGGCTGGCGTCGTATTCGACCATTAGAAGATCAAAAAATGTAGCAGAAAAAGGGAACTTTAATATCAACACCAAATAACGATATTCTCAGGGCGTAGGTTTACATTGCAGTTATGGTAAAATAACTATTTGTGAACTGTTTATGTGACCTAGAAAATAATGCAACTGTGCAAAAGCCAAACAATCTGCTCATTTATCATGTAATTTATGTAATCTATGACTTCTCACACTACATTTCCAAAGTAATGCAGTCATATGATTCTGTGCTGTGCAACCTCCCTCTCCTGCTTCAGGGTGTGCGGCAGAGACTACAATGAACATAATTCCATGCACAGATATTTTTACATAGTTACATTGGTCCAGATTGGACCATGCATATACCATACTTGTGGGTATGGTATAAACCATACTTGTATATACAGTACTTTCATATATAATATCTGTGGCCAGCTGCAAATCACTATATTAGGCACTGTAACGGAGGTCAGAAATATTGGATTTTTCTTTTTCTTACCCCCCTGTGTAAGACATGGGGCTGCGCTCAGTAGGTAATGCCCCCTCCCCTCCTGCTGCTGAAATTACTTTTATTGTCTTATATAATCCTGTTTGTTTCCTAATATCAGGTGCTCCTGTGTGTGTGTGTTTTATAAAAAAATGCCAGCTATACCTTATTTCCGAGCGCCTTCTGGTGCTCACATGACCGCCCCGCACACACATTTAACCCCTTGATCGCCCCCTAGTGTTAACCCCTTCACTACCAGTGACATTTACACAGTAAACAGTGCATTTTTATAGTACTGATCGCTGTATGGTCCAAAAATGTGTCAAAAGTGTCCCATCTGTCTGCGCCAATGTCGCAGTACCGCTAAAAATGGCATTACTAGTAAAAAAAATATATAATAATAAAAATGCCATAAATCTCTCCCATAGTTTGTAGACACTATAACTTTTGCACAAACCAATCAATATACGCTTATTGTGATTTTTTTTTACCAAACATATGTAGAAGAATATATATTGGCCTAAACTGAGGAAGAAATTTGTTTTTTAAAAACATTTTTGGGGATATTTATTATAGCAAAAAGTAAAAAATATTTTTTCTTTCAAAATTGTCGCTCTTTTTTTGTTTATAGCGCAAAAAATAAAAACCACAGGGTTAATCAAATGCAACCGAAAGAAAGCTTTTGTTTAGGTACAGCATCACCCAACCGCGCAATTGTCAGTTAAAGCGTTGCAGCGTCGTATTGCAAAAAAATGGCCTGGTCATTAAGCAGCCAAATATTGCGGTCTGTAAATGGTTAAATAGCTCTGAGGGTTATGGAACCTAATTTTACTATCCTGGACCTGTTCTTCTGCCAAAAACAGAGCAGTGTAAATTTTCGCCTCTCCCACCGACCATGGTACCGGACATCACATGCTTATGAGGGGAAATTGGCCCCCAAAGTCTGTGCAGGAACCAACACTTCCAACAGCATCAGTCTCCAATCCCTTGCAGTGCTTATTGGTTTCTTCCACCAAACCCTACGTCTCTACAAGACAGGAATCACTGCTTGCTTGCAGGCAGCAAGGTACCATGGGATATGTAGTCCTTAGAAATTGAAAGTAAACAGCAGAAGAGAAACTGCAAAGCATGCAGGGAATCCAGGAAGTTGTGGTAAGAGGTGGCCAGCAGACAGGCAGCACTTGGATTGTTAAAAATAACTATTGTTTATATTGTTATGACAATGCTGAGGTTATAAAATGAATGTGTTTGCTGTGACCATAGAACTGAATCATCAGAGTCTAAAAATGTACACATGATTTTTATACAGCAGTTCTAGTGCTTGTATACTGAACTCCTAATCACTCTCCTTCCTATCAATGTACTCTTATGTAAATAGTACTGAATGCTGCCATCTTGGCACCTTCCGCAGTGACTGCAATAAAACGTGTCCTCAGAAAGATGTTGTTGTGTGACCTGTTCTTTATCTCTTTTTATGATGAAACAAGATAACCTATCTTTATAGAGAAGTCAGGGAGTTTTTTTTATTATATTTTTTTTTTTATATATAAAAATTATATATAATGTATAAATTCTATAATGAAATCCTATAAAGAAAACTGTAGAGATGCAGCTTTCCTCTAATGACTGTACAGGGGAAACATGTCCATTAAGCAAACATGAAATTATTATGTATTACCCAGGATTTAAATACAAGAGGTGAGGTTTCCTTACTATCAGGAAGTAGAAGGTTCGGGTGACATTTTTCACATGGAATGCCCTGTTCACATATCAGCCTAATGAATGCCTGCTTTGTTTTGTGTTACATCAAAGGTTGTAGGCAGATATACAGTATGTATATACAGTATTCTAAAGCCTGCCTTACACCCATAGAATTTTATTAGAGAATTCAAATTTTCAGAACTTTTCTTATCCATTTTTGTATCCATGTGATTCAACAATCGGTTTCGAGCTTTGAAAAAAATCAAAGGTTAACGATAGAAAATTTAATGGGAATTTTAATAAAATGTTAAATTCACTCCTGGCCAAGAAATTTTTTAACTAGTTTCATTAGCATGCACTTGTCAAAGTTAATTCAAAAATAGAACATTTGTTCTCTGAAAATTTGGACATTGACATGGTACACAAACAAAAAAGTTGTTTGAAATTAGTTGAGTCCATGAAGTCATCATCGAATCGGTGAGCGATTTCTATACATTCTCTTCCAAACAAAATTCTGCAGGAGTGAGACCAGCAAAAGATTTGTGTCTATGTGTATATAAAGGTGACCTGTCATTGGATAAACCCCCCACCATGGGCCCATTCACTCCTGTCTGCTGCACATCAACACCTGACAGTGTATGTACACAGAGTAGCCATTGTTTTAAACAATGTCACGTCACCTGTCTAAATTCTCGTATATACTATAAATATATTTTTCTGGGTTGAACAAAAAAAAAAAACCTGGCAGCTCAGGTCAGATCCGCTGTACTAACAATCTGATGCTAGTACAATGATCTCCCCTTCTGCGCTGGTCAGCGGTTTCAGCCATTGGCTGAGAGCGCTGATCGGGAGCCATTCGGCAGACCTTTTTTGGTCATACAGCAGCACACATGGGCCGAATGTTGGCTGGTTTCTATTGAACCGGCTGATGCCGTCCAACATTCGGCCCATGTGTATTAGGCTTAAGGCATTGATGCATGTTGTCTTTTGTTGATGTGTTATATTGATGAGAATGGGAGTGAGTGAAAATGCATGATAGTTGATAATGCAGGAAAATGCATACTGAAAAGGCCTCATTTGAAGAATGCGCATTGACCTGTGTTTTCCTGCACTGGATCAACGCAGATCACTGAATAGGCACATGTGTCTTGTTCACAGCTCAATGTCATGCACAGGGGTGTTGCAGTACGTTGCGTTATAATGCAACCTGATGCATTTTAATACAAGGCAGCAAACATGAATGCATGTAAATGTAACCCAATGTAACTGAAAGTAAAAATATGAATAATAAATTATTGTTATTATTTTGACCCTTCCAGGGACCTGTCCATTCTCAGCAAATGATATGAAAAAGAATGCAAATGTATATAAAAATATGACCTAATACAACACGATGTGCATGAAAACATTTTTGGTGTACTTCCATGAGTTTTTATGTGCAGTATTCACACTCTAGCGGGTCCTGCGTGCCGCATTTACATAGGCACAGCAGCCCATTAATTTGAATGGGCTTCTGTACCTTCGGGAAATGCAGGAAAATGTTCCCCGATCTTTTTTCCAGTACACAATGTCAGGTCAGCCACCATGCGGTTTTGCACACCTGAAAAGGCATTGCGTTTTTGGATATGTGGGAGTGGCTTTAAAAATTAATGGCACCTGGCTTTGGGATTTACACACGCTCCTGTACCCACAATAGTCAAACCTAGCCTCAATGTTTCTTTTTAACCGCTTCAGCCCGGAAGATTCTACCCCCTTCCTGACCAGAGCACTTTTTACAATTTGGCACTGCGTCGCTTTTAACTGACAATTGCGTGGTCATGCGACGCTGTACCCAAACAAAATTTACGTCCTTTTTTTCCCACAAACTTTCTTTTGGTGGTATTTGATCACCTCTGCGGTTTTTATTTTTTGCGGTATAAACAAAAGAACAGTGACAATTTTGAAAAAGATACAATATCTTTTACTTTTTGCTATAATAAATATCCCACATTTTTTTTCAAAAAAACAAATTTTTCCTCAGGTTAGGCAAATATGTATTGTTCTACATATTTTTGGTAAAAACAATCGCAATAAGCGCAATATTGATTGGTTTGCGCAAAAGTTATAGCGTCTACAAAATGGGGGATAGATTTATGGCATTTTTATTACTATTTATTTTTCTACTAGTAATGGCGGCGATCTGCGATTTTTATCAGGACTGCGATATTGCGGCGGACAAATTGGAAACTTTTGACACATTTTTGGGCCCATTGACAATTATACATCGATCAATTCTATAAAAATGCACTGATTACTAAAAATGTAACTGGCAGGGAAGAAGGGGTTAACACTAGGGGGCGATCAAGGGGTTAACTGTGTTCCCTCTCACTGTAGGGGGGATGGGACTTGCTAGGGGAAGAGAGAGATCGGTGTTCATACTTTGTATGAACACACAATCAGTCTTTTCTCTCCTTAGAGAACTGGGATCTGTGTGTTTACACACGCAGATTCCGGTTCTCGCTGTGTCACAAGCAATCACGGGAGCCCGGCGGTCATCGGCTCGGGGGGCGAGCAGTGCGCACGCCCCTAGTGGCCACAGGGCGAAGCGATGTAACATAACGCAGTTTTGCTCAGCCGTGCCATTCTGCCGCAGTAAAACTGCGGCAGCTGTTCGGCAAGTGGTTAAAGGGTTTTTTTTGTTTTTTTTTTCTTAAATAACTTACCTCCTCTATGCACAGAGTGGCCCCGATTCTCCTCTTCTGGGGTCCCTCAGCAGTGCTGGTGGCTCCTCCTCTTCTCGAGTGTTCCGTTGGAGAAGCGCTCTCCTTTGGGACACCCGTGTGGGCATGCTCCCTTTCCTGCTGCTGCGTCTATTGACACAGACAGCAGAACTCGGACCCGCCCCCCGGCAACCGCGTCATTGGATTTAATTGACAGCAGCGGGAGCCAATGGCTGCGCTGCTTTCAATCTATCCAATCAGGACACAAGACACCAGCCGGAGCTGGTGTGCTCATTCCCATCGCAGGAATTATGGGCTCAGGTAAGCAAAAGGGGGGCTTGGGGGGGCTTCTGCATGACAGGAGGTTTTTCACCTTAATGCATAGAATGCATTAAGGTGAAAAACCTAGTGAGTTTACAACCCCTTTAAGCCTGGTACATATATATATTTTTTTTGAATGAAAAAAACCTGATAGCTCCGGTCGGAGCCACTGTTAGCACAGTGATCTGAGTTGTTGTGAGTTGTGTTCTGACATGGGGACGGCCCCCCACCAGAACACTCCGGTCAGCTGGTCAGCTACTGGTTTTCCAGCATGCTCGTCCGGCTTCTGTAAGACCAGCATGCATACACATGGGCTGAATGTCAGCTGTTTTGTTTATTGAATTGGTCGATGTCTCCCGACATTCGTCCCGTGTGTACTAGACATAACTTTGCCTAATGAACATAACTCGTTACCAAATGCACATAACTGCACACACGAAAATTGAATATTACTTCATAAGCAAGTCTGTCTAGCTCTTGTGTTGATATATTTATGTCAGTGCCCAACACATGTGTCATCCAAGAGCTTTGGTGCTGTAAGTGTAAATTCGATTGACCTCTTATATACATGTATATGTTGTGCATTTGTGCAAAGGATTAAAAGGATCTGTCCACCCTACACTGATATTTTGATCTCTGGTACATGTTAGAGGCTACATGGCTTCTTTTATCTGTTCAGATTATAAAACTTCAAAAAATTGGGGTCTCACTTTTTTTGGGGGGGATTTTCCATTTATTTATGTAATAGAGAAAGCAGAAAGATAAGTAAGATTACCTTTGCAACAGCAAGAATAGCTAGAATGGCAACAGCAGAGTTGGAAACACAGCGGGCAATTCAATCCTCTTCAGTTCATACTAGAGGAGATGTATGGGGTTAAACAAACAAAAAAAACATACATATAGTACTCAAATCCATGCTGCAGCATCGCTGTCCCTCATTGACTCTAAACCGGAGAACTGAGCGATCACTGCTTCCCCCTGCCATGGCCTGGATAACAAATAATTGCTTTCAAGTAGATGCCATACCTCAAAATTTATGGAATACAGTCCAGCAGGCCCAAGTAGTAGTATGCTAGTCTAGCTTATCATATTCCGCTGCAAAAAAGGGGCTCTAAATCCATAATAGAGTCCAGTTCCAGCACTCATTCTGTTAGTGTAAATACATGGGAAGATCACCAATGGTGGGGGATAGATAGCTGATCCAGCTGCTGTCAGAAAATTATGGAAAAACTATTTTTTCGCAGATTTACTAGATACAGAGAACATAGATAACAAAGATATACATGGAGTGTTCAGTATGGATGTCCCTGTTATCATTTATTTTCTAAATAGATTCCCATAATCTTTTCATTATGGAGCATTCAGCCCATATGTGAGTCATATGTCCACCTGGATTCTGGCACTGCCAACAGGCATCAGGAAGGTGGGTAGAAACTATTTAGGATATCTGGGCATCTATACCACCAAATGAGAATTTTGAAATCATTTTCTTGAATTGTACTGGCTATAGAGATTTTATGCAAAACGATAAATGCTTTCTCCCAGTCTTAAGTTTCAATTTAGAGATTCAATTCTTTTCCCCAAGTAGCTGTGTAGGCGGGGGGATCCGGGTGTGAGAGGGCACCAAGTGGCCCCAATATACGGGGCCCCCAAAGTCGGTTGGGAAAATGTCATTGTCTGCTGCAGAAAAATGCTTGACTCGAGTATAAGCCGAGGGGGGCATTTTCAGCACAAAAAAATGTGCTGAAAAACTCGGCTTATACTCGAGTATATATGGTAGGCATATACATACACATACATAATACACAAAACATAAAACACAATTGACACAGACATGGATCTATCTCATAATATACTCCATCATGTTAAATATATTCCACCAACCCCCCCCCCCCCCATCCAGCCCTCCAGTCCCCCCCCTCCCCCCCGGGAAAGGAAAAGAGAAAAAAAAAAACACACCCCCACCTGTTCCACTCAAAGGTGTTATCCTTGCGCTTGTAATAGGTGCTCTAGTCCCCTTCCTATAACACTAAGTACTTAGTGCCGTCCCTTCTTACAAAATTACAAAACGTGACATATCCCATTTCTTTATTAATTAATAAGAAGGAGAGATTCTCAACTCTTTACCCCTGTTAAAAATCCCTCATAAAAGTGCTTATTTCCGTGAGAAAAAAAAAGGGGGGGGGGTGAAAAAAGAGGAATTTACCTATTGTTTAATTCTCTCAGTGACTACCTTCTCAATACAATAAAACTGTGAGTTTCCCGATCCTTCTTTATAAATTTATAATGAGGTGAAATTCTCGACTTTTTACTTCCAACGAAAACCCCTCCAAAAAAGTATACCCACTTTCCATGTACCAAAAACAAAAAAAAACACAAAAAAAAGGGGGAACACAAAACCAACCCCTGTATAATATCCTCATCCATTGCCTATAGGGGGGGGTCATTTATTTCAATGCTTCAAGTGAAGATCTATAAACAGCTGGGGGAAAGGATGGGTCATCAAACAATGGAGTCATAGAGCCTACATACACAGAGACTTTTAAAGTTGAGACTATTCTATCCCATAGGCCACAATAGAGCGAGTGGTATTATCCATGGTGGAGCATGTAGATCAAGTGTGGTCAAAGACTGTACGATTTGAACCAATAATTTTGGTTGGGTATGATGGAACCAATCTTTGATCCTAGTAAGAATCGACGCTTGATAATATAAAGTGATTAACTCTGCGTCACACTCTGGCAGTTATTCAAACTGTGCTCTGTGTTTTTTGTAGTACTTTTAACTTGCAGCATGACCATTGTGCAAGGAAACTACAATAACCACAGCTTGCTGCTTCTCTAACCCATTTCTGGTTAATTTGACTGGAGAAAAAACATAGACTATACTTGGGTTCTACCCCCTCTTTCAAGGCAACTTCCAGGCGTTGGCTTTTAAACAAGTTGCATATTCTTTACATAACTTTCAGGAACATGTTGCTGTTGAAGTGATAAACCTAAGCTATGTGCCACATTTGATAGCTGCAAGTTACCTTATCACTATAGCCTATTTACTAAATAGGATTTTAAACTCCTTATTTGCATTTTGCACACTTTTTTATAACAATTTTTTATAGACTGCAGTCCGAGCAGATATTAAAACACATTTATTATTTGTATTTACTGTATGTAGTAGATGTGTATTTCTGATTATACTAAATCATTTTCAAATATAAATAGTTGGGTATTAGCTTCCAGTTATCCCCTTTACAACAGCAATCAGACTGGGAATGGGAAGATCAGTACTGGAGGCCAATCAGGTGTGCTATATTCTGATAAAAGAAACAGCTGACAGGGTCAAATTTCTTCTAATATGCTGAAAGCTAACATCATCATGCTCCCAAAACCTGGCAAAGATACTCAACCCTGGGCCAATTTTTGTCCAATTTCACTAATGAATGTAGATGTAAAAATTCTCACTAGACTCTTATGCCGCGTACACACGAGCGGATTTTCCATCAGAAAAATCTTGGATGGTTTTTCCGACGGAATTCCGCTCAAGCTTGGCTTGCATACACACGGTCACACAAAAGTTCACTGAACTTTCAACCGTCAAGAACGCGGTGATGTACAACACTACAACGAGCCGAGAAAATTAAGTTCAATGCTACCGGGCATGCGTCAAATTGTTTCCGAGCATGCGCAGGAATTTTGCACGTCGGAATTGCTACAGACGATCGGAATTTCCGATCTGAACTTTTTCCGACCGAAAAATTTAGAACATGCTCTCAATCTTTTGCTGGCTGGAATTCGGCCAGCAAAAGTCCGATGGAACATACACGGTCGGAATTTCTGACCAAAAGCTCTCATCAGTCTTTTGCTGTCCGAATTTCCGATCGTGTGTACACGTCATTAGTCAATGTTTGAACTCCCTCCCCAACAAGCTTGTACACCGGGACCAGGTGGATTTTGTTCCTTGTTGCCAAGTGTTACGTTTGTCAGACTATCCTTCTCAGCTATTTTGCCTGCTAATGAACCCAAGAATTAATGTTGCTTTCACTAGATATATGCTAAGCGTTTAACACCCTGTCTTGGTCATACCTGTGACTAGCTTTACAACACTGGGGTCTGTGCAAGATCTCTGACTCCCCCTCTGCAACCAGAGGTGGCTCTAGGCTTTGTGAGGCCTTAGGCAAAACTTAGACATGAGGCCCCACTCACACCCATATTAGGAAAAATAATTAAAGCGATAAAAAATAACGGTGTGCCCCCCCACATCACTGCCGACTTCCCTCCTCTGCTCTCCTGCTAACTGCTGTGGGGGGATCTTCAGGATGGAGGCTGGGAAAAGGGGGTGGTAAATTAAAAGAACACAGTGAGTGATTGGAACTGATCATTCACTGTGTTCATTCATAACTGAAGCATAGTAAACTAAAGTATGCTTTAGTTTATGAATTAACAGGAGCCTCTGTCTCCTGTTCATTCATCTGCAGTGCAGCTGATGCTACAGAGAAAAGAACTGGGGAATGTGTTTCCTCATTTCCTTTCTCTGTCTCAAAAGTGAGACTTCAGGGGTTTGTTTAGAGGGGTGTGGAGTGTATGGCAGTGGGTGGTATGTACAGGAGAGGGATGCGGAGTGTATGGCAGTGGGTGGTATGTACAGGAGAGGGGTGCGGAGTGTAAGGCGGTGGGTAGTATGACATGAGGGGTGCCGAGTGTATGGCGGTGGGTAGTATGACATGAGAGGGGTGCAGAGTGTATGGCGGTGGGTAGTATGACATGAGAGGGGTGAGGAGTGTATGGTGGTGGGTGGTATGTACATGAGAGGGGTGCGGAATATATGGCGGTGGATGGTGTGTACAGGAGAGGGGTGTGGAGTGTATGGCAGTGGGTGGTATGTACAGGAGAGCGATGCGGAGTGTATGGCAGTGGGTGGTATGTACAGGAGAGGGATGCGGAGTGTATGGCGGTGGGTGGTATGTACAGGAGAGTGGGGAGGAGTGTATGGCGGTGGGTGGTATGTACAGGAGAGGGGTGTGGAGTCTATGGCGGGGGGTAGTATGACATGAGAGGGGTGCGGAGTGTATGGCGGTAGGTAGTATGACATGAGAGGGGTGCAGAGTGTATGGCGGTGGGTAGTATGACATGAGAGGGGTGCGGAGTGTATAGAGGTGGGTGGTATGCACATGAGAGGGGTGCAGAGTGTACCCAATAGGTAGCATAATTTAGCCACACTCACTGTTTTTTTTGTATGCCACGGGTCACCATCTCCCTAGTAGGGGCCCTACTGTATAATGGCGGTAAACTTGAGTAGGAGAGGAAAGTGGAGGGTATGACGGCGAGTAGTATGTACATGAGAGGGGTTCAGAATCTATGGAGGCAAGTAGTATGTAGAGGAGAGGGGTGCCGAGTGTATAGAGGTGGGTAGTATGTACATGAAAGGGGTGCGGAGTGTATGGCGGTGGGTGGTATGTACAGGAGAGGGGTACGGAGTGTATGGTGGTGGGTGGTATGTACAGGAGAGGGGTGCGGAGTGTATGGCGGTGGGTGGTATGTACAGGAGAGGGGTGTGGAGTGTATGGTGGTGGGTGGTATGTACATGAGAGGCATGCAGAGTGTATGAAGGTGGGTAGTAGCAAATACACCACTGGCCACTGATACATTAGTGACCAGTGGCAGTTAATTAACCCCTCTGTGCTGCATTAGTGGCACCAGTATCAGTGTTTATGAACCTTTTCATACTCCACCATTTAGGGGTTACTTAACACTGATACTGTTGCCGCTAATGCAGCACAAAGGGGTTAATTAACTGCCACTGGTCACTAATGTATAGTAATGCATTAACGCATTAACCCCCTTCATGCTGCATATTACAAATACCATTGTAAATGAACCCCCCCCCCCCCCAAAGAGTTCAAAACACTTCAGGCAGTTAACACAGCTAAGCCACTGTGACAACAGTGCCTTAGGTAAGGTTTTTAAATTTTGTAAGCCTCTGCAAACTTACTTGCACTGTTTCACAGGGCTTCACTGTCTCCTCGCAGGTCTTTGCAGCAGCACTCTCCTCTGCTCTTTCATCCCGTCTCCCGGCCTGTGAATGACATCACGCCGGGCGGGACAATGAAGCTCCTGTCGGGCAGAGATCACTCCACCTGACAGGGAAGTAAATGTGTCGGTTGGACCTCCGGTCCAGTACGTCCCTACCTGGCAGGTTCAGCAGCGGCCGCCAGCTCCGCCTCCATCTCCTGTACAATTAGTCTGCAACAGGCAGCGCTGTTTACTAAAGATGATGACCCTTTACCAGCCTGGCCCGCTCACCCTGCCAGCTTGGGGACACTGACTGTGGACATTCTCTCCCATTCTCCCACACACACATCAGGCAAATAAGGCGGCTGCGAGGCCCCTGGGAGCGCGAGGCCTTAGGCAACCGCCTCCGATTCACATAAGTGTGAACCCAGCTTCAAACACACATGGAAATCTCCATCTCTCAATTTCCTCAAGAGTAGCATATAGGGCATTTATTTAATGAAGATTTATCTGCCATATTATAAGATTCTCACAATAAATTTCTCTCAATTTGGCACCCATTGCTTAATTACTTACCTCACAGCAGACCCCATGCATTCTACATCTCTGTGACCCTGACTAGGCTCTACACTGTGAACAAATCCTTACTCTTTTCTATCTATAGCCTTTCATAACTAAAATGACAACCTCTGAGAACCCACCTTTTCCCCCCTTTTCCTTCCCATCCAGTCCTCTTTCTAATTCTCTTCCCTTCTTAACTTTCTCTTTCTTCTCTTCCTTTCTGGTCTTCTCCTTTCAATCTAATTTCTCCACTCAAAGATAGGTTTGTAGTACCTTCTATCGTTGACCAAATTAACCGTCCGATAACTAGTTTGTGGCCTATATCTTCAAACTTGTTCTGGAGTTCAACGTTGTGCTTTTGTGGCTACTCTAATGACATCATCTCGTCTCCTGTCCTATGTCTCAGGAAATTGTGTTTGATTATCACACATCTCTGATCATGGCATTTAATTTGCCTTTACCAGCTTCTGTAAACCAATATTCTGGTTTAATTCAATATGACTACATGCAGTGCTTCCAAGCTCATACTGTATGCCTTTGTCTATTTTTAGAATACAAACTTTTGGTAAGGAAGCTGACAGAAGAAGAGAGCAAAGAGATGATCTCCTGTTGTTACTGCACTTTCCAGTCACAGACTGGGGGGCAGGGATGTAAGTAAAGTGATTCTAAAGGCTCACTTTTTATTAACTAAAATGTTATACTTGCCTGCTCTGTGCAATGGTTTTGCACAGAGCAGCCCCATTTCTCCTCCTCTTGGGTCCCTAGCTGGCGCTACTGGCAACTCTCCCCTGCCGAGTGCCCCCAATAGCAAGTGACTAGCTATGGGGGCACTCGTGCATGCTCACTTCCGAGCCAGGTCTGTGTGACCATAAGACACACAGAGTGTGGCTCGACCCCACCCACCGCTTCCTCCTCACTGGCTGTGATTGACAACAGCAGGAGCCAACGGCTCCCAGTGCTGTGTCTAAGCCAATGAGGAAAGAGAGAACCAAGATAGCCTCTGCTCTCCTGCACATCGCTGGATTGCGATCAAGTTCAGGTAAGTATCTGGGAGGGCCTGGTAGGGGGAGCTGCTTGCAAAAGGTTGCAAAAGGTTTTTTTTCTTAATGCTTTAAGGAAAGCATCCTTCTGCCTTTGGAACCATTTTAAGCATATCGCCTAACTGCAGCTTAGAAGGGTCAGGTCACCAACCTGGCAGCGTTATGTAAATCCCAGAGTTGTTTGCCTGAGACTCCAATCTAAAAAGTTATGTAATTCAAGTAGTTCGTAAGGAAAGTAACAATTTAAAGGGAGAGTAATAAAACTGAAACTCTGTAAAAAAAATAAAGTTAAATAATTTTTCAGAGAAGATATTACCAGGGAGGGATGCAGCTTCAAAACCTGCTAAAGGGAGGCTTTTATTTAGTTTTTCTTTAAAGACATATGGCCTGTTGATATGAAGTCCAGGTGATAGTAACTGGATTCCCAGAGGGTCCTAATTCCCATTGAGTAGCACAGACATTTCCAAGAACAAGACAATTGTCATAAATAATGAGTGAAGCCCTTCACATATGGTACAGCCAGAAACATAAAGGTTGTAATATGAGAGCCTTTAACTAGACCTAACATAATAGCAGTGCACTGCTAGCAGAGTTCCATTGAGGATACATAGTAGTGATCAGGCTGTGTGACCTGTTTACGAGTGATGTATATGTGCTTTTGCTTTCACAATTTATGTTGTGTCATCCTTACTTCCAGATATTACATCTATAACAATAAGTGCACTATATGGTTAGTCAATTAATCTGCGGTTGGCCAAAGTACACTTAGATGTTTGTGGTTTTGTATGCATCATAATACAGTTTTTTGATCCTTACAATTAATAACGTTGTTTAACAATGGAAAATATATTAGTGTGGCCTGAATATCATCTATAGGAAAGGAATTATTTTTTCACGGTGGGTTATTTTACTTTCCCATTAAAAAACTGTGGATGATAATTCGCAGAAATGTTCTCTCTGAAAAATTGCTTCTTAACCACTTCAGCCCCGGACCATTTGGCAGCCAAAGGACCAGAGGTCTTTTTTCAATTTCGCACTGCACTACTTTAACTGGTAATTGCGCGGTCATGCAATTTTGTAACCAAACGAAATTTGCGTCCTTTTCTTCCCACAAATAGAGCTTTCTTTTGATGGTATTTGATTGCCTCTGTGATTTTTATTTTTTGCGATATAAACGGAAAAAGAGCGAAAATTTTGAAAAAAAAAGAGATTTTCTACTTTTTGTTATAAAAAAAATCTAATAAACTCAATTTTAGTCAAACATTTGGGCCAAAATGTATTCAGCCACATGTCTTTAGTAAAAAAAATGCCAATAAGCGTATATTTATTGGTTTGCGCAAAAGTTATAGCGTCTACAAACTAGAGTACATTTTCTGGAATTTACACCGCTTTTAATTTATGACTGCCTATTTCATTTCTTGAGGTGCTAAAATGGCAGAGAAGTACAAAACCCCCCCAAATGACCCCATTTTGGAAAGTAGACACCCCAAGCTATTTGCTGAGAGGCATGTTGAGCCCATTGAATATTTTTTTTTTTAGTCCCAAGTGATTGAATAAAGACAAAAATAAAAAAGATTTTTTTTTTTTTCAAAAAGTTGTCACTAAATGATATATTGCTCACACATGCCATAGTTATATGTGGAATTGCACCCCAAAATACATTTTGCTGCTTCTCCTGAGTATGGGGATACCACATGTGTGGGACTTTTTGGGAGCCTAGCCGCGTACGGGGCCCCGAAACCCAAGCACCGCCTTCAGGATTTCTAAGGGTGCAAATTTTTGATTTCACTCCTCACTACCTATCACAGTTTCGAAGGCCATAAAATGCCAAAATAGCACAAAACCCCCCCAAATGACCCCATTTTGGAAAGTAGACACCCCAAGCTATTTGTTGAGAGGCATGGTGAGTATTTTACAGCTCTCATTTGTTTTTGAAAATGAAGAAAGTAAAGAAAAAAAACATTTTTTTTTTCTTTTTTCAATTTTCAAAACTTTGTGACAAAAAGCGACATCTGCAAAATACTCACAATACCTCTCAGCAAATAGCTTGGGGTGTCTACTTTCCAAAATGGGGTCATTTTGGGGGGTTTTATGCCATCTGGGCATTCCATGGCCTCCGAAACTGTGATTGGCAGTGAGAAGTGAAATAAAAAAATTACACCCTTAGAAAGCCTGAAGGCGGTGATTGGTTTTTGGGGTTCCGTACGCAGCTAGGCTCCCAAAAAGTCCCACACATGTGGTATCCCCGTACTCAGGAGAAGCAACAGAATGTATTTTGGGGTGTATTTCTACATATGCCCATGACATGTTTGAGCAATATATCATTTAGTGACAACTTTTTGTAAAAAAAATATATATATTTTTTTTTTTTCATTATTCAATCTCTTGGGACAAAAAAAAAAAATATTTAATGGGCTCAACATTGCTCTCATCAAATAGCTTGGGGTGTCTACTTTCCAAAATGGGGTCATTTGGGGGGGGGTTTGAACTGTCCTGGCATTTTATGCACAACATTTAGAAGCCTATGTCACACGTCACCCACTCTTCTAACCACTTGTAGACAAAGCCCTTTCTGACACTTTTTGTTTACATGAAAACATATTTTTTTTTTGCAAGAAAATTACGTTGAACCCCCAAACACTATATATAATGTTAAAGCAAAGGCCCTACAGATTAAAATGGTGGGTGTTGCATTTTTTTTTTCCACACAGTATTTGCGCAGCGATTTTTCAAACGCATTTTTTGTGGAAAAAATACACTTTTTTTTATTTTAATGCACTAAAACACACTATATTGCTCAAATTTTTGATGAAATAAAAAATATGATCTTAGGCCGAGTACATGGATACCAAACACGACATGCTTTAAAATTGCGCACAAACACGCAGTGGAGATAAACTACATACATTTTTAAAAGCCTTTAAAAGCCTTTACATGATACCACATTAGATTCACGGAGGAGGTCTACTGCTAAAATTACTGCCCTCGATCTGACCTTCGCGGTGATACCTCACATGCATGGTGCAATTGCTGTTTACATATGACGCCAGACCAACGCTTGTGTACGCCTTTGCGCAAGAGAAGGGGGGGCAGGGGTGCTTTTTTTTTTTTTTTTGTTTTTTTTTTTTTATTTATTTAGCTTTTTTATTTTATTTTTAAACTGTTCCTTCCATTTTTTTTCTTTGTTATGATTTTTATTGTTATCTCAGGGAATGTAAATATCCCCTATGATAGCAATAGGCAGTGACAGGTACTCTTTTTTTGAAAAAATTGGGGTCTATTAGACCCTAGATCTTTCCTCTGCCCTCAAAGCATCTGACCACACCAAGATTGGTGTGATAAAATGCTTTCCCAATTTCCCAATGGCGCGGTTTATATCCGGGAGGGGGGACATTCCCTCCCACTGCTTGTAAAAGCAGTCTAGAGGCTAATTACCCGCTAGAATTGCTTTTACATGAAAGCCGATCACTGGCTGAAAAGAATGATACCAAGATGATACCTAAACCTGCAGGCATCATTCTGGTATAACCATTCAAAGTCCAGCAACATACTGGACATATATTGTAATCTTTTTTTTTTCATGCAGCCTCTTGGCTGAACGAAAAAAAGAGATTGATTGGTGGGTATGCCCACCATTAGAATACCTCCCTTCATCCACCCACTTCTAATGATGGGCATACATGCACCATTTATATATGCCGATGCATGGGGGCATCCTCCCGCAAAAGTTATGCCGTGTACACACGGTCGGAATTTCGACCGTATGTACGTGGCATTAGGAGCCAATCGCTCCTCCCCCCCCCCTGCTGCCCCCATGCTTCGGCATATATGCTCTTTTTTTTAACTGTGGTGGTGAAATCACCTCCTACAGTGTTGGAGTCGCGTCTTTATGTATCGTGGGAGCAAACGCTGTTGCTGTCAAGATAAATAAATCCGCGTTGCAACTGAATGGCGCACCTGAAAACAAAAAAAATGCTTAACACTAAAACACAGTAAACAAAATTACATACCTGAAAAGCAAGCATGATAAAACATGATAAAACATAATAAAACATTGCAGAATAGAATGGAGTAAAAAAAGAGCAACAATAGAGAGAGAATAGAGTGAGAGAGAGAACAATAAAACGACAACTATTTTATTTTTTTTTATTTTTTTGAGATTCACAGGTAAAAAAGCTCCTGACTGAAGCGACTGAATCAAAACGCTACCACAAAAAAACTGTTAGCGATCGCAGGGATCAGGCCTGACTCTGCGAACGCTGCAGTTATGTGTGCTTAGTGTTTTGTAAGTGACAGTGATCGATCGATACTGCACTTGGGTGGGCTGGGCTGGGCGGAGGGGGAAAACGCAGGTGCTAGCAGGTATCTGGGCTGATCCCGCTAACAATGCGTTTTTTTGGAACCCTAAACTGCTGGGACGCTAGTATAGATCTGATCAGATCAGATATTGATCTGTTCAGATACTGTGCCACTAAGGGAGGTGTATGCTTTGTGCGTGGGTGTTTGCGGTACTGGCACTAACCTGGGGCGACGCAGACCTTATTTGACCCTAAAACCTAATTGATATCACCCGCCGGGCGATCAGGGGGTTAAACCGTTATTGGGTAATAAATGGCGGGTGCCCTGACAGTATAAAAAACAAGCTAACTAACCAGCGTCACCCGTAACAGTAATACAAAAAAAAAACTGGTTACCTAGCGACACTAATGCAGCGATCAGAAAAACGATCGCTTAGTGACACTGGCAAAAGGGGGTGAAAGGGTTAACTAGGGGCAATCAGGGGGTTAAACCTTTATTAGGTAATATATGGGGGTACCTGACGCTATATAAAAACCTGACGGGGAACCTAAATAACGAAATAACTAACTGGCTAACCAGCGTCACCAGTGACAGTTATACAGTGATCACTGGTGAAAGGGTTAACTCTAGGGGCAATCAGGGGGTTAAAACCTTTATTTAGGTTGTAATATGGGGGTACCTGACCTATAAACCTATTTATGAACCTATATAAACATGGCGGTTACCTAAAAAAAAAAAATGGTTACCTAGCGACACTAATGCAGCGATCAGAAAAACGATCGCTTAGTGACACTGGCAAAAGGGGGTGAAAGGGTTAACTAGGGGCAATCAGGGGGTTAAAACCTTTATTAGGTAATATATGGGGGTACCTGACGCTATATAAAAACCTGACGGGGAACCTAAATAACGAAATAACTAACTGGCTAACCAGCGTCACCAGTGACAGTTATACAGTGATCACTGGTGAAAGGGTTAACTCTAGGGGCAATCAAGGGGTTAAAACCTTTATTTAGGTTGTAATATGGGGGTACCTGACCTATAAAACTATTTATGAACCTATATAAACATGGCGGTTACCTAAAAAAAAAAAAATGGTTACCTAGCGACAGCAGTGACACTAATACAGCGATCAGAAAAACGATCGCTTAGTGACACTGGCAAAAGGGGGTGAAAGGGTTACCTGGGGGGCAATCAAGGGGTTAAACCTTTATTAGGGGGGGGTAGGGGGCTACCTTGGACCTAAAACTAACTGCCCTGACAGTTATTACAGTCACACTGACACTAAATGCAGTGATCAGTAAAAAAATGATCACTGCAATTAGTGACACTGTGACTGGGGGGGGAGGGGGTGATCTGGGGGGTGATCAGGGGGTGACAGGGGGGTGGAATATGTGCCTAACTGTACTGGTGTCAGTGTAGTGTTGTGCACTAACCTGTACATGTTCGCCGCTCGGCGTCTCCGGTCACATAGACCGGCGCACCGAGCGTGACATCACTTCCGCCTTCCTGTCTATACAATAGACAGGAAGGGGAAGTTTTTCATTGGCCAGGAGCGATCGCGAGGGGGTGGCCAGAAACCACTGGCCGTCCCCTCGTCCCGGATCGCTCCTGAAGCGATCCCGACCGTCCCCGCCGGCGGAGGGGGGTCCGATCGGACCCCCCAACCGCCGGAAGAATGTCACGTACAGGTACGTGATTCTGCCTGTACGTGCCATTCTGCCGACGTATATATACAGGGGGCGGTCGGGAAGTGGTTAAACTCCCAGGCATTTTCCAAATCTTTTTAGGTGCTACTTGCTGCTACACACGTTGAATATCATGTTTGGGTCTGCTGGAGGCTTCTCCTTGTCATTGTGCCCTTGAATGTTTTGGTGATCACCTTTTGGACTCTGAGATATTGTGATAATATGCCTGTCACTTCTGAGTTGCTGTAATGCCGCATACACACGATCGGACTATCCGGCGGATCCGACCCTGTGTGGGAGCAAAAAGTCCGGCGGACTAAAAAAGAAGTTTTGACTCAAAATTATCCGCCGGACTGCCGGCCGTCTGTGTGCTAGTCTGCGGGACTTTTGAAATGAACGGCGTTCTAAAAAAACGGCGTGGGGGTCCCCCCCAGATCAATATCAGACCTTATCCGAGCACACAGCCCGGCCGGTCAGGCCCGAGCGAGTGCCCCCCCCTCCTGAGCCGTGGCCTCCCCACCCCAAAGCACCTTGTCCCCATGTTGATGAGGACAAGGGTCTGCGGGCGGGGTGCTTATCGGAATCCGGGAGCCCCCCAGATTCTGGCCCCCCACTCTATGTGAATGAGTATGGGGTACGATGGGTACCCCTACCCATTCACCTGCTGAAAAAAGTGTAAATAAAAAACACAACACAAGTTTTTAAAATACTTTATTAGACAGCTCCGGGGGTCTTCTTCCGTCTTGGGGGGTCTTCTCGCTGGACTCCTCCGCTATCTTCTGCTAGCTCTTTTACTAGCGGAGGAGCCCGGCTTTCTCCTTCCTCACCGTCCGGGGGTCTTCTTCCGACTTCGGGGGTCTTGTCCCGCTCTTCGGTTCTTCTTGCTGGGCCTCCACTTTCTTCTTCCAGCTCTTTTAATAGCGGCGGCCCGGTATTCTGTTGCTGTCGCCGCCGCCTTCTGCTTCTGCTGCTTCTTCTTCTTCTGCTTCTTTGCCCCCCCTTCCCCAAAGCACCCCCCATGTTGAGGGCACGCAGCCTGGTACGGCTCAGGATGGGGGGGGGCGCTTGCTTGTCCCCACCCCCTTTCTTGATCGGCCGGGCTGCGTGCTTGGATAAGGGTCTGATATGGATTTGGGGGGAACCCATTTTTTCGGCGTAGGGATTCCCCTTTAAATCCATACCAGGCGACAGGGCTAGCAAGGTGGCAATATCGCTGAAAGAGGCGGCGACATTGGCTTCCTTCGCTAGTCCCGTCTACCTGGAGTCACGTTCAAAATGAACGGACTTTACTCCGTGTGTCGGCAAGTCCGTTCATTTAAAAAAGAAAGTCTGGGGCGTGTGTGGGCAAGTCCGCACGTTCGGAAGTCCGGCGGACCTCCGCTGGAAAATCCGCCGGCCTAAGTCTGCCGGATAGTCCGGCCGAAAAGTCAGATCGTGTGTACGTGGCATAAGTGTTTAACCTTTTTAATAAACCTCATATGAGACGTTTTTACACTATGTGGAGGTCTCTTGTTTCTCCTTGAGTATCGGATTTCATGACCAATTAAGAAGGCTGGTTTGTCGGAGAGATATGGTGTCTGATTCTTGAGGACCATTCCCCCATGACCATCATCCTGGAAATATTTTTACCTCTATGCCTGTTTGACTATTAGTCATGCTGTGAGCACTGAACTTATTCTCTCTGGAGAAGAGACGCTTGAGAGGGGATATGATTTACATTTATAAATACCGTACTGGTGACCCCACAATAGGGATAAAACTTTTTTGCGGAAGGGAGTTTAACAAGACTCATGGCCACTCATTAAAATGAGAAGAAAAGAGGTTTAACCTTAAACTATGTAGAGCGGGAAGGATGTGGAATTCCCTTCCACAGGCGGTGGTCTCAGCGGGGAGCATCAATAGTTTAAAAAAACTATTAGATAAGCACGTGAACAACCGCAACATACAGGAATATACAATGTAATACTGACATATAATCACACACATAGGTTGGACTTGATGGACTTTGTGTCTTTTTTTCAACCTCACCTACTATGTAACTATGTGACTATATATTTACAGCTATTTTTGCACACTTGCCTTTATTTGCACATTTTCCTGGTTCATATTTACAGTTGCATATGCAGATTTTTTTGCACGCCCTTAAAGGAGAATTAAGCAGCAAAAAAAGGATTAGTTAAACCCACAAGTGCTTTTTTTTAACCACTACTATTCCTTAAGGCTAGGATCACATATGAGCTTATGAGCTGCATATGGTTCACAGCAGGGGTCCAGTGCATATATATATATATATATATATATATATATACTGTGTGTGTATGTATGTATGTATGTATGTATGTATGTATGTATGTGTATATATATATATATATATATATATATATATATATATACTGTGTGTGTGTGTGTGTGTGTGTGTGTATATATATATATATATATATATATATATATATATATATATAAATATGTGTAAGGAAGGTGGTGAGTATAGACCAACAGCACAGAAAGTGTCACGTACAGTGCCTTGAAAAAGTATTCATACCCCTTGAAATTTTGCACATTTTGTCATGTTACAACCAAAAACGTAAATTTATTTTGTAGGGATTTTATGTGATAGACCAACACAAAGTGGCACATAATTGTGAAGTGAAAGGAAAATGATAAAAGTTTTTCAATTTTTTTACAAATAAATATCTGAAAAGTGTGGCGTACATTTGTATTCAGACTCCTTTACTCTGATACCCCTAACTAAAATCTAGTGGAACCAATTGCCTTCAGAAGTCACCTAATTACTAAATAGAGTCCACCTGTGTGTAATTTAATCTCAGTATAAATACAGCTGTTGTGTGAAGCCCTCAGAGGTTTGTTAGAGAATCTTAGTGAACAAACAGCATCGTGAATGCCAAGGAACACACCAGACAGGTCAGGGATAAAGTTGTAGAGAAGTATAAAGCAGGGTTAGGTTATAAAACAATATCCCAAGCTTTGAACATCTCACGGAGCACTGTTCAATTCATCATCCGAAAATGGAGAGTATGGCACAACTGCAAACCTACCAAAACATGGCCATCCACCTAAACTGACAGGCCGGGCAAAGAGAGCATTAATCAGAGAAGCAGCCAAGAGGCCCATGGTAACTCTGGAGGAGCTGCAGAGATCCACAGCTCAGGTCGGAGAATCTGTCCACAGGACAACTATTAGTCATGCACTCCACAAATCTAGCCTTTATAGAAGAGTGTCAAGAAGAAAGTGAAAGAAAGCCATGAGAAGTCCCCTTTGCAGTTTGTGAGAAGCCATGTGGGGGACACTGCAAACATGTGGAAGAAGGTGCTCTGGTCAGATGAGACCAAAATAGAACTCATTGGCCTAAAAGCAAAACACTATGTGTGGCAGAAAACTAACACTGCACATCACCCTGAACACACCACCCCCAAAACCCCACCGCGAAACATGGTGGTGGCAGCATCATGTTGTGGGGATGCTTTTCTTCAGCAGGGACAGGGGAGCTGGTCAGAGTTGATGGGAAGATGGATGGAGCCAAATACAGGGCAATCTTAGAATAAAACTTGTTAGAGTCTGCAAAAGACAGAGGTTCACCTTCCAGCAGGACAACAACCCTAAACATACAGCCAGAGCTACAATAGAATGGTTTAGATCAAAGCATATTCATGTGTTAGAATTGCCCAGTCAAAGTCCCGGCCTAAATCCAATTAAGAATCTGTGGCAAGACTTGAAAATTGCTGTTCACAGACACTCTCTGTCCAATCTGACAGAGCTCCAGCTATTTTGCAAAGAAGAATGGGCAAACATTTCACTCTATAGATGTGCAAAGCTGGTAGAGACATCCCCAAAAAGACTTGCAGCTGTAATTGCAGGAAAAGGTGGTTCTACAAAGTATTGACTCAGGGGGGCTGAATACAAATGCACGCCACACCTTTATAATTTTCCTTCCACTTCACAATTATGTGCCACTTTGTGTTGGTCTATCACATAAAATCCCAATAAAATACATTTCTTTTTTTACATTTGTTTTTGGTTGTAACATGACAAACTGTGTAAAATGTCAAGGGGTATGAATACTTTTTCAAGGAACTGTACCTGGTGGAGGAACCTGACATGATTAAAAAAGCCTCTCTTACACCTCTGGCTCAGAATCCCTGATAGAGTGGACAGGTAGCACAGGAGTGCAGAGTGGAAAGAGTTCCTGTTGATCTTGCTAGCAGAAAATCCTAGCAGGGTGTTCAAGCTGGAGAAGAAGGCAACAGTGGACCACATTGGAATGGACTGGCTGGGTAACAGCAGGTAAGTAGCAGGCTGGCACAGGCAGGTACTGGCTGGGAGCAGACAGCTGATGAGCAGGTACTGGGCAGGTAGCAGTCAGGTGGTGAGCAAGCACTGGCTGGTAGTAGGCAGGTGACGAGCAGGCATTGGCTGGTAGTAGGCAGGTGACGAGCAGGCATTGGCTGGTAGCAGGTAGGTACTTGGAATGGTTTGCTAGGCAGCGGGTAGATGAACAGCAGAGTCAGACATGCTGGACCAGGGACTGGTTATCGGATCAGGTACAAGTACCTAGACTAGAGCAAGGTACGGTTGCAGGGTGGAGTTGGTATCGGATCAGCAGTACAGTGGCAGCAGGCAGGCGCAAAGGTCAGGAAGCAAGCCAAAGTCAGTGTAGGCAGGGTTCAAGGGATGGCTTCGTTTAAATAGCATACCTGATGGCAACATTAGTGTCAGATGCAATTGCGCGCAAGGATGAGCGTGAGCATGTTGATGCATGCGTGCATGAGCATATGCGCCTTTTCTTTTCTAAGTGGATATGTAAGATTGTATGCTGGCCCACAACTGCGTACAGAAATCTGCCTAGAGGAGCCATCTTGCCCGCTGCCATGCCCTCCCAGTTAGAAAGTCTCTCCTGATGCACATGTTTAGTCCTGGCCATTGCCAGGGGGAAAAAACAGTCAGATGAAGAGACTAACAGCATCAACAGACCAGGCATCAGCCGTTCCAAAACATAAACAGGTCACGGGAACACATTTAAAGGACAGAGATTCCCCTTCATCTTCCCTTTTAAATGTCTGGCAACTCCCTCCCTTTACTAAAAACCATACTAATAGATATCAATAATTCTTACTATCTTTAAAAACAAATTTGAAAACAGGCAATAACCCGCCATTGCCATTACTAAAACATTAACACAAAAAAAAAATGTTGTAGTTGTTAAAACAATTTTACTAACAACACTATGAAAAAGCATAGATAGAGGGGAAAAACATAAAGGTCTATAAGAAAACGATAAAAAAAAATAACAATCATTTTGATAGCAACATGTATATCAAAAGCAATCTGCAAATAATTGAAATGTTATACACTTGAATGGTGTAGCAGTGTCTGAATAATTCAGAGTGTAAACAAAACACTGAGACTGCTTGTAATAGGATCTGTGAATGGAGGTGAGAATTCTGTGACTGATCAGACTCTCCCCTTTTACAGATCATGTTCCAACCAGTGCATCAATGAAAGAACTTTTCTCAATGGCAGAGGAAGGTGGAGCATGTCCCCATCAGACCATCTGTACTGCTGTTCTGCCTGAAGACCCGAAGTTGTTAACCGTTTAAGTCAGAGCCATAACTAGAATCTTCAGGGCACCCAATGCAAGAAACAATGAAGGGCCCCCACCAGGGGCATTGCTAGGTCTACAAAAGATCTTGGGCTAGAGCAAGAAACAATGAAGGGTATATTGTTACATAGTGCAGATCCCCCCTTACATCAGGGTCCCCAGAAAGCCTCCCCTAACATGAGGATCCTCAGAGAGCCTCCCTACTTACATTAGGATCCCCAGAGAGTCCCCCCCCCCCCCTTACATCAGGGTCCCCAGTGAGCCCTCTTCATTCATCAGGGTCCTCAGAGAGACTCCCCCCTTACATCAGGGTCCCCAGAGAGCTCCCTCTTACATTAAGGTCCCCAGAGAGCCTGCCTTTGCATCAGGGTCCCAGAGAGCTCCCCCTTACATCAGGGACCCCAGAGAGCCTGTGTTTTCATCAGGGTCCCCAGAGAGCCTGCCTTTGCATCAGGGTCCCCAGAGAGCTCCCCTTTACATCAAAGTCCCAAGAGAGCATCTGTGCGGCTTCATGTACAGATGTCTATGCAAGTCACACCTGAAATCACCATAAGTAGTGAAGGAACGACTTTTTCAAATCAGTGCGGCATTCGAACATGGCCATTGCCTGCAATAGGGTGTGACTTGTCATGGGATTTCACAGGTCAAATCGCACAAGTTGCTCCAATGTAAACAGGGGCTTAGGCCATTCTTATACCCAATCTGGTCATGCCCACTACTCTCTGCGTCATGCTTAACAGAATTTGTTTTTCAACTGTATCCCAGGAGGTCTGGTATTTTATCACACTGCTGTAATCTCCAGCAACCAATCACTGAGCGGTAATGATAAGCAGTAATCTATCACTACCAATCAATGAGCAGTAATAGGCACATGTGAATGTGCTTTGAATAAATATTTTTTTACTAAACAATGTGTGCCTTATTATTTCAAAGCTCAATTCCAGTGTATTTGTTAAGTAGTTGTAGTTACAGTGACAATGTGCTCTTAAAATGTGGCCAACTCCTGCAATTTTTAGTCCTCCAAAAAATTATAAGAGTTGAAAAGGCATAATGTTTTTGAACTTCATGCATTAGATCCATTAGGAGCAAAAACATTGTGTTTATGTAGCAGACCCACAGCACACCATGATAGTTAGCTGAAGAAGATATTGTCACCTCATTTAGCAAATAAGGTACATTTGAACTATTGGAGCAAGTGGCCAAAATAAAGAACATTTGTGAACATATTATACAGATAGGAAACACAGACAACAGTAGTTCAAATTAAATAGGAGTTTATGATCAAAGAAATATATTATTCATGATCAGCTACAATTTGCTGTCAAGCCACTGCCCCTCTACCCACAACATAATCCAGGTATTTTTGCCGTAGATCTCTTGCATTTTGGGAGGGAAATCCAGCACAGGCATTTTCGAGAGACGTCATCACCCCCACAGACGGCCGAGCTGCAGCCTCTTCAGCTGGGCCTGCCACTGCAGGGTCTGCATCATTTGGCACTGCGGCAAGGTAGCTGCTAGCATGCCCCCGTAAAAGATTATGGAGGATACAGCAGCACAATACAACATGGTTGATTTTGTATAGCGCCAGGTTTTGGGGTTATAAAAATCCTGAAACGACTGGAGAGGATGCCAAATGTGTTTTCAACCACCCTTCTGGCACAAGAGAGCCGGTAGTTAAATATTCTCTGCTCTGGGGTGAGGTTCCTCATAAAAAATACACAGTAAGAAATTATGAAAAATAGATTACAAGGCCATTAAAGTGGTTGTAAAGGTTTGTTTTTTAAATAACAAACATGTTATACTTACCTCCACTGTGCAGTTCGTTTTGCACAGAGTGGCCCCGATCCTGCTGTTCTGGGGTCCCACGGCGGCTGACTCGGCTCCTCCCCGCTAAAGCCAATCCCCTCTGGGAAGCTCTTTCCTGAGGGGGTTAGCTTGCGGGCACGCTCCCACGTCATACAGTTCAACAGTACAACTGTTTGACCCGGTCCTGCCCCCCCCGGCGGCCGCGTCATTGGATGTGATTGACAGCAGCGCGAGCCAATGGCTGCGCTGCTATCAATCTATCCAATCAACGACCAGACTCAGTGGAGAAGAGGACGCCGGGGGACGCGCACAGCAGGTGAACAGGCTCGGGTAAGTAAAACGGGGGGGCTGGGCGGCCCATGACATTGAGGTGATTTTTCACCTTAATGCATAGGATGCATTAAGGTGAAAAAACACAAACCTTTACAACACCTTTAAGCAGTGGATGATTTTTGGAGAAATTAGATCTTGCTTTGTGTAACTTAAATGTGTGAAGTGAGTAGACAGAACCTGAGGGCCTGTGAGAGTCTTTAGCAGTGGCCAGGACGAGCTCTTTATTTTTTTTTTTTAAGAAATATGACCACATTTTTGTACTGCTCATGAGAAAATATTCCCTGTAAGATGTAAACTGGGGAAGAACAAAGTGTGCGGGGGATCCTTTTGAAACTCTAGAAGCGTCTCTGTTATCACTAGTAGATGAAAGCTTATCTGGTCGATTGTTGCTGCCAGCACATAGAGCGCACTGTGCAATGCTGGACATTAGGGTCAGCTCTGTGGAAAGGACACAGACACACAGCTGTTGTCTTACAGGATTACAGGGATAGAATTGTTTGGAATTCCCCAGTGTCGTCATAATGATAGAGTTCCTTTAACATATGACTTATGCCCTTGATGGGTCTGTTGTGAGATCTGTGACACAGACTCAGTGCTTAAATGTTATCATTCCATGCGTTATAAAGATCGTCATTATGATATTCAATGAGCCAAGGACATACAGTACATAGATCTGTTTGAATTTACATTACATGCTAAAGAAATTTCTAGCGTATTTCAGAGGCCCTAGGCCCCGTTCACACCTGAGGGACTTTCTGCTTGAAGCATGTAGCTCTAAAATGCTCAACAAGCCAAATCCCTTTTATTTCAATGGCCCCTGTTCACATATAAGTGTTTTGTTGCCCAAATCAAAACGCCTGTTACTCAAAAATGTAAGCAAGCTTCTTTTTAGGACGATTACAAGCATTTTGTCGCTCATGTTCTGCTCAAGCAGCATCTCTCCACTCCAAATCCCCCCCCTCTCCCTGCTTACTATTGGCTAAACTAAAGCGCTGTAAGCTGTAAAACCCTTGTAATACGCTTCTAAAACACTTATAAAAAGCTGCAAAAATGCTTTAACAAAACCTGAATTATGCTATGGGCACCATTTGATCTCTTTTACATAAACCCATCTGAGATATACACTGCCCTGCTGGGAAATATAAAGAAGAACATTTTCCACTAAATATCCAGAAGACCTCTCCATATACCACCGATTGAACCACCGGGAGCTGGTGAGTAGGGGCTCATGAGGAGGGGAGCACAGAAAAGCACATTTTTGCCCACCTGCAAGTTTATGTCAAGCACGAATTGCACTTTCTGAAGACTATTGTGCTTTTTTTTTTTTTATGGACTTGCACTTGTTTACATATAATTTTTTATGTTGCACTTGGTTTAAGATAACTTATGGTAAAGTTTCACAGTTTGAGACAGCGCTGGGGACACATATACTAATTAGCTTTAAAAAAACGCCTGAAAAACTTCAGTAAATCGCTACGCTCAGCGTATAGAGGTGTTAAAGCAGAGTGCTTCCAAAAATATGCTGCTTTAAAAAGAGGTTAAATCCAAAATAGTGTATGTCACCTCATGGACTTATCTTTTTATTTATTACAGGTATTTATATAGCCCTGTCAACTTACACTGCGTTTTACACATATATTGTACATTTAAAGCAAAACTTTACCCAAAAGGGGAAGTTCCCGTTGTTTGCATCCTCCCCGCTCCACTGCCACATTTGACACTTTTCACGGGGGGGGGGGGGGGGGTGGGTACCTGTTTTTTGGCAGGTACCTGCTCCCACTTCCAGTCAGATGTGTCGCGGCAAACTGAGCCAGAAGTTCAGCCCCCCCTCCTTCCCCCGCAGTCTTCTGCCTTTGCAAAATCCAGATACACCACGACTACGGGCCTTCCTTTATCTAGATGGCAGCTCACCTCCTCATAGAAGGTTAATAAATTGGTTTGGCAAGAACGATTCTTCATGAATCCATGCTGATTACTGTTAATGATACAGTTGTCATTACTAAAATCTTGTATATAGTCCCTTATCATCCCCTCCAAGAGCTTGCATACTATTGATGTTAGGCTAACTGGTCTGTAATTCCCAGGGATGTATCTTGGCCCTTTTTTAAATATTGGTGCTACATTGTCTTTTCTCCAATCAGCTGGTACCATTCCAGTCAGTAGGCTGTTCGTAAGAATTAGGAACAATGGTCTGGCAATTACTTGACTGAGTTCCTTAAGGACCCTCGGGTGCAAGCCATCTGGTCCAGGCGACTTGTTAGTGTTACGTTTTTCAAGTCTATTTCTAATTCTGTCTTCTGTAAGTGTCAGTAACTTGGTAGGAGGCCGAGATGCTGGGAGGGCTCCCCTTGCGGCCGAGCGCAGCACACCACTGAAGGTGGAACAGCAGGTGTGGTGCCCACAGAAGCACGGGTGCCGGAGACAGGCGTGCTTGGAAGGTCCAGGAGTCCAGTGGAAGAACTGAATAGCGGAGCCGGGTGCCAGGCCAGAGGTCATTCACAGAGAGACAGTCCAGGATCAGAATGACCTAAGATAAGCTGCGTCTTAGTACAGGGAGCAGGATAAGCAGAGTCAAATAGCCAGGCCGGGGTCAGATGCTGGGAGCGGGCAGGAAGAAGTCAGGTGCAAGCCAAAGGGTCAAGCCAGAGGATCAGGAAGAGCAGGTCAAAACAAGCCGGGTCGGTACACAGGAGATCAGATCAGCAGATAATACAGGACACAGGAACACAGGGAGAGCTGAAGACAAACCAGCAACTGCAGACACTAGCAGACTTCCTTATATAGGCCCATGTGACCTGCTGGTAGGGATACTGGGTCCTAAACTCCTTCTCCTGCCAGAGATTCTGGGTCTTAAAGCCCTTCTCCTTCTGTTGATTCCCTGACAGTAAGCCATGAGGGTGCTTCCCGAGACGTGTCATGAGGATAAACATTGCAGCTTTGGTTACTGAGGCCCCCGATTCCCTTGTGAAGACTGTGGAGAAGAATAAATTCAATACCTTCGCCATCTCTCCATCCTTAGTGACCAGGTTCCCTTCATCATTCTTTATAGGACCAGTATGATCTGACCTACCTTTCTTACAATTTATGTACTTAAAGAATTTCTTGGGATTTTTTTTTTACTCTCCTCCGCTATATGCCTTTCAAGTTCTATTTTAGCTGCCCTGATTTCCCCCCTAAATTTCTTGTTGCATTCTTTGTAAAGTTGGAATGCAGCTGATGATCCCTCAGCCTTGTATTGTTTGAAGGCCTTCTCCTTTCCTTTTATATGCATTTTTACATTGGAGTTAAGCCACCCAGGACATTTATTAGCTCTTTTACATTTATTTCCCAATGGGATGCACTGGCTAATGCCCTTATAGCACACCCATTTTTCCACTGTGTTCTTTGTCGCCCTGGATTTTATCCCATTCAATATCTGCTAGCAAGGCTCGTAGTTTAGGGAAGTTGGCTCTTTTCAAATCCAGTGTCTTTGTATTCCCCTTTTGTTTCCTATTTGTGTGATTTATACTAAAACTAATTGACCTGTGATCGCTGTTTCCACATCCATGATCAGGTCTGTATTGTTGGTAATCAGTAGGTCTAGTAATGCTTTGTTTCTAGTTGGTGTGTTTACCATCTGACCCATGAAATTGTCCTGCAAGACATTAAGGAAATGGCGAGCTTTAGATAAGTGCACGGTTCCTTCCGCCCAGTTTATGTCTGGATAATTAAAATCCCCCATTATGATGACACTTCCCATCCTTGCTGCTAATCCAAATTGTGATAGGAGGTCCGCCTCTGGCTCCTCCCTCTGGTTAGGGAGCCTATAGCATACTCCCAGTATTACTGTCCCCTTAGTTTCCTCCATTTTTAGCTCTACCCTTAATGATTCCACCTCCTCCCTTGCTCCCTTAGTGATGTAATCTCTCACATTCACTTGTACATCATTCTTTGTATACAGGCATACCCCTCCCCCTTTTTAGCCCTCTATATCCCTGCGATATAGGGAATACCCTTGAATGGTTGCAAGCCAATCATGAGAGCTGTTAAACCAAGTCTCTGAAATTCCTACACAATCTAAATCCTCCTCATACAACAGTAGCTTTAGTTCTCCCATCTTGTCCGCCAGGCTCCTCGCATTGGTGAACATGCCACGTAGTTTAGACCGGTCGCATACTATCTCCTTATTGGGTATTCTAAGGTTGCAAATAGGACATGTTGTTATACTTACCACGGGTTTAGGTGCTTTAGTCAACCTATCGCTAATGCCCCCAATACTACCCTCTGGAATTAATTCCATGCTCGCTATCTCTTCCTCTGGACCCTCCCCCTGTCGCCTAGTTTAAAAACCCCTCTAACTTGTTGGTCATGTTCACTCCCAGCAGATCTGAACCCTCCTCATTTAGGTGCAGTCTGTCCCTGCTAAAGAGCTGGTAACTGACTGAGAAGTTGTCCCAGTTCTCCAGGAACCCAAACTCCTCCTTTCTACACCAGCTCCTCAGCCACTTGTTTACTTCCCTAATCTCCCTCTGCCTTTCCGGTGTGGCTCGAGGTATCAGTAGTATTTCTGAGAATACTACCTTGGAGGTCCTTTTCCTCAATTTAGCTCCTAAGTCCCTAAAATAATTTTTAAAGACACTCCATTTTCCTCTTACTTTGTCATTGGTGCCAATGTGCACCATGACAGCCAGGTCTTCCCCAGCCCCTCCCAATAATCTGTCCACCAGATCCGTGATGTGCCGAACCCGAGCACCCGGAACACAACATACAGTTCGGCACTTCAGGTCTTTGTTACAGATTGCCCTCTCTGTCCTAAGAATTGAGTCCCTTACCACCAGAATCTGTCTTGCCTTTCCCTTGGCTTTACTCCCACCCTCACTGGAGGAGTTATTCCCCTGGCAGCTAGGGGAGTCACTCAGCTCCAGCAGTGCTGGTCCCTGACTGGTTTCACCAATGTCATTCAACTGGGTGTACTTATTGGGATGTTCAAGCCCAGGACCGGCTTCCCTGGCACTTTCCCCTCTAACCTTCCTAACTGTCACCCATCTACTCTGCTTTGGTGCCTGCCCCTCATCTCCACCCGCCTCTGTGCTGGCACCTACCGGGTACGATCCCAACTCTCCTTTAGTATGGAGAGTCTTCTCAGCATTGACAGTTGCTTCCCTAGATTCAGAACCTGGGCTTCCAGGGAAACAACGTGCTTACATTTTGCACAACAGTATTCGCTGTTGATCGAATGATCCATCTTTTTTTGTTTGTTTAGCAATTGTCATTCAAAGTGTGACAGCGCTGAAAGCTGAAAATTGGTCTGGGCAGGAGGGGGGTTTAAGTGCCCAGTAAGCCTCAGCTGCAAAGGACAGTGAATGAATAGGAAGTGCTCTGTGCTTCCTGTTTATTCACAAACTGAAACAAAGTAAACACAGTTTACTATGCTTCCGTTATGAATAAACACAGTGGGTGAACATGCTCACTCACTGTTTTTATTTAAAAAAGAAAGGGGTCGCTAAATTATATATTTACTAGCCCCTTCCCCAGCTCTCCGTCCTGAAAAATCCCCAGCAGCAGCTGGGGGTGGAGGAGGGAACCAGCAGCACTGTAGGAAAGGGGGCTAACACAGGGGAAGCCAGGGCAGTAGGGGGAATCGGCACGGCTATGGCAGCCACTCTGCCCACCCCTTCTGTCCTCTTGCCCCTTCATGGAAGGCTTTGTATCATATGCACCCATTCATACAATAAAAAGTATCCTATGATTGGACAGTAGAGGGGAGAGACAGACAGTGCATCTCTCAACTCAGAGTGGCAGGAATATAGCCAAAGTGATAGCCTACACCTTGTTGTACAATATATTTTTAAAAGTGCAGCTATTCCTGGAGTTCCACTTTAATTCTTTTGTCTTTAACCTTCAGTACTGGGGGCTTACCAGCAGACATAAATAAAGTGTCACATGTCAGTGTCTCTGTCATTTGAGACCACAGCTGTTAGTTGGCTATTGTTCAGTGATTCCAAAGAGGTCATTTGCAGATAAATCTATTGCCTTTCTGGTGATCTGGGGACTCCAGAAACAAAATAATGGCAATATTTTAGGTACACAGCAGGAACACAGTGGGTGACCGCTGAGATAAGCTCAGAATGAATTAATAGATCAGGTAAAGGAAACCTTTATACAGTGAACATTAGTGCAAGTTGTTGAAGACCAAAGTTAAAGTGTATCTATTTATTTGGATATGGTGGCAATGGGGTTAGAAACCCTGGCAGGTTGTGATTGATGTCTGTGTCCCTGCTAGGGGACTAAAAGTGAAAGAAAAATCCAGAATGTTGAGTTATCACTAGGAAACAGGAAAAGAGGGGAAAACTTTCCATAGGGACACTTGTGGTGACATCTGGCTAAGGCAGGCCGTACATTATGCAATTTTGTTTCCTTCAACCACGGGTTGCACCTGCTATACAACAATACACATATTTGTTACAGAAAGAATGCCACCAACTTCTCCTGAGCTTGGTTTTATTATTAAAGCATAATGAAGGCAAGAACAAAATGTAATATATTCCAGTATTAGTTCTTAGATGTGGTGGTTGCATTACTTTTCTTTTTCCAGACTAAGAACATTTTTAGCAAAAACAGAAAAGACCTGTTATCTTGCCTGGAAATGCAATAACCCAGAGGAAATAAAACATTGTTATTTTATTTGTGAGAATAGTAGTTCTCACAAATAAAATAACATTGTTTTATTTCCTCCATATTATTATTTCCTCCATATTAAGGAAATTGACAAAGACCAATCTGCTGCCCTCTACTGTCTGTATTTGTAAGTTGTAAGTCACAGACATATTTATGTACATTACTTCCTGTCTCTGTGGGTCTGGATTAGAAACCCCAGAGGGAGGAAGTAAGGGAGAGAGGGTCAGAAACCACATGTCCTACTAGGAAGGAGATGCTACTAAGATGCTTCACGCCTGAGCAATATTGCTGTGTTGTGTTTTTTGCACATTTTTGGAGCAACAGCATTCATTTCGAATGGGTCTCCCTCTGCTCCAAAACAAACCAATGAAGCACATGTACCAAATGTTGACATTTTGCATGACAGTCTTGGCAAAATTACACCGCATTTGGGGTGCCATTAAGAACAAATGGCACCCAAATGCATATTTTACCATGATTTGAAATTGGCGGCAGAATCGTGGCATTTCCAAATTGCCAAGTGTGAACAGGGCCTAAAACAGGCTAGAAGCAGGAAATATTACACAAGTGTTTCTATGTTTAATTGTTTAATATTGTTGCCCATAGCTTCTAGGTGTATGTACAGTACTATGCAAATATTTTAGGCAGGTGTGAAGAAATGCTGTAAAATAAGAATGCTTTTAAAAATATATATTTTAACTGTTTATTTTTTATCAATGTACAAAGTCAAATCAATATTTGGTGTAACTACCCTTTGGCTTCTATTCAGCATCAATAATTACACTTGCACAACGTCAGGGATTTTGTAGGATTGGCGTCAGGTGTATGATTAACCAATATACTAAGCAGGTGCTAATAATCATCAATTTTACATGTAGGTTGAAACAGTCATTAACTGAAACAGAAACCGCTGTGCAGGAGGCTTAAACCTGGGTGAGGAACAGCCAAACTCTGCTACTAAGGTGAGGTTGTGGAGGGCAGTTTCATGTCATAGGTCAAATACTATGGCAAGACTGTGCACAGCTACAAGACTCAAGGTAATTATACTGCATGACCTCTGCGTTCCGGAAGTGACGTCAGCCGCTTCAGTAATGGGGGAGCTATGAATGCGGCCTCGGCCGCCATTCTCTGTCAGAGGACTTGAAAGAGAGAGAGTGTCATCTCTCCTCTCCCTCCGCATCCTTCAATTTAATATTGCCGGCAGGTAAGCTTAATACTTGGTTTACTCTTTTTGAAGTAGCAAACTTCCAACTATGGACACATTTCTATTACTATTTGAAAACTACCATCCTGTGTTTGGCTTGCTTTTTTAGGCAAGCCACTCCTGATGCTACTTCCATTTGGGATAATCAAATTCCTGGGGGTTTATTGGTGGAGTGATTTCCAGAATATACCTGGATCCTGCTCCTCAACATCTATACCCAGCAAATTTGCCTCTACCATCAGGCCAATACACCAGCTTGAATGATAATTTTTCCATCCTTTTGATCCTACCAACATTGATTCAGGTAACTTCTGTGTATTGCTTTAATATCTTTCCTCCTTGTTGTGCTAAATTGGGCCCAACAGAGTCCAAAGATTGTACAATCATATGAGGATAAAGGGTCTAGGTCCCCATATATTCCCCATATATATATACCTTATTTTAGACATATACAGTATGTTTCCTTCTTAGGATTCAGTTACTTTCTGCACATCGCCCCCCTGTAGTTATCATGCTCAATAATTAAAATGCCTAGGCGGCATACTGTGTAAAGTTTGCATACTCGGTAGGTTCTTTAATGCTTCAACAAGTAATGTTTGATTGTATAAATTTTCTTTTTTTTTTTAAATTTTTAATATAACTACAAGTGTGTGTTTTTGTGCACCTTTTATTTTGATAAACTATAAATTATAAATTTTGTAGTAATTAATTCCAATTTTGTTGTTGTTTTACTTCTTTTAGTAATCATTTCATACAGCACTCTAGGATCTCCTGAAGAAGCTCACTCGAAGCGAAACATGTAGAGCGGTAGTGTCTGTAAAAATATATGAATTGAACTTGACATGCAAATAAGGGATTTTTTAAGAAAATGTTTTTATTGACATTATTAAAATATTTTTTATAATTAAAAAATACTATATTTCTCATTTATTGACACCTTAAAAGTGCCACAGTTTTCTTATTTTTTCATGTATTCTACTAGAGACTAAGACGCAGAGTAGATAAGCTAATTCTGAATTCCAGTATCACACCACGTCTTCTGCTGGTGAGAAGCTGCAATCCAGGCTGCTTGAACAACTGTCTGAGGGTCTCCACATTGTTGCAGATTCTGTCTTAAGGTCTTTGATACCAAGATGGATGCTCTATTGTGATCATCCTCAGGGGCCTCCGCAACTGATTTTTGCTGCAAAATTCATCTGAGGGTATCTGTATTAATAACTATATATACCCAGTTATACAGTATGTACACAATTGCACCAGGACTCTTGTTGGGCCCCTTGCTGATGATACATGCCTGAACATTGGATGTATGTATAATTTATTCATCTTTTATTTCATAGAGCTCATATTATTTCCATACTGGTGTGCATCTGTATACTTATGGTAATGTTATGCTGGCTGCAGTAGTTCATCTGCTCCAAATTACTGAATAAATTACTGTTTAGTTTCCCAAGAAGGCAATCCCCTCTGTTCACAGAGGCCCTGTCCTGAGTGGAAGAACTGCCAATGTTCTAATCAAACCCACTTTTCCACTTACCATAGGTTCTGGTTCTCTTATTATACATGAAGTTGCCAGCACTGATACTAGCTCATCATAAAAACATCAATTTGCAACAATTTACAAAGGTTTTTGCTGCATACAATTGAAAATATACACTGCTTTCTCAAGGCCCCACTTTGTAGCATGATCCCTAACATTTATTCCGCTGATTTTTGCTTTCTGAACCACTCCTGCTTCTGCTGGTATACTGTACTATATTGGCAGTGGCGTCTCCAGCTTTCATATTTAGGGGGGGCACATGGGGGGACAGAAACAAAAGTAGGGGGGCAAATATAAAATGCAATTCTACTACGATCCCCAGGGTGGCAGAAAACAAGAGATATATGTCACCAGCATACCAAGAAAATATAAGGGTCCAAAGCAGTGGGAGAACTATCAGGGTTGCAAAGGTTGTCTTGCCACCGGGCCTTGGTGTTCTGCCACTGTGGTGTTCCCCAGCCTCCTCTTGCTGTCCTGCCTCTGCTATTGACAGTGCTGGTCTTGCATCTGTGTCCTTGGCAGTGGCAGCAGTCTATTAGGACCCAGTGCTGGTGACATTATGGGTGCATGCAGGGGAAGGCTGGCACTATTGGTTGTAGAGAGCCGAGCCCCCAGCTGGTCACCTAGCAGCAGTAATGTTGTATAACCTTCTCTGTTGACATGCTGATCGGGATGTTATCCAGGTGATGCTCCCAGTCAGATCTAATAAACACAGTATTTATTAGCATCAAGAGTGCAACCACATCCACCGTATGTTCAGCAGCCGTGTGGGCTCTATGCCTGTAAGGTGTGGGCTCTATGCCTGTAAGGTGTGGGCTCTATGCCTGTAAGGTGTGGGCTCTATGCCTGTAAGGTGTGGGCTCTATGCCTGTAAGGTGTGGGCTTTGATCAATAAAATCACTATGATATTTAACACTAGGATTTGACTAGGAGCATCACCTGGATTGCATCACGATCAGCATGTCAGAGAAGGCTGCACTGCTGCTAAGCAACCTGCAGGGAGGTCAACTGTCTACTCTACAACCATTAGACATGGGCTCGGGTGTGTTTGAAATCCCACTTGCCCGATCCCGCCAGGAAGCCGACACTGCACACGGCTAATCACAGGCAGTGAGACATTCCTGATCTGTGCAGCTGCGGACCGGGAAATGTCTCACTGCCTGTGCTTAGTGCCGTTCAGTGTGGGCTTCCTGATGGGCTCGGGCATGTGGGATTTTGAACATGCTCTGCCCATCTCTAACAACAAATTGTGCTGGCTCTCCTGTACATTAGCCCCATAAAGTAACCAGCACTGGGTTCCAATGTGCCACTGCTGCCATGGAGAGAGAGACCAGCGCTGTGAATAGCCAGGACAGCAACCCTGGTAGTTCCACCACTGGTCCACACTGCAAGGATTCCCCCATCCACCTATAATGTGTAGATGGGAGAATTGGATCATTTCTTTTTTTTTTTTTTTCATGCAACCTACTAGTTAAATGAAAAAAGTGATCAATGTATGGGCTGCCTAAGTGCTAAGACCAGCCATAGGCAGTTTAAATCTCAGCTGGTTGAGGTTGATATATGTGCATGTATATATATGCATGTATATGTATATATGTATATATGTATATATATGTATATATATACATGTGTATATATATTTATATATATTTATGGAGATGTATGTGCGGGGAGGTGTATATGATTTTAGCTGGTAGTTTGTTTCTGTTAAGGGTTAATTTAGCTAAGGGACTTTTGTCAGTTGGAATATGTAATCCAATTGACAGCTCCTTTTGTGTACAGGTCAGTTGAAGGTGTGTTGTAGAACTGCCCGGTGTTGTTTACCTAAACTTAATATTCAAAAGAACCAGGTGTAGTCTGTGCGGAGCCGAATTCATTAGCTAATAAAGGCTTTTGTACTCTTCCATGTTAACCAACTGGTTGTTCATCTCAAAGGGTGTTTGATATGCATCAGGACGGACACTCTAACCCAGCTATGATTGCGCATACTTAAGTCCCCTATTCACGAGAAGATCTCCTGTTTGATTAAGTTGCCTTCAAACGAATTAACTAAAGGGGAGGTGCTATTGATGGGAAATTAAGTTATAAGAAATTAACCAATCAGAGAGTTACCCCCGGGAGCCAATGAACATTGAGACTGGAGAAGGGGCATTTTTGGCATATAAATAAGTGTAGAGCTGGATGCTCCAGTCTCTCTCTGGATTCCCATACCAACGGATGGAAGTGTAATGTATTCTGTGTATCTCTAACCTTTCTCTAACTTTAATCTTTCTCCTAGGACTTTAATATGTTTTGGTAACCTTGTTGATCAGTGTATATCTGTTATAAACCATGTGGCCTTAAATATCTCCTAAGCCTAGATAACCCTGTACATGTACCATCACCTAAGTATACCTGTGTAATGTATTCCCTTATCTCTCTTTACTCTTCCCTACTATTCTTCTATATTAAGATATTGCCTAAGATTTAAGTAACAGCCTGTGTATGTCCATTGTAATTATATCCCCTTTCTGCATTAACTAACTATCTTTGTAAACACTGGCAACGTGGCATTTATAACATCTCTATACTATGTTGGGTAATCTAAAATGTTTCTTTACTATGTTTCTTTACTATATAAATAAAATGTAATTGTTTGTCCTTTTCGCCCTGTTATCGTACGTTTATATTCTTATACAGACAAAGGTTTAATCGCGTTATTCACTTTATCATTGTTGTATCTATAATCATTTAAGTAAGCTAGAAATCCAGCTTTAACAATAGTCACAGTTTGGAGATGTATGTCACCACATCTTTATGGGACTTTTTGGACTGTTTAATAATCATTTTTGCTGCTCTACGCTGATTTCAATTTTTGACTATATATACTACAGCTAAAAATTGTAATAATTGTCTCACCTCAGAGCTTACATTAAGCATTTGTCTGATATGGTCATGGGCCACGCCATCATGGAGGGATCCGTGGTAGAAGCAGCATCTTTGTTTAATTATTTGTGTTATAATTTCTATTATTTGTTATCTGTATCTGTCATTACTTAATTAAATGTTATACTTATAAGTATTTGGGTGATCTCTCTTGTACATAAGCAATCTCTGGGACTTTCTTAAAGGCAACTGAACATAACAATATATAATAAAAAAGTATGATTTATTGAAACACGAATAAAAAAATCCCACATGGGACAATTTAAAAACAATTTTGTATACAAAACATGGAAATAGGAAGTGGTGATACCCAAACTCATAAGCTGATTGATTGTACTACAGCAATGACATGGATTGGAAGCTTTTATTTTAATTTTATATTTTTCATTACTTTTGTTTATTTCCCATTATAATGTTTTTTCATGCCCTCAGCTTGCAGTGTCATTTTGGAACAACTGCTCCCTCTTGTGTTCTAAGTGCAGCCCTACATATAAGGGAGAAAAAAATACATCAACGAATCCCCATATAGAATGATTTAAAGCGTTCTTGTTGAAAATCCTTCTATGCCCTTGCTTGGTGGAAGTACTGGAGCTCTGCAGGAGATTTGACATACTTATCAATGTTTGTGAGTATATATGTATATATGTTTGATATGATGCAATGCATATGTATACATATAAAGAGTGTTATATTATTCTCTGATTTCAGAGTGGTGATTCATATCCCTGAAGAAGAAAATCGATATGTCTGGATACAGTACCCAATCCATGTCATTGCTGTAGTACAATCAATCAGCTTATGAGTTTGGGTATCACCACTTCCTATTTCCATGTTTTGTATCCAAAATTGTTTTTAATGGTCCCCATGTGGAAATTTTTTTTATTCGTGTTTTAATAAATCATACTTTTTTATTATATATTGTTATGTTTGGTTGCCTTTAAGAAAGTCCTAATTCAGAGATTGCTTATGTAAAACAAAACAGGGATGATGGCAACCCTGATTCAGCCCTAGATGAAATAAATAGCGTTCAAATGTGTGATTTCTCGCTGCAGGCATTGAATACAACCCCAAAAACGTAAATTATCACATATCTGTGATAAAACAGTGTACTGATCTGTATAGTTTTAAACTCCATACAGAGCCCTGGAAGTTGTGCAGCAGGAATATTTATGACAATAGCTGTCAGTCATTGGTCAGCACAATCAGGTGATAGCACTCACCAATAATAGTCTTTTCTGCTGTTCCGGAAGAAAGAAGGAACTCTAATTGGTCAGCGCTGTCATATTACCACAATGACCAAAGACTCATCGCCATTGCTGGCATTATGCTGCTTCTAGGGCTGTGTATAGAGTTTAAGACCCCTTTCACACTGAGGCGCTTTTTCAGACATTTTAGCACTAAAAAGAGCGCCTGAAAAGCACCTCTCATGCCTCCCCAGTGTGAAAACCCGAGTACACGGGAAAAAAAGTCCTGAAAGCAGAATCTTTGGGGCAATGCGGGAGCGGTGTACACAGCGCTCCGCCACCGTCCCTGCCATTGAAATCAATGGGCAGCCCTGCCAAAGCGCCTGCAAAGTGCTTTGGCAGCAGTGCTTTTCAGTTGCTTTTAACCCTTTCCTCAGCCGAAAAGCATCGCTATAACAGCGGTAAAGCCCCGTTAAAACTAGTGGCGCTTTAACGCAACCCCCTCCCCCCCGCCCCAGTGTGAAAGGAGCCTTATAGTGTACAGATCAATACACACACACACAGACGTGGCCAGTGGAGGATTAGCAAATTAGTGTATTGGGGACCTGAGGAGTAGTGAGGGTGTTGAGAATTAAACTTTCACTTTTTTGGTGTGAAGGTGGAATTACACATTAATGTGATTATAAACCTCAGACATGAAATAAGAAAAAAAGCATATCCCTCTATATCAGGGATCTGCAATTAGCGGACCTCCGGCTTTTGAAAAACTACAAGTCCCACTCCCATCATGCCTCTGCCTCTGGGTGTCATGCTTGTGGCTGTCAGAGTCTTGCTATGCCTTTGTAGTTATGCAACAGCTGGAGGTCTGCTAATTGCTTAAACAATGCTCTATAGTGTGTACTTGTCTCAATCCAGAGCAAGTGTCATTTCTCTTTGCCACCTCTTTCCTCTGCTATCTGCATGAATCACTTCTGAAAAGTTTTCCTGACACCCAGAAAAAAATGGTGACAGAGGAGGGACCTCCAGCATATCAACAGCCTCAACTCTGTTCCTGTGTGCTGTGTGAAGGGGGCGTGTCTCTTCCCTCCAATCAGCTCTCAGAGCTCTCCAGAGAGTAACTTCAGCTCTTGGCCACCTTTTTTCTGAACACTCAGATGAGCTTTAAAAATTCAGCACTTTGAATGGATTGTAGAGGAGGAGAAGACTGCAGACAGACAGATACAACTTATGTAGAAGGATTTGTTCAAACTCTGTGTATCACCTGAGGATAGTCCCTTTGCTGAATATATGTAACGTTTTACAACCACTGTAAGCCAAACTACAAGTTGCTATTATTTAAAGTTTTTTTTTCTTTAGTTACAAAAACTCACAGCAGGCTGTTTGAAAAGGGACATTTATTGTTAATAAAATAAAATCACAAAATGGCTTGTATAGCAGTTATATACTGTAACATACGCTGTTATATAAAGCTGGATTTTTTTTAATAAGAATACAAAACCTTCACACAATAAACAGAACAATTAGTATTGTTCCAAAGGATGTTTTCTGCTGTATCTGAGAACTTTGTTCTATTAAAGATGTGTTGTGTGTTAGACTCTTAAATGAAATGGCTTCTGTCCAGCTCAGTAAAATCATATAGTCAGCATCTCCACCCTCTAGAAATATTTGTCATACTATACAGCCAAAAAGTTCTTTGAGTTCATGGCTAAAATCTAACACCACGCCTGCATTTTCTGCTATGTTAGGCAGGAAGTTATAATGAATAAAAAATAAAAAAAATGTCAGGAGGGGAATCTGGATCTTCCAATGCCGTGTGAACACTCTTTCCTCCAGTCAGGTTTGAACACTCCATAGGACACCCCTTCCTGAATTTGATAAATTAAGCATAAATCCAGGCGCCGTGGTGTCCGCCAAGCACCGGTACCCCTTCACCATTTTGAATAGGAACCAAAAGGGTGAGGTGTATACAAGACCACCCAAGACCTTACAGTGCAGGAAATTCCTAAGCTGCTCAGAACTGTGATGGCACAGTTGTAAATAATTATATCGAGGGAGCAGGGATGCCCAAATGTTGGAGTGCAGTGGCTCGTGTAAGTGGTGTACAGAAATCAGCAGCCTGTACACACTGCCTGGCACTGGGCACTGCATCTGCCTAGTTAGGATATTGGTATTACAATTTTTTGGATTAATGAAGAGGGCCTGAAACAATAAAACGTACACTTTCAAGAGTTAGGGCTCATTTACACTAGCACACATTAACAGCTAGTTTACACTTGCTTCAAAACAAGGCTTTGGACACGCTTTGTTAAAGCTCTCTGAATGCCAGTCAGACTTTGTTGCAGATTCCTACCTTTTGTTAATCTGAAGGAATAGCGGTTTGTTTGTCTGTGCCCATGTGTTGAGTGAGTCTGTATGGGAGTGGTTTTTATAATTATCAATCAGCTGTGCACCTGCAGGGCTCTAATGAGGCAAGCTGCAAGGTCTGCATCCCTTTTGATGTGATCTCCCTTGCATTGCATTTTACAGAAAATGATAGAGCTGCAGATTGAAAAGAAAAGGTCATTTTTAATAACATTCAATTACAATATGACTTGTGTCACAATTGTATATGCTATATTATTTAAATTTTTTTTGCTTCTCACTTTTTTCCCACGAAACTGGATTTACCCTTTAAGTCTGCTAGGAAAACAGTAAAGGGGTGTTTTTCACACCTGTTAGTCACTCTGCAGTGTGTGTAATCTTTTCTCCCTGCTTTTAGAGCTAGTTGAAAACAGAAACTGTTACCTGAGCCACCAGAAAGCTATGAGCTCACCATCTGCTGGCTGGCAATGGTAATTATGAATAATAATATAAAGTAATTGTGAAATAATAATATGCAGTATTTTACGTATGTGTATATATATATATATATATATATATATATATATATATATATATATATATGTAGCACTGACCCCCGAAAGAGCTGCTGGTTTTATTGGGCTTACCGTTACCTTCTTCATCTCGTCTCCGTCTAGGGTTTCCCATGGTAGATGGCCCAAAGAAATGCAGAAACTGACACTGGATCTTCCTTTTGGGTTATTTATTTGAAAGATAACACAGTCTCTTAATGTAGGGTAGAGGGTTTATAAGGAAAGTTCAGGTACGTTTGGAACTGCAAGAATAGGTAGTCTCTTATAGAAGAAATCCAGAGAATAACTGTTTCACAGCTGGATTCTCACCACTCCCGGATAGACCTCCTCTCACTAGACCTAGCAGCCGCTGGGGTGTAAAGGTAAAGTAAAGAAAAAGTCTCTGCCACAGACTTGAATGTAGAACACTTGAGGAAAAGTCTCTGCCACAGACTTAAGTGTAACTGAGGGACATAAACAAATTTAGAGAGCTATCACCGTATGAGTGTAGATCCATAAAGTGTCCTTTAACTGAGCCTCTAGGCCCCTTCAGAGAAACCAGCCTCGTGCATGGCCTTCTCCCGAAGAGTCCTCCCCTGGATGCTTCTCCAGTTGCTGGGCCTCTCCTTAGATGAGACGGTCCTGGACCACCCTTGGATAATTAGGCCACGATATCCATTCAGGCCTGTCCCTGCAGTTGCTTCGCCTCGGGATATCCAGCCCCAAGACTTGGAATTGCATGGATCCTCACCCCAGGCCAGGAGGGCCCTGAGGGCTGGTCAGGAGGACCAGGACCAAACAGACAGAAGATATCTTCTGGACCGAAACCCTGAAGCACGTGATTTCAGTTACTTTAAATACCCCCTCCCAGAATTCACAGCAGGATAAACACTCCCACTGGGCTGGTTCCGAGAGAAAGAATGGCATCCAATACACCCAGCTAAACTGCATTCTCATACTTGCCGGCGGCGACAGCGACACCAGCGGCCAGGTAGAAAGTGCAATCCAGATAGACTGGTACTGAAATCATAAATGTGGTTTCAGGAATATAAATTTTCAAAAACACACACACACATATATATATATATATATATATATATATATATATATATATATATATATATATACCTGATAAGAATTACTATTAATACAAAAATGCCTTTCCCTGTACTTTAACTGTTAAAGGATACAAATTTAAAATAATTATAGAGCTGTCATTGGTGTGATAAGGTTTAACCATTTCAGCCCCGGAAGGTTTTACCCCCTTCATGACCAGGCCATTTTTTTTGCAATACGGCACTGACAATTGCATGTTCATGCAATGATGTACCCAAATAAAATTTATGTCCTATTTTTCCCACAAATAGAGCTTTCTTTAGGTGGTATTTGATCACCTCTGTGGTTTTTATTTTTTATGTTTCAATAGTTTTTATTCAGTTTTGACAGGTGGTTAATATGCAAAAGTTCTGCCCATGCAGGGGCTAGCATTGGAACAGGTATTAGCTCATAAGAAGGGCAAAAATAAAGCGACACAATTAGAAAAAAATGCAACAGTAGTAAATTTAAGTGTGAATGATACCATCAGGATCCAGGGGTCCCAGAGAGGCTCCCTATAGCTACCCCTAGGCCCCTCAAAACCCAAAAGGTGGTGCAATGTACAGCCAAAACCAAACTAACAAGGATAGAGGAGCAGAAAACAGAAGAAAATTAAGCAGAAATGTGAATCTAAAGAAAGGGAGGTCACTCACCTACCGAGCAGGGAGCTAGAGAAGGAATAGGGGAGTCTAGGAAAGAAAGGAAAGGCCAAAAGGATGGGGAAAAGGGAAGGTCTCGGGAACATCCGGACCGTCCGTCACAGGTGGCCCAAGCTAGCTGGGGGGATGGTAGGAAAGGTATACAACAGCCATGGTTTCCAAATTTTGAGGAACTTGGCATGATTGTCCCCGCGGATGCTCGACATCTGTTCATTAAGCATTAACACGGTCATGCAATCTTTTACCCCCTAACAGATAGCTTTTTCCAGGCTTGGACAATTGGCTGACAGAAATAGGTAGGAGGCAATTTTCCATTGATAACAAAACAGGCCTGGAATTGGACAGTGTAATAAAGCAAACTTGGTCTCATTTGGTATGGGCAGGCAAAACAACGTAAATAGGAGGCCAAATACCCGAGACCAGAAGCCAATTAGTCTAGGACATTTCCACCATATATGTATAATGTCCCCCCGATGGCCACAACCCTGAAAACTGCGATCACTGTAGGATGGATTGGCATGGGAAATGCGAGTAGGCACCCAATACCAGTGTAGAAGCACCTTATATGCCGCCTCTAAGGTGGCTGTATTAAAGAGCATTTGGCCACAGAAGACCAGGCCCCACTCCAGTCCACCAAGTCTATTTCGGTCACCAAATCTTGTTCCCACTGAGCTACATAAGTGAGAGAGGTATGAGATTAACGATTATTCAGAGAAGCATAGAGAGCCAATATGAGGGCTGGGCATCCCGGGGAGTGCAGGCAGATGTGTTCTAACACTAACACGTTCATATTGTCCTAAGAAGCACTTTAAACCCATTTGTCTATGCGCAGAGTCATGTACATTTCAGTACATTTTTCTATTTATTCATATTGATTGGTGATCACTATTAGACTCAGCAGCATTCACGTAACACACTTTTTAACATACATTCATTATTAGTATAGCAGTAGCGCAGAAGTCCATTTCCTTATATCACTTTGCAGACGTTGTCAATAGCCTATCGACCTGGGAAAAAGGCCACCTGATCATTATGGACCAGGTGGCGCAGATATTTATTGATACGGAGGCTTAAAATCTTTCCCAAAATCTTCATATCCTCATTTAGGAGAGAGATAGGATGGAAGACTTGTGGTTCTGGACTGTCCTCTGATGTTTCAGGGAGCATAGTAATGTGTGCCCAGACTGCGTCTGAAGAAGGCAGGGACCCCTGTTTCAAGGTATTGAAGTAATTGGCTAGGTGAGGCATGTTTTTTTTTTTTTGCGCTATCAACAAAAAAAGGCCAACAATTTTGAAAAAAAAATAATAATATTTTTTACTTTTTGCTATAAGCATACCCAATAAGAAAAATGTACAAAATCAAATTTATTCATCAGTTTAGGCCAATATGTATTCAGCTACATATTTTTGGTAAAAAAAATCCCAATAAGCATATATTGATTGGTTTGTGCATGACTAGTGTAGTCACGATATAACCCCTTAGCTGTAACCATAAAACCCCATAAACTTAACTTAATTAATAAATGAGAGACCACACCGGTTATGGAGTTAAATGGCCATAACAGCTTATTTATTTAAAATACCAATAATAAGAACTCCAGTTTCTTATTAGAACAAATTAAACATAAATAACAATAACAATAAACACTTTCAGACCCCTTGCTGAAAACAAAACAAAACAGGTTAAACCCCTATAAACATGTTGGTCAGTGACGGAGCTAAGTGCTTATAGCACAACCTGATATCAACTGATATCAACACAAGGGGGCACTGCGGGAGATAAAGAAACCAATGGGTCTCTACCGTACCGCCCGATAACCAACATTCCCGCAGTGCACAATACCATTAGACATCAACAACGTTTGATGTAACAAGGAGGGGCCATCAATTGATGAGCCCCCCACCCACTTACCACCAGTATAACTGCTGCCGTCACTGACCAACAAAACAACAAACGCCAACCCCCCCCCCCCAGCTGTCATGACGAAAAAATTCTTCCAAAGACCTGAAACGACAATGAAAACATTAATACATGCCATCACATACCTATAAAAAAGGGGAGGGTGGGTGGGGAAAAACCTGCCTCCTCGTGCTCTGGCTTTCCCGCACTGACCTCCCGGCTCCGCCCCTCCCTTTTATATGGCCGCTCCTCCCAGCTCTCACAGATGCCCACCCCTAAATTGTTAACTCACTCCTAGCTTGCTGAGTCACCTGACACACTGTCATGGGCGGACCTGCATGACATTTCCTTGCTGTCCATTAAATTCCGGTCCTTACTAAAGTTATCACGTCTACAAACTATGGCATATTTATTTTTACTAGTAATGGCGGTGATCAGTGATTTTTAGCGGGACTGCGACATTGCGGCAGACACATTTTTAGGGACCAGTGACACCAATACAGTGATCAGTGCTAAAAAAAAATGCACTCAATGTATAAATGGCACTGGCAGGGAAGGGGTTAACATCAGGGGTGATCAAAGGGTTATGCGTGCTCCTAGGGAGTGATTTCCAACTGTGTGGGGGATGGCTTAACTGGAGGAAGAGAGATCTGTGTTCCTAATTTGCAGGAACACAAAATCTCTCTCTTCCTCTCTGACAGAATGGCGGTCTGCCTTGTTTACATAGACAGACCGCCGTTCTGCCTCTCCCGAGAGCGCCCACGACCCAGGAGAGGAAACAACGTACAGGTACATTGTTTTTTGTGCAGCGGCCCCCGTGCTGCAGTAAATATGCGATGGGCGGTCCGGAAGCAGTTAAAGCTCTTTAGCTAACTGAACACACAAACCCAAGAACAAACATTAACCAGTTCAATACCCGCCCATAGTCATATGACGCCCACAAGGTGGATCTACCATCCTGGGTGGGCGTCATATGACGTCCTCGGGTTCCCGGCCGCCTGGGGGGCGCGCGCGCGCGCCGCCGGCGGCGCGCGCGCGCGCCCGCGGCATCGCTCGGGACCCGGTGCGAGTGCCCGGCGGCCGCGATGTCCGCCGGGCACCCGCGATTGCCCGTTAAAACAACGGGACCGGGCGGGACCGTGGAGCTGTGTGTGTAAACACACAGCTCCACGTCCTGTCAGCGGGGAGGAGACCGATCAAGTGATCCCAGTACAGAGGATCACATGATCGGTCTCCTCCCCTTAAGTCCCCTCCCCCTACAGTTAGAATCACTCCTATTAGGGACACACATTAACCCCTCCAGCGCCCTCTAGTGTTAACCCCTTCCCTGACAGTCACATTTACACAGTAATCATTGCAATTTTATAGCAACGATCGCTGTGTAAATGTGAATGGTTCCAAAAATGTGTCAAAAGTGTCCGAAGTGTCCGCCGCAATGTCGCAGTCACGAAAAAAAAATCGCAAATCGCCGCCATTACTAGTAAAAAAAAATAATAAATAAATTCAATAAATCTATCCCCTATTTTGTAGACGCTATAACTTTTGCGCAAACCGATCAATATACGCTTATTGCGATTTTTTTTACCAAAAATATGTAGAAGAATACGTATCGGCCTAAACTGAGGAAAAAAATTGTTTTTTTTTAAAAAAATGGGATATTTATTATAGCAAAAAGTAAAAAATATTGTGTTTTTTTTTCAAAATTGTCGCCCTTCTTTTGTTTATAGCGCAAAAAATAAAAACCGCAGGGGCGATCAAATACCACCAAAAGAAAGCTCTATTTGTGGGAAAAAAAGGACGTCAATTTTGTTTGGGTGTAACGTCGCACGACCGCGCAATTGTTAGTTAAAGCGACGCAGTGCCGAATCGCAAAAAGTGCTCTGGTAAGGAAGGGTGTTTAAAAGCCCTGTATTGAAGCGGTTAAATATATTGCAGCTTACCAGTTCTCAGAGTTATGGCTGCATTAGGTTTCTTTTATTAGGCTTTTTTTCTTTATTTTCAATTGGTGATCCTGCCAGTAACACACTTCCTGTACTAAGGTGACAGCTCCACTCACGTTACCATATCATAGAGGAATAACATTTTCACCCCAGGACAGGAAGTGTTTTAGGACAAGAGAACATCTCTTCCTAATCATCTTCATAACAGCACTGATTTTCTGTCAGGATTAACGGGTATTTTTCTATTTACACATATCGAATGGACGCTTTCATTGGTATATTTTACAGAGTTTTACCAATTTTTGTAGTTCACCGAGATAACCTGTGTAGGGATAACACTGCAGTGTGCAGAATGTTTCGAGCTCACTGGATTTCTAGCACAATCAACAGGTATTTCTTGCACTTAATAAACAGATATAATGAAATACTTTCAATGGCACATGTAACAGGCTAAAGGGAGCAAATAACAAAAGGTAATTTTTATAGTACTCACTATAATAATTCTAAACTACACAGAGGGGCAATCTGTTTCTGGCAAGGATTTATTGCAATTAAATGTTTATTGCTTGTAAAATTTTCTCTTTTTCTTTGTAAACAGTCAAGTATGTTACCATCTGAACTCTTAGCCCGGGTTCATACCAGTGCGGTGCGAATTCCAGCTACATTTTCTCTGTGAAGAGAAAATGTAGCTGTTTAGCGGTGCCGATCCATCCTATGAGCGCATCAGCTGAGCAGGGAGAGGGGGAGAGGAGGGGGAGGTGTAGTGAAAACAAGGAGCGATTCCTTGTTCAGAACAGAAGGCATCTGCAAATCAGATGCGTTCCCATAGAAGATAATGGGCCTGAATTCGCACCTGTGCCGGACCGTACTGCCCAAAAAACGCACACGTTTTTTCTGCAATGCGCAGTGCGAATGCACCGCAGATATGTGAACCAGCCTCATTAAAATTTATGTATTTTGAAATGTCCTGCGAATTGGATGCGGTGTAAGCCGCATCTAATTCGCATAGGTGTGAACGGGGGCTTAAGGCCTCTTTTACCTTGGTAGTGACAGTCATACATTTATATGTGTTCATAGGACATATTTGAATGCACATGAATGCATGGAATTATTTTAAATGTTATAATTCATGCTATGTGTTTATCTTTGTTTAAATGCATTGAGTATAGTTGTGTTTAGAGAAAATAGAAGTCTGTCTGTGCAGGAGCAGATTAGTTACCCTAAATGCTTCTAAATGTACCGTATATAACTGCAAGTAAACACAAGTACATATAAAAGAGGGAGAACTTGATCTGAGCAGCATAAAGTCTGGTTATACTTTCTTTTTAGGTGTTACTAAACCCAGGACCCTGCATGCACTATACCTGGTCTCCCACAGTACACAGAACATGGAAAGACAATCATATAGAAAATGTAATCTGCTAAATACCTTTTCTCATCAGCAGTATATAGCAGTCTTGTGACTTCTATCAGTGCCTGGTTAAAGCTTGGAGGAGTTTTCACATTGCACCAGCTGCCCTATCAGGATCCAGGACCCCTGACCCTCTGTCTAGACAGTGCTGATTGGCCCTGTGCCGATCGCAGGCACTCCCAAGATAAAAAAAAAAAACTCTCTAGCAATACACACCAAACTGAGCATGTGCAGCCTGACTCCAGTAACTCTGTCTTATCCGGATATGTTTTCGGAGTCAGTGGAAAAAGAGGAAGATCTGTGCATACAGGATCAAACAGCCTTTTTACACAATGCAGAGAATTAACCCCTTAGGTTCCACAGTGAGTATAACAAACGTGCTTTACTGCATATACAGACTGATTTTACCATTGTGGGTTTAGTAACACTAACAAAACAAAAAAAACTCAATGGACTACTCAGTCTTTTTTTCTGCCATCACTTCTATTTTTTCTTTAATTTATTCTGCAATAAATTAAACCAAACACAGGAGGCTGATTGTTGCCTTCATTTTCATGACTTAAAGCGGAAGTAAACCCATCGATTTAACAGTCTAAAAAAAAAAGGCATGCCGTGAATGCTAACTGCACATTGGCTGTGCTCTCAACCAAACAGTCAAACCATCCAATAGCTGGTGTCATAACAGATCACATGTGCAGCACTGTGGCAGTTGAAGATTAAACAGAGGCAAAGATGGCAGCTTCCTTGGCTGAAAACGATAGGGGGGTTTACTTCCACTTTAATCTATTATTGTTTTGTTTTGATCATTGCAGTACAGATATTTTCCACATGGTGGCAATGTGTACTAACATTGCAAGCAATACAACAGCTCACACAATAATTCCGCATAACACACGACCTGAATTTCCGATGGAAACAGTCAGATGGGAGCTTTTCATTGTATTTCCCGACCGCGTGTATGCCCATCGGTCTTTTTCTGTCAGCATTTCCGACGGACTTTAGATTGAGAGCCTGTTCTTACTTTTCAGCATGCGTGTTCAGCGAACTTTTGTGTGACCGTGTGTATGCAAGCCAAGCTTGAGCGGATTTCCGGCGGAAAAACTTTCTATCGGAAATTCCGATCATGTGTATGCAATGCCGACACGCATGCCGACACGCATGCTCGGAAACAATTTGACACATGCTCGGAAGCATTAAGCTTCTTTTTTATAGTGCCGAACGTGTTGTATGTCGCGGTGTTATTGACCTTAGGAATTTGGTGTGACCGTGTGTAGGCAAGACAGTTTGAGCGGAATTCCGGCGGGAAAACCATCAGAGCTTTTTCCGATGAGAATTCCGAACGTGTATACGCGGCACAACTCTGCATGGGTCCCAATAATGATCCCCATCCTCTACACCTATTACCAGCGGTTTAATAACCACTTCAGCCTGGGAAGATTTTCCCCCTTAATGACCAGGCCATTTTTGCAATACGGTACTGTTTTGCAGTTGTGCGACGCTGCACCTAAACAAAAACTTTTTTTTTTGTTGTATAAACAAAAAAAGAGCGACAATTAAAAAAAACAAAAAAAAAAAACAATATTGCTTACTTTTTTCTATAATAAATACCCCCCAAAAAAGTAAAAAAAATATAATTTCTTCATGCTTTTAGGCCAATATGTATTCTTCTACATATTTTTGGGAAAAAAAACAAAACAAATCGCAATAAGCATATATTGATTGGTTTGCGCAAAAGTTATAGCGTCTACAAAATAGGGGATACATTTATGGCATTTTTATTATTTTCTTTTTTACTAGTAATGGCAGTGATCAGCGATTTTTAGTGGGACTGCGACATTGCGGCAGACAGATCGGACACTTTATTTGGACCATTGACACTTATACAGCGATCAGAGCTAAAATAGCCACCGATTACTGTATAAATGTCAATGTCAGGGAAGGGGTTAACACTAGGGGGCGATCAAGGGGTTAAGTGTTCCTTTGGGAGGCGTTTCTAACTGTGGGGGGAGGGGGGAGTGGACTGACTGGGAGTAGAGAGAGATCGCTATTCCTGATCACTAGGAACAGCAGATCTCTCTCTACTTCCCTGACAGAATAGAGATCTGTCTGTTTACATTGACAAATTTCAGTTATGGCTCTGAGGACCGATCGCGGGTCACCCCCTATAGCTCTTAAAGCAGCAGACGTACACCTACGGCGGTTTGTGCAGCCGTGCCAACCTGCCACAGTATAATCTTCTCATTTAGTATTATATTTGCGATCCTTGCACCTATAATCCAGGGCTGTCAAGTGACATAGATTTGCGAAGATCTGCAGCAGATTTTCACTTCTAACAGACGCACAATTAAGAAGTGGTCAGGGACAGGTTTTATCCTGTCATATGGCTTGATTTACTAAAACTGGGAGAGTGCAAAATCTGGTGCAGCTCTGCATAGAAACCAATCCGCTTCCAGTTTTTCTGTCAAAGCTTAATTGAACAAGCTGAAGTTAGAAGCTGATTGGCTACCATGCTCAGCTGCACCAGGATTTGCATTCTCCAGTTTTAGCAAATCACCCTCAGTGTCATGTTAGGCAGCAGGGAGGAGAAAGTTATAATTAAGCTACAACCTTCTAGTAAATCTGTCTCATAATCTGCCCCAATGCTCCTGTTAGCAGTGCCTTGCTGGGCAAAAAGATTTTTAAATGTCCCCTACTGTATACTTACCCTAACTTACCTAAAGGGTAACTACTTTTGTGGGAAGAAAAATTAGCAAATAGAAAAAAAAAAAGTTAGTATATACAATCGTAACACAAGTCACAACACAAGTCATATTGTAATTGAATGTTATTAAAAATTACCTTTCCTTTTTAATCTGAAGTGCTGTAATTTTCTGTAAAAAGCAATGCAGTGCGACTACCTGGAGGCATTCTGTACACGGATGGTTTACGGTAAGTCAACAACGTAACAGAATTTCCTGCTTGTGTGATTGACTGATTTTTCAAGAAGTCTGCACTAAGATACAAGTCCGATTTTTAGACATCCTCTGCAGCAAATATTTCATTTTTGGCGATATGCTCCTAAAGGGTTAATCATTTCTAAAGGGATGCAGACACTGCAACTTTCCTTGCTAGAACCCTGCAAGTGCATCAACTGATCAATAATGAAAAAGTATCTCCCATTCATAATCAGTATCCAGAAGACAGACAGCTTTTTCTTCAGAGCAGAAACAGGTAGGACTCTGCAAAAATGTTTGTTAAAATCCTTGCAATTTACAGGGGATTGTTTCTTTTTCCCAACAAACGTGGAGTTACTCTTAAAGCTGTTAAAGAGGAAGTAAACTCCCCTTGATTGTATTTATAGTAGCTCACAAAAGTGAGTACACCCCTCACATTTTTGTAAATATTTTATTTTATCTTTTCATGTGACAACACTGAAGAAATGACACTTTGATATAATGTAAAGTAGTGAGTGTACAGCTTGTATAACAGTGTCAATTTGCTGTCCCCTCAAAATAACTCAACACACAGCCATTAATGTCTAAACTGCTGGCAACAAAAGTGAGTACACCCCTAAGTGAAAATTTCCAAATTGGAACCAAAGTCTCAATATTTTGTGTGGCCACCATTATTTTCCAGCACTGCCTTAACCCTCTTGGGCATGGAGTTCACCAGAGCTTCACAAGTTGCCACTGGAGTCCTCTTCCACTCCTCCATGATGACATCACAGAGCTGGTGGATGTTAGAGGGCTTGCGCTCCTCCACAGATACTCAATAGGGTTTGGGTCTGGAGACATGCTTGGCCAGTCCATCACCTCGTTTGCAGGCAAGTTTCACATAATGTACTAGTATGTGATGCATACTAGCGCATCATGCCTTTACTTTGCAGGTCACCAAAAAAAAAGGGTTTACTTTTTTTTTTTATAACCAAGGAGTGTTTGTGGAGATTTTGTAAACTGCTTCCCCAAATTTGATTACAATATTGATTACAATTATGGTATAACTGTTATTTGTCTTTGTAATCTGCTGCTTGTGTAAGCTTTGTAATAGGATGTGTGATCTACCAAATAATTAGATAGAACGTACGTTCAAATTGGAGTTTACTAAATGAATGCAGAGTAGGGATGACAAAACAGGTTGGAAAAGCCAACATAATGCATAGAGCACATAATGTGAAACAAGTAATCCAGCTGTTAAACTGAACCCAATATGAGTAATGCTAAAATGGGTGCATAGGTGGCAGCATAGTACAGTCTATGAGAAACCCCATAGAGTGGCCTTTCACATCCTTTTCAACACAGAGGAACCCTGGAAATAACTTTCATTTCTCAGGGAACCCCTGAAAAAATACCTAGTTAGACTTACCGGTGACGGTATTTCTAAGAGCCTTTCAGGACAACCCTGGAGAGAGCGCAGCTCCGCCCACTTTGAGGAAACACCTCCTCTTCCACCATGGCCTCAGTTATTGTTACCTCCGGCAAACTGGAAGACAAAGCACAGAGAACACACACAAACCATGACAGATACTTGTATCATCTTAAACATAGAAACACAAGGGAGGGAACTAGGAGTTGTCCTGAAAGGCTCTTAGAAATACCGTCACCGGTAAGTCTAACTAGGTATTTTCTCCAATCGCCTTTCAGGACAACCCTGGAGAGGATAAACGAGAAGCTTACCCTAGGGTGGGACCACTGCCTGCAGTACCTTCCTGCCGAAGGCTTGATCCGCAGCTGACAGCAAGTCCAGTCTGTAGTGCCGAAGGAAAGTTGAGTAACTTGACCACGTGGCCGCCTTGCAGATCTGGTCAGGCGTAGCACCGGCCCTCTCGGCCCAAGACACTGCTGTTGCCCTAGTGGAATGGGCAGCAATTCCGGAGGGAGGAGATTCTCCTCTAGCTTTATAGGCCTCCGAAATTGCCTCTCTAAGCCACCTACCTAAAGTACTCTTAGAGGCTTTTTCCCCTTTTCTAGGACCAGAAAAGACTACAAACAGAGCATTCGTCTTTCTGAATTCCCTGGTAACTGCCAGGAAATGGAGAAGACACCTCCTTACATCTAAGGTATGAAAGGCCTCCTCCCCTGTGTTGGTAGGGTTGGAGGAAAAGGTAGGCAACACTATTTGTTGGGTACGATGGAACTCTGAAGATACCTTGGGAAGAAAGGCTGGGTCTATCTGCAGCACTATCCTATCAGGGAAAATCTTTAGGAAAGGCTCTGTAACTGCCAGAGCCTGTAACTCACTCACTCGTCTAGCCGACGTAATGGCTACTAAGAAAATTGTTTTTAAAACTAAATTTTTTAAACAAGAATCTTTAAGGGGTTCAAGCGGAGCTCCCGTTAAACCTTGTAGGACTATGGATAAATCCCAACTGGGAAAATTCCTAAGGGGAACTGGCCTATTCCGTGCCATTGCCCTGAAAAACCTGGAAATTAAAGATTCCCTGGAAAGGGTTTTTTCTAAATAAACAGAAAGGGCCGCCACCTGAGTTTTCAGGGTGCTGGCTGCCAAACCTTTCTCCATTCCTTCATGGAGAAATTCCAGTACTGAACTAGTACTTTTACCTGGAACCCCCTAAGAGTACAATATGAATTGTACTTCTTCCAGACCTTAAGGTAAATGGCCCGAGTCACTTCCTTCCTACTTGAGAGTAAAGTTCTTACTAGTCCCTCAGACAAACCCTTAGCTCTCAAGAGGTCCTCTTCAGAAACCAGGCGGTTAATTGCAGCCTGTCTGCCTCTGGATGGACCACTGACCCCTGCATCAGAAGGTCCTGCCTGACTGGTAGCCTCCACGGAGGTTCTGTGGCTAGATTTAGAAGCGCAGAGAACCAGGGCCTTTTTGGCCAGAAGGGCGTGATGAGAATCATGCTGGTCCTCTCTTCCCTGAATTTCCTCAGGACCAGTGGTATCAGAGGAAAGGGGGAAAAGGCATAGCACAGACGGTAGTGCCAACGATGGGCTAGTGCGTCTAAACCTATGGCCTGATCTTCCCGGTGAAGAGAATAGTATTTTTGTACCTTGCAATTTTGTTGATTCGCAAATAGGTCCACCTGGGGGAAGCCCCAAGTACTGGCGATCATCAGGAAAACCTCCTGATTTAAGCTCCACTCTGCTTCCACTAGTCTCTTCCTGCTGAGTAGATCTGCCCAAAGATTCAGAGAACCCTTTAGGTGGACTGCTGAGAGAGAGGCCACGCTTTTTTCTGCCCATGTGAATAGTTGCCTGGCTAACACCATGAGACCCCTGCTCCTGGTCCCCCCTTGTTTTAGGACATAGGCCACTGTTGCCATGTGCAATGCTGTCCCTCCACTACGTGCTGAAAAGCCTGAAGGGCCAGCGACACAGCCTTGAGTTCTCTCCAATTCGAGGATCTCCGAGACTCTGCCTTGGACCAAGTCCCTTGGACCGTCAGCCCGTCTAGGTAGGCTCCCCAACCCCAGGCACTCGCGTCCGTCGTCAGGCGCTTGTCTAGCGGCCAGAACCAGGGAAGGCCCTTTGTGAGATTGGCTGTGTTTCGCCACCACCACAGAGCCCGTTTTACTTTTGAGGTGAGACTGAATTTCCTTTCCAGTGAAACCTGGTGAGACCAGACCTGCAGAATCTCTGCCTGAAGAGGCCTGGAATGGAACCGGGCCCACTGGACAGCTGGGATGGAGGCTGTAAGGAGACCTAACACCCTCATAGCTGAACGGACTGACACTACCTGATTCGTCTGCATTTGTTTTACTGCCATCAGGATTTTCTCCACTTTTTCTTGCGGAAGAAAAACTTTTTGCAGGGTAGAGTTGATCGTGTACCCTAGAAAAACGACTTCCTGGCTTGGCACTAGGTTCGACTTCTCCAAATTGAGAAGCCATCCCAAGTCCTCGAGGTGAGCCTGTGCTATCTGAAGGTTTGACAGCACCTGTTCCCTGGAGTCCGCAAAAAATAGGAGATCATCCAGATATGGGACCACTGAAATTCCCTTCAATCTGAGTGGTTCCAGGGCTTCCGCCATGACCTTGGTGAAGATCCTGGGGGAGGACGACAGCCCGAACGGCAAGGCCCTGAATTGTAGGTGCCAAACTGATGATCCTAGATTCACTGCCAACCTGAGGAACCTTTGGGAGGATTGGGCGATCGTGACATGTAGATAAGCGTCCCTCAGATCCAGGGAGGCCATGAAGCAGTTTTTGGATAACAACCTTGTTATTGTATGGATTGTATCCATGCGGAAGTGCTTGTATCGTATTGACTGATTCAGAATTTTCAGATTCAGTATCAATCGATATTTGCCTGAGGGTTTTCTCACTAGGAAGATGTGTGAATAAAACCCATGGCCTTCCTGGTCCTTCGGAACCTGGACAATCACCTCCTGTTGAATCAGATCCTTCAAAAGGCTCTTCATGGCTGAGGCTTTGTCTTGGTCCCTTGGAAGGGCCGTGATGTAAAACCTGCTTGGAGGGGTGTTGGAAAACTCCAGGCTGTATCCCTGCGCCACAATGTTCCTCACGAACTGACTTGAGGAACATTGGCTCCACTGTGGAAGGAAGGCGGACAACCTTCCTCCCACTGGAGAAGAGCAGTCACTTATCTTTGGGGGGTTGACTGGAGGGGGTTTTGAACAAAATTCCTCCTTTACCTCTACCCTTCTGGGGATTCCAGCGACTTTTGCTTTCCTCCCCACCCTTACGGGACTGTTGAACAGGACGAAAATTCCTTTTGCCTGTCTGTTTTTTCTTGGCCGGAAAGGCCTTCTTTTTGTCTGCTGTTCTGTCGAGAACTGTTTCCAGTTCTGGTCCAAACAGCAGATCCCCTGAAAAGGGCAGACCACACAACCTAACTTTGGAGGCTGTGTCCCCTGACCACGTTTTAAGCCAAACCGCTCTCCTGGTGGAATTCACCAGGGCCGCAGATCTGGCTGCCATTTTGATGGACTCAGCAGAGGCATCAGCCATATACTTCACCGCCCTAAGGATTAGTGGAAAGGATTCCACCAAATCCTTACGCGGTGTACCTGCCTCCACGTGGCTTTGCACAGCGTCCAACCACTCTAAATTCCTAGCCAGGCACCGTGGATGCCATGGCTGGTTTGATGGCTGGCAGAAGCAGAATCCATGCTCTCTTTAGAAGAGTATATGCTTTTTTTATCCATTGGCATGTATGTCCTCAACAGGCAGGTCTGTCTACGCATGTGAAAAGGCTGCGTCCCAACGTGGTTTTTTGTTCCCACACTTGACTCCTTCTCGTCAATCGTCTTTTCTGGGGGCTCTTAGAAAGGAAAGGACCCTCTCTGGGTCCTGATTCTTTTTTTAACCGTGTCTGTCAACACTTTATGAAAGGAAAAACCCTGATTTAACCTTTTTTTCCTCTGGACCCTCAGGAGGTCTCTACCTCCTCTAAAGTCAGATACGTTCAAATTGGAGTTTACTAAATGAATGCAGAGTAGGGATGACAAAACAGGTGGAAAAGCCAACATAATGCATAGAAAAAATAATACTAAACTGATCTACAACTCATGATACATTAGTGCGATGGTCAGTGGGAACCTCCTCCTCTGAATCACTATATCTACAACTCATGATACATTAGTGCGATGGTCAGTGGGAAGCACTTGTGGTCATTGGGAAAAAATGACCCCCTTACAAATAGCTTAAAAGATCAATGGTGTTAATGGGAACTTATCGTAGAGGCAGAAATTGCTCATTGCTTAAGGAATCCCTAGAAATTTCTGGAAGAACCCTAGGGTTTCAAGGAACCCTGGTTGAGAAACCCTACAAGAGAGAAAAACTACAAAGAGAACTAATTAATGCAATAAACCAAGCAGTAAAGTACAAATGACTACTTGTGCTTCCCTTATAACTAACAGTGAGGTATGCTAGGTCCAGCAGACCAGATGAGCAGCTGAAGGGATCCCAGGAACACCTCCATAGACAAGTGTCACAAAAAATTGTCTTTGTAGAGTATTGGGTGGGCTATAGCCAGCATTCCTAGGTCCACATCTTTACCTGGTAGGCTAGACCTCATTATTAGTCTCAGTGGTCCACAGGTCTTAACACTATATCCGAGCCGACTAATGCTCAGGGCTTTCTCTTTTTCCATCTCTGCTGTGGGAGCCTGCTGCTGGGAGAAAAGACCGACTACTGGTAGACACTGACAAAATGTACAAGTGGTTCTAGTTTGTGTTGTTGCTTTAGTTTCTCTATAGTTCATAATTCATTGTTTGTCATTTAAATAATTGTGTGACATTTTTTTTACATTAATCTTGTTTAACATATTTTTTATATTATTTATGGAAGCCAACAGAAACCAATCAGAATTGCTTTTATACTAGTCTTACTCAGTGGCAGCCCGTTCATTAGGGGCACGCGGGGAGCGCCACCCCCCTCTATCCATGCATCTGGCCTCTTTCAGGACTCTGGGTGCACAGGTACTCGGGTACTCCGATGGGCTGTGACAGGTACTCTTTATTTGGGGGGCAATCGGGCACTGTACATTTTCTGCCAGGTCTCCTCCTCACACACAGAACCCGGAAACGTCACTACAGCCATTTGTTGACATTTGTGACTGGCTGTGATTGTACACAGCTGGTCACATGGTAAAGAGACAATTTTATTGTCTCTTTACCCTGATCGGGATGGGCTGTGTCCAAGGAACACAGCTCATCCCCGACCTCCGGGGGCGCACATGGGCGGAGATCACAAGCACAGCACATGTGACCGGCTGTGCAATCGGGCACTGTACTGAACATTTTCTGCCAGGTCTCCTCCTCACACACTGAGGAGAACCAGTATACGGCACTACAGCCGTTTGTTTCAGGTAGATTTTACTGTAAAAACAAAACATGCCTGCTCACAGTGAATAACTGCAGAACATTAATAGGCAGATGGTGGTAGGATGTGTGCGTGTATCCATCATCACCCTGTTGGGTATAAACTAAGGAAAATTCTAACAAATTCTTTATAAAATCATTTATTATAGCAAATCTGGCAATTCTTATGGTAAACAATCAGATGGAATCATGATGTATTGCTGGACACTGGAATCGGTGGCATTTTGTAGTATTCCGTTTATGAAGGTTATGAGAAGACCCTCTACTTGGATTTGAAGGATTGTTTTGTGAATAGCGTTTTCAGCTGGTCTTCCGTGGTTGCCTCCTTCTGCTGCATCAGCTCTGTATCTCCTTTGGTCACTCCCCAAGCATCAGGCCTTGACATTGATGGACAATATGGTCTTCCAGAAGCCGGAGGCAACTTCTCCCAAAAGTCTCGCCTTGCCCTACCACACAAGAAATCATTTAATACAGGAGATTAAAAGGCGACTTCTACCCAAAGCTGATATTGCAGACTTATGTGGATAATAGTGTCCAGAAAACCATAGTTACATAGTTAGTCTAGTTGAAAAAAGACAAGTCCATTTAGTTCAACCAATAGAAGGGGAAAAAAATAAATAAAAAAAAATTATACAATCCCATATACACAATCGCTATTGCTGGACATTTAAATGTAATTTTCTTCTTTAGAAATTTCAGTTTTGCTGCAGCAGGTTCTATACATGGTACATTTGCGCCACTTTACAGGCAGACTAAGGGGACCCCCCTAGGCACTATATTTAAAGGATTTTCACTTTTCATTGTTCCACTTTAAGCATCATTATAATCACTGCTTCTTTCAAAACAAACTTTTTAAAAGTTTTTTTGCATTGATACATGCCCCCCGGGGCAGTACCTGGACCCCATATCCTTTTATGGCCAATAACTTGCATATAAGCCTTCAAAATGTGGACTTACGATTTTTCACCTTGAGGTCCCATAGACTTCAATGGAGTTTTGGTCCGAACTTTTGCTATGTTCGGGAGTTCTGGTGCAAATCGAACCAAGGGGCCCATCTCTAATCATTACCACTACTCTCTAAATATGGTCTTTTAGACAGTTTTCTATCCATTTACAAACAAATTTGTTCAAGCTTGTAGACTTTACCTTACACATTAGTCGTTTGTGGGGGAACTGTGTCAAACGCTGTTGCAAAATTCCAAGTATAAAAAAAAGCATAGCTGTGAATGTGTTTAATAGGAAACCATGTTAAATGCATTTCAGCAAAAAACGCATAGGTGTAAACCAGGCCTCAGGGACTGCAGTGCCAGTACCCCTTGACAGGTACTGCTTCTGTTAATTTGCATTCTGCAGAGTTGGAAAGGCTGTAAAATTTAAATCAGGGAAGCAGAGCGCATGTTTAGAGATTTTGCTACTGAGATGCATAAGGACTACAAGATGAAATCAACATCTTCTCAAAAGTTAAAGCTGAACTCTAGACAAAACAGCTTAAACCCCAACTCCAAGTACAGTTATTTTTCATTTCTTTAATTAACAGGTACAATTTTTTTTTTTTTTTTTACTTTAGGAGCTTTCTAAGCTCTGCTGAACAATTCTGATGTGTACAGCGGAGAGTTGCACTCCCAGCTCCCCGCATCAGGACTGGTGTTGCGTCTCTTGCCCTTCACAAAGCAGAGCACAGTGGAGGATATTTGTATTGTGCAAAGCCACTACCCCAGAACTCATAGTTCATAGACTTCTGATGCAGAATGGCTGTATATACCAAAAATGCTCAGCAGAGCTTATAGACCTCCTAAATTAGTAAAGAAATCAGCATTTTGTAAAAAACATAAAATATATACTGTATGTCCCTGGAGTTGGGCTTTAGACTAATGCATGCTGGATGTTCGACCATCTCTCCTGGATATCTCTTCTCCTGGCAGCAGCGTTTTGCCAGAAAAACACTTGACGCTTGGGCATTAATTAATTTGAATGACAATTTATTCTGGCCATAGAAAATAATTAACGCTCAAGCATTTGACAAATTTGGTATTAAATATGCATTTAGATGTGTCAAGTGTTTTTCTGCCACAGGGCTGCTGCTCCTGAATGCGCTGGAATGCTAGGTTCACACCTATGCGTTTGCGGGCTGTGTTTGTGCTGGCACAGCAGCTTATTTAATTGAATGGGCTGCAGTGCCAGTGTTTCTGCAAAAGGAGGATGCACCTTTTCAAAAATGCAGCCTCAGGGAAATTGCATGGTCTTTTTCCCTGTGGGTCCCTCCCCCGGACTGGGATTTTACATGTGTGGGGGTGCCATTCAGGATGAATTCCTTTCCTGCAACCACAGACAGTGTTGACAGGGGATTCTCTCCAGCAGAGCCATTGTGTTCTTCCAGTGGGGATTTGGGGGGGGGGGGAGCCGTTACCACTGGAAAAACACAATGATTATTGCTAGGTGCTTATAACAGCTGCTAGCAATAATCTCATGTAAAATCCGGTAGGCTGGTTGTACCCAAGTTGAGCAATCAACTTAAGTACATTCAGCCTGCCCATATCATACATGATTCGAATCTCGGCCAGTTCCTGCTGAACCGGCTGAGATTCAAACCATCTATGGCCAGGTTAAGGGGGGGTTTGGAAGCAAGACTGAGGGGTAAGGTCATTGATGTACAATGCACTATTTAAATTAAATGTTTGCGTTGCAATTTAAAAAAAATTGTTTTCTAGCAACTTCATAACTGAATTAATTGCCATTTTGCATATTCAACTTTAAATATTAGATCGGCTGATCTTTTGATTTGGCCACATTATGGTGCCATCTTTCTTTTGCCTTTCCTATAGTGTTGCTGCCCTGTGTAGTCAGCAACTCCAGTGCCATCCACCATTACAAGCAGCAGATATTCCTGGAAAATGTTGTCTATAGAGCACACACACAGGAGGCTTCTAGTGAAGCATCGATCTTCATAGAGACAGGACAAGCTCCACGCCTGTGCGCCCCAAGAAGTTGCTGATAAATTACTCAATAACTTAATAGCTCAAGGCTAAAAATAAAAACAAACACACAAACTGTACATTTTCTGGTCTGAATTCATCCCAATATTTACTATCCCCCCACATGATTAAGTGCAAGACAGGTGGGATAGTGTTCTCTACAGGTAAAATGAGACTCGCTCTAATAAAAAGCAAAAATATGCACACCTTTATGGTTGAACATGCACAAAAAAAAATAAAAAAATACACACTGGATCCCATTAATGGCAAACTATAGTCTCAGAGGCTAAAAAATAGCCATTAAAAAAGGGAACATAAATTACTGTGAACTCTAGTTATATCGCTATAAAATACTGTTTTGCCTACCAATCGCTGATTTCAATTCTCATTCTTTTAATTACAGGATTTAAATATCAACCAAAAAGAGAAGGGACAAAATAAAAAGGTCCCCATCATTTATATCACTTACTTGCTCAGGGCAGATGAACCCCTAATCACTGCTAGCTCTACCTGTGAATCTGAAGATGCAAAGATAAAATGTGTTCTCACCTTGCTCGGACCCAGGGTTTGGTATGCATTTCAAGACCACTTCCCCAGCTGCCATGCTTCTCTGAACCCTGGGGTAAGAAGCCTCTTTCTGGTGCCAGCTCCTCTGCTATTGCTCTAGTGTGATAAGGTTCAAATCCACAGCAGCCGCCGATGTATCTCACTCCAAGATTATAAGCTGCCCGAGCATACTTGTGTATGTCCCACCTTGTCACAATTCTTGGTTCCAAAGCTAAAATAGACCAAAAAAGGTGGTTAGGAAATAGGCATGTAGTCTATGCTAGTACTGCAAGGAAATATTAGTTTGTTTAATGTAAATATAAACACTTGTCAGATTCCTTTGTCTCTCTATGCTTGGTATCTAATGATGAGCTTGCAGAGGTCGCTCAACAATCCAGTAAATTAGTATGTAGATGAATGTGGCCTCAGCCAGTATTGCTCCAGCCACGCCCCCCTGACATGAGCGGTGCAACGCTGGCTGAGGCCACATTCATCTACATACTAATGTACTGGGTTGGTGAGCGGCACCCTTTCTTCTCTTTGGTAATACTCTTGCACCTCTGAATGGTGCACGGACGCCAGCTCCCTTCACTGCAACTGGGGACAGTGGTGTAACTAGAACCTTCACGGCCCCAATGCAAGAAACCATGAAGGGCCCCCCTGACCCCCGGACAGGGCCCTTTTCTCCGAGCCCGGTGGCGGAACAGGGCCCGGTCGCAAGTGGGTGGCTGCATATAAAGGAACCGATTTCTCCATTTCCCCCACCACTTCTCCACCTCTCCCTCCTGCAGGTATTCAGCAGCTGCAGGAGGAAAATAGAGAGATTAGTTCCTCTATGCCAGTGTTTTCCAGTCAGGGCACCCTGGAAATATACCCCTAGGTGAATGGGGCTGCACTGCAACCTGTGTGCATTGCATGCAGTTGCAGCATAGTGATGATGCATTTAAGGGGTTAAAACAGGCGGTCAGGAGGCAACATATTGCCTCTTTACTGGCTGTCAAATGCCTCTGAAAAGCGATCTGAGCATGGATTCAGAGGAACAGCATTTTTTGCTGGTACTATGAACAAGCAAGAAAAAAAAAAAAAAATCAGTTCTGATATTACAGCTATAGGGGGTCAGGATTAAAACACATACATACATAAAATGTGCATACATACGTACACATATAAACACATGCACATACAAACATACATACAGATAGCCTTTTAAAAAACGTCAGTGCTTTACCTTACCTATTCCTGCACTGTAGGGGGAGACAGAGCACAGCACACACTGTGCTTTCAATTTAGGTCAAATCAGTGTGACGAGCTCCCTGCAGTGCCGAATACGGTTTGGCTGAGGATCAGGGAGCTCAGTCTCAGCTGCTCTTGTCGCACCTCCTATCGAGGTATACAGGGGGCCCACAAGGGCACCCTTCAGCATGGGGCCCAGTTGCCATGGTGACCCTATACTTCCGCCACTGGGTGGGGAGATCTCAGCTTAGAGCGGCACTGGAAGTTTCATTTGGGTCCGCCTGCAGATGTGCACCATGCAGTGTAGTAGTGCTGCAGTGGCACAGAGCCTCATTTTACCTTTCTCCAAAAAAAAAGCCAAAAGATGCATACCATATGTGGCACTGGTCTTAGGATCCGACTTGAGACCCAGAGTCACAGGAAATGTGAAATGCCATGCATAGATCTATGAGAGCCATTCCAATTGACACTACCGAGGTTGATGCAACTTCAGAAAAAGGTTCCTGCACTACTTTAATGTGATTTTGATACAGCTTCAGTGCCAGAGAGAGTGTAAAAGTCGTATGAAAGTCGGACTCCAAAGTCACACTGAAAATCCAACAGATTTGGAGTTCGCCAATGTGATCCAAACCTTAATCATTGTTTAAATTAGGAACAAATCACTTAGTCCCTGACCAAAGTTTCCAGTTTCTGCTAGGCTGCGTTTGTAAGACTTATCAGATATGACTTGACTTGTTCTTTGAATAAGTCTACTCTGACTTTGGATACTGGTACTTAAAGTTGACTCCAGTTAAGACTTGGACTAATCTTGGTTTTTGCCTGCCTCTGGCCCTAAGATTTTGCCTTTACTGACCCTGTTCTACTCTGCAATTTGGCAATGGATATTGGCCCTTTATACACAAGCCAGCTGTCTTCATTTTGGCAATCCCCATAGCACAACATCTAACACCTGCAATGGCTCTGGAGAAGACATATCACTCTACAGTTGCAGCTTAGTGAGAGAAGTCCATCCCCTGCTGGTGAACAGGATATGCACCTAATTCAGTAACAATGTTTTTCACTGGTCTAGTACATGTTTTGCAGACTGTATCTCTTTGTTGAAAGGATAGTTGACAAATCAGAGTACAGGTAGAAGCCGCCAATATGTAGCCTGGGTTCAAGGTAAACTATCAGAAAAGTATGTGTCAGCAATGGTCTTTTTCAGAATAGCACTGATCTCTGCAGTATTTGTGAACGTACCAAAGGGGAACTCTGGCAGGTCAATAAAACCTTGTTTGCCACAGTCAGGTGTGTGATATGCAAGTGGTTGTGTCATCAGATGCGCTTTCACATTGGCAGCAGCCAAGCCTTCTTTCATGAGCTTCACGGTTTCAACACAGGTCATTGGGTCAAAATGGCAATTAACTCCAACAACAGAGGCACCTAGGAGTACAGAACAAAGACAAATATGAGTGGCCAGAAGGACAGAGCTAAGGAAATGGCAAGAACAGACATGTAAAATTTGTTTTAGCTAGCTTTTAATACATAATACAACAGTTAATAAAAAATAGCTGCAAGGACATTATAGAAACGACTAGTAAGAAAGGTGCATAGTCACAGTACCTCGTTATTATGCAGAGGTTTCCAATAGTCCAGGAAAACAAAGGTAGGGGGGGGGAAAGGGGGGGGTGGGGGGGGTTTTAATGTAGCGGCTGGATGTGTATGCATGGTATACACGGCAGGGCATATGTAGTTGTCAGGGCTGCCACCGAAGAGGCCTGAAGACAGGTCCAATAAAAGCTGGAGGAAAAAGACAAGGAGAGGGGCGCCTCTGAATATGTATCATATAGACATTTATTAATAAAAAACAATATCCACTCACATCTAGGCAAGAAGTGTTGCATCCAGGTGGATCTCAGCAGATGGAGGGCTGGTGGAACTGCAAGTCACAGGAGTTTTACCCAGAGGCTGTCGTCCTTCTCAAGTCCTGGAGAGAGGCAGATGGGTGCAGCAGGTGGGGTAGGTGTCCTTGCGGTGGTCCTCCAGTGGGGTGGTAGCGTCAATCCAGAGGGGAGAGTCAGATGGATATCGCTCCTTTCAATGTACAACAAGTGGGTTCCAGGTGGTACAGGGGGAGTGTTGGCAAAAATTCCATAAAAAGTCTCTATGGCAATTAGAGTAAATGCAGAAGGGAAAGGGGAGAAGGGATGGTTGGTGTGGAGACGTTTTGCGCCCTGTAGCCTGCTGTGTGGTGTGTGCAGCCCAGTTCTAGGACAGGATGGTGTTTCAGGCACGGCCGTGTCTCTGGTGCGGGAACGAGGCTTGCACCGCAAACAGTGCTAGGCGCCGGGGCGTGACGTCATATCTGTGCGACGCGTTTCCGAGCTTACAGCGCTATAGATGATCTGTATATGCCGCTATACTCCGGGACTTGAGAAGGACGACAGCCTCTGGGTAAAACTCCTGTGACTTGCAGTTCCACCAGCCCTCCATCTGCTGAGATCCACCTGGATGCAACACTTCTTGCCTAGATGTGAGTGGATATTGTTTTTATTAATAAATGTCTATATGATACATATTCAGAGGCGCCCCTCTCCTTGTCTTTTTCCTCCAGACATTATAGAAACGGAACACCAGGCTCCCTTAAAGAGCAAAAAATACAGGAATCAAGCAATATCAGAAAACTGAAGAAATAAATAATGAACTATAGTTCGTGGTTTAATTGCCTTCTCAGAGCATGGGTTTCATGATGCAGGATAGTTGGTTGATAAGTTTAAACCCTGTAAATGAGATTATTACAAGCTGACAAACATCTCCTACATCAGATGTCACTGAAGTAGTCTTGATTCTTGGCCTAGCAGTACTAATCGCCTAACACGGAAGAGGTCAGACTCCTTCTGGTTGATTTACTAAAGGCAAACAGGCTGTTCATTTTGAAAGAGAAGTTACACTTTGCCAGGTTTTTTTCTTTTCAGAGCTTGGTGCCAGTGGAGTGGTGAAATTTAACTGCAAAAATGACTGAAACACATGCAAGGAAAATTTTTTAATAAAATACATTTTTGCTTGCACGTGATTGGATGGTGGAAGTCAGCAGAGTGTATCCTCATTCAGCAAGCTCTAGGGAAAACTCCCTTTCAAAGTGAAGCATCTTTTTGTCATTGGTAAATCAACCCCATTGTGTCAATCAGTGCTTGGTTCCATACAATAACAGGATTGGATGCATGACCAAGTTGAACTATTTTCCAAAGGGAACCAAGGAGGATCATGAGCAAGATTAAAAATGTGGTATCAATGGCCGTAGTGGTGAGGTAGTGGTATCAAGACCCATTTTAGTCTGCCAGCTGAAAGGGTAAAACCATGTGGTTTCAGAACTATAATTTTGTCTCAAACTTACCAGCTTTTGCAAGTCTGACTGCACACTGTCCTGGGGACACCCCATTCATGTCTCCTTCTGGTCCGATACATAATGTAGCAGCCACTGGCTTTCCTGCTTCTTTCAGCACCTCCACAGCCCACACTGCCTCTTCCACATGCTCAAAGTACTAAAATTAAGAATGTGATAGATAGATATATTAAAATTAAAGTCCATTTAGAGAAAACAGGATGTCCTTCTACTGCCTGTCAACTGAATGTACCTTCCCATCCTGTGTGAATATCAAGCAATGTTAGCCCAGGTAGAGCTTATTAAAAAGGTCAGGTTAGCAATGAAGATCAAATCTGAGATGCAGGAAAAAGTTGCTTTCACAAGTTAAACTATTAGTTGCGAGTGAAACAAGTTACCCTTAGAAAAAGAGCATGACCAATCAGGATAATGATGGCTAGTGATGTTTGGTCATGCTCCTCCAGGTAGACGGCTTGCTGAAGAAAGAAATGGAATGCGTGTGATCAGGCAATGGAGGGGAATCTGGACAACTAAAGAGCCAAAGAGCAGTGAGACCAAGGCATGGCTCTATTCTAGGGGAGCACTGTTTAACACAGCACTCGGGCTGATCAGGCGATTACAAAGGCAGATCCACACTCTCTCATTCTGGTAAACTTGTTGAAACCTTTCAAAGTAGGTGCTACACCAGTACAGAAGTGAAGCAGTAATGCCGTGTACACGCGATCGGAATTTCGGCCAGCAAAGGACCGATGAAGGCTTTTGGTCGGAAAATGCGACCGTGTGTATGCTCCATCGGACTTTTGCTGGCCGAATTTCCACCAGCAAAATTTGAGAGCATGTTCTCAACTTTTCGGTCGGAAAAAGTTCAGAACGGAAATTTCTACGCATGCGTGGAAACAATTTGACGCATGCTCGGAACCATTGAACTTCATTTTCTCGGCTCATCGCAGTGTTGTACGTCACTGCGTTCTTGATGGTCGAAAGTTCAGCAAACTTGTGTGACCGTGTGTATGCAAGCCAAGCTTGAGTGGAATTCCGTTGGAAAAAACATCCAAGATTTTTCCGACGGAAAATCCGCTCGTGTGTACACGGCATTAGGGTAAATTTGCTAAAATCAGAGATAGAGATGGGAATGGCTTCAGTTTATGTACAATACTGAAACCTTACTTTAATGTAGGTGGAATCTGTTCCTACATAGAATGATCATTTGGGCAATGAGAAAACATATTTGATACTAGCTCTCCTCACCTCAGCAATGAGAAAATCAACATTTTTCTTAACAAAGACGTCAAGTTGTTTTCGGAATATTGCTTTGACTTCAGATTGACTCTTACAGCTGAGATACGATGGAGTTTGGCTGACCCCACCTGCCACCAGGGCATCACCTTCATTTGCCACATTCCGTGCTATGTCACAGGCAGCTTCATTGACCTTCTGGCCCTGCAAATAGAACAGAGGTGTCAGATAAGTTCAAATATACATTCATAGTTTGGAAATATTATACAGTTGGGCTCAGCAGGGCCAATTATGGCATGGTAGATACTTCATACATTTGTCTAAGCAATCTTGTTTTACACCAAGATGATGCAAATCTTGTCCTCAACACCTGGGAGCACAAATCAGAATTCTCCCAGGCTCTCCCCCAGCACCACTCGAGCCAAGGTCAACTTCTTGCAATGGACATTCTTTACATCCTGATGGTTTAAGCAGCCTCCACAACTCACCATACAGCCACAACTAATGCTTACCCAACACGTAATACTGTACGGTCTACTTTGGATCTACCAACTACTATATGGTGCAAAGGCATGCCTGATTGGATACTAATCGACTGGAAAGTTTAGGTCCTCATATTGCATAGTTTTAGTAGACCCAAAGGTGACTGTACACAGGTTGTAAAGTGTATAATGACCCTAACAGCTCCAACTCATGTACTCATGCAATAGATATAAATGGCACTGGAGGAGGTGGGTACTACCCCAATACACGTTAAATAAGTCCATATGCATTAAAGTTCATGGCTTTCATAGCAGATAGAGGTAGCAGCCCCACAGTGAAGAAAACTCAATCTGGAAAATTAACACAAGAGGGCGCCAACTATGTGCAGTATTAAACACATTCATTGAAAAGCGAGTGGGCTTTTTAATAAACATGTGTTAATACTGCACTTAGTTGGTGCCGCCTTGTGTTCCTTTTCCAACTCGCAATGGGGTTGATTTACTAAAACTGGAGAATGCAAAATCTGGTGCAGCCGAATAAGCTTCCAGGTTTATTTTTTACTAGCAGATTGGCTACCATGCACAGCTGCAACAGATTTTGCACTCTCCAGGTTTAGTACATAAACACCAGACTCGCCAAAGATTTCTCATGTCTCCCAGCTGCTCTCTTGGGTATCGGCTTGTAGAACCCTGCATCTGGCTGCATTCTTTTCACAAGTGCCAATCCCAGGACATACATTCTACCTACTTTTCCAGATCCCTGGGCAGAACCTTTTCTATACAGATGTAAACAACAAGTCATATTAATTTACAATTACAATGCACCACAAAAGAACAGACAGACACTCACTGAGATCTTCGCTGCTACGTAGTTGCCCCTGTTCTCCAGCTTGTCATCACTGGCATAGAAAGTAAAGGTCTGCATGACATTTGCCCCAGCTCGGAGGAACTCCCTATGTAGTTGTCGCACTGTGTAAGAGAGAGAAGTAATACAGGTAGAGTTAATGTGCTACAAGTTACAAAAAAACATTTTTATTATCAAAACACCTAGAAGCTAATTGGTCTGTCCACCCTAAACTAAAAAGTTTAATTTGGATAGATATGGGTAAAGTGCATTATACACACCCAACCGACACCTTCCTTCTTGTTTAAGAACAAGAGATTTTAATTAATGGAACGATTGTCGCAGTAGTCTGGACACAACACTGCTGTGCTGCAAAATATATTTTATTTGGTTCTCCTTGTTTGAGGAGAGCTGTACATTTCACAGTGTATGCGTGTGTGTGTGTGTATGTGCGCGTGTGCGCGTGTGTTCGGGGATCTCCTAATACGCTGTGACCATGCTCTTCAGGCTGCCTATGCAAAACACAAGTGGCTGTTTCAATACACATTATGCAGACATGGTCCACTGTTGTCCCCATCAGGAAATCCACCCTGTAGGCAGGAAATAAGTGCAAAGAGGCTGCATGAGACTAGCAGCACTGAGATGCACCAAAGGGTTTAAAAAAAAAAAAAAAAAGTAAAGCTAAAATTGTAATGTAGGCAACTGTTAATGATACACAGGGGTCCATTTATAAAATGTTTGTGCCTAAGATTTACAATCAAGATTCACACATCTTTCTAATAGACCTGGTAGTGTTTTAGAAATCAGAAATATTTAATTTCTAAGATGAATGATTTTTTAGAATGCCATTTATTTATCCCTGGAGCGTTTAGCATTTTAATATTTAGTAAAATAAAGGATTATATACCAATATTGTACTTTCTGCTTACTGTATGATCAAGCAAAGCTTTGGCCAATCACATTTTAAAAACTGATTTTTTTTTCTTTAATGAAAGTATTTTTTTTTTTTTTTAACAACCAAATTGTCTTATTGCTTATTTGACGATTCAGCCTCAAGTTTTATTCCGACAAATGATGCGTCATAGCAAGTCATTTTTATATGTTATTGCTTAAGCTAACCCATAGTGCTCTGGGAAACCATTTGTTGCGATTTATAGATATACAGTATATTATAAAACAGCTTCATTCAAAAAAAAAAAAAAGTGAACAAAGAAGTACGGTAGTTTAGATTGTTACTGTTCGCGTGACCACCATCGTATATTTGTGGTTAGACTAAAAGCTATTAACATGCAGCAACAGTTCTCCTTTGGTTATCCACAAAGTATAGCACACATCAGGCTTTTTAATAAAGCAGTGCAGAGAGCAAAGGCAGTGTAGACAATGTTGTAACCCATAGCAAAGAAGCAGATCAGCAACAGATTGGTTACTATAGTTTTAGTGATGTGATATATTGTAGGTTCAGTGACATAGATGGATAAATATACAATATGCATACCAGCCTCAGGATGTTCTACTGCAGCTTCTGGTGTCCAGGGCCCAGCTTTGACATAGCCTCTCTTCTCCAGGGCAAACACAAAGCCGCCATCTCCGATCACAACCTCTCCTGCATCCAGGCGCTCCAAAAGGCCCTGAGAACAGTTATGGCAATTAGGTATGAGCTGAATATTGTTACTCATCTGAGTATGTAGCAATGTGCTGATATAGATATAATATATCTCTCAACATTGGTCACCTTGTTGAGATTGCTGAAGAGAGCTACTGCCAGCTAGGGAACACACATGCCAGCTCCCTAGGGCAGTAACAGCCATTTGTGTGGGCAATGCCACCACAACACCTGTTCCAGCTTTACTGTAAGAAATGTCATTAGACAGTATAGTTCATCATCTTATCTTCCTAAAAGCTTAACTCTCCTGACAAACCAGGGAGGAATCAGTTGATAGGGGATATAATGGAAAAAAAAAAAAAAAAACTATAAATGGGGAAGACATATGAACAAGAGTCGGGTAAACTATGAATATGATCAATATATTACCCTTCATGTTATAATCCTAGAATTACAATTCTACTTGGCATTAGCAAAGAAGCCAGTCTCTTAGGGGGATAAGATTTCAATATACAAATACCATACTGGTGACCCAACAATAGGGATAAAACTTTTTCGCAAAAGGAAGTTTAACAAGACTCGTGGCCACGCCTTAAAATTTAGAAGAAAAGAGGTTTAACCTTAAACTACGTCTACACACATATTGTTCCCATCTCTGTATCATTCCTTTCTGGCTCCCACACTGGCCCGGGCAGTGTCCCCCCCTTTTTCCTTTGGGGTACTGTGAGGTCCTTTGAATCGTTCGATCACTTGTTGGTAAGCATTTTCTGTCATGGGTTTTGGGTTGTGTGCTGTTAGTGGCTCTTGATATACAATCCAATCTACATATTTTAATACCATTGTATATGGAATATGTTTGTTGTGTCTTCCTCTGTGGCAGAGTGATGAGGCAGACTCAGCACATATGCAAGTATCTATATCTGTATATTTATTACACATTTCTTTGCTTATTCAATTTTAGTGACTACATATAAATCTCTGGTGAAATATACTCCTAAAGAAGCGGTTATCCCGCGAAACATGTTGAGTTCGAACCAGCCTTGACCGTCTTTTTGCCTTTTCTCCCTATGTGGATAAATGAATATACGTCTCATTGTCTAGTTCCTTTATAGAGATCTATTTATGTAGTATATGTATTGTCTATACCTCGTTTAGAGGTCTCTTTCACAATTCCTGTTTTTTTGTATTTTTCTAAATAAATTGTTATACTTTTTTATTCATTGTCTATGCAAGTCCTTACCGTACCATGAAAGTCCACAGTTGCCTTAATCCATCATTCAATTTTTCTCAAATTCATAGGACGACAGTACTTTATAGTTTCTTTAATTTATAGTAGCATCAATTAAATTCACCTACTATGCAACTATGTAGGGGTGTCATAACTGAGCTCTACAAATGGTTGAGGTTCTCCACCTTGCCAGCCATTTCATGCCAGCCTATGCAGTTTCATTTCTGCCTGTCTGCACCACCTCATTCTATATAAATACAGTAGTCAGACTATTTTCTACACCAATGCTGTGTGGTGTTTGTGTGTCTAAAGGTTTTTTTTAACCACTTCAGCCCCCTTCCTGACCAGAGCACTTTTTGCTATTCGGCACTGCGTCATTTTAACCGACAATTGCGCTGTCATTCCCACAAACCGCTTTCTTTTGATGGTATTTGATCACCCCTGCGGTTTTTATTTTTTGCGCTATAAACAAACAAAAAAAAGTAAAAAATAAAAATAAAATAAAAAACGCATTATTTTTTACATTTTGCTATAATAAATATCCCCCAAAAATATATAAAAAAAACGTTTTTTTTCCTTTTAGGCCGATATATATTCTTGGTAAAAAAAAAAAAAAAATCGCAACTAGTAATGGCGGCGATCAGCGATTTTTATCATGACTGCAACATTATGGCGGACACGGACATTTTTGACACATTTTTGGGACCATTTTTCATTTATACAGCAATCGGTGCTATACAAATACACTGCTTCCTGTGTAAATGACACTGGCAGTGAAGGGTTTAACCACTAGTTGGCAGTGTAGGGGTTAAGTGTGTCCAATAGGTTTATAACACATTTCACACAAATACATGGGAAAAAAAGCTTGAAATAAAGTACTGTATACAGTAAAGTACACAAACACTTGTAGAGGATGTACGCATAAGAATGTATGCCAGAAATGTGAACTCACACGATTGGACAAACACACGTACATATCTTTGAAAGTTCGCAACTTTAAAGTTCATATGTAGGGGACTAACTGTACAGTAACTCATCAAGGAATCAAAAAATATGAATGGAAGCCAAAATTTGGCTAAATTCTATGCTTTATTGCACTTCAGACATCAATCATTGACCTACTAAATAAGTCATTTCAGAATTGTATGTACTATTAAGGGCTGAGTTGGGGTTCATCTTTGGTAGATTTGGCAGAGAGGGCAGGAATACCGATCCTTAGATTCAGTGACCTGAAGTGTTGATGCAGCATATAGTTTATTCACTCCAGCCCTGAAGTTGGCAAGCTCAGTCTTCCCGCATTAAGAAGAGCGAAAGAATGGCATTCAAGATTTTTTTTTTTTAGGTACTTATGTAGCACCATCAATTTATGCAGCACTTTTACATATTTATATTATACATTCAGTCTCTACCTTCAAGGAACTTACAATCCAAGGTCCCTAAGGCTAGGTTCACACTAGTGCGAATTGGATGAGGGTTTCTTCGCATCCAATTTGCACAGCAACAGATTGTGACCGGCTCAATGGAGGCAGTTCACATATCTCTGCAGCGGCTCCTATGCGATTTGCACAGGAGCCCTGTGCGTCTTTTGGTCCATTTCAGGTCCAACTTCAGCCCAAAATTCGGACCTGAAATGGTGAACGAGCACGCACTGGACTGCAAGCCTCTGCGTGCTCATATGTGAACCCAGCCTAACTCACATTCATACATACACATACTGGGGCCAGTTTAGACAGGAGCCAATAAACCTACCAGCATGTCTTTGGAATGTGGGAGAAAACTGGAGTTCCCAGAGGAAACACACAGGCACAGGAAGAATACACTTTAGCGCTCCTGTGAGCCACATGAGAAGTATGGCCAAAAGAGCTTTGGCCATACCTCTCTTTTAAAACATTGCAATCTTCATGGCTTTACCACTTAAAGCTTTTGTTAACCCCCCCCCCCCCCCCCCCCCCCCCCAAAAAAAAGAAATTTAAAAAAATGGATCCTGTCCCTTTAAAGCATGTTATACAGCACAGTGCTTGTGCCATGTCATTTGGCCCTCTCTATCACCTGAAATACCGGGCTATACCCTCCCCTCTGTAAACTGACCATGATAAATCAGGGCTGCTAAAACCCTGACACCGTGGTCCCTTTACGTGCCTCCGTCATCCGCAGCCCTCCTGTCCTGCCTGTCTGCCCCGTGTTAGTGCCAGCCCCCTCCGTTCCTGCTGCTCTCCTAACGTTATACAAGCCCCTCTGTGTTCTAATAACAAGTGCTCCTGTCTGTGCTTTATTAAAAAAGAGGCATTTTTTTTTTTTAATAAAGCACGCAGAGACAGGAGCACTTGTTAGAACACAGAGGGGTTTATATAAAGTTATGGAAGTGGGTTAACCAGCACTTTAATCTGTATCAAATATGTAACTGCAACATTGTTGCCTTTATTGATAAACATACTCCTTTGTGGAATGAAAACTGACAGATTTAAAAATAAGTGAATTTCAAAAGGAAACAACCAGAGTCACATCACATGGTGTCACTACAATACATCGCAGTCCAGATTTTACAAGTGGCATCAATTCTACACCAGTGCCATCATAGAAACACTATTTACATGACTTCACTAAACCCAGGACCCTGCATTCACTATATCTGATCTCCCACAGAACATGGAAATTCAATTATTTTAGTAAATATAAATTGCTAAATAGCTTTTCTAATCAGCAGTATATAGCAGTCTTGTGACTTCTATCAGTGTCTGGCTGAGCACTGGTTAACCTCCCTGGCGGTATGATTCTGGCTGGAATTTAGTGCTGAAAGCGGTACAATTATTTTGCATGGAAATTTGGCGTTTTTATATTGTAGGCATGCAATTCTTATGAATAACTCACTTAAATCTGTCCGAACCAGAGTCTAGTAGACATCCCGGGTATGATAAAGTTTGAAACACAAAATAATAAATTATAATATAATAAAAATATATATAAAAATGATTCAATAATGTAATCAAATCAAAAACACTGAAATTTGCTCAGTTGCAGAATAGTCGCTGTCATTAAATTTATTGTTTGATGATAAATTGTGATTTTATTTTTTTATCTGTGTTTTCTAGCTGTCTAAAACCACTTTTGACATAAAGGGACACTTTTTGGTTGCTATGGACAATCTCCAGTTTCCAGGCAGAAAAAAAATCTTTTTATTATATAAAATGACATGCAGGGCACTGGGCAGACCACTAGGGACAAAGGGGATGTGTATTTTTGTATACAGTACTGTAATCTGTAAGATTACAGTATTGTATATGTGTTGTGTTTTTAAACTTTTTTGAATTTGGCGCCGATCTCCGCTCCCGTGTGTCGTAACGTCACAGGGAACGGAGATCGGCGGCACCCGGCACTGTGTGAATCGAGCGAGCTGACGGCTCACTCACACAGCGGGGAGACATCGCAGGATCCAGGGGAAAAGGTAAGTAACTTCCCCCCTGCATCCCGCAACGCAAGCCCGAGTCTGGCTCGGGGTTACCGCTCCCAGCACAAAAAGCTGGACCCGAGCCAGACTCGGGGTTACCGCCAAGGAGGTTAAGGCCTCATGCACACTGGATGTTTGTACAGCTGCCGTTTTTGGCTTCAGATGTTTTTTTCTACAGCCAATAAACCCCCCAGCATGTTATCCTATGTGTCCATGCACACATAGGCTGTTATTTGGCAGGGGTGTTTTTTGACTGGAAAAACCCCCAGAACTAGTGGGTTTTTAGGTCTGATGCACAATGGATGTTATAAAAACGCCAGTAGCGTTAGCTGTAGAATGAGTCTTGCAGCGTTTTTGCAGTAGCTGTAGAATGAGTTTGTCAGCTTTTTAGCTGTAATGTGTAGCTTTTTTTTTTAGCAAACTATACTCTTACAAAAGCTTATGGCTCAAAAACGCTGACTAGCTGATGTCACGAGGGGGCGGGGGCTCAGGATGATATAAATGGATGGGCACGCCCCATGGCTATGAGTGGAGCTGGCACAAAAATGGGAGACAGCAGCAACGGAAGAAGACCGGAGACTGGAGGAAATTTTTTTAATAAAGGACTCATTCTACAGCTTTCTACAGTTGATTGGCCCTGTGCTGATCACATGCACCCTACCAAAAAAAAAAAAAATCTAGCAATACACACTAAACTGAGCATGTGCAGAGTGACTCCATACCGAGTGTTATTAGAAAATGATTAGGGGACAGCAGACGAAGGGAAGGATCAGAGAAGACAGGCTAAAACAGCCTTTTTACACAGAGGATTAACCCCTGAGGTTCCACAGTGAGTATAACAAGCATGCATATACAGACTGATTTTTCTGTTATGGGTATAGTAACACTTTAAAAGGAGTTGTAACGGCAGAACGTTTTTTTTATCTTAATGCATTCTACACCTTGTGTGTAGCAGCCTCGCCAGCACCCCCTAATACTTACCTGGGCCCCATCTCTTTCCAGCAACGTTCACGAGTGTCCAAGCCATCCAGCACACGCCCTTCCGATTCCCTGAGGCACAGCAGCGGTGCCATTGGCTCCCGCAGCTGTCAAAGTCAGTCAATCAGGGGAGAGGGGGGTGGGGCCAGGTCAGAGCTCCCTGTCTGAATGGACACAGAGCTGTGACTTGGCTCCAGTGCCCCCATAGGAAGCTGATAATTCTGGGGGCAGTCCATAGAAGGGAGGGGCCAAGAGCACAGAAGAGACCAAAGAAGAGGAGAATCCGGGCTGCTCTGTGCAAAACCAACTGCACAGAGGTGGCAAGTATAACATGTTTGTGTATTCGTTTTTTTTTTTTTCCAAGCGAGACTTTACAATCACTTTAAGTACATCAATCCATAGCTGTAAAGCAATTTAATATGATTTTAAAATTTGAGACCTGATAGAACACGTAAGCTAAGTCAATGGGAAAACCAGGGACATCTTCAGAATTTGACTGCCCTTGGAAATCACTCTTCAATGCTTATCGTCACTTGTCCTACTATAGATGAACTACAGACTCCAACATATCATGGCAGAAGACATTGTTGTGGTTTTCCTTCACTGTGGCTGAACTACAAACCACAACATTTAAAGCGCAACTCCACTTTTGTTGAAAAAAAAAAAACGAACAATGTACATTGCAGGGATTTTAACAAACTTTGTTGCAGGCTCCACCTTTTGTTATTCTGAAGAAGTCACTGTTCATTTCTCTGTGCCGAGTGTCGAGAGTCCAATGGGAGTGGTTTCATAATCATCAACCAGCTGCTGCAGAATCAAGGCTCTAATGAGGAAAATTGCTGGGTCTGCAATCCTTAAAGCGGAAGTCCCGCAAATTTTTTTTTTTTTTTTTTATAAAATATGTAGCCGCTGACTTTTAAAATAAGGACACTTACCTGTCCCAGGGTCCACCAATGTCAGCGCCCGAGGCCGAACCGCCCCTCGGATGCTGCCACCGCCATCTTTGATAAGGGAATCAGAAAATTAAGCCTTTGCGGCTTCAATTCCCGGTTCCCTACTGCCCATGCGTGAGTCACGCTACGCAATCTGAATGGTCCCTGCTGTCTCTGCGACCCGTGTCCCAGCAGACAGCGCGGCGGGATGGGAAGAGGCGTAGACTCCCATGGGAGTCTATTCCCGGAAGTGGATGCAAATACGATCTTAGACAGGGTTCCGAAAAGAGGAAGTTAAATTTTTGTGTGAACCTCTGCTTTAAGACCCCTTTCACACTGGGGAGTGGGCACTGTCGTAGTTTTTGCGGGGGTTCTCGGCTGCTAGCGAGGTGGTTTTAACCCCCACTAGTGGCCGAAAAAGGGTTAAAACAACCCGCAAATCGCCGCTGCGCTTTGCCGGCGGTTCTGTATTGGTGCTCATTCATTTCAATGGGCAGGAGCGGTGTATACACCGCTCCAAAGATTTTTTAGTGTCCTGCCAGTGCACCACTCCAGTGTGAAAGCACTCAGGCTTTCACACTGGAGAGACAGGAGCGGCTCTTTACAGGCTCTATGAAGGCGCTATTTTTAGCGCTGTATCGCCTGTAAAGCGATTCAGCGTTAATGGGGTCTTAGACATTATTTCCTATTGGGAGGATCTTACCAAAGATAAAAAATTTTGTTGCAAGGGATGACAAAAATCTGACTTGCATCTTAGTGCAGACTTCTGGGAAAATCAGTGAGCCAATCAAAATTGAAAAGGAAATTATGTTTCTGGGGAGCGTTTTGTACACATTGTTTTGCATTGCACTTTACAGAAAATTCAAGAGTTGCTGATTGAAAAGGAAAAGGTAATTTTTATTAACATTCAATTACAATACGACTTGTGTCGCAATTGTATATGCTATAATTTTTCTTTTTTTTTTTTTTATTTGCTATTTTTTTTCCCCATGAAAGTGGAGTTAGCCTTTAAAGTTAGATATTGGGGTTGATTTACTAAAACTGGAGAGTGAAAAATCTGGTGCAGTTGTGCATGGAAGCCAATCAGCTTCTAACTTCAGCTTGTTCAATTAAGCTTTGACAACAAACCTGGAAACGGATTGGTTTCTATGCAGAGCTGCACCACATTACGGCAGGATTTACACCTATGCATTTTTAGTGCATTTTACAGATTTGCACCACAGTCCATCTAACATGGTTTCCAATGGAACACGTGCTGTAATGCAAATCTGCAAAAAGCACAAAAAAAAAAAAAAAAAAAATGCATAGATGTGAATCCAGCCTTAGCACTTCCCAGTTTTAGTATATCTCCACCATTGTCTTTTTTCCCCCCTCCCCAGCAGATGAACTACAAACCCCAACATGTCATGGCAGATAATGTTATCACTTTGTCGCCCCCTCCCCAGAAGATAAACGACAAACCCCATATGTCATGGCGAGAGATATTTTCACTGTCTTTCCCCCAAGAAGATGAACTTCCAATCTCAAAATGCTATAGCAGAAAATATTGTCTCCCTGTCCCTCTGCTGTGTATGAACTACGAACACCAACATGCCATGGCAGATTTTGTCAATGTGTGCCCTTCTGTAGAAGAACTACAAACTCCAACATGTCAAGGCAGAAGTTATTGTCACTTGGTGTACCCCCATTCCTCTAGAAGATGAACTTCAAACCCCAATAGGTCATGACAAAAGATAGTCAAATTTGACCCCCCAGAAGATAAACCCCATCATGTCATGGCAAGAGATCACTGTGCTCCCCTTCTTCCTCCAAAAAGATGAACTTCACACCCCAAAAACGTCATGGCAGAAGACAATGTCCCTGCGTTTCCCTTTGAACTACAAACCCCAACATGCTATTGTAGAAGATATGATCACTGTGTTCCCTACTGTAGATGAACCCCATACTATACCATGTCTTGGCAGAAGATGTCACTTTGTCTCCTTCCTCCCAAGATAAACTACTGACCCCATCATTTAAAGGTAGAAAATATTGTCACTCGTCCACCTCCCCAGAAGATGAACCACAAATTCCAACATGTCATGGCAGAAGATAATGTCACTGTGTGCCCTACTGCAGATGAACTACAAACCCCAACATGCTATTGTGGAAGATATGGTCACTGTGTTCCCTACTGTAGATGAACCCCATACTATAACATGTCTTGGCAGAAGATGTCACTTTGTCTCCTTCCTCCCAAGATAAACTACTGACCCCATCATTTAAAGGTAGAAGATATTGTCACTTGTCCACCTCCCCAGAAGATGAACCACAAACTCCAGCATGTCATGGCAGAAGATAATGTCACTGTGTTCCCTACTGCAGATGAACCACAAACCCCAACATGTAATGGCAGAAGACAGGGCTTGCTGAGACTTGTGGTGCTCTGCACTGTCTATAGAAGGAGGTCACTTACCCTCTTAGTTCCAGGTGGTGCCATGCTTGCGATGTCTCAGAAGCTCTGCCCAGCCTGCGGGTGTCTCTTATATAAAAATGAGAATAGGGTGTGCCAGAATCAAACCATTTCCCTCCCTCTGATTGGTAGGATCCTCTGACGCCCTCTCCTGTTATTTTATACAGCTCAGCATTGCCAAGGACCGCTAAATACACAGATCGGACAGTTATCTGCTGTGCAAACAGGGATGCCCTTTAGCAGATGTTAACCTGTTCCTGGCAGACCTGTACAGTACACTGACCCCAGCCTCTCCCCAGTGCCCCCCTCTGATGATGATTGGGGGGGGGGGGAGCAGTCAGGAGTGACCCCTATAATCCCAACATAGGGGAAAAGAATTGGCATACATCTGCACAAGTCCAATGCAAATCTACAGTCATAGCCTGCTGGGTGTAAGCCAAGAACTGAGCTGGTTGAAATGTTTACTGATCGGTATAGTCAATGAGTAGACATGTGAGTGTGCTCGGGCTGTACAAGGTTCTGCAGCAGGGGAGGGAGACGAGTTGGAGGAGTCGGGTCTGACTGTGGAGGAGTTGGAGGAGTCGGGTCTGACTGTGGAGGAGTTGGAGGAGTCGGGTCTGACTGTGGAGGAGTTGGAGGAGTCGGTCTGACTGTGGAGGAGTTGGAGGAGTCGGGTCTGACTGTGGAGGAGTTGGAGGAGTCGGGTCTGACTGTGGAGGAGTTGGAGGAGTCGGGTCTGACTGTGGAGGAGTTGGAGGAGTGGAGGAGTCGGGTCTGACTGTGGAGGAGTCGGTCTGACTGTGGAGGAGTTGGAGGAGTGGAGGAGTCGGGTCTGACTGTGGACGAGTTGGAGGAGTCGGGTCTGACTGTGGAGGAGTTGGAGGAGTCGGGTCTGACTGTGGAGGAGTTGGAGGAGTCGGGTCTGACTGTGGACGAGTTGGAGGAGTCGGGTCTGACTGTGGAGGAGTTGGAGGAGTCGGTCTGACTGTGGAGGAGTCGGGTCTGGCAGAGGAGGAGGCGGGTCCTGGCTCCCATATTTCTGTGATCTGCAGGCTGTGTATGATCCATCAGAGTCAGCTCTGTCCAGCATGATGAGGCGCAGCCTGACCTACCTACTGCACAACAGGGGCCACATACTGCCCCCCAGGGACAGGCTACACACTGCCACCTGCTGCCTGCAGGAGTCCAGGAGATCTACCACCACTGACAGGTAAGTGATAGGAATAAAACTCCAAAATCTCCAGGCTTCCCTCATCTCAATGCTGGGGTTGGTTGCTTTGTCTCTGGATTGGTTTTCCCTCTGTTTTCACCTGATGATCTGTCCTGCAACACGCCTATTATGCCCCGTACACACGGTCGGAAATTCCAACCACAAAATCCGTAGGATTTTCTCCGACGGATTTTCTCCAACACTGGTGTTGCATACACACGGTCGGACAAAGTTGTCGGAAAATCCGATCATTCTGAACGTGGTGACGTTCGTTGCGTACGACGGAACTACGTAGAGGCTAGTAGCCAATAGGTTTGGTCTCCTAATGTGATCTGAGCATGCGTGGCACGTCAGAATTCTCTACACACGAAAAAGTCTGATCGAAATTTGAGAGCAGGATCTCAATTTTTTTCCATCGGAAATTCAGACGGAAAAAGTCAGATGGAGCCCACACACGGTCGGATTTTCTGACAACATGGTCCCATCGGACATTTTCCGTCGGAATTTCCGACCGTGTGTACGGGGCATTAGAGTGCCTCCACTCTGGATGAAGGAGCAACAGAGACACCTATGAACAGCAGTAAGGATGAGCTCAGGCGTGTTCGCATGGTCCACGTGTAGAGCCCGACAGGAAGTCGGCGCAGCGCTGCGCTAATCACAGACAGTGAGACATTGCCCCGATGCACGGCTGCAGAGAACGGGCATTGTCTCACTGCCTGTGAGTAGCGCAGCACTGTGCCGACTTCCTGGCGGGCTCTACAGGTGGACCATGCGAACACGCCTGAGCTCATACTTGAACAGCAGCATTGTCAGTCTGGACGGAGAGGAGTGTTAGATGTACTAGCAGATTTAGATACACGAACAAATTGAAGCCACATTCCAGCTAAGACTCTATAAGTAGTTACAGAAAATCGTTTTTTCCCTTTTGAGATAAAGGTTTTACATAATTAAAAGATGATCACTGTAAACACCCCTGTCAGTGGTAAATGGTTTGACTCAACCTAGCTGTTTGCCAGTTTGTCGGTTGGTCCTGCACTTACCCCATCTGGGCGGGTGGTGGGCAGTGACTCCATGTCTTCTCCTCCATTGGTGGCTTCCAGCGTGTGGCTCCTCTCCTCCTCCTAGGCGTCCAGTAGTATCACCTGAACTTTCAGCCAATCGGGTAACGGGTTTCTCAATACCAGCTTCCTGATTGGGTGGAAGGAGGATCAGAGTTACAAGAGCGAATATTCATTCACTCTTGTAACACACCTGGGTGGGCTTCGAGCGCATTCTCTGTACACCGAGCCCACTCTATTTTGAAGCCTATTAGAGCCTCTGGTTCTAATCAGGTTCTTCAAAAAAACATTTACCCCACATTGGAATTCATGCATCTGGCATCCTAAAAGGGGGCGGTGCCCCTGTACTCTTAATGAAAGGGCCGCCCCTGCTGCAGCTGCTAAACTGACATTTTGGGGCAGATGGGCTTTTTTTTTAGCAGCCCCTGAACTCTCCTCTATGTTATCTTATGTGTATATGTACACTTAGTTGTTTATAGTGGTCTAGAGCAGCCTTTTTCAACCAGGGTGCCTTCAGGTGTTTTCAGGGGTGCCCTTTGCAAAATGCCTAGAAATTGCCCAAATATTGTATACAAGCCAGCCGGTGGATCGAGCCTGCCTATAAGTTACATAAAGCCACAGGTTTTCACTGTGCACCTTTAGGGCTAATTTACACTTGCTTCAAAACATGGCTTCGGACATGCTTTGTTAAAGCTCTCTGAATGCCAGTCAAATCCCCTGTCACTAAATAAAATGGTAAGCTGTAGTTCTGTTTACACCCTGCTTTTGCTTGGTGCTTCGATGAGGCTTCGGTGGAGCTTGGATGAACCTGTGGTGGGGCTTTGGTGAGGCTTCAGTGAGGCTTCAAGCGACCTTTGCCATAGACTTCTATGGAGGCAAGAATAATGTACAAGTGAATGTGAGAGATGACATCACTAAGGGAGCTAGGGAGGAGGTGGAATCCTTATGGGTAAAGCTTCAAAGGGATGAAGCTAAGGGGAAAATAATACTGGGAGTATGCTATAGGCCCCCTAACCTGAGGGAGGAGGGGAGACGGACCTCCTATCACAATTTGGATTAGCAGTAAGGATGGGAAGTGTTATCATAATGGGGGATTTTAATTATCCAGACATAGACTGGGCGGAGGGAACCACGCATTCGTCTAAGGCTCACCAGTTCCTAAATGTCTTGCAGGACAATTTCATGGGTCAGTTGGTAGACGCACCAACTAGAAATAAAGCGTTACTGGATCTACTGATTACCAACAATACAGACCTGATCACGGATGTGGAAATACAGGGCAAAACATAAGGGGAATACAAAGACACTGAATTTCAAAAGAGCCAACTTCCCTAAACTGCGAACCTTGCTAGAAGGCATGAATTGGGATAAAATCTTAGGAACAAACAACACGTAGGAGAGATGGGTTCGCTTTAAGTGCATATTAAATAAGGGCATTAGCCAATGCATCTCATTGGGTAATACATTTAAAAGAGTGAACAAAAGTCCTGGATGGCTTAACTCCAATGTAAAAATGCATATAAATGCAAAGAAGAAGGCCTTCAAAAAATACATGGTTGAGGGATCATCATCAGCATTTAGACTTTATAAAGAATGCAACAAGAAATGTAAGGGTGCAATTAGGGTGGCTAAGATAGAACACAAAAGACAAATAGCGTAGGAGAGCAAAAAAAAAATCACAAGAAATATGTAAGTATGTAAATAGTAAAAAAGGAGGACAGACCATGTTGGCCCCATAAAGAATGAGGAAGGTTCACTCTATTAGGGACTCCCAAGGCTTTAAACATTGCTCGAATTAAGCCATTGCCAAACAATTTGAAGAATACTACAAAGCCCTTTACAACCTTAGAGACCCCAATGAATCTACCTCCGTGACGAAAACCAGGACACAACTTATACTGACTTCTTGGCTCGCTTTGGATTCCCCCGAATTCGGAGTCGGAGGCCTTGGAACTTGAGGCACCTATTTCGTGTACTGAATTCGAAAGATCGGTGAAGGAAATGAAACCAGGGAAAAATCCCAGCCCGGATGGCCTCACTCTCCAATATTATTGCACATTCTCGGATATATTAAAACCAAGATTTATATCGGCTTTCTGCTCGCTTGCCTCCCCCCCCCCCCCCCCGTTCTACCTATCTTTTGGAAGCACATATTACTGTGATCTGGAAGGAAGGGAAGGACATCTCCCAAGTCTCCAACTACCGCCCCATCTCCCTTGCCAAGATTTTAGTCAACCTTCTGCTCCCTCTCTTGCAATCCCTTATATCTCTGGACCAAGTAGGTTTCATTCCGGGGCGAGAGGCATGGGATAACACCGTGAAAGCCCTGAATATCCATCACTGGCTCACTCGTTGAACGAGGAGAATGCGTTCGACAGAGTGGCCTGGGACTACCTGGAAGCAACTCTCAAGAGCATTGGACTGCTGCCAGGGATGCTCGGCAGCATACTGCCTCTTTACTCAACCACGCAAGCCAGGGTTAGAGTCAATGGCCACCTGTCGGATGCCTTCTGTCTGTCCAATGGGGCGAGACAGGGATGCCCCCTGTCTCCCCTACTTTTCATCCTTTCACTCGAGCCATTCCTAAACAAATTGCGCTCAAACCCCGATATTCATGGGATATCAATTCATGGTTCATCCTACAAAGTAGCGACCTTTGCCGATGATCTTCTGCTATTCTTATCCCAACTGCACATATCCCTCCCAAATCTACTCAAGGAAATTAAATCTTTCAAAAATGTGTCCAACCTAAAAATCAACTATTCCAAATCTCAAGCTTTAACTATCTCCCTCCCTAATGATGAAGTCGAGCAATGCCAGGCCAACTTTCCTTTTCAGTGGAACCCAGACGCCCTAACCTACCTAGGCATCAAAATCCCCTCTAAACTCTCTGATCTCTATTGCAGAAACCATTTAAATGTACTGGAAGACATTTGTAAGGAGATGCAACAGTGACAGTCTCTAAACATATCATGGTTCGGGAAGGCGGCTTTAATTAAAATATCACTCCTCCCTCGTATCCTTTACATCTTACAAGCTATTCCTATCTGGGTCCCTCCAACTTTTTTTTCTCTATATAAGAAGGAAAGCACACAATTTATTTGGGGCAAGAAGCACCCCAGAATTAAATATGCACGTCTAAAGGCCCCAAAACACAAAGGAGGGCTAGGCTTCCCGGATCTTCAAGATTACTATACGGCCTGCCTCCTAGCCAGAATTGTTGACTGGAACGTTCACGGGCCCATCAAAGCGGTGGTTGCTCTTGAAGGTTCCTAAACCTCCCCTACCCTTACACCTCCTACCCTGGCTCCAACCAGAGGAGGTACCCACTAATGCTAAAGGGCACCCACTCATCAGGCCCCCAATCCAAGCGTATCACCGTTGGTGTGAAAACCTACATAGAGGATCAAAGAGGGGCCCACTTACACCCCTCCGCTTCAACCTTGCCTTCCCCCCAGGCATGCCACACTCTTTCCTGCGACTAGGCTGCCCAAATCGGGATGTTCGGGCCCAACATTTCTTCCTCGAGGAAAAATTACTATCACAAGAAGCTATCAATGCTTTGATGAGCCCATATACAATACCTTTCTAGTCATATCTTCAAATCAGACATTTTCTCACCTCACAAACCGATCCCACTATCTGGGGTAGACCTCTAAATCCGATGGAGCTTACTTGCACCCACTCTCAAGCACAACGTCGGATGATCTCATTTTTTTTACAAGGCACTGCTGGACTCGATACCCACCTCCACTACCCCATTCTACCAGACCTGGACCCGAGAGTTAAATTTGACGCCCACTGAAACAGAATGGGAGAATATATGCACCTTTGTACACAAAGGCTCACTTAATGTACCAATTCAAGAAAACGGATACAAAATTCTTTCTTGGTGGTACCAAACTCCATCCAGACGCCACAAGTTCTATCCCAATGTCTCCAATCTTTGCTGGAGATGTGGAATAGAGGTTGGCACTATGCTTCAAGTGTGGCAGTCCTGTCCCATCCTTCAGCCCTTTTGGAAACAAGTACACAAAATCATTTGCCAAGTGACCTCCTATAATTTGGATTACTCCCTGGCGCAATTCCTTTTGCATCACACCTCCCTGCCGAAACGAATATACAACAAATCGCTGGCGATGTGCATTGTGAACGCTGCTAAGTTATGTATTCCACGCCATTGGTGGTCGATAACTGCACCAACAATTTGTGAATTATATAGGAACAAGGGGCGGGGTCACCGACTCATGTCACATGGTGACCCGCCCCTTATGATGTCACAGTCCCAGCATCCCCCGGGACTGTGACATCATAAGGGGGCGGGGTCGCCATGTGACATGAGTCGGTGTTGTGTTGTGTTTTTTATGTACACTTTTTTCCCCAGGTGAATGGGTAGGGGTACATGGTACCCCATACTCATTCACATAGGATGGGGGGCCGGAATCTGGGGGCCCCCTTGTTAAAGGGGGCTCCCGGATTCCGATAAGCCCCCTGCCCGCAGACCCCAACAACCAAAGGCCAGGGTTGTCGGGAAGAGACAAGGTGCTTTGGGGTGGGGAGGCTGCAGGGCCCCCTCTTCCCCAAAGCACCCCCCCCCCCCCATGTTGAGGGCACGCGGCCTGGTTCGGCTCAGGAGGGGGGGGCGTTCGCTCGTCCCCACCCCCTTTCCTGACCGGCTAGGCTGCGTGCTCGGATAAGGGTCTGATATGGATTTGGGGGGGACCCCCATGCCGTTTTTTTGGCGTAGGGATTCCCCTTTAAATCCATACCAGGCGACGGGGCTAGCAAGGTGCCAATGCGGCGGCATTGACTTCCTTTGCTAGTCCAGTCTACTCCGTGTGTGGGCAAGTCCATTCATTTCAAAAGTCCGGCGGACCTCCGCCAAAACTCCGGCGGATAGTCCGCCGGAAAAGTCCGGGCGTGTGTCGACAAGTCCGCACATTTGGAGAGTCCGCCGGATTAAGTCCGCCGAATAGTCCGATCGTGTGTACACGGCACACCCGAGTTCATTCCTTTGATAAGTAGAAACATTGTATCTCTTTGCTTCTTTTATCAGCCAGGTTCTCAGACTTGGCAGGCTGACAGGGAGACTTCAGGCGACTTGCATTGACTTCTAGTACAGAAGTCATTTGCAAGTCGTGCTGAGTCGCCCCGCAAGTCAGATCGCCCATGTGTCAACTGGCTAGTGCATAAATGAATGGAGTCCAGTAGCGACAAACTCCGGTCTTCACACAATTTTATATGATCCCTTTTATACTGGAGCCGCCCGCGGCACTTTACCGCTATTTAAGCGTTTGTTTTTATTGCGGCCGCTGGGAGGGGGGGTGCTTTTAACCCCAAAAAGCGCAGCCACACGGCACTTCGGAAATTGATTGCAATGATCGCTCCCAAAATGCTGCTGCCCGCAAGAGCACTGCCCGGGTGTGAAGCACTCATTGCAATGAATGGGAGGCAGTTTTCTGGCGCTATTTCTAGCGCTAAATCGGCTGAAAACTGCCTCAGTGTAAAAGGGGTTTATGTCTTTGGAGCCTCAGCAACATCAGGAGCATTTCCCCACACATGCTCATGATGGGATCCATAGTGTAAACACAGAAGACAGCTATCTACAAGCACATTGCTCTCTCACAAAATGGCTGAAATAGTTAATAATTTACTTGTTTTTCAAGCATTGTGGGCATTTGGGGGGGTCTCCTAAGGTTATCTTTAACCTGTTTGCCGCCGGGTCCGTACGTGGTACTGCCTGCCAGGTGAGAACATTCATGCAGCGGTGCTGCCACCTGATTGCTCTCACACACCCCCGGTATCGACCCCCCCGCCATCTCACTGTGCTTACCGGTCTCCGTTTGCCCATCGGCGGGCATGGGAGATCCATGGCGGGTGCCGGCGGCTGGAGGGGAAGGAGAAGATGGAGCATTGTCTGATGGAGCATACTAACGGTCAGATTTTAGGCAAACAGTCTGTCATCACACAATTCCAAAATCCGATCATGTGTACGAGGCTTTAGTCTGTAGGGTTTAATATTGAGTTGGCCCACCCTTTGCAGCTATAACAGCTTCAACTCTTCTGGGAAGGCTGTCCACAAGGTTTAGGAGTGTGTCTATGGGAATGTTTGACCATTCTTCCAGAAGCGTATTTGTGAGGACAGAAAGGCCTGGCTCCCACTCTCAGCTCTAATTCATCCCAAAGGTGTTCTGTCGGGTTGAGGTCAGGACTCTGTGCAGGCCAGTCAAGTTCCTCCACCCCAAACTTGCTCATCCATGTCTTTATAGACCCTGATTTGTGTATAATATAGTGTATACTGGTTGCAGATTTCTGTTATAATTTAACAGTCCTTGGCCATATTGGTCATGTTTACATCCTCTGACATTAACTGACCTAGCTAGATATATGTCACAATTTCTACATATTGGTTCAAAACATCAACTGTCTGTTGGACTTTCAACTTACTAAAGTTGTTGTGCTTTTTTAAGGAAAGTTTCCCGCACATTTTTATAAGTAATTTTTAACGAAGATATTTTTAAGATACAAGATCAATCTATACGACACAGTCTATATATGCGAAACTTGTTCACGGAGACGGGTGATCATACTTAATAGTCACATTTATTGGTTGACAGAAAACAAATATTTACATGAAATTAAAATACAGATTGCATTATTTGAACATTTGACAATTGATGGAAATACCCTCAAAATGGGCGTAGTACCTTGGACACAATATCACCATGATAACTTCTTCAGTAGAATCAATAACCTTATACTTGACAATTTAACAGAATGTCTGTATTTCACACACCCAGCCATTGCTATGCTGCAGGTAAGCAACGTTGAACAATGCGAAATACTTTAGACATTTGTTTGTCAATAAAAAGCAACTATGCAAAAAGTAATATATAATAAAAAATTGAATATTAGAGAAAAATCTATGAAAAGGCGATTATTGATTCTGGAGAATGATCATCAATACTATAATATTCAATACATCAATGGTTAAGAGAACATACAAGATAAAATCAACATGGCATATTTACCCATTCCAAAATGGCTATTAGTCTGGATTTAAGATAGCTACCGGGTTCAGGAATCTCGTTGGAGGTTAAAGTATATTTCCAGGCATGGCTGTCAGTCTATCTGGGAAGATGTTTCTCTCCCAGTGTCCCTTCCCCAGGGTGGGTCCCTGAGCTCTCAGGTTTCCCTGAGCTCTCCCCCTCACTATCTATCTAGCTTCTTAAATATCCTCTCACACAATAAGATCATAAAATTTGTAATATGTTCAGCCCAAGAGGTATGTGTCTCTTTCCTATAGGCCTAACTGTTGTAAATGTAATTGCGCCTTCAACCACCAGGGGTCTCACATGTGTTTTGGGGCTGCTCTGTAAAGTAATATATTTTATTTTATACTGTATATTTTACTTTAGTGGAAATATCTATATCTTTAATATTTGGGAATTCAACTAACCCCATACTATCAAATTGCCTAGCATAATTATTGATCAATCACTTGCATAAAATGGTGATATATATGCATATCATTGTATATCTGCAAATTTAGTCCATTTGAAAAGGACACAAGTTATATGTGTATATATATATATATATATATATTAATCAACATCACATACAGTTTTTATCTACCTGGATACCTGTATAATTTGGGTATCCAATCAATATTTGTTTATCTAAGCATTTCAATTCTAATACATTCATATCATAATCATATATTTGTCTTAATACTAATTTGTTCCTAAAACAATTCTATTAATAATCACCCTATATTTATTATGTTTTCTTTATAACCGATTTCATCAACTCATCAGATACTAACTCATAGTTTTCTTTTGTGACCTACGCATCTCACAGATATTCTGAATGATTTATATTCACTGTCTTCTGAATATATATATATATATTTTTAACATAGGTCGGTTTGCCTCTATTTTTAAAATCATGTTTTGAAATGGACTTTGAACAGTCCGATTCATGTTTTGATAGCTTAGCTATGTACACAATTCCTAGGACTCCACATAATAGGCTTTGTCGGGCAAGGTGTTGGCTTTAGAATTTTTGTAGTGATGGTTGTAAATTGTCCAAACAACCTTTACTTCAGCACAAAGGATTCTTCCCAGTCAGGACCACCTCCAAGTGATGACACCTCATAAATTTGGACTTCTCAAACTAATCAACAAAAATAAGTACACACCTTGTGTTTGGTGACAAAGGCTACCATTGTTCCTGTTCTCTTTTTGGCTTCAATACAGGCTTGTAAAAACCCCTTGAATAGAATGGTTGTAGTAATTTAGAATACATGAGTTTCCTGTGTCTTAGAGGTTTTCGAAAGGTCAATTATGGTGACCTCACAGTTCACGTGTCTTTTTGACATTATACATTTCTGTCATTGAATAGTAAATATATTTCTTCATAAATTCATAACAAAGCCCCCCTTGGAAATTTGTCGGTTGCCGGAAGTCATCTGACAGATTTTCCCAATGCAACTTATTGAAGAAATATGGCTTTGTTTGGGCCTTGTAAGTCGAGTTGTGAAAATGGATCCGGATTGTGGATATATTTAGAAGGTATAGACACCTGCAGATGGGTGTAATTTTTTTTTTGGAAAACAAAAATGGGTTTGTGATCGATGTGTGCATCTCAGGGCCGTCATCCGTTCTTTGGCGGGAAATGGATCACTCCGAGCACCTTTTGGTTCTTGGCTGTCCTGGTGGGTTTTGTCCCTGTAGACTGGCCATCAATGATGTCCCTGGATTCCACATACGGTTCCTTCTCTGGATGTTTCACACATGTTGGACTCTCGGTTCTGTTGACCGGCTCATGGACATATTGGTTCTGTAAAGGAAAATAGATTCCATGAGAAAAACATATATGTCCTTTTTCTTTTTATATGATTTTGAGATATCCATGTCAAGCAGGTATCCTGGGCTTCCTCTGAGCCCCCCTCTTTCCCATTGTGTTATCAGTCCTTTAACTAAACACCTTGGATATAAAGACAATGTATGACACATTTGCTATGGGAGACCAAGCTCCAGGGCTCATTATCATGAGGACATTTATTAATAGCTGTGGATACCAGACATTTATGACTGACTTATGTTCTTCAGAACCATTTTTTTTTTTTTTTAGCTTAATTGGTTCTGGAGTAACAATAAAAGCATTTCAGTTTGACATGTAAGTGACAACTCACTGTCAGTAATAAGATATTTGACATCATAGTCAACCTTCTACTTGTGAGGAATAAAACAAATAAATTCTCCCCCCTTTGGGGTGTCAATATAACTCATTTGAGGCAATCAAACTACCTTATGCGGGTGACTCCTCATCTTTTACCAAAATATCAAACCATTTAGGCCTCCTGATATTAATGTCTTTAGGATTCGGTCTTCCTCTGGAATTACCGTCTTCGTCGACTTCTTGAAATTAGACTGTTTGGAGCGACCTGTTTATGTCAGAGGAATGAAGTGGCCACTGAAAAATAGGAGAATAATTAATATCTAACAACCACAATCCCCCGGTAGGGATTTCAGGATCCTCATTACTGTGACCTGGGGAGAAATATGGTGTTAGAACCTCTGCTTCCTATATCTTTATTCAGTGCATTCCTCTGATTTATTTTAAACATAGGCGCTTAAAAGGTTCTGTGGCCCTTGGCTGGCCACAGGATTTGCCCCTTGAAGAATTTCTATTCATGTTCATTTTAGCAATGAAACCATTGATACACTCGTGGTTTTTAATCTATTCAATTAATTAAGTCAATCTATTTATTTATTTCACAAATTGGCACAACACACTGAACTAAAGTAACCAACTGTTCCACACCATTTGCCGGTGTACTATAGAAAGTTCAACATTTTAGATCCTATATATCTGTTCCTAATTTGACCAAGCTTTGGTTTGCACGGATTATCAAACCATATATTGTATGAGGTTTATGCGCACTGCAGCCATCTATACCTCAGCAAATTCACCTTTTGAAGGAAGTTTTAATACACTAAACACTGTTTTATTTATTTTATCACGTATTCATATATCACATATTATTCACGTTTTGCGCAGAGGTCTCCTAGATAACTTATTTTAAACAATCTATTGAGTTTTTAAGGTTGATTTAAGCGCACCTATTACACAAAAATGTGTACTTGTCTTTAACTTATTTTACGTGTGGGAACACTATTATATGGGTTGCAGCTACATCATTTGGTTATCTTAAATATCGGTTGCATCTCTGATTTTAAATTCATAGTAGCGCTTGAGTACATGCATTCAGTACTTATTCAAACCGTGTAACATATCCGTAATTTTGTCTATTTTGGTTTCTGTATTGCTTATAAACTGATCAGAATTTGGTTGTGGGACCCGGTTTCTGTACTTTCTGGGGACTACTGGCTCAGTTTGATCAGACATATCACCATCAGAAACATTGTCTTGATTTTGGGATAGTTGTCTGGGCCTTAGTTGTTCCCTATTGTTCTGGGGATTTTGAGGTGTCCTACCCTGTAGTTTCTCCCTATTTACCCGTGTAGGCCCCCGAAGCCAATTACACCGGTAAAGGTGAGGGTGTCTACCCTTAGGTTTAAATCTGACCCGTTGGAGGTATACCCTATAGTTTCTCCTAAACCTCGGGTCTGGATCCTTTGGATGAGACTCCTGAGGTGGTCTTTGAACTCCCCCTCTAAAGGGTACTCTCTGCTCCCCCCTTCTGATGGGTGGGGACATTGGTTTCCCACTGGGGAAACTCGGTAGCATCTCTCTTCTGACTATATCAGCGTATCTCTTTTTCTTGGTTTTGGACTGTAATGATTGAGGAGATACATAAAATTCATCCACAAATTTCATTATAGGGCTTTCAGGCCTTCCATTGTTTTCACCAGTCTGTTGGATAGAGTACAAATTGTTACTCTCTTTTACCAAAGACTCCAGTGAACACCCCCCTTTGTAATCTTTCGCTAAATTTACTTTTACGTGGGTAGGCGGGGCCTCGAAGAACATGGGTTTGAACCCAGGTTTATCATAACCTGGCTCCTTTTCTGCTAAGTGGTCATCACTTTTGAGCACAGCCATAAATTCGGTGGGGCTTTGATTATTGGTACATGTGATATTGTGTATATCCGCGCTAGCCGCATTAACATTTTTGTGCGGGACAAATTCTAGATGACAGCCGTTTTTAATTTCTTGCCAGGCAGTACCCAACAGACTTTTTAACTTTTCGCAAAATGGACGGTGTTTGGTTTCAAATACCCACGGTAAGAAATTAATCCTAGATTGGTCATCATTTAGGCCTAAAGCTGATAAAGCATTTTCATAGGCCTCAATGTGGTCAATAATGCATACGGATCCCTCTTCCTTAAACACTGGGACAGCATCTTTTAAAAATTCTATTATTTCTGAGGCGTCCTGTTTAGGGGTGCCTGTAGTTTTCTCTGATCCCAAAGAAAACTGATTAGACCTACTTTTATGTGGTGGTTCAATTTTTACCCCCCTTTGCTCTACAGATGGCTTGGGGTAGAACATGGTAACTTTTTCTAATTCCTCTTCATTATGTAACTCCCAAACTTTAGGTTGAGAGTCAAATTTTGGAGTATTATCAGATTCTATACTTTCAGGGTTAAGCATCTGAGCATTATTCTGGGGCATAAACTTCCCTTGTTCTTTTAATTCTTCTTGTTGCTTAATTAGGGATTCCTGTCCTGACCTAAGCTGATTTGTTTCTTCTTTTAAATTTCCACTGCATATTACTCTGCAACTTTTTAAATTTCCACTGCCTATTACTCGGCAACTTTTTAAATTTCCACTGCCTATTACTCTGCAACTTTCGTCAGGAGACTCGTTTTCCTGCAGAAAACTCTCCTTCTCTCTTAATTGTTTACACTCTTTATTTAATTGGTGACATTCTTCCAGCATTATTATTGCATTATTTTGCATCTGTTTTATTTCATATTTCATCATTGTCACTGTAGATTCATCATAACAATCTGTCTTGTCATTAATTTCATTTAGCTTTTTAGTGGGCTCATATTCCCCTTCTATTAAATGGGACTGGGGTTCTAAGATATCACTCTCCTGTTGGGTATATTGACTTTTAAACTCACTATAAAGATACATCAGGTTATCGCTTAATTCAAAATGCATGGGATCAGGCCTTTCTATTTCCTTTGTCTCAGAGGAGCTGTCTGTGAGTTCATCGCTTTGACCTTCCACGTTCCACACGTCTTTTATTAACTGACGGGCGTGGTTTATAAGGCCTTCAATGCCTGCTTCTAGACTAGTCTCGTTAGACAAACTTTTTTCGGCATGATTTGTCATGTTAATTTTTGAAAACATATCCAACATTTCCTGTACTTGTATCAAATTTGTCTGAGTACTCATATTACCACTAAGGACTGACTCTTGATAATCCCCATCAACATAAAATTCACTTTGACCAGACATTTTTCTTGGCAAAAATATTTTTTTTAAAAAATTAATAATTAATAATTTCATGCAAAATATTATTTCTGTCACCACCGTAACTATGACTGATCCTGTACAAAATATCGACGTTATCTCACGCAGTGCCTCCATTTAATATGTTGTGCTTTTTTAAGGAAAGTTTCCCGCACATTTTTATAAGTAATTTTTAACGAAGATATTTTTAAGATACAAGATCAATCTATACGACACAGTCTATATATGCGAAACTTGTTCACGGAGACGGGTGATCATACTTAATAGTCACATTTATTGGTTGACAGAAAACAAATATTTACATGAAATTAAAATACAGATTGCATTATTAGAACATTTGACAATTGATGGAAATACCCTCAAAATGGGCGTAGTACCTTGGACACAATATCACCATGATAACTTCTTCAGTAGAATCAATAACCTTATACTTGACAATTTAACAGAATGTCTGTATTTCACACACCCAGCCATTGCTATGCTGCAGGTAAGCAACGTTGAACAATGCGAAATACTTTAGACATTTGTTTGTCAATAAAAAGCAACTATGCAAAAAGTAATATATAATAAAAATTGAATATTAGAGAAAAATCTATGAAAAGGCGATTATTGATTCTGGAGAATGATCATCAATACTATAATATTCAATACATCAATGGTTAAGAGAACATACAAGATAAAATCAACATGGCATATTTACCCATTCCAAAATGGCTATTAGTCTGGATTTAAGATAGCTACCGGGTTCAGGAATCTCGTTGGAGGTTAAAGTATATTTCCAGGCATGGCTGTCAGTCTATCTGGGAAGATGTTTCTCTCCCAGTGTCCCTTCCCCAGGGTGGGTCCCTGAGCTCTCAGGTTTCCCTGAGCTCTCCCCCTCACTATCTATCTAGCTTCTTAAATATCCTCTCACACAATAAGATCATAAAATTTGTAATATGTTCAGCCCAAGAGGTATGTGTCTCTTTCCTATAGGCCTAACTGTTGTAAATGTAATTGCGCCTTCAACCACCAGGGGTCTCACATGTGTTTTGGGGCTGCTCTGTAAAGTAATATATTTTATTTTATACTGTATATTTTACTTTAGTGGAAATATCTATATCTTTAATATTTGGGAATTCAACTAACCCCATACTATCAAATTGCCTAGCATAATTATTGATCAATCACTTGCATAAAATGGTGATATATATGCATATCATTGTATATCTGCAAATTTAGTCCATTTGAAAAGGACACAAGTTATATGTGTATATATATATATATATATATAATTAATCAACATCACATACAGTTTTTATCTACCTGGATACCTGTATAATTTGGGTATCCAATCAATATTTGTTTATCTAAGCATTTCAATTCTAATACATTCATATCATAATCATATATTTGTCTTAATACTAATTTGTTCCTAAAACAATTCTATTAATAATCACCCTATATTTATTATGTTTTCTTTATAACCGATTTCATCAACTCATCAGATACTAACTCATAGTTTTCTTTTGTGACCTACGCATCTCACAGATATTCTGAATGATTTATATTCACTGTCTTCTGAATATATATATATATATTTTTTAACATAGGTCGGTTTGCCTCTATTTTTAAAATCATGTTTTGAAATGGACTTTGAACAGTCCGATTCATGTTTTGATAGCTTAGCTATGTACACAATTCCTAGGACTCCACATAATAGGCTTTGTCGGGCAAGGTGTTGGCTTTAGAATTTTTGTAGTGATGGTTGTAAATTGTCCAAACAACCTTTACTTCAGCACAAAGGATTCTTCCCAGTCAGGACCACCTCCAAGTGATGACACCTCATAAATTTGGACTTCTCAAACTAATCAACAAAAATAAGTACACACCTTGTGTTTGGTGACAAAGGCTACCATTGTTCCTGTTCTCTTTTTGGCTTCAATACAGGCTTGTAAAAACCCCTTGAATAGAATGGTTGTAGTAATTTAGAATACATGAGTTTCCTGTGTCTTAGAGGTTTTCGAAAGGTCAATTATGGTGACCTCACAGTTCACGTGTCTTTTTGACATTATACATTTCTGTCATTGAATAGTAAATATATTTCTTCATAAATTCATAACAAAGTATTCTGTTTACAGCGTTTCAGAAAACCCGTCTTCTAGTTTGGGGAAGAGATGGAAGGACACTGCAGAGACAGTAATCATTGGCGGTGGATGTGTGGGGGTGAGCTTGGCATATCACCTGGCCAAAGCGGGCATGAAAGATGTTGTCCTCCTGGAGAAATCAGAGCTCACAGCTGGATCCACTTGGCATGCAGTAAGTCAATATCTACAGATACACAACACAAGAGAGACTTCTTAGTCATGGTTTCTGGGGACCGCCACCTATTAGACTACATTCAGACAAGCAATTAGAATGCCCCACAATTTCCAATGGCAAGCATCAGCAATATCTTGCATCTAGAGTGACAGGTGTGCTCAAATAGAAGCTGCAATGGCAGGCCGATGGCGGCCACAGCTACTTGTTACTGTTCCCACAGCCAGTGATTACTTGAGGGGATCATGACTGGATGCATTGTGTGCATGTAGCCAAAACCACCACATGCGGATTGCTGGCTGTGCGAAGAGTCATGAATAGTCATTGTTTATTATGGTCACATAACATCACAGCTCCTTCTTATTTTCATCTGGCTCCAGTGGTGAGCAGGTCCTGAATGCTCCCGAGCATTCCTCTGTAAGTCCAGGCCAGCTTGTTGACACACTTTAAGGAGGTGAGTCCATGATGGGCACACAGGAAGTGCTGTTTAATCCTAGACCTCAGAGCGGTAAGTCTTCGGGACTGCATCATAGGGGAGGTAATGCAACAATACCTGCTTCTCTATTTTTTGACATGCTACATTTTCTATTTTGTAGAGGCTGACATTCCATTTTACTTTTTTTAAGAGAGATAAACTAGTTTGGCATTTCCAATATTCCGTTAATCCACTCATTTACACTTCAAAATGTGGCATTGGACATGCTTTTTTAACCACTTGCCGACCAGCCGCCGTCATTATACTGAGGCAGGTCGGCACGATCCTACGAACCGTCGTAGCTGTATGTCGGCTCCTTAAAGCGGGATAGCAGGCGCGCGTGTGCCCGCTACATTGCGGGGGTGCCGATGCTCGTGGACGGTGGTCGCACGCACGAGAGGCAGAACAGGGACGTGTGTGTGTGTGTTTGTGTGTAAAACACACAAATCTCTGTTCTGTAAGCTGAGAGGCAGATTGTGAGTTCCTAATAGCTGGGAACCACAATCTGTCATCTCCTATAGTCAGTCCCCTCCCCCCACAGTTAAAACACACAGTCAGGGAACACAGTTAACCCCTTCATCGCCCCCTAGTGTTAACCCCTTCCCTGCCAGTGACATTTACACAGTAATCAGTGCATTTTTGTAGCACTGATCGCTGTATAATTGTCAATGGTTTCAAAAATGTGTCAAAAGTGTCCGATGTGTCTGCCATAGTGTTGCAGTCCCGATAAAAATCGCAGATCGCCACCATTACTAGTAAAAAAAAAATTATAAAAAAAATGCCATAAATCTATCCCCTATTTTGTAGACACTATAACTTTTGCACAAACCAATCAATATACGCTTACTGCGATTTTTATTACCAAAAATGTAGAAGAATACATATCGGCCTAAACTGAGGAAAAAATTTGCTTTTTTTAAAAAAAAAAAAAATTAAGATATTTATTAATATTGTGTTTTTTTTTTTTTTTAAATTGTCACTCTGTTTTTGTTACTAGCGCAAAAAATACAAACCGTAGAGATGATCAAATACCACCAAAAGAAAGCTATATTTGTGGGATAGAAACACCGTCAATTTTGTTTGTGTACAGTGTCGCACAACCACACAATTGTAAGTTAGAGGGACGCGGTGCTGTATCGCAAAAAATGGCATGGTCATTGAGCAGCCAAATCTTCCAGGGCTGAAGTGGTTAAAGCACTCTGAATGCCAATTAAAGCACCTGTCGCTAAATAAAATAGCTACATTACAGTTCTGTTGTGTTTGCTTTGCTTTGCTTCAAAAAATATACCCCACATTGCTTTCTTGGTGCTTCAAAGCACCTTCAAAGCCTTCAAAGAAGTCAATAATAAAACTTGGTTACAGCACCTGCAGCTTTTGAGAGGTCCAAGGGTACAAGGGTACCAATGCTGAATAGGAGTACTAAGAATCTGGGGATTTGCTGAGTGGGGTTACTACTGAGCCTCAACACACATGGGGAATTGTAACATTTTTTAAAATTACTTTTTCAGATGTTAACGTGTTTAATCTTTGTAATTCCAATTTTCACAGGCTGGTTTAACTACATATTACCACCCTGGAATTAACCTAAAGAAGATCCATTATTACAGTATTAAGCTTTATGAGGATTTGGAAGAGGAGACAGGTCAGGTATGTCTAGGAGTGCAGTTCAACTTTTCTATATATCATCAATATATAACCAGGCCACTTACGGAGTACATTTACATCACCTCTACCCATACTTGTACACAACACACACACACAAACACAGTTTCTATGAACTTGAGGGACCCCATCAGTGCACTCATTTTGTTATTAAGGAGAAATGAAAAGGCTGCAATACTAAGGGGTCAAATGATCGCTTTTGTTCACACAACATTCATGCAGGATTCACACATTTTTCTTATTGGTATGCACTTGGAAACATGTGTGAAACGTATGTGAAAAGACTTATAAATTGACCCCTGAAGTGGAAAAGGCAACTTCACTCCAGGTCATCTTCCAGATTGGTATTAAATTGTTCTTCTTTGTATATTGTCTGCCTGTAGCATCGTCCGCACTGGTGTCAGATATTTTCCATTGATATCTGTGGGTCTGATGGTGAAGTAAAGGACAAAGGGACCTAATGATACAGGGTATTGAAATACAGAACAGGGCTTCTTTTCTTTCTTTTCCTTTTTTTTTCTTCCCTTTTTTTTTTTTTTTCTTTTTTTTCCAGCAGGAGACAAAATACTTTATTCTTTTTATTTAATGCGTGTTGCAGCCCATTAAGCTGTGATGCCGTGCATCATGTTCCATCTTCACCCAGTGCTTACCAATATAACAGGTTGATATAAATGGGGCTTATTGGAAACAATAGATTTTGGCTTCACAGTTGCGGTCACAGACTTAGATAGTCATATATGAAGTCCTATAGACATGGTACCAATAACCTAAATATCCTAATGCCAGGTACACACGAGCAGAATTTTCATCTGAAAAATCTTGGATGGTTTTTCCAACGGAATTCCGCTCAAGCTTGTCTTGCATACACACGGTCACACAAAAGTTCTCTGAACTTTCGACCGTCAAGAACGCAGTGAAGTACAACACTATGACGAGCCAAGAAAACTAAGTTCAATGCTTCCGAGCATGCGTCCAATTGTTTCCGAGCATGCGTGATTTTTTGCGCGTCCGAATTGCATACAGACGATCGCATTTTCGAATAGGAACTTTTCCCAACCGAAAAATAGAGAACAGCTCTCAATCTTTTGCTGGCTGGAATTCCGCCACCAAAAGACCGATGGAGCATACACACAGTCCATTTTCCGACAAAAAGCTCTCATCAGAGTTTTGCTGGCAGCATTTCTGATCGTGTATACGCGGCATTAGTCATAACTCCACTGTTATAGTAGATGTCTCAGAGTGTGATTTGCTGTCAAATGGGCACCACTATATTCTGTAATGTAACAAACTTGTTCAGACACTGCCTCTTCCATTCTCTGTAATACAAGTCTGTGTGAGGAAACTGACAGCATAGAGCCCTGCAGTGTGAGGACAGAAAGCAGCATTATTACAAGAAGAAAATGGTATTTAATGGCATTTTCAAACAATTGCCAGTCACAAATCATAACGGGGGTTACTGGAATATAGAATATAAAAAGTGTGATTCTTGAGTTTGGTTTTTAAATCCAGTCAAATGTTTTGCTATCTGTAGATCCAGTCATTAGATTCCTAACCTCTTGTGCAGTCACTGGGACAGGAAGAAAGGGGAAGCTGTACCCCTTAGAAAAGGGGTACAGATGGCAAGCATATCACTTGTTTTCAATGCAGTGGGAAAGAGTCAATTACAGTGAGTCAAGAATAAACATGATTTGGTTATAGTTGAGCTTTAAAACTTTGCCTCTGGAATATTTTTGTTAAAGTGGAAGTAAACCCCCCAACCTTTTTTAAGCCAAGGAAGCTGCCATCTTTGCCTCTGTTTAATCTTCAACTGGCACAGTGCTGCACATGTGATCCGTTATGACACCAGCCATTGGATGGTTTGACTGTTTGGTTGAGAGCACAGCCAATGTGCAGTTAGCATTCCCGGCATGCCTTTTTTTTTTAGACTGTTAAATCGATGGGTTTACTTCCGCTTTAATCTGTAAATCCTTTAGCCCTTTCACATCTGTTATTTCACACATTTTATTATATCTCTTGGGGACTTCAGTGGTGAGATATCTGCATTTGAGTCCTAGGTGTGCACAGCACAACTCTTGCCACCATTGGTATGTATTCCTACTCTCCTTGTTGGGTTTTTAATTTAATTTATTTTCCGAAAATGCATCACTGGCAGGAATATCAATAGTCCAAAGTGTTTAGAAACACAGCCAGGACTTATGGCAGGGAGGTTTTGATAGTGGATAAACAAGGGATATAACAGAAGAGTAAGCGACTGTTCACCAGGCATCAGTTTTAAAGAGATAAATCCTTTTGGGTAGACTGACCCTTTAAATCTTGACATTGTAGCCTAGGCATGTTCAACCCATGGCCCACTGGCCAAATGTGGCCCACAGGGCCATCTGATGTGGTCATCAACCTCAAACCTATGGCAACCCACACAGCCACCTTTGGGTGCATGAGGCTCTACTGAATGATTATCAGTCCTCCATAATCCCTGTGGCTGTCATACACAAGATGCTATTGTGGCCAACTCCCTGCTGTTCTCTTTCCTTCCTAACACACAGACAGCTGGGTGGATTACATCTAGTGGCATTCATACAGGGGTTCTGAAGGTGGGATCTCACAGTTGTGTGATGAGCTTGGTGTCATTCTGGGAGCATGTGATTATGTGTCATTTTATCTTTGCCTAATAAAAAAGTTTTGTTGCACTACTAGGGCATGTGTTTCCCCAGACTGTTGTTTTTTTTTGTTTAGATTGTCCACAGTCCGCTGTTTTTGGCTAGTCACACCTGAGCACGAGAGTGGGATTAATGGTGATCTGGTTATTAAAAAATTAGATTTTTGTTATTGTGACAGTGGATAAACGTCCAACGGGGATTAGTCGCACTGAAAATGAGTATCCTGATTGCTGTTTAAGATCTTTATTATGCTATTCAAAATAAAATAATAAATCATTGTGGTCCATGACTGGTTACCAAATCACTTAAGCGGTGCTCTCATAAAAGGTTAAGCACCCCTAATGTAGCTAGATGCTACCCCTGTCAGCAGTGATAATCACTATTCAACTGATGTCTTATGCAGGCTGTTGGGTTTCACCAGCCAGGAAGTATCAGAATAGCCTCAACTCCAACACGAGTGGATGAATTAAAATACCAGATGACGCGTGCTCGATGGCATCCAAATCCGCAGTATCTCATTGGGCCAGAAAAAGTTGAAGAACTATTTCCATTACTGAATATGGACAAGGTAACAAAACTTTTGCTACTGATGTCTTCAGCCCTGGTTTAATTAGTATTTTAGCGAAGGTTAAAAAAACATAACGGAAACATTTCAGAATTTTTTGGAATTTAGAAAAACCTGTTACCAGATGTGCAACAAATAACCAAAGCATTCTGGTTATTCGAGAGAGCTACCGGGGACCCCAGAAGACGTGGTTTGGGGCCACTCTGTGCAAAAAAAGCTGCACAGTAGAGGTAAGTATGATATGTTTGTTATTTAAAAAAATAAAATAAAATCAAGTCTTTACAATCACTTTGAAGTGGTTGTAAACCCTCGTTTACAACTTTATGTTACAGGTAAGCCTATATTAAGGCTTACCTGTAGCTAACAAGGATATCTCCTAAACCTGCACGGTTTAGGAGATATACCTGTATTTGCATGTGACAACGTCATGCGGCACATGCGCACTTGAGACAACTGAAGCAACGGCGATATATGCCGATGCTTCAGTTGTACTGTGCCGCTCTCATGCGCGTAGTGACGGCATCGCGGCTCTGGCAAATCACAGCACCAGAGCCGCGATACTCGGAAGTCACTCCGGGAGAACATGTCGGCGGTCGGGGGGGGGGAGAAGAGGACCGATGCGGGGGCTTCGATCTGAGGTAAGTGATACATAATTAGCTAGTATGCTATGCATACTAGCTAATTATGCCTTTGTCTTGCAGGGTTTTTTTTTTTTTTTCCGTTTTTTTTTTTTGAGGGTTTACTTCCTCTTTAAGTTCTTGACAACTTCTAATAGGTTTCCCTAAAAGCAATAAAAAAATTTAAGCAGAAAATAACAGATGGGAAATACTTAGCTTAGAGTAAAGGTACGCACAGATGACAAGTACAAAAGAGCAGAGGAGGTAAGAACAGGGACCTTATCAACTGCAACAGATTACTGTTACATTGAGTCATTTTTAAGTTCACTTTGAGTCTGGCAGGAATCCTACAATGTGTGGGAGAAGTGGCAGCAACTGCAATCTGGGAAATTACTGGTAATCTAATACAACGTCCTTCAGTTGTACATTATCCTGGGCATTTTTATTCAGGTTCATATGCACAAGTTATGTTTGCAGTCTTCGTTATTTTTACATGGTTCCTTTAAACATACTCAGTGCTGCTTATTCCTAATTGAAGGGTGGGTATATGTTCAGGTACAGTTGTGCTCATAAGTTTACCCTGGCAGAATTTATGATTTCTTTTCTTTTCAGAGAATATGAATGATAACAGAAAAACTTTTCTTTCACTCATGGTTAGTGTTTGGCTGAAGCCATTTATTATCAATCAACTGTGTTTACTCTTTTTAAATCATAATTACAGCAGAAACTACTCAAATGACCCTGATCAAAAGTTTACATGCCCCAGTACTTAATACCGTGTATTGCCCCCTTTAACATCAATGACAGCTTGAAGTCTTTTGTGGTATTTGTGGATGAGGCTCTTTATCTTCTAGGCTCTTCAAAGCTGCCCATTCCTCTTGGCAAAAAGCCTCCAGTTCCTGTACATTCTTGGGCTGTCTTGCATGAACTGCATGTTTGAGATCTCCCCAGAGTGGCTCAATGATATTGAGGTCAGGAGACTGAGATGGCCACTCCAGAACCTTCACTTTATTCTGCTGTAGCCAATGACAGGTCGACTTGGCCTTGTGTTTAGGATCATTGTCATGTTGGAATGTCCAAGTATGTCCCATGTGCAGCTTCCTGGCTGATGAATGCAAATGTTCCTCCAGTATTTTTTGATAACATACTGCATTCATCTTGCCATCAATTTTGACCAAATTTCCTGTGCCTTTGTAGCTCACATATCCCAAAAACAACACAGATCCACCTCGGAAAGGTAGGAAAGGTGTACCTTTCATCATAGGCCTCTCCAAATGTAGCGTTTTTGGTTGTGACCAAAAAGCTAAATTTTGGTCTCATCACTCCGAATGACTTTGTGCCAGAAGGTCTGAGGCTTGTCTCTGTGCTGTTTGGCGTTTTGTAAGCGGGATACTTTATGGCATTTGCATAGTAATGGCTTTCTTCTGGCGACTCAACCATGCAGCCCATCTTTCTTCAAGTGCCTCCTTATTGTGCATCTTGAAACAGCCACACCACGTTTTCAGAGAGTCCTGCATTTCACCTGAATTTATTTGTGGGCATTTCTTTGCATCCTGAACAATTTTCCTGGCAGTTGTGGCTAAAAATTTTAGTTTGTCTATCTGACCGTGGTTTGGTTTCAATAGAACCCCTCATTTTCCACTTCTTGATTAGAGTTTGAACACTGCTGATTGGCTTTCTCAATTACTTGGATATCTTTTTATATCCCTTTCCTGTTTTATACAGTTCACCTACCTTTTCCCGCAGATCCTTTGACAATTCTTTTGCTTTCCCCATGACTCAGAACCCAGAAATGTCAGTGCAGCACTGGGTGAAAGATGCAAGGGTCTGTCAGGAGTCCAGAAACCCATTGACCTTTTATACACACACTAATTACAAACAGATCTCAGGTGAGGATAGTTTCCTTTAATAGCCATTCAAACCCCTTTGTGTCAACTTGTGTGCATGTTATCAGGCCAAAATCAGTTAGAGGTATGTCAATTTTTGATCAGGGTCATTTGGGTAGTTTCTGCTGTCATTATGATTTAAAAAGAGTAAACACATTTGATTGATAATAAATGGCTTCAGCCAAACACTAACCATGAGTGAAAGAAAAGTTTTTGTGTTATCATTCATATTCTCTGAAAAATGACCAAGAAATCATAAATTCTGCCAGCGTATGTAAACTTATGAGCACAACTGTATATTCAGTACAGCTGCCCACATCAATAAGAAACTGTAAAGATAAAAAAAAAAAAAAGTAAAGATGTTCATGCAAGTAATATTTAGTGACATTCAATTGGATGTGTTCTATAATCTAATAGACATTTCGAAGCTTATACAACTCACTTTTTCTAATTCTTAATCCAATCTTCTTTTGTTCTAATGAACTGACCACGTAGCTTGGGTGAGCTACAAAACATCATCAACATTATGGAATAAGTCCAGTTGAATGTGACTGACTACTATTGGATATGCCATAACCTAGATAAGTGGGAAACTTCAGAAATACAAAGAATTTTTCTGAGATGACAATTGGCAAAAAAATTGTAGAAGCGTAAATGTTTCTGTTGGACAATATTATTTTGAAATAATTGCCATAAGGTAATTGAACAATCACAAACTCATTGTTTCCATATTATCTGGCACCTCCAAAGAGCAATAACACCAGTGGCTTATCTGGCTACAGGAGTCTAAAATCCAATTGGTTGATACAGGTTAAATGAAGAAGCCCATTAGAAGACAAGAGATTAAACCATGAAAATAAGGTAGAGACCAGTTTGCCATTTTAGATAAACTGAAATTAAAGGAGGCAATATCTGACTGCTAATGACTGAAATATGATAAGGATTTTTTGTTGTGTAAATACGGAAAAATGCTTGTTTTTGAACGAGTGCAATTGCAACCCATAGCTTTTCTTTACTACTGTTTTTTGATTTATTTAGTGCTTCTGTATACATACACCAATGTCTTATACTGTAGGTCCTATCTGGCCTCTATAACCCTGGAGATGGACATATTGACCCCTATTCCCTCACTATGGCCCTTGCAGCTGGAGCCAGGAAGTATGGTGCCCAATTATATTTTCCAGCACAAGTGACTGCTTTAACACCTCAATCCGACGGTACATGGAATGTGGAAACACCTCATGGAACAATTCATGCCAAAAGGATTGTGAATGCTACAGGTAAATTGTATATATCCACTTATCATAAGATCCCTATACCCAGAAGTGATATTTTAATTATACATGGAGTATAGTGGGTTGGGCCAGCCCTTGCCTTCTTATATGTTTTGATATTCCAACTAGGGCTCCCAGCCTTAAAAGAGAAGTATGTTTTTTTTTTTTTTCCCCATTCATACTTACCTTGGTGGATGCAGAATTGGTCCGTTGCTGCATCTGTCCCCTGGCGCCTCTAGACGGAAAACCAAGCAATCGAACACCGCCGATCGCTCGGTTCTCACAGCTCCGTGACAGTCTGCAGCTCTCTGCAATTCTCCCTCCTCGCTGATTGGAGCGCTGAGCTGTACATTTAGAAGTGAACAAAAAAAATCAGCAGGAAAATAATAATTAAATGGAGGGGGGAAAGGAGATAATTAGGACTAATTAGAGTAAATGAAGGGTTAATAAGGGGTTAAACAGAGGAACATTTTTAATAAAAAACAAACAAAATCTTTTTTTTATTTACTTGACAGGTTGCTTTAAATGGAATTCTTCTGCAGATCGAAGTTCATCCCTTTGATCTGTTGATGAATAAACTGAAAGATACAAAAAGAAATCATGTTTCTTTTTAACTTTCTGTTTCAGCGGCTGAGAAATGTTGTTGATAATCATTGCCCGGCTGCTTTTTTCTTTTTTTTTTGACAGCTCCAATTGCCGGGACTTCGTTTACACTTCAGCTGTCAATAGGGGAACCCCACTTACAGCTGAATGAGTCATCGTTTGGTAAAGATGCAGCAGCCCCCATTTCTCAAAAAACTATAATTGACGGCTTTTTATTTTTACATTTTATCTGTCAGCGAGATTCCCCACTGACAGTTGAAATGTATAAAAAAAAGTTGGCAAAGCCTGAAAGTATCAGTTTCAGGTATCAGAGTACCAATACTCATGCAAATGCTTAGTATTGGCACCTATGATACAACCCTAATGGGTAGACTAGGCTCGTATTTGGAGAAAGAAAGATTAGTTGAAACCCAGAAAGACTTGGTCATCCAGATTATGATTATCTGCCAAGGATAATTGGTTGGAAGGCATATACAGAGAGAAGGAAGTCTGAGAAATGTGAACTTAGAAAGACAAGGGTAGACCAAATACATTTTTTGGATTGCAGAAGACATTTCCACCACAATAGAAGTGGACTTTGCCACCAAACTTCGGTTTGTGTGAAAGACCAATTTTGGGTTCCTTCATTCAACTACTGTACAAGTAGAAACATTTATTAACTGTGGATAGACACAAAAAAAAAGAAAAGTGCTTTTTGTGATACCATAAAACTCTCTCATTGCTCATAATGTGCGAATGGAGTCAAAGATCATTTCTGACCATAGTGTCAGGAGAAAAAAGCATTCTCTGTCTCATTGTTGTTCAGGCTGGAAGTGGAGGCGCTTACTGCCTGACACCACGGGGCAAATACAAACCATGGGCATGGTTATGGCATCAACAAGGGTACCTTCTTCTTTTCATTTTACCTAGAAATGAGCAGTGTGCAGTCTGTGATAGTGAGAGGGGGTCCCAGCATCTGTCCACCTACATCTAGCATATATGGGTTTTTAAAGTCCCAGATAGCCTTGTGCAGCCACTAAACCTGCATTCATTTTATGTCTGCCACTTAGTTGGTAGTTGGAGAATCCAAGGTAGGATACAAGCTATAAATATATCTATGGTGGGGGTTGAGTGACGGGAAGATCACGTTCCTTGGTAGCTGACCCAGGAACCTGGAGAGGAGGGGCAGTGGGGTGGTTGTATTTTTCTCCCTGCAGCAGCTGAATGCCTGCAATGGCCGCTTCTCCTGCTTACCTCGCTGTCGGCATTCAGGTGCTGCAGGGAGAAAAATCTAGTCATTGATTCCACTAAATGCAGCCCCCACCTACTCTCTAGGTTCCTCTCCTTTGTGTTGCCTGGCCCCTGTGTGCTGCGGGGCATCTGTCTCGATGGAGAGCAGGGAAGGGGCCAGTAAATATGTCATTTAGTAGCCCCTTTTTTTTCTGAATGAATACAATCAGTGATCGGTACTAATCAATGACTGTGTCTGTTCATAATTGAAGCATAGTAAACTGTGCATCCTATACTTCAGCTTGTGGATGACTGTCTGCTTAGACCCCTGATTTTTTACCAAAGCCCTTCCACGATGCTCCTAATAAAATTGTAAAATAAATAAAATAATTCAGTAAAAAATACAAAAGATTAAAAATTTAAAAATAAAATAATACAAATCAAAAATGACTGACTCCATCCACTGCCCACTGACACCATCCACACTAATCTACGGACACCGTCCACACATCATCCATCGTCCTACTGACACTGTCAACTGCCCTAATGACATGTCCACTGCTCTACTGACTGACTTTTTTATTTCGTTCAACCCAGTGGGCCAAAAAAAAACTGAAGAGCTTGAGAGGAGCCACTATACTAACAACCTGAAGTTAGCACAACAATCCCCCCCCCGAGCTACTGTGTTCTGACAGGGGGATGCCCTCCCCCCACCACCAGAACACACCGGTTAGCTCTCTCAGCCATTGCATGCTGATCGCCAGACCTTTTTCAGTCTTAAACCTTTTTCAGTCTTAAACCTTTTTCAGTCTTCAACCTTTTCAACAGAAGACGGACATTCGGCCAGCTTTTCTCAGATTAGCTGCTGTACACATGGGCCAAATTTCGATTGAACCAGCTGATATGGTCTGATGTTCGGCCCGTGTGTACGGGGCTTAGGTTTATATTTTTGCAGTGATGTTTGTTTTATTTTATTTTTCTAAGTTTTCTTTATTATTTAGTTAGGCTTTGCTAGTTAATTTCTAAAATAAAAAAGGCGTCAAACCCCAGTGATCTTTAATCTCTTTCATGTTGTTCATGTAGATCTCCACCTCTCAAAGGTTCCCTACACCTGATCTATGGAGAGCTGTAAATGTGGAGATCATCTTCCACAGCTTTCATGCTAATGGATATTATGTATGTACAATAATTCTCCTGCCAATGTTGAAATAACAAGTGTTTGTTGCCCCACAATCATACATTAGTATTACAGAGTAATACAGCCTTCCTTAAACTTTTTAGCCCTGGGGGACCCTTGAAATAATTTGCAGATCTCAGGGAACCCCTGCTTCAAATTATATCTACAGCTCAGAGTACAATAGTGACAGAAACCATGAAATCAGACCGAGACAGAAGTACAGTTAAATCACACTTGTTTAATAATAAAAGTAAAAAGAACAAACGTAGTCAAAACACAGCCAAAATTCAGTAACCGGAACGGATAGTCAGCCAAGCCAGAAGTCAGGGATCAAGTAGTGGAACAGCAAGCAGGATCTGGAGCCAGAAGGGATGTCAGCATAGCCAGTCTTTAAACAGGAACGCAGGAGAAGTTTCTTGTGATGTTGACCAAGGCGAAAGCAGAGCTCCCCTGGACTGGCTTAAGTAGGCAGGACTGATGAGCAGGATATCAACAACAGCTGAGTAACTGTGGAAAGAGATGGGAGCTGGCAATTAGTCGACAGCTGAGCGGCCAGCTCAGAGAAGGAAGGGCTGAGCCCAGCCCTGACAAATAGTAAGAGGTTATATGTGCTCAGTGGGAGATTAAATGCCCATCCCTTTGGTAGATAGTGAAAATATTTTTTTTATTCTTTAGGAGTTTTCATTAGGACTGTGTAGGAGAAGGGCATCCTTGCATTATGGTCGATGAGAGAGAGAGAAGTCTCCTTACATTTGTGGTCAGTGAAAAGAATGCTTAAAAGTTTGTTAGATCTCATGTCATCGGCTTTGCCAAGAGGCATCGACCTTGGAACTATGTTGGCACATCAGAGGAAAGGTCAGTGTGCCACAGCTCAAGGGACCCCTAGCAACCTCTAGATGAAATGGTTGAGAATGACTTGGAAAAGAACTTGATTGTCTCAGCGTAGGAGTACAGTCTGTTATTTTATTGAGTATGTGGCTCTAGTATAAATAAAGCTTATTTGTAGCCACCTCAATAAAGTCATCATAATATTTCTGATACCTATTTATGTAGTGAAATGTATTTATTACCTGTAAATTCAATTGATTTGTCTGTAAAATCACTTCGTCTCCCCTAGTGATAGACCATGCAGCACTCCAGGGTGACAATTGAGTACAGAAGTAAAGGTAAATACATTATGCCACTGGTGCCCAACCAGTGGCCCAGGGAGCCCTCTGATGTGGCCCGCGACCTCCTGCTCTGGGATGAAATAGAATAGAATACTGTTATTAATAGTAAGTTTATTACTAAAATCATAGTGTATGTGTAGCGGGGTCGTACCCCTTTTAGGGGAAGAGACTACATCCCCCATAATCCCCCAGGCTCCCGGGCTGCTTGTTTCCGCCCGAGAGGCTGCTGGGGGAGGTTATAAAAAGGAAGAGCGGAGACCGCCTCTTCCTCTTGGGACACTTCCTCTTCTGAGGCCTGACAGGACTGGCCTGCCTCTGCTGACAGAGCGTGTGACGCGGAGACTGCAGCCAGTGGAGACACCTGTGCGGACCGGAGCTGAAGGCCTGAAGCCTGGGCCTTGCAGCAGATGGAGTGAGACTCTCATCCCTCAGAGTCAGCAGCAGCGGAGCGGAGACTCTTCCCTACAGACGGTCGGTCGGAGCTGAGGACCGGAGCGCAGGGGCTGTGACTGAGGAGACCAGAGCCGCCATTAGAGGGACCGGAACGAAGGGACGGTACCCCAGGATTGGTGAGAGAGCCGGAAGGCTCATCCTGCATTGATACACACGTTTTATGCCTATTGAACTGCCTAGGCGCAAATTTACTTCAGAGCAGCAATGTTACTTTCTGTGGATTACAAAGACACCATTTAAAGCTACATGTGCACCACCTCTACAGATTTATTGCCAGTGAAGAACACTGTACTAGTACAAGGACTGAGCTCTATTACTAGGGATCAGGCCTGGTCCGTTAGGTAGGCGCAGATAGATTTATTGCACCTCAGGGGTGCATAGCATGCGGTCGCCACACTTGGCGCTCCGTTTTCCCCATTGCTAGTTGATACAGATATGTGTACATGTTTAAGTGCATATTGCAGGGACCTGCTAAAGTATTGTGAGTCATATGTTTAAATGCATGTTGCTATTCCTTTTCCTTACTGACAAAGTAAAGCCAGTTATTCTTATCTCAGCAGTCTGATTGTGAGTTCATACCCATTATGCTTAGAGTATAAGATATTTTTATGTGCATAGATACATACCCCTTGACTAACTGTGCCAGAGCGGGTAGAGCCAAATTGCCGGGGGTTGGTGGAGCTGTACTCAGGGACCCAAAACAAACCAGCGGCTCTCTTAACTGGGGGTAGCGCTACATATATATGGGCATATCTTTTCTGCAGTGGCTACTGGGCTGCTTTTAAACTGATCCGTAGGTGCAGAGCAGCTGAGGGTTACCTGCACTGAGCCATAGGCCCCTTTCACACAGTCAGTCCGACCCAATTGGACCCTCCATTCACCTCTAAGCCCCCGTACACACGGTCGGAAATTCCGACCATAAAATCCGTCGGATTTTTTCAGACGGATTTTGTCCGAAACTGGTGTTGCATACACACGGTCGGACAAAGTTGTCGGAGAATCCGATCATTCTGAACGTGGTGACGTTTGTTGCGTACGACGGAACTACGTAGACGCTAGTAGCCAATACCTTTGGTCTCGTAATTTGATCTGAGCATGCGTGGCACTTTGTCCGTCGGAATTCTCTACACATGATCGGAAAAAGTCCGATCGGACTTTGTTGTCAGAAAATTTGAGACCAGGATCTCAAATCTTTTTTTTTTCCGAGGGAAAAAGTCCGATGGAGCCCACACACGGGCGGATTTTCCGACAACATGGTCCGACCGGACATTTTCTGTCGGAATTTCAGACCGTGTATACGGGGCATAAGGAGTAGCAGATGTAAATGGACTTGTGTCTGTTTACAAACGCCTACCTCCAATCCGATTTGAAAAAAAAAAAAAAAAAGTAGAGTGGGCTGCCATGCACCCCCTCCGCTCATTGTGGCCCACGACCCGGTTACCAAGTCGCTTAGGTGGCCCTCGCTCTTCAAAAGGTTGGGCACCCCTGCATTATGCAATCAGAGTGAGCCACCAACACACCTTTATCTCTCACCCACACCACCTTACATATACCAACAATGGAGTGGGACCAAGACATTGTTATTGAATAAGCAGAGCATGGGCTGTGTGTTTTCCTGAACCTCTCCCACAAACCAGTGGCTGTATTATAACTGTGCAACCAGCTTGGCAGTGTAATAAAAAGTATGTGCTAATCCTGATCTCTGGCCAGGGTTCCCCTCCACAATAAATTTTACCCTTACCCATGCCCACAAGTTAATACCCTAATCAAATGATAAAAAAAATCTTACCTAAGTCTATGGTCACGTGATACACTGGGACCTGGCTCCTCCTTCTTTACTGCAGAGTAAGAGGATCCTTCTTTGAGTCTCCATGTCCCTTCTTGGTGACATGGACACTTCCTATTGCAAGGTCCTCATGACTCTGCAATAAGTGGCATAAAGAATAACAGTTTGTGGCAGGCCAAACTGCAGAAGTGGGTCACCGGTTTGCATTGTTGTAAGAGGGTCCACAGAGGATCATGTGAAGTCAGACTCAGGTGATTAAAAAATAAATTAGAAGGTTTTTTAAATGTATTTTTAAATTGGTAATTTGTGAAAGTGGAGTGAGTGAGAGAGATTGAAAGGGGAATTGTATTTGCTTGGAAATGCATTGATACATCTGGATTTATGTATATGTAGTGTAGGTTGTCCTGGAACTCTACTGGAATAGCAACTTTGGAACCTTGCTGGAATAGCAAAGTGTTTGCAAACTAGCTAAGATTAGAATTCAGGTATAACCCTTGTCTAATGTATTATATTAACTTTTGAAATCACTTCTAATCAAAACTAATAATAATTTCTTCAAGGAGTAAATAATATATGAAGCTGTCATTGCTAACCACTTTATAAAAACTTGAGGCTCTGGCCTTAAAGCTTATTGGTTGCGGACACCAGAATCTAAGTTAAGTCACAACTCCTAACTTATCTGTATTGAAATTATTGGATAACCATGACAGCCAAGCAGCTAGCAATTTCCGAAAGAGTAGTCACCTGTAGCAGGATCTCGTTACATTTCCTTTCAGAGCTTCTTCTAACGGTTTAATGTGGGCATCCTGATGGAGAAATATTCTACACTGGAAGGGGGTTATCTGATTTGCAGTTGGGTGCCATAATCCCTACAATGTATAATGTGATTCTGAGAACACCCTTAGAACAAACAGTATCAATGTCTGTATTGCAGCGTTTACTTGCAGATAAAATCCACAGAGTCTTTTACTTTTGACTGAAAACAACATCTGCTTCTCACAAGAAAATCATGAGGACAGTTCAGCTAAAATCTGTGAGCTTTTCACATTCCTCATGAAACAGACAATTGCATACTCCCTGCCAAGTCAACTTTTCTGTGTAACCAATGGGAGGGTTCCAAAAAATGTACGTGTTTGAGGTCTCAGTTCTCAGAAACAACCTCTGTGTTGCATGCACTAAGATGAACCCGATGTGCAAGAGCGAGATTAAATAACAGCAGTGTCTGGCAGGACATTTACTTTTATTACTTATTAAACTCAGTCATGGTCAGTATATTGTGACTTAAAATGTGTATGAGAGAGGCAGCCTCTGCTTTGTCCTATTAAATGTGCATGGTGTGTATATTTTCTCCCCCTCCTCTTGCACTCCCCCCAATACATTAACAAAACAACACCGTGCTCACCTTAAAGTGTAAACCCTAAGGGCCTGTCTCCATTGACAGAAAACTTTGTTTTTTGTGCATTTTTTCTGCCCTTGAAAAGCCCAAACACTATGTCATAGAAGCATGACAATGCAATTGATAGACACAGTACACATGAAAATGGCCATCAAAAATATAGCATTTAAAATTAAAGCTTATTTTTTTCTAGCGATTTAAAGCACCGTAAATATTAGTTACGTATTAGTTATGTGCAGCGGTTTGTATCCCTCTACCTACAGGCATCTGCTTCACCTAAAAATTCTGCCTGCAATGCCTCCTCACCGCCACTGGATACTGCCCTGAGCCGCCGTCTTCCGCTGCTGTGAAGGTTAACAGCAGCTGCTGCTACTGAGAAAAGTTGGCCCACTCACCTGCCCCCTTCTGCCTTCCTTTACATTCACAGAACTTTTAATACTACATTCCCATAATGTGGGTTCTGTGAATGGAGAAGGAGTAGTTGAATGACCAGAATCTCCACGCCCTTTTACAAAAATGCATTGTGGGAGTGTAGTAATACAAGTTCTGTGCATGGTAAAGAGGGCAGAAAGGGGCAGGCAAGTGGTGCAACTTTTCTCAGTCACAGTGCCTGCTGGTAACCTTTATAGCAACAGAAGACAGATGCTCAGGACAGTGTCCAGTGGCTGTGAGGAGACACTGCAGATTTGTAACATAAGCAACCACCTACTGGGTAATGGGATACACACCCTCACACACAACTGTATAGTGCTGTATGCCAAAAAAAAAAAAACATAAACTTCAGAGGGGCAACACAGGGCAACATTCCAACTTTCCAAGCCATGGGCAGTCATGCATGTTCAAAAACCATTTGCAAAACCTTAAAACACGCGCAACAAATTTTTTTTAGGCCCTAAGTCCCATGTCTGGTGGGACGCAGCAGCTGCATGGACATGGCCACTGCTCCCAATTTCACATCCGTGTGGGTGTGGGTGCACGGCTCTGCCGTGCCCCCGCATGGATGTCACTTTGAGCACAGTGGCTGTGTCTGTGCACCCTCTGCATCCCAGAGTAGACATCTATAGGACTGCCTGCACAGCGATGCACAGAGCACCTGTGCATCCCTGTGCGGGTAAACATGGCCCGCACACAGGAATATGCTATAGTACGCCCATGTGAATGAGCCCTAACAATGAACTTCTCCTATTTGATCCTTTTTGGTGTACTAAATGTATGAGGGAAAGTGTTTTGTTAACAAGGAAACTTGTTGATTTTGCCAGAAATCCAGTGACCTAACCAGTTCCTGTGTACATTGCAGTCTTAAAGCTTTTGTTACCCCAACACTTCATATTCCTGAGTGTGCCTGCTGTACCATGTACTTGTATGAGAAAGTATCATGTTCTTTGTATTGCTTCCTTTGTGTGAAATCCCTGGTGTTCCAGCCAGTCCCTCTGCTCTCCTATTAAAACCTGACCACACTAAGCAGGAAAGCACACCATGGTCAGTTCTCTAGCTGTGCTGGGAACTCAGTGTGCTCTCCTCCAATGATCAGACTTGTCCTGCCCCCACTGCACAGCCATTCACTGGCAAGCACAGTGTGCCCCCCCCCCCCGCTCTTATGCAGCTGAGAACAGAGGAAATATGTTAATTTATAAAAAAAGGGACAAAAGGTATTTATAATATATTTTTTTTTATATCAATACAAAAATATTTTGCCTTTAATTTTTAAACTGTTGTTTTACAAAGGCGATCGTTGACAATTAATTTAGTTGGTGTCATCAGCCCTTCCAAGTTTTTTTTCTGTGAACTACAAAAAACCTTTCCCCTACGTTAAGAAGAGGAAAGGGGGCGGTGTTTGTAGTCTTGTCCTAGAGTGTCAACACTGCTCCTGCCATAGTGGAGTGAGTTAGCATTTTCACCCTAGGATCAGAATTGATTTACTGGCAGTATCACCAGGTAGAAATTAGGGAAAACATGCAAAATTACATGTAAAACGCATATGTAATCTTATTTGAAGATTTTTGTTGAAATGAATAGTCTGGAAACTAGGATTCCTAGACATGATTGTAAAGTTTCATTTTTTTCCCTCAAAAAAAAATTAAAAAAACTTATACTTACTTGCTAAGGTTTTTTGCACAGAGTTGCCCTGAACGTTCTCTTCTGGGGACCCTCTCAGGCGCTCTTGTCTCCTCCACTTCTGTGTAAGCTTCCTACGGTGGCACACATGCGGTCTCACTTCCGAGCAGGACTGTGTGCATCCAAAGACACACACAGTGCAGCTTCGCATTGCCCCCTCTCTCTGCTCACTGGGTTTGACTGACAGCAGCAGGAGCCGATGGCCCTGCTGCTCTCATCCAAGCTTGTGAGATAAGATGGAAAGGAGAGAAGACCAGCAGGTGGGCACAGCGCTGGATCTATACAGGATTCAGGTAAGTGTTTGAGGGGGATAAACAGGCACTGAAATGTATTTATTAATGCAAATCTTATGACTTTAGAACTACTTTAATTCCTGTTACTTTGCTGTTTGTATAGTTTTTTAAGTAATTCATTAGAAATAAACATTACCTTTTGAGTACAGTGATATTTGCTCAGTAAAGCAGCTGGACGGAAACTTCAGAGAAACTTTCCATAGCATGTTAATTATTAAATTACACTATAGAAACTAATACAACCTGAACTCCAGGATAGGCAAATATTGTCTAAATACGAGAGTCGTGTGTTCTAACTTGAATCTTAGTGTGCTTTGTGTATTTCTTCCAAATCTTTACAGAAATTTTGTGTGAAACTATTTGATCATTATTTGACCTCACTGATGATTACGAAATTGAAAAAATTAGTGCAGCGGTTTTGCCGCATTTTGCGTTTTCCCGCAGCTGGCAGTCAAAACGTTCCTATCCTGAATGCATTCAAGAGAGGGAGGTTGAGGGAGGTTGAACCTCACCTAACCGCAGCAGCTCCTAAACTCTGCTAAACACGTACATGGACACATACAGTGCCTTGAGAAAGTATCCACATTTTGTCATGTTACAACCAAAATAATGATTGTGTTTTATTGGGATTTTATGTGATAGACCAACACAAAGTGTCACATAATTGTGAAGTGGAAGGAAAATGATAAATGGTTTTCAAAATCTTGTATGAATAAATATCTGAAAAGTGTGGCTTGCATTTGTATTCAGCCCCCTTTACTCTGATACCCCTAACTAAAATCTAGTGGAGCCAATTGCCTTCAGAAGTCACCTAATTAGTAAATAGAGTCCACCTGTGTATAGTTTAATCTCCATATAAATACAGCTGTTCTGTAAAGCCCTAAGAGGTTTGTTAGAGAACCTTAGTGAACAAACAGCATCATGAAGGCCAAGGAACACACCAGACAGGTCAGGGATAAAGTTGTTGAGAAGTTTAAAGCAGGGTTAGGTTCTAAAAAAATATCCCAAGCTTTGAACATCTAACGAAGCACTGTTCAATCCATCATCTGAAAAAGTAAAGAGTATGGCACAACTGCAAACCGACCAAGACATGTCCGTCCACCTAAACTGACAGGCCGGGTAAGGAGAGCATTAATCAGAAAAGCAGCCAAGAGGCCCATGGTAACTCGGGAGGAGCTGCAGAGATCCACAACTCAGGTGGGAGAATCTGTGCACTGGACAACTATTAGCCGTGCACGCCACAAATCTGGCCTTTATGGAAGAGTGGTAAGAAGAAAGCCATTGTTGAAAGAAAGCCATAAGAGGTCCCATTTGCAGTTTGCGAGAAGCCATGTGGGGGACACGGCAAACATGTGGAAGAAGGTGCCCTGGTCAGATGAGACCAAAATTTTACTTTTTCGCCTCAAAGAAAAACGCTATATGTGGCGGGAAACTAACACTTCACATCACCCTAAACACACCATCCCCACTATGAAACATGGTGGTGGCAGCATCATGTTGTGGGGATGCTTTTCTTCAGCAGGGATAGGGAAGCTGGTCAGAGTTGATGAGAAGATGGATGGAGCCAAATACAGGGCAATCTTAGAAGAAAACTTTTTAGAATCTGCAAAAGACTTGAGACTGGGACGGAGGTTCACCTTACAGCAGGACCAAAACATACAGCCAGAGCTACAATGAAATGGTTTAGATCAAAGCATATTCATGTGTTATGCCCTGTATACACGGTTTTGGGCCAAACTTGTCTTGCATACACACGGTCGCACAAAGTTGTTGGGAAAATCCAATCGTTCTGAATGAGGTGACGTACAACACATACGTCATTAGAATGGCCCAGTCAAAGTCCAGATCTAAATCCAATTGAGAATCTGTGGCAAGACTTGAAAATTGCTGTTCACAGATTCTCTCCATCCAATCTGACAGAGCTTGAGCTATTTTGCAAAGAAGAATGGGCAATATTTCCCTTGAAAAAGTCACGTGTCCTGTGATGCAACATGTCGGGAGGAGGAGCCTAAAGTGACACTGTGTAAGACGCAGATCTCAGCTAGGAGGAGAAGGGCGGACAGCCCCAGCTAAGAAGCCTGACCATTAAATACAGTTAACCGTAATCTGATTTCTTGGGTACACGTGAGTGCAACAACATACACAGGCACTTCATGTTTTATTCAGTTCAGGGAGGCTGCGCAATGGTTTTTGTATTTTCTTTTTTTCAGAAGAACATACCCACAACAAAAGTCAGGAAAAGTAAAAGGGAAGTTTTACCTGTTTTCTTTTTATTTTATTTAGATGTATAGCAGCAATTCAACATTCCCCACTGCTTGCATTAACTGCATAAATGATACCTAGTAACATTGTGGGAATTAATGTGATACATATAATTGTTTTTGTTACTAAGTATATGTTTAGCTGATTGTCTGCAGACTACACATCAGCTGTTTTTACTCATTGTTTTAAGGAAGTAACAGTGCCTTTTGTTACTAATCACCAGCTGCTCTTCATTCACGGAGCACACACACACATCCAATCCTTTATTGTTTAAAGGAAGTAACCAATATTGATTGATCAATTTATTTATTATTGTATCAAACATTTTAATACTGGTTTGTTCACCTTTGAGCACATCTTTTCACCACACATATTAATGACATTAAGCTGCCTAGTGTCATTTTTTGGAGTATTTTATATCTGCACGTTTGATATATTTTATTTATTTATTCACCAATCTTATTCATCAGTCACTTGGATCACTTATCCACTTAGACTATATATATTTTCTTCATATATTATTGACCACTTTGGACCTGCTGGCAATAGTGTATATGTACAGTATGCATTGGATGCATTAACATCGTTATACTTATAATTTCGATCTATTACATCAATAAGGTTGATTTTGCGCACCATCTATACAAACTTTGTATATTTTACTAGTTCACAACTCTGCCCACCTTGCTCTTTTCTCCTGTTAGCATGTTCCTGGTCAGCACATGAAAATGCAGCACACTTAATTTGCTTTTATTGCTATCCCTCTCTCAAGTCTAGGGGGTATATTTCTAAAAATATTTGCAGAGCTTTCCATCCTGTGAAACCACATGTGCCTAATGGGGGAAATAATTGATTGTTCATAGATTTTCTTTTCAGGTCAAATGTTCTTCATAGCGTGAATCACTGCATTAGATGGAGCTAACAATCATAGTAAATAAGTGTTACTTATGATAATTAACTGTTTAGAACCCAGGATTTTTTCTGATTCATTTTATTCTATATGAAGAACATTCGACCTGAAGAGAAAAAAAGCATAATGTTTATTTTTGCCCCATTCACACAGAACATACAGTTTTTCAGGACGAATAGCTCTAAATAATCCCTACATGATGCAGTATAGAGGATTACAAGAGACTAATAAAGAGTCATATTTACAGTGCCTTGAAAAAGTATTCATACCTCTTGAAAATTTCCACATTTTGTCATGTTACAATCAAAAATGTAAATGTTTTTTTTGAGGGGATCTTATGTGATAAAGCAACACAAAGTGGCACATTATTGTGAAGTGGAAGGAAAATTATAATTTTTTTTCAATTTTCTTTACAAATAAATATCTGAAAAGATGCATTTGTATTCAGCCCCCCACCTTTCGCTGCAATTACAGCTGAAAAGCTTTTGGGTATGTCTCTACCAGCTTTGCACATCTAGAGAGTCAATTATTTGAATTATTTGCCCATTCTGCTTTGCAAACTATCTCAAGCTCTGTCAGATTGGATGGAGAGTGTCTATGAAAACCATTCCATTGTAGCTCTGGCTGTATGTTTTAGGGTTGTTGTCCTGCTGGAAGGTGAATCTCCTCCCTAGTCTTAAGTCTTTTGCAGACTCAAACAGGTTTTCTTCTGGGGGCTACTCTGACTTCCGGTATGTGAGCAGTCTTTTTCCAGAGTTCCAGACTGCGCTGAGATCCTACAGAATCCTGATCAGCCCTAGGCTTGAATTTCCACAGTGTACCCACCCGGAAAGGATCAGGTGCACACCAGGCACCCAACCATGGTAAAATATGGGCCAAGTATAGAACCAATGCCCGTGGAGAGGCTTGCTTGGTTCGCCCATGAGGCAATCCAAGAATGCGCCCGGGACACAAGAGAGCAGCCTCACTCCCCTGCCACTGACGGCCAGCTGTGGACCGAGGGGGAAACTTAATGGATACATGCTTCAGATCCTTTGGTGATTCCACTGCCTTCTCCCTCTGCAAACCCAGGGGAGGAAGACTCCAGTTCACAGGTAGGAGAGCCGATGCTGTTACAAATAATGGAGACCATTAAGAGCTGCCATGCTTCACTTTCCACACAAATTGAAACTATCCGGGTTGATTTTGCCCTGCTAAAGGATGATGTGCACAAAATCAGACACAGGGTCACTAATGTAGAACAATGCATTAGCTTGGTGGAAGATGATTTGAACCCACTGATGGTGACGGTTAGAGAAGTGGTGGCATACCACAAGTCCCAGGAAGCCAAACTGGAAGATATTGAGGATCGATTCCGCCAAAATAATCTTCGCTTCTTGGGATATCCATAAGGATCGGAAGGCAAATGCCCTGAGGAATTCCTGCTCTCGTGGCTCAAGCAAACCTTTGGGGAGGACAGCTTCTCCCACTTTTTCGCTATTGAAAGGGCTCATAGGGTCCCATTAAGGGGCCCCTCCGCCAGACAGATACCCCAGACCTCTGCTGGCCTGTTTTTTATATTTCAGAGATAAAGAACCAATTCTACAGAGAGCTCGCAACATACCTGAATTGCTTTACAATAATAATCGTTTTACCATCTTCCCAGATTTTTCTGCAGCTACGCGGAAACAATGTGCAGCTTTCCAAAGCATGAAACAATGCCTGCGAGATCGTATCTTACCATACAGCATGCTCTATCCTACAAGGCTCAGAGTGGTGCACAAACGCAAAGCACAATTCTTCACTTCTTCTCAGGATGCTAACAGGGGGTTGGAATATTTGGGTAGTACCTGAAATGCTGTTCTTTCACCTCTGAGTGTCACTACATATAAGTGTCATGGAGGGGCTTCTCCTTGTTCTTGGTTTGAGTTTAATGGCCTCATTATGTGCCTTACTTTTGGAAACAGGATCCTTCACAGATCAAGTGCTATCTGGCTGTCATTGATAGGCCTGCAATCAACGCGGTTTGCTCTGCTGACTACTACGTTCTCACCCTTTTTCTTCCTCTCCGGCTGGACCAGGACCAGAAAAATATACTGACTTTAAATGTAGTGTAGGCTCACACATCCCATCCTGCCCACAGTCCCAAGCATACTACAGGCTTCTGCCCCAAACATGAAAGGACAAAGACACACTAGTGTTAGATTTTCACCATAGATAGCGTTTTGCCTTTATTTTGGTCTCATCTGACCAGAGCACCTTCTTCCACATGTTTGCTGTGTCCCCCACATGGCTTCTCCCAAACTGCAAATGGGACTTCTTATGGGTTTCTTCCAACAATGGATTTCTTCTTGTCACTCTCACATAAAGACCAGATTTGTGGAGTGCATGACGAATAGTTGTCCTGTGGACAGATTCTCCCACCTAAACTGTGGATCTGTACAGCTCCTCCAGAGTTATTATGGGCCCCTTGGCTGCTTCTCTGATTTAATGCAGTTGTGCCATACTCTTTCCATTTTCGGATGATGGATTGAACAGTGCTTTGTGAGATGTTCGAAGCTTGGGATATTTTTTTATAACCTAACCCGGCTTTAAACTTCACCACAACATTATCCCGACCTGTCTGAAGGGTTCTTTGGCCTTCATAATGCTCTTAGTGCTTCACATAACAGCTGTATTTATACTGAGAGTATAAACAGGTGGACTCTATTTACTAATTAGGTGACTTCTGAAGGCAATTGGTTCCACTAGATTTTAGTCAGGGATATCAGAGTAAAGAGGGCTGAATACAAATGCACGTCACATTTTTCACATATTTATTTGTAAAAGAAATTGAAAACCATTTACAATTTTCCTTCCGCTTCACAATTATGTGTAGCTTTGTGTTGGTCTATCACAAAAAAATCCCAATGAACTTTTTTTGGCTGTAACATGAAAAAAAAATTGAAAATGTTGAGGGGTATGAAAACTTTTTCAAGGCATTGTATATACTTAATTACCACCTGCCTAGAGTTTGCCTTTAAATATTTTTTTTGTACAAAACAAAAACAAAACAAAAATGTCCTTAGGCTTATCTTTGACGAACAACATGTTTAAAGGGATGTTTCTCTCGTATAATGCTGGGGCTGCTAATTTCAGCATGTACAGTAAATTAAAAAGTTCAACTTAAATAATTGTTTTTTAAGCGGTTGAAAAGCTTAGTTTTTTAGGGTTTTTGGTATTGCACAGTACAGCCCAAAAGAAAATTGTTCGATTCCCCCATTAACACAGTCAGTGTTGATGGGGGAATCCCTCCTGCTGCACGATTGTATTCTGACTGTGGGAGGTTTCCCCCACATCAGAATACAAAGATCACTGCTGGCAGCTATAGTTGTCAGCGGTGATCAAATGAAAAAAGACAACAGGTTGTTTGTACTGAAGTTGATTAATAGATTGACTTCGGCACAACATGCCTGTCCATAGATCGATCGAAATGTAGGAAGTTTCTGCTGAACCAGGTAAAAAATCTTTTGGCTTTAGAACCACTTTAAAATAGTATTCAACACTTTTTGGGCTTTTTTAAATTGTACTGGGTAATGTGCAACCTGAACTTTAGCAATGGGGTTTGGAATTTTTGGGTTGGTTGGACAGGAGAGTTTACATCCGATTTAATTACTTAAATATAGTACAGCTGAAAACCACTCCTGATTGTTCATGGAACTGTGCACAACTAATGAAAAGCAATGTAAACCTATGAACTGAGCTACACAAGGGAAACCATAGCTTTCCCTGCCTCACATTGCCGCAGGGCAATAATGCAAGCTTGGATCAACCCTTACCTGTCTCACATTGCCTCTGTAAAATGAGCACTCTTAACACTACTTCACATTGAGAAATTAGACACTATCACCCAGCATTCTACATCACTGAAATGCTTCATTGCAAGATGGCGTCGCTTCATGGAACACTTTCTCTCCAGAAGAAATCTCTTCTTACATGACTCCCTTCCACTATACGGACTGGTACCTACATACAGATCTTGCTAATACACTGGGTAAACTTAGGATCCAGGGCACCTCCAACGCCTTAACCCCTCATATCCCCCCCCCAGGCATTCCACCTAATCTATGCGATTAAGTAGTACATTATTTGTTGTGAAATGTTTGATATTTCTTCATAATTATAGTAATATTTCTACCTGTTTCCAGGGTGAATGTTCACCTGCTTCCACTCCATTGACCACCACTTTGGCAGAACCTCCAGTTAGTTACTCTTGTTGGACCAGATACTATATTATTAGTTATCTCGTTAGTTATTTATGTTAGTTATGTTTGTAGGCTCCAAACCACGCAGTTTTATCCTGCTTACTATGTAATATTATGTTTTTTACTTTATTGCCTTAGCTGGCAGACTACTCCTATATCAACAAATCTTGTACTTTTATATGAAAATCGAATAAATATATATAAAAAAAAAAAAAATACCAGAAAAAAAAAGAGAGGTATGGACTCTAGAGAGAGAGATATAATGTTGTCCCTGTACAAATCAGTAGTAAGACCTCATCTGGAATATGCAGTTCAGTTTTGGGCACCGGTTCTCAAAAAAGGATATCGGGGAACTGGAGAAAGTGCAGAGAAGGGCAACCAAACTGTAAAGAGGTATGGAGGAGCTCAGTTATGAGGAAAGATTAGAGCAACTGAATCTATTCCCTCTTGAGAAGAGAAGATTAATTGGGGATATGATCAGCATGTACATATATAATATATAGTGAACTTGGTGTTGAGTTATTCACTTTAAGGATATCACAGAGGACAAGGGGCATTTCATCTCCAAATACGGAAAGGCTTCATCACAGTAAGAGCTGTGAAAATGTGGAATAGGCTCCCTCCACAGGTGGTTCTGGCCAGCTCAGTAGATTGCTTTTAAAAAAGGCCTGGATTCTTTCCTAAATGTACAGAATATAACTGGGTACTAACATTTATAGGTAAAGTTGATCCAGGGAAAATCTGATTGCCTCTCGGGGATCAGGAAGTCATTTTTTTCCCCTGCAGTAGCAAATTGGATCATGCTTTGCTGGGGTTTTTTGCCTTCCTCTGGATCAACTGTGGGTATAGGTTTGTGTTTTTTTTTTTTTTTGGGTTGAACTGGATGGACTTGTGTCTTTTTTTAACCTGACTAACTAAGTAACTATGTATATAGGACTGTATATATGAAAAGTTGTTCTGAAGTCAAGTGGGCATCCCATAATCTCCAATCCCTATCCAAGTTATTCTCCCTCATTAAATAACAAAAACAAAATCGCAGACTGTTCTCGGACTCTGAGTTCCTGTGCAAAGTCGGTGTGCCTGGCTGTGAAGGGTGGGGGTTCCCAGTATCCCAGAAGCGGCGCCCTAGGGGGTGTGCTACATTTATTAAAAGAGAAATGGAAGGTGAGGTAAAAATTAAATGAATGAATTGTCAAAATTAACCTCCTAAATCTTCATAAAGATAAGGAGATAGAATTTTGCTGAAAGCCTTTTTGCCATCAAGTTTTAGAAGCATGTGATTTCTATTGAGGGAAAGTGTATTGGCAGCTGTAGCTAATTCATGTACTCATTGAATATATGTTTGTTTCTGACATAGTTGGGGATAACTGTCTTCTTTTTATATTCTTGATGACAATTCCAAATAGCAGTAAAAAATACATGGGTTCTATTTGCACAAAGCAGCCTGTCAGCAATATAGAAACTGGATAGTGTAGAAAAATATAAACTGATGCCAAGCATTCCTTTGTAGGTGAGAGGTTCTCTTTAATACTTGCTAAAGTGTATCTTATATCACTGCAGGGTTATACTTATATACATTATACTTATATACATTAGTATATATGTATACTTATATACATATATACAAAATTCAATTACTAGTTGTGATAGTACTGCACTGCCACTTATCATTCTTCAGCCTTGGCCATAACAGTATGATTTTCATTAGGTAACTAGTATTTAAAAGTTATTAAAAAAAAATTTTTTTTAAATATTAATTATTCAAATAAATATAAATACTTCTAGATTGTACGCTCCAACGAGCAGGGCCCTCTGATTCCTCCTGTATTGAATTATATTGTAACTGTACTGTCTGCCCTCATGTTGTAAAGCTCTGTGCAAACTGTTGGCGCTCTATAAATCCTGTATAATAATAATAATACCAAATTAGCTAGCTAACCCGAGTCATAAAGAAAATGTAAAGAAGAATGATGTATTATTTAAGCAGGACAATATGGAAGTAGGGATTGTGAAGATGAAGTTAGAAACATTTTATGGTAGAAAAATAGACCCTGTGAGCGTGGTCTTGGTGCAGCTTTTACTATGCTTTGCTCTTCTAGCATGCCCCTCCCACTTGGATTCTTGTCTATGTAGCGCTGGTGCCAAGTAGAGCTGGCTTCATGTTTCCTGGCTTGGAACAGCTAAAATGTTTAGTGAAGTCTATTCAGAGCCAAGATCAGGCAGCAGAACCAGAATTAACTGGATCAGACAGCTTCTGAGCAGCTTCGCTGCTTTTAGAAACCTTTCAGAAAATTCAGTGTGTAATTAGCTGCAGTCCCCAAAATTTTTTATAGTATATAAGTTTAAAGTTCCAAAGAGTTACATGCTAGCACTACTGACTTATAAATGTTAGATAAAACAACTTTTTTTATGCCACCCCCATAACTTGCTGTCTGCTTTTTTATTTTAAGCAGATTGCCTGTTTGTTTTCCTTTGATCTTAAGGCCCTATGCACACTGGGCATTTAGCAGCGGTACATGAGGTTCTGGCGTTTAGCTGTGTAGGGAGGGCACAGGTGTAAGGATGGGCCCGGTGCTCGATGCGAACCCACGTTCGCATCGAGCACCGGGCGTTCGCTCGCTCGGCGAGCCCAGAACTATTTTGGCCGCTCGCATCACGTTCGTGTGATGCGAGCGGCCCCGCAATGCATTGCGGCCGGCGCGGCCGACGCAGTGCATTGCTGGCTGATGATTGGCCAAGCATGCACTGTGACCCCGCATGCTTGGCCAATCACAGCCCCGGAAACTCGAAGAGCCATAATTGGCTACAGGCAGGACGCCTGTAGCCAATTACAGCTCAGGGGCTGTAGTACACGCCCCCCCCTATAAAACGCCGCCACGCCGTCTGCGCCGGTCACATGCTGTTCCGGCGCAGATTGAGCAGGCACATTCTGTGACACTCTGCTGCATTTAGATAGTTAGAGAGATTCACTTACAGAGATTGAGTTAGATAGATTCAGTTACAAAGATTGATTGAGAAAGAGGGGCTTGTAGTGTGCTCGTGGCAGAAGCACCTATAGGACTTGTAGTGTGTTCGTGGCAGGCAGGCAGAGCTCCTTCATTTTGTTACCAGAAGCACCTATAGGACTTGAAGTGTGTTCGTGGCAGGCAGGCAGAGCTCCTATATTTTGTTACCAGAAGCACCTAGAGGACTTGTAGTGTGTTCGTGGCAGGCAGGCAGAGCTCCTTCATTTTGTTCCCAGAAGCACCTATAGGACTTGAAGTGTGTTAGTCCCATTACACACACAGAGCTATATTTTCTTCCCAGAAGCACCTATAGGACTTGAAGTGTGTTAGTCCCATTACACACACAGAGCTATATTTTGTTCCCAGAAGCACCTATAGGACTTGAAGTGTGTTAGTCCCATTACACACACAGAGCTATATTTTCTTCCCAGAAGCACACTATAGGACTTGAAGTGTGTTAGTCCCATCACACACACAGAGCTATATTTTGTTCCCAGAAGCACCTATAGGACTTGAAGTGTGTTAGTGGCATCACACACACAGAGCTATATTTTGTTCCCAGAAGCACCTATAGGACTTGAAGTGTGTTAGTCCCATCACACACACAGAGCTATATTTTGTTCCCAGAAGCACCTATAGGACTTGAAGTGTGTTAGTCCCATCACACACACAGAGCTATATTTTGTTCCCAGAAGCACCTATAGGACTTGAAGTGTGTTAGTCCCATTACACACACAGAGCTATATTTTCTTCCAGAAGCACCTATAGGACTTGAAGTGTGTTAGTCCCATTACACACACAGAGCTATATTTTGTTCCCAGAAGCACCTATAGGACTTGAAGTGTGTTAGTCCCATTACACACACAGAGCTATATTTTGTTCCCAGAAGCACCTATAGGACTTGAAGTGTGTTAGTCCCATCACACACACAGAGCTATATTTTGTTCCCAGTTCCACCTATAGGACTTGAAGAGTGTTAGTCCCATAACACACAGAGCTATATTTTGTTCCCAGAAGCACCTATAGGACTTGAAGTGTGTTAGTCCCATCACACACACAGAGCTATATTTTGTTCCCAGAAGCACCTATAGGACTTGAAGTGTGTTAGTCCCATTACACACACAGAGCTATATTTTCTTCCCAGAAGCACCTATAGGACTTGAAGTGTGTTATTCCCATTACACACACAGAGCTATATTTTCTTCCCAGAAGCACCTATAGGACTTGAAGTGTGTTAGTCCCATTACACACACAGAGCTATATTTTGTTCCCAGAAGCACCTATAGGACTTGAAGTGTGTTAGTCCCATTACACACACAGAGCTATATTTTCTTCCCAGAAGCACCTATAGGACTTGAAGTGTGTTAGTCCCATCACACACACAGAGCTATATTTTGTTCCCAGAAGCACCTATAGGACTTGAAGTGTGTTAGTCCCATCACACACACAGAGCTATATTTTGTTCCCAGAAGCACCTATAGGACTTGAAGTGTGTTAGTCCCATCACACACACAGAGCTATATTTTGTTCCCATAAGCACCTATAGGACTTGAAGTGTGTTAGTCCCATCACACACACAGAGCTATATTTTGTTCCCAGAAGCACCTATAGGACTTGAAGTGTGTTAGTCCCATTACACACACACAGAGCTATATTTTGTTCCCAGAAGCACCTATAGGACTTGAAGTGTGTTAGTCCCATTACACACACAGAGCTATATTTTCTTCCCAGAAGCACCTATAGGACTTGAAGTGTGTTAGTCCCATTACACACACAGAGCTATATTTTGTTCCCAGAAGCACCTATAGGACTTGAAGTGTGTTAGTCCCATTACACACACAGAGCTATATTTTCTTCCCAGAAGCACCTATAGGACTTGAAGTGTGTTATTCCCATTACACACACAGAGCTATTTCTTCCCAGAAGCACCTATAGGACTTGAAGTGTGTTAGTCCCATTACACACACAGAGCTATATTTTGTTCCCAGAAGCACCTATAGGACTTGAAGTGTGTTAGTCCCATTACACACACAGAGCTATATTTTGTTCCCAGAAGCACCTATAGGACTTGAAGTGTGTGTTAGTCCCATCACACACACACACACAGAGCTATATTTTGTTCCCAGAAGAACCTATAGGACTTGAAGTGTGTTAGTCCCATCACACACACAGAGCTATATTTTGTTCCCAGAAGCACCTATAGGACTTGAAGTGTGTTAGTCCCATAACACACACAGAGCTATATTTTGTTCCCAGAAGCACCTATAGGACTTGAAGTGTTAGTCCCATCACACACACAGAGCTATATTTTGTTCCCAGAAGCACCTATAGGACTTGAAGTGTGTTAGTCCCATCACACACACAGAGCTATATTTTCTTCCCAGAAGCACCTATAGGACTTGAAGTGTGTTAGTCCCATCACACACAGAGCTCCTATTTTCTTTGCAGAAGCACCCATAGGACTTCTAGTGTGTTAGTGGCATCACACACAGAGCTCCTATATATTCTTCTCAGCAGCACCCACAGGACTTCTAGTGTGTTAGTGGCATCACACAGAGCTCCTCTATTTTCTTTGCATAAGCACCCACAGGACTTCTAGTGTGTTAGTGGCATCACACAGAGCTCCTCTATTTTCTTTGCAGAAGCACCCACAGGACTTCTAGTGTGTTAGTGGCATCACACAGAGCTCCTCTATTTTCTTTGCAGAAGCACCCACAGGACTTCTAGTGTGTTAGTGGCATCACACAGAGCTCCTCTATTTTCTTTGCATAAGCACCCACAGGACTTCTAGTGTGTTAGTGGCATCACACAGAGCTCCTCTATTTTCTTTGCAGAAGCACCCATAGGACTTCTAGTGTGTTAGTGGCATCACACAGAGCTCCTATATATTCTTCTCAGCAGCACCCACAGGACTTCTAGTGTGTTAGTGGCATCACACAGAGCTCCTCTATTTTCTTTGCATAAGCACCCACAGGACTTCTAGTGTGTTAGTGGCATCACACAGAGCTCCTCTATTTTCTTTGCAGAAGCACCCACAGGACTTCTAGTGTGTTAGTGGCATCACACAGAGCTCCTCTATTTTCTTTGCAGAAGCACCCATAGGACTTCTAGTGTGTTAGTGGCATCACACAGAGCTCCTATATATTCTTCTCAGCAGCACCCACAGGACTTCTAGTGTGTTAGTGGCATCACACAGAGCTCCTCTATTTTCTTTGCATAAGCACCCACAGGACTTCTAGTGTGTTAGTGGCATCACACAGAGCTCCTCTATTTTCTTTGCAGAAGCACCCACAGGACTTCTAGTGTGTTAGTGGCATCACACAGAGCTCCTCTATTTTCTTTGCAGAAGCACCCACAGGACTTCTAGTGTGTTAGTGGCATCACACAGAGCTCCTCTATTTTCTTTGCATAAGCACCCACAGGACTTCTAGTGTGTTAGTGGCATCACACAGAGCTCCTCTATTTTCTTTGCAGAAGCACCCATAGGACTTCTAGTGTGTTAGTGGCATCACACAGAGCTCCTATATATTCTTCTCAGCAGCACCCACAGGACTTCTAGTGTGTTAGTGGCATCACACAGAGCTCCTCTATTTTCTTTGCATAAGCACCCACAGGACTTCTAGTGTGTTAGTGGCATCACACAGAGCTCCTCTATTTTTTTTGCAGAAGCACCCACAGGACTTCTAGTGTGTTAGTGGCATCACACAGAGCTCCTCTATTTTCTTTGCAGAAGCACCCATAGGACTTCTAGTGTGTTAGTGGCATCACACAGAGCTCCTATATATTCTTCTCAGCAGCACCCACAGGACTTCTAGTGTGTTAGTGGCATCACACAGAGCTCCTCTATTTTCTTTGCATAAGCACCCACAGGACTTCTAGTGTGTTAGTGGCATCACACAGAGCTCCTCTATTTTCTTTGCATAAGCACCCACAGGACTTCTAGTGTGTTAGTGGCATCACACAGAGCTCCTCTATTTTCTTTGCAGAAGCACCCATAGGACTTCTAGTGTGTTAGTGGCATCACACAGAGCTCCTCTATTTTCTTTGCAGAAGCACCCATAGGACTTCTAGTGTGTTAGTGGCATCACACAGAGCTCCTATATATTCTTCTCAGCAGCACCCACAGGACTTCTAGTGTGTTAGTGGCATCACACAGAGCTCCTCTATTTTCTTTGCTGAAGCACCCACAGGACTTCTAGTGTGTTTAGTGGCATCACACAGAGCTCCTCTATTTTCTTTGCAGAAGCACCCACAGGACTTCTAGTGTGTTAGTGGCATCACACAGAGCTCCTCTATTTTCTTTGCAGAAGCACCCATAGGACTTCTAGTGTGTTAGTGGCATCACACAGAGCTCCTATATTTTCTTCTCAGCAGCACCCACAGGACTACCGACTACAATGGCTGGAAGACCGCCAAGGGGAGGCAGAGCGTGCAGAGCCAAGAACACAGGGCAGGCAGGCTCTGTTTCTAGTGCACGTGGCCGTGGACGTGGACGTGGTCGTGCATCGTCATCAGCACGTGGCCATGGGACACGCGCGTCTTTGTTTTCGGCAACTGGACATGTGGAGCCGCATCATGCTGAAGGCTTGGTAGAATGGATGACCAAGCCCTCCTCATCCTCCTCATCCTCTCTCACCCAGGCTCAGGGTACTGACAGAGCATCATCAGCCACCCCTTCCCTAGACCCACCATGTCCTCCTGAGGAGTCCCCCGAACTCTTTGAGCACAGTGTTGGGTACATGCTCCAGGAGGATGCCCAACGATTCGAAGGCTCGGATGACGATACCCAGCTTGAGGAATCTGGCAGTACAGTTCCACCAGCTGCAGCTTACTGTCAGGTTTGCTCTAGTGGTGAAGAGGGAGGGGATGATGAGGTCACTGACTCCACGTGGGTGCCTCAAGGGAGAGAGGATGAGGAGGAGGACGAGGAGGAGGAGGATGCGGCGTCACATGTCCAACGAGGCAGGATGCCCCCTGGAGGCCAGGTAGAGGCCAGCACAGCAACTGTACAACACCGCAGAGCTCCGCCTGTGCAGGGCGCTGCCTCTGCACGTTATCAGAAAAGTTCTTTGGTGTGGGCCTTTTTTGAGACGAGTGCAGCAGATCGCACCACTGCTATTTGCAATATTTGTCTCAAGCGTATCTCGCGTGGCCAAAACATCAGCCGCTTGGGCACGACAAGCATGACCAGACATATGGCGACCTGCCATGCAGCTCGTTGGCAGGCACACATAAAAGACCCACACCAAAGAACTAAGCGGACCTCTCCTTGCTCCTCCTCAGCTGGGATCTCCATCCCCACTACACCTTCAGTCCTCTCTGAAAGCTGCTCTGAGAGGACTGAAGGTGTAGAATTCGGTGTGTCACAACCAAGTACTTGCAGTACACCGACGTCCGAATGCAGCAGGCAAATTTCCCTGCCCCAGCTGCTGGACCGTAGAAAGAAGTACACTCCCAGCCATCCACATGCCCAGCGGTTGAATGCTAGCCTTGCTATTGCTAGCACTTCAACTGCTGCCTTTTCACTCGGCCCCCTTCCGTGAGTTTGTTCAATGTGCTTCTCAAGTACGCAGGCAAAAAGATGCCTCGCTGGACAGGGCGGTCAGCGGTAAGGTGCATATTACCGCTGACTCATGGTCCAGCAGGCATTTCTGACAATGGCACCAACCTCCTCTCCGCCCTGCGACAGGGGCAGCTCACCCATGTGCCCTGCATGGCTCACGTCCTCAGCAGAACAGAGGCAGGAAGAGGAGGACTTCCTTGCCTCTCAAGGCCCCCTTTATCCGGACAGTGTTCCTTCTGTCCCACCCATCACACAGGAAGAGGATGAGGAGGAGGAGGAGGAGGAGGATTGTGTGAGCATGGAGGTGGAGCCTGGCACTCAGCATCAGCAGCAGCAGTCTTTTAGGGATGATGTACAGTCCCAACAAGCCAGTGGACTTGTACGTGGCTGGGAGGAGGTGGCTGGCGATCATGTCATCCTCAGTGACCCAGAAGACTCCGGACCGAATGCCTCAGCTAACCTACGCTGCATGGCCTCCCTGATCCTGCAAAGCCTGCGGAAGGATCCACCCATCGCCAGCGTCTGATATACATGGTGCAGGAATACCTTGTCAGACTTGGACACCTTTCCCACTGGCCTGTCCTGCCTCCAGCGTTCTTTCCGAACGCACATTCAGTGCTGCTGGAGGATTTGTGACTGATCATAGGGTGCGCCTGTCCACCGCCTCGGTTGATCGACTGACATTCATCAAAATGAATCAGTCTTGGATCACCACCAGCTACCAGGCACCTGAGGCGGATATAACCGAATAATTTTTTAATGTCACATCCCTTCAAGACTGCCTATGCTGATGCTGAGTGACTGTCCTCTTATGTTCACTGACTATCCTCTTCCTCCTCCTCAATGATCCATGCCACCACACCAGTGCCTAAGGCACAATTTTTCAGCCCCTGTTTAACAGGGGCGTGTACTTACAATTTTTTTAAAAAAATGCTTCGCAACACGTGTGACTGCTGTGCTCCAAGTACAGTCTCTGTGAGGGCCGTGTTGCAGTGTTGTGGCACCAGCACCAGTGCCTAAGGCACAATTTTTCAGCCCCTGTTTAACAGGGGGCGTGTACTTACAATTTTTAAAAAAAATGCTTCGCAACACGTGTGACTGCTGTGCTCCAAGTACAGTCTCTGTGAGGGCCGGGTTGCAGTGTTGTGGCACCAGCACCAGTGCCTAAGGCACAATTTTCAGCCCCTGTTTAACAGGGGCGTGTACTTACAATTTTTTAAAAAATGCTTCGCAACACGTGTGACTGCTGTGCTCCAAGTACAGTATCTGTGAGGGCCGGGTTGCAGTGTTGTGGCACCAGCACCAGTGCCTAAGGCACAATTTTTCAGCCCCTGTTTAACAGGGGCGTGTACTTACAATTTTTAAAAAAAATGCTTCGCAACACGTGTGACTGCTGTGCTCCAAGTACAGTCTCTGTGAGGGGTTGCAGTGTTGTGGCACCAGCACCAGTGCCTAAGGCACAATTTTTCTGCCCTGTTCATCAGGGGCGGGTAATTACAAATCTTGATCTAATAGTTCACAGCAGGGCCCATTCCTGCGCCCACCAAGAGTAACTATGAGGGCCTGCAGTCTTGTGGCAACACCGTCCACCACCACCGCCAAAGGCCCAATTTTTCTGCCCTGTTCATCAGGTGCTTGCAATTACAAATCTTGATCTAATAACTTACAGCAGGGCCCATTCCTGCGCCCACCAAGAGTAACTATGAGGGCCTACAGTCTTGTGGCAACACCGTCCACCACCACCGCCAAAGGCCCAATTTTTCTGCCCTGTTCATCAGGTGCTTGCAATTACAAATCTTGATCTAATAACTCACAGCAGGGCCCATTCCTGCGCCCACCAAGAGTAACTGTGAGAGCTTACAGTCTTGTGGCAAAACCGTCCACCACCACCACCACCACCCACAATTTTTCTGCCCTGTTCAACAGGTGCATGCAATTACAAATCTTGATCTATTAACTTAAAATTCTATCCTGTTAGACTTAATTTGGGAAAAAGGTATCTCCTCTCTACTGATACTTTATCACCAATCCTTGTTTCAATTAAAACCCCACTTTTCCAAAAACATTTGTCATTGGGACGGAAAGTGAGGTGACATGTTCTGAACAGATGTGCAAAGACAGCAAATGTTACAGGGGTGATAACCCCTCCCTATGTTCTCCAAAAAGCTTAAAAATAGATTTTTTTGGGATGGAGCTACACTTCATAATGTACCTGTTCAGATTCTACTTAAGATCAAACCTAAAGCCGCAAGTGGTTTTAAAATGGCTTCTTTTTTTCCTTTACAAATGTCATTTTGTGAAATCAAAATAAACCGCGCTAAAAAAGGTGATAGGGGAAAAAAAAAAAAAGTATAAAAATAAAAAATCTTAACCTAAAAGGCTGCTGCTAAAAGTGGGATACACACACACAGGATATATAAAATGGATAAAGCTGCGCCAAACAAATATTTAAACATACATGAAAAAAGAAAACCCAAATGACCAAATAATAATATACCAAAAAATGAATTACATACACAATAAGACTACAGAAGAGTGTGTAAGGTATAATGAATAAAGTCCAAATGGGAACCACATTAATCCTGATTAAGTGTCTTCCTTGACACTAAGCCAGGTAGAATATAGTGAGTAGACTGCTGATTAGATGGTAAATGGAACACCGCTGTGACAGGCATACAAAAGTTTTGTGCAATCCCATCCACCATTTGAATTTGGCGCTTACCAGATGTCTAGTAATAAAAGGCACTGCCTATGAAGCCTGCAACATCCCAGATGGGGAGTAATTGATGAGACCGATCAGATCAAGGACAAACACTCCAGGGAACAAGAAGGACCTCCACAGCCTCTGCTCCGCTCAAGGACATCCAACTAATTATCTCAGGCACATAAAAACAAGGGACCGCCCATAGCGTGATACTGCTAGACACTTGTTTATTTAAAAAATTTTAAAACACTTACAAATATATGAAGAATAACGAGCACAATACACACACTGCCGGCCGGTCAGTGCAAACCCGTCCCCCGTTCACGATCTCCGTGGTATGGGAAGGCACGCAGTGACGCTACCACGGAGATCGTGAACGGGGGACGGGTTTGCACTGACCGGCCGGCAGTGTGTGTATTGTGCTCGTTATTCTTCATATATTTGTAAGTGTTTTTAAATTTTTTAAATAAACAAGTGTCTAGCAGTATCACGCTATGGGCGGTCCCTTGTTTTTATGTGCCTGAGATAATTAGTTGGATGTCCTTGAGCGGAGCAGAGGCTGTGGAGGTCCTTCTTGTTCCCTGGAGTGTTTGTCCTTGATCTGATCGGTCTCATCAATTTATTACTAGACATCTGGTAAGCGCCAAATTCAAATGGTGGATGGGATTGCACAAAACTTTTGTATGCCTGTCAAAGCGGTGTTCCATTTACCATCTAATCAGCAGTTTTTTTTATTGTGTATGTAATTCATTTTTTGGTACATTTTTTGGTAAAAAGGGGGGAAAAAACTGACATCTTTATTTTAGACACCCCCCAGGTACCATATTTAAAAACATCAGTCTTACATGATCCATTTCCTAATATTGCACCCAATAAGTTTACAGATCAAGTAGGCATGCAAGTTTCAATTGCTCATTGTTCCCCACAGAAATGAGAATATTCTTTCCTTTTTCCCAAAACATGATGCCATCTGTGGTATGCATCACTAGAAATGAGAATATTCTTTCCTTTTTCCCAAAACATGATGCCATCTGTGGTATGCATCACTAGAAATGTTTGGGTGCCCTGGAGTCTTTGCAGTTACAACAATGATATTCAAATCTCTGTTTTATATCGTAAAGGTCTGTCCTTCTTCTATGATCAGCTAAGCAAAATATGTGCAGTTTATTTGATTAGCACCTGACATTGAATTTATCTCCCTAGGTTTCTGGGCACGAGAGGTTGGAAAGTTGATAGGCCTGGAACATCCTCTTATTCCTGTGCACCATCAGTATGTGGTCACTAGTTCTGTTCCGGAGGTGAAAGCGTTAAAGAAGGAACTACCAGTCCTCCGAGACTTGGAGGGATCATATTATTTACGACAGGAGCGGGATGGACTTTTGTTTGGACCATATGAAAGCCATGAAAAAATGAAACTGCAAGATTCCTGGGTAACAAATGGAGTCCCACCAGGTAATACTTCATACTTAAGTTGACATAATAAAGTAAAGCTCTAGTCAGGCTGGACAGTACTGCATACTGCATTCCTAACACGTAATAAAGCTTTAAAACAAGCCCTTAATGACCCTTGTAGCTGCAGACACTGTAGAGCAATTCATTCTCAAACGCATGCACTGGAGTCCGATCTTTTAGCAACTTCCCCATCCCTACAGTGAAAGCTCTGTGATTACATTAGACATTAGAAGACTAGAAGTATGGTACATCAGTTCTGGGAAGGGGAAGTTGAGCTGCAGAGAGAACTAGGGGGTTATTTACTAAAGGCAAATCCACTTTGCACTACAAGTGCAAAGTGCACTTGAAATTCCACTGAAAGTGCACTTGGAAGTGCAGTCTCTGTAGATCCGAGGGGGACATGCAAGGAAAATAAAAAAACAGCATTTTAGCTTGCACTTGGAAGTGCAGTCGCTGTAAATCTGAGGGGTAGATCTGAAATGAGGGGAAGCCCTGCTGATTTTATTATCCAATCATGTGCAAGCTAAAATACTGTTTTTTTTATTCTCCATGCATGTCCCCCTCGGATCCTTGTAGTGCAAAGTGCATTTGCCTTTAGTAAATAACTCCCAAGGTGTTTCTGCTGCCTCCCCACCTCATTAAAGAATACCTTATAGTCATTAAAAAATACAAGGCTTTCTCTAAATAGTGGCAGTCCAGGTATGAGATATACATACTTACATTGGTCCAAACTGGAGAAATGTAACAATGCTTTAAAAACCATACATAAACTTTAGCTTTCAAAAGTAGTGGAGCTTTAAAACAAGCCCCCATTAACCTCTGTAACTGCAGACACTGTAGAGCAATTAATCCCTAATGTTCACACCACAATCACTGGAGGCCTTATTGTCAGCAGCTCCTTCCCAGAGCACATGCTCCATGGTTCCAATAAAGATTAGAAGACGGGAAGGTTGTTAAGTCAACACTTGAAGGGGGAGCTGGGCAAAGCAAGGCTTAAGTCTGTAGTGTGTTTGTACTTTAATGCTGGCTCCACCAGCTTTGCATACTTTTCTTTCATTCACTTCCCTGACACTCCATTCAGTCATGGGGAGTGAGGGAGAGTTAACCCTGTGTAAGTCAAAACTTGGAGCTTAAAACAGGGCTGAAGACTCTTTCTCTGTTCTTGGCCAGTTGCCAAGCACCAACACTATCACGTTGGGAAGAAGGGGCATGGGTCAAAAGCGTTCCAGACCCAGGAGTACAGGTTACTCTTCTTTGCTCCTAGCAACCAAACTGGGAGTGAAGGGAAGGTATGGGTTGCTGGTGGGGCTGCCATTAAATTTTTTAACAAACATTATAACTGTTAATAGTTATTTTGTTCACACTGTTGGCAATAACCAAGGTTAGCCTGTAACTAACACTCTGTTCTGTAGGTTTTGGGAAAGAATTGTTTGAGTCTGATCTTGACAGAATTATGGAACATGTAGAAGCTGCAATGGAGATGGTTCCTGTGCTGAGAAATGCTGAGATTATCAATATAGTTTCTGGACCCATAACGTACTCTCCAGATATCCTTCCAATGGTAGGGCCACATCAAGGTGTCCGAAATTACTGGGTTGCTGTTGGCTTTGGGTAAGTGTATACACTATACAGTATGTTAATTTATGATGTGAAGACTATTGAGAAATGATCCTTGTTGGTTCAGATAAGTACATTCTACCACTCCCCCAATGCATAATCACCCCATTACAGCGTAGGAGCATCTTTTAATATGATTTGGGATTCTTGGTGTTCCCAGAATCTTGAAAGAGGAATTGTGATGTCACCCCTGCCTAGGAGCTGTGAACAAAAGCCAGGTGTAAGGGGAGTATATTTTCTAACTTTGTTCTACAGGCCTTTTTTTAATCCAGCTGTAATGCAATGATTACACATGAGATTGCGGGCCAGCAATTGCATGCATGGTCTGCTTTAAGTAGGGAGAGCTCCTTTTAAAGCCAAGCTTACATTGTTACTGGTGTTGGTGGATTGTCCCAGAACCCACCAAAGGGCAGGCCACAAAACATTGTATCACACACCCCCTTTCGGCAATCACTAGCTATTTATGAATGACATTTAAAAACACTCTGGTCTGTCTTGTCTGTGCTGGGGGTGATAGGAAGACATTTAAAGACCAATTAAACCCTACCTTGTCTCATCCAAAGCTGGACATTTTTGGTAGAGCTTTGCTTTTGTATTAACAATGTGTTTATTCACGTCCCTTTCTTTGCAGCTTTTCTCTCTGTTTTTGAATCTGGTCTGTGCCTTGATATCATTACATTTTTTTCTATTTTCAGGTATGGTGTCATCCATGCTGGAGGCATTGGTAAGTTCTTAAGTGACTGGATCCTGGACGGAGAACCTCCTTTCGACCTCATTGAACTAGACCCAAACAGATATGGCAAATGGACCACCACACAGTATACAGCACAGAAAGCAAGAGAATCTTATGGATTGAACAACATTGGTACAACTTTTTTGCATTGATAAAAATAAGTGTGACTTAAGAATGCTTGTGCTTCTGGTGTTTAAAGCCATAGGTCTGTAGCATTACTCAGCCAAGCTACATTGGTTTGTTTAATGTCTTAATTTTTTTTGGTTGTCCTGCAGCTAGCAAAAAGTTCTTAATCTAAGCATTATATTAAAAATACTTCCCTTCTGAACCATTCCGGGCTGCATTGGCCAGGAATGGATTCTGGGTCTGGCCTGGCACAGGCACAGCATAACAATCAGAAAATTTGCATTTTTAAAAAGATATATCTGCAGTGGCAGCCTCGATATTTTCTTGGATTAGGTTTTCTGTAAATTAATATATTTTTTTCTGATTCAAAATTTTCATCAAATTTTTGTTGACATATAGATAAACAGTATCACAGGGCTGTATCAAATTGTCAAAAAATATGCAGACAAGTGTAAGGGATAATGCAGTATCCAGGGCTACTACACATTAGTGCTGGTAGTTATAAACATTGCAGACCTTTGGTACACCAGATAGGCGACCCTGTTCCCTGACTCGCATGCCATTAATTTCTCTAACAGCCCCCAAGGGCTGGGAACATAAGACAATACAAAACAATTATAGACATAGGTCAGTGTTCCCAGACTTTAAAGATTTTGTCTTGAGCCTATAAGGATGCTATAAAGTTTCTCACTGACAAGCAGCATATTCATATATGTTTTAACCTCTTGCAAGACCACCGTACGTTTTTTCCAACTTCTGGCAATAGTCCATTTAGCTACTATAGAAAGGAAGGTAGCAAGCTTTTGCTGGGGGTTAGTAAGGCCTGGGGTAGTGAGGTGGTGAAGAGCTATTCTAGGGTAATTTTCTGGATATTCAGTGGATATGGCTTGATTATTCCTAAAACCTGATAACACAGTAAAGATTGTGGTGGGGAATGTGGGGATTGGTAAAGCCTAATACACACTATGAGTTTTTTTTTTTTCGTTCAACCCAGTAGGTTGAATGAAAAAAAACTGTCAGCTCCGGTCTATGCCGCTACAATAAGTATGCAAAGTTAGTACAACGATCTCTCCTGCTGAACTGTTGTGTTCTGACAGGGGGACAGCCCCCGTGCTAGAACACAGCATGCTCGTCTAACAGAAGCCGATATCTCCTGACATTCGGCTTGTGTGTACATGACTTAAGGGTCAGGAGGGTGTTGTCTGCAGACAAGCTGATTCTGAAGTCAAGGCCTGTGCATACAACCCTGGAAATGTCCCAATTCCCCATAAAAGCAATCGCCAGGAGCTCTAGGGCCAAAATAAACACAATAAGGGGAAGAGGGCAACCTTGCCTCATCTCATGGAGGATTAAAAAAAATTGAGAAAGGGAGCTTGCATACGGGACCTTGGCCATAGGTCTGGAATGCACAGTTTGTCGCCCAGGCAACCAGGGAATTCTCAAATCTCAATCTAAAGAGTGTATAAATCATATAATCTCATGACATGTCCAAAGAAGTAAGGAACCGAGGAACTCTGTGTTAGTGTAACAGGTGGCTAAGGTGATCCACCTTCCAGAGATTAGCACTAGCTTGGCACCCGGGAACAAATCCTGCTTTTTCTCTCTGAGTATGAGGGACTGTAGATGTTTGTTAATCCTATTTCTCACCCAGTGAATAATAGTGTATGGAAATGCAAAGTATGCAAAAAAGTCCATAAGATATAACATCCAATACTGGGTAATAGATCAGTTGATAGGTTTTCAGTTGCTTTAATGATCTGACACCAGACCACGTGATCAACACCGTGACTCCACTCCCCAGTTATATGTAAACTCATGAGCACTAATTGCCTCACATTCTCATGTTCGGTTAGTAAAGCATTGTATCCCCAGAGTCATGGATATCCCATCAAACATTCCAGGCATCCAAAGACCACAGGGTATCTCCTGTGCCCCAAGCAGACATCTCTGCACCTCTTCCTGGAGAGCTGACAGATCTCCAGGAAGAGGTGCGGAGATGTCTGCTTGGAGAGCTGACGGCTCTCCAGAAAAAGGTGCGGAGATGTCTGCTCGGGGCACAGGAGATACCTTGTGGTCTTTGGATGCCTGGAACGTTTGATGGGATATCCATGACTCTGAGGGATATAATGCTTTACTAGCCAAACATGAGAATGTGAGGCAATTAGTGTTGGTGAGTTTACATCTAACTGGGGAGTGGAGACACAGTTTTGATCACGTAATAAATATATAAAATAATCATCTGATAATCATTTGATCACGTAGTGTGGTGTCAGATCATTCAAGCAACTGAATACCTATCAATACATTTAATACCCAGTATTGGATGTTATATTTTATGGACTTTTTTTGCATTTCCATACACTATTATTCACTGGGTGAGTAATATATATTGTTTGTGTTATTACTTTTTCTAGCGCTACTATTCACCTTCAATCTTATGTCTGGTAGATGTTTTTTATATACATTTGTCTCTTTAAAGTAGCTGCTCTATTTACGATAGGTGGTTCTTTGCCGCAGTGATAAGATATTGGATACCTGTACATTGTGAGATCTGATTTTCTATTAATCCTATTTCTCAACAATTTGTCCAACACTTTCAGGTCCACATCGAGTAACGAAATGGGCTGAAAGTCCTAGGTGTCTGAGGCTTCCTTCTTGGTAATCATTTAACGTAGGCTTGATGAGAAAGAGGGGATGGAGAGGACCCCAGTTTTTTCTTTCCCCCTTTTTTGTATTAATACTGCTATGGGAAATGAAATATTTGTATATTTTTAGTTGGTTATCCCAAAGAAGAAAGATTTGCAGGAAGACCAACCGAAAGGATGAGTGGAATATATGAAGAGCTGAAGACCAAATGTTCCATGGGCTTCCATGCGGGATGGGAACAGCCTCACTGGTTCTACAAGCCTGGCAATGATACTGGATACAAGTAAGTGTTCATTTTTCAAGACATTGCTAAAATTGGGAAACTCTATCCAGAAAATGTAAATAAAAACCACAAAGATAAGTGAGTAAATAATTGCTGCTGATCTTTAAAGCTATCTGGCACAATGTGTTATGGCTAAGGTCTCAAACGAAACACGTCAACTGATCTTATCTGTGGTTGTAGGCTGTTTTTTCTGAATAAAGATGAATATTTTTTAAGAGCAACTATTGGTGTGTGGATCATCTTTCTATATATGCACTCAGTGAAACAGCCAGGGTCGCTGATAGAAATCATGGGGCCCCGTACAGCCTTACCTGACTGGGGCCCCCTTCAGCCCTACCCCTGGTCCCTCTTTCAACCCCACCCCTGGCCCCGCCCCTAAAAAACGGAGAGGCTAGGGTATACATAAAGGCTAAATTGTGGGTGTGGCTAATTTTAAAAATATGGTTTAAATTACACTTAATTATTGGGCATGGCTTAAAGGGGTGTGGTCAGTCTAAGATGACTGTGTGTAGGATGCAGATGATACTGTGCTGCGTTCAAAACTGCACTGTCCACTTTGTCACAGTCAAACAGTTCTACGTGAAAAAGAAGAAGATGCCATTTATGTCAGCTAAGCCCACTTAAAAAAAAAAAATTCTAAACTTTTAATGAGAAGTAATATTATGTCTAAGGGCCGGTTCACACCATGCCTGCATCTGAATTGTGAAGGAATGTGCTGTGGATTCCTGTAAAATTCAACCTGCATGCAAAATGCACTGCTTTCGCGATCTGCAGCAGGTGTCAATAAAAAGTTAATGAAACCTCAAATGCAGGTCGCAAACGTAGTGTGTTTGCCCTGCACCTGCCAGCCCTGGATCACCATGTGATCTGGTTGCAGTGCATTTTAAAAAGTAGTGCATACACTACTTTTGGTGCATTGCAATTTCAGCCCATTCAAAATGAATGAGCTTGAAATTGCACTGCACAGACCTGTATGTGAATTGCACAGCAACACACAGGAACGCACAGTGCATTTCTGTATGATTCAGCTCCAGGCATGGTGTGATCCAGTGATCTAAAAATTAAAATAGAAGTAATAAAAAGTGGGGTTTGCTGACATTGATAGCATCTCCTTTTTCATGTAGCACTTCTGTAAGAAATATGTCAGTGCAATATAAAACCCAGCTGTGGAGGGAGGAGCGGAGGAGGGGGGAGTTGGAGAAAGACCGGCCGGGCCCGGTACAACAGGGCCAGTTGTACTGGCTTATCAGCGGCCCTGGAAACAGCTGTGGATCAGGCACCCTGGAGCTTTTTCATTGGTATGTTGTATGGGTAGCAGCACTGTTGCTTCTATTTGTATCGGCCACAAACGTCTGGGAAAAATAAAAACTGCTTTGATAATTTTATTGACATTACATCATATATGTAATTTTTCGTTTTGCCCATTTTAAATCCATTGTCAACTGCCAGTAATAGTTTGTCTAGCTCATCAATTACTGTACAATAAGGTAGTAAACAAAATGGGTCTATGGATTTTAGAGATGTGTTCAGGAAGCCAGTGCAGGGCTGATACATAAAATGATACACAAAATGTGCAAACTCATAACAACCAATCACAATTTGTACCTTTTTTTTGTTTTGTGGGAATTTTGATTTTGAAAGTTTGTTTTTGCAAACGGTTGAATTTTTTTTGGGCTTATTTTTTCTTATTCGCATAATTAATATGAATGGAAGAAAGCAAAGAATTTATCTTAGCCATGCGATACATGTTTTAGAAATTTCCCACAGAACACAGGAGATAAGAAGGTGTAAATGTTAAAGTAGAAACCCAAGAACTTGTGTATTGGAGAGAGTGGGTTAAAGTTATGCCCCATACACATGAGCGGAAATTCCGACAGCAAAAGTCCGATGAGAGCTTTTGGTCTAAAAATGCAACCGTGTGTATGCTCCATGGACTTTTGCTGGCGGAATCCAGCCATCAAAAGATTGAGAGCATGTTCTCAATTTTTTCGGTCGGAAAAAGTTCCGATCGGAAATTCCGATCGTCTGTACCAATTCCGAGGCGCAAAATTCCTACGCATGCTCAGAAACAATTCGACTCATGCTCGGAAGCATTGAACTGAATTTTCTTGGCTCATCGTAGTGTTGTACGTCACCACGTTCTTGACGGTCGAAAGTTCAGCAAACTTTTGTGTGACCGTGTGTATGCAAGCCAAGCTTGCGCGGAATTCCGTCAGAAAAAACATCCAAGATTTTTCCGACGTAAATTACGCTTGTGTGTACGCACCATTAGAATATCTGTCAGGTTTGTAATATTCTATGCTTCATTGTTGGGGAGAATTATCCTCACTTCTTTTTTCAGAGACACAACAAGAAATTAAAAGAAATTTCCCTAAAGCCCTAGACAAATCCCATCTTTGACAGTTGTTATTGCAAAAAATATATACAAAAACCAAATATAGTGCTGTCCCCACTTTTCACATTCCAATTGCGTTCAATATATGATGTGAAAAATCAACTCCGGGTGTTGCAGCTCTCCCATAAGTCCACTGGGTGGCAGACATGAATCTAAAAGTACATGAAAAAACACAAAAGAGAGCGCACGACAACCCTAGTGTATTATTGTTTAATTGAGAGTTCAAATGTATAGCATACAATAGTTGCTCACTGCCATCCAATGATAAAGCGCATATATGGCTCCACAGTGACCTCCTCTCCTACTCCGTTCGAATAGGCTGGCTCACTGGAACTTCCTACATAGGATGAGTTGTTTGGATATATCTCAACCTCTCTCCACTCCGGACGCTCGCACGGACCAGCCCCAGCCGGCACTTGTATGACGTCACTCCGGATCGAGGGACGGGAAGCGCAGTTTTGCAGCTGACTCTTCAGCTGACATCCTATGTAGGAAGTTCCAGTGAGCCAGCCTATTCGAACGGAGCAGGAGAGGAGGTCACTGTGGAGCCATATATGCACTTTATCATTAGATGGCATTGAGTGCAACTATTGTATGCTGTAGATTTGAACTCTCAATTAAACAATAATACACTAGGGTTGGCGTGCGCTCTCTCTTGTGTTTTGTCATGTACTTTTAGACAATTGGCATGTGTCCCAATTGTTTCAGCTCTGGTGACAACTGTAACATTTTTCATTTCTTTTCACGTTCTTTCCTAGTGACCACAGTCACTGGGACAAGGAATAAGGAAAATCTCCCAAATCAGGACGCCAATAAAAAACATAACCCTTGTCTGGAGTCATACTCTAAGGATAACATGTTTATTTGACTTCACTATTTTATATCCATTTTTCTTCTAACAGACCAAGCTTTAGGAGGACAAATTGGTTTGAACCAGTGAGACGAGAATATAGACAGGTCATGGAGAAGGTGGGGGTGATTGACCTGACTCCATTTGGCAAGTTTACTGTGAAAGGAAAGGATGCATTTAATTTACTGGACCATCTTCTTGCCAATATCATTCCAAAGGTATGTGTGTATGTCATTTTGTTGGTTATTTAATGAGGCAAAGCTGCATTCAGTGCTTGAATTCTTGACAAAATTTGAATTCTTAAAGGCTGGTATTGCTTGTCACTGAATGTAACCCATTGCTTTAAAGGGAAATTTAGTGTATTTCTAGTGGATGCTTATTATTGCAGCATTTGTTATTGATATGCTTTGATATGACTATTTTTGTTATTGTACTTAATATAGAGATTTGCATTGGGAACTCTGTATTTGATTCAGTCTTATTGTTTAGCAGCTGTTGAGATAAGATATTGGCCCCACAAAGAGTGTATTGCTTTCAAGGATTTGGCTGACTGCAAAGACTTGGTATGTGAGAAGGAGCAGTAAAGCACACACACTGTGTGGAACTGCAAAGCAGGATGCAATTTAAATACGTACACAGTAACTCCACTTTTGTTGAGAAAAGAAATTACCCTCTGGGTGATCTATGTACATTTCAAGGATTTTAACAAACTTTATTGCAGATTCCTGACTTTTTGTTCTTCTGAAGAAATCAGTATGTGTTTGTCTGTGTCCATGTGGGAAAGTGAATCTAATGGGAGTGGTTTCATAATTATCAGTCAGCTGCAGCACCTGCAGGGCACTTATGAGGAAAGCAGCAGGGCCTGCATCCCTTTAGACATAATTTCCTACTGGGGTTATCCCTCCAAAAATTATATTTTTGTTGCAGGGGATGCCTCATTTCTGATTTCTGACTTGTATCTCAGTGCAGACTTCTTGGAAAATCAGTGAGCCAATCACACAAGCAGGAAATGATGTTTCTAGGGATGGGCTGTACACAACCAGGGCCATCTTTAATGCAGGTCAAAAGGGGGCAGCTGCAGCAGTGCAATTTAAGACTCCCTCTTATTGTGGACAATAGGCAAATGACCTGTAAAGCAGCTATCTAAGTGAGCAGTCTTTAGCCCAAGTTCTTCAACAAGCTAGCATTGGGCCCCAGTCTTTACAGTGATGCGCATGAATACAGTCCCAGTAAAGTCTGAATGCAGTAAATAATGCTGCTAGTTAGGTGCCCAGTCCCTATGTGCTCGGTCTTTGCTAGCAACAACAGGTTAATGGCAGCAGTGTCCTCTCACCAGTCCTCTCACCAGCAATATAGCAACAGGGTTCACGCTGTTTAGATGTCAGCTCACTTCTGGATCTGCCTGGAGAAACTCCAGTCCTCGGCACATATCTGCAGGCTTGTAGCAGGGTGATGTGCACACCTCGGTCTCCTTGTAGCAAAGAGGAAATCCCCTGGTATTCAGTCTGTAAAAATACAGCTCTCTCTTTTTATACCCAGCTCACATTTGCAATTATAGTCAAATAGTCCATTAACTGCCAAAGTAAAGTTTCTTTCCTGAACTTCATCTCCCATGATTTAATGGTGCTAACCATCAAATCTTTTGTGCTCCTTCTGCTTGTCAGTTCACCCTGGTGGGAGGAGGTGAGGTCGTGTTAAACTGGTAGTAAACTCTCCTGCATAACTTTAGCACTTATAAATCAGCATTAAAATCACTACTGAGCACTGCATTTAGATGTCTCCTTACTTGCCATGTTGGCTTGTAATCCATCGTGTTCTTTTGTAACGACCTCACCAGCACATGCACATCTCTTCCCTGATTCACGGCACGCTCTTTTGTGCTTTCAGTCCATTACAACTACAAGTTTGCAGTGTCTGTAATTTCCGCTCCCTGTGGCAGTGAACTTAAATACCCATGAGACTACAGTTTCATTCCTGCTACACCCCATATGACGTCACATGGGGTATAAACCTGGGCATAGGGTGGCTTACTGTAGGGGAGATCAGCTGCAGCATACAGTGGACATTACAGTGGGGTCAAACAGGTCGGCTATAATCGGCTATAATTGACGAAACGCGATTGGCATAGACACCACGGAACTAGAATGAGGCTTGGCTAAGAAACCATTGCGCATACGTAAGATTATAGAAAGGGCTACATGAAAGGCCGAAAGTATTTTGTAATGCGGACTCGGAAAACAATACTTATTCTGGGAGGTACGAATTTTAAAATGTCTCAAAAAAAGTAAGTAACATTCAATTGGGGCTGAATTATAATGCATAATGTTTTATAATCACTTAATATAATGGCCTAGATAAAAAGCAGCATCGGAGTGGGAGAGTTTACTATCCATTCAGCTGAAGTCCATTGGAAGTACAGAGAGTACTGCAGCACAGTGTCCTAAATCATTCTCTGTATCTAGCCAATAACCTGGCTACAAAAGCTAAATATATAAAATTACTTTGTTTCTGCGTTGGTGATTGGTAAACATTAGAGGTAGAAATTTATCTTGGAATGTCGATGACTCGTATGATGATATGTGCTCATGTTTTATTGGGAGAAAATAATTGTTACTCTGTGTGTACAGGTGGGATTCACCAACATAAGCCACATGTTGACCCCTAGAGGGCGGGTCTATGCTGAGCTCACGGTGTCCCATTTGTCTCCCGGAGAGTTCCTGTTGATCACTGGCTCTGGATCTGAACTGCATGATCTCAGGTGTGTCCAGCATTTTATTCCATGTATTCTGTTTTTTTTTGGGTGGTTAACACAATTGACATGAGCTTGGGTACCCATGTAACACACTCATTACCCATCATAAAGGCCCTTTATATACTGCTATAACTGAAGCCTGAGTTAATTTTATAATTCATTTCAGGCATCATTTTAGGTATCTTAACAGAGTGAGGGGCTTCAGGTGAATATAAAAATGAGGGCCAAGGAGTGTGTAGTCTGTTATTGGCATTATAATGTTATTTGACCAAGAACCGATTTGTATGTGATTTATCAATACTTGTTACTGCATGCCAAAAAATATTGCCTCAAACATAATGGATTGTTTTACTGTAAAAATTGACCAGTGCAGGATCTGTACATTTTCTTGATCAGGCCTCATACCTGCTGGTGCTTTTCATGGACATTTTCAATGTCAGAATGGGGCTCCATTTGTGCTATAGTAATTGGGCTCAGCAGTCGGTACAAACAGCAATACACAGAACTCTGCATACAGAAAAACCTCCAGTAATCACATTGAAGCCCTTGATGAGACAAAGTTTTTGTGTGCTTATAAAGCAGATAATCATTGTAAACCAATGAGTTGTTCAGTTGCAGTAAGCAGTCAGGTATCTGGCACCATGCAGCTTGAATGTAATTCATAGGACGAATAGCTCTGCAAATGTTTTATCAATACACCCTTAAGTGTCTAACTACGGTATATGTTGAAGCTCCTCTAAGGTTGTGAATTGCACCACTTTTCAGTGATAATGATCATGGACCTTATGTATCAATAAGGAACTTCAGTCCGCATGAGCAAACTTTTAAGCTAGGGTGTGCGCAGATGTGCTGAAGGCCTCTGATCATCGTTCAGGTCCTTGTAGAGCCCTGTGACATACCCGCACACATTCAGGGCGGCAAGTGGGGGTACCGGGCATGCACAGACACGCCCAGTATTGAAATCGCTTTACTGGCCTAGTGCACAGATGTGCTGCAGGACGGTTCCAGGACTGGAAGCCATGCAACATATCTGTCCACAGCACAGAAACACAATTAAGTAAAAAAAATTACCAGGAGGCAGAAGAATTTTATTTTTTTGGGGGGGGTGAAGCTAATATCCTTTCATTCATATGCACAAGGCAGATGCTGTTTTTATTCCTCACTTGTACTATATGGCACTGACTTTGCTGTGTTTGCAGGTGGATAGAAGAGGTGGCAACCCAAGGCCAGTACAGTGTGGAGATCACCAATGTGACAGATGAGGTTGGAGTTCTAGGTGTGGCAGGACCACTTTCTAGAAAGGTTTTGCAGAAACTGGCTTCGGAAGATTTGAGTGAAGAAGCCTTTAAGTTTCTACATAGCAGAAGAATGAATATTTCTGGAATTCCTGTAACTGCCATACGAATATCCTATACAGGTGAGGATGAAATATTTGAAAAACCATGGGCACCACGTCTGTAATAATGGTGAATATAATGCTGTGTGCTCCTAGGTGAACTGGGCTGGGAGTTGTATCACAGGAGACAGGACACCTCTGCGCTCTATAGTAAGATCATGGAGGCCGGTGAGGAAGAGAGCATTGATAACTTTGGCACTTATGCCATGAATGCACTAAGGCTGGAGAAAGCGTTTCGTGCCTGGGGGGCAGAGGTAAGGGTAACACTGCTATTTTCCTATACAAATCTGTTTCTCTTTGTCCGCCGCAATGTCGCAGTCCCGCTAAAAATTGCAGATCGCCGCCATTACTAGTAAAAACAGTAAAAAAATTTATAAAGTTCCCTAAATCTATGCCATAGTTTGTAGACGCGATAACTTTTGCGCAAACCAATCACTATACGCCTATTGCGATTTTTTTTTTTTAAACCAAAAATATGTAGAAGAATATATATCAGCTTAACCCTTTCCCACCGAGCGTACGCAGATATGCGTACTCGGCTTTCGGGGGTTATACCAGATGATGCCCGCAGCTGCAGGCATCATCCCGGTACCGTTGTTTAGAGTGGGCGATTGGCTATCCAGGTATAACAACCGATGCGGCTAAAAGCCGCTCGGCTGTTATATCGGAGGAGCGGGAGGGGATGTCCCCCCCTCCCGCCACCTCACGCCGCTCTTACATCCGCCACTTTCGTCAGCTAGTGACAGACTGGAACGAAGCCGGAAACAGCTTGGTTCCAGTCTCCTGGATGTAAACACTGAAGCGACGTCACTTCCTGTTTACTCAGCTGCCAATGGCGCCGAATTTTTTAAAAAAAATACACAGTATTCAGATACACCATTTTCGGTGATCTGAATACTTTGAAGTACAAAGGAGGGATTTGGGGTCTTTTAGACTCCATAAAGAGTACCTGTCACCACCTATTACTGTCACAAGGGATGTTTACATTCCTTGTGACAGCAATAAAAGTGATCCAATTTAAAAAAAAAATAATAAAAAATTTAATTATATAAAATAAAATAATTCTAGCACTAGACCTCCTCCGTAACTCTAACCTGGTAACCGTAAAAAAATTTTAAAGCGTCGCCTATGGAGATTTTTAGGTACCGTAGTTTGTCTCCATTCCACGAGTGCGTGCAATTATAAAGCGTGACATGTTTGGTATCTATTTACTCGGCGTAACATCATCTTTCACATTAAAGAAAAAAATTGGGCTAACTTTACTGTTTCGTTTCTTTTTAATTCATGAAAGTATCTTTTTCTCAAAAAGTTGCGATTAAAACACCGCTGCACAAATACCGTGTGACATAAAATATTGCAACAATTGCCATTTTTTTCTCTAGATTCTCTGCTAAAAATAAATATATATATATATATATATATATATATATATATATATATGTTTGGTAATTTTCTAGCAAAAAATACGGATTTTAACTTGTAAGCACCAAATGTCAAAAATAGGCGTAGTCATGAAAGGGTTAAACTGATGAATACATTATTTTTTTATATATATTTTTGTTGGGATATGTATTATAGCAAAAAGTTAAAAAAAAAGTATTTTTTTTCAAAATTGTCACCCGTTTTGTTTATAGCCCAAAAAAATTTAAACAGCAGCGGTGATCAAATACCACCAAACCAAAGCTCTATTTTTGGGAAAAATGGACGTCAATTTTGTTTGGCTACAGCGTCAAACAACCACGCAATTGCCATTTAAAGCGATGCAGTGCCTTATCGCAAAAAATGGCCTGGTCGTTAAGGGGGAAAATCCTTCTGGGGCTGAAATGGTTAATGTGCCTAAAAAAAATTGAGCTGCCATCTATTTTTGCCTTTTCTAAGATGGCTAATAGATTGGGCAGACATGCTCTTACAATTTACATTAGGTTGTCCCTGCCTCTATTACAGACAGATGAGTTGGAAGTAAATTACCTAGGTTGCAGTTAATAAGCAAAAATAAGTGTGTTTAGTGTGTGTGTGTGTGTGTGTGTGTGTATATGTATGTGTATATATATATATATATATATATATATATATATATATATACACACACACACACACACAGTATATTATAATTTATATTCATTCTGCTCAGGTCTAATACAGTCTCTGTGAAATGGAAATGAAAGGTAGCCATACGTATGAGATGATTGTCTGTGACAAGTGTGCATGTCTGGTAACTCGAGCACAGGAACCATTAAGTCTAGGTGCACACTATATAGAGGTGCGGGACTGCGTGTAATCTCACATTTTCCCACACCCATATTAAAAACATGCTGCTGATAGCAGACGTGTGGATCGCCATTAATTCTTAGAATAAATAGAAAGCCCGAAGGCTGGAGCTGCGCTAGAAAATTAATATGTGATGCAGAATAGTGATTGAATCAAGAAAAAGCTGCCAGCACCTTAAAGTCTAGTACCAAACTAAAATAACAATAACAATCCAAAATAGATGCAGCGCTAATAAAAATGTATAAATATCACAAACGTTACATGAAAAATATTCTTTCTGTGAAAAAAGAATAAACATATGCTAGTGAAAGAATAAAAAACTATAACTGAAGCAAAATTCCAATATTATTTCAATCTATATGTGATAAAAAAAAAATCAAAAAATATAATTAGTGACCATATAGTTGGTAAAAAATAAATGACAAATGAAAAGTGAAAAAACACCAATCCGTGTAGAAAGATGAGATATTGCAGGGAAGAAACAACGTGCAATTTCCACAACCAGGTGATTCAGAGGATGGCTTGCTTACCAGATGGCGATGACTGCTAAACAGCAGTCTCGCCAAGCATTGGGAAATCGGTCTCCCCAAGACCCAAGCAATTTCTGGAAACAGCCGCAAATCTCTAATGGTACTCGGGAACAGAGAAAAGAAAACTTTCCATAGTGCAGTACGTTTTAATTAAGGAAAATGTTTAATAAAAAGAATCGCACTTACAAAGTAGAAGCCAATCAACAGCAATGAATACAAGGCAGCGAGGCCAGCAGGGTCCTTATCGGCTATCCTTCACTTTCTAGTAGGTATGCACATTGTTTCTTCCCTGCAATATCTCATCTTTCTACACGGATTGGTGTTTTTTCTTCCCTTACCAGAGTATGGACTTAATGATTAACGGGACTTTTCCTTAGTTTTCACTTTTTTTACCAAATATATGGTCGCCATTAATTCTTAATGGCATTTCCATGCACTGGAAACCACAGCGCATTTTACTACCACACTAAATGCAGCCGCAGGAAATCCGCATAAGTGTGAACCTAGACTTATGTGATTTGTCTGCATCCGTATTTGTGTGGGCACAGCAGCATCTCACAAAAACTAAGAAATACAGTTTGTGTGTATGGGTTTTGTTTTGTATTGTCAGGGAGTTGTACTAATTATACATTTTATATTTTGGATAGATGAACTGTGACACAAACCCACTTGAGGCTGGGTTACAATATTTTATAAAGTTAAACAAGGTAAGTGAAAAAAAAGTTCTTGTACTTATGCTACTGCTAATAACAATTTGAAAAATATGCGGGCTCAGCATGTCCGTCAAGTAGTGTCAAATCGTGTGTACCACACTGCCACCTTGTGGCTGCTTCATTAAGTGAAGAACAGAAAAAGTGCTACGCAAATAGATCTTTTGCGCATAGTGACCATCCATGATTCTAACATTTTTAAGCATAAAAAAGGGGGAAGCAGATTGTTTGTTACTGACAATTCTCTTGCTCATTGTTTGCAGTGCTGATCTCTCCCCTTCTCTAACAGCAGAGGAGGAAGAGAGATTGTAATACTTGTGGATGAGAAAAGAATGACTGGATCAGCAGCTGCAGATTCATTTAGTCTGTTTCACTGATACTGGAAAGGGAGGGGGACTTTTTTAAAGAAAAAAACAAAAAAAACAGCGGTGATTAAATATCAATTAATTTGGGTATGGTGTTGCATGACCAAGTACAGTGGTGTGAAAAAGTGTTTGCCCCCTTCCTCATTTCCTGTTCCTTTGCATGTTTGTCACACTTAAGTGTTTCGGAACATCAAACCAATTTAAACAATAGTCAAGGACAACACAAGTAAACACAAAATGCAATTTGTAAATGAAGGTGTTTATTATTAAAAGGTGAAAAAAAATCCAAACCATCATGGCCCTGTGTGAAAAAGTGATTGCCCCCTAAACCTAATAACTGGTTGGGCCACCATTAGCAGCAACAACTGCAACCAAGCGTTTGCGATAACGTGCAATGAGGCTTTTACAGCGTCCTGGAGGAATTTTGGCCCACTCATCTTTGCAGAATTGTCCTAATTCAGTTACATTAGAGGGTTTTCGAGCATGAACGGCCTTTTTAAGGTCATACCACAACATCTCAATAGGATTCAGGTCAGGACTTTGGCTAGGCCACTCCAAAGTCTTCATTTTGTTTTTCTTCAGCCATTCGGTGGTGGACTTGCTGGTGTGTTTAGGATCATTGTCCTGCTGCAGAACCCAAGTTCGTTTCAGCTTGAGTACACGAACAGATGGTCGGACATTCTCCTTCAGGATCTCTTGGTAGACAGCAGAATTCATAGTTCCTTTTATCACGGCAAGTCTTCCAGGTCCTGAAGCAGCAAAACAGCCCCAGACCATCACACTACCACCACCATATTTTACTGTTGGTATAATGTTCTTTTTCTGAAATGCAGTGTTCCTTCTACGCCAGATATACTTGGACACACACCTTCCAAAGAGTTCCACTTTTGTCTCATCGGTCCACAGAATGTTGTCCCAAAAGTCTTGGGGATCATCAAGATGTGTTGTGGAGAAATTGAGACGAGCTTTGATGTTCTTTTTGCTCAGCAGTGGTTTTCTCCTTGGAACTCTGCCATGCAGGCCATTTTTGCCCAGTCTTTTCCTGATGGTGGAGGCATGAACGCTGACCTTAACTGAGGCAAGTGAGGCCTGCAGTTCCTTGGACGTAGTTGTGGGGTCTTTTGTGACCTCTTGGATGAGTCGTCGCTGCGCTCTTGGGGTAATTTTGGGCGGCCGGCCACTCCTGGGAAGGTTCACCACTGTTCCATGTCTTCGCCATTTGTGGATAATGGCTCTCACTGTGGTTCGCTGGGTTCCCAAAGCTTTGGAAATGGCTTTATAACCCTTTCCAGGCTGATAGATCTCAATTACTTTCTTTCTCAATTGTTCCTGAATTTCTTTGGGTCTCGGCATGATGTGTAGCTTTTAAGGATCTTCTGGTGGACCTTACTGTGTCAAGCAGCTCCTATTTAAGTGATGTCTTGATTGTGAACAGGTGTGGCAATAATCAGGCCTGGGTGTGGCTAGAGAAATTGAACTCAGGTGTGGACAACCACAGTTATAGTATGTTTTAACAAGGGGGGCAATCACTTTTTCACACAGGGCCATGATGGTTTGGATTTTTTTTCACCTTTAATAATAAACACCTTCATTTACAAATTGCATTTTGTGTTTACTTGTGTTGTCCTTGACTATTGTTTAAATTGGTTTGATGTTCCGAAACACTTAAGTGTGACAAACATGCAAAGGAACAGGAAATGAGGAAGGGGGCAAACACTTTTTCACACCACTGTAATTGAAGCAGTCTCGCGGAGACTGGAGAGAAATTGGCGCCGATCCGGATTGACTGTACATTATCAGGCATGGAAAGAGTATTTGTGTGTCTATAAGAATAAAATTGAGACTGCTAGATCAAACTTTTTCTCCCATGCAATTGAAAAAAATCCTAGCAACCCTAGACAACTCTTCTGCACCATTGACAGATTATTAAAACCTCACAGTCCCTCCACACTACCTGCTTCAACACAGCTCTGTATCACATTCCTAGATTTTTTTTCTTCTCAGAAATTGACAAACTAAGACACCTTATTCTTACCACACCACATGTTTTATCCACATCACTTAGTGACCCACCTAGTTTTACTGGCTCTTCTCTCTCCCACTTCTCTCTATCTGACTCAGCACCTCTAACTAAATTGGTCTCTAATATGAAATCCTCCACCTGCATACTTGACCCTATTCCCACCCATTTATTTAAATCCTGTTTTAGTTCTCTATGCCCCATTATTCTCAATATCATAAATGACTCCTTTAGCACCAGTTTTGTATCAACAATCCTCAAAACTGCCACCATCACCCCGGTACCAAACCCAACATGGCTCTGGACAATTTAAACAACTTTCGCTCAATATCTAACTTTCCCTTCCTTGCCATGATCCTCGAGCAGGCTGTGATATCTCCGTTACATAATCACCTGACTTTAAATAATCCATTTGAACCCCTCCAATCTGTTTTTTTGGCAACTGCACAGCTCAGAAACTACCTTGGTCAAAGTCAACGACCTTCTGTTAGCTTCTGATTCTGGGTCACTAACTATTCTTATTCTACTAGATCTTAGTTCTGCCTTTGATACTGTAGACCACAATCTTTTAATCTCTCACCTTGAAACCATATTTGGAGTCTCAGAATTGGCTCTGAAATGGATTAAGTCATATCTCACTGATCGCTGTCACTTTGTTTCTGTTGGCGGATTCCAGTCTGTAGTAGGTCCAGTCAAGTGCGGTGTTCCTCAGGGTTCCATTGGCACCCCCCATCAATTACGTAAAGCCAGTCCTAATAGCTTATCTATAGATGGTACTGTACTTGAGCTTCAGTCTAAATTGAAAAATCACATGTACAAAATGTTGTCAGAACATCTTTTTCCACTTGAGAAACATTGCTTCGCTCTGTACTATGCTATCATACACTGTAGCAGAAAAGCTGATCCATACATTTGTGTTCTACCAACTTGACTGCTGCAATCAGGGCTGCTGATAATCCAGTACAACCTGCCCTGCTATAGCGGTGCCCGGTGTCCTCGGCTCAGCAGGGGGGCCCAGGCAATCTGAAAAGATGCAGAATAAAAAAAAACGTCTTTCTGAATTACAACCACAATCCTCCTACTAACTTAGCTGTTTTTTTTATCCATTTTCTGGGCCCCTCTCTCCCTCTGTAATGTGTGGTGGGAGGGACTATTTGTTCTGTTTCGGGCGCATGTCAATTCCGCGCTGTGCCTGCTCTGCATGTTGATCTTGGCAAATTTCCTTCCCTGGCGGAGTTATTTGTCTTCCTCCGCTCACGGCGCTCAGCTCTGCTCCCTACTCGGCCTTAGACTGGAGAAGCTGTGAGGCAAACGGCGGCGGCAGGGGAGGCAGCTCAGCTGACATTTGTCCAGGCAGCAGTTGAAACAGAGAGGAAACGGTTTGTGGGGCTGCCAGTGTCTTACAGAGGTGTGTCCTTGCTTGGGATTCAGAAAAGATCTCATGATTACACTGTATCTGTCTTTGTCTGCAGCACATGACATACACATTATGGCATTGGCATGGTCTCTGCAGCACATACATATTATGGAATTGCATTGGCATGGATGGCACGGTTTCTTCAGCACATACACATTATGGCATGGCATTGGCATGCATGGCACGAACTCTGCAGAACATACACATTATGGCATAGGCATGGATAACACGGTCTCTGCAGCAGATACACATTATGGCATGGATGGCACGGTTTCTTCAGCACATACACATTATGGCATTGGCATGGATGGCACGGACTCTGCAGAACATACACGTTATGGCATCGGCATGGATAACACGGTCTCTGCAGCAGATACACATTATAGCATGGATGGCACGGTCTCTGCAGCACATACACATTATGGCACGCTATAACTTTTGTGCTAAACCAATCAATATATGCTTATTGGGATTTTTTGCTACCAGAAATATGTAGCAGAATACATATTGGCCTAAATTTATGAAGCAATTGGATTTTACATTTTTTATTGGATGTTTTATAGCAGAAAGTAAAAAATACATATATTTTTTTTTCTCCAAAATTGTTGGTCTTTTTTTGTTTATAGCAGGCTCTGGGGAGGGGCCAGGGGTGGGGCTGAAAGATGGGCCACCAGCGGGGTCAGGGGTGGGGGGGTGGGGCTGATGGGTGCCCCATCAGGTAGGCTGTACAGGGCTCTACTCACTGGTGTACCTAAATCCACTATTAATCAACTTCAATATGTTCAAAATTCTGCAGCCAGAATCCCGTCAAGGTCTGGTAGAAGTGATCATATTACCCCTACCCGTCAGGTTTCGCATAGACTTTAAGATCCTCTTGCTCACCTACAAGGCTCTTCATAACTTGGCACCCTATTATCTCTCTGAACTTTTTTCAACTTACTCCCCCCAACCCCCCTCGTAACCTCCACTCCTCAAATTCTGGTTTGCTGTGTGTCCCCCCTACTCACCTACACTCAATGGGGAACAGAGCCTTCTCCGGCTATGCTCCAAACTCTGGAATTCACTTCCAAAGAACGTCAGAGAGCCATCTTCTCTAAACTCATTCAAATCAAATCTAAAAACTTTTTTCTTTAGACAACCTTTTACCTAATTGTCCCCTTTTCCTTTGTGCTATGTTATCCTGTGTATTCCTTGTTTTTTCCTTGTAAAGCGCTTTGAGAAGCTACCTTTAACCGCTTCCGGACCGCCCACCGCACATTTTACTGCGGCAGGGCGGGCCGGCTGTTGCAAAACATCGTACCTGTACGTTGCTTCCTCTTCTAAAATTGGGGAGCGGGCGTGCGCCACCGGCGACTTGCTCCCACTGTGATTGGACACAGCAGGAGCCAATCAGCGGGTCCGGAAGCCGCAATGGCTGACGGGACCCACCGCTCGTTCGCTGGAGAGGTTGAACGGCGGGCTGCCTATGTAAACATGACAGACAGCCGTTCTGTCAGAGGAAAAGAGAGATCCCGTGTTCCTGCTAATCAGGAACACAGATCTCTCTCTTCCGCCAGTTAACCCCCAACCCCCACAGTTAGAAATCACTCCCTAGGAGCACATTTAATCCTTTGATCACCTTTGATGTTAACTCCTTCCCTGCCAGTATCATTTACACAGTGACAGTGCATTTTTTTTAGCATTGATCACTGTATTAGTGTCACTGGTCCCCAAAAAGTGTCACTTAGTGTCCAACTTGTCTGCTGCAATGTCGCAGTGCCACTAAAAATTGCTGATCGCTGCCATTACTAGTAAAAATAAAAATGCCATTAAAATATCCCATAGTTTGTAGACACGATAGCTTTTGTGCAAACCAATCAATATACGCTTATTGGGATTTTTTTTTTTTACCAAACATATGTAGAAGAATACATATTGGCCTAAATTGATGAAGAAATACAATTTTTAAATTTTTTTATTGGATATGTTTTATAGCACTAAATAAAAAAAAGTATTTTTTTTTCAAAATTGTCTGTCTTTTTTTGTTGATAAAATAAGAACCGCAGAGGTGATCAAATACCACCAAACAGAAAGCTCCATTTGTGGGGAAAAAAGGACATACATTTTGTTTGGGTACAGCGTCGCATGCTCGCGCAATTATCAGTTAAACCGACACAGTGCCGTATCGCAAGAAAGGGGATGAAACCTTCCGGGGCTGAAGTGGTTAAAGGCGCTATATAAAATTAAGTTTATTATTATTATTATTATTATTAAAAATAATTGTCAGTCAACCTGTCAGAGCATTGAAAACTGTAAAATAAAATGAAGGTAATGAAGGGGTATTACAGGCTGGTACTCAAGTGTTTAAGTAAAATGTCTAAGCCTCATTGTGGCTCTGAATATTTTAGCGGTGCTGACACAGTAACGGGCAAATTCAATTTTTAATGTTGTTTTGACGTTGGTATGGCTTCTAGCAGTAAAGACGTTCATGTATGTAAATCTCTGCCAGACGGCCATGATGCTGCACACCATAGTCATTTATCATCATTCCTTTCCTGTGATTTCAGCAAGCCGACTTCATTGGCAAGCAGGCGCTGCAGCAAATTAAGGAAAAGGGGCTTCGGAGGAAGCTGGTGTATCTCACCTTGGAAACAGATAATGTTGATCCTGAGGGAAATGAAAGCATCTGGCACAATGGGAAGGTGAGAAGAGTTTAATCATTAGAAGTGGATTGGAAATCTTTTCCTGCCACAGCGAGGAAACCTGAACTGAGAGCAGGATGAGCAGTCGCAGCAATTTATCGTATTACATGGCAGCTATATGTTAAAGTACAAAACAATTATTAGTATATCCATTCTCATATTGAATGCTACGCAGTACAAATGAGAATTGGAATTTCACCGCAAGTTTGGTGGACATCTTAAAATTTTGTTAAAATTCAATTGATGAAATGTAGTAAATGGAGAAAGCTACTTTAAAGTGGTTTCTGGTGGTTTTTAAAGCCAAGGAATTAGACAAAATCGACCCTTAACGTGCCTCCCCACCCTCACTGCAAGGGTTAATGTCTCATTCAGTCCGGGGATGTGGGGATCAGGTATAATACTAACCTTACTCCTCCTCCAGCAGGGTCCCTCCAATGGTGCAACTGGCCCTGCGTTCTCCCCTCTAAGGCACTCCTGTCTCCTCCATGTGATTGGTTGAAGCAGAACTAAAGGCACTTTTCTTACCTCCTCTCTAATGGTCAGAATCCCTCACTGGCATCGGCATCTTCTCCCTGGGTGCCAGTCTTTGGGCATTTCTTCTACAGGAGTGAGACACACAGGGGCCAGGGCAAGGATGTAAGTTAAGCTGCACATGCGTAGCTCAGTTTATATGCCATAGAAAACTGCAAGTGGGCAGGTAGGTGTATTTTATTGGAGAAGAGACTTTGCATGTCTCTTTTGCGATAAAAGCCTGCCTGCTCACAGTCTATTGTAAAATTCATACATTTCCCATACCTCCCAACCATTTGAGATGGGAATGAGGGACACCTACTAGCAAATGTATGTAGGCATAGAACACGCCCCCGCCACACCTCCTTAAAGGAGAAGTAGCCCAAAAAAGTTAATTAATTTCACAAGGGCTTTTTTTTACCACTACTATTCCTTTAAAATTTACAAATGCAGCAATTTAGAATTTGAATGAAAGGTTTAGCACTGGGAAATAATTTTTGAAAGATAAACAGTGCATTTTATATACAACTCTATAGATCAGACCGAAATGAGGGACAAATGAGGAGGACAGAGGGACATTGCTCCAAATCAGGGACAGTCCCTCGAAATCAGGGACAGTTGGGAGCTATGCATTTCCCCTTTTAATAGCCCTACATTGTAAGCGATGCTGGTGAGGGGCTGCAAACAGCCTACAGCACCAAAGGGAAAGAGAAATCATGATGGAGCTTGCTGGAGCGGGGGTAGGGTAAGTAATGCAGCCTCTTCAGTTCCCCCTAGACCTAATGAGCATTTAACCCTTGAAGTGTGTGGACCCTACAGCAAAGGTAGATTTTCTCCAATTCCTGGAGTTGGAATTTAAGAGTGCAGTGAGCTTTAAAAGGTTAGTTCACCTTTACTAAAAAAAAAAAAAAACAAACAGTCTATGCAGGTAAGGGTCACCTGTAGGTAAAAACAAACTGCAGCTTTGACTAAATTGGGATAAAATATGCTTGCTATAGATGTAGGCCATTTACATACCCCTGAGGCCTGGCTCAAAAACTCCCAGAGATGGCATCATCCAGTCCTGACTTGTAGCTAGGATGTTGCTATGACACTCCCAGCCATTACTGCTCATCCCCATCATTATTGGCGCAAGCTCTCAAACCCCCACCCATGTGTGACCAACTATCTCCTCTATAGCAGAATCACTGAGCTCTGAGCTACAGTATTATGACAGGGAAGAGAGCACATGGTCTGAATCAGCTGTGAGTGTCTCAGCAACGTCCTAACACTAAGGTATGGTAGGATGATGCCATCTCTGTTTTTTTTTTTAGCAAGGCTTCATGAGTTAAAGGTGAACTAGCCCTTTAAATGTCTTTGGAGGCTTAGGGAAGCTCCTTTCAACTATCCTAAATCTGTTGTGCCAGAAAAACAGCCCTCATTACAATAAATAAACTAAACATTAAATAAACTAAACAAATGATATTTATGTTTCTGCATATACAGTATATGCTCATAACAGACAATAGCACTATTTTGTTGGCATTTTGAAGAAATAAGCAGCTAATAGGAAGCATTCTGGTCAGTGGAACATTCACAGATTAAGGTCACTGGAACAATCCATATAGCAGTGAATCACAGTCAGATGACAGAATTATGATTTATCCACGTGGAGCTGATGGTAGCTTTTATAAAGATAATCAAACTAGCTCCAATGACCGTTTTCTGATGGAGGTTCCTGTACCTAATTCAGACAACAATTTGCCTCAGTGTCGGTAACATTACTGACATGCGGCAAATTCAGGTCGTTCTTAATGCCGCTACTACAATAATCCATCATTGTGGCAGTGACAAATTCTTAAAGAATTACCGCCAGTTCTCCAAATAGGTGGGCCTGGAGGTAGCCCAGTCCTCCTTAAAGGCACAGGGGTGCACTGGACACCCAGCATATAGCACAATGGAAGCAAAGGTGTCCAGTGTGTCCCCTCACCAATATTTACACCAGTAACAAACAAAAGGCCCCTGCCCCCACCTATAGCCTTCACAGCAAGGAGTACATGGAAGGGCAATGCATGCAAGAGAAAACCTACAACACACGCAAGACACCTTTGCTGCCATTGTGCTATGTCCTGGGTGTCCAGTGTGCCCCTGTGCCTTTAAAGAGGACTGGGCTACCTCCAGGCACACCTGCCCACTTCTTACATGTTCCAAGGCAGTGACACAGAAAAATTGTAAAAAAAAACTGTTAACTAGTATTTCCAGAATGCAATATATACCAGTAATTTTATTTAGATATTTTAGTTAAAATATTAGTAATTTTTATGAAAATATATTTTTTTACATTTTTGAGCATTTCTCAGCTTACAGAGTAGAATGTCTTTATGGAAACATTTTATCAAATAGATCCTTATATGCCTGTAAAATTATTTAGGTTGGTAAATCAGTCATAGGACTATAGTCAAGTTAATTGAGGCTGCTTAGAGTGGATGTCCAGGCATTTCCTAACTATGCTTAAACCCGCTGCCACCCCCATTCTAACTCTAACTACCCTGTAAAAGGAAGATATGTATACTTACCTATGCTGAGGACGCTCTAGTCCGGTCACATGATCACCCCAGAGGCCGGCTTCAGGGGAGAGAAGAGTTTGCCAACAATGGCTGAAATGCCTGGGTGGTGACATCACCCATAAGCTTGCTATGGGGCATCCATTGTTGGCTGTCCCTCCTTTCCCCTGAAGCGACCACTGGGAGCCAATAACGTGACTGAACCAGAGTGCCCTCAGAATAGATAAGTGTACACATCTTCTTATCACAGGGTAGTAAGAATAAGAGCTAGAATGGTGGTGTAAGGCGGTTTAAGCATAGTTAGGAAAAGCCTGGATATCCAGGTCTGGGCAGCTTGGCATCAATGATCTCTGGCTATGAAAGGGTTAATGTGTATCTTTAGGCCTTGTAGTTTCATATAAATGAGTCAATTTACTTTGTTTGGAGATTTATATTTGAATGGCAGGAAAAAAATGCTAAATGATTTACTACACATTATTCTTTAACAAAAATTGTGCAGTGTGACAGTCAAAGGTTGAATCACAGAAGTAACACCAATGTGACACATCTGCTTAGCTCTGGTAAATGTGGTTCATACTGTAGAATCAACTACTAGAGGAGGATGATTCATTGGTAAGGTAATTAAAGATGATTACCTGCCTTTAGATTTACAAGTAAGGGCAGTCTAGAATCTTCAATAGGTACGTTAGAGGACCAAGGGAAATTTCAACTGTTCAAAGCCACTTCATGATCAGATGCAGACTAGAGTGAAAACTGAGTAACATTCATCAAATGCTTCTTGTATTAACTACCTATTGTACTATTTTTATGATTACAGTTAAGGTTTCCTCAAGCATGGCTTTAATTGTATAAATAAATTCTTATTTTCAGGTTGTTGGTAACACTACATCAGGGACCTACAGCTACAGCTCCAACAAAAGCTTGGCTTTTGCCTATGTGCCTACAGAGCTCAGTACAGAAGGACAGAAACTCGAGGTGGAACTTCTAGGAAAACATTACCCTGCCACAATAGTCCAGGAGCCCCTCGTGTTCACCGAGCCAACCAGGAACCGCATGCAGAAAAAAAGTGGCAGTACTAGAACTAAGTGATATATGTGAATTTGTGAACACACTCTCTGAAACTCATCTGTGTACTTCACTTTCCTTTCCCCATGCTTTTCAGAATGGTATTGGCAATGCTGCTCTGGTTACAGGAGGTATGGCTGGTGGTGGTTAGCATTACCTTTCTTTATGCTGTTACAACAGAGCAGCCTTTCTCAACCATGTCTCCATGAAACCCTAGGGTTCCTCCAGAGGTTGCTTGGAGTTCCTTGAGCTCTGAGCAATTTCTACCACTCAGATAAATTCCCACTGACACCAATGATATTTTTAGCTATCTGTAGGTGGGGATACTTCCTACAAAACACAAATGTAAGGAGCATTCTTCTCACTGACAATCACACTAATATACTGTGAGCTGCAGGTAAAGTCATTATTAGAAGGTAGACCAGAAAGTTATTTCAAGGGTTCCTCCATGCTAAAGGATAAGTTTTCCTTTGGAACATGTACCACACGTTTTTAGGGTGGAACATGTAGCATGTTCCAGCATCTGAACCCTGCATGGTTGATCCCCCCTCCCTGTGACAGCGAATGGGGGACCCTCTCCCCGCACCCACTGTCACAATTTGAAAACACATCTGCGTCATTCATACTATGAGTTTTCTATGAATGGATAGACTTATGCCGCGTACACACGGTCGTAATTCTCGTTGGAAAAAGCTCTGATGGTTTTCCCATCTGAATTCCGACGGAATTTCGCTCAAACTGGCTTGCCTACACACGGCCACACCAAATTCTGATGGTCAATAACACCGCGGCATACAACACGTTCGACGGCACTATAAAAGGGACGTTTATTGCTTCCGGGCATGCGTCAAATTGTTTCCGAGCATGCGTCTGAATTTTGCGTGTCGGAATTGCATGCACACGATCGGAAAATCCGATAGAAAGGTTTTCCGTCGGAAAAATTAAGAACAGGTTCTCAATCCAAAGTCCGTCGGAAATTCCGACAGAAAAAGACCGATGGGCATACACACGGTCGGAAATTCCGATGAAAAGCTCCCATCGGACTGTTTTCATCGGAAGTTCCGACCGTGTGTACGCAGCATAAAAGTACTGTCAGCCATTACGGTTATCAATAAATTACAAGGGCGCTGGTGAGCACTTTGGTAGTTCATTGATTCTTCATGCTCTCAGGTAACTGCCTGCCAGTACGATGTATGAGCAGACAGCTATCTTGAGAGTTTGCAGGAGCCTGACATTGCACCCTCCATATGCTGTTCGCAGGTGCAATTCACTGCAGGCTCCCTAGATAAAGAAAATAAATGCAAATTTTTTAACATGCAAAAAAAATGTGCATTTATATTATTTTTCAAAAGGTGAATTTAGCCTTCAAAAGATGGACAAAGGCTGCTCTAGAGCGACTGAAGCACTGGGAATCTGGATTAGCAAAATCAGCAGCCAGGATATATCTATCATCCTAATCAATCCTATCATCATCCTGGTTATGCAAACAATAGGCCAGCCTGCCTGATCTTTACCCAAGCAGCTTCCAGTCACATCTGGTCCTTCAAATACATACAAACTACACAAATCCAGAAATGCAACCTATCCCTTTCTGCCTATAAGTCAGGACAGTGTGCGTATATTTGTAAATGCTTGATTACCAGTGCTTAGATGTGGTGGCTGCCTTTGTTTTATTTTTTCAGGCATTTTCCTTTATTTAAATCTGGTGATTCTGCAACAGGCACACTTCCTGTCCTAATGTGACAAAATTCACTCACTATCTATGGGGAGAGCTATGGTTGTTACCCAGGCTGATTCCCTCATTTGGACTACAAACACTTCTTCCTTTCTTCATCTCCTTTACACAGGGTGGGAAAATTGTAGTTTACAGAAGATAGCGTTGAAGGAAGATAACAACATTGTTTGTGCTTTAAATACAGCACACAGGAAGTTGCAAGTACACTGTACTTCTGAGATCAACAGGTATTCTCTGTACTTGCTGAAAATGTTCTTAGCATCAGACATGAAAATGAATGCAGTCACCACACCTAAAGACTGGTATACCGCAATATATTACGTATATTTTGTTCTTTGGTTCAGATTTAAAGCGTGTAACTCTACCATACACTCCTATTTGTTGAAAAAAAGAAGAGTGTTAGCTCCACTGCCAAGTTTTTTTTTTTTTAATTTCTGGGTGTAATTCTGTTTGTAGAACTCCCCCTCTCTGACAGAAAGTTAAAAGAAAGTTCCAAAGGGAACAATTCAAATGCTTCTAACTACAGAACCAAAAGCAGTTTTTTTTTTTTTACTGGTGTGTTCCTTTTGGAGACCCATCCCCTCACTTCCTGTTTTTAACAACCCCTTCCCACCCTATCCAGAACTAAAAAAAATGGTTGGCTGGAATCTTACTTTTATATCTATCTTTTATATCAGTTTCTCGGAATCAAGTCAGTTCACTTTATCTGATATTCCATCCACATAAATTGGTGAGGACGTTAATTCATGTTAATGCAAATATTGGTAAATGAATGTACCTAATGCTTTGTAAACAGTTGTGGTGCTGAATAAATACAAAAATAAATGGAAGCTATGTATAGCTTAGTTGTGTTTTCATGATGTTTAAATTGTTATGCTTTGAACACTGAAAGTAGGTTGATGATGAAATGATGAAATTGACTTTTATTGATCACCCATAACCATGAAATAGTTCAGGAAGTCTAAAATGGTTCATAATATACATTTTTTAATGCTCCGTGGTGCAGTGCACACACTTGAAACTAGCACCAGGTGCAATAAAAAAAGTGAATACGCAAAAGTGAACCACACAATAAAGCGCACCGGGTGTACACATAGTCCTCCTCCAAAGAGAAAAGACCCTGGCCCTGATCCCCCGCAAGGCTCCTGATGAGGATTGGGGTACTTGTGGTACACCTGACCAAAACCAGATGGACCCCATTCCTCAGTAGACCTGCCAAAAGCAAGGTCCACCCAGGAACTAGGTGGGGCTCCCCTGAAGGGAGACCCCATGGGAGGGGGGGGGAAGCTGACCATAAGGTCACATGCCCTCCCCCAAGAATTTCACTCTACTAATCAGAAGTGAGTAAAGTACATACATGCTATGCAAAAGAGTGCAAAAATAAATAAGTCCTCGGGGGTGCCAAAGTGTAAAACAATGACTAGTACTCCAGAGAGAGAGATATAATTTTGCCCCTGTTCAAATCATTAGTAAGACCTCATCAGCTCATATTCAGCTCAGTTTTGGGCACCAGTTGACAAAAAGGATATCGGGAACTGGAGAAAGTGCAGAGAAGGGCAACCAAACTGATAAGAGGCATGGAGGAGCTCAGCTATGAGGAAACATTAGAGGAACTGAATTTATTCACTCTTGAGAAGAGGAGAGTAAGAGGGGGATATGATCAACATGTTCAAATATATAAGGGGTCCATATAGTGAACTTGGTGTTGAGTTATTCACTTTACGGTCAACACAGAGGACACGGGGGCACTCTTTACGTCTGGAGGAAAAGAGATTTCATCTCCAAAAGGTTTCTTCACAGTAAGAGCTGTAAAAATGTGAAATAGACTCCCTCCAGAGGTGGTTCTGGCTAATTCAGTCGATTGCTTTAAGAAAGGCCTGGATACTTTCCTAAATGTACATAATATAGCTGGGTACCAACATTTATAGCTAAAGTTTATCCAGGGAAAATCCGATCAGGAAGGGATTTTTTTCCCCTGCTGTAGCAGATTGGAGCATGCCCTGCTGGGGTTTTTTTTTGCCTTCCTCTGGGTCAACTGTGGATATAGAATTGGGTATATTGGATTGTACGATATTTTTTATTTCTTTTTTTTATGGTTGAACTGAATGGACTTTTTTCAGCCTAGCTAACTATGTAACTATGTGACTAGCCTTCTGGCCACTATAAAAATTCATCCAGTTTCAGCCAAAAGGCCCAGCCTAGAAGGCAGAGGTGAAAAAAGCATGCAAAAGATTTTCCACATCCTATCTACCCTATTTAGCTGTACTTTCGAAAATAAGATGTTCCAGCCATGCCTATACTCAACCAAAAACCATTAGCTGGGACCAGACAACAATTCAAACTTCTCTTGCAGGTCACCACCGCCGCAAAACAAACTGTAGCCAAGGCATGGAAAATCCCTCACCTTAGCATTGCGGAAACTAAGAAGTAAGATGTTTTATGATCTTCCTGAATGTACCCCCTCACAAACCTTATTTCTATAAGTTGTTTCTCGTGTCCCTATTATCGCATTGTATTATTGTATACCCTGTCTTACCCTCTCTATCGATGGGAGTTTTTGTTCTTTACCTTTGTAAACTTATTCTATTTCTTCAAAAAATGTTTGAACAAGAAAAAAAGCATACAAAAGTGTTGTGACCATGGCAACTTACTAAAAACACAGTGAGTTGCCCCAAAGTTATTTATTACAGTGCCTTGAAAGAGTATTCATACCCTTGAAATTTTCCACATTTTTGTCATGTTACAACCAAAAATTAAAATTTATTTTACTGGGATTTTATGTGATAGACCAAGTGGCAAATAATTGTGAAGTGGAAGGAAAATGATAAATGGTTTTCAATTGTTTTACAAATATGTGAAAACAGTGGCATGCATTTGTATTGGGTTAGGTTTTAAAAAAATATCCCAAGCTTTGAACATCTCATGGAGCACTGTTCAATCCATCATCCAAAAATGGAAAAAGTTTGGCACAACTGCAAACATACCAAGACATGGCCGTCCACCTAAACTGACAGGCCGGGCAAGGAGAGCATTAACCACTAACCCCCTTCCTAACCAGACCAATTTTCCGCTTTGGGTGCTCTCACATTTTGAATGACAATTACTCAGTCATGCAACACTGTACCTATATGAATTTTTTGTCCTTTTTTTCACACAAATAGAGATTTCTTTTGCCTCTGGGTTTTTTATTTTTTGCGATATAAAAGAAAAAAGACTGAAAATTCTTTAAAAAAATTAATTTTTCTTTGTTTCTGTTATGAGTATGAATGGGGATGGATGAGCTGTGGATTGGGATGGCTGAGCCAAACATGTGGATGCCTGAGTATGGATGGGATGACTGAGCATGAATGAGTATGGCTGGGTATGGTTCAGTATGATTGAGTACGGATGGGATGGCTGAGTACGGATAGGATGGCTGAGTATGGCTGTTTACGGCTGAGTACGGCTGGGTACGGCTGAGTACGACTGGGTATGACTGAGTACGGCTGGATATGGCTGAGTATAGCATACTAGCTCATTATGAATAACTTACCTGAGATGGAAGCCCCCGAAGCGACCCTTGTTGTCCTCCTCCGATGCCGCCATCTATCCCGGAGTGGCTTCCGGGTATGGCGGCTCCGGCGCTGTGACTGGCCGGAGCTGCAATGACGTCGCTACCGTGCATGCACGTGGGACCCGCCACCTCCTGTTAGCAGCGGCATGCTCAGTGCGCCATAGACAGCTGTGCCTGTCTTTTGCAAATATCTCCTAAACTGTGTAGGTTTAGGAGATATTTATTGTACCTACATGTAGCACCCACCCCTTTTACGTGGGTGCTAATTAGGTTTAGTTAGGTAAGTGTTAGGTTAATTTAACCAGGACCTTGCACTTTTTAGGCCTGGTTGTTTGGTTTGGGAGAGAGGAGTGACAGAATAGAGGGGGGTGTGGCCACCTGCACACTGACCCTGAAAGATCTCCCTTACTTTCCATTGGAAATGTTCTGGAAGGAAGGCGGACTAGGGACTGGGGTGCAGGCAGTTTGTATGGAGAGCCCTGGACCAATCATTAACTTGTTGGTCACATGCTTCCTGGAAGAGATGGAAGGGGTTGGATCCAGAGAAGGAGCAAAAATGTAACCGCAAGGAGCAGGCTTGAAGGCCTAGGGGTTCAGAGACCCCAGTGCTGGATAGCAGGAACAGGACCAGAAGGCCTGAGGGTTCAGAGACCTTAGGTGGTCCAACAAAACTAAGCCACCATGTAACTCCGGGAGAAGTGGACCGGGCATCCCAGCCTGGGATGTATCTGACCATGCGGGGCAGGAAGTAGCTGCAAAAAGGACGGAGTAGACTGGGATTGGCTTTCTGTGGCAATCATGGACTGTCGGTGGGAGAGAGCAAAAGGTGTGCAACCCTGCTGTCCTTATTCGTTTAGGACTTTCCTGAACTGACGCGGGAAGATCGCAGGAGTCAAGATAGGCAGGTGAGTACTGGGGCTTCCAGCATCAACATAACTACAATGTCTTTCAGAGGGGCATTGGTCAGTTCATTATGGGAAAGGACATTAAACACCATCAGGAACCAGAAAGTAAGAGGCAGCTTATATTTCCATAATCATCCTGTAACATACTGCCAGCAAGAGAATAAAAGTTCTTTTAAAAGTTTTTGGACTGTCTGCTGATTGTAATTCGTGCAGGGGTGGAAGAACAGAAGCAGTTAAAGCGGTTGTATAGTTAAAAAATGTACTTTTACCGACAGGTAAGTCTATAATAAGGCTTACCTGTACGGTTTAGGAGATATTCCCCGTGCAATGAGCCGCTGACTGCACGCGCGGGAGTGACAACATGCGGTGCAAACTAGCTCATTATGCCTTTTCCCTTACAGGTATATACAAAACAAAGTGTTATCGGGTTTACTCCCGCTTTAACAGAAAGATATGAACACAGCCAGCAGCTCCCAAGGGATTAGTGCGCTACATACAGGTAAGCCTTAATCTAGGCTTACCTGTAGGTAAAAGTGGTCTGTAAGGGTTTACAGCCACTTTAATGAATACAAACCTATTAAATAGTTACTTCCTCTTTATATCCAAATAGTACATTCTAGTTAGATTAATGTTTGTTTACAAACTAAAACTGAGCATATCCATCTTTTGATACAATCAAACGATTGCTATTTGATATTCTTCCAGGCTGTCTTCCTGTGCAGCTTGTACATGTCAAGGTCCTTGTGATCAGTAACACAGAGGAAACTAAATAATTTATTAATGAACCTAAACTACACAATACAATTTATATACAAAATAGCCAGCATTTTATTTTCTGTATATATACTGTTTTTTTTTTTTTTGCAGCAGCAATCCTAACCTCACAAGTAAAGAACAACTTCAAGGATCCTCATAGATATTAAAGTAAACCTGTCACAATCCTGGGCAATTCACCTAAGCATTAAATAAAGAAATACATATGCAGAGGTTGCCTTTGTTGAAAACTATTTGCCAAAACAATGAGCTTCCCATTGGTCAGTAAGTCTGTCAATTACATTAAAGGACAAATAGGGAAGCGCAGTGGGCATGGCACTGCCCAAATTTTGCATAAAAATATAAGATCTTCACTTCTCTTCAGCTGCCTACATCTCTACAGAGCATTTTGAGATGCAGTTTTCAATGACAGTAACCTCTGCCTCATTCTCATTCGTTGAGAGACACACAAGTCTATACCTTTGGGCTACAATGCCACGTACAGGAGAATTGATAACCAATAAACTGTAGAGCAGCCCCTTTTTCTACCACCATGCCTCCGTATATTACTCGTGTCCTTGGAGGATGGATACCTTTTCTTCAACCCTGCTCTATTTTTTGCTTGCATTTTTCTTTATTCTTCTCTTCAATCAAGATTATTTTCTACTTCACTTCAAGAGCTGGTCTCTAAAATTGGATCTATCTGATGAGGCCTATGGTCTTAGTATTTAGAGAGGCGCCAACAGACCCTTCTGCATTGGACACTCTGGGGCTAGCCTGGTAATGACCTTTGGGCACTAAGCTGCGTAAAGTGCTTCACAGACTTATTCTGGTAACAAGTTACCTGCAGAGTGCTTTTCAGGCGCCTCAGCTTTTGCCCTCTCTGAAGACTCACTCTGTAAACAAACTAATTGGAGATAGGAGATACCTGATTGGATTGCTGGGCACCTTTAAAATCCCACCCTCTGCTGGTTCCTACAACAGAAGGGGTTAATGTTGGGGCATTGAGGGCTGATGCCACCCACTGGGTGGAGTTTGGCACATGTGCGCCGCCTTTTCTTTCCCACCCTTCACTCTTGAGGAAGTATCTCCTCGCTGTTGCTCCTACTGATCTCTACATTTCTAGTGCTCACCTACAGTGACTTTGGTTACCTCTGGCCACCTGACCCTCACCAGCTGCAAGCTGTCTGGGTTTCATGGGTACTTGAGGTCTTGGCTTGTATGCTGAGCTTAGTTGCCTTACTGCCATGTGGTCACAACTTGTCTGTATCTAGACACAGAGTGAAGTGCCGCCTGCAATGTGTGACTTCAGCTAAAACTTCCTTAAAGGAGAAGTACAGTCAAAGCTAATTTGGCTGTACTTCTCCTGTGTAACCTGTTTTCAGCCAACAGCGGACTGAAGGCCGCTGACTGCTGACGTCCCAGAGCTGGTCAAGGCTGGGGAAAGATCGCAACCATATGGTCAAGATCCACCCAGATTCCTGGACCGGCACCTGGCTCAGCCTCTCAGAGAGCCTCTGAGAGCTTGAGCCAGCTGTTCCCGCCCCCTCCACAGCCAAGCACTCCAGTGAGTGTGGGGGGGGGGGCAGAGCAGAGAGCCGTTGACTGATAGCCCCCAGCTCCCTGCTCACGGAGAACTGAGTGATCAGCAGTGTTTGATCGCTCGGTTCTCAGTCTTAGAGTCAGCGGGGGACAGATGCAGCATTGGATCGATGTTGCATTAACTAAGGTAAGTATGATTCTTTAAAAAAAAAAATTCCCAAACTTCTCTTTTAAGACTCCATTCACACTTGAGCGTTTTGGAATCGCAGTAAAATGCGGGACACATTTGCGATGATATTATTTTTTAATGGCACCCCAAATGTGATGTCTTGTGACAAAATGCATGAAAACTGTGGTAACAAAACGCAACGTTAAACGCGCCTGTCTCTGCATCAAAATTTGGTACATGAGCCTCTTTGGAGCAAAAGGAGGCCCATTCAAATAAATGGTGCCACTCCAAAAATGTGCAAAAAAATGCTAAAAAAAAAACACAGCACAGCAGGTGTCACTGCAGTACACCTACAGTGCCTTGCGAAAGTATTCGGCCCCCTTGAACTTTTCAACCTTTTGCCACATTTCAGGCTTCAAACATAAAGATATAAAATTTAAATTTTTTGTGAAGAATCACCAACAAGTGGGACACAATTGTGAAGTGGAACGAAATCTATTGGATATTTTAAACTTTTTTAGCAAATAAAAAACTGAAAAGTGGTGCGTGCAAAATTATTCGGCCCCTTTACTTTCAGTGCAGCAAACTCCAATATCCAATGTTGTCCTAAATGACTGATGGTGATAAATAGAATCCACCTGTGTGTAATCAAGTCTCTGTATAAATGCACCTGCTCTGTGATAGTCTCAGGGTTCTGTTGAAAGTGCAGAGAGCATCATGAAGACCAAGGAACACACCAGGCAGGTGTGGATAACTGTTGTGGATAAGTTTAAACCCGGATTTGGATACAAAAAGATTTCCCAAGCTTTAAACATCCCAAGGAGCACTGTACAAGCGATCATTTTGAAATGGAAGGAGTATCAGACCACTGCAAATCTACCAAGACCTGGCTGTCCCTCTAAACTTTCAGCTCAGACAAGGAGAAGACTGATCAGAGATGCAGCCAAGAGGCCCATGATCACTCTGGATGAACTGCAGAGAACTACAGCTGAGGTGGGAGAGTCTGTGGGAGAGTCTGTCCATAGGACAACAATCAGTCGTACACTGCACAAATCTGGCCTTTATGGAAGAGTGGCAAGAAGAAAGCCATTTCTCAAAGATATCCATAAAAAGTCTTGTCTAAAGTTTGCCACAAGCCACCTGGGAGACACACCAAACATGTGGAAGAAGGTGCTCTGGTCCGATGAAACCAAAATCTAACTTTTTGCCCACAATGCAAAACGATATGTTTGGCGTAAAAGCAACACAGCTCATCACCCTCAACACACCATCCCCACTGTCAAACATGGTGGTGGCAGCATCATGGTTTGGGCCTGCTTTTCTTCAGCAGGGACAGGGAAGATGGTTAAAATTGAGGGGAAGATGGATGCAGCCAAATACAGGACCATTCTGGATGAAAACCTGTTGGAGTCTGCAAAAGACCTGAAACTGGGACGGAGATTTATCTTCCAACAAGACAATGATCCCAAACATACAGCAAAATCTACAAAGGAATGGTTCACAAATAAACGTATCCAGGTGTTAGAATAGCCAAGTCAAAGTCCAGACCTGAATCCAATCGAGAATCTGTGGAAAGAGATGAAAACTGCTGTTCACAAACGCTCTCCATCCAACCTCACTGAGCTCGAGCTGTTTTGCAAGGAAGAATGGGCAAGAATTTCAGTCTCTCGATGTGCAAAACTGATAGAGACATACCCCAAGCGACTTGCAGCTGTAATCGCAGCAAAAGGTGGCTCTATAAAGTATTAACGCAAGGGGGCCGAATAATTTTGCGCGCCCCACTTTTCATTTTTTTTATTAGTTAAAAAAGTTTAAAAAATCCAATAGATTTCGTTCCACTTCACAATTGTTTCCCACTTGTTGGTGATTCTTCACAAAAAATTTAAATGTTATATCTTTATGTTTGAAGCCTGAAATGTGGCAAAAGGTTGAAAAGTTCAAGGGGGCCGAATACTTTCGCAATGCACTGTAAGTATGAACGAAGCCTAATGGTTCCAGGAATGTTTGGTCTGTGCCTTCGGAAAGTGCTGATGTTTGCAGTCTGGAATCTTCCTACCTTATGATTATAGGGTCTACTTTGTCATCAGAGTCCTCATTAGCTCCTCTGGGTGAGGTACCGGAGTCCTCTGCCTTATTGACCTGGGTCCCTAAGACAGGCACACATAACTTTGTGGCCAAATTCACCAAGTTCCTGAATGGCTCTGACTGCAGGGGCTCTAAGTGCACTCCCGCACCTTCCCCAGAGAGTTTACTGTTGATCTGCCTGCAGGCCTAAGAGGCAGGCCATTGGTCGAAATAACCATTTAAATATCTGAGCTTGGGTCACTTCAGTCTCTCCCTGAGGTGACTATTTTTGAGGAATTTCAGTCTTCTAGCAGTCGTATAGTACTATACGATTTAAAAGAGACGGTTGCAGCTCTTATTGATGCACTACATACTACTCTGCATCTGGAGGATCAACCTTCTGTCTTGAGTTTTGCAAAGCTCCTTCAGGTGAAAAGACATTCCAATTACACCTCAAGATACTACTCTATGGGGACTGGAAGCACCCCCCCCCCTCTTAGGTCCTGGACACCCCCTGAACACTGAATTTCTTTACATTTGGAAATCATTTAATTACACAGTGGTCTGTGCCCACTGTGGATCCACCAGTGATCTACCTTAACAAGGAAATGACTAGGCCAGTAGAATGCGTTCTACCATTTAAGGGTTCTGCTGGGCAAAAACCCAGTTCTTGCTGGCAGGCTCTGCTCTTTGCCTCGTTCTGGCTGTGACCTTAATTTGTCAAACCCTGACAGAATGGTCAAAATTCCTCAAAAAGGATCTCTCCCCTGCAGCAATGGATCCTTTCCTGATAGGGTGTGAAGTAGATGTCTGGGGCCTTGCACTTCAGCTGTGATGACCTGGTGAAAGCATCTTGGTTTGTCCCTGTATGGATCTGTTGTGTATACACATGTGCAAAGCACTCTGGTTAAAATGCTGGAATGCAGACACTGCATCCCAGGAGTGCCTGACCAACTTGTTCTTCAAATGAGGATGGTGCTCCTGGTTCTCTTGAAATGATCATCAAGGATATCAGTGTAGGCCAGAACAACCAACTTATGTGTAAAAAGGCTTAGTGCACTTGGAAAATGACACACCAACCATGGTGTAGGGCCCATTCACACCATGTACAGTGAGTGACCTGCGTTTTTCTGTACTAGATCAATACAAGTGACTGCAAGGACATATAGAAAACAATGATTTTCTATGTACCTTGTTCATGCGACAATGCTGTGTAGTCATTTGCTGCATTCACATGCAGCTTCTATGAAAGTATGTAAACACAGCATAATTAAGTAAAAAAATGAAATAGCTGTTAGTATTGCGACCCTTCCAGGGACTTGTCGCTTCACAATGTGTGACATGAAAACTCACACTAATGCGTATAAAAATGGAATGCACATGAAACCCTATGTTGAATACATATTAACAAGCATGCAATTTTAAAGCATTACTGTGAGATTTTATGTGTGTTATGGTATGAAAAGACCCTCAGTGTGAAGCCTTGATGTACATGCAGAGGGCTGAATGTCCTCGGGAGCTGGAACAGTGGCTCCACGGAAGGCAGATCTTCAAGTGCAGCGTGTCCAGGAGGGAGAGAACAGCATGGAATGTGGAGGTGGCTGCCTTGAACACACTCCGACACAACGGGAGAGGCAGCATATACCTATGTTTTGTTTCCACTGTCACCTTGCAGGAGTGATCTATCCTGCAACATATAGTAACATGCAGGGGCGGACTGACCATTCGGCCACTCTGGCACTGCCCGAGGGCCCTGGGCCACTAGGGGGCCCCATCAGGGTTGCCAGCCTCAGTAAAACCAGGGACAGTATGTAAAAATCTGTGTTTTTTTTTACATCTGTCTTTGAAATGTCCCTTACCGACATCCTTTTGGTCTAAAAATCCAGAGATTATAGCTGCCCCACCTCTCCAGTACCTTCTCAGCCAATAGAAACATGTCTGTGTATACTGTGTGATTGTATACTGTGTGTCTTTATACTGTGTGGCCCCATAATCTCTGATTGCCTGGGGGCCCCATAATCTCCTATTGCCCGGGGACCCATGAGTTGTCAGTCTGCCCCTGGTAACATGTTTATTTCTGATTCATAACCTGGTCCATTTAATGCTGACAATACAATGTACAATCTGATTGTACAATCTCCTTTAGGTCTACTATCAACAATGTAATGCAAGGGCCTGCCTGATTTGATATTTATTGATCAGATTGTTTGGGTTCGTCCTCATAGTACAAAGTTTTGGTAAATCTAAAGGACATTTTACAATCAGATTATATAGTGTATGGTCAGCCTAGCTGGACAGCTGTAGACCAGGGCAGTGCTGTGTGATGGGAATAATGGGACTTTGTGATTAAAAGTATGATGAGAGGGAGAGATCCAGAACCAATAATTTGCACCCTATATAGACTCCATAGAGAGAGAGGAAGATCTATTTCGACCCTGTACAAATCATTAGTAAGACCTGATCTGAAATACGCAGTTCTGTTTTGGGCACCAGTTCACAAAAATGATATCGTGGAACTGGTGAAAGCACAGAGAAGGGCAACCAAACTGATAAGAGGCTTGGAGGAGCTCAGCTATGAGGAACGATTAGAGGAACTGAATTTATTCTCTCTTGAGAAAAGGAAATGAAGGGGGGATATGATCAACATGTACAAATACATAGGTGATCCATATAGTGAACTTGGTGTAGAGTTATTCACTTTAAGGTCATCACAGAGGACAAGGGGGCACTCTTTATGTCTGGAGGTAAAGAGATTTAATCTCAAAATATGGAAAGGCTTCTTCACAGTAAGAGCTGTGAACATATGGAATAGACTCCTCCAGAGGTGGTTCTGGCCACCTCAGTACATTGCTTTTAAAAAGGCCTGGAATATTTCCTAGATACACAAAATATACAGTATCTCACAAAAGTGAGTACACCCCTCACATATTTGTAAATATTTTATTATATATTTTCATGTGACAACATTGAAGAAATGACACTTTGCTACAATGTAAAGTAGTGAGTGTACAGTGTGTATAACAGTGTTAATGTGCTGTCCCCTCAAAATAACACAATGCAGCCATTAATGTCTAAACCGCTGGCAATAAACGTGAGTACACCCCTAAGTGAAAATGTCAAATTGGGCCGAAAGTGTCAATATTTTTTGTGGCCACCATTATTTTCCAGCACTGCCTTAACCCTCTTGGGCATGGAGTTCACCAGAGCTTCACAGGTTGCCACATGCTTGGCCAGTCCCTCACCTTTACCCTCAGCTTCTTTATCAAGGCAGTGGTCGTCTTGGAAGTGTGTTTGGGGTCGTTATCATGTTGGAATACTGCCCTGTGGCCCAGTTTCCAAAGGGAGGGGATCATTCTCTGCTTCAGTATGTCACAGTACATGTTGGCATTCATGGTTCCCTCAATGACCTGTAGCTCCCCAGTGCTGGCCGCACTCATGCAGCCCCAGACCATGACTCTCCCACCACCACGCTTGACTGTAGGCAAGACACACTTGTCTTTGTACTCCTCACCTGGTTGCCGCCACACACGCTTGACACCATCTGAACCAAATTCCTTAGTCTGATTGTCTTCAGCAAACTATTTGCAGGCTTTCTTGTGCATCATCTTTAGAATAGGCTTCCTTCTGGGACAACAGCCATGCAGACTAATTTGATGCAGTGTGCGGCGTATGGTCTGAACACTGACAGGCTGACCGCCCACCCCTTCTGCAGCAATGCTGGCAGCACTCATACATTTATTTACCCAAAACAACCTCTGGATATGACGCTGAGCACGTGCACTAAACCTCTTTGTTCAACCATAGTGAGGCCTGTTCTGAGTGGAACCTGTACTGTTAAACTGCTGTATGGTCTTGGCCACCGTGCTGCAGCTCAGTTTCAGGGTCTTGGCAATCTTCTTATAGCCTAGACCATCTTTATGTAGAGCAACATTTTTTTTTTCAGATCCTCAGAGAGTTCTTTGCCATTAGGTGCCATGTTGAACTTCCAGTGACCAGTATGAGAGAGTGAAAGCGATAACACCAAATTTAACACACCTGCTCTCCATTCACACCTGAGACCTTGTAACGCTAACGAGTCACATGACACCGGGGAGGGAAAATTTCCAATTGGGCCCAATTTGGACATTTTCACTTAGGGGTGTACTCACTTTTGTTGTCAGCGGTTTAGACATTAATTCCTGCGTATTGAGTTATTTTGAGGGGACAGCAAATTTGCACTGTTATACAAGCTGTACACTCACTACTTTACATTGTAGCAAAGTGTCATTTCTTCAGTGTTGTCACATGAAAAGATATAATAAAATATTTACAAAAATGTTAGTTGTGTACTCACTCTTGTGAGATACTGTAACTGGATACTAACATTTATAAAGTTGATCCAGGGAATATCCGATTGCCTCTCAGGCATCAGGAAGGAATTTTTTTCCCCTGCTGGAGCGAATTGGATCATGCTTTGCTGAGTTTGTTTTTGCCTTCCCCTGGATCAATTGTGGGTATAGGATTGTGTATATAGTATTGTACATTTTTTTTTTTTACCCTTTCATTGGTTAAACTAGATGGACTTGTTTATTTTCTTTCAACCAGACTAATGCTGGACATACACTATACAAAAAAATCGTCTGAACCCATTTTCGAAAAACGAACATTCGGCCGTGAGGGCAAACTATAGTGCCTTAAAGAGGAAGTAAAGCCTCCTCACAAAAAAAAAAAACGGAACCTGCAAGGCAAAGGCATAATGAGCTAGTATGCATAGCATACTAGCTCATTATGAATAACTTACCTGAGAACAAAGCCCCCGAATCGGTCCTCATCCAGGACCTTCTCCGGCGCCATCAATACCGGAGTGACTTACGGTCTCGCCGCTCCAGCACTGTGATTCGCTGGAGCGGCGATGACGTCACTCCCGCGCATGCCCAGGAAAGCGGCATATCGCCGCGAACTCGGCATGCGCAGTGCGCCTGCGCGCAGCTGTCTATGGCGCATGCGCCGTAGACAGCGATGCCTCTTTTTTTCTAAATATCTCCTAAACCGTGTAGGTTTAGGAGATATTTATTGGACCTACAGGTAAGCCTTAATCTAGGCTTACCTGTAGGCCAAAGTGGTTTGTAAGGGTTTACAACCACTTTAATGTAATGACTGATAAATCGTTCAGTGGACATAAATTAATCAATTTTTTTTAGTGCAAACAGTTCGGATGGGAAACACATTACCTTTCAATTTATCGTTCGTTTGGCAGAAAATTTCTAAACTTGTCCTTCGTTTTTTTTGGCTCAAAAAGTCCCAACGTTTATCAATTTTGTGGCCATTAACTGTCCAAAAACGAACAAACTGTCTAAATGACCGAATTTCGGCCGATTTTTCATATAGTATATGGCCAGCATAACTATGTAACTAATCCATACACCCCCACCTGCGACCTAGTTATTTGTGATTTCCCGCCAGCTGTCTGAACCCCTCCCCCCCCCAAAAGTCTGCTTTACTTACCTTTGCTTCAAAGGTCCTGGCACCGGAATCTGCTCCCCAGCATCTTACGAGTGCTGGTCTTCAGTCATCTTGATTGGCCAACGCGGTATAACATCACTCCTGCGCCTTGCGTGGGAGCACAGTCATCCTGACACACAGGCACTGTGCCAGAATGTAAACTGAGCTGTGCATGCACAACTCAGTGTACATTCTATAGACAACTGTGAGATAAAGTTATGTGTGTATTTTAATGCAGAAGAGATATTGGGGGTTATTTACGAAAGGCAAATACACTTTGCACTACATGTGCAAACTACAAGTGCAAAGTGAAAGTGAAAGTGCACTTGGAAGTGCAGTCGCTGTAGATCTGAAATGAGGGGAAGCTCTGCTGATTGTATCATCCAATCATGTGCAAGCTAAAATGCTGTTTTCTTTATTTTCCTTGCATGTCCCCCTCGGATCTACAGCGACTGCACTTGCAAGTGAACTTTCAGTGCATTTTCAAGTGCACTTGTAGTGCAAAGTGGATTTGCCTTTAATAAATAACCCCCATTGTCTCCTCTGCAATAAAAAGCCTTCCCACTCACAGCTTTTTCAATCAAGACTTTAGTTCCGCTTTAACTCCTGTATTTATATAGTGCTGACATATTCTGCAGCGCAGTACAGAACACCCAAGTAAATGTATACTTTGCCACTAAACTCAAATGCAGAGTTCTTTACATTGAATTGAATTAGTGTGCAGCAAAAAACAGTCTGCAAATTCTTGTTTAGAAAGGTGAATGTTACCCTTTGTCCTGTTCTCTATTACAACTTCCTGATTCTGTTTCCATACAAGCTTTAAAAACTATTTAGATGTTTCTTGAGATCGGAAAATTATTTCAAGGGTTCCTCTGTGGTAAAAAGGTTGAGAAATGCTGCTGTGTACATCTGCCGAGCAGGATCGCAGAGTGACAACCCAGCTTCCTCCGACCATGTGTGACATGTCAGAAGGGAGGAGGGTGCAGGGCGTTCCCTGGGCTCAGCAAACAGTTCCTGAATGAAATACAAGAGCCATCCGCAGTCAGTGGCAGAACCATGCTGGGTCTCCGGGCTCTGCTATGCGGGTGGATCGGGCTGACGCTGTGCCAGGCTGTGCTCGGCTCCCCCCCACACATCCTATTCATACTGGCCGATGATCTGGGCTGGAACGATGTCGGCTTCCACGGATCGGAAATCAGAACCCCCAATTTGGACCGGCTGTCCGGGCAGGGGGTGAGGCTGGGGGGGTACTATGTGCAGCCTCTGTGCACCCCATCCCGGAGCCAGCTGATGAGCGGCAGATACCAGGTCAGTGACCCTATTATGGGGGTAGGTGGTTTACTAAGACTGGAGCAGACAGAATCTGGAGCAGCCGTGCATGGATAACCAACCAGCTTCTAGCCTTACCTTCTTCAATAAGTTAGTTCAACTTTGAAAATGAAAGCTAGAAGCTGATTGGTCTGATGCTCGGTCAACAGTATATTTCCTTCTCCTCTGCTGTGCTAATACCACATAAACATGTATCTGTCCACCTCTCTTCGTATGTATGTCTGTCTTTGTTTATTCGTCCGTCTTACTCTTGCAGCTTGCTCCTGGTGCCGTCTCTGTGTACACTGTATTTTCAGTTCACAGTCACATGACTGAGGCTGGTCACATGACTCTGGGGGGGATTGGGAAAGGCAGAAGACAAGTTCTGAATGTTGTGTGTCTGGTTGTATTGGCTTTTGTCTGTTTTTGTTTTCTTTTCAATGTTTTCCTGTTATCAGAACCTTGAACGGACCAATTCTTAGGCCTTGTTCTAGACACTATTCTAGACACTATAAAAAAAAAAAAAAGATATATATATATATATATAAATGAAAACCTCTAATACATGAGTACTTCCCACTATCTTCTCTTTATATTGGTATATAGTGCCAGCCTAACATGTCAACTAGGAATGCACCGATACCAGTTTTTAACCCCTTTGCGCCTAAGGGTAAAACATTTTAATGCCTAAGCACAATTTTGCAACTTTGACATGTGTTAGTAAAACTGTACATATGATCACAACTACTTTGTGCATCCAGGTGGATTATACCGCATTTTTTTTTCATGTCAAATTGGACTTTCATTTGCTGGTAAATGGTAACGGATATCTCTGGATTTTTTTTTTTTTTTTATCAAAGGAAAACTGGCCCAAAGTAGTAAGGACTATTTTTTTTTTTTTTTTTTTTTAATTTAGCTGTATATTTCTTGGTACTACAATAACCTTTCACCAAAGAACAACCCAAAATAAAATTCTCCTGCTCCTAATGATCGCAGAAATACTGTATATGTGTATGTTAGTTGTTGTATGTCCCCGTAGTACAGCCCAGAAGCAATAGTGCGCATTTTGCTTTTTTTTTTTTTTTTTTACCCTACCTAAAAAACATTGACACTGACACTAAGACCCCTTTCACACTGGGGCCGCAATCGCGGTAAAGCACTGCCCATTTAGTGTCGTTTTTGGCCACTAGCGGGGCGCCTTACGAAGCCTCTGAAAATTCCAATGAGCAGGACTTTTGGGAGCGCAAAATACAGCGCTCCCAACCCGCTGCTTGCAGGACTTTTCGGAACGTCCCGAAAGCGCACTGGCGGAGTGGGAAAAGTCACACTAGAATGAATGGGAGGCAGTTTTCAGGCGCTTAGCAGTGGCTATTTCCAGCGCTAAAGCGCCTGAAAACCACCCCAGTGTGAAAGGGGTCTAATTGACACTAATTTAAAATTTAAAATAAAATGCTGACCCTGAACTTTGACCTTGAACTTTGACCCAAACACTAAGCCCCAGTACACACGGTCAGAAATTCCGACCACAACATCCGTCAGATTTTTTCCCACGGATTTTGTCCGACACTGGTGTTGCATACACACACGGTCGGACAAAGTTGTCGAAAAATCTGATCATTCTGAACGTGGTGACGTTCATTGCATACGACGGAACTACGTAGAGGCTAGTAGCCAATAGCTTTGGTCTCGTAATTTGATCTGAGCATGCGTGGCACTTTGTCCGTCAGAATTCTCTACACACGATCGGAAAAAGTCTGATCGGATTTTGTCGGAAAATTTGAGAGCAGGATCTTACATTTTTTCCGTCGGAAATTCCGATGGAAAAAGTCAGATGGAGCCCACACACGGGCGGATTTTCCAACAACATGGTCCGATTGGAAATTTCCTGTCGGAATTTACGATCGTGTGTACGGGGCATAACACTGGCACAGTGGAACATCAAACCTTGATCTAGGTATATTTATTTATTTATTACGATGTGTCTCTCTCCTCCATTCACAGAGAGAGAAAACACGAGGGCAGGCTTTACAGTGACTGATCACTATGATAGCCAGTCAGCGATCAGGTGACCTGGAATCGGGAGTTCCAGGTCCCGATCGTTAGTACGGGGCCCGGGGGCTCTCCATGAGACCTGGTCTCTGTTCTGGGTGTGCACCATGCGCCGCGCTCCCAGCACAAAGACAGATACACAAATATGCAGCCCCACGGAAAAAGCCCCATCCAGTGGGGCCGCATATATGCATACACTTTGTGCTAAGGGGTTAAAGACTGAGTACGAGTACCAATACTTTTTCTCAAGTACTCGCCAATACCAATTACCGATACCTATTTTATCCTGCGGTGCAGTGCGATTTGAGCCCATACAAAATGAATAAATGAAACCGGTCCAAATCCCATGCGGTTTCCCGCACCGCTCCTCTGTGGTCTTTAAAAACTGGTATCGGTGCATCCCTATTTAGGCTCCTCCAACGCTTCATACAAGACTTCCTGAATTTGTGCTGAAGCTCTTCCTCCACTGTAAACAACACGTCAGCACAAATATTTGACTTAAAGCGGAGTTCCACCCAAAAGTGGAAGCTCTGCTAATTTGCCCCCTCCCCTCCGGCGCCACATTTGGCATCTTTCGGGGGGGTGGGGGGGTGGAGCGGGTACCTGTTTTTGACAGGTACCTGTCCCCACTTCCGAGAGATCTTGCCACTGCCCCCCTCCTCCTTCCCCCGCCACCGGGCCATTCAGAAAGCGCAGTGCGCTTTGCGCATGCGCAGTAGGGAACATTCCTGTTAAAATCTCAACCTTCTAACTGCTATATCTGCAGGACAGCTTGTTCTGTTGAAAAACAACAGACTTACTGACCAGATCACCAGGTGAAAAAGGAAAGAAAGCCTAAAAAAATAAATACAGCCATCACATCTATGAATTGGTAAGCTGCAATATAATAAATACACTATATTACCAAAAGTATTGGGATGCCTGCCTTTACACGCACATAAATTTTAATGGCATCCCAGTCTTATGCCCCGTACACACGGTCAGACTTCCCGACGGAAAATGTGCGATCGGAGCTTGTTGTTGGAAATTCTGACCGTGTGTTGGCTCCATCGGACAGTTTCCGTCGCACAAAATTTGAGATCTGGTTCTCAAATCTTTCATCAAGAAAATCCGTTTGAGCAAATTCCGATTGCGTGTAGACAAATCCGACGCATGCTCGGAATCAAGCAGAAGAGCAGCACTGGCTATTGAACTTCATTGTTCTCGGCTCGTTGTACGTCACGCATTCTTGACCAACTTTGTGTGACCGTGTGTATGCAAGACAAGTTTGAGCCAACATCCGTCGGAAAAAAAACCATGGGATTTTGTTGTCGGAATGTCCGATCGTGTGTACGGGGCATTAGTCCGTAGGGTTCAATATTGAGTTGGCCCACCCTTTTGCAGCTATAACAGCTTTAACTCTTCTGGAAAGGCTGTCCACAAGGTTTAGGAGTGTGTCTATGGGAATGTTTGACCATTCTTCCAGAAGCGCATTTGTAAGGTCAGACACTGATGTTGGATGAGAAGGCCTGGCTCACAGTCTCCACTCTAATTCATCCCAAAGGTGTTCTATTGGATTGATGTTAGGACTCTGTGCAGGCCAGTCAAGTTCCTCCACCCCAAACTCTCTCATCCATGTCTTTATGGACCTTGCTTTGTGCACTGGTCCAAATCATTTGGTGGAGGGGGGATCATGGTGTGGGGTTGTTTTTCAGGGGTTGGGCTTGGCCCCTTAGTTCCAGTGAAGGGAACTTTAAGGCGTCAGCATACCATGACATTTTGTTCCAACATGACTGTGCATCAGTACTCCAGATATCTTGTAGTGTCTTCTCTTTTACTTTTAAAATATAGAAATGTTGCATTGGTTCATTTTAAGAGATGGCCTCTGTGGCAGAATTACTTGATGATACAAATTGTAGTAACAGTCCCGGTTTTCCTTATGCCGCGTACACACGTAGGGACTTTTGCCGGCGGACTTAGTCCAGCAGACAATCCCGCCGGACTTTCCAGCTGGGTCCGCTGGACTTTCCGAGCGTGTGGACTTGCCCACACACGCACGGACTTCTCCGGCGGATAATCCGCCGGCCAAAAGTCCGCGGGACTTTTGAAAATGAACGGACTTGCCCACACACGGAGCAGTCCGTTCATTTAGAACGTAACTTCAGGTTACGTAGCTAGCGTAGGCAGTAAATGCCGCCGCGCTATCTCCGTGACCTGGCATGGATTTAAAGGGACTCCCCACGCCGAAAAAACGGCGTGGGGGTTCCCCCCAAATCCATATCAGACCCTCATCCGAGCACGCAGCCTGGCAGGCCAGGAAAGGGGTGGGGACGAACGAGCGCCCCCCCTCCTGAGCCGTACCAGGCCGCGTGCCCTCAACATGGGGGGTGCCTCTTCCCGACAACCCTGGCCGTTGGTTGTTGGGGTCTGCGGGTGGGGGCTTATCGGAATTTTATAAGGGGGCACTCAGATCCCGGCCCCCCACCCTATGTGAATGAGTATGGGGTACGATGTACCCCTACCCATTCACCTAAGGTGTAAAATGTAAAGTAAAAAAAACACCCACACTTTTGAAAAAATAGTTTATTGCACTGCTCCGGGGGTCTTCTTCCGTCTTGGGGGTCTTCTCGCCGGACTCCCCCGCCATTTACCAAGCTCTTTTACCGAGCGGGGGAAGTCCGGCTACCTTCTTCGTCGTCGTCGTCTGGGGGTCTCGATCCGCCTTCGGGGGTCTTCCGGGATCTTCCGGGGGTCTCTTCTGTTCTTGCGGCGGTCGTCGTCTTCCGCGCCGCCGGCGCCGCCTTCTTCTTGTCCTTCTTCTTGTTCTTCTTCTTCTTCCGATGTTGACCCGATGCTCTCTCTGCCCGGAATGCCTGTGCCGCGCTGCGCTGGGACTTATATAGGGCATGGGGACAGGGTCACATGCTCATGTCACATGGTGACCCCGCCCCCTTGCGATGTCACAGTCCCAGCATCCTCCGGGACTGTGACAACACAAGGGGGCGGGGTCACCATGTGACATGAGCATGTGACCCTGTCCCCATGTCCCTATATAAGTCCCAGCGCAGCGCGGCTTTGCCATTCCGGGCAGAGAGAGCATCGGGTCAACATCGGAAGAAGAAGAAGAAGAAGAACAAGAAGAAGGACAAGAAGAAGAAGAAGGCGCCGGCGGCGCGGAAGACGACGACCGCCGCAAGAACAGAAGAGACCCCCGGAAGACCCCCGAAGGCGGATCGAGACCCCCAGACGACGGCGGCGACGACGAAGAAGGTAGCCGGACTTCCCCGCTCGGTTAAAGAGCTTGGTAAATGGCGGGGGAGTCCGGCGAGAAGACCCCCAAGACGGAAGAAGACGCCCGGAGCAGTGCAATAAAATATTTTTTTAAAAGTGTGTGTGTTTTTGTACTTTACATTTTACACCTTAGGTGAATGGGTAGGGGTACATCGCACCCCATACTCATTCACATAGGGTGGGGGGCCGGTATCTGAGTGCCCCCTTATAAAAGGGGGCTCTCAGATTCCGATAAGCCCCCGCCCGCAGACCCCGACAACCAACGGCCAGGGTTGTCGGGAAGAGGCCCTTGTCCTCATCAACATGGGGACAAGGTGCTTTGGGGTGGGGGGGCCGCACGGCCCCCCTTTCCCCAGGGCACCCCCCATGTTGAGGGCACGCGGCCTGGTACGGCTCAGGAGGGGGGGGGGCGCTCGTTCGTCCCCACCCTTTTCCTGGCCTGCCAGGCTGCGTGCTCGGATGAGGGTCTGATATGGATTTGGGGGGAACCCCCGCGTACTTTTCTATCTCCAGTTTCCATGCAGAGTCCTGGAAGAAGGTATGGAATCGGGTATTTACAGTAAATACAAAATTCATGTCACAATTAGTATGTTATTCTATTTGTAATAAGTAATAATGTTATAGAAGAGCTCTAACTTCAATGTTTGTCCCAGGGGACAAAGTACATGTAGCAATTTGTCCCATGCTCCTTTGTGCTTTATAAGCCTAATTACGAGGTCTGACATGCTTTTGTCCGACAATGGCGCTTGATAACCAGCATTTGTCTTGGCACTTGCCCAAGTCAATGGTAGCAAGAGGAATGCAGAGAGAAAGGGGATGTATCAGTCTCCCACCTCTCTGTATTCCCCTTCCCACACTTGTCTAGGGCAAGTGCTTAAACCTGAAACAAGCCCTGGTTGTCAAACAATCCTCTCCTTCATAGCTACATTGTCGGGCGGCTGCAGCAAAAGGGGGAGGGCTCCCTATTCGACCTCGCAGCAAGGCCTGGCTTAGAAAGCAGATAGGAACATGGCTTTTTTTCAGCAGGAACGCATGGGAGCGCAGTTCCGGCACCTCCAGCACTGAATGTACATAATGCCAAAGGGTGTTGGGGTGTGCTGGAAGGTCTATTGATGCTGGCTGCTGGGGGATCTATTGTTGCTGGGGAGGTCTGTTGCTGCTGATGGGGGGATCTTTTACTATTATTGCTGGGGGGTATATTGTTGATGGGAGAGATCTACTGTTGAGGGAGGGGTCTATTATTGTTGGCTGTTGGGGAGTCTATAAATGCTGGCTACTGGGTGATCTAGTGTTGCTGATGGGGGTCTATTATTGCTGAGGAGGATCTATTGTTGCTGGGGAAGCTATAGTTGGTCAGAGGGATCTATTGTTGCTGAGGGGGGTCCTTTATTGCCGAGGGGCCTATTGTTGCTGGGGGGGGTTCTTTTGTTGCTGGCTGCAGGGGACCTATTTTACTGCTGTTCATAAGCAAATTCCATACAAACTAATTAGCATAAAAAATAAAAGTTCTGTATTCTCCAAAAGGGGCAGTGCAGGGGGGTGGGTAGGGAGTGGAACCAAGGGACAGAGCTTGGAGGTGGGCAGGGATGGAGACAAGATGACTCGGAAGGGAGGAGTACCTGCACCGATTTGCTGAGAATAAAAGCCCCGGATAGGAACAGGGGTCAAAGTGCTACATAGGGGGACAGAACACTGACAAAAATTGAGAGTTTTTCTTTAAACTAATCACTAAGTCATTATATATTGATATTATTCTTATTTGCTATCTAGTTATTTTATTTTATTTTTTTGCATTTTTTTTTTCTTATACATAGATTCACACAGGATTGCAGCATGAGATCATTTGGCCCTGTCAGCCCCATTGCCTACCTCTGGATGAGAAGCTTCTACCCGAGCTACTGAAAGACGCTGGCTATGTCACACATATGGTGGGAAAATGGCACCTCGGCATGTATAAGAAAGAGTGTCTGCCAACCCGAAGAGGATTTGACACTTACTTTGGTGAGATGATGATATTTAATTATTTATCAATAGATTTCTGCTTGTATTATGTCTTGAAGTACTACATTCTGATTAAGGACCCTTTCATGTGGACGGCGTCCAGGGCCTGACTGGCCTACCGGGACATTTCCCGGTAGGCTGCCTGCCCTGGGGCCGCTTTGAGCTACGCTGCGGCTGCAGCATAGCTCAAAGCGGAGTCACGCTGTGTCACGGAGCTCAGTGTGACTGTGAACTATGCCGCGCTGTTACAAAAGTCCCGCCCTCCCACTAGACCAGCTTGTGTGATAGACGCAGTGTTCTGTCTATCACACAAGCTGGTCTAGGAGGAGGGCGGGGCTTTTGTAACAGCGCGGCCAAACATTTCCGACTGAGCTCCGTGACACAGCGGGAGATGCGGGCTCCACTGGCACAGGCACTGACTGGTGAGGCGGCAATGTTTGGCGAGGTAAGGCAGCAGGGATGGGCACAGTAGTATAGCTGCAATGATGGGCACGGTGAGGTGACAGTGATGGGCATGGTGAGGTGGCAATGATGGGCACGGTATAGCTGCAATGATGAGTACGTCGAGTTGACAATGATGGGCATTGCGGGGTGGCAGTGATGGGCACGGTGAGGTGGCAGTGATGGGCACGGTGAGGCAGCAATGATGGGCACGGTGAGGCGGCAATGATGGGCACGGTGAGGCGGCAATGATGGACACGGTGAGGCGGCAATGATGGACACGGTGAGGCGGCAATGATGGACACGGTGAGGCGGCAATGATGGACACGGTGAGGCGGCAATGATGGGCATGGTGAGGCGGCAATGATGGGCACGGTGAGGCGGCAATGATGGGCACGGTGAGGTGGCAATGATGGGCATGGTGAGGTGGCAATGATGGGCACGGTATAGCTGCAATGATGGGCACAGTGAGGCTGCAATGATGGGCACAGTGAGGCTGCAATGATGGGCACAGTGAGGCTGCACCAGAGTCCCACATTCCCAGTTGCCACCCTTGATGATTGCTCCACTTTTACTACTTTTAACTGAAATTTGCTGATATATATATATATAGATCCCTAGCCCTATGTGCTTTCATATCTGTCTTATCTATATATAATACGCTCTTCAAATGGGCTTTAAAATGTATGGTTTTCCCTTTCATGAACAAGAAAAAAATTACGTTATGCCGTTGGGCTGGTATAATAATGATGTTGGGCTGGTATGAAATTATTTCCAGGGCTGGTTTTTATTCCCAGTCCGGCCCTGACGGCGTCCATTCCGATCAGCAGGTGATCTGTGAACCTACAGTGCCTTGAAAAAAGTATTCATACCCTTTGAAATTTTCCACATTTTGTCATGTTACAACCAAAAACGTAAATGGATTTTATTGGGATTTTATGTGATAGACCAACACAAAGTGGCACATAATTGTGAAGTGGAAAGAAAATGATAAATGGTTTAACATTTTTTACAAATATATATCTGAAAAGTTGGGTGTGCATTTGTATTCAGCCCCCCAATACTTTGTAGAACCCCCCTTCACTGCAATTACAGCTGTAAGTCTTTTTGGGGATGTGTCTACCAGCTTTGCACATCTAGAGAGTGAAATGTTTGCCCATTCTTCTTTGCAAAATACTTTTTCAAGGCACCGTATCCCCTGATGAATGTTAGCTGAACAGAACAGGTGTAAATGGATGTGCACCTGTTTACATCCTTTAACTGCCGATCCAACATGTTTTTGTCCCAAAAAAAAAAGTGCGTCCATTTACATCGACCTACCCGTAGACCAACATCGATCTTCTGTTCAGATCCATGAATAAAGTTCCTTTAAGATGAAGACAGGGCTACCATATTACCACAAATCTATATACTGTATTATTTGTGAATCAAGTGCTCATGTGCATGAAGTGTCAGTTCAAATAATGAAACATGCGTTGTGCCTGATCAAAGTGCGTTTCTTTTTCCCTCTGTGTCTTTAAGAAAAACACTCACACACCACACTCACCAAACGTTGTTGGCTTTTAAATTAAAAGAAGTCAAATAGCGCTTTTTCATCGGTGTGTCAGTGTACAGTCCCTTTTTAAGTATCAGCCGCTGGACCTCTCTCCTTTTAAGGTGTTTGTGATACCTCCGTCAACTTTAAGACCCCTTTCACACCAAGGGTTTTGCAGGCACTATAGCGTTAGAAATAGCGCCTGCAATCCGCCCTAAAACAGCTGCACCATTGTCTCCAGTGTGAAAGCCGGAGGGCTTTCACACTGTAGCGGTGCGCTGGCAGGACGTCAGGAAAAGTCCTGCCAGCAGCTTCTTTGGATCGGTGAAGAAGCGGTGTGTTTACCGCTCCTCCACCGCTGCTCCCCATTGAAATCAATGGGGCAGCGCTGTAATACCACCGGCAAAACACCGGTATTACGGTGTATTGCAGGCGGTTTTAACCCTTTATCGGCAGCTAGCGGGGGGTAAAAGCGCCCCGCTAGCAGCCGAAATGCACCCCAAATCCGACGGTAAAACGCCGCTAAAAATAGCAGCGTTTTACCGCCGACGCTATAGGCGGCTCGCTGTGAAAGGGGTCTAAAGGTAGTGTTGTCCCCCATTACAACCATCAGGGGATAATAGGGGAAAGAAGCGCATATGTTGTAGTAATTTTATTGTAAACTCAATAAAAAACAGTAATGCATTTACGTTAACATTAGAAAAGTGTTCACGTGTATAAACCATCAATCCAAGTAAAAAAAAACGTGTTGTGCCCAATTATAGTGCATTACATTCCTCTGTGCTTTTAAGACATAAAAAACACACCGCACTGACACTCAATGCGATGCATACTAGCACATTATGCTATTGTCTTGCAGGTTCTTTTTTGTTTTTGTTTTTTTGCAGTTTACTACCGCTTTAATAGTCCGTTGGAATGCATGGTGTCAGGTTTCCACTCAGGGAAAAAAGTCCTTTCTGTCGAGGTGGTGCACAACATTCTGCCTGAGGTTGGGAAGATTGGGGGTCTTGAGAGGGACAGGTGGCGGTCGGGGGCTTGGACAAAGGCGTGGAGAAATGTCAGGTCCCCGTAGCAGCTGTTTGTCAGTCTCTGGGTCTGCGGCTGGGTGTGTCCACTAGATTTTTGTTATAATCAGATTTTTGGGGAAAAAGGCATGTATTGGGTTAAGTGTCTAATCGTTTCTTAGCCTAAGGGTGTGTTTAGGTTGAAGTAGGGTTGTGTTTTGCTTAATTTAGTAGTTTACGGATAATATTATGTTTCTTTTGCATATAATTCTATTTATGTTAATTTAAAAAAAAATACATTTTCGTTTCTGTTATTTGCTGATGTAAGCTTGTTTGTTTTTGTTTATTTATGTATATATTTTAATAATTTTTTTTTATATATGTAAATATGTTTTTATTGTTTTATGTATTATGTTTTATGTTTGTAAGATTTTTAACCACTTCGCAACCAGCGCACGACGATGTACGTCCCTTATTTGAAGAAGGATATCTCAGTAACGGCAGCAGCTGCAGCCACAACTCAGGTATCCATCTCTTCAGGCGCCGGTCGTGTTTACGATAATTGTGTTCTCTGCGGCGCATTCGCCGTGAGATCACCACTAGGTGCCACCCCCCTCCCGCTGCTCTCCCGCGCCCTCCGCCGCTTACCGGAGCCGTCGGTACCAGCGTAGCCGATCAAGTCCTGTGTCCTGCTTGGTATGGAATACGAGGGAGGGGAAGATGGCCCCCACCTGTCTCCATACCATAGCAGGGCGGAAGCAACATCAAAACGTCACTTCCGCCCCTACATCTTAAAGGCACATTTTTCAATGTAATTTTTTCAAATGACAACATTTTTTTTTTTTTTTTTTTTTGCATTTAAGTCTAAATATGAGATCTGAGGACTTTTTGACCCCAGATCTCATATTTAAGAGGACCTGTCATGCTTTTTCCTATTACAAGAGATGTTTACATTCCTTGTAACAGGAATAAAAGTGACCCAAATTTTTTTTTTTTTAAAACAGTGTAAAAATAAATAAAATCAAGTAAAATAAATAAGGAAAAAAAAACCTATTTTTTAAAATGCCCCGCCCCGACGAGCTTGTGCGCAGAAGCGAACGCATACGTGAGTAGCGCCTGCATATGAAACGGTGGTCAACCCACACATGTGAGGTATCGCCGCGATCGGTAGAGCAAGAGCAATAATTCCTCTGTAATGCAAAACATGCAACCTGTGGAATTTTTTAAACGTCACCTATGGAGATTTTTGAGGGTAAAAGTTTGACGCCATTCCACGAGTGGGCGCAATTTGTCACATGTTGGGTATCAATTTACTTGGCGTAACATTATCTTTCACAATATAGAAAATTTGTCTTATTTTTTCCAAAAAAAGTGCGCTTGTAAGACCGCTGAGAAAAAAAGTATTGCAATGACCGCCCTTTTATTCTCTAGGGCATTAGAAAAACACAATATATAATGTTTGGGGGCTCTAAGTAATTTTCTAGGAAAAAAATGTTTTAAACACCAAAATCTCAAAAGGAGGCTGGTCTTTAAGTGGTTAATGAACATAAATTTACACAGTGGCAGCAACATTGTTTTGCAGGGAAATTAATCAAGGGTATGCGTGTAAAAAGGAACAGAGAGGACTGGAATTGTGTAGTAGACAGCGCTGGCGCCATTGTTTGGGATTTGGCACTGTGTTGTCGGTTCAGGAAATCAGCCACACTCTGGATCTGTTAGACCAACATGGGTTTACTTTAAACTCATTGTGTTATTTTGACGTAATATGGGGAAATGACTGTACCAATAAAGCTACATTCGCATTGGCGTTTCGCCTTGGTGTGGATGGCAGCGGTAGGATTCCTGCACCTGCCCTTTGTATGTGTCCAGCAGCAATCACTGCAGGTAATCGCTTACTGTGCATAGATAGCTGCGCCAGCCGGCGACCTGTCCTCAAAGTGTACGGGATCGGTGGCCGCAACTAGCTGCTTACAGGTGGCAAAAATAGCAGCAGGAATCAGCAGTTTCCTAGTGTTTTGATTTACACCGGGGCTAGTCACAATTGCAAATGTAGCCTAACCTACTGAAAACACGCAGGGTTTTAGTTATCAGTGTTTTCACCCAAGAATTGATTACCAATTTTCTCCATGAATCTGATTTAAAATTGGGTAAATCTTAGGTGAAAGTTTTGTGAAACTTAGGTGAAAGCACAGATCAACTGACCACATAGAAGTGAAGTAACATTGATAACTGCTAGAGTTTTGTTTTTATGTATTGCATCTTGTTATTCCAGGATATCTTCTTGGCAGTGAAGATTATTACAGCCATGAGAGATGCTATGAAATTATTGCTCTGAACAAAACCATGTGTGCTCTTGACTTTCGAGATGGAGAAGCACCAGCCAAAGGCTATGACAAGAAATACTCCACTCACCTATTTACAGAGAGAGCTGTGGATCTCATCACTAATCACAAGTCTGAGAAGGTGGGTATAACTGTCAAAAAAAAAAACTTTAATGGCGTCCCAGTGTTAGTCGGTAGGGTTCAATAACGAGTTGCAGCTATAAGAGCTTCAACTCTTTTGGAAAGGCTGTCCACAAGGGTTAAGAGTCAAGTAGAGCAAAAAGGATGGGACTATAGCGGTGCAAGAATCAAACCGAGAAATAATATTATGATAAAGTCTTCAAAATGTATTACCAAAATGATCTTAGAGTCATGTTAAAAAACATAAGCTTAAACCCATTAATGTGGTCTGTGAACTTTTTAGAGCGGCATAAAGTTTAATCCCGACATGTTTCGCCCTATGTATTGGGCTTCTTCAGGGGTTGCTATCCACTTGGGGTCTCAGCCTTCCTGTATTCCTGAAATAACACTTAGAGCAATAGTCACAGTTTTTATTCAGTAAATGATGAAGTGCTACAGTAAATCCACTGCAAAGCCTGCATGTGGCCACAGGACCAGATTATTTAAGCTGTGTAAGTGAATGACAGAGGGGTGGTAACCACAGAGCAGGTTGGTTGGGATATTAAACTGCAACAGATCCTGTGGGTTGCGTGTGTCCCTGCATGTCTCTGGCTATAGGTTTAGGAGTGTGTCTATGGGAATGTTTGACCATTCTTCCAGAAGCGCATTTGTGAGGTCAGACACTGATGTAGGCTGAGAAGGTCTGGCTCACAGTCTCTGCTTCATCCCAAAGGTGTTCTGTCTGGTTGAGGTCAGGACTCTGTGCAGGCCAGTCAAGTTCCTCCACCCTAAACTCACTCATCCATGTCTTTATGGACCTTGCTTTGTGCACTGGTGCGCAGTCATGTTGCAACAGGAAGGGGCCATCCCCAAACTGTTACCACAAAGTTGGGAGCATAAAATTGTCCAAAATCTCTTGGTATGCTGACGCCTTTAGAGTTCCCATCACTGGAACTAAGGGGCCACCATAATCCCCCCTCTACCAAATGATTTGGACCAGTACACAAAGCAAGGTCCATAAAGACCTGGATGAGCGAGTTTGGGGTGGAGGAACTTGACTGGCCTGCACAAAGTCCTGACCTCAACCCTTTGGGATGAATTGGAGCGGAGACTGCAAGCCAGGCCTTCTCATTCCACATCAGTGCCTGACCTCACAAATGCGCTTCTGGAAGAATGGTCAAACATTTACATAGACACTCCTAAACCTTGTGGACAGCCTTCCCAGAAGAGTTGAAGTTGTTATAGCAGCAAAGGGTGGGCCAACTCAATATTGAACCCTACAGACTAAGACTGGGATGCCATTAAAGTTCATGTGCGTGTAAAGGCAGGTGTCCCAATACTTTTGACAATATAGTGTATATCCCAGCAGTGTTAATTTTTACATCAAATTTCGATTTAGTTTTAGTCATAGTCTTTTGACAAAAAATCCAATTTTAGTTTTAGGCGTATTTTTGTCATCTGAATTGTTTTAGTTGTATTCATATTTTGGTAGACTAAAATCTCCTGTACATTTTAGTCAACTACAATCTAATGGGTTTAGTTAAATTTTAATGCATTTTAAAAAAAAAATGTCTTTAGAATTGCCAAACTCATTATATGCTCCAGTAGTAAAAATCGAATTGCATGTTATTATTTATGATATTAAGGTTTGAACATGCACTACAGACACAGATTTAGCCATTGCGATATATACCATCTTTATAAATAAAACCAAGTTTCATAAACAAACAAAAATATTGCTTTTTGACAAGCAGAAGTACAACTTGAAAAATATAAAAAAAAAACGAAAACTGTAAACTCTATTGATTGTAATGCCATTGCACATATTACCTGAATATATCACCAACATTAACCACTTCGCGCCCGCGCTATAGCCGAAAGACGGCTGCAGCGCAGACGCTCTCTGCTGGGAGGACGTCCCTGGACGTCCTCCTGTTTACTTCCCTAATGCGCGCTCCTGAGAGCGCGCATCGGGGAAGTTCTGTGCTGGCCGTGTCCGTCGGACACAGCCGGTCACAGATCGCTGTAAACGGCCAATCACAGCGGCCGTTTACAGCGAGATCCAGCTGTCCAATGAGAGATGATCTCATATGTTTGCATATGCAAACATATGAGATCATCTGTCAGCGCCGCTCTGCCTCCTCACACAGACAGCGTGTGAGGAGTGAGAGAGGAACGGCGCCGGCGCCGTAAGTAAAAAAAAAAAAAAAAAAAAAAAGAAAAATAAAGCGATCTGTCCCGCTGCCACCTGTTCCCAGAGTGCCATCAGCCACCTGTCCCCAGAGTGCCATCAGCCACCAGTCCCCATACCATCAGCCACCAGTCCCCAGTACCACCAGTCCCCAGTACCATCAGCCACCAGTCCCCAGTACCATCAGCCACCTGTCCCCAGTACCACCAGTCCCCAGTACCATCAGCCACCTGTCCCCAGTACCACCAGTCCCCAGAGTGCCACCTGTCCCCAGTACCACCTGCCCCCAGTGCCATCTGTGCCATCTGCCAGTGCCACCTGTCCCCAGTGCCACGTCAGTGCCATCTGTCATCAGTGCCATGTCAGTGCCATCTGTCATCAGTGCCACGTCAGTGCCATCTGTCATCAGTGCCATATCAGTGCCACGTGTCAGTGCCACGTGTCAGTGCCACGTATCAGTGCCATCTGTCAAAAGTGCCACCTGTCAGTGTCACGTGCCATCTGTTATCAGTGGCACGTGTCATCAATGCCACGTATCGGTGTCATCTGTCATCAGTGCCACGTATTAGTGCCATCTCTCATCAGTGCCACATGATATCAGTGCCACGTATAAGTTCCATCTGTCAGCAGTGCCACATATTAGTGCCATCTGTCAGTGTCACGTGTCATCAGTGCCCCCGTATTAGTGCCATCTGTCATCAGTGTCACGTGTCATCAGTGCCCCGTATTAGTGCCATCTGTCATCAGTGCCACATCAGTGTCACGTGTCATCAGTGCCACCTGTCATCAGTGCCACGTCAGTGTCACATGTCATTGTCCTGGTGCTCCAGGGCCTTCAAAAGTGTAATAGGTAGTCAACAAGTTAGATGTGTAATTTATGCTCCCAGAACACGTGATGGCGCTCCCTGCATGTTGGGCCTCTCTAAGTGGCCGGGCTATGTAAAAGTCCCACACATGTGGTATCGTAATACTTAGGAGGAGTAGCAGAATTTATTTTGGGGTGACATTTGTGGTATACACATTGCATGTGAGAGAAATAACCTATTACAATGACAATTTTGTGGAAAAAAATAAAAAAATAAAAAAATAATTCATTTTGCAAAGAATTGTGGGAAAAAAATGACAACATCAAAAAGCTCACCATGCCTCTTACTAAATACCTTGGAATGTCTACTTTCAAAAAAGGGGTCATTTGGGGGGTATTTGTACTTTCCTGGCTTGTTCGGGTCACAAGAAATGAGATCGGTCACCAGTACATCAGATGTGATCAATTTTGTATAATTTGCACCACAGTTTGTAGACTCTCTAACTTTCACAAAGACCAAATAATTTCCACTAATTTGGGTTATTTTTACCCAAGACATGTGGCAGTATAAATTGTGGTCAAAATTTATGAAGAAAAATTAATAATTTGCTAAATTTTTATCACAGAAACAAAGAAAAATTTGTTTTTTTTCAAAATTTTCGGTCTTTTTTCAATTATAGCGCAAAAAATAAAAAACCCAGAGGTGATCAAATACCACCAAAAGAAAGCTCTATTTGTGGGAAAAAAAGGACAAAAAATTAATTTGGGTACAGTGTTGCATGACTGAGTAATTGTCATTCAAAGTGTGAGAGCACCGAAAGCTGAAAATTGGTCTGGGCAGGAAGGGTGTTTAAGTGCCCAGTAAGCAAGTGGTTAAATATTAAGGTAACAAATTAGAAAAGCCTTTTTCTTATTTTTTTTTTCTTTTAGTAGCTTAATAGATGCTCCCCTACTTATTCTTATGTGGTAGTGCAGTGTTAATTTTGGCATCAAATTTCTATTTAGTTTTAGTCATAGTCTTTTGACTAAAATGCCTTTTTAGTTGTATTTTAGTCATCTCAATGGTATTAATTCAGTCGACTAAAATATTTTAGTCAATGAAATTAACACTGTATCCCAGGCCAAAAAAATTGTTAAAACCGGTTTGAGCCACACCACAGACTAGAAAGGTCAGAGGTTCCCAACTTCCCACAGATTAATGAGACCATATGTTTCAGCTTACAGCCGGTCGTCCGATGGTGCAGGGCTGGATGACCGACCGCAAGACCCCTGCACCCCCCATCCCCCCTGGGGGTCTTGTGGTCGGTCATCCAGCCCCGCACTTACCCCATCTAGGTTCCCAGTGGGCAGCGCTCCTACAGGCGGCGGACGGGTGACAGGTTTCTCTTCCTCCTTTGCATCACTGCAACTTCCGCTGTGCGTCTCCTCCCGCCTCCTCCTAAGCATCCAATAGGATTGCCTGTCCTTTCAGACAATCGGGTGACGGGTCTTAGGACCTGCTTCCTGATTGGCCGGGAGGAGGATCAGTGTGAGAATAGCATATATTTATACGTTATTCTCAGACAACTGGGTGGGCTCGGAGTGCAGTGCTTTGCTCCCCGAGCCCACCCTTTTTTAAAGCCTATTAGAGCCTCTGGCTCTAATCACGTGCTTCAAAAATGAACACCCCCCATTGGAATCCATGCGCCGGCGCCCTGCATGCAAAATAGTGGGCCGGTCTCATGGATGGGGGGGGGGGTGGTGCCTGTGTGCTTCTAATGGTCAGGCCGCCACTGATATAGATAGAAGTGATTACTTATACACTAACATAATTGATAACATTAAACTATTACTAAGTTTCTTGTAAATCAAAAACTATTAAAAACGAAAGAAAAAAGATCAATATGAATGAACCAGCTAACTACTACAGTGATTGTCAGCTTCCCGGGCGGCAGGGCCGGTGCTACCACTAGGCAAAATAGGCAGCCACCTAGGGCGCATTGCCACCTAGGGCGCAGCCACAGCATTTCGTAATAAGACAGCAGCATGTAGAGAAATCGTTCCCCTGCAGCTGCTGAATGCCAGTTTCTCCTCCTTTCCCTCCCATTTAGCGGCTGCAGGAGAGAGATGGAGGAGATCAGTTTCTCTAAATGCTGCCCCTCCTATCCAGGTCCTGCTGCGCTGCTATAATCTAACGGCCCGCTGTTTCCTCTCTCTCTCTCTGTCTCTCTGTCTCTCTCTCTCTGTCTCTGTCTTTCTCTCTGTTTTTTTATTTTTTTTCATTCATAGCCGAGGTATAGTTACTTTGCTTCAGTTTATGAATGAACGGGAAGCCTCTGTACAGTTACTTCTGTTCATTCATTCTGTGCTGCTGAGGCCCCCGGAGATGGAGATTGAGGACTGTGTCCTCAATCTCCTTTCTCTGTCTCAAAGTTGAAATATCAGATGTCTCTTAGAACCCCTGATATTTCACCAACAAGGGTCCTAAAAAAACAAAAAAAAATTGTAAAAAAATTAATAAATAAATACAATGTTAGAAAATAATAATAATTTAAAAAAAATAACAAAAACAACTACTGACACCAATGGAGTGAAGCAGGCTAAATATAAGTAAAAGATATTGAGAAACTGTAATTGTCATTATTTATAATTTGGTTTGAAAAAAAAAAGAAATTAAAAATGGTCTGCTCAGTCTAAAATGCCTGGGCCTATTTTTTCGTCCCATTTCAGGCCTGCTTCTGACTGCACGCTGCAGGATTGGATGATGTTAGCTGTAGAAATTTAGCAGTTTCATGTTGTGTTGCTTTAATATTTTTATTTTTTTGGGGGGTGCAAGTAGCTGGTCTTGTCTAGGGCGCAAAATAGTCTAGCACCGCCCACTGGATATCATCTATGAATACTGACATCAAGACAAGATGGCCCGGTGTATACAATTTTGATTTTCCTGTAATAAACTCCAGACAGTGTGTCTGGTTCTTACACGTCTGTGTTCTTCTTGCAGCCTCTCTTCCTCTATCTGGCCTTCCAGGCTGTCCATTCTCCTCTACAAGTTCCTGAGGAGTACACTGAGCCTTATAGCTCCATCCAGGACAAGAATAGACGTCATTACGCAGGGATGGTGTCCGCCATGGATGAGGCGGTGGGAAATGTCACTGCAGCTTTGCAGCAGAAAGGACTCTGGGACAACACCATTCTCATCTTCTCTACAGGTAAACCTGAAGTTTAGAAAACATGCTAACCAATGGGGATGTTGGTGAAGTGGGATTTAGTTGAGATCAAAGATAGTAAATCTGATAACACCATTACTAACTCTCCCCACCCAGTGATGACAACACTAATAACTCCACCTACCTAGTGATGGTGACACTACTAATTCCTCCCACTTATTGAATGATACTACTACTACTACCCCCGCCCACCCATTGATGAAATCACTACTAGCCCCACTGATCCATTGATGGCGTCACTACTAGCCATACCCGCCCATCGATGACATCAATACCGGCTCCAGCCGCCTGTTAAGGATGCCACAACTGGTTCCACCCACCCATTGATGACATCATTACTAACCCACTAAATGATGGCATCACTACTAACCCTGCACATCTTTTGAAGACATCACTACTGCCCCTGTTGATGGGGCGCACTAATAGCTCCTCCCACTCGATGATGCCACTACTGACAAAGCCCACGCAGAGATGATGGCACTACTGGCCTCACACACTTGTGGCATCACTACTAGGCCCGCCCACCCATCGATGATGTCACTACTAGCCACGCTCACCTGATGGTGATGTTACTATTTGCCCTACCCACTTGTTGATGATGCCTCTGCTAGCCCCTATGTCACTACTAGCCCTGCCCACCCATCAGTGATGTACCTACTAGCTCCATTCACCCTTTGATGACGTCACCAATAGCTCCATCCACCCACTAAAGGGCCCCAGCCACCTGTTGATTATGTCAGCACTAGACCTGCCCACCCAATAATGAAGTTACTACTGGCTCTGCCCACCTGTTGATAATGTCACTGCTGGTCCACCCAATGGCTGATTACACCTCTGACCTGCTTACTGGACAGAGATGATGATGATGATGGTGATGATGATGATTCATTGAGCACACTGGAGGCAGAGGGAGGGAAGATAAAGGCAATAAAACACAGATTTTATGGCCTTCCATTGTCCTGCCATGTGACATTGTACAGAGAGGGAAATACAATGTTCAGTGTAACATGTGCGCTAATAAAAAGTCTATAAGACTGCTACATAGAATACATGAGAGCTTATAAGGCAGGTCCACTCTGAACTGTCATTTCAGTTCTCCATGAACAGGGCCAGGCAGAGCCTTTTCTGGATTGCTATGTCTGAAAAATTCTGAAAAATACTTCTAAAAAAAACATCAATTGCATTTTGCCCATTAATTGCAGACACTGTGCCATCAATTGCAGCCACTCTGCCAATCAAATTCAGCCACTGTGCCCATCATATGCAGCCACTGTGCCCATCATATGCAGCCTGGCGCGTCCCTCCGGCTGTCACTTCACCAACCCCCCCGCGCGCGACAGGTCCATTGACACTTACCGCTCATGTGGCGGGGCTCTGCTCCTCTCTTGGCGGATGGGGCTCTCCTCCTCCTCTTCTGCAGTGGCGGGAATCGGGGGCTCCTCAGGCTTACTCCGCCGTGTCTCCTCTTCCGCCAAAGCACTAGGCATCCAATAGGATCGTCTAATGCTTTGGCCAATCATGAGACAGGTCTCACTGACATGCCTACTGATTGGCAGGGATTAACGTTAGTGTGAAAATAGCAAAAATGTATTTGCTATGTCACACAACAGGGTGTGATCGGGACGCAGTGCTATGCGCCCCGAGCCCACCCTATTTTGAAGCCTATTAGAGCCTCTGGCTATAATCACGTGCTTCAAAATATACCCCCCGCCTATCCCCATCATAGTATTTCATGTGTGCGGCGTCCTGAAAGGGGCCAGGCACATGAATAGGGAGGGCGGCAGAGGTGTTGGGGGGGGGGGGGGGCAGCGCCCGTGCATTGCATGACAGGTTGCTGGAGCTAGGAATTGTGATATACAGAGCTCACTGATGGGGAGGCCTTAGTGTAGATGTATCCAGGCACTGGACTGAAAACGAAAGTAAGTTTTGGATTGGTTAAAATTTAAGAAGATTGCAGAGTGGAATTTGGCGTTAAAATACGATCACAGAATAATATTTTGTTGAAATTTTTCTGTATTTCAGTTAAAATGTAGAGAAACCAATTTATGTTGAGGGCGATTTCATGCATAGTTGTTACATTCCTTACTTACCACTGGAGGGCACCAAACATCCATAATGTTCATATTTTACAGTGAAGCATGTTTGATGCTATCAAATAAATTCAGCACCATTGTAGGTGTGAGCTATAGAAATCACTGTACAGCTTTCACATATAACACACAGTGGCATACAACTTACGGTGATGAGTGAAATATGCTTGAGCTTAATAATTGTTAAGTACAACCCCAATTTCTAAAAAGTTGGGAGGCTGTGTAAAATCTACATATAAACAGAATGCAATGATTTGCACATCTCATAAACCCATATTTTATTCACAATAGAAAATAAAAAACATATCAAACATTTAAAATTAGAAAATGTATAATTTTAGGAAAATAAATAGGGACATTTTGAAATTGATGTCAGCAAAATGTCAAGTTAGGACACGGCAACAACAAGATTGCAAAGTAAGTGGTACTAACAAGGAAGAGCTGGAAAAACAGTTTGCAGCTAATTAAGTTAATTGGCAACAGGTCAGTAACATGATTGGGTATAAAAAGAGTCTCAGAAGTATAGATGGGCAGAGGTTCACCAATCTGTGAAAAGCTGCGTCTAAAATTGTCCAATAGTCCAACTTTGCTCTTCACAGCATACATTATAGGAAAAATGGAGGAGTGGCATATAAGGAATAATCTATATTTAGATCATTTCCCAACTGTTTTGCTTTGTGTCTTTTAAGGTTCTTTTCATTAAATGCAAGGAAGCATTAAAACTTCTGTGGTATATTAATGTGAATTATTACATACAAACTATTTTCAGTTATAGGAATACAATACAAGACTGACAGCTATACTTAAAACGCACACGATCTATCTATACAATAGAAATACGCTAAACGTTACTTAGCTCAGGTTATATCGGCTTCACAATCTCTATAGGCAACCAGGACTCCAAGTTATTCAAGTGATTGCAGATATTGGGTGCGTCTGACACAAACATTCTTTGTTGTTATGTCATCATGGAGAGTCCTGTCAGCTTATGCTGTTGGGCTTTTATTTGGAATATTTAGGTAGACAATCCCACACAGGCATATTCTTTCCCACTTCTTTCTTTATATTAGTCTTTTATGAGTGAAACATTTCCCAATTCAACCCCTAGATGGCACTATTGTATCATACATGCTATAAGTCATATATGCCAAAAGGTCAAGCTATTGTTGACCATGGTCATCTGAATGCCCAACATACAACAGTAGTATCTATTTTCCCATTTTATTAGAGGGCAACTTGTAAATTGTTTCCAATGGCATTTGTTTGAGAAGTGTTCGCCCAAAGAAACCCGCTATGTGCTTCTAAAACAAATACATTTTTTTTTTTTTTTTATGTTTAAGATTGAGAAAATCTGATACATTAATATCTGCAGGTGCTTAAACAGCTATGCAAATTACTGATACAAAAATGTTTTTATTATAATTTAATATACTTATTGGAGGGTTATTGGCATTTTATTGGCAGGAAGAATCGCATTGAGCAAACAACCTCTGCCAGCTTACGTTAGAGTCAGCCTTTTCTGTTGCGTTACTTATATAAACAGCATAAACGTTAACCACTTCTGGACCAATATGTGCATCCTTGGAAATTGGTGGTTATATCTGGATGATGGCTGCAGTTAGTAATCATCCAGATACCATTCTTTAGATACAGTGATGCAGTTTCTGGTAAAAGCGAGCTAAACAGCTGCTTGTTTACTACAAGTAGCAGAAGGGGTCCTGAGCTCTCCCGTCCCACCCGTAAGCTCAGAGACGGTTACAGCACGGGCCTATCGCCACCAACGTTTTGCTGATACCATAGCAGCACAAAGCCAGTCTGTTCATGGGGATAAACCATAACCCAGTATCCACCGTTGATCCCAGACTTATTGGTACCACAATATGTGTCCGAACCCCAACACCATCTAACAATTGATGCTGGAATTCCACTCTTTGTTTAGCTCCGCCTTCTGCTCAAGGCCCAACTGGCAAAGCTGACACATTCTCCACATGTGGTCACGTACACCATCCTGCTGACTATGCCAAATGTAAACAGGCCCCTGGCTGACTACCAGCAATGACCATGCTGGCCCAGTGCACCTCCCTTCATCTTGATGTGACATTAATGGATTAGGGTTTTTGACACACCTTGCTAAAGAAAAACTCTGTCATATTGAATACTCATACACTCCCAGTTGGAGGTCCTCTCTTACAGGATAATTTGGAACTTGTTCCCAATAAGTGATTGTCAGCCTTTCATTGCATTACTTATAAACTTGGAACATTTTACAGAGCAGTTCTATCATGTTCACATTCAGTCTTTCTCTCCAGATATAATGTATTTGGCAGGTAATGTACCGGATAAAGGGGACCAGTCCAGCTCTTCCTTACTCCCAATCCCATAAGGTTTCCTTGACTCATAAACACCTCACCCATTTATGCCTGGAGTCTACCCCAGAGGAGTGTTTCTCGAACTCCGTTGTAGCTCACATTTTCATTGCTTCAGGGTCACAACTTCCCATAATCCTCTGCCACTCGAATCCTACAGTGGCATTATATAGGGAGAAGAAGACTCAACCCTCAATCACTACTAGAGGTAGGAATTTCCACAAAGGTATATTAATGCCCTGTTTACATACTGAATTCATGGAAAAGCAATGAAGTCACCCTAGGGCAGATCTACAGAACAGAATTGCTGAGATCACTGAGGGTCTAGGGTGACATCACTGAGGGTCTAGATTCAGCCCATAAAATGGTTTTGTAAAGATGGGAGGTACATTATAAAGTCAGTGACAATCTGTCACATCTTACTTGGCCCACACAAGACTCTTTTATTAATAATATCTTGACACACAAAACATATAGTAGCTTGGCGCTGGGCTCTGATAATTGTCAGAACACAATGTTACCTGCTGAGCAGCGGACGTATTGTGACTCTCACCAGGTGGAAAGTATTGAGAGTCACTGACACACGGTGTTCCGCTCTGATGTTCTGGAAACATTAAGGAGGCCGCAGTTCTCTATGTCTGCCCGCTGAGAATGGACCGCAGCCTCTGTGTTGGAGCTGTCTTTGAAGCTCCACAGGTAGCGCAAGTAATTTAAGCCTGGCCACGTTCAGTGTGACAATAGATAATTTTTAGTTTTTAAAAATATGCAGGAATTTGTGCAGATGATATAAAGACTCTATTGAAGGTACAGGTGGCAGGGAGGTCACTGCTAAATGTGCCTGTAAATAAGGATATTTTATTTGTAGGATGCTGGGTTGTAGATACAGGTAAAATGACTTTTAATGGAAGATAACTATCTAAAAGTTTTTTTTCCTTGAATAAACAATTTATTTATCAGCAAAGAACAATGTGCAAATTATAGTAACTCGTAGCAAATCTGGATTTATATTTTAATGCTCTGACATGAGCTAAAGCCTAGAAAAGGTGATTTGCAACCCCCTGAGAAAAATGGTACTTTAAATTGGCAAAGACACTAGTAAGTTCGTTTTAAAAATTTTGTTGATTTATTAGACAAGAAGACTATGCTAAAAAAATCATCTGCACATGATGATTGATAAAACAAACACTGACAATAACACAATTGCACATGAAAAACAATGGTATCTTGCACTAGAAATGTGACGATACATATACAAAGTAGTTTCACTCCAATGTCTGATGGTACTTTCCGGTGTCCAACATCCGGGATAAGTCCTAGCACTACCCAGCGTGTTTCAGGTTCAAAGTCCTTTCATCAGGGGTAATTATATAGGATGATTTATATTCTGATAAACAGAAAAGTACAGTGTAGTTTATGAGGCAAAACCAAAATCTAAACAGGTGTAATGAGCATAGTGAAACTAAGTTCAATGAAGGCAAGGGAAGGCCTGGGGTAGAGAGGAAGGAGGGGAAGAGGATAAGCCAAGAGGGAAAAGGGAATATAACCTACCTAGACCAGGTGAGTGGCATCATGATCAAGAACAGAAAATGGCGATATTGCAGCAAGAATACATAAATATAGCGTTGTCAGTGGATGGAGGTTTTCATTTAACCCGCACCCTTTAAGTACTTTTGCCCCAAAGTGAGCTAAAGCCTAAGTTTAGTCAAAATTAAAATAAATAAAATCAGCACAAGGGACATTTTCAATCAGTGCAAAGTGTTCCTTTTGCTGCTGGCTGTGGTTTTAGTTGAAATCCTATGTCCACTGATTCCCCTTTTTCCCCTGAAACCATAATCTTCTGGTGCTGCAGGGGCTAACATAAACCAAGGGACACATATGCACTTTTTCAAGAGTGCTGACCATGCTCACCCTTTCTTCCCCCCTTTCTACATTCATGGACACTGAAAAGCTCTCTATGAATGGAGGATAGGTGAATGAATGAAAGACCAGTCTCCTCCATTCATAGAGTGTTTTTCATTCAAGGAAGCAAGTAATACAATGGGACAGGGCAGCTGGAGAAGCAGTGAGAGTTAGGAGGAGAGTCAGATACCTGAAGCCAGGTTTAGTAACAGCAAGGAGGAGCTGTTTGCTTGCAATATTTTAAGATTTTTCCCTTCCCTTCTCTGCCCTGCAGCTGTCTGCTTCCCTTCTCTGCCCTGCAGCTGTCTGCTTCCCTTCTCTGCCCTGCAGCTGTCTGCTTCCCTTCTCTGCCCTGCAGCTGTCTGCTTCCCTTATCTGCCCTGCAGCTGTCTGCTTCCCTTCTCTGCCCTGCAGCTGTCGGCTTCCCTTCTCTGCCCTGCAGCTGTCGGCTTCCCTTCTCTGCCCTGCAGCTGTCTGCTTCCCTTCTCTGCCCTGCAGCTGTCTGCTTCCCTTCTCTGCCCTGCAGCTGTCTGCTTCCCTTCTCTGCCCTGCAGCTGTCTGCTTCCCTTCTCTGCCCTGCAGCTGTCTGCTTCCCTTCTCTGCCCTGCAGCTGTCGGCTTCCCTTCTCTGCCCTGCAGCTGTCTGCTTCCCTTCTCTGCCCTGCAGCTGTCGGCTTCCCTTCTCTGCCCTGCAGCTGTCGGCTTCCCTTCTCTGCCCTGCAGCTGTCGGCTTCCCTTCTCTGCCCTGCTGCTGTCGGCTTCCCTTCTCTGCCCTGCAGCTGTCGGCTTCCTTCTCTGCCCTGCAGCTGTCGGCTTCCCTCCTCTGCCCTGCAGTTCCTCCATCCCCTCCACCATCGACTGCAGCCTCTGCTAGTGTGGGAGATAGCTGGATGGATGGAGAGATTCTTTCCTGAAAGAATACAGACAGCAATCACAGTAATGATCACTTCTTTATTCATTAATAAAACTGTGTTTACTATTTGTCAGTTTGGGAATTAAATATAGAAAACACTGTTTACTATATTTCATTTTATGAATGAATAGGAGTCTCCATACAGGCTTCCATCTCATTCATCCACAGTGCAGCTCAGGCTGCAGAGAAAAGGACTGTCTTCAGTCTTTCTTTGTCTCAAAAAAGAGACATTAGAGGTCTGTTTAGACCCCAAATGTCTCTCCAAAGCCCACACCAAACTTTTACAAAAATTTAAAAAAATATTAAATAAATACTTAAAATTAAAAAAAAATGAAATTGTACCTGTACAAAAAAAAATAAAGTTGTAATTAAAAAAATAAAAATAAACATAGTAAGGGCCCTTTCACACAGGCAGGCTCCATAAAGCGGATCCGCCTGCTGAGCAGGGATCTGTCCGCTATGCAGAGCGGAAACGGATACAGCCCGCTCTCCTCTATGGGGCGGTTGGATTGAAACGGACCACCTGTCCATTTCCACCTGACTGCCATCTGATCCGATCCACCAGACAGATATGGAATAGATCCCTCATCCATCTGTTTTTGGCAAACAGGATGGCGGCAGGTGTCAATGGACAGGAAGGGGTGGTAAAAATTTAGATGGGGGGGGGGGGGGGGGGTCTGGGGCACCCTACTTTAGTCTTGCCTAGGGCAGCACAAAACCAAAATACACCACTGAGCATAGGCCTATTTTATGCTTTTATACAGGTTCTCATGTCAGAAATGCACCTACCTCTCCACCTGGAATAGAGCAGTAATAAAGATTTAATGGGTATGCCCACAGTATCAGAATCACCTAGCAGCTTGATCTTCACACCTACATTTCGAACACAGCCCACATGTTACCATTCAGAGGGTGTTCTCTCTCATTACTCTGTTTTTCCTTTTGTTTGACATGAGAGAAGATTCAGCAAAGCTTAATAAGCAGCAGAGCTGAGAACTCCAATGGGTGCATTTCAATGGCACTGTCACTGGGTCATATAAGAAGCCATCCCTTCAATATGTTGTTATTTGACTGTCCAGAGGAGGCAGAATAATGCATGACCCATTTCAAGTGATCCGGTCGAGTTAGCATTACTGAGTAGGGTATCCTGTGTTGTTCCAGTTATATGATCTATGCTGATCTGGATTTTGATACTATATTCCATAGCTTATTTTGTGTCAGATATCGCCAAATTTAGATAATTTTTTTGAATTGCATTCATGTCTCAGCATCCTGGTTGATAGATAACATTTTGCTTACAGATAACGGTGGTCAGACCTTAGAAGGGGGAAACAACTGGCCTCTGCGTGGGAGGAAGTGGACGCTCTGGGAAGGAGGAGTGCGAGGAGTGGGCTTTGTTACAAGCCCCTTGTTAAAACAGACTGGAGTCACAAGCCCAGAGCTGATCCATATTTCAGATTGGTTGCCCACATTAGTGCACCTAGCAGGAGGATCTACCAATGGGACGAAGCCCCTTGATGGGTTTGATGTATGGAAGACAATCAGGTATTTTTTCTTTACAAAGCAGATACAGTGGTGAACATTAAAGTGGAACATTACTCTCTCAATCAACATTAGCTATTTTTAATCCTAATGCTTTTAGCATTAGTATATAGATTTTTTTTTTTTACACTTCTTCACTTGTTTCCTGGTTCTGGCTTAGACCAAAATGTCATACATCCCAGGAGTCTTCATGGGCGTTTTTTTCTTTCATCTGGATGAGGGGCTTTCTCAGCTAAGCACACCCTCCTGCCTGCATGCCTGAGCTAAGGGCAGAAGAATTCCAGGAAGTTCTACATAAATCATCTGCCCTTACTCAAGATGGCCACAGCTACAAATGGCAGGGGGGTGTTTTTCAAAGTGATTTCTCAACGAAAAAAAAAAAAGGATGGAGACATTAATGGACGAGTGAGTTTGCTTTGAATATCAAAAATGAATTTAAAAAGCGTTTTTGGTTTGTGGTGCTTCGTTTTCAGTTAAGTTCAGCTTTATGAGCCCCTGTGGTATTTTTATTGCTCTTTGTGTCCCTGCTAGGTAGACGTACTGTCTCTATTTGTCCTGGTGACCACTGTCATAGAGGCTGAGCAATTTGAGTTTTTAGGTGAGGGAAACTGTACCAATGGTCAAGGACAACTCTTGCTTCTTTTTGAGTACAGGAAGTAAAGGGGATCTCCCCAATGGGACATACACTATATTACCAAAAGTATTGGGACACCTGCCTTTACACACACATGAACTTTAACCACTTCAGCCTCAGAAGGATTTGCCCCCTTAATGACCAGGGCATTTTTTGCGATATGGCACTGCATCGCTTTAACTGGCAATTGCGCGCTGTACCCAAACAAAATTGATGTCCTTTTTTACCCACAAATAGAGCTTTCTTTTGGCTTTCTTTTGGTGGTATTTGATGACCTCTGCGGTCTTTATTTTTTGCTCTATAAACAAAAAAAGAGCAACAATTTGGATTGTGCTCAAATACTAAAATACATATCCAAAAAAATATATATGAAAAAAGTTTAGGACGATATATATTCTTCTACATATTTTTGGTAAAAAAAAAAATATTGATTGGTTTGCGCAAAAGTTATCGTGTCTACAAACTACGGGATAGATTTAGGGACTTTTATTTATTTTTTATTGTTTTTACTGGTAATGGTGGCGATCTGTGATTTTTAGCGGGATTGTGGCAGACAAATCTGACCCCCATATGACACTTTTTGGGGACCAGTGACACTATTACATTGATCAGTGCTATAAAAATGCACTGATCAATGTAAAAATGTCACTGGCAGGGAAGGGGTTAACACTAGGGAGCAATCAAGGGGGTAAGTGTGTTCCCTTAGTGTGTTCTAACTGTAGTGGGATGGGCTTACTGGAACATGACAGAGATCACTGTATAAATGTATTAAAATATACACAGTGTCAGTAGGGCAGTGGACATGTAAGTAGGGCAGAGATTGATGTGTCAGTAGTTTTTTTATTTTTTACAACTTTTTCAGGAGCCCCATTGGAGGGCTTTGGTGAAATATCAGCAGCGGGAATCTGCGCCACACAGGGTGATTAGGGTGTGCCCAGGCACATCCGGCACATCCCCTGCACACACCTATGGGTAGCACTAATGTGGCCTGATTTTAATACCTGAGGATTTTACGTTTTATTGGAAATCCCCTATCTGATTTTGACAACAGAGCATTAAAAATGTATTTTGTACCAACTTTAAATGATCGAGCAGAAATCTTACAGCTCATGTAGATGTAGATCATGTGTCTTGTATAGTATATAGTCACTGTGATGTTTGTTTCTTTAACTAGTTTCTTATGTAAATAATTCCCCAATTGTGGTAGAGTACATAAATAGAATATAATACTGCTAGCATATATTAAAGTAAGGTTTTTTCCCGTTCTGCATTTGTCATTAGTGAAGGAAGACCATCCCCAAGAAAAGAGCTGCTGCATAATATAGACCCTTTATTTGTGGACACTTCCCCATGTAAGTAACACACTCTTTACATTCAGTGGTCTGTTAACATTTCTTGAATGCTGCGTCAGGGTCTTTTCTGGATGTCCTGTGCCTATAAGCTGCAGTGATAAGCACTATTCAAGCACCCCTGCATGTGATACAGTCTGCAGTCATCTGATCATACTCCTTGTGCTAGAAGCAGCTAATGGAATTGATTGGCACCACATTGGCTCCTACTTAATGACAGGTGGGAACAGCAATATATTTTGGGTGTGGAAGCCAATTGGGCAGCCTTAGAGAGGCCTACTATGGGCACATAGTGCTTGATGCCAGTACTGACATTCAAATAAAAAATAGTCTTGGGGCTCAACTGAAGTTATGGGGGTACCTTGTGTATCTAATTAATATTGTTCAGTGTATATACACAACTGAAATGTAAACCGTGATTAACTGGGGATGGTTATGGCTAAGCTAATGATAGCTTAGCCTTGTCATTGACAGCAAATATAAGGATAACATGCTGAAAGCTCTTTACATACTTATTCTTTCTTAGGTTCTGCGAATAATGAAACCAGGATGCCTTTGTCCAGCACCATTCCTGATTCTGATTATTCACTGTTCAATATATCAATTCATGCTGCGATTCGACATGGGAAATGGAAACTACTGACTGGATATCCAGGTATCATTTTCTTTGATTTTGGCAGGTCCCGGGTGGGCTTCACTATGAAGTATTTACAAAAAACATTCAACTATAAGGACTGTGGTTTCATGCACTAAAATTCTTTGCTTTCAATGTCTGTGGAATGTATTTGCTTTGGTATGGCTTGTAGTTTCTGAGCCATAATGTACACCCAAGAAGTGCATCAGGACCCTGTCCTCTGCCACCTCCCTGTAGCTTTGAAAAACATTACTATATAGAATCTCCCTATAGACCTTCAATACACAAACTGCCTGCATGCAACATGCATACATACCCTCCCTTCTGCTTTAACCTTCATATCCCTCCCTTCTGCTTTATCAGCCATATCCCTCCCTCTTGCATTTAACATCCATACCCCTCACTCATGCAGTTATTATCCATACTCCTCACTCCTGCATTTAATATCCATACTCCTCACTCCTGCATTTAATATCCATACTCCTCACTCCTGCATTTATTATCCATACTCCTCACTCCTGCAATTAATATCTATACTCCTCATTCCAGCATTTAATATCCATGCTCTTCTTTGCTGAATTTAATATCTATACTCCTCCCTCCTGCATTTTTTAACCATACACCCCCCTCCTGCATTTAATATCCATATCCGTGCCTCCTGTTTTAACATTCAGACTCCTCACTCCTGCATTTAACATCCATACCCCTCCTTCTTTCATTTTGTAACCATACTCATCCCTCCTGCATTTAATAACCAAACCCCTCACTCCTGCTTTAACATTCAGCCCCTCCTTCCTGGATTTAATATCCATACCCCTCACTCCTGCATTTAATATCCATACTCTTCCTTGCTGCATTTAATATCCATACTCCCCCCTCCTGCATTTAATATCTATATCCCTCCCTCCTGTTTTAACATTCAGAACACTCACTCCTGCATTTAACATCTATATCCGTCACTCCTGCATTTAATATCCATACTCCTCACTCCTGCATTTACCATCTATAACCCTCACTCCTTCTTCTTTTAAATCCATACCCCTCCTTTCTGCATTTTTTAACATACCTCTCTCTCCTGCATTTAATAGCCAAACCCCTCCCTTCTGCATTTAACATCCATACCCCTCACTCCTGCAATTATTATCCATACTCCTCATTCCTGCATTTAATATTCATGCTCTTCCTTGCTGCATTTAATATCCATACTCCTCCCTCCTGCATTTTTGTAACCATACAACCCCCTCCTGCATTTAATATCCACATTCATCCTCCCTGACCCCTTACTCTTGCATTTAACATTTATATCCCTCTCTCCTGCATTTGATATCCATACTCCTCACTCCTGCATTTTACATCCATACCCTTCACTCCTTTAACATCCATACCCCTCCTTCCTGCATTTGTTAACCATACACATCCCTCGTGCATTTAATATCCAAACCCCTCCCTTCTGCTTTACGAGTCATACCCCTCCCTCGTGCATTTACCATCCATACCACTCACTTCTGCATTTAATATCCATACTCCTCACACTTGCATTTAATATCCATACTCCTCCCTCCTACATATTTTAACCATACACCCCCCCCCCCCCTGCATTTAATATCTATATCTCTCCCTCCTGTTTTTACATTCAGACCCCTCCTTCCTACATTTAACATCCATACCCCTCGCTCCTGCATTCAACATCCTTACTCCTCACTCCTGCAGGCAAAATTCCCACCACTCCCCCCTGAATCTAAATCCCAAAGTATCTCACTTTTCTACATCGCCTACCATCCATCCACCTGTGAACACCCCTAGGGGAACAGATGCAATTGCTTTTGTGTCATAATCTCAAACTCTTGGAACACGATTTATGATGATATACCTTGGCACAAATGACAAGTAGTACATACCTCCCAAATTTTTGCAATTGGAACGAGGGACACCAATTAGAAAAAGTATGTAGGCATAGGACACCCCCTGCCATGCCACCTTAAAGGTGAATTATACAAAAAAATATTAGTTAAAACCACAGGTGCTTTTTTTTTTTTTAACGACTACTATTCCTTTATATTGGCTTATGAAATTTACCAATGCAGAAATTTTGAAATTGGATGAATGGTTTAGCACCCTGAAACACGTTTTGAAAGATAAGTAGTGCATTTTATATACAACTATATAGATCAGACTAAAATGAGGGACAAAAGAGGAGGAAAGAGGAACAGAGGGACTTTGTTCCAAATCAGGGACATTCCCTTGAAATCAGGGACAGTTGGGAGCTATGAGTAGTACTATCATATTTTGCTGTATTTAAGCTATATACTTTATATATTGTACATAATAAACTAGGAGTTTGGTTGTAGATGGAGGTGACATTTACTGGTTATAATCGCTGTGTACCTACACTTGGTCTCCTCTTTGTATTTCATATATTTTATATGCCACATTAGGGAGAATTTACATCTTTTTTCCAAGCTATGGGAGAAGGGAACTTGACAGAGTTTTGCACAGAGTTGCATGTATTAGTCAATGTGTTCAATCAAGTCTTGTGATTTAATACAGTAGATGTTTGTGCCATCCACAATTGTGTGATTTTAGTAATATAGTTTTATTTTTCTCTATTTCTACCTTCTCTCTGAAAAGGTTGTGACCATTGGTTTCCCCCACCAAATGCCACAGACATTCCCTCTCTGGATTCTTGGAAAAAATCTCTCTGGCTGTTTGATATCATCAGTGATCCCAAAGAGACTCGTGATTTATCGGACAAACACCCTGGTGTGGTGAAGAAACTTCTTTCCCGTCTGGAGTATTACTACAACAATTCGGTTTCTATTGACTATCCAGATGATGATCCGAGGTGTGACCCCAGAGCCTCTGGTGTCTGGGGGCCCTGGGAATAATGGCTTCTTACAGGAATAATTTTACTTGATTATGATTTTAAGCAAAGTCTTTGGAATAAGACTGAAGAATGATATCTGATAAAATACCTTTTAACAGATAGGAGCTCTGTGAGAACCAGATATGTTGGACTACTATAACAACAGAAAATTCTTTCCTGCCATAGTTGCCTCTCTACTGATATTAGCTCCTCACAGCTGGAAGAAGAGCCTACATGAGGCTTTGCTGGGTTTTATATTGTATGAAAAAAACAACTTAGTGATTCTTTGGTGGCTCACACTATCCATTTTTCTGTAGCTCTACCATTTTTTTTACCATCTCTTTTACAAGTGATTTTGGGGCTACTCTGTCAGATGTCTCCAAAGAGTAACTGTAACTGGAGGAAAAGAAAGGGGTGGTTTTGCACTTAAAGAGACTATTTCACTTTAAGAAAACTGAGAACTGTTGACAGTATGAAGTGCAGACACCCAGAGGTGGTTGTGCATTATGGCCAGCAGTATCCTCTGCTTCACCCAAATGCCAGGCAGTTCTGATCAGACAAAGCTTCTGCATGTCTGCATAATACTAAAGTGTCCACCATTCTTCCACACATTCCTACTGGCCATTGAAGCAATCCATCATAGTGAAGGACTAATAAGAATATGTAGCAAGTTCCGACATTACCTTTAGAGTCCATTCACACACGGGCAACTTTGGACCTGACTTGAAGTCGCCCCAAGTTGCCTCAAGTCGCGCGACATGATATAATCAATGTAAGTGAATGAGAGCTGTCTTAATGCACACTACTGAAGTCGCTCCGACTTCAGAAAAGGTTCCTGTACTACTTCAATCCGACTTCTAGGCAACTTGTACCCATTGATTTCAATGGAAGTTGCCTCCAAGTCAGATCCCCTGTCTTAACTGAAGCAACTTTCCAGGAAGTAAAAATAGTTTTCTAGGCAAGCCCCTCCCTCCCTCCCACAGAGCTGATTATTATGTGATTGGCCACTGGCAAAGTCCCCTGTCCTGGAGGCAGCTTTAAGTTGCCTTGTAAGTTGCCTCAAGTTGCGCTGTGATTTATACTCAAGTCGTGTCCAAGTTGCCTCCCAAAGTCACGCTGCAAGTCGCGTTGCCCCTGTGTGAATGGACTCTTAAGTGTCAAAAATAAGCCTGACCGTAACTGCTTATAATTTGGGCGAAGAAGCACAATCTAAGGGGATTTGGTACAGCTGTGCACAGTAACAATTAGCTTCTAACTTCAGCTTTAGTTAGGATTGGACAATAAAACTTATAAACTGGTCCTAGGTTTCCATGGCTGGAGTGGGCCACCTGAATGTCAGCCATTTTATTTTTTTCTACCTCTACATTAGCTATTAGGTTGCTACAAGCCATCATTTGACGAAATATATTTGTCCATAAGTTGATTGGCCTATTGTTTACAGTTGTCGCTTGTTTTGACATGTTAATGGAACCTGTTAATGCAGTGGTTCTCAACCCTGTCCTCTAGTACCCCCAACAGGCCATGTTAAATAAAATAGCTGTCCAAAATACCAAGCCATTGACTCTGATTTAAAGCACCTGTGCATGATAAAGGAAAACCTGCAAACATGGCCTGTTGGGGGTACTTGAGGACAGGGTTAAAAAAACACTGTGTTAATGTACCACTCTCTACATGGAAGCATTCCCCATTTATGGTGGCTGTTATATTTCATGTGATGGGTATTGTGATACTCAACTTAATAAAATATTTAAATACGAAAAGCTAATTGGTTACCATGCACAGCTGCACCACCTTCTGTGTGCTCCACTTTTAGTAAATCCCCCAACTGAAAGCCTTTGCAGTTAGGTGCACCTCTCCATGCCTATCAGCAGCCTTCAGTATTCTTGAAATGACAGAGTCTCTTTAACAACCAATCAATATGCAGCTATCATTTTGCTAAAGCACATTAGAAAGAAAAGGTAACACTTAATTAGTTGCTAGAGGCTACACGTCCATTTTTCTTCAGATATCAACATTCTACTTGAAGACTTGAATTTCAACAATGTCTTGCAAGGAAGGACGGTCCCTTTTGGCTCTGCTTGTTGAAAATAGATTGAGAATATAATGTATTGTATAATATGAATGAATATCTCCTTGGAAATGAAGTAATATTTGTATTTTCTACCTCAGATAGAATCAATTTTTCTCTGTCAATTTTTAAATGAGTACATGGGAAACAGTCAATGCAGATGTGTTGTCCATGCCCATTTGATGTTTGTATTGATACATTGCAATAAAAAGTGCCCCAACTTATTGTATGTAACACAGTGTATAGAATGGATTTACAGAGTCCAGAATATTGTGTTCTTTAGCTTTATTAACCCTTAACACCCTTAACACCATAAAGCGGAAATAAGGTGGGTTAGCTCAGCATACTACTACATTATGGCAAACTTACCGTAGGAGTGTGCCCTCCTCCAGTGCTGTCAGTCGCTGCTCAATACCTCACTGCTGCCATCTCCTTTGCTGCTACTTCCAGGTCCCCCATCATCTTCTTTGTCCATTGGATGGCCCCTAATATAACTCCTGCATATGCCCACAGGGGTTAAATCATTCCCGGTACTTAGCATGAAAGGAGTGGGAGTATACACTACACTGTGTTTTTTGGTTTACTTCAGCTTCAACAAACTGTTCTTAGCACTGGTTGCATCTAAATGGACCACTTAACACAACAAAAGTGCAAATTTAGAAGCACAAAATAAACCTTTTTATGAAAGAATTACTCAAACAGTCATACATATGTGGGAGAATTAAACTGGCCATACACTAGTAGATTTTTGTACAAAAATTTGTATATGTATACTCAGTACATTTGACGCCTTGACAAATGTCATTCTACAGTACTTCAAAATCAAGTTTGCTTAACATTTAAAGTGTCTTTAAACCCACATCATAAAAAAATATCCATAAATGGCGTATTACATGCTGTTCATACTTATGCTGGCCATACACTATACGAAAAATCGGCCGAAAATTCGGTCATTACACCATTCATTTTTTTCGGCCAGTTAATGGACACAAAATCGATAATCGTTTGGACGTTTTTGAGCCGAAATAACGAAGGACAAGTTTGGAAAATTTCTGCTGAACGAACGATAAATTGAAAGGTTAATGCTTTTCCCATCCGACCTGTCTGCACTAGGTATATGTAAAAAAACGAACATATAAAATGTATTTATTTATGTCCACTGAACGATTTATCGGTCATTACACGATGGCACCATCGCTTGCGCTCGCGGCCGAACGTTCGTTCTTCGAAACTGGGTTCGGCCGATTTTTCGTATAGTGTATGGCCAGCATTACTCGGTCACTATGAGATTTGTATTCTGCAAAAAACCTGGTTGATCTTGCTGCCCTCTATCTCCACCTTCTGTTCATGTCCCCGATTCAGCTAGGGATTTTGCAGCTGTGGCAACTTTGCACATGCTCAGTTTTCAGTGAGTTTCTATGCTGAGCATTTCCTCCCTCTCACATCTGAGCAGCTCATGTGACTATAGAGTCACACATGTGTCCACTAACCAGCTAAACACAATGGGGGCAGAATATCACATGTAGTTTGCTGGAGGTTTCGCCTACCTCTTACTCTAGGACTGGCAGAAATTTACTCACACCATGTTATTTCCACAAAATAGTAAAGATTTGATTTCAAATATATATTTGCCTACCAATTTAAAACAGTTTACTGATAATATTTGTTTATTTTTACTCCGTATTCCAAAGGCTGTTTTTTTTTTTTTGAACATGTGACCAGTAGCAGAGGACTAGAAGCTCCTCCTGCTTATGTTTCTCTGCAGAAAGGCTGGGAAAGATCTGGGTCATGTGACAGCTGTATAGCGATTAGGAAAAAGGTACTTAGATGTGTAGCACTAACCCCCGAAGAAGCTGCTGGTTTTATTGGGCTTACCGTTACCTTCTTCACCTCGTCTCTGTCTAGGGGTTCCCGTGGTAGATGGCCCAGAAAAATGTAGAAACTGACACTTTATCTTCCTTTTTTGGTTATTTATTGAAAAAGATAAAACAGTCTCTTAAAAGTAGGGTAGAGGGTTAGGGTGGAAGTTCAGGTACTTTGGAACTGCTAAAATAGAAAGTCTCTCACTGTAGTAATCCAGAGAGCAACTGTCTCACAACTGGATTATCACAACCCGGATAGACCTCCTCTCACTAGGCCTAGCAGCCTGTGAAGTGTTAGATAAAGCAAAGTCTCTGCCACAGACTTGGTTGTAGAACACTTGAGAATAAGGCCCCTTTCACATGGACGGACCGTTCAGATCCGCCTGTCAGTTTTGACGGCGGATCTGAACGGGCGCTCCATGTTAGCCTATGGAGCGTCGGATGTCAGCGGAGACATGTCCGCTGACATCCGACCCGGTCCGATCCGCCAAAAGCAGACGTATGGCCCCACGTCCAGATCCGTCGCTGGCGGATCGGATCGGGTGAGATCTGATGAAAACGGACACACTGTCCGTTTTCATCCGATCTCTCCATAGAGACCAGCGGCGCTCGCAAGCCCCTCCCCGCTCAGTGAGCGGAGAGAGGCTTGTCATCCGCCGGCTCAGCGGAGATCAACGGAGAGATCTCCCGCTGAGCCGACGGACAGAGGCGGACTCCGTGCAAGCGGAGTCCGCCTCGTGTGAAAGGGGCCTAAAGTCTCTGCCACAGACTTGAGTGTAATCTGAGGGACTAGACAAATTTAGAGAGCTATCATACGGTACCAGTATCTTGCAGATCCATTTAGTGTCCTTCAACTGAGCCTTCAGGCTTCTTCTTAGAAGCCAGCCTTCGCACATGGCTTCCTCCCGAAGAGTCCTCCCCTGGATGTTTCTCCAGTTGCTGGGCCTCTCCTAACTGAGACGGCATCGGACCACTTTTGGATAATTCGGCCCTGACATCCATTCAGGCCTGTCCCTGCAGTTGCTTCGCCTCGGGCTATCCAGCCCAGAGATTTGAAATTGCATGGATCCACACCCCAGGCCAGGAGGGCCATGAGGGCTGGTCAGGAGGACCAGGACCAAACGGACAGAAGATGGCTTCTGGACCGGAACCCAGAAACACGTGATCTCAGTAACTTAAATACCTTCTCTCAGAATTCACAGCGGGACAAACACACCCACTAGGCTGGTTCCAAGAGAAAGAAGGGTATCCAATACACCCAGCTAAACTGCATTCTCGACTTGCCGGCGGTGACAGCGACACCTGCGGTCAAGGAGAACTCTGTGCAATTCCAGCTAGACTGATACCGAGACCATAATTTGGCGTAATTAGCCCTAAAACCCAACTGTGGTTTTAGGAATATTAAACTTGAAAAACACATAGCGCGTGCTCATTAGGAGCCCGGCGCTACAGATGTTTTTTTTATATTAAAATAATTACAGTGCCATCATCCACATACATAAAAAGAATGGACAATGTAAATTTAATGGTGTGTGCTTAGTTTCACTTAAATTTTGGAGTGAATGGACTTTTCCAAATGGAAACCACGTTAATTGTTAGGAATTTGTTTGAGATTCTTCAAATATTCATATCACTTCAGTTGAAAACAAATGTCAATTTGACCCCCCTAATGAGCATTCTTAAAAGTAAAATTTCAAGCAAAATTCCACTAGTCTATAGCCAGCTTTAGAATAAAGGAATGGTGAGGCCGCTCTTTCTCCATTGCATGTCATAGACTTCTAAGGTTTGTCTAAAGGAATGCTGACACTGCAGTTTTTTTCATTACAACACTGAAACTGTTCATCTGACGATAATGAGTGCTTGCCCTCCCATTCAGAAACCTGTTTGAGATAGGACATAGCAAAGCAAGCACAAATGACTTTAAAACTGAGAAAGTATGAATTTGAACAAAGGTTTGCAAACATCCTTGCAATGTTTGCAAACCTTTTTACCATTTATCTAGAGGGATTGCTTTTTTCACAGCAAAACCGTAGTTGTCATATACTATGGTACCTAACTTTTTGCTGTTCACTGCAGCCATATAGCTATATGTACTAAAACCACTTGACCAAACAAGAAGTCTATAGGCTTTATCTGATGGCTTGTCACATGACCAGTGCCATGGCAGCTTGACAAATTATTCCCAGCCTATGTTACTCCCCCTGGATCCAGTTCAGCACATGAGGGATATGGTACGAAACCAGCATAGGTACTAATGCATAATTCACATTTAACCTTTGTGTGTAAGGAAAAGAAAAGTGAATATTTTTAAATAAAATCAAGTCCAGAGCAAGTGTCTCAAGCGGGGTTGTTATGTTCCTTGCTAACCCCTAGAGGCCACCGTCAAACCACAATCTGAATGTAACACGCACTGAAGTAGAAGTTCCCGTCATTTTTTGGCTGTATGCAGTTTAGAATAAATTGCTCAGGTTATATTTCCACTATACACCAGCGGCTCTGGATGTGCATCTGGCCAATAGGGTGCAAAGGAATGATTTGTAATGTTCCACCCCCTGCCATGAAAAATAAAATCCTCTTATTTTTGGGATATGTGATAGAATGAGACATGTGAATACCATGTCTTCTAAGAAGACTTTATTGTGCTGTACACTGATTACAGTGAAAGCTTTTTGCTTGCTTTAGTACTTTTTGGGCGTTTAGCCCTGGTGCATGAGATTTTAGCATTAAACTGCAGGAGGAGGGCACAGGTAAGTCATCAAACCTCTGAGAGGCTGACAGCTGCCTAGGCTGGACAGGGCTGGACTGTCCACTAAATGTTACAAATGTTTAGCGCAGTAGGCACCAAGGGACGAATGCCCAGAATGCAGACTTCTTGTATTTTGTGTTTTCATCTCTGGGTGCATACTGCTCTAAATGTAAGTACTACTAGTTGACCCATCCAGCCGAAGCAACTGTCAGCCTCTCATGGCTGCAGTTAAAAGCTGGAGCCCCATGTGCATGAGGCCTAATTTGTAGGATTATACTCTCTCATTAGCTGATACAAGTAATGGACTGCTTTAAAAAGTTTGGTTCTGTGTATTTTCTTCTATAGTACTTATTTGAAATTGGAATCAAGATGGAGCTATTGTACTTTGAAGTGTACAGATTAATAGACAGTGGCCTAACTAGGGCCTTCAGGGCCCTGGTGCAAGAAACCATGAAGGGCCCCCTGACCCCCGGCCGGGACCCTTCCCTCCGAGCCTGGTGGTGGAACGCCAGGACCCAGTAGCAAGTGCGACTTTTGTGACCCTGGTAGTTCTGCCACAGGTGTCAGTAGTTTTTGTTATTTTTCTTTTTTTACCATTTTAACATTTTTTTACATTATTATTTTCTATTACTTTTCAGCATTTTTTTTTAGGCGCCCTGTTGACAGGCTTTGGTAAGATATTAGGGGTCTAAACATACCTCTGACGTTCAGACACTTTCCTAATATCCATCCTTTTTACAGGAAAAGGAATCAGAAAGTAATGAAAGCAGGGGTTTATCACATCAGATGGGCAGCTAACATTTATAGAAAGAAGTCAGCAACGGCAGCCTCAATAATTTTCTTACAAATGGACTTAATTGACTACTGGGCACTTTCATCCCCTTCCTGACCAGGCCAATTTTCAGCTTTCAGTGCTGTCGCACTTTCAGTGACAATTGCACGGTCATGCAACACTGTACCCAAATGACATTTTTACAAATTTTTTTCACACAAATAGAGTTTTCTTTTGGTGGTATTTATTCACCACTGTTTTTTTTTTGCTAAATAAATGAAAAATTACAGAACATTTAAAAAAAAAAAAAAAAAAAAAAACAACTTTTTCATAGTTTGTTAAAAAATGTTGCAAACGGGTAATTTTCTCCGTCACTGATGTGCACTGATGAGGCGCACTGATGGGCACTGATAGGCGGCACTAATGGGCACTGATGGCAGTTATAGGCGGCACTGATGAGGCGGCACTGGTGGGCGCCAAAAGGGCAGCACTGATGGCCACTAATAGATGGCACTGATGGGTGACACCGATGAGGAGGCACTGATGGCACTTATTGGCAGCACTGGTGGGTGCTTATTGGCAGCAATGGTGGGCAATGTTGGGACTGCACTGATAATCAGGACACTGATAATCAGTGCCCTTATTATAAGTGTACATGTCCCTTTTAGAGAAGCCGGTTATCGACTCTGTTCTCTTCTCATGCTGCAGGAGTGCCGATAATTGGCTTCTATTTACATCCGTGATCAGCTGTGATTGGACACAGCTGATCACGTGGTAAAGAGCCGCTGATTGGCTCTTTACCTCAATCTGTGATCAGCAGTGTCCTCCGGCCTCCTCTGCCCACGCCCCATAGTGGATGCGATCATGAGAAGCCATTATATGACGGCCTCCCAGAACTAGCCATCCACACTGTAGCCATTATTCGGCTATAGCGCGGTGGTTGCAATTATACCAGTAAAAGGAGGCGTTTAGCTGGTGTGACTTGGTGGTTGCAGCAACAGTGTACCCTCAGCAGAGTTCTTTTGATATCAACATCCATGTTGGAGAGCTGCTATGACTCATGACCCAATAGGGAAGATTTACTAAAACTGGAGCACTCAGAATCTGGTGCAGCTGTGCATGATAGCCAAACAGCTGCTAACTTCAGCTTCTTCAATTAACCACTTCCCACCCAAGGTACGTTATATGACATCCTGGATTTTGAGTGGGGATGTCTGAATGATGCCTGCAGCTACAGGCATCATACGGATATCATCTTTTTCAGCCGGAAATTCTGTGCACCGTAAGAACAAACATAGCGACAGTTCAGTGGCTTGATCGTTCTTACAGGCGGCGACGTCTGCTGGCTCGCTTGTACAATCGGCGAGCTGGAGAACTAATCGATCACTGCCGGAAGTTGAGCATAGAGATTTCTATGACCCTTGGAGGCCTGGTTATGACATCACGTCTGGGTCGGCGGATGTAAACAATGCCAGGGACGTGGCTGGAAAGGCCGAGACAGTTTACTTTTTTTTTTTTATCTCAGTCTTTCCAGCCTAAAGGAGAGATGTGGGGTCACATCTCTCCTTAAAGAGGACTTGTCACTCACTATTTCTACTACAAGGGATGTTTACAATTAGGTAGTCGCCCCCCCCCCCCCCCCCCCCCCCCACTCCCCCCCCCCCCCCCCCCCCCGCTTATCAATGTCCCTCAGTCTCAGTTCATAGTTGAAATGCTGGGCGGTATGAGATAACAGTGCTGCAGGTGTTTGGCTTTCCCTGGTTGCAGGCCCCAAAATAAAAAAAACTGTATGGTTGAAATCGCATCGCATGGACATCGCATGTGATTTGCACTGCAGTGCGGTGCAAATCACATGCGATTTTTGCACCACGCAGCAGTGTGAACTGGTCCTGAGCCTAGGTTTCCACAAATCTGATGGCTAGCAATGTTAACTATGAAGTTGGCCCATCAGAATGCAGTTCACATGCACAAAAACCCGCTTTTCATTTAGGCTCTGTTTCCACTTGCGCAAATTGTCCTGCGACTTGGGACTGCAAAGTTGCGCGACAAGTCGTACCCGATGATTTCCAATGAGAACCGTTCATATCTAATCATAATCACCTGATAAATGCCCATTTAGAGTACTTCATTACTAACAGTGTAATTTTTCAGTTTGTTTGCGCCGATCTGTAAGGCTGCGCTATATACCATGATTTGTGATGCTGGGGCTGTATACTCTGTCCTGTGATGCTGGGGGTATATACTCTGTCCTGTGATGTTGGAGCTGTATACTCTGTGCTGTGCTGTGATGTAGAGCTGTATACTATGAGTGGAAGCAAGTGGAATACAGGGGACGGAGTGGGTGGATTCTATAAGGGGTGTGACTTATGCGAAGTGGGAGGGGCCAATGTGGAGGGGTAGGGTCTTGCGCCCCCCCATCATAAAACTTCACCAGCCGCCACTGCATATAATATGAGGTCAAACCTTAGGAGTTTAAATTTGTATGCAATCAGGCAGGCCCTTGCACTACATGGTTTTGGTAACTCTGAAGACAAAAATCTGCAGAAAATCTGATCGTGTGTATGGGGCTTTAAAGTATAACTAAAGGAACAACTTTCGTTTTGGACAGAGTGGAGATGGATTAGAACATTTATTCGTTTTTTTTAATTTAAATTTTCAAATAAACATACAGTGGTCTGATAACCTCTGTTTACAATCGTAGAAGGTCTAAAGCATTACAAAAAGACAAAGATTCAAAAAGGTACAGTTTCAGGGGTGCACTGAGACATATATTGCAGTGGACTTGCACCAAAATAACCAAACGACCCACCTATTCCAAAGTGCAATAGAATAGTAGACCATTGTTATGGCAGTACAATAGATTTATACAGACCCATGAATAACAAAAACATAATAAATGAACAGAGGGACAGACAAGGAGAAGAGAGAATATAAAAAAATAAGGAAGGGAAGGACTGAATAACAACAATCATTCACAGTAAGCAGGTGGGCAAATTAGCATCAACCTAAACCACCGTACCAAGCTCATGATAATCCTGAAGGCATCAACCTTGGTGTCTCTGCATGTTACCTGGGATATGTTCCCCAAAGCCGTGGCAGGGCATATACAAAATCAAAAGGACCATCCCTGTCCCTAAGATCCTATTCATCCGGTAGTTCATTGGACTAATAAATCCACCCAGCCCAAACATCATGAAACTTATCCAGTGTAAGAACACCTACTAGGTTTTAATTGCTGTCTGTGAAATATGGGAAATCTTCCAATAGGGACACTAGTTTTTGTGACCTGGGGAGTCCCAAGGGATTGTGCTAATTTGCGGGGATTTGCATTCACTTCCTGTTTTGGCTATGGAAATGAAGGTGAACCTCCCCAATGGCACACAGATCACGGGGAAAAAAACTGACCCTCCCTTAGTCTATCTAAAATTAAAAGAAAAGTTTTGCCTGTAGTTCTACTTTTAAATATTTTTTGTAGTTCAGCTTTCACATTGTACAGCTCATTACATTTTTAGTTTTGGAGTTTTAGAAAAGAGTAAGTAAAATGTAAGCATGAAATAAACATAAAGTAGATGTTAGGCTAATTTGGCTGCAAAAGTGGAAATACACTTTAAAGTGGTTGTAAAGGCAAAAGGTTTTTTTTCTTGTTGTATTCAATGCATTAAGATAAAAAGCCTTCTATGTGCAGCAGCCCCCCTCAGCCCCCTAATACTTACCTGAGCCCCTTCTTGATACAGCGATGTTGCATGAAAGACTTTGCTCTCCCTCCTGATTGGCTGAGACACACAGTGGGCGCCATTGGCTCCCGCTGCTGTCAATCAAAGTCAGTGAGCCAATCAGAGGAGAGAGGGACAGGGCCACGCCTCCCCACGGCTCTGTGTCTGAATGGACACACAGAGCAGCGACTCAGCTCGGGGCGCCCCCTTGGCAAGCGGCTTGCTGTGGGGGCAGGAGGGAGGGGCCAGGAGCACCGGTGAGGAACCCGAAAAGAAGAGGATCCGGCTGCTCTGTGCAAAACCACACAGAGCAGGTAAGGATAACATGTTTGTTATTTTTATATAAAAAAATACAGTCTTTAGTATCACTGTGGTTAATATTTCATCACGTGTCCACTTTAATGCATATCTAATGTGTCTTTTTCTGTATAGTTATTGATACTATTACATACATATTTGTATATATATGGTATTACAGGAAAAAAAAAATATATATATATATATATATATATATATATATATATATATATATATATATATAGTATATGTATATCTTGTTTAGTAATTTCTGCTATAGCTACATCAAAAGGTTCTATTGGCTCGTGTAACAATGGCCGTTTATAAAGGGAACCACGCTTTCTTGCCAATATTTTACAGCCTATAGTGTAGCCAGAGGAAATGCAGGCTTCAAAAAAATATATTTTGGAAGACATCTATCTGGCAGTAATTTCTGGCCTGCTTCCAAAGATCCGCCAGCAGCCTAAACACGTTCACCCGAGAAAAAAAAGATGTGTTTTTGTCCCGGATACGATCTCTGACCCGTCCACCCTAATTACTCGACTCCCCAGCACACATCGGGTTATTTACTTGCACAGCAAAGCCAGATGGCAAAAGTATAATCATGTGTGTTCTCATTTTGGCATTTATCATATTGCAGCTGGATGTGTGGGAGTAGAGACTTCTTCAGTAGCATTTTGTGGACGCACAGACAGAATGAAGTGCATCAAACACAATCTGGCTGGTAGCTGCTTTTAATAGCTTAATACCATGTTGTCAGTAAATTAGGTTCCCTGTGAAATTTACTCCAGTATTAATGAAATCGGTCAAGAGCAGAATGGATATTTTGAGATTTTCTGTGGTTAATGGTTTCAATTATTCCTGACAAAGAGGTAATGATCCCTCCAAACATTTCTGGAAAATAAAGGACTTTTCTTGTAGTTTGGAAAGTTCAGTGGGAGAGCCAAGTCATATCCTCTAGAATGCTGAGATCACATTAACCATTTTTATTCCAGTTACATCTTTCCATTGCTGCTTGAAAGTCAACCTGTCACAATGGAAATATAGGAGCTACACATGCTGACTTGTTTCTGAAGGCACAGGTTTTCAAGCTGTCATCTCTTGTCCTTTCATTTTGCTGACATTGAGCAGTCATGTGGCTATTGGGTGCTGGGTCATTTAATAGGTGAATGAGTATTCCAGGTCAGTGACTCACAAAGTAGTGAAGTGAGGAAAAACAAAGATGGGTTTGTTCAGAACCAGATTTTGGCCCCTGAGGTCAGCTGTCACTCCAATGAGCTGGATTTGTTACAAATCGGCAGGGATGCTCCTGACATCATTGACCTAATATGGCAATTTGGCTATATTAGGCCAACAACAAATGCAAGCTCATCCCTACTGTGGAACATAAACCTACAAAGGCAATCAGAATAAGAGATTTCCGTATTTCTATACTGCTAGATTTGCTTTATGTTAGAATACTTCCAATACATCCACTTCCCATGTTATCCAATACACTACCATACAGATTACTACACTGTCCATATAACATCTCTACCCTTATTCATAACATCTACCATATATGTCCAAAAATATGTGGACCTCATGACATGCCCCCAAATTATTGATTTCAGGAGCACAATCCATAAAGACATGGTTTGACAAGTTTGATGTGGAGAAACTGAACCTGCATGCAGAGAACACTGACTTTAACCCTACTTAATGTCTTTGGGATAAACTGAAACATTAGCACACAATGCTCAAATTCATGTGAAAAGCCTTCCCAGATGAGTGGAGGTTGTTGTAGCTGCAAAAGGAGGTCAAAGCAAAATTAAGAAGAACTCCAGGAAAACATTTTTTTTCCCATGCAGTGGGGCTGTGCCTGCATTTCATGGGTTAATTGCTCGTTTTTTTCTTGGGGGTAGGAGAGCGAAGATATACTTACCTAATCTGCTGATCCTCACAGTGCAAGAGCGGTCCATGATGCTCCTGCCCCCGATGGTCTAGCGGTCTTGTGCAGTGGACTGTTCCTGACGTCGCTATGTCCTGCTCTGGATGTGAGAACGGCAGGAACAGTCCACAGTCCACTGCTGGACATCCACCAGCTGCTGTCCCCTTTAGCAGACCCACAACTAACTATACACCCCAGACGACATCTATGCGAACGAAACGCGTAGGGTGGATCACAGCGACAGCACCACGCCATCTCTAATTTACAAACAGGCCTGTTTTTAACCTTCTAAATGTGAGTGTTTTTAATCTGTTTTTATACTATTAAAAACCTTTCCAAACGGTATTATGCTATGCAAGTTTTTTCTTCTATCGTGATCTCATAATACGTTTGACTACTTGGACCATTGATGCCTATTCCCTACCCGATACACATCTCCCTGTGACCACTGACCAATGCGGCACCTGAACGAGCCTTTGGAGCCATCGTGTGGAACAGAGATCTGCCAAGCCCCTTAACGTTAAGCTTTTTGCGACTTGTGAGGCATATGCCCCTTCAAGTCCAATTTCTCTGGTAAGCCTCATTCCATTAGGCTCAAGAGCCATCAGACAACCATCACCTCACCTAGCAAACCGAACAGAGTCACCTGTTGGATACAGTGCCATTCACCCGATCACCAACCATTTTTATGGACTTCACCACCATACACTCACGTGTATAGGTTTCTCTCACCCAACACCAATTGCCTCAACCGTTGTTGAGTTCATATTGTCACTAATATTTATATTTTTTCTGTCACAATATATTTACCACGGAAACAAACCAGGATTAATTCACTAATTTTATTCACATGTGTTTTTTACCTTATAATTTATGTGTTTTATGGTGTTTTATTCTATAATAATTTTTATACAGTTCTAAATTTTCTATTTTTAATGTTATGAGGTTTTATGCTTTTTATTCATTTAAATTCTATGGGTAATAGAGGTTGATACCACGGTACACTTGGTAAATATCCTCCCTCGTTCTTCCCTTGCATATTCTAGACATGTGCACACTGAAATATTTCGTTTTGGAATTTCGTTTTCGTCCGAAAAATAAATTTATTATGTTACTCCCGAAATTCGTTTTTATTTATTTCGTTTTTCGTAAAAAATTGCATTCGTCTGAAAATCCAAATGAATTAAGGTTGAATCTGTCATTGAAGGCTTATGGTGTCTGTCGAAAGTTCAAAGAAGATTCGACGGAGCAGCTAAACTGTATGACTCTGTATAGTTTAGCTGCAATTCCACCCAATTCCAGCAGCAATCTTTCCTCTCTACGTCGAATCTTTCCTCTCTACGTCGAATCTTTCCTTTCTACGTCGAATCTTTCCTTTCTACGTCGAATGTTTTCTCTCTATGTGGAATAATCTTGGACTAATAGAGTTAAGGTTAGGCACATTCGACCACAGGTTCAATGGACACAGATTGTTATTGTCAGCGTCGAATCTCCTATCTATATCGAACTGTTGTCACAACGAAAATAAAGCATTTGTTTATGTCGGATCTTTTGTTTTTCGGATTCTGCACTTTGGCTATCGTTTGTTAAAACGATAACGAAAATATCTGAAATTCGGACGAAAATGCATTCGGACGAAAACGAATGCACATGTCTACTAGCCACCTGGACAGCTGCAGCAACAATCGGTGTGCATAATCAAAGAATTTCTGCACAAACTGTCAGAAATCGTCTCAGGGAAGCTCATCTTCATGCTCATCGTCCTCATCAGGGTCTCGACCTGACTGCAGTTTGTCGTCGTAACTGATTTGAGTGTGCAAATGCTCACAATCAATGGCATCTGGCACTCTGGAGAGGTGTTCTCTTCAAGGATATAGGTGAGCGGTTTGCTGATGTCAACGTTGTGGATCGAGTGGCCCATGGTGGCGGTGGGGTTATGGTATGGGCAGGCTTATGCTATAGACAACGAACACAGGTGCATTTTATTGATGGCATTTTGAATGCACAAAGATACCGTGACAAGATCCTGAGGCCCATTGTTGTTCTATTCATCCACCACCATCAGCTCATGTTGCAGCATGATAATGCACGGCCCCCTGTTGCAAGGATCTGTACACAATTCCTGGAAGCTGTAAACATCCCAGTTCTTGCATGGCCAGCATACTCACCAGACATGTCACCCATTGAGCATGTTTGGGATGCTCTGGATCAAATGGTGTACATTTTAGAGTGTCCTTTTATTGTGGCCAGCCTAAGGCACACCTGTGCAAAAATCATGCTGTCTAATCAGCATCTTAATATGCCACACCTGTGAGGTGGATGGATTATCTCGGCAAAGGAGAAGTGCTCACTAACACAGATTTAGACAGATTTGTTAATAATATTTGAGAGAAATATGGGCAAACACAAAAGTGTTGGATTTATAATTTTGCTCAGTGTAAGTAACTAAAATATAAAAAACGACTTCCCGCCCACCGTCAAATGACGGTGGAGCAGCTCTTGTTCTGGGATGATGTCATGTGACGTGCCCAGTTGTCACAGCATGTTCCTGGGACATGGCCTGACCCCGATCTCAGCAAAGAGCTGCAGCTCTTTACCCATGTGATTGGCTGTGCCCAAACAAATGAACTGTTACTCTGGCTGATATTCAGGAAATTGACAGATGACACTATTCATGGTGGCGGAGAGGTCATGGCCAAACAGAATAAAATTAGGCCATTTGAAATGCAGGGATCTGTATTAGAAAACGCTTCTAAAGGCATTAACAAAGAAGAGATGAGTGAGTCTTTTAAAATGTACTCTTCTGGCAGTCCGAACAGTCCGTTCCAATGATCTGCTTTACTGAAATAGGATATTCGTCAATCCCCTGGTTTTTCTCATAGTTTTTTTTTTTTTTGTTGCTCTGCGAATACACTTTTGTTTTTTATGTGTTTTAAAAAAATTAGGTCTCCTACTAAAAGCAACCAACTTGATAAACAAAATATGCATGATAATGCACGGCCCCCTGTTGCAAGGATCTGTACACAATTCCTGGAAGCTGTAAACATCCCAGTTCTTGCATGGCCAGCATACTCACCAGACATGTCACCCATTGAGCATGTTTGGGATGCTCTGGATCAAATGGTGGTCACACCAGATTCTGACTGGTTTTGGACCCCAACCCCCCAATACAGTAAAACTGTACATTTTAGAGTGTCCTTTTATTGTGGCCAGCCTAAGGCACACCTGTGCAAAAATCATGCTGTCTAATCAGCATCTTAATATGCCACCAGGGCCAGATTAAGAACATCATGGGCCTGGTGCTGAGGATTTTGGTGGGGCCTTTTCTAAACAATAAATAAATAAATAAAAATGTAAACAATTTTTTGTTATAACAAATTAAATGAGAGAGAGAGAGGTGTTAGGGGTAAGGGAAAGAGGATGAGAGAGAAATGGGGGGATGAGAGAAAGAGGATGCACATGAGCATGCGTGGGAATAACATCAATGCAGCCCGGCAAAGGCAAGTGACCGAAGGCACAGAACCCAGAAGGAAGACCGGGTGAAGATGGAAGCGCCCGGGCCGGATTGATCACAGCACAGCACTGGAGGGCTCAGTCTGACAGGTAAGTGTACCCTAATGTGCTAATATGCTGTGCATACTTGTACATTTTGGCATTACCTACCTCAGGGCCTCTAAAAAATAGTAATGTTAGAAAAGTTTACTACTGCTTTAATATCATTGGAACCCAGGAGCCTCTCATGGGGCCCCCTACTGACCCGCATAGTTGCCAACATTTAAAAAATATTTTCAGGGACACTTTTTTTTACAAGTGCTATATTTAGAGTAGCTGACATCCCCTATGTTCATCTATACATCGCAATAGTAGTTACAAAATTAAATAAGTACTAATAATGGGGCAGAACAAATCTGAGGACTGAGATTTCCTTTAGTTGAACTAACAGAAGTGTGCCCATTCTAGAGCTGGTAACATTGAGGATATTCAGTATAATTTTAAATAACTGTTTTTGTGGGTAAGAGGCATAGGGGAGGAGAATGGATGGTATAAAAGTGGGATGTATGTGCAGGTGAGGGAGAGGAATGTGGAGGGTCTAACAGTGGGCACTATGTACATGAGAGGAGTGCGGAGGGTATGACAGAAGGCACTATGTACAGGAGAGGAGTGTGAAGAGTATGACAGTGGGCAGTATGCACAGCAGAGGAGTGTGGAGGGTATGACAGTGAGCAGTATGTACAGGAGAGAAGTGTATGACAGCGGGCACTATGAACAGGAGAGGAGTGTGTAGGATATGACAGTGGGCGCTATGTATAGGAGAGAAGTGTGGATGGTATGACAGTGACCAGTATGTACAGGAGAGAAGTGTGGAGAGTATGACAGTGGGCACTATGTATAGGAGAGGAGTATGGAGGGTATGACAGTGGGCACTATGTATAGGAGAGGAGGATGAAGGAATCTGGGAAGGAAAAATGTAAAGGTTTGTGGAAGGATGTTTAGGGACTGTGTAGTGGTTAAGCGGGCCATACATGGATTGAAATTACACCAATTAAGCAAAGACCAGCCATAGTCGATCTATGTATGGGCTACCTGGTTTTACACAAATCAACCTATTAACCTACTTGAGTACAACCAGCTTGTCAGGTTTTCCCCAAAACAATCAGTGCTGCCAGCTATAGGTAGCAACACTGATCATTGTATTCACTGGCAGAACACAATAACACTGCAGGAGTGATTCCCCCATCCACAGGTCAGCAGGTGAGAGGGTGTGTGGGGACAGGCTGGGGAGAGATACTAGTCAGTGGCTGGGTAGGCACTGGCTAGTATCAGAGCCTGATACACACAGGTTACATATGCCATGATCGTTAGAGCGAGAGCAATAATTCTAGCCTTAGACCTTCCCTGTAACTCTAAACATGTAACCTGTAAAAAAAATTAAAGCATCGCTTAGTACACAGAAAAAATCGTGCTAATTTCAATGTGTTTTTTTTTATGAATGAAACAGTTTCTTTCCAAAAAAAAGTTTGAAAAATTGCTGCACAAATAATAATTTTATTCCATAGGGTGTCTGCTAAAACAATATATATATAACGCTTGAAGGTTCTGTGTAATTTTCTAGCAAAAAAAATGATCTTTACATGTAGGAGAGAAGTGTCAGAATTGGCCTGGGTGGCGAGGGGTTAATTATCATAAGTAATATGCAAATAATTATTATAAGCCCTGTGATCTCATCCTCTCAGGCTGCAGAGTGTTCCAATTAAAACAGGCCGCTCTGTATGTAGCTTCTGACTGACTGCGCAAGCAGCCCTGTATCTCCAAAACCATAGATGATAGCAGCCCCATATTTTAACCAGTGCTGGAGTAAGTATTTAGCTACCTACCTCCCAAATGTGGGGTCTCTGTGACTCCTGGTCGCTGAGCTACAACCCTCGAAGTCGATCTTTTTTTTATTTTTTATTTTTATTTAATTTTTGGGGGCAAATGGGCCTATCTTGAGAAAGGGGCCTGGAGCTGCAGCTCCAATAGCCCCTATGTTAATCCGGCCCTGTATGCCACACCTGTGAGGTGGATGGATTATCTCGGCAAAGGAGAAGTGCTCATTAACACAGATTTAGACAGATTTGTGAATAATAATTGAGAGAAATATGGGCAAACACAGAAATGTTTGATTTATAATTTTGCTCAGTGTAAGTCACTAAAATATAAAAAACTACTTCCCGCCCACCGTCAAATGACGGTGGAGCGGCTCTTGTTCTGGGATGATGTCATGTGACGTGCCCAGTTGTCACGGCATGTTCCTGGGACATGGCCTGACCCCGATCTCAGCAAAGAGCTGCAGCTCTTTACCCATGTGATCAGCTGTGCCCAAACACAGCTGATCACATGTAAACAAGGAAGTGCCGTTTATCGCTTTTTCCTCTCTCACACTAACAGAGTGTGAGGTGAAGAGAGCTGATAAGCAGCATCTCCTCACAGGAAAAATATGTAAAGGTAATTAGATGCTACTCTGTGCCCATCAGTGACACCAATCTGTGCCCATCAGTTATGCCAATCAGTGCTACCTTTCAGGGCCCATCAGTGCTGCCCATCAATGCCACCCATCAATGCCACCCATCAATGCCGCCCATCAGTTCCCATCAGTGCTGTATATCAGTGCCACCTATCAGTGCCCATCAGTGCTGCATATTAGTGCCTCTTCATCAGTGCCACCCTATCTGTGTCCTTCAGTGCCTCCTCATCAGTGCCCATCAGTGCAGCCCATCAGCGCAGCCTCAACAGCGCATATCAGTGTAGGAGAAAAACTACCTATTTAAAAAAATTACTGACAGAAACTAAGAAAAACCTATTTTTTTTAAAAAAAATTTGGTCTTTTTTTGTTTATTTTTTGCAAAAAATAAAAAGCCCAGTGGTGATTAAATACCACCAAAAAAACTTTCTCTTTGTGTGAAGAAAATGATAAAACTGTCATTTGGGTACAATGTTGCATGAACGTGCAATTGTCATTCAAAGTGTGACAGCACTGAAAGCTGAAAATTGGCCTGGGCAGGAAGGAGGTGAAAGTGCCCTGTAGGCAAGTGGTTAAAATGTTTATACATCTGTAAAACATTTAACCAGGAATAACTTGACCAAAATTCATTATAATAATTAGTAAATGTAAGCCTATCTTGTGTTCATATGTGGATAGTCATATATGCCTGTGCTCTTATTTTAGTAATTTATGACACACAATGCATTTTCTAATAGCAGCTTGGCGCTGGGCTCTAATAATTGTCAGAACACAATGTTACCTGCTGAGCAGCGGACGTATTGTGACTCTCACCAGGTGGAAAGTATTGAGAGTCACTGACACACGGTGTTCCGTTCTGATATTCTGGAAACAATGAGAAGGCCGGAGTTCTCTATGTCTGCATGCTGAGAGCGGACCGCAGTCTCTGTGTCAGCTTTCTTAGAAGCTCCACAGGTAGCTCTAGAAAATTCAGCCTGACCACGTCCACTGTGACAACAAATTAACTGTTACTCTGGCTGATATGCAGGAAATTGAGAGATGACACTATTCATGGTGGCGGAGAGGTCATGGCCAAACAGGTTAAAATTAGGCCATTTGAAATGCAGGGATCTGTATTAGAAAACGCTTCTAAAGGCATTAACAAAGAAGAGATGAGTGAGTCTTTTAAAATGTACTCTTCTGGCAGTCCGAACAGTCCGTTCCAGTGATCTGCTTTACTGAAATAGGATATTCGTCAATCCCCTGGTTTTTCTCATAGTTTTTTTTTTTTTGTTGCTCTGCGAATACACTTTTGTTTTTTATGTGTTTTTAAAAAATGAGGTCTCCTACTAAAAACAACCAACTTGGTAAACAAAATATGCAACCCAATGACTGGGGACTCCAAAGTAGATCTCTCGTTATTATTATTTATTTGGCCCACATGCCTTAGAATTTGTAGGGTGCCATAGCTCACTCATGGAAATGACCTTCTGTTTAAATTTCTATGTTTAGGCGCAAGGTGTCTTGGATCATACGAAATGAGCATCTTGCCAGCGAAATCAATGATGCTTCTAAATGCTTTGAAAGGGTCTGGAGCCCATGGGCCAGCTATGTTCATGTTGATCTTTAGAGATATGCAGTGTATTTAGCTTTTCTTTCTCACTTAATATGCTTTGTAATTTTTCCTCCAGGCTCCCTTTACCATTTTTTCCTTTCTTTACCTTCTTTTCCTTCTCTTCCTTTCTTCTTTCTCTTTGTATGTATATCCTTTCAGATACTCTTTTGTTACGGTATATTTTGTGAGAGCACAGAGTACTGTTTTGTATCCAGGTTTTAATCTCAACTATTGGTACTAATGTTTTTCAATTTGGGATGGATTATTCTTTCTGATTATATGGTTTTTCACCGACAATGTTATACTTGGGCATTTTTCAGGTTTATACCTTTTTTCTTTTTTTGTCCTGGTATTGAATCATGCTGTGTTTTTGCTATGTTCTGCCAGTGCTCTGGCCCCACTTTTGTATGTATCCTTGTACTTTACTTGTTCAAAAATAATAAAGAGATTGAAAGACGAATTTGTAGGGTGTGTCAAGGGAGGCTGGCAAAAAGGGGCCACCTTTCTCAAAGCACCAGGCTATCTGACTTGTCAGGTGCCCAAGAGGATGTGCAGCCATGAAGTATGCACATGAGTAGGGAAGAAGGCTATTCTATATTAATGAAAAAAATGGCAGCCACTCAAATAACTAGCACAGGCAAGGTGCATGTGGGTAGGGAAGTAAGCTATTCTACATAAAGCAAAAAATGTAAATTGCTCAAAATCAACATACAACTAGCAAAGGCTAGGTGCACATAGGTAGGGAAATAAACTAAGGCCTCACTCACCCCTATCCTATACGGGTGCGTGACAGTTATTTTCAGTTGAGTCCAAAGAAGTTTGAAAATTACAGTCTCGTGGCTAAAAATAGGGTGCCATTGGCTGTGATAAAGCTTTGTGAATTGAGACGATTAACTTTAAATAGAGAACAAAAACATTTGTGGAACTGGGCTTTTTGTCAGATTAAAAATAACCTATGATTGTGGCCAACAAAAGAACTATTTGAAAGTTTTCCATATAAGAACACTAAACCAGATCTTCTTTGTACAAATCTAGGAACCTAAAGAAGTAATATGTCCATATTTCACTGATATGAGATCATAGTTGATAACTTCAGAATTTTCTATGAAATGATAATAAAAGGTTTGTTATGTTACCCCAAGGAATGTATTTTATGTTGTTCTGTTATGTAAAGATATTTTAGTTCCAATTACAGTTTGGAGTGGGCAGGATTCCAGAGTGAATTTGGAGCAAAATTCTTTCTTTAGACATATATTTTGGCTAATAAAATTTTATGAAGAACATCTCCATAGGAACATTTCTTGCATGTAAATGTAGCGCAGGGGTTTTGCTACCCAAGCTATCATGCTAAATAATGTATTGTTCTTTAAATAAGAGTTTGGCTCCCTCTAGTGTCCTTTTAATGCTATTAAGACTTTTGTTTAGTTTCTGTGAAGCAGTGTTACAAGGCATTGTGGGAGATATAGTTTAATGAGGAAGGGACTAATGTGTTAACTTAGTTTGAGAACTATTAAACCCACAAGGCCATGTTCTGCGCTGCATGCTGGGAGCAGAAATAAAAAGGACAGCGCGGCCATATTTCGGCCTCTTGGGACTCCATTCAGCAGCTAGCAAGGAGGTCTGTGTTGTGTGACCAAAAGATTGCGGCCTGCACAGCGCGGAGCGAGATCGCCAGCCTTTGAGGTGTTCCAGAGCACAGCCAACTGGAGCAGCGTGCGGATGGATCTGAGGACCCAAAATTTGTGGAGGTTTCCTGAATTTCAGTCATCAGTCATCCGAAGGAGTGGTGTGGTGTGATGGCACAAGTTTTGGATCGGACTGAGAAATCAGGAAAGGAGCCTTACAGTACCTGGGCCTGTTGTGGTGAGTGGGCACTTGCCCAGATCAATATAGTGCACTGCTGCTGTGTGAGTTAGTTACAGACTATCGGTGAGACTTGTCATCCAACAGAAGTGATCTCACTTGCCCACAAGGTGCATACAGTTGAACATTATGATTTGTTTCTGCTAAGAAAGAAGTATTATAAGTGCCTTATAAGTACACAATTACCAGCGCATTATTTATCCTACAAATTAGCTTTCTACTTGTTTCCCTGTTTGGATTTACAAATACTGCAGTCTAATACCATAAGCTAGCTGAAGATCAAGAAGACAAGGGACTTTTATCATCTTCTACCAAGCATCACAGTTCACTTTGCATTTGGAACATTGCATTACAACCTAGACGGAGCCCTTGAGTACAGGATATATATATATATATATATATATATTGTGTATTGTACTATTGCATGTTCCTAACATTTACTGCAGATTTGGTGTGTATGCTTTGAGGTCAGTGGGAAGGTGCTTAATATAAGTTTTGGAGGATATTGAGCGTTTGTCCTATTGTGCGCCTGTCTGCATATACATCCCTATAGTGAGCATTAAATCTACGGTTTCACATATACTTTAACTGTTATCTGTTGTCATTTGTTACCTTTAAGTTATCACACTGTTCCTTGTGTTAAATTTCCATTTCAGTAAACTTTCTTGATGGTTAACTGATATTCTGTGTGAGTCTCTATCTATTATTCCATCTGGTGAAGTGACGTGTTCCAAGGTTACGGTAAATATACTGTATAGTGTATCCTTACTGTGTTTCTCTCTACTGCTGGGCCTCACACTCATATTACCATACAGGTGTGCCAGAGGGGTCGAGACTGTTCTTGGGGTTGAGAGGCACGGTGCAGAATTGAACATTCATTAGCAGCTCCTACGGGAGTAGAGCTACATAAACAAAAGACTAAACAATTAGTTAATTTTCATTGTTTATTTGTATTTTTTTCGGGTCATTCGTTATGATCAAAATTCTAAAATTCATTAATTTGAAAATTTGTAAATTCAAAAATTCGAAAAAACGTAAATTCAAAAAATTAGTAAATTCAAAAATTAGTAAATTCTGAAATTCAAAAATTCTGAAATTCGAAAATCAAAAAATTTGATAATCCCAAAATAAGAAAGAAAATTAAAATTTTTTAAAATTCTAAATAATAAATAACTAACTAATAATAACTAACTATTAAATTATAGGTATTGGAATTTACTTTCAAATTTGACTGTTAGTCAACGTAACGAATGCAAATTTATGATGCATCTAAACAAATGGAATGGAATGAATTATTAATAATAATAATAATAATACGTTTTTATTATTATTATTATTATTATTATTATTATTATTTGTTACATTACATTCGTTTAGATACGGCATTCGTTATTTCGGATAATCCGTAACTTCGGATAAATACGTATTTGTTACGTTCTCTAACAGCCAAATTTGAAAGGAAATTCCAATACCTAACTGAAAACAACAACTGAAACAACAACAACAACAACGGAAAACAACTACAACTACTGAAATAACAACAACAACTGAATACAACAACTGAAACAACAACTACAACAACTACAACTAAAATGACAACTACTGAATTTTTTAAAATTCGAATTTACGAATTTACAAATTTTAGAATATTAGAATTTACGAACCTTTGCAAAGATTCATTAAACATTTTTTCTTTAATTCAGATATTCCTGAATTAACAAATTTGTTTAAATTCGTTAAAAAACGAATTCAGAACTAAACGAATTGCACATGTCTAGCGGTCACGTGAGCGCCGAGCAGCGCTTTGAAATAAGGTTTAAACCTACATATTTTTTGTAAACGACGTACACTGGGGTACATAACGTAAGGGAACACAGGGGATTCTATTCAGAAAACACTGTTATTATAGCAGCAGGAGGGGAGGGGCGGGAATTGACATTAGCTGACAGGCAGGGAGGGGAGGGAGAGGGGGAAGAGAGAAGAGACAGCAGGCTTACAGAGGCATGTAAGCTGACCATGGTATCAGGGTTTACAGGGGGGAGGCAGCACCAGGCAGGATCAGCCAGGTATGTGATACAAAGGGACAATTTACCCAGCACAAGCACTGTACTGTTATTCATTCTTTAACCCTGGAGGATTTGCCCCCTTAAAGCGGAGTTCCGGCCAAAATATGACTTTTGAGATAAAAATACCCCTAGAATACTCATGCCTTGTGCAATGTAACAAAGGTATGCTGTAAACTATGCCCAGTTTTCTATTTGTGCAGCATCGTTTTCTTACTTTGTGAAGTTCATGCACAGCTCGGCCATCTCCAGCGTGGGCATCTGAAGCCACAGTGTCCTTCTTCCTGAATTCCGTGCATGCTGGCTACCCAGCATGCACCTGCTGATCCTGCGCATGTGCAGTGCGGTGCAATTTTGGTCAGCTTGACTTTCCATAGACGCCTATGTTAAATGTTACTGGAGCCGTGCCATGCCCAGCTGACCAAGAATTTCCTTAGATGCCAATGTTAAATGTTACAGGAGCAGTGCCATGCCAAGCTGACCAAGATCTCCCGGGAGCCAATGCAAAACCGGAAATGACTTGTGCTAGAAGTAGAAGGAGTGGCGCAGATTTGAAGTTTAGCCACCCAGCACAATTTCTCTCCCCTCCCAAAGTCCCCTCTAGCACATATCCTCTAACTCCCCAAATTATAGATCCCATCCCAGCGCCATCCACCCCCCATCCCATCCCGGCTCTATCCACCACCCGATCCCATCCCAGCTTCATCTACCACCCTGATCCCCTTCTGACTCCATCCATCACCCCAATCCCATCCCAGCACCAGCCACCACCCCATCCCATCCTGGCTTCATCCACCACCCCGATCCCATCCCAGCTCCATCCACCACCCCATCCCATCCTGGCTCCATCCACCACCCCCCGTTCCCATCCCAGATCCATTCACCCACCCCGATTCTATCCCGGCTCCATCAACCACCCTGTACCATCCCAGCTCCATCAATCCCCCTGATTCCACCCTGGCTCCATCCATTCCCCAAACCCATCCTGGTTCCATCCATTCCCCCGATCCCATCCTGACTCCATACATTTCCCCGATCCCCTCCTGGCTCCATACATTCCCCAGATCCCATCCTGGCTCCATTCGTCCCCTGATCCTTTTGTGGCTCCATTCATTCCCCGATCCCATTCTGGCTCTAACCACCACCCCAATCCCATACCGGCTCCATCCATCCCCCCAATTTCATCCCGGCTCCACCCATTGTGGCAGGTTAAGGGGGGAAGAGCCACACCGACACACTAGTCTGCTTAGTGCCGGGGTGGGGTAACATCATGTTTTACCACACCAGGTGACACCAACCCTAGTGACGCCACTGGATAGAGGGACACAAAGAATATAATTCTGGCCACACGCAAGTAGATTTGGCCAACCAACCTAGTTTGGCTATGCAGGTGGCTAAACCAGAATAATCCGGTAATTTCAAATTTCCACTTAATTTCTGGGTTGGGTAGAAATAAGGAATATGTGCACTACATACACAGGCCAACACTTTACTTCCAGTATCCAATTGTTGATAACCGAGCAGAGAGTATTTTAAAATGAAAAGGAGCAAATTAGGAGTTAAGTTATATTTTCTGGCAACAAATTAACCTCTATACCAAGGTTGGATATTTCTCTTACATTTCTTGCCAATTTGGTATTATACTTACCTTATTCTATTATGTTTGAACAGAATTTTATGGTATCCTTTATGCCCAATTGTAAATGGTCACATTTTACTTGCTGTATGTTGGGAGCTCTAGAAACTGTAAAAGATTGCATGTGACCTTCCACAGCAGATTATAACGTCTTGTTTTAAAAAATATATATATAAATAAATAACAAACATGTCATACTTACCTGCTCTGTGCAGTTGGTTTTGTACAGAGCAGCCTGGATCCTCCTCTTTTTGGGTTCCCTTGCCGGTGCTCCTGACCCCTTTCCCCTGTCGCGTGCCCCCACAGCAAGCTTGCTGTGGGGCACCCAAGCCAAGTCACAGCTTTGTGTGTCCATTCAGACATGGAGCCCTGACCCGGCCCCGTCCCCTCTCTCCCCTGATTGGCTAACTGACTTCGATTGACAGACGCGGGAGCCAATGGCGCTGCTGTTGTGTCTCAGCCAATCAGGAGGAGAGTCCCGGATGGCTAAGACACTCGTGGACATCGCTGGAGAGAGATGGACCTCAGGTAAGTAATTAGGGGGTGCTGAGGAGGCTGCTACACACAGAAGGTTTTTTTATCTTAATGCATAGAGAGCATCATTAAGATTAAAAACCTTTTGCCTTTATAACTCCTTTAAACACTCCTCTCCAGCACCACATACCTTCCTTTGCTCCACTTGGTACTCTGTTCAGCTGTTGGGCGTAGGAGTGGTTGTGAGCCTCTCAAGTTGTAGTTAACAAAGGGCTGTGGACTTTTCCCTGGGGCAGAGCTGATGCATGGTGATTGACCCAGTGGTGTCAAATGCCCCTCCATACCTGTAAGTAGGGATGAGCCGAACACACCCCTGTTCGGTTCGCAATAGAACCTGCGACCAGACCTAAAGTTCGTGTGAACTTTAGAACCCTATTAAAGTCTATGGGACTCGAACGTTCAAAATCAAAAGTGCTAATTTTAAAGGCTTATATGCAAGTTATTGTCATAAAAAGTTTTTGGGGACCCAGGTCCTGCCCCAGGGGACATGTATCAATGCAAAAAAAACTTTTAAAAACGGCAGTTTTTTCAGGAGCAGTGATTTTAATAATGCTTAAAGTGAAACAATAAAAGTGTAAATTTCGTACCTGGGGGGTGTGTATAGTATGCCTTTAAAGGGGGCGCATGTTTCCCGTGCTTAGAACTGTCCCTGCTCAAAGTGTCATTTTTGCAGGAAAAAAAGTCATTTAAAATCACTCGCGGCTATAATGAATTGTCGGCTCCCATAATACAGAGAACAGTCATTGAAAGTCATTGATAAAAAATAAAAAAATATGTGTGGGGTTCCCCCCAAATTCAATTACCAGGCCCTTCAGGTCTGGTATGGATATTAACCGCTTCCCGACCGCCTCCTGCACATATACGTCAGCAGAATGGCACGGCTAGGCAAAAGCACGTACAGGTACGTTGCCCTTTAATTGCCTAGCCGTGTGTCGCGCGCGCACCCCGGTCGGGAGCTCCGCGACCACGGCCGCGGGACCAGCGGACCCGATCGCCGCTGGTGTCCCGCGATCGGGTCACGGAGCTGAAGAACGGGGAGAGGTATGTGTAAACAAACCTCTCCCCGCGCTTCCTACTCTGCCTGTCATTGATTGGCTGTTCCCGGTCATCAGGAAAGCCGATCAATGATGTCAGACGTCAGCCCCGCCCCCTAATGTAAAAGACACAACACACGTCACAGCCCATAACCCCTCCCCTCCCCCTAGTGGTTAACTCTTTCACTACAACTGTCATTTATACAGGAATCAATGCATTTAAATAGCATTGATTGCTGTATAAATGACAATGGTCCCAAAAATGTGTCAAAAATGTCCGATGTGTCCGCCATAATGTCGCAGTCACAATAAAAATCGCTGATCGCCACCATTACTAGTAAAAAAAAAAATATTAATAAAAATGCTATAAAACTATCCCCTATTTTGTAAACGCTATAACTTTTGCGCAAACCAATCAATAATCGCTAATTGTGATTTTTTTTACCAAAAATATGTAGAAGAATACGTATCGGCCTAAACTGAGGAAAAAAAAAGTTTTTTTATATATTTTTTGGGGATATTTATTATAGCAAAAAGCAAAAAATATTGCATTGTTTTCAAAATTGTCGCTCTATTTTTGTTTATAGCGCAAAAAATAAAAACCGCAGGGGCGATCAAATACCACCAAAAGAAAGCTCTATTTGTGGGAAAAAAAGGACGCCAATTTTGTTTGGGAGCCGTGTCGCACGACCGCGCAATTGTCAGTTAAAGCGACGCAGTGCCGAATCGCAAAAAGGGGCCTGGTCCTTTGGCTGCCAATTGGTCCGGGGCTGAAGTGGTTAAGGGGAACCCTGGTCAAATAAAAAAAAAAATGATGTAGGGTTCACCCTAAATATCCATACCAGACCCTTCAGGTCTGGTATGGATTTTAAGGGGAACCCTGCGCCAAAAAAAAAATGGCGTGGAGGTCCCCATCAAAATCCATACCAGACTCTTATCCGAGCACGCAACCTGGCAGGCCGCAGGAAAAGAGGGGGGATGAGAGAGCGCCCCTCCCTCCTGAACCGTACCAGGCAACATGCCCTCAACATTGGGGGGTGCTTTGGGGGTCTGTGACCCCTCAAAGCACCATGTCCCCATGTTGATGAGGAGAAGGGCCTCATCCCCACAACCCTGGCCAGTGGTTGTGGGGGTCTGCGGGTGGGGGGCTTATCAGAATCTGGAAGCATCCTTTAACAAGGGGACCCCCAGATCCCGCCCCCCCTGTTTGAAATGGTAAGGGGGTACAAAAGTACCTCTACCATTTCACAAAGAAAGTGTAAAAAATAGTTAAAAAACACACAGACACCGTTGGGAAAAGTCCTTTATTAAAAATAAAAAAAATAAAAAAAAGATTCCAGTGGTGGTAATCCACTTTTGCTATCCAGCTATAAAGGCGATTAAAGTAAACTTCTTGCTTTGCCCTGTAAAGACTAACCGTGCAACCCTTTAAAGACTAAATGGGCAACAAATGAAGTCAATCTGTAGACTCTTACAACTGTAATGGAACATGACGACTGTTGTAAACTTAGAAATTCCTTAAAACGCTCCCCAACTCGCACAAATAAATTACCCAAATTATAATTCCCCATATCCAAATTGCAAGAGCAATGCTTTAAAAAAAACTTTCCTATCTCCAGAATAGTGAACCTTGCCACAGCAGAGTTCCAAAGACTTTCTGTGCCAGGCATTTGTTCATGGCAAGATCTCCCAACAGCCAATCATGGTGGCTGTTGGCCATGTAGAAGTATGCATAGAAGGGTGGCAACACTGCACCTCTACACAGTGTATGCAAAGGCAATATTGTAATCCTATCAGCAAAAGTATGGGGGTCAAGAATTCACAAAAAAAGATTTTTCAATGATTTCTGTACAATGAAGAGGTAAACAACAAACATATGTTTACCATAAAGGGAACCTTTTTTTTTTAATTTGAGGGTAAAGATAGGCTTTAAAATTTAAATTGAGCTTTGTGTTATACAGTATATTGAGGTCAAATTCAGCAAGCTCTCACATATGGCTGGGCTTGGCTACAACATCTTGTTATATGATATAGTGCTGCGCTATCCCCTTTTCTGTCTGGGAACCAGCAAGAAGCCTGAATATGCAATGTTGAGAATACGTGACCTCTACGAGATAACTAGCAACAAGAGAACTTTAACTGCTAAACCCACCGTTTACTGACAATTTTTGGCCCGTGTGTACCTAGCTTAACGTGCATCCCTTCTATGTATTCCAAGGTTTAATTTTAATAGAAAGCAAAATGCTTTCATGAAGTTATTTAATGTCTTTTTGTGTGATCAAGTCAAGTTTTCTTTTTAAAGTTCATGTAATTATAAATTAATTTGTTTATTTTTTTACCCTGATGGATCGTAAAATAAGCTATTTTTTGGCTACAAAGTTATTCTCAAAAGCAGTGCTCTGCTGCAGAAGTTTTTTTTTTGGCGTTATAAAGATATTTTTCTTGCTGGGGAAAATGCAGCTCATTCTTCTTGGCATATATTGTGCTTTGTAATGGTGTGGTGCCTTAAATCCTGAGATATGACATCATATCTGGTCTCCTTTCAGACCTATCAAGTTTCACTCATTGAAAGAATGTGACAGTTACGTGTCTGATGAGCGGTCCTAGAGTATCACTGGAAGAAAAATTCCACCAACATTATTTTTTTATTCCTATTTTGGGTTATCAGGCTTTTTTCTGGCATGTAAATAACACAGGCATACTTGCATAAAGGTATGTTAAGTAAGATGTCAAGTTGTATGGAAATTCATGAACACTTAAAAAGAGGGATGAGTTAAATTAAGAGTTTGAATTTCCTTGCACTTTTGGCGGAAATTGGAAAATGTTTGCAAAATGCATTGGAGTTGATTGGGAAGGCTAACAGGTAAAAAATATTCAAAACAAACACATTTAATTACATTTAATTTAATAACAAATTTCACCAATGCAGCTCAGTGTGCAAAATTGATAGTAGTGGCTTTGGTGAAATTGCACCAACGTTAAAATTGACAATTACTCTGCTCATGCTTTCTGCAAAGTTGCTGGATTTTTGTATGAATGACTTCTAAATGTAATCAGATCCTCAAATACAGTATCTCACAAAAGTGAGTACACCTCTCACATTTTTGTAAATATGTTATTATATCTTTTCATGTGACCACACTGAAGAAATTACACTTTGCTACAATGTAAAGTAGTGAGTGTACAGCTTGCATAACAGTGTCAATTTGCTGTCCCCTCAGAATAACTCAACACTGCCATTAATGTCTAAACCGCTGGCAACAAAAGTGAGTACACCCCTAAGTGAAAATGTCCAAATTGGGCCCAATCAGCCATTTTTCCTCCCCGGTGTCATGTGACTCATTAGTGTTACAAAGTCTCAGGTGTGAATATGGAGCAGGTGTGTTGAATTTAATGTTATCACTCTCACTCTCTCATACTAGTCACTGGAAGTTTAACATCCACACCATGGCAAAGAACTTTCTGAGGATCTGAAAAAAAGAAATGTTGCTCTACATAAAGATGGCCTAGGCTATAGGAGGATTTCCAAGTCCCTAAAACTGAGCTGCAGCACAGTGGCCAAGAGCATACAGCGGTTTAACAGGACAGGTTCCACTCAAAACAGACCTCGCCATGGACGACCAAGGAAGTTTTGGGTACGTTCTCAGCATCATATCCAGAGGTTGTCTTTGGGATATAGACATATGAGTGCTACCAGCATTGCTGGAGATGTTGAAGGGGTGGGGGGTCAGCCTATTAGTGCTCAGACCATACACTGCACACTGCATTAAATTGGTCTGCATGACTGTTGTCCCAGAAGGAAGCCTCTTCTAAAGATGATGCACAAGAAATCCCACAAACAGTTTGCTGAAGACAAGCAGTCTGATGAGACCAAGATAAACTTATTTGGTTCAGATGGTGTCAAGCGTGTGTGGCAGCAACCAGATGAGGAGTACAAAGACAAGTATGTCTTGCCTACAGTCAAGCATGGTGGGGGGAGTGTCATGGTCTGGGGCTGCATGAGTGCTGCCGGAACTGGGGAGCTACAGTTCATTGAGGGAACCATGAATGCCAACATGCATTTTGACATACTGAAGCAGAGCGTGATTCCCTCTCTTCGGAGACTGGGCCGCAGGGGAGTATTCAAACATGATAACAATCCCAAACACACCCCAAAGACAACCACTGCCTTGCTAAAGAAGATGAGGGTAAAGTTGATGGACTGGCCAAGCATGTCTCCAGACCTAAACCCTATTGAACATATGTGGGGCATCCTCAAACGGAAGATGGAGGAGCGCAAGGTCTCTAACATCCACCAGCTCCGTAATGTTTTCATGGAGGAGTGGAAGAGCACTCCAGTGGCAACCTGTGAAGCTCTAGTTAACTCCATGCCCAAGAGGGTTAAGGCAGTGCTGGAAAATAGTGGTGGCCACCCAAAATATTGACACTTTCGGCCCAATTTGGACATTTTCACTTAGGGGTGTACTCACTTTTGTTGCCAGCGGTTTAGACAGTAATGGCTGTGTGTTGAGTTATTTTGAGGGGACAGCACATTTACACTGTTATACAAGATGTACCCTTACTAATTTACATTGTAGTAAAGTGTAATTTCTTCAGTGTTTTCACATGAAAAGATATAATAAAGATATAATAAAATATTTCCAAAAATGTGAGCGGTGTACTTACTTTTGAGAGTCAGAGTATGGACCCAAACATACTCAAGCGGCTCCTTCTGGGTAGCGCTACACACACAATTCAAGTGAGGGGAACAGGGCCTGCTGCCACTCCAATGTGACTTTGGACCACTTAACTAGCTCACTTTAAGAAATCAGATCGAACAGCAAAGCTGCCCAACTGGCTCAGAGCAAACCAGTCAGAATCATCCCTAGTGCTAACTTTCTGTGTAGAGTTTCCTGACAAAACATGAAATTCAATTCAATGATTGTAAACTGTATATGCATAGATCGGTGTTCAAGGCAATTTTAAATAGTCAAAACCAACTTAATAAAAAAACTGAATGTTTCAAAGCAAACTTGAATCAAGGGAAATGTTGGTGGTAGGATACTATTAGCCATTCAGTTATTTCTGCAGTTATAACAGGTGGTTCAGATTGCCTAAAAATTGCACTTCCAGCAAAACACGATTTTTTTTTTTTAAAGCAGTAGTTTTCTATGCAATAACCGATAACAAACATCAGGCTTTTTCAGTCCTTTATATAGTAGGCAAATGAGCACAAAAGGTTCAGATTCAGATTCAGAATACCTTTTTAATCCCAAAGGGAAATGATTAAGATACAGTTGCATTCAACAAAGACAACACAAGATCACAATAACCAACAAAACAAGACACAATACTTGACATTTACTAATAGGCGTTCACCTCTTTGATGGTGCTTCTCCATTCACCATGTCAAAATCTTAATTGTTTTAATTAGGTGTGTAGCACTGACCACCGAAGGAGCTGCTGGTTTTATTGGGCTTACCGTTACCTTCTTCACATTGTTTCCGTCTAGGGTTTCCCGTGGTAGATGGCCCAAAGAAATGCAGAAACTGACACTTTATCTTCCTTTTGGGTATTTATTCAAAAGATAAAACAGTCTCTTATATGAAGGGTAGAGGGTTAGGATGAAAGTTCAGGTACTTTTGGAACTGCTAGAATAGGAAGTCTCTTATAGAAGAAATCCAGAGAATAACTGTTTTACAGCTGTATTATCCCAATCCCCGGATAGACCTCCTTTTACTAGGCCTAGCAGCCGACAGGGTGTTAAGTAAAGAAAAGTCTCTGCCACAGACTTGAATGTAGAACACTTGAAGAAAAGTCTCTGCCACAGATTTTAGCGTAACTGAGGGACATAAAAAAATTTAGAGAGCTATCATACGGTACCAGTATCTCTCAGCCGGTCCAGCGATACCGTATGAGTGTAGATCCATAAAGTGTCCTTCAACTGAGCCTCCAGGCCTCTTCAGAGAAACCAGCCTTGTGCATGGCCCTCTCCTGAAGAATTCTCTCCTGGATGCTCCTCCAGTTGCTGGGCCTCTCCTTCGATGAGACGGCACCGGACCACTCTTGAATCAGTAGACCCCGATATCCATTCAGGCCTGTCCCTGCAGTTGCTTCGCCTCGGGCTATCCAGCCCCAAGACTTGGAATTGCATGGGTCCTCACCCCAGGCCAGGAGGGCCATAAGGGCTGGTCAGGAGGACCAGGACCAAACAGACAGAAGATATCTTCTGGACCGGAACCCCGAACCACGTGATCTTAGTACCTAAATACCCCCTCCCAGAATTCACAGCAGTATAAACACTCACACTGGGCTGGTTCCCAGAGAAAGAATGGTATCCAATACATCTAGCTAAACTGCGTTCTCATACTTGCCGGCGGTGACAGCGACACCTGCGGCCAAGTAGAACTCAGTGCAATCCAACTAGACTGGTACTGAAATCATAATTTGTCAGAATTAGCCCTAAAACCCAACTGTGGTTTCAGGAATATTAATTTTCAAAAACAAATAGCGTATGCTCGTCAGGAGCCAGCGCTACAGGTGCAATTAGGAGTCTAAGGCTTTACCTTATTTATAGTAAATCAGCCTCAATGACGCAATAAAATTACCAATAACAGCAATTAGTACCAAATAAAACTAAATTAAAAACCATACTCTAATAAACCATCCATACTATTAACCACTTCCCGACCGCCCCATGTAGATATACGTCGGCAGAATGGCACGTACAGGCAGAACCACGTACCTGTACGTGCCATTCTTCAGGCACGTGGGGGGTCCGATCGGACCCCCCCCCCCCGGCGGGGACGGTCGGGATCGCTTCAGGAGCGATCCGGGATGAGGGGACGGCCAGTGGTTTCTGGCCACCCCCTCGCGATCGCTCCTGGCGAATCAGATGCTTCCTCTGTCTGTGTCAATCAAAACACAGGCAGAGGAAGTGATGTCACACTCGGTGCGCCGGTCTATGTGACCGGAACGCCGAGGAGTCAACACACACAGGTTAGTGCACCAACAGTACACTGACACCAGTACACATAGGCACACAAAACACCCCCCTGTCACCCCCAGATCACCCCCAGATCACCCCCTCCCCCCCCCCCCAGTCACAGTGTCACTAATTGCAGTGATCATTTATTTACTGATCACTGCATTTAGTGTCAGTGTGACTGTAATAACTGTCAGGGCAGTTAGTTTTAGGTCCAAGGTAGCCTCCCACCCCCCCCTAATAAAGGTTTAACCCCTTGATTGCCCCCCAGGTAACCCTTTCACCCCCTTTTGCCAGTGTCACTAAGCGATCGTTTTTCTGATCGCTGTATTAGTGTCACTGCTGTCGCTAGGTAACCATTTTTTTTTTTAGGTAACCGCCATGTTTATATAGGTTCATAAATAGGTTTATAGGTCAGGTACCCCCATATTACAACCTAAATAAAGGTTTTAACCCCCTGATTGCCCCTAGAGTTAACCCTTTCACCAGTGATCACAGTATAACTGTCACTGGTGACGCTGGTTAGCCAGTTAGTTATTTCGTTATTTAGGTTCCCCGTCAGGTTTTTATATAGTGTCAGGTACCCCCATATATTACCTAATAAAGGTTTTAACCCCCTGATTGCCCCTAGTTAACCCTTTCACCCCCTTTTGCCAGTGTCACTAAGCGATCGTTTTTCTTATCGCTGCATTAGTGTCGCTAGGTAACCAGTTTTTTTTTTAGGTTAACCGCCATGTTTATATAGGTTCATAAATAGGTTTATAGGTCAGGTACCCCCATATTACAACCTAAATAAAGGTTTTAGCCCCCTGATTGCCCCTAGTTAACCCTTTCACCCCCTTTTGCCAGTGTCACTAAGCGATCGTTTTTCTAATCGCTGCATAAGTGTCACTGGTGCCGCTAGGTAGCCAGTTTTTTTTTTAGGTAACCGCCAGGTTTATATAGGTTCATAAATAGGTTTATAGGTCAGGTACCCCCATATTACAACCTAAATAAAGGTTTTAACCCCCTGATTGCCCCTAGAGTTAACTCTTTCACCAGTGATCACAGTATAACTGTCACTGGTGATGCTGGTTAGCCAGTTAGTTATTTAGGTTCCCCGTCAGGTTTTTATATAGCGTCAGGTACCCCCATATAATACCTAATAAAGGTTTTAACCCCCTGATTGCCCCTAGTTAACCCTTTCACCAGTGATCACCGTATAACTGTTACGGGTGACGCTGGTTAGATAGTTTGTTTTTTATACTGTCAGGGCACCCGCCATTTATTACCCAATAACGGTTTAACCCCCTGATCGCCCGGCGGGTGATATCAATTAGGTTTTAGGGTCAAATAAGGTCTGCGTCGCCCCAGGTTAGTGCCAGCACCGCAAACACCCACGCGCAAAGCATACACCTCCCTTAGTGGCACAGTATCTGAACAGATCAATATCTGATCTGATCAGATCTATACTAGCGTCCCAGCAGTTTAGGGTTCCAAAAAAACGCATTGTTAGCGGCATCAGCCCAGATACCTGCTAGCACCTGCGTTTTCCCCCTCCGCCCAGCCCAGCCCAGCCCACCCAAGTGCAGTATTGATCGATCACTGTCATTTAGAAAACACTAAGCACACATAACTGCAGCGTTCGCAGAGTCAGGCCTGATCCCTGCGATCGCTAACAGTTTTTTTGTGGTAGCGTTTTGATTCAGTCGCTAACAGTCAGGAGCTTTTTTACCTGTAAATCTCAAAAAAATAAAAAAATAGTTGTCGTTTTATTGTTCTCTCTCTATTGTTGCTCTTTTTTTACTCCATTCTATTCTGCAATGTTTTATTATGTTTTATCATGCTTGCTTTTCAGGTATGTAATTTTGTTTACTGTGTTTTAGTGTTAACCATTTTTTTGTTTTCAGGTGCGCCATTCAGTTGCAGCGCGGATTTATTTATCTTGACAGCAACAGTGTTTGCTCCCACGATACATAAAGACGCGACTCCAACACTGTAGGAGGTGATTTCACCACCACAGTTAAAAAAAAGAGCATATATGCCGAAGCATGGGGGCAGCAGGGGGGGGGGAGCGATTGGCTCCTAATGCTGCGTACATACGGTCGAAATTCCGACGGAGCCTTGCCCCGTGGAAAAGTGCAACCGTGTGTACATGGCATAACTTTTGTGGGAGGATGCCCCCATGCTTCGGCATATATAAATGGTGCATGTATGCCCATCATTAGAAGTGGGTGGATGAAGGGAGGTATTCTAATGGTGGGCATACCCACCAATCAATCTCTTTTTTTCGTTCAGCCAAGAGGCTGCATGAAAAATAAAGATTACAATATATGTCCAGTATGTTGCTGGACTTTGAATGGTTATACCAGAATGATGCCTGCAGGTTTAGGTATCATCTTGGTATCATTCTTTTCAGCCAGTGATCGGCTTTCATGTAAAAGCAATTCTAGTGGGTAATTAGCCTCTAGACTGCTTTTACAAGCAGTGGGAGGGAATGTCCCCCCTCCCGGATATAAACCGCGCCATTGGGAAATTGGGAAAGCGTTTTATCACACCGATCTTGGTGTGGTCAAATGCTTTGAGGGCAGAGGAAAGATCTAGGGTCTAACAGACCCCAATTTTTTCAAAAAAAGAGTACCTGTCACTGCCTATTGCTATCATAGGGGATATTTACATTCCGTGAGATAACAATAAAAATGATAACAAAAGAAAAAAATGGAGGGAACAGTTTTAAAATAAAATAAAAAAGCTAAATAAATAAAAAAAATTAAAAAAAAAAAAAAAAAAACCACCCCTGCCCCCCCTTCTCTTGCGCAAAGGCGAACACAATCGTTGGTCTGGCGTCATACATAAACAGCAATTGCACCATGCATGTGAGGTATCACCGCGAAGGTCAGATCGAGGGCAGTAATTTTAGCAGTAGACCTCCTCCGTGAATCTAATGTGGTATCATGTAAAGGCTTTTAAAGGCTTTTAAAAATGTATGTAGTTTGTCGCCACTGCGTGTTTGTGCGCAATTTCAAAGCATGTCCTGTTTGGTATCCATGTACTCGGCCTAAGATCATATTTTTTATTTCATCAAAAATTTGAGCAATGTAGTGTGTTTTAGTGCATTAAAATAAAAAAAAGTGTATTTTTTTCCACAAAAAATGCGTTTGAAAAATCGCTGCGCAAATACTGTGTGGAAAAAAAAAAATGCAACACCCACCATTTTAATCTGTAGGGCCCTTGCTTTAACAATATATATAGTGTTTGGGGGTTCAACGTAATTTTCTTGCAAAAAAAAAAATATGTTTTCATGTAAACAAAAAGTGTCAGAAAAGGCTTTGTCTACAAGTGGTTAGAAGAGTGGGTGACGTGTGACATAGGCTTCTAAATGTTGTGCATAAAATGCCAGGACAGTTCAACCCCCCCCCCCCCCAAATGACCCCATTTTGGAAAGTAGACACCCCAAGCTATTTGCTGAGAGCAATGTTGAGCCCATTAAATTTTTTTTTTTTTTGTCCCAAGAGATTGAATAATGAAAAAAAAAAATATATATATTTTTTTTTACAAAAAGTTGTCACTAAATGATATATTGCTCAAACATGCCATGGGCATATGTGGAAATACACCCCAAAATACATTCTGTTGCTTCTCCTGAGTACGGGGATACCACATGTGTGGGACTTTTTGGGAGCCTAGCCGCGTACGTCACCCCAAAAACCAAGCACCGCCTTCAGGCTTTCTAAGGGTGTAATTTTTTTATTTCACTTCTCACTGCCAATCACAGTTTCGGAGGCCATGGAATGCCCAGATGGCATAAAACCCCCCAAAATGACCCCATTTTGGAAAGTAGACACCCCAAGCTATTTGCTGAGAGGTATGGTGAGTATTTTGCAGATCTCGCTTTTTGTCACAAAGTTTTGAAAATTGAAAAAAGAAAAAAAATTTTTTTTTTTTCTTTACTTTCTTCATTTTCAAAAACAAATGAGAGCTGTAAAATACTCACCATGCCTCTCAGCAAATAGCTTGGGGTGTCTACTTTCCAAAATGGGGTCATTTGGGGGGGTTTTGTGCTATTTTGGCATTTTATGGCCTTCGAAACTGTGATAGGTAGTGAGGAGTGAAATCAAAAATTTGCACCCTTAGAAATCCTGAAGACGGTGCTTGGGTTTCGGGGCCCCGTACGCGGATAGGCTCCCAAAAAGTCCCACATATGTGGTATCCCCATACTCAGGAGAAGCAGCAAAATGTATTTTGGGGTGCAATTCCACATATAACTATGGCATGTGTGAGCAATATATCATTTAGTGACAACTTTTTTTTATTTTTTTTTTATTTTTTATTTTTTGTCTTTATTCAATCACTTGGGACTAAAAAAAAAAATATTCAATGGGCTCAACATGCCTCTCAGCAAATAGCTTGGGGTGTCTACTTTCCAAAATGGGGTCATTTGGGGGGGTTTTGTGCTATTTTGGCATTTTATGGCCTTCGAAACTGTGATAGGTAGTGAGGAGTGAAATCAAAAATTTGCACCCTTAGAAATCCTGAAGGCGGTGCTTGGGTTTCGGGGCCCCGTACGCGGCTAGGCTCCCAAAAAGTCCCACACATGTGGTATCCCCATACTCAGGAGAAGCAGCTAAATGTATTTTGGGGTGCAATTCCACATATAACCATGGCATGTGTGAGCAATATATCATTTAGTGACAACTTTTTGAAAACATTTTTTTTTTTTTTTTTTTGTCTTTATTCAATCACTTGGGACTAAAAAAAAAAATATTCAATGGGCTCAACATGCCTCTCAGCAAATAGCTTGGGGTGTCTACTTTCCAAAATGGGGTCATTTGGGGGGGTTTTGTACTTCCCTGCCATTTTAGCCCCTCAAGAAATGAGATAGGCAGTCATAAATTAAAAGCGGTGTAAATTCCAGAAAATGTACTCTAGTTTGTAGACGCTATAACTTTTGCGCAAACCAATAAATATACGCTTATTGGCATTTTTTTTACTAAAGACATGTGGCTAAATACATTTTGGCCCAAATGTTTGATTAAAATTGAGTTTATTGGATTTTTCTTATAACAAAAAGTAGAAAATATCTTTTTTTTTCAAAATTTGCAGTCTTTTCCCGTTTATAGCGCAAAAAATAAAAATCACAGAGGCAATCAAATACCATCAAAATAAAGCTCTATTTGTGGGAAGAAAAGGACGCCAATTTCGTTTGGGTACAACATTGCATGACCGCGCAATTACCAGTTAAAGCAGTGCAGTGCGAAATTGAAAAAAGACCTCTGGTCCTTTGGCTGCCAAATGGTCCGGGGCTGAAGTGGATAAAATACAACAAAGAATAAATAACACAGATTGAAAAAAAAAAAACAGAAAATCTATTTACCGAAATGCAAATAGTACACCACTTTCTCAAGCATTACCCAAATTCATAATTAACCTAATACCAACATACTATAAAAAATACATAAACATTTAGATCATAAACCAGATGTAATCCTCACATCCAGACCTCACAGAGAAGAAATATATAATTTGATAGCCACAGGCAAAAATGATTTCTTGTGTCACTATGTGGTGTAGCCTGGTTGTAACAATCTGTCACTGATGGCATTCTGCAGACTGACCAGCATATTGTGGAGTGGGTGGGAGGAGTTGTCCAAGATGGAACATACTTTGAGCATTTCCCTCTCCAACACTGCTGTTAAAGACTCAAACTCCAATCCAATTTCACTGGCCTTGAAAAATCAGTTTGTTGAGAGTGTCGGAGTTGGTCACCCTAAGCCTGCTTCCCCAGCATGCCACTGCATACAGGAGAGCACTGGCCACCACAGATTCATAAAGAATTTTCAGCATCTTCTGGCAGATGTCCATGACCTCCTCCGCTGCCATCAATCCCGGAGTGACTTCCGGGTCTCGTTGCTCCAGGTCCAGCTCCAGCGCTGTCATTCGCTGGAGCGGCGATGACGTCACTCTCGAGAGCGGCATATCGCTGTGATCTCGGCATGCTCAGTGCGCCGTAGACAGCAATGCCTGTTTTTTTCTAAAAATCTCTTGAACCATGTAGGAGATATTTATTGGACCTACAGGTAAGCCTTAATCTAGGCTTACCTGTAGGTCAAAGTGGTTTGTAAGGGTTTACAACCACTTTAAAAGAACTCAGTCTCCTCAAAAAATAGAGGGAGCTCTGGCCCTTCCTATAGAGCACCTCAGTGTTCTTGCTCCGGTTCAGCTTATTATCTATATGTACCTAAACTTCTCTACTACATCTATATCCACTCCTCGGATGGAGACAGGGGTCACTGGTGCCTTCTCCCACCTCAAATCCATAACCAGTGCCTTTATCTTCATCTCATTTAGATACGGATGATTATCCTCACAGCATGTGACAAAGTTCTCCACCACAGTCATATACTCCGTCCCTTAATGTTATTACATTTTCAAGACATGCCTATAAATTCTTTACTTTTCTAGCATGCCTTTGCTCTAATACTTGTAGTATGCCTGATTCTTGGAAGAGAAGCAAGGTGTTGAATTTCTCCTGAAGTTTACTGGTTGTCGATTGCTGAAACCTTTGGAAATTATTCTGAACCTCATACAGTCCTGAAGGACTGAGATTCTTCAAGTGGGCCTTATTGTACTTCAATTGAATGTTGTTATACAGAGCAGGGAACATACTGTAAATTGTGTTTCTTTTTTTAATATGACAGGGCATGTCCTACTTAATTCTTCAACTTGGATGGTGTTCTCATTCATTCTGACTCAATTAGCCTTTTTTCTTTAAGGTATTACATCATTTTTTAGTCCAAGACCATTTGACAAAAATACAATAGTGGTTAACCAGTCCTTAACCGCTTCAGCCCCGGAAGATTTACCCCCTTCCTGACCAGAGCACTTTTTGCGATTCGGCACTGCGTCACTTTAACTGACAATTACGCAGTCATGCGACGTTGCACCCAAACAAAACACAAATAGAGCTTTCTTTTGGTGCTCTTTGATCACCTCTGCGATTTTTTTTTTTTTTTTTTTGCGCTATAAACAAAAAAAGAGCGTCAATTTTGAAAAAAAATGTTTTTATCCGTTTTGCTATAATAAATATCCCCCAAAATATATTAAAAAAAAATTGCAATAAGCGTATATTGATTGGTTTGCACAAAAGTTATAGCGTCTACAAAATAGGATATAGTTTTATGGCATTTTTATTATTCTTTTGTTTTTTTAGTAGTAATGCCGGCAATCTGCGATTTTTATCGTGACTGCGACATTATGGCGGACACATCGGACACTTTTGACACTATTTTGGAACCATTGTCATTTATACAGCGATAAGTGCTATAAAAATGCACTGATTACTGTGTAAATGACACTGGCAGGAAAGGGGTTAAACACTAGGGGACGATCAAGGGGTTAAGTGTGTCCTAGGGAGTGATTCTAACTGTGGGGGGGATGGGCTTCAACTCACATGACAGCGATCACTGCTCCTGATGACAGGGAGCAGTGATCTCTGTCATGTCACAAGGCAGAACAGGGAAATGCATTGTTTACATAGGAATCTCCCCGTTCTGCGGCTCCGTGACATGATCACTGGGACATCGGTGGACACGGTCACGATGTACGCGCGGGCGTGCGCGCCCACTAGCCCCACCAATTAAAGTTACAGGTACGCCCATTTGCCTACCGCTGCCATTGTGCCGACCTATATCGGCACATGGCGGTCGGCAAGTGGTTAAACTATTCAGGACCTGAACTGAGTTGTGGACATGTTTATTATGGGTCACAACATGCCTGTGTAGCCTTGCTTATCCAAGAGCACAGAGACGTATAGGCAACAAGAGCACTGTGCAATGGGTGCATGTGTGTGTGTGAGTGGGGGTGGGGTCCACAGGAGGCTAATACCAGGTCAAATTTGAGCACTTACACTGCTTGCATTCCTTCTGTATTATAAATATGAAGCTGCATTTATTTATGTATAATATATCTGTATATATCCTCCTTAAATATGTCTTGCCAGCATTAACATTGGAATGATACATACAAATCTTTTCTCTGGTTTGATTTATAATTTTTGTGATATTAATAATATGTTAGCTTTTCTGCTTTACAAATGGGAAAATGTTGAGATCTATTCTTGAATAGAAACAAATACAGACATTTTTCTTTGGCTTTGTATGGCTTTGCTGACATTTTGGTAGTAGGTTCCTCCGGGCACTCCAGTTTCCTCCCACACTCCAAAGACATGCTGGTAGGTTGATTGGCCCCTGTCTAAATTGGCCCTAGTATATGTATGTATGAAAGTGAGTTAGGGACCATAGATTGTAAACTTCTTGATGGCAGGGGCAGATGTGAATGTACAATATTTATGTGTAAAGTGCTGCGGAATTGACAATGCTATATGAGAACCTGTAATATATAAATAAATAGTAAATTAATTTACACTAACGATTTTCTTATTTGGGTCCTGAGTCCTGACATTAAATACTTTGGCAAACATTTGTTGACTGTTAATAGGAATGTCTTTATTAAGCTCAGATCACAAATAATCCAAAAAATTCAATAGGGTTAATAGCATTTCCTTGCAATTATACTGTAAGCTAAAGGGAACTATAGTTCATTACCCCTCCCTCACTTCAGCTGTCAGTACTGTTTGCTTTGTCATGTCCTATTTTATACTGAAGATTTTGTAGGTTTGCCCACTTACAAAGAAATGAAGGGTTTCTCATTTTTATCATAGGTGTATATTAAATGATAGAGACAGAGTGTAAACCAAAAATCCAGAAAAAAAACACATGATATAAATGTTATAAATTGAGTTGCAGTTCAGTGAGTAAAATAAATATTTGATCCCTAAGCAAAATACGACTTAGTACTTGGTGGAGAAACTCTTGTTTGCAAGCACAGAGGTAGGACGTTTCTTGTAGTTGGTTACCAGGTTTGCACATATCTCAGGAGGGATTTAGTCCACTCTTTTTTACAGATCTTCTCTAAATCCTTAAAGTTTCTTGGCTGTCGCTTGGCAACTCAAAGTTTCAGTTCCCTCAATACATTTTCTATAGGATTAAGTTTTGCAGACTGGAGCATAATGTTTCCACCTCCGTGCTTGACTGTAGGGATGGTGTTCTTAGGGTCATTGTCAGCATTTTTCTTCCTCCAAACACGGTGAGTCCAGTTAAAGCCAAAGAGCTAAATTTTTGTCTCTGAAGCTTGCCAATGAAAATCTTAATTATTAGAGAAGGTTTGAGAAAGGGTGCTGTGGTCAGATGAGACCAAAATGTAACTCTTTGGCAATAACTCGACTTACCATGTTTGGAGGAAGAAAAATGCTGACTATGATCCTAAGAACACCATCCCTACAGTCAAGCACGGATGTGAAAACATTATGCTTTGGGGCCATTTCTCTGCTAAAGGTACAGGTCGACTTTACCGCATTGAGGGGCCACATATTGTAAAATTCCACATATTGTAAAATTCCCTCAGCCAGAACACTGAAGATGGATCGTAGATGGTTTTTCCAGCATAACAATGACCACAAACATACTGCCAAGGCAACAAAGGAGCGGCTCAAAGGGAAGCACATTAAGGTCATTTGATGGCCTAGCCAGTCTGCAGACATAATCGTATACAAAATGTATGGAAGGAGCTGAAACTTCGAGTTGTCAAGTGTCAGCCAAGAAACCTCATGGATTTAGAGAAGATCTGTAAAGAAGAGTGGACCAAAATCCCTCATGAGATGTGTGCAAATTTGGTAACTACAAGAAATGTCTTATCTCTGTACTTGCCAAGAAGGGTTTCTCCACCAAGTACTAAATATTGTTTTGATTGGGGATCAAATACTTGTTTCACTCACTGAACTGCAATTCAATTTATTATATTTATATCAAGTGTTTTTTCTGGATTTTTTGGTTGATATTCTGTCTGTATAATTTAACATACACCTATGATAAAAATTATAGACCCTTTCTTTGTAAGTAGGCAAACTTACAAAATCTGCAGGGGATCAAATAATTTTTTCCCCCATTGTATAACCACCTGAGCATTTCAAGTGTAGTAAAAAAAGCAGTAGTGTCCACATCCTGTTAGGCATGGAAGAAAGCAACTATCCAAAAATGAAACTGCAGGGAATGCTGGTAATTTGACTTGTAGCTCAGTGTAGACTCTCAGGTGAAGCAGTGAGCCAATAATACACACATGAAATAGGATTTTTTTTTACAATTGTGGAGTACCACAAAGGCTACAGATTTCAATAAAATGGCAGCTTTGGGCATTTGTATTTGTCTCTCTTTAAAAGTCAATTTTGTCATATGTGCATTGCAAAGTAACATTAAAAAGGGAAAAAGTCTAATTTATTAAAATACAAACTTTAGTTTAGAGATTTACAATTTTGTTACACTATGTTAAATTACACGTATGGGGTATCTTTTGGTTACAAGGCTTTGGTGATTATATTTTGGGATACATATCTGGCTTTTTTGTAAGCAAGACAACACGATACTTTTCATTGATGTTTAATAATGACTCTGAAGTTTGTGAAATTGTATTTAGTTTACCAGATGCCATTTACCAGCATCTTTGATCAGTTAAATTCCACCATTCATCAGGGTTAATATATACCGAATATGGAAGTTTAATTGTTAATTGCTAAATAGGTTAAAGGCACATCTGTACATTGTTCTTTGCCTTATTAAATAAATCTGTGTAAGTCAAAATGCAGCCACTTACAGTAAATGAGTGGACTGGAAAAGTTGCACAGCTGGTTTTCAAGCTTTTTCCCACTATGTGTATCTTCAAATACTGTATATGTGTCATCAAATTATACCTTTAGCTGGTTAAGAATGTTGATAGCTTGGTCTGTGCATCTGTTTTCACTGCTCTTTATGGGACCTACTGGAACTATTTTATTCCATCCAGGTTGTACACTTATAACTTTCATGCCTCGACTTTCTCCCCCAGGTTCAAAATCTTGGTCAACGTTCACCTCACAACATGGTAATTACAGGTTGCCTCTGCTTGCGCTCTCTTATTTGCTTTGTTACCCAATTATCTCACCATATGTTTCACTCTCTCTTTTTATGTTCGACTGGTAAAAACATATTTTTAGCCTGAAAATTTTCAGCCCTTCTTCGTGGATGTCTGGGAAAGATCAACTATAGACTATACTATATTCTTAATCGGTTCCTATGTTGCAGGGTTTTAGAAAACTATACCAACCAAAAGCAGCGTAACTAGAGATTAAAGGGTCTTACTGTAAAACACCTGGCAGTGTCAAGTGTGGCAATACTGTCATTGAGCCTAAGATAAAATATGCTTAGATTGTAAGCTCTAACAAGCCCTTACTGAAGAAGTCATGGTGGTGTAGCAGCCCATTCGACGTAACACGTATAGGGGGAAGGAGTCGCAGTGGCAGTGTCATCCCGTGAGCATCTTGTTGTTTCTATGCATCCTGAGCCCGCACTGCTTAAGTGCTGCGTTTGTGAGTAACGTTTTAATGTTTTAATGAGGAAATAAACCATTTTGATATACATAGAGCACTAAATTTTGCCTTTTATTTTCCCATGAGCACCGGACCCCATTGAGGGAATTTGTACTGGCTGGTATCCATCTAATCAGCCGGATAGGAGTTCCATGACTAGCTGATCCGTTTGTATCCCTGAGAGGGAACCTGCTTTCTCTGACCTTCCGGTGAAACAGGGGTGCGTGAGGTGAGCGGCTAGGAAATTGAGGTGGAGGAGACTGCACTGATGGTGCGTCTTTGTGCAGAAGACTCTGAGGATTACATTTGTGCATTTTGACTCTTATTTTTATTTAATTAATTTTTTGAGTGTGTGGACTTTATCTTTATTGTTTATTGTTCACTATTCCCACTAAGGGAACACGTGTATTTCATTATTTTATATATATATAAATCACTATTCCCAGTCAGGAAACATGAATGTGCACTCAGTATCTTGCTATATTGCAAGTTAATCGCATATTCTTATTTAAGGATTTATTGGTAGTTATTTAGGAAGCGCAACACTGTTTTGTTATGTAATGTTTATGTATAAACAACCATTTTCATAATCACAACCACACCAGCCCCAGTGTAACCAGACCAGTGTATGCCAGCAACAGCATTCCTGATCACCGCCACACGATTACCAGTATTACCAGACCAGTGTATGCCAGCAACAGTATTACTGATCGCTGCTACACATGTCTCAGTCAATGGGTTGTTTTATTTTTAAAGTGGGGTTATTTTGTGGGTGTTTCCACTATCCTGGTGCTCCAGGGCTTCAAAAAGCGTGATAGATAGTCAGGAAATGAGATATTTATGCCCCTAGAAAGCCTGAGGGTGCTCATTGAAATTTGGGCCTCTGCATGTGGCTAGGCTGTGAAAAAGTCTTACAAATGTGGTATCTTCTTTTTCGAGAGGAGTAACAGAATATGTTTTGGGGTGTAACTCTAAGTATGCCTAGGCTGTGTGTTAGAAATATCCAATTACTTTAATTTCTTTCCACATTTTTCAAAAACGTTTGGCTAAAAAATACATTTTCAAAAGACTCACAATGCCTTTAAAAAAATTCCTTGGGTGTTTGTTTTCCAAAATGTGTCATTTTGTGGGTGTTTCTTCTGTCCTGGCACTTCAAGGACTCAAAAAATTCAATAGGTAGTCAGGAAATTTGATGTTTAATTTACGCTCCTTGAAAGCTCAAAAGTGCTCCTTAGATTTTGGCCCCTCTATGTTACTGTGAAAAAGCCTCACACATGTGGTAACCCAATTTTTGGGAGGAGTATGAGAATGTTTTTCGAGGGTGTAATCGTAAGTATGCCTATGATGTGTGTGAGAAATACACAAAAAGACACAAAACAAATGTATGTAATTTCTTTATTTCCCCAAAAATTGTTACACAAAATCCAGCTTCAACAAACTCACCATGCTTCTTGCTAAATACCTTGGACTGGTTACTTTCCAAACAGGGGTCATTTTGGGAGTACTTGTACTGTCCTGACATTTCAGGGCCTCAAAAACCAAGATCGGCAGCAGAACATTGTTCAGGATTAATACATTTTCAAATATATCTACAGTGTGTATAAATAAATGGTTTTCAACATTTTTTTACAAATAAATATGTGAAAAGTGTGGCGTGCATTTGTATTCAGCCCCCCTGAGTCAATACTTTGTAGAACCACCTTTCGCTGCAATTACAGCTGCAAGTCTTTTTGGGGATGTCTCTACCAGCTTTCCACATCTAGAGAGTGAAATGTTTGCCCATTCTTCTTTGCAAAATAGCTCAAGCTCTGTCAGATTGGATGGAGAGCGTCTCTGAACAGCAATTTTCAAGTCTTGCCACAGATTCTCAATTGGATTTAGGTCTTGACTTTGACTGGGCCATTCTTACACATGAATATGCTTTGATCTAAACCGTTCCATTGTAGCTCTGGCTGTATGTTTAGGGTCATTGTCCTGCTTGAAGGTGAACCTCCGTCTCAAGTCTTTTACAGACTAACAGGTTTTTATCTAAGATTGCCCTGTATTTGGCTCCCTCTATCTTCCCATCAACTCTGACCAGCTTCCCTGTCCCTGCGGAAGAAAAGCATTCCCACAACATGATGCTGCCAACACCATGTTTCAAGGTGGGGATGGTGTGTTCAGGGTGATGTGCAGTGTTAGTTTTCCACATTTGAATATAAAAAAGTGCGGCGCTCATAGAGCACGAAAAATAACAATCAATGTCTAAAAGTGATGATACTAAATTATGATACAGTATCCAAACATAAAAATTAATATATGAATGTGTGTCACTAAAAATAGTGAACAAACAAATATGATAAATCAAATGGATTGTGAATCAAAAGATCATATATATGGAAAGGGTTGGTAGACCTACTAATCACATAATCGCATAGATCACATATACAATAAATATGACAGTAGAAAAATCTTGAATATATATCACCATATAAACAAAACCATATAGCAATGTGTGTTACAAATAGTGATCTAAGCAAAAAACACCACCTAATAGTGACATAAATTCAACATTGGTGCGTTAAGAAATATATAACAGGTGACTTGGTGCAAGTTGTCTGTTGCAGTCCACCACCTCTTGGGAATGCGCTTACCAGATAGCGTGAACTCAGATAGGCTTACGCCGTATGAGTCACAAAAGGCAGTTGGTGTCACTACACCCGTGGGAGCATCTACTTGGGGATGGTGCCAAACGACAAGATCCTTCACTGGATATATCCAAAGAACTCTCAGGAGGGAGGGATGATGGATGTTATACCACTGTTGGTGCTCAAATTAGTGGGACCGATAAAGAGAAAAATGGAGCCACATAGTGTAATACCATAGAGGATTTATTTTGACAAAGCATATAAAAATGGGTACTCACATTTAAAACGACATGTAAAAGCATATAATGGTCTACTGGTAACGCAGTGGTAACAGCTAACAGGTAACAGTTTTCCACATCACATAGCATTTTTCTATTAGGCCAAAAGGTTCCATTTTGGTCTCATCTGACCAGAGCACCTTCTTCCACATGTTTGCTGTGTCCCCCACATGGCTTCTCGCAAACTGCAAACAGGACTTCTTATGGCTTTCTGTCAACAATGGCTTTCTTCTTGCCACTCTTCCATAAAGGCCAGATTTGTGGAGTGCACGACTAATAGTTGTCCTGTGGACAGATTCTCCCACCTGAGCTGTGGATCTCTCCAGCTCCTCCAGAGTTGCCATGGGCCTCTTGGCTGCTTCTGTGATAAATGTGCTCCTTGCACGGCCTGTCAGTTTAGGTGGATGGGCATGTCTTGGTAGGTTTGCAGTTGTGCCATACTCTTTCCATTTTCGGATGATGGATTGATCAGTGCTCTGTGAGATGTTCAAAGCTTGTGATATTTTCTTATAACCTATTCCTGCTTTAAACTTCTCCACAACTTTGTCTGGTGTGTTCCTTGGCCTTCATGATGCTGTTTGTTCACTAAGGTTCTCTAACAAACCACGGGGGCTCCACAGAACAGTTGTATTTATACTGAGATTAAATTACACACATGTGGATTCTATTTACTAATTAGGTGACTTCTGAAGGCAATTGGTTCCACTAGATTTTAGTTAGGGGTATCAGAGTAAAGGGGGCTGAATACAAATGCATGCCACACTTTTCATATACCGTATATACTCGAGTATAGGCCGACCCGAATATAAGCCGAGGCACCTAATTTTACCACAAACAACTGGGAAAACTTATTGACTCGAGTATAAGCCTAGGGTGAGAAATGCGCAGCTACTGTAAGTGGAAAAGAGGGTCAACGATGCCCATTTGCAGCCTCACTGTGCCCATGCAGATGGACACAGTTGACCGATTTGGGGCCCTGTATCTCGGGGTCACTTAGTGCTAGGAACCCTATCTTTGGATATGTTGTAGTGCTAATTCCACTGGGTTGGAATACAACATTTGGGGTTCCTAGCACCAAGTGTCCCCGAGATACGGGGCCCCAAATTCGGGTCAGAAAATCTCAAGCACTTTTCTGCAGCAGAGAATGGCATTTTCTGAACCGAGTTTGGGGCCCTGTATCTCGGGGCCACTTAGTGCTAGGAACCCCATCTTTGGATATGTTGTAGTGCTAGTTCAACTGGGTTTGAATGCCAAATTTGGGGTTCCTAGCTCTAAGTGTCCCCGAGATATGGGGCCCCAAATTCGGGTCAGAAAATGTCAAGCACTTTTCTGCAGCAGAGAATGACATTTTCCGAACCGACTTTGGGGCCCCGTATCTCGGGGCCACTTAGTGCTAGGAATCCCACCACACCAAATTTGGGATTCCTAGACCCAAGTGGTCCCGAGATACGGGGCCCCAAAGTCGGGTCGGAATTTTTTTTTTTTTTTGCTGCAGAAAAGTGCTTGACTCGAGTATAAGCCGAGGGGGGCACTTTCAGCACAAAAAAAATGTGCTGAAAACTCGGCTTATACTCGAGTATATACGGTATTTGTTTGTAAAAAAAATTGAAAACCATTTAGAATTTTCTTACCACTTCACAATTATGTGCCACTTTGTGTTGGTCTATCACATAAAATCTCAATAAAATGCATATACGTTTTTGGTTGTAACATGACAAAATGTAGAAAATGTCAAGGGGTATGAATACTTTTTCAAGGCACTGTATTTATCATAGTTTGTAGACTCTATAACTTTCACACAGACTTAAAGTGCCCCCCCCCCCCCCCCCCAAAAAAAAAAAAAAAGATGATTAAAATTCCTAAAAAAATAAAAAAATAATCATTTGGAAAAAATTATTTTTTTAACTCACCTCTAAATGCCTGTTGCTAGGGGGTCCCTCGTAGTCTGCCTCCTTCAGTGCCTGGGCTGGTGACATCACTTCCCCTCAGTGCAGGAAGGGCTCAGCTCTGCCCCCTCCCTCCTGTCAGTCACCTGGGATGACTGCGCGGCCAATCACCGCGTGCGGTGCCGCTCGCACATGCACAGTGGGTGCCCACAGTTGCAATGCCGGCGACGCCGAGCGGAGGGTGCGACGAGCGGAGCTTCGACCCCCTGCATCGCTGGACCCTGGGACAGGTAAGTGTCCGATTATTAAAAGTCAGCAGCTTCAGTATTTGTAGCTGCTGACCTTTATTTATTTTTTTTTATGGAAACTCCTCTTTAATAATATTCACTTATTTGTTTGTTTTTTTACCACAGAAATGTAGTAGAATGCATTGTGGCCTAAATTTATGAAAAAAAACATTGTTTCAAAGTTTTATAGCAGAAACTAAGAACAATGATTCTTTTTTTTTGGCTTTATTCCTATATATAGCAAAATATAAAAACCCAGTGGTGATTAAATATCACCAAAATGGATACAAATTGCCTGGACAGGAAGAGGGTGAAACTGTTCAGTCTTCAAGTGGTTAAACCTTCATTTTTCAGCTAACTACTCTGTCCTGAATAGTTCATCAGTCTTTTTCAGCATCCACTGATCTTTTTAGGTTTCTTAGATCTCAGAGCTTTGGTGCAAAGTCTAAGCCGTGTTGCCACCTCAGACATAAATCCCTAATACAGACTTCTGTGGATTTTTGTGTAGGGCTAAAACTCTCAGTTGTCTTATTAGGTTTTAGCTGAGGGGAAACTCTGGGATATTTTAATAGCCCCAGGAAGACCGTTTCAGGCATGCAGAGTTCATTTCTGTGCTGACTGGGCTGCTCCTAAAGCTTTGAAGGTAATGCCTCTACTCCCAGATGGATGTACTGCAAAGAGAAAGCATGGAAGAGTTTGTTAGGTGGCCACTATCACAGAGAAATAGGAAATTCAACATTTTACAGCTGGATCAGGAAAAGAAGGGAAATCATCCAATGGAGACACATGCGCCAATGACAGTTGTCAAAGATGAAGTTTTATAGAGTTTATCTCTTAATTTCTGTTACACCTAGAGGACAGGAAGTAAAGGGGAATCTCCCCAATGGTGCAATCAAAAATAAACTGACAGAGGGTTTAATTCTTCCCTACTCTATACTCTTTCTGTGTGTACTGTATTTGCTCTGGGTGCTTTGGTTTCCAAAAAGTATTAGGTTGATCAGCTTTCCATCCAAAGTCTTCCAAGAGTTTAAAGTTAGAAAGAATAAGAAAATCAAATGTAGCGCCCTGGGGTTTAGTCAGGGAGCTCCTCACCAAATTCCTTGTCAGGGGTAGCTACCATAGTTAAATTGTTAGCGATCCATTGATTTCTCCCTAAGTTTGGCCTTGTTGTACTTTTCTCTTCTACCACTAGGTGGTTGGGCACTTGGTGGTACTAGATATGGGAAGGACCACTCAAGGCCAGGTTATGGGTATATGGGGTATCTCAGCCAATGGGCAGGGGTTTTCTTGAATACCTTGGCCTGCTGGGAGAGCCTATATATTCGGGAGGAGTCAGGTGATCTGTGTTCTGTGCCACCCTGACTGCCATCTTGGTGGACACGTGTCATCTGCCCCGGGCTGCTAGGTCGGAGATTGGGCCTGTACCCAGGCTGTGTGAGGGCCTATCCAGAAGTAAGAGGGCAGCGCAGGGTTGGGACTGCGGCTTGCAGTCCAACCAAAAGTGACGGTTCTACCTGCCGGAGAACCTGTCATGGTCGGAGGTAGAAGGGAAGCTGTCACCATATTCATTTTACCTACAGGTAAGCCTTATTATAGGCTTACCTGTAGGTAAAAATATAAAAAAAAGGGTATACAACCACTGTAATATGTAAGCAGATGGCAAATAAAGCAATAACATCTTACGTATCATCAATATATTACATAGTGCTTTACAGAGTAAATTTGTTTAATCACATCTGTCTCTGGCCCTCAAAGGGAGCAATCTAGCATTCTTACCATAATAGATACAAGACACTTACCAACTTGTTTGACAATTGTGGGAAGAAATTAAAGCACCCAGGAGGATCCCTTGCAGACACAGTGAGAACATACAAACTCCATGCAGATAGTGTCCTTGACTCCTTGGTGAGATGTGAACCAGAGCTTCAAGACAGAGTTCTCCTAATGAAATATTCCAGATTGGTTACAGCTAAATTAATTAAAGGTTACGAATCTGCAATGAACCGCCATTTTTTAAAGCAATGACCCATGAAGGACCCTGTACCTCAGAAGTGAATCACAACTTCAGCATGACTAATATTTGCTGATGTGTTTATAAAATTATATTGCCATCACGCTAGTTTCAATACGATAAGAATCATATGATGATGATCTGAAAAGTTGTCTTTACTTTTATGTCTTAACATTCTGAATCAGGGGATGAGAGTTTAAAGTAAATGTTTAAATAATTAAGAAGAAACAAATGTTGGGCATACATGTGCCATCCCCAAATGTTAATGTAAGTACCAACATTAAGAAAGTCAAAACATGTCACTAAATAAATGAAGCCAATATTGCCCCGGAGAGGACACAAGAATTGATAACTGTAATGTTGGGAAATATAATGAGATGATCCTTGAATCATTGTATTTACAGTATCTCACAAAAGTGAGTACACCCCTCACATTTTTGTAACTATTTTATTATATCTTTTGATGTGACTGAAGAAATGACACTTTGCTACAATGTAAAGTAGTGAGTGTACAGCTTGTATAACAGTGTACATTTGCTGTCCCCTCAAAATAACTCAACAATCAGCCATTAATGTCTAAACCGCTGGCAACAAAAGTAAGTACACCCCTAAGTGAAAATGTCCAAATTGGGCCCAATTAGCCATTCCCCCCCCCCCCCCCCGATGTTATGTGACTCATTAGTGTTACAAGGTCTCAGGTGTGAATGGGGAGCAGGTGTGTTAAATTTGGTGTTATCGTCCTCACTCTCTCATACTGGTCACTGGAAGTTCAACATGGCACCCCATGGCAAAGAACTCTCTGAGGATCTGAAAAAAGAATTGTTGCTCTACATAAAGATGACCTAGGCTATAATAAGATTGCCAAGAAGCTAAAACTGAGCTGCAGCTCGTTGGCCAAGACCATACAGCGGTTTAACAGGACAGGTTCCACTCAAAACAGACCTTGCCATGCTCAACCAAAGCAGTTGAGTGCACATGCTCAGCGTCATATCCAGAGGTTGTGTTTGGGAAATAGATGAGTGAGTGCTGCCAGTATTGCTGCAGAGGTTGAAGGGGTGGGGGGTCAGCCTGTCAGTGCTCAGACCATATGCTGTACACTGCATCAAATTGATCTGCATGGCTGTTGTCCCAGAAGGAAGCCCCTTCTAAAGATGATGCACAAGTAAGCCCACAAACAGTTTGCTGAAGACAAGCAGACTAAGGACATGGATTACTGGAACCATGTCCTGTATAAAACGATAAACGTATTTGTTTCAAATGGTGTCAAGCGTGTGTGGCGGCAACCAGGTGAGGAGTACAAAGACAAGTGTGTCTTGCCTATAGTCAAACATGGTGGTGGGAGTGTCATGGTCTGGGGCTGCATGAGTGCTGCCGGCACTGGGGAGCTACAGTTCATTGAGGGAACCATGAATGCCAACATGTCAGTGCTCAGACCATATGCTGCACACTGCATCAAATTGGTCTGCATGGCTGTTGTCCCAGAAGGAAGCCCCTTCTAAAGATGATGCACAAAAAAAGCCCACAAACAGTTTGCTGAAGACAAGCAGACTAAGGACATGGATTACTGGAACCATGTCCTGTATAAAACGATAAACGTATTTGTTTCAAATGGTGTTAAGCGTGTGTGGCGGCAACCAGGTGAGGAGTACAAAGACAAGTCTGTCTTGCCTATAGCCAAACATGGTGGTGGGAGTGTCATGGTCTGGGGCTGCATGAGTGCTGCCGGCACTGGGGAGCTACAGTTCATTGAGGGCACCATGAATGCCAACATGTACTGTGACATACTGAAGCAGAGCATGATCCCCTCCCTTTGGAGACTGGGCTGCAGGGCAGTATTCCAACATAATAACGACCCCAAACACACCTCCATGATGACCACTACCTTGCTAAAGAAGCTGAGGGTAAAGATGATGGACTGGCCAAGCATGTCTCCAGACCTAAACCCTATTGAGCATCTGTGGGGCACCCTCAAAACAGAAGGTGGAGGAGTACAAGGTATTTAACATCCACCAGCTCTGTGATGTCATCATGGAGAAGTGGAAGAGGAATCCAGTGGCAACCTGTGAAGCTCTGGTGAACTCCATGACCAAGAGGGTTAAAGCAGTGCTGGAAAATAATGGCGGCCCCACAAAATATTGACACTTTGGACCCAATTTGGAAATTTTCACTTAGGGGTGTACTCACTTTTGTTGCCAGCGGTTTTGACATTAATGTCTGTGTGCTGAGTTATTTTGAGGGGACAGCAAATGTACACTTTTATTCAAGCTGTACACTCACTACTTTACATTGTAGCAAAGTGTAATTTCTTCAGTGTTGTCACATGAAAAGATATATAATAAAATATTTACAAAAATGTGAGGACTGTACTCACTTTTGTGAGATACTGTATATGATATAGAAATCTGTGCAATGGAAAAATGGAAATGATATGTTTTTTATATATTTTTTTAAAGAACAACAATAAAAAGAGAGGTCATTTTTTTTTTTTAAACAAAAAAAAATAGTTTTTGTGCTTATACTGTATGTATATATTAACATTAGAGTATCCTGTAATGAGTTTTGAATAGAAAGGAGAATGATTAGAGCCTCTGCCCGATTTTTATTTGTGGTCTTGGACCCCACTGGGGAGATTTCCCATTACTTGTCCACACATGAGGTGATATGAAATTTTTAGTTGCGACACAGTCTTCAACATTTCGGTAAAATGTTAAGGAGTTGGATCCCCTGTCAGGTTATTATTCCTATCTGTGTCTGTCTCAGTTGCAGCTTCTTCCAATTCTCCTTGTTATTGTGTGCTGTTATAGGGAGAGGAAGCAAGGTTAAATCTCTCTAACAGAGAGTGAACATTTGGATAAAAGTATTTCTTTTCTCCCCAAATCAATTAAAGAATGTTTCTGCTGGAGTTGGTCTTGAAGAATGTACTGTTTGCTCAACCTAAAACGAAAAAAATTCAGCTCACTAGCAACCTTTGGCAATGCCAATCCTTCTCTGTAAACAGCACCACATTCAAATCTCTGAACCTTGCTTTACTTGCTTTACACACATTTCCAGGAATAAAGAACAAAAAAAGACCCCTTTCCGTTCTCTGGTGTAGTGGATATGGTGGATGTAGATCATATTCCAAATGACGCGAATGATGCAAATGGTCCTCCAACTGGCAAAGGTCACCCAGTGCTTCCTAGGCTTTGCAGCTCTCTTCAGAGTAACCCAAAAGCAGAGGCCTGTTAGCCTTACATAATGAGTGTTATAGTTTCTCACAGTTGTTGCTTCACTGCCCACCAGCTTCAATCACTTCCTTGCTCAGGTGCTTCTGCCTTCCTTGCTCAGGTGCAGGACTTGAAGGACCCCATGGCTATTGCCAGTATCAGAAATGCCTAGTGTCAGAGCAAAGGGTGAAATCAGCTCCTTTTCCTAGTGGCAGCTTATAACGATGCTGAGCTTGCTGCATAGTAGGCCAAAAAAATAGGTCATGGTCGCCTTTAAAAGGTAGGCCTGTGAGCTTTGGGCTATCCTTGGACAAAAAGAAAAAAGATCGCACCAGCCTAGTGCTTTATCTATGGCACCAATTATTGAAATAAAAGTTACAAACTATTATACCAACAAACTCTGATGAATTTTAGGCTCATAACATCCAACAGAAGGATCTTCGAACATAGTCATAATCTGTTGCCCCAGACAGATACAGATGATACCTGAAGATGTATTACAGACGCTGATGCACTTCGAGGTTATGCCTTCTTCATCAGAGGGTATACCCTCAAAACACGTCAGGGTCTGTGATACATCTTCAGGTGTCATCTCTATCTGTCTGGGGCCACAGATTATGACTATGTTTGGAGATCCTTCTGTTGTATGTTATGAGCCTAAAATTATAGTTTATAATAGTTTGTAACTTTTATTCCAATAAATGGTGCCGTAGATAAAGCACTAGGCTAGTGTGCCCTTTTTGCTTTTTATGACATGTCCAGGGATAGCCCAAACCTCACAGGCCTACCTCTAAGTGGTCCATGACCTATTACTATGCAGCAAGCTCAGCTTTGTTATAAGCTGCCACTGGGAAAAGGAGCTGATTTCACCCTTTGCTCTACCACCATGCATGTCTAATAGTGGCAATTGCCACAGGGGTCCTTCAAGTCCCACACCTGAGCAAGGAAGGTGGGTGCAGCAGCAAGCCTGAAGCAAGTGATTGAGGCTGGTGGGCAGTGCAGCAACAACTGGGAGAAACTATAACATTCATTATGTAAGGCTAACAGGCCTCTGATAGGCCAGCCTGACAATGGACAAAGGTTCTATCACTTTTACACCTAATCCAATGTGAAAAAGAAAATGTTTTAGTTGAAGATGTGCTTGCAGGGCAGAATAATGGGTGCTTTGGGTTGAGTTTAGTGGAAAGAACAAATGCAGCCTATCCCTGTATAACTTAATTGCAGTGCTCAGGAGAACATATTTGGCTTGCTTTTAGAAAACTACTGTTTTATGATGAATAATGCCAGGAAAGTATTTTTTTCTGCAACCAATGATGTCTTGGCCTTAAATGCAAAATGTGATACAAAAATTTCCCACATTTGTTTTGCTGTGAAATAGCCTAAAGCAGTCAACAGTAAAAAGGTAGAACATGGTGCAACAGATGTGATGCTTTTGCTTTCGCTGGGCACTGAGAACATCCCTGATGTTACCTGAACTCCTATATCAATGCAGGACTCTTGAGGCCATGTGCTTTACTTGGGTTTTTATTTTTGTCAATAAATGAACAAAATGTACCCATTTATAGGCTAGTATCATTGACCGGTCCTAGGTTCTGGTGCAGGAAAGTCCCAAGAAACTTCATAGTCATCGGGACTTTCCTTCTGATCTGAACTGAGAGTGAGTGACGTTTGGTTGCTATGGATTGCAAGATATTGGTGCATTTTCTGCTAAAATCACATAAACCAGCTGATGATGTGAGAAACTGGAAAAGGGAAGGTAATATTGGCACAAAGCATGACAAGGGACAGACGCCACGGAAAACAGAAAATAGAAAGGAGAAGTATAGAATAATGAATGTTATTCATCAGTCTGTGAGCAGTCCATGTGCAAGCTTGCCACATTAATCATACAGCAACAGCATCTTCCTACTTTTCAGGACAAAACTGAGAAAAGAAACATAAATGGAATATAACAAGGTTAGTCTGCATGGCTGTCTGAAATGAGCCATGATAAATTGCAGAGTTCCTAATCTCTAAATGTTCTAAATTAAAATGTTTCACAATTACAGCCAGCAGTGTATGACGGTATAATGTAGCTCACTTGATATATATTATTCTGTTGAGAAATCAATTGTTTTATTATATATTTATTACAGGTATTTATATAGCGGTAACAATTTACAGAGCACTACATATACAACATATTGTACATTCACATTAGTCCCTGATCTCAAGGAAGTTACATTGTAAAAAAAAGGTATAGATAGATAGATAGATAGATAGATAGATAGATAGATAGATAGATAGATATTAAAAAAGGAATAAGTTCTGGACAGCCGCACTCCAAGTGGAGTGCGGCTGTCCAGAACTTCTTCCTGTTTTAATTGCTATATGCATTGCCAGCACCTGGGCTTCCAAACTGGATGAGAGGTTTTTCACTTGTGTTTGACCTACCTGGAGCAGTGATATCCCCTTCTCTATCTTGATCTCTGGATTTTGCATAGATAGATAGATAGATAGATAAATAGATAGATAGATAGATAGATAGATAGATAGATAGATAGATAGATAGATAGATAGATAGATAGATAGATAGATAGATAGATAGATAGATAGATGACAGTGTGGATGGAGGAATTTCCCATGCCGCCACACTTGCGTCTGTCCGAAAATCCAAACAGTGACTTAATCTGCTCTGATACAGTCACTGTTCAGTTGACAATTTCCCCCCTGGCTCCTTTAATATTTCCGCCAACTTCCTTTGAAGTTTGTTGAAAGAGGTGGCGCTTTAGGCCTAATTTGGCAGAAATGGGCTGAAATTGGAGTCATGTATGGCTAGTGATACAGTGGTCATAGGATCTGAAGCTGGTCCTGCTGGCTACTATTCTTTATCTTGGACCAAGATTTATTTTTGACATCTCAGTCTTTGTGCTGGGAGTGTGCAGTGGACATGCTTTTAGCATATAAACATTAGCTGCACAATGATGCATATGTGCACCGTGTGGCCGCTGCACATATGTGTTGGACATTCCTAAAGGGGTTAAAGGGAATAAATGTTCACTTCACAGCATCCCATCTCTCTTCAAACTTTGGCATTTAGTTAATTGCTTATTTGTTAAATCACTTATTCATTAGATGCAGACTTGAAAATGTGTTCATTTATTCCCAAAATAGTTCTGAAACAAAATAAGATTTTTATAGGGTGAAGCCAATATATCTCACATTCCACCATCTGCCCAGCTTTGCAACCGATGAGGGGAGGAGGGGAGAGCCCACATATTTCTCTCATGACAGACATATCTTAAACTTCCTAAATCCAACCTACACTATCATGTGTATTGATATGTGCAATATAGGAACATTCCCTGTACTTCAGAACTTCACCAGGCACCCCTTCATGCAAGGGAAAATAATTTCTCTTAAAGCATATCTAAACCCAAGAAATGCAGTGTACAGTACATGTCACTTCCTGTGAGCTGAACTGGAATCATAAAACAATGTTATCTTTTTCTGTAAATTACTAATCTCCCCACCCCTCCCTCATGTAATGAAATTTAAAGCAGAACTTAACTGTATCTGAGCACCACAAACTAAAAACAGTATTTATTGAATTTTTTGTATTCAAAACAAACTCACCCATTCATCCATGTCTCCATCCTTTATTTTGTTGAGAAATCACTTTGAAAAACACCCCTTAACATTTCTAGCCACAGCCATATTGAATACGTGCAAATGATTCATGTAGCATTTACTTTCTGGAATCCATCTGTCCTTATCTCAGGCCTACAGGCAGGAGCATGGAACCTTTCCTGTAGATGAAATAAAGAAATTATGAAGACTCATTTTGGCCTAGTCCAGAAACCAGGAAGCAACTGAAGAAATGTAAAAAAAAAAGTTGGGGGCGAGGGCTTTCACACATTTACACTGCAGTGGTGCACTGGCAGGACGTCAGGAAAAGTCCTGCCAGCAGCTTCATTGGAGCAGTGAAGGAGCGGTGAACTCACCGCTCCTCCAGCGCTGCTCCCCATTGAAATCAATGGGGCAGCGCTGTAATACCGCAGCGTGTAATATTGCAGCGTTTTGCTGGGGGTTTTAACCATTTCTCGCCGCCAGCGGGGGGTAAAAGCGCCCCGCTAGCGGCCGAAATGCGCTGCGAATCCAACGGTAAAACGCAGCTAAAAATAGCAGCGCTTTACCGCCGACGCTATGGGCGGTGCGGTGTGAAAGGGGTCTAAGAGAGTTTAGTTTTGTTTACTTCCACTTTTTAGTCTTTCTGTGTGCATGTTGCTCTGAAATCTAGTTATAAATTGGGGCAGTTGCTATTTTTGTTTAGTTTTATACTTTAGTTCAGTCTGTGCTACAATCACTGTTCCCTCCATAGATACGGTGGAGGAGTGAGCATTTTTTGTTTTTAGGTTTGGAAATGCTTTATTATTGCTTATGTATGACTTCTATAGGCTTTTTTCTTCCTTCTCTTTTTATTTTTTTGTTTGCCTTACGTAATTTGTCATTGCTCCATTGCCAAAGAGGAGCAATCAGCGGTTTAGAATCCATGCCGATGTTTTTTTTTTCCAATGTGTTATTTTTGCTCTTCTGAAACTCATTGAGAACACAGACACAGCTTGTTTTAATTGGCCTTTACATTTGCTATTGGAATGGCTGGGAGCTGTCTGCCAAGATGTCTACACAACAGTGTGGTGGCCACTTAGCGGCAGTTTTGGGAGGTAACATACTGCCAGGATACAGATGCATAAATTTTCAGGTATCAATGAACCCCTGCTAAAAATGATCATACTTACAGCTCAGAGTACGATAGTAAGATTAGCAAAGATTAGCAAGAAACACAAACAGTAAAAATTGTGGCATGCTTTAAAATTAGTCGTCAGTATAAGTGACCTCTTTCATATGTGGTCCGTTTAAGTTGAAAATCAACTTGCCACTGCACGAGAAAATCCTGGAAACCTCAAGAGCATCCTTTGGGTTCCATGGAACTCTAGTTGAGAAAATCTGATCTAGGATCCATTCCACCCACTCCTGCCTCCAATAACCGCTATTCAATGTCAGAGCTTTGACTTTCAGATTGACCCTAAATCTGACCATGACAAGATGGCTTGGGTGACCATTGCAGGTATGTGGTGTCACCTCTAGGTTTTATAACCGACCTCTTACCGCACAGAGTCTGCTTAAAACAGACCAAACTTACAGTACGGTCCCCTTCTGCCCTCTTCCTGCTTACCGGGATCGAAGACTGATCTTTTAAATTAGCTGACTTTTTCCAGGAACTTCATGAATGTGTCAGCTCAGCAGCATGGAATGGGATCTTTGTGAGGTAAAGGGAGCAAATCATTGCTTCTGCCTTACACATATTCTGTCCTGAGACATGGTTGTTAGGAGGTAGTAAGAAGCAGGTCGTAGTAAGAAGCAGGTCACTTACCACTGGAGGACCAAAATCCTGGTTATAGGTATGTTGGTACTTTCGTTATGAGCTTTGAGTAGCCAGCAATGGCAGGAAGAGATTAATTCTAATCTAATGTTGTTGGCTTTTTTTTAACTGCATCTCATTTTATTTTCTGTATTTACTAGTCGGAGGAGTTGAAGGGAGGATGGAGTACAAATTCTAATATTGGTATCCCTTTGTAATTTCTGGGCTTCCCTTTGTACACATTTTGATTTTTTTTTTCTACTTTCTTAAAATATTTCCCAGATGTATCCTGGTTAGGCAAAGGCAAGACAGTTAAATTAACTCCAGATCTTTATGTTAATCCCGTGCTGTAGAAGCGACAAATAACTACGGTTTTCCCCTTCAAGGGGATGTAGAAAGAGGAAGTGAAAAAGCCTGAAGAACCAAGAAAACGTTTATTATGATGGGTTGTTGCTTGCACTGACTGGCTAGATCACATCTTCAGTCAATCATTCCCACTTCTGTGTATTACACATATCTGAATCATTTGCCATGAGTTCTGTACTGAGGTTGTGTTTACCATAAGTCAGGGGTGACTAAATTCATCCAGAGTTCAGAAACCTGTCCGTCAACTGTAGTTTTTAGGAAGAAGGGATAAGATATAAAACAAGGAACAAATTAGGGTATAACAGTACTTTTCCACATTAATAAAAAGAAAAAAAAAAAAAAGAATAACCTATTTTATCTAGTATGTATGTAAATAGATGACATTTAAATAATGTATAAATGCAAATAACATTTTTTGTGAAAGCATAGTTGAAGAAAGATTGTTCTCCTAATTATTACATTTTTTCAAACAGGAAGAATTTAGTGGGTCTTTTATAGAGGGAAACTTGTCAGCCAATATCTTGGAACCAGTGTTATCACAGTTATGAGAATCAGATTGACTGAGATCTTTATATTAGTTTTGTGGAAAGCACCAACACAAAAAAAATAGGTGAAAAGGAAATTGAATGGTCAAGAAGGTATGATTGAGATCCAGGACTGCATGTCTAAAAGCTTCAATCTTGTTAAATGTCAGACAAATGGGGAGGTAAAACTCTTGGCCCAGCTTTCCTCAAGTCAATGCACTGCAACCTTATTCATAGTCAGAAGTGAAGGAACACAATGCCACCTGTTTGGGATCATATATTGTAGTACTTTAAATGTTACACTTTATAAAATGTTGCATGTATTTATGGATTTTAACTTTTTAATTTATTTTTCTTTCTCCTTCCCATTTAATAAAAAGTACAAAATTCATAGGATATGACATAGAATGGTAAGAGAGGAGTCTTTGGGGGGGGGGGGCGGGGGGGGGGGAGTGTAGCAGAGGGTTGGTATGTGAGTCTGTAGAAGCTTTAACAGGGCACCCATTACCACTATTATTCTCTCCCAAACAGACTAATTAAGGTGACATCATACACTCTAAGCAAAAGAACTATTGAATCCCAGGGTTGGTCACAGCTAATCAGTCGTGAGTCCTAACACTTCAACCTCAAAGGTGAGAGGATATGATAACATAAACAGGTCAGTGGGCAGAACTGAACCTAGTAGCTCTTCCCCAATTTGTGTTTGTTTGCCCCATGTTGGGGTTGTGTCCACAGTAGCACTTGCATTTGCAGAGCAGAGTAGGACTGGGCATAGAGGGATTACTTTGATGCAGTTGGCCAGCCTAAACATGTGTTACAATATGTTTAAACAAAAATTCCCTGTTTTTCATTGCAAAGTTTGCTAGAAAGGGTGTATAGCAGTGTGCAGAGGGTTCATCCAGAATTTCTAAAGTTAACATGTGGTCCCACCCCTTTAGCACCTGATATAATATATAAATGTACAAGCGACTGGGATTTGTTTCTGTTGCATTGCAGGCCAGTGACCAGACCTGAGCCTAATAGCTCTCCCCAACTTTGTGTCTGTTTGCCCCATGTTGGCATTGTGTCCACCGTAGCAGTTGCAGAGCAGTGTAGGACTCCCAATAGGGGGATTACACAGTTGGCCAGTTTAAGCATGTATTGAAATATATGTGAACTAAAAATCCATGTTTTTCATTGCAAAGTTTGCTAGAAAGAGTATATAGCAGTGTGCAGAGGGTTCATACAGTATTTCTAGGGTATTTATTTATTTATTTATTTCTCCACTGTGTGTCACTCTTTCACTTTTGTGTGTGTCTTTTTCTCACTAAGATGGAGGGTGTGAGTCCTCAAGCTTGCCCTGGTGTCTAGGGGGAGGATGTGTGTCCCTCAGGTTCCTTCCTCCCCTGCCCCTTGGTATCGACCTAGTACTCGGTGGCCGGCTTATGCTGGCCATGAGGAGAGGGGTCCGCCAGGCCTTCTGGCTAGGTGGACCAAGTTGAATCCTATGTCCCTGTCAGGAGCATTGCGTCCTACCGATTCGGGGTTTCACATGCATGTTTTGTTCACTTAACGCTTTTTCTGTTTTCGTTTTTCAGCACCACCGTGGATTAAAAAAAAAACATTTAGAGTTCTGTATGTTAAAATAAAGGCTACTGCATAATAAGCCCACGGTCAGGGCTTACTGTGCAGTGGCTTTTAGTGCCAATCTTATGTTTTCTGCATGCTGCTGAATTTATGTGATTAAAGAAGGGGTGGGGTTGCACTGCCGGTAGCCTGGAAGGCTCTCCTACCAGCAATCCCTGAAGATTGCTGTATAATTACAATACAGATGTCTCTGCCAATCAAGCAGGCATCACTGCAGAAGTTTAATACTGAACTCTGGGCACTTTCATTTAAATGTACTCTGAAATAGCCTATAAGGATGGAAATTCACTTTGTGTGCACTAAAGGCATTTACAAGTCCAAATTTTACCTTGTAAATGTAGTAGTGATATCGTCCTTTAAAAATTGCCTTTCATGTTACGAGTGCTGCATGTCTGCTGCCCATCTCATTCCTCAACTTCCTGGATTCATAGCTATGGCTAGGACCCCTGTGCCCTGAAATGCATTAGCACTTTTTTATGCTGGTTTGTACACCCCTTTATAGAAGACAATAAAGATTGCTGTTTTCTGTGGAGTCGCTGAGTTGACGGCTCTACAATTTACCTGTTTACACTCCAAAAAATCTTCCATATTCCTTCATCTTCTGTCTTGTGCGCTTCATGGCTTGCATCCCTTTTCCTTTTTTGTTTTCATAAATTTTTATTCAAGTTTTCAACAATACAAAGTAAAGATCATGGCATTGAATTTAACAGTCCATAGTTTTTGTATATCATGTAACATGAGTTACAATCACAGATAGTCCACCACCTTATCTGCTGAGGCCGGATGAAAATTTCTTTGTTATCTTCCTTTATACGTTTTAAATCCCGGTTGGGATTTTTCTAAAACAGTTATGTGGCGGAAACACCCGTGTTGGGCTTGTTACCATAGCCTGTTTCCTTAAAACAATTTTATGATTTGGGCTACAGGTTGCCCCCACAACTCTCCTGGGGACGGAGTTCACCCCATTGAGTATTCGGGGATCCCTCACAGCCCTCGACCGCAGAGGAGCAACCCCCACCCAACAACACCAAAATCTCAGAAGGTAAGAGGAGATAGGAGGATAGGGGGAGAAGAAAGAAAAGGAGAGGAGGGGGGGGAGGGGGGATGACTCCACGATCTGCCTTACCTCCCCCAGTAAACCCCCTAATCAGAGAGTGTCCGGTGGTCATTTGTCAAGTATCCAATCCATGGATCCCATATTTTATCAAACTGTTTAATTTTATCCTTCACAATCGCTGTTAGTCTTTCGTTCAACATAATCCATGAAAGTTTATGTTTAAATTGAACAAACGGTATGGCTGCTGACTTCCAGTTCTTAGCAATTGTAATTTTGTCCGATACAAAAATGAACGTCAGGAGCCGTCTTTGGCTTTTGGGGGCTTCCTTAACCTTGCAACCTAATAGCACATGTTTCGGGGACTTGGTCAGGTTAATCTGAGTAAGGGAGTATATGAAGTTATAGACCCTGATCCAGAATTTCCATACTTTGGGGCATTGCCACCAAATATGGAATGCCGTCCCTTCCTGACCACAGCCCCAAATGCATTTAGATGATGCCCCAGGAACAAAAGTGGCCAGTATATTCAGCACCAAATACCACCTTAATAGAACCTTGTAATTCACCTCTATTATTTAAGTATTTATCAGCGACGTGGAAGCAGCTACCGCCACCGAATGCCATTCCTCGAATTCCAGGTTCTCCTGGATATCTTTTTCCCATTGTGTCATATAAGTCAGTTTGTCTGAGACAAATGTTATTATAGTATATATAGCTGATATATGGCCTCTGAGTTTATCGAATTGGCGACACATATTCTCCATAGGTGTCATTGATGTAAGGTCCCCTTTACATAATAGGGTCTGCATATAATGATATATTTGAGTATACCTAAAATGTTCTGAGACCGGTAGTTGGTATTTTTCTATTAGTGTTCTTTTAGATAGCATTCCCTTATTGTCGCAGAGGTCTGCGATCTGCAACAAGCCCTTATTGGACCACCATTCGAAAGCAGGGGGGGGGGTGAGGCCCGGGGTGAAATCTCCATTTCGCAGGAGAGGGGCTAATGGATTGTGGGGTGATTTGAAGTTTTGTGTCCTAGCTAGCCTGTCCCAAATATCTAAGGATAAGGAGAGGGACGGGCACAAAATGACCGGTCTTTCTTTCATCTGCAACCACATGAAATGCAAGATTGGTTTGGGGTAGCAGGAATGTGATTCCATCGCCATCCATAACGTTTGGGGTTGTTGGGAGTGGAATTTGGTGAGTTGTGCCAATTGGGCTGCATAAAAATATTTTTGCAGGTCAGGAAGCCCCCTTTCTGTTTTGGTGTGAACAGTGTACGCCTGTTCACCCTGGGCCTCTTGTCACCCCATATGTACTGTAGTAGCTTTCTCTGGAACGCCAGCAAGTCCAGTCTATTAGGTGAAACTGGTAAAGTTCGAAACAAGTACAGGATTCTTGGGAGAATGTTCATTTTTATAGAGTGCAGTCTGCTAAACCACGATGGAGGATGGACTTGCCATCTGGATAGGTCTGCTGTTAAACGTCTATACAGTGCAGGGTAATTCTGTAAATATAGAGTGTGTAAGGAGGGGGTGCGGTTTATTCCTAGATAAGGTGGAGCTACCGGCTCCCAGCGAAATTGATGGGACTGTTCAAGGACTTTCTGGGTGGATTCCTGCAGGGAGACGTTCAGCGCTTTCGATTTGTCATGATTCATTTTAAGACCTGATATAGCTGAAAATGGTTGTAGTATTGAATATAAGTTGGGTAAGGAGGTGATAGGAGATGATAAAACCATCAGAATATCATCAGCAAATAGTATACACTTATGCTCTCTGTCTCCACATTATATACCTTTGATGTCAGGACAGGCACGGATCTTAATGGCTAGCGGTTCCAATGCTAAAACAAATAGCAATGGGGACAGAGGACTTCCCTGTCAGGTTCCCTTGCAGACATTTAATGATTGGGATGAGTATCCCTTAAGCATCAGAGATGCTGTTGGCGTGTCGTAAAGTGTTCGAAGGAGAGCTAGAAAGGTCCTTTGTGGTCCCAGTCAGAATGGATGGCTGAAATAATGTCTATGATTCTGCGGGTCTGATCTGATGTCTTAACTGTGCTTTTACATATTCCTGTTGACTAAAGCTCATTGTACAGATATACGTGTAGAAATAAGCACACATACATGCCTATACAGTGCCTTGAAAAGTATCCATACCCCTTGAAATTTTCCACATTTTATCATGTTACAGCCAAAACCGTAAATGTATTTTATTGGGATTTTATGTAATAGACCAGGGGTGTCCAAACTTTTTTCAAAGAGGGCCAGATTTGATGAAGTGAACATGCTTGAGGGCCGACCATTTTGCCTGACATTCTTTAAACCATTAAAACTCGGTCTAAGTGTGTTCGTCCAAGCACTAATACACTGCCCAACAAGAATTCTCTTGCCTTTGTGCTGTGTGTGGTGAATTGATGAGCTCAGGTGTGTTATTTGGATATACCGTATTTAATCGGCTTATAACACGCACCTTAACTTTAAAAAGGAAGTTTCAGGAAAAAAATCTTAAATTTGAAATAAAGGACTGAAGCAAAATAAGGGTCAGGGCCCATCAATGCAGCCCGCACTCCATTGACATGAATGCAGCCCGCACTCCATTGACATGAATGCAGCCCGCACTCCATTGACATGAATGCAGCCCGCACTCCATTGACATGAATGCAGCCCGCACTCCATTGACATGAATGCAGCCCGCACTGACATGAATGCAGCCCCCACACTGACATGAATGCAGCCCCCACACTGACAAGAATGCAGCCCCCACACTGACAAGAATGCAGCCCCCACACTGACAAGAATGCAGCCCCCACACTGACATGAATGCAGCCCCCACACTGACATGAATGCAGCCCCCACACTGACAAGAATGCAGCCCCCACACTGACATGAATGCAGCCCCCACACTGACATGAATGCACTGACATGAATGCAGCCCCCACACTGACATGAATGCAGCCCCCACACTGACATGAATGCAGCCCCCACACTGACATGTATGCAGCCCCCACACTGACATGAATGCAGCCCCCACACTGACAAGAATGCAGCCCCCACACTGACATGAATGCAGCCCCCACACTGACATGAATGCAGCCCCCACACTGACATGAATGCAGCCCCCACACTGACATGAATGCAGCCCCCACACTGACAAGAATGCAACCCCCACACTGACAAGAGACATGAATGCAGCCCCCACACTGACATGAATGCAGCCCCCACACTGACAAGAATGCAGCCCCCACACTGACATGAATGCAGCCCCCACACTGACAAGAATGCAGCCCCCACACTGACAAGAGACAAGAATGCAGCCCCCACACTGACAAGAGACATGAATGCAGCCCCCACACTGACATGAATGCAGACTCACCATTGCAGCCTGATTCATGTCCATCTGTAGCCTTGGCGGAGACAGGGAGGGGGGCGGGACGAGCGCCAACAGACATATAGGAGAAACTCCTGTTTTTATCGGCGGCCTCTTTAATTGAAAGTCCCGCCTCCTATGATGGACAAAACAGTTGTCCAATGGCAGCGCAGGAGACGGGACTTCCTTTAACACAGGACGCCGTGTAAACAGGAAATAATCCTCTCCTGTATGCACGGCACTCGTCCCGCCCCCTCCAAGGTAGCCAGCATATCTATCTTTTGTGGCCCCCGGCGCTCAGGGATTCAATGTCAAAATTACCAGGCGGGCCGTCCGAAACTGGAACGCGGGCCGCGATTGGCCCGCGGGCCGGACTTTGGACATGCCTGTAATAGACCAACACAAAGTGGCACACAATTGTCCGGCTGCGTGCTCGGATAAGGGTCTGGTATGGACTTTGGGGGGACCCCCACGCCGTTTTTTCGGCGTAGGGGGTTACCCTCAAAATCCATACCAGGCGACGGGGCTCGCAAGGTGTCAATCTCGCCGATCAAATCGATGAGATTGACTTCCTTCTCTAGTCCCGTCGTACCTTAAGTCCATTCATTTAGAAAGTCCGTCGGACCTCCGCCGAAAGTCCGGCGGATTGTCCGTCGGACTTAGTCTGCAGAAAAGTCTGTTCCTGTGTGCTCGTGTGTGGGCAAGTCCTCTCGTGCGTAAAGTCTGGTGGATTGTCCGCCGGAAAGTCCGATTGTGTGTATGGGGCATTAGTTTTCCGCCACACATAGCGTTTTGCTTTTAGGCCAAAAAAATCTATTTTGATCTCATCTGACCAGAGCACCTTCTTCCACATGTTGGCTGTGTCCCCCACATGGCATCTCGCAAACTGCAAACGGGACTTCTTATGACTTTCTTTAAACAATGCCTTTCTTCTACCATGGGCCTCTTGGCTGCTTCTCTGATTAATGTTCTCCTTGCCCAGCCTGTCAGTTTAGGTGGACGGCCATGTCTTGGTAGGTTTGCAGTTGTGCCATACTCTTTCCATTTTCAGATGATGGATTGAACAGTGCTCCGTGAGAGTTTCATAGGTTAGGATATTTTTTTATAACCGAACCCTGCTTTAAACTTCTCCACAACTTAATCCTTGACCTGTCTGGTGTGTTCCTTGGCATTCACCATGCTGTATGTTCACTAAGGTTCTCTAACAAAACTCTAAGGGCTTCACGGAACAGTAGAAAGAGCCAGCAACACTGAGATCGTTGAAGTGTAGTTTAATGGTACATCAGAGTGATAATAAAACAGTAGCGCTGATGCAATTCTGGCAGAAGCCTTAGTCGTAGCTAAGAGTAGCTATGACTAAGACTTCTGCCGAAACGCGTCAGTGCTATTGTTTTATTGTAACTCTGATGTACCAATAAACTACACTTCAAGGATCTCAGTGTTGCTGGCTTTTTCTACTGTCTATGACATTGGAGTGTGATGGGACACATCGAGCTCAGGCACCTGTGAGTGGATCTGGTGTATGGATTGGGTTGCCCCTGTAGAGAGCGCTGTTACCTTTCTACCTTCCATGTTGGCTTCACAGAACAGCTGTATTTATACTGAGATTAAATTACACACAGGTGGACTCTATTTATTAATTAGGTGACTTCTGAAAGCAATTGGTTCTACTAGATTTTAGTTCGGGGTATCAGAGTAAAGGGGGCTGAATACAAATGCACGCCACACTTTTCAGATATTTATTTGTTAAAATTTTTGAAAACCATTTATCATTTTCCTTACACTTTACAAATATATGCTACTTTGTGTCGGTCTATCGCATAAAATCCCAATAAAATACATTTACGTTTTTGGTTGTAACATGACAAAATGTGGACAATTTCAATGGGTTTGAATACTTTTTCAATACCAGTATAAACAGGTGTGCGTCTTTCTGCTAATGTACATACTTTCTGGTATTTATTAGGTTCATTTTTTTTCTGTAAAGATGGTGCTATGGGGTCTTTTTTATACACAATGCTTTAGTAACTTTAGAACATTTAATGTGGAACATAGAAGAGTGGTCCAATGAGTCTGCCCCTTTTTTTATTTATTTTTTGCATGGTCTTTGTAAGCCAGAAAGAGTTATTGCTTGCTTGTGGTTGAGGGAATCTCAGACTGGGTCCTATGGCAGGCTACCAGTAGTCATAAACCATCATATGCACGCTATGATGCTGAAGAATCTGGGCATATCTGGTGCTCCTACAGCTTCTGTAAATTACAAACAAAATAATATATCTGTAAATATTGGCAGCAGTTCAGTAATGAATATACCAATAAGCTTACCTGATACCTATTTCTGTAAGAGAAGCTTGTATAGCATATGATGAAAATATACAGTATATACTAATGTAATTAGTTCTTCAGTACATTATGTACTCCAGCATTACTATGGAGTGGAGGCTTGTTACACACTGGAGACTTCATCCATGTGCCCCCCCCTACGTGGGCCCCAGAAAGCCCATGTGCGCCATGTCTAAACTGAAATATCTTAATTTCCTCAAAGCTTCCAGAACATTTGCTTATAAATGCATTTGAATGTTACCAGTAGCTCTTTAATTTCTACAACCTACAATTTAGGTTCTGCAGACCTTTCATTCAAGATGTCTATTATGCCAAAATTCAGACTTCTGATAGACCAGAAATAAAGGAACTTGAAGCAATAGGTGCTTATTACTATAATGATGTTTTAGAAACCTATGAGGAGCCTGGGTGGCTTTTTATGTGAGCATATCAACATAATGTATTTTTGAATAGAGTACACTGCAGTTAAAGTGGTATTAAACCTGAAAGCATAAATGTAAAATATTGAAGCTTACCAATCATTAGATGTGGTGGCTGCATTAGGCAGTATTAAACCTAAAAGCAAACATTTATTATATTGCAGCTTATCAATTCTTAAGCCCCATACACACGGTCGGACAATCCGCGGACCAGGTCGGTCGGATCCTGTCCGTCATACTTTGTCTGATGTTGGTTTTGCGTTCACACGGTCAGACAAAGTTGTCGGATAATCCAATCATTCTGAACGCGGTGACGATTGTTGCCTACGACGGGACTACGTAGAGGCTAGTAGCCAATAGCTTTGGTCTTGTAATGTGATCTGAGCATGCGTAGCACTTTGTCCGGTCGGACAACCGTACACACGATCGGATTTGGTGTGATCGGACCGTGTTGTCGGCAAATCTTTCCAGCAGGAGATAAGACTTTGTCCGTCGGACAATCCGACGTACACTGTCCGATGGTGCATACACACAGTCTGATTTTTCAACAACATTGTCCGATCGGACAGAATCCATGAAAAAGTCCGACCGTGTGTATGGGGCTTTAGATGTGATGGCTGCATTCATTTCCTTTATTCAAGGGGTTGTAAACCCTTTATGGTTTTTCAACTTAATTACTTATATGCATTGACCACTTGCGGCCCGCCATATAGCAGAATAACGTTGGCAAATTGGTTTCTATATCCTGACTGGGCGTGAAGTGATCAGGATATTAAGCCGATACACGCCCCCATCGCAGCGATCGTTGTTGCGGTATCAGTCTGACACACCGCAACTCCGATGTAGATAAAAAGTCTCTGACGGAGGCCCTTTTCCACTTGATCAGCCATGTCCAATCACGGCTGATCATGATGTAAACAGGAAGAGCTGGTGATCCTAACTCGCATCTGATAGACGCGAGTAGAGGAGAGGCAATTGGCTGCTCACCTCACAGGGGGGGTCTGTGCTGATTGTTTATCAGTGCAGCCCCCCCTCGGATCCCGCCCAGGACCACCATCATGCCGCCCAGGACCACCAGGACGGCCATCCACACTGGACCACCAGGTATGCTCCCCCCTAGACACCCAGGGAAATGCAAATCTGTGCCCAGGCAGCTGCCAATCAATGCCCAGGCAGCTGCCAATCAATGCCCAGGCAGCTGCCAATCATTGCCCACTCACAATGCCTACCACTGCCAGTGCCACCAGGGATGCCTATCAGTGCCTCATATCAGTGCTGTGTATCAGTGCCCATCAGTGCCACGTGTCAATGCCCATCAGTGCCCATCAGTGCCACCTATCAGTGCCCATCAGTGCCCAGCAGTGCCGCCTATCAGTGTCACCCATAATTTCCCATCTTTGCAGCCTTTCAGTGCCCATCAGTGTCACCTATCAGTGCCCATCAGTGCCACCAGTGCCAACCATGAGGGCCCATCAATGCCGCCTATCAATGCCCATCAGTGCTGCATATCAGTGCCACCCATCAGTGCTGCCTACCAGTGCCCATCAGTGACGCATATCAGTGCCCATTGTCGGTGCCCGTCAGTGCCCACTCATTGGTGCCACCTCATCGGTGCCGCCTTATCAGTGCCCGTCAGTGCCGCCTTATCAGTGCCCATCAGTGAAAGAGAAAACTTACTTATTTACAAAATTTTATAACGGAAACAAAAGCAAAAGGAAGCTCTATTTGTGGGAACAAAATGAAAAAAATTTAGTTTGGGTACAGCGTAGCATGACCGCGCAATTGTCATTCAAAGTGCGACAGCGATGAAAGCTGAAAATTGGTCTGGGCAGGAAGGTGTATAAGTGCCCTTTATTGAAGTGGTTAAGGTGAAAAACCTCCTGTAATGCAGCAACCCCCCAAAGCCCCCCTTTTACTTACCTGAACCCATTATTTTCCCGAGACGTGGACGAGCACACCAAATCCAATGACGCGGGAGGCGGGGGGGTGGTGCCGAGTCCTGCTGTCTGTGTCAATAGACGCAGAAGCAGGACACAGGAGCATGCCCGCACAAGTGCCCTGAGGGAGAGCAGGCTCTCCAAAGGGCCATTAAGAAGAGGAGGAGCCAGGAGCACTGTTGAGGGACCCTAGAAGAGGAGGATCAATGCCACTCTGTGTAAAACTAACTGCACAGAGGAGGCAAGTATGTCATGTTTGTTTTATTTTGTTTTTTTAAATGAACCTTTAGATATCCTTTAACCACTAGCCGACGTGACACCATCATTATACTGCGGCAGGTTGGCTCTCCTGGGCAAATCGCCGTAGCTGTACGTCGGCCCTTTAAATATACTTAGCATGCACGCACACACGCCCGCCGCATGATGTAGAGCTGGTGCACGTGCCTGGCGGCCGCGATGTCCGCCGGGCACCCGCAATCGCTCCTGAGAGAGAGGGAATGGGGGATCTGTCAATGTAAACAGATAGATCCCCCGATCTGTCAGGGAGAGGAGAGAGATCTGCTATTTCTAGTGATTAGAAACAGTGATGTCTCTTTACTTCCAGTAAGTACACTCCCCCACAGTTAGAAACACCTCCCAGGGAACACACTTAACCCCTGGATTGCCCCCTAGTGTTAACCCCTTCCCTGCCAGCGACATTTATACAGTAATCAGTGGCTATTTTTAGCTCTGATCGCTGTATAAATGTCAATGTCCCAAAAAAGTGTCAAAAGTGTCCGATCTGTCCCCCACAATGTCGCAGTTCTGCTAAAAATCGCAGATTGACGCCATTACTACTTTAAAAAAAAATGCAATAAATATGTAGAAGAATATATATTGGCCTAAACTGATGAATAAATTAGTTTTTTGAAAAAATGTTTTGGATATTTATTATAGCAAAAAGTAAAAAATATTGTTGTTTTCCAAAATTGTTGCTATTTTTTATAGCGCAAAAAATAAAAAACGCAGAGGTTATCAAATACCACTAAAAGAAAGCTCTATTTGTGGGAAAAAAAGGACGTCAATTATGTTTGGGTACAGTGTCGCATGACCATACAATTGTCAGTTAAAGCGACGCAGTGCAGTATCACAAAAAATGGCCTGGCCATTAAGGGGGCAAATCCTTCCCGGGCTGAAGTGGTTAAAGTGTTACTAAACCCACAACAGTAAAATCAGTCTGTATATGCAGTAAAGCATGCTTGTTATACCCACTGTGGCACAGTTCCCAAACCATCTCCTGATAGAACTAAACCTTTTAGAGTCCCTCTGCACATGCTCAGTTTGGTGTGTATTGCTTTCTTGTGAGGTTCCATGTGATCAGCACAGGGCCAATCAGCACTGTCCAGACAGAGGGTCAGGGGTCCTGCAGCCTCATAGGACAGTCAGAGTAGAGTGAAAACTCCTCCTTCAAGCTTTAACCAGACACAGATAAAAGTCACAAGCCTGCTAGATACTGCTAATGTGGAAAAGTAACTAAGCAGTTTATATTTACTAAAATAAATGCATTTCAATCTTCTGTCTACTGTGGGAGACTAGATATAGTGAATGCAGGGTCCTGGGTTAAGTCACACTTTAAGCTTTTGTTCTTTTGTTAACATCTGATGATCCAGCCAGCGGGTCTGTTGTTTTTCAAAGGACACAAGCTCTTCACCCGAATGTATCAGTTTACATAGATGAGACAAACTATTTAACACTGGCAAGGTAATTAAAATGATCAAATTTAAAACCTTTATCCCAAAAGAAAAAAAAAAACTATTTGCTGTAATTGTTTATACAGTGTGAGCTGGAGTTTTGCTTTAGTTTGTTAGTGTACACTATATTACCAAAAGTATTGGGACACCTGCCTTTCCATAGGGTTCAATATTGAGTTGGCCCTTCCTTTGAAGCTATAACAGATTCAACTCTTCTGGGAAGGCTGTCCACATGGTTTAGGAGTGTGTCTATGGGAATTTTTTTTAATCAGAAATTTTTTTTTTTTATTGTGAAAGAAAGAAAAAATAATACAACAATACATTCAGAGAGGTACAATCACATTATGGCACAAAGGTGTATAGCAACAATTTGTACATGTGAACTGAAGTGCGTAACATGACATTCGCTATAAAAGGGACTATTGTTCATATGGTTTCAATAGACTTGATCATATACAGTGGTCTGAAAAAGTGTTTGCCCCCTTCCTCATTTCCTGTTCCTTTGCATGTTTGTCACACTTAAGTGTTTCGGAACATCAAACCAATTTAAACAATAGTCAAGGACAACACAAGTAAACACAAAATGCAATTTGTAAATGAAGGTGTTTATTATTAAAGGTGAAAAAAAATCCAAACCATGATGGCCCTGTGTGAAAAAGTGATTGCCCCCTAAACCTAATAACTGGTTGGGCCACCCTTAGCAGCAACAACTGCAACCAAGCGTTTGCGATAACGTGCAATGAGGCTTTTACAGCGTCCTGGAGGAATTTTGGCCCACTCATCTTTACAGAATTGTCCTAATTCAGTTACATTAGAGGGTTTTCGAGCATGAACGGCCTTTTTAAGGTCATACCACAACATCTCAATAGGATTCAGGTCAGGACTTTGGCTAGGCCACTCCAAAGTCTTCATTTTGTTTTTCTTCAGCCATTCGGTGGTGGACTTGCTGGTGTGTTTAGGATCATTGTCCTGCTGCAGAACCCAAGTTCGTTTCAGCTTGAGTACACGAACAGATGGTCGGACATTCTCCTTCAGGATCTCTTGGTAGACAGCAGAATTCATAGTTCCTTTTATCACGGCAAGTCTTCCAGGTCCTGAAGCAGCAAAACAGCCCCAGACCATCACACTACCACCACCATATTTTACTGTTGGTATAATGTTCTTTTTCTGAAATGCAGTGTTCCTTCTACGCCAGATATACTTGGACACACACCTTCCAAAGAGTTCCACTTTTGTCTCATCGGTTCACAGAATGTTGTCCCAAAAGTCTTGGGGATCATCAAGATGTGTTGTGGAGAAATTGAGACGAGCTTTGATGTTCTTTTTGCTCAGCAGTGGTTTTCTCCTTGGAACTCTGCCATGCAGGCCATTTTTGCCCAGTCTTTTCCTGATGGTGGAGGCATGAACGCTGACCTTAACTGAGGCAAGTGAGGCCTGCAGTTCCTTCGACGTTGTTGTGGGGTCTTTTGTGACCTCTTGGATGAGTCGTCGCTGCGCTCTTGGGGTAATTTTGGGCGGCCGGCCACTCCTGGTAAGGTTCACCACTGTTCCATGTCTTCGCCATTTGTGGATAATGGCTCTCACTGTGGTTCGCTGGATTCCCAAAGCTTTGGAAATGGCTTTATAACCCTTTCCAGACTGATAGATCTCAATTACTTTCTTTCTCAATTGTTCCTGAATTTCTTTGGGTCTCGGCATGATGTGTAGCTTTTAAGGATCTTCTGGTGGACCTTACTGTGTCAAGCAGCTCCTATTTAAGTGATGCCTTGATTGTGAACAGGTGTGGCAATAATCAGGCCTGGGTGTGGCTAGAGAAATTGAACTCAGGTGTGGACAACCACAGTTATAGTATGTTTTAACAAGGGGGGCAATCACTTTTTCACACAGGGCCATGATGGTTTGGATTTTTTTTCACCTTTAATAATAAACACCTTCATTTACAAATTGCATTTTGTGTTTACTTGTGTTGTCCTTGACTATTGTTTAAATTGGTTTGATGTTCCGAAACACTTAAGTGTGACAAACATGCAAAGGAACAGGAAATGAGGAAGGGGGCAAACACTTTTTCACACCACTGTATATGTAACCTACTGTTCCGGATATCCTGAGTAGTGTTGTGGACTGTACCACCATAATCATATGCCTTGTCCATGGAACAGATAATCCAATAAAGTTTAACTCAGAATGTGTGGACATTGTTCAAGTTAGGACCAAAAAAAATTTAGAAAACAAATAAAAGAAAAAGAAAAAGAAAAAACAACTGTAACCTCTGTTCACTCTTTGTAACTTAATGATCAAAGTCTATGGGAATGTTTGACCATTCTTCCTGAAGTGCATTTGTGAGGTCAGGCACTGATGTTAGACGAGAAGGTCTGGCTTGCAGTCTCCACTCTAATTCATCCTAAAGCTGTTTTATCAAGTTGAGGTCAGGACTCTGTGCAGGTCAGTCAAGTTCCTCCACCCCATTCATGTCTTTATGGACCTTGCTTTGTGCATTGGTGCGCAGTCATGTTGAAACAGGAAGGGGCCATCCCCAATTCTCAAACTGTTTCCACAAAGTTGGGAGCACGAAGTTGTCCAAAATGTCTTGTTATGCTGACGCCTTAAGAGTTCCCTTCACTGCCAAACCCCTGAAAAACAACCCCAAACCCTAATCCCCCTTCCCACCAAATGATTTGGACCAGTGCACAAAGCAAGGTGCATAAAGACATGAATGATCGAGTTTGGAGTGGAGGAATTTGATTGACCTGCACAGAGTCATGACCTCAACCCAATAGAAGACCTTTGGGATTAATTAGAGCGGAGGCTGTGAGCCAGGTCTTCTGGTCCACATCAGTGCCTGACCTCACAATTGCGCTTCTGAAAGAATAGTCAAACATTCCCATAGACACACTCCTAAACCTTGTGGACAGCCTTCCCAAAACAGTTGAAGCTCTTATAGCTGCAAAGTGTGGGCCAACTCAATATTGAACCCTACAGACTTAGACTGGGATGCCATATAGTGTCATTTATGTGTAAAGGCAGGTGTCCTAATATTTTTGGTAATATAGTGTATTTAAATCTGCTCAGGACCCCAGCAACCTATTGAGAGATGTCCCACATTGGGGTGCTTAGGGGACATTTCTCAGCACCAACATGTCTATGTAGCCAACGGTTTTGCATAAGTGCCCTGGTACTTACTTAGTGGCTCTGAGTGTTAGCATGTGGCAGCATTTTGCTACATTTATCATACTACAACCCGGTGGTGTTTAGTCTTGTTTGCCAACTCTAGTTTCAAGGCTCGAGACGGGTATGCTTTTCCAGCACACAAGAAAAATATTTGAAAAAACAATGTTGAATGCTAATATTAAATGTACTGCAGAGCTCATAATCCTTTCAGCCTGATGTACTCAAATGTATCCTTTTTGATCTTGAGATCACTTCACTCTTTTACAGCTGTACTTGTAAAAAGGAGAGGCTAACATTTAAACTGCAATAAAATAATCTATTAACAGTCATAAAACAGTCTGTAATATCTTTGTGTTACCTTGATTACAATCTTGGAAGAGATACTTCTCGGAGAAGCTAATTTTGGTGCTTGAACGTCTGCTGCTTTTGTGTATGTTACACACAAATAGATCTCTGCACAGCCAAAACATCCAGCAACTGGCAGCAAATCAGAAGGAAACTGGGAAGAAAGTATTGCAGTTGCCTTACTTGTATTTACAGGGTTCCTGGAATGAACTCCTAAATCACCCGTTTTATGGTCTACGTTTGGATGAGATACAAAGTTCTTGATGCAGAGAAGGAAGGACTGACAGTGACAAACAATTCTTAGTTATGCTTTGAAAACAATGACATTTCCTTAATGGTGTTTTACAGGATGCATTGAGCTGGGCTATGGGTTAATGCTGAGCTCCAGGATAAGCCAATTTTGTCTAAATGCAAGAGTCTTACTTGAATCTTTGTGTGCTTTGTGTATTTTTACCAGAGCAGTAATCCAGTGTAGAACCTGCCTCTGTGCAGGAGCTTCCTGTAATAAAGACTGGTCACTGCTGCACTCTCTCCTTGTGCAGGGACACTGGTCTTGTCTCCGCCCCCTCCTGTAGATTTCTGCAGGCAGTCTGTAGTGGGTGGAGTCTGCTGGGCCCCTCCCACATCTCTGCTCTCTGGTTATGGTTATGTATGTAGCACCCTGATGTTTAGGCAGGGTTGCTCTTAAATGTATCTGCCTTGGCAGTGATAGTTGCCTTGGCCAATCGCTAGGTAGTCAATTGATTTCACCCTAATTCTGGAATTGCTGCACTTCTCTCTTCTGTCGCTAGGTGGCCGGGTATCTGGTGACATTAGATAAGACAAGAGCATTGCAAGGACAGGTTAGGAATGAATGGGGTGTCTCAGCCAATGGGCAGGGATTTTCTTGGGTCCCTTGGCCTGCTGGGAGAACCTATTTATTTGGGTGGAGTCAGGTGATCAGGGTTCTAAGCCACCTGGATGGCTGTCTGGGTGGACGTGTGTCGTATTGCCCTGGGCTGCTAGGCCAGAGACTGAGGCCTATCCCGGGGACATCTGGCTGCTAGGCTATCTGAGGGCCTATCCAGAAGCAAGAGATCAGCATAGGATTCGGATTGTGGCTTGCAGTCCAACCAGACGTGACGGTACTGCCGGACGGAGATCTGTCATGGTCGGAGGTAGAGGGTAAGCTGTCGCCACTAAGGGACCATCCTCGTTGTTACCAGGGACCACCGTGAGTATCTGAAGCAAGTACCTGAGCAGTATTCTCACCAACCGGGGACGGTGAAGAATTGGGAAACTTCAACAGAGGTCAAGCCAGGGACCCAGCCAGTGGAGGAGATGCTTGCAGAGCAATATTGTGTGCCAAGCCAGGGACCGAGAAGGTCAGTGGGGTGAAGCTTGAAGAGTATCTGTGAGTGCCAAGCTAGGGACCCAGCAGGGACGTGGGGGTGACGCTTGAGGAAGATACTCAGTGAGAAGGTTGGTAGAGCTCAGGGGATCCAGTGGCAGTGGATCAGCGGGTCTAAGTGATAGACTAGGAGCTCAGTTAAGTGGAGATCTAAAAAGGAGATCTAAAAAGGAGATTGTGGAGGAAGTGAAAGAGTTCATGACAACCTTTGTTAGAAACTGTTCAAGGTTGTTGCCATAGGAGACAGCGTGTCTAGACATGCAAATGTGGTGTCCAGCTGGGTACCTTTCCCTGCATGGCAAATTGGTCTGGGCAGGTAGGGTGTATTAGTGCCCTGTATTGAAGTGGTTAAATGCCCCTGCATGTTAGCTTATGTGTCCATGCACACATAGGTGTTTAGAAGAGCTTAGTGGCAGAGGCATTTAGGTTTCATGCACACTAGCATTTTCTTAAGCTCCTAGAAGCTATTATGAGAATCTATTATAGCAAGGGTTAAAACCGCCCGCAAGGCGATTTGCCAGCGGTATAGTCGTGTTGTGCCATTGATTTCAATGGGTAGGAACAGTTTAGGAACGGTGAATACACCGCTCCTTCACCGCTCCAAAGATGCTGCTAGCAGGACTTTTTTGGCCGCCCTGCTAGCGCACCGCTCCAGTGTGAAAGCCCTCCGGCTTTCACACTGGAGTGAAAGGGGCCAGATTTTTTCAGGCGCTATACAGGTGCTATTTTTAGCACTGTAGCGCCTGAAAAACACCCCAGTGTGAAAGGGGCCTAAGGCATTCTCTGCATTAGGTTAAAAAAAAACTTCTGTGAGCAGCGCCCCCACCCCCCCACTTATACTTACCTGAGCCAATCTCGATCCAACACTGTGCCCAAGAGCAGCGGCTCTCTCCACTCTCTTTCTCCTCACTGGACATGGAGGCAGCAGTGGGAGCCTTTGGCTCTCACAGCCCAAGAGCACAGAGCGGGAGGCAGGGTCGAGGTCTGGTTTGTGTGTTAGTGGACACACAGAGCGTGGTTCAGGATCGAGCCCTCACAAGTGCCCCCTTTCTACGTGGGCAATCGGCAGAAGTAGGAGCCAGGAGCACCAGTGGGGGACCCAAACAGAGGAGGTTAGGGGTTGCTCTGTGCAAAATCATTGCATGGAGCAGGTATGTTTAACATGTTTGCTACTTTAAAAAAGAATAACTTTAAAATCACTTTAACAGTGGACAGTGCAGCCTACAGAAAGTCTGTTAGCCTGGATAAGGGATGGGGAGGTGGAGGGAGAAGCAGAGTGGTGCCTCACCATCCTGGGCTGCAAAGGAACATATTCAACAAATGTTTTCATATAAATCTCTGGTGAAGACACCAACAGTTACAATCCAATAAATATACTTAATTTATATAAATGGAGTGGCGCTAAATCTAACAACACCCAAAATGAGCAGTGAAATAAAGTGAAAACACTTTAACATATAAATTAGAGAAAATTAATAATAAAAACATCTAATGAAAAAATACAATAGCAACAATAGCTAAGTTTTGTAGAAGTCCAGTGCAAAAGTGTAGATGAACACCATAAATACAGTTCTTTTGGTGAGATGGTTAGAGATTCAAAAAGAAATCCCAGTGTAAGCAATCAAAATCCAGTGTTTAATCCAGAAAGAAAGGCAAACTCCACCACCATGTGCAATGGCCGCTCACCTTTAGGCCAAAGATAATGCGCATCAACCTGCTTGAGCGATCTCCATAAGATATATTTCATTGCATGCCCTTGCACATAACTCCTCATGGTGTAGTATTAACAATGCGTTTTATAAAAACAATAAGTGGAATTACTACTATGCAAATAGCAGTCAGGACCATGGGGTCACACACCAGCTGACGCTGTAAAATCCGAGCTTCTGGTTTTGTCTGTAACCGGATGTGGTGTCAGCTGGCTCCCCTGACGTGTTGCGTCACTATCACGTGACTTTCTTAAGGGTTAAAGTGTTTTCACTTTATTTCACTGTTCATTTTTGGTGTTGTTAGATTTAGCACCGCTCCATTTAGATAAGTAAGAAACAGCTGATGGTGTGGTGACACTGTAGGAGTTGGCAGCTTTATGCAGTTTATTTGATTTAGTACACCTTCTCATCATTATTCACCCCAATAGTCTATACACAGAGTAGCACATACATTTCTTTAATCCAATAAATAAAAATCTTGAACCTTCTGCATTTCACTGTGATAGAACATATGATGTTTTCTGTCCAGGGTTAAAGTAAATGTAAATATCTCTGAAGTCTCTTCACATTATAAGGACTCACCAACAGACACAACCAAGCTATGTCAGTTCTGTGTAAATATTAGTGATAGTAAATATTTGACAATAAATATTTAAAAAACAAACTGTCTGCGTGTTTTTTCATCTTTGTATAGAGATGATTAACACGTTCCAATAAGGCACAGTTCTAACAAAACTTTCCATCATATCATCCACATCAAGCCCTTTAATACCATCTGTCAATAAACAACTTGACCAAACAAGGGTTTTGTGGAAAGTCACAAATTAGCTAAATGCATACAGCCATAATGCAATTTGTATCTCCAGATTGTACTTATTAGTGTATATTAAATCAGTGGAATGTAATTAATTATTTAATCCAAAGTATTTCTAAACCTGAGAAAAAATGTAATGCATTGTAGCTTATCAGTCCTTAGATGTGTTGGCTGCATAAGATTTCTTTCATTGCTTTCTTTGTTTTTCAGCTGGTGATCCTGCCAGTAACACACCTCCTGTCCATGCTTATCCACTGCTCGGTATCTATGAAGGAGCATCATTGTCACCCAAGGACAGGATATGCGTTAGGCAGGGGCGGACTGACCATTCGACCACTAGGGGGCCCCATCAGGGTTGCCGGCCTCAGTAACCAGGGACAGTATGTAAAAATCTGTGTTTTTTTTACATCTGTTTCTAAAATGTCTCTTACCGACATCCTTTTGGTCTAAAAATGCAGAGATTATAGCTGCCCCACCTCTCCAGTATCTTCTCAGCCAATAGAAACATGTCTGTGTAAACTTTGTGTACATGTATGTGTATACTGTGTGATTGTATACTGTGTGTGTGTGTATACTGTGTGGCCCCATAATCTCTGATTGCCTGGGGGCCCCATAATCTCCTATTGCCCGGGGGCCCCATGAGTTGTCAGTCCGCCCCTGGCGTTAGGACTCCCCCTCTCCTTAACGCTTTATCATCAGAGAGCTCAAAGAAATTATCTTACCCCCTTTTTTTCCCCATGGCGTCTTATCAAGGAGACCAATGGGCTAACTTTATGTCCACACTGCATAATGACTTTGAGCAACAAGAATCCCTTGAATCTGAATTAGCATAATTTTTTTCTAACTTAAGTCAAACTCTGGAGATAAAATCTTTATTATACTGGCATATCAAATCCTTTGAGGACTATATTACTGAAAACCTGAACCCATTTGGGCTCAGGGTTCAAATCTTTCCTTCATTTGACAATATTGATTCTGCTTTTAGAACTGCTTAAGAGGATAATTTGAAATTGTGTTCCAAAACAATGATGTCATTATTAATCGATGAGTATCGTAAACATATGACTGATTTAGATATTAAGTTGGAAAAATTAAAAAAAAAACAAATGATACCCTTACAGACACACACGTTCTTCACAAAATTTGAAGAAAAACTAAAAGATCATTTGAAGCAATTTAACAGAAATATTTTGATCAAACAGGACTAAAAGCTTCAACGTGACAGAAGGACCTTTGAAGATGGCCAAAGATTTCCCAAAGATTTACCAAAGTGCTGAATAAAAATAGATGTACAAATACTTATGAATTACCTGCACATTCACCTACTTTTTCTTCCTTTCAGTCTTCCACTCAGCACAAAGGTCGAAGATGACAAAAACATTGTTGTCATGGTGACTAGTCACAATAACGATTCCTTCCATATGGGGGGTTCTCCCTCACGGTCAGGTAATAGTCATGCTAGCCATCCTCATCACAATACAAATAGTGACACATCAGACACACATACTCCGGCTAATCATTCCGGATCTTCTCTGAATATATCATCCACTACACCTTCCACTTCACATTCACATCAACCACCATTAGGCACTTTTTTAGACCAAATGAGGGCTGAATACAGAACCATCAAAAAAAATCTCAAGCTCACATGCCCAAACTACACAAATCCAACAAGCACAAACCAGGTTGAATGTTGTGAATTTATCCTCACATTCTTTGGATCAGAATTAGACGGCTGTTCTGGCACGTAGCCTCACTTTTTGTCCAGACTCCAGTCTTGACAAATTTGGGGGCATCAAGGACATCCATCTCTTCATACGCAATATCCTTTTAAAAAGTTTATAAGCTTAAGAAACAAGTTTTAGTACCCTTGGCAAACCAATCAAGACACACAGGCTTTGGACAATTTGATATCATTATTGGAAAAAAATATGCATGCTATTGATCCTTGACTGTGCTCACTGAGCTCTGAGAACTAAGGGCGAACAGTGGTGTTTGATCGCTCAGTTCTCAGTCTAATGCCCTGTACACACGACCGGACCGTTTTTGGTACGTCGGAACAGCATACAGATGAGCGGTTTTCCTGATAGGAATTGGTTCTGTCGGAAAAATATAGAACATGTTCACTTTCTAGGTCCGTCAGAATTTTCAACGTAAAAAGTCAGTCAGACTTTTTCTGTTGGAAATTCCGCTCGTGTGTACATGGCACTAATATTATCTGCCAGCACTAGCTCTAAAGCCCCATACACACGGTCAGACTTTTTCATGGATTCTGTCCGATCGGACAATGTTGTTGAAAAATCAGACCGTGTGTATGCACCATCGGACAGTGTACGTCGGATTGCCTGACGGACAAAGTCTTATCTCCTGCTGGAAAGATTTGCCGACAACACGGTCCGATCACACCAAATCCGATCGTGTGTACGGTTGTCCGACCGGACAAAGTGCTACGCATGCTCAGATCACATTACAAGACCAAAGCTATTGGCTACTAGCCTCTACGTAGTCCCGTCGTAGGCAACAAACGTCACCACGTTCAGAATGATCGGATTTTCCGACAACTTTGTCCGACCGTGTGTACGCAAAACCAACATCAGACAAAGTATGACGGACAGGATCCGACCGACCTGGTCCGCAGATTGTCCGACCGTGTGTATGGGGCTTAAGCCTGTTATATATTTTCCTTATTCTTATTGCTCACCTGGGGCTGAGCTACTACTGTTGCATTATATTTTATAGCTACAGTCTATTTGAGTAGTGAATGTTTAATATCAGGTTGTTGGTGGTTATATGTATGTAAATGCTTTTGCCACACCATAAAGGGAAATGTTTTTGAAATACTTTTAGGAAAATGTACTTTTTAAAAATAAAGCTAAAGCTTTGTACAAATTGGCCTGTGGCACGACAGTTCAGTGACTCAACAATCCCTTTTTAGGTTTAGCTGCTGGTTCCCCTGGCAGTCATTGTTATTGTTTCCTTATTGAAATTTTCTTTAACCACTTAAGGACCGGAAGGATTTGCCCTCTTAATGACCAGGCCATTTTTTGCAGTACGACACTGCGTCCCTATAACTGATAATTGCGCGGTCGTGCAACATTGTACTCAAACAAAGTTTATGTCCTTTTTTCCCCACAAATAGAGCTTTCTTTTGGTGGTATTTGATCACCACTGCGGTTTTTATTTTTTGCGCTATAAACAAAAAAAGAGTGACAATTTTGAAAAAATTACTTTTTGCTATAATAAATTTCCAAAAAAAAATGTCTTCATCAGTTTAGGCCAATATGTATTCGTCTACATATTTTTGGTAAAAAAAAATTGCAATAAGCATATATTGATTGGTTTGCGCAAAAGTTATAACGTCTGCAAAATAGGGGTTAGATTTATGGCATTTTTGACTGCAACATTGCAGGGTGGACAGATCGCACTGACACTTTTTTGGGGACCAGTGACATTTATACAGCGATCAGAGCTAAAAATAGCCACTGATTACTGTACAAATGTCACTGGCAGGGAAGGGGTTAACACTAGGGGGCGATCAAGGGGTTAAGTGTCCCCTAGGGAGGTGTTCCTAACTGTGGGGGCAGTGTACTGACTAGAGTAGGAGAGAGATTGCTGTTCCTGATCACTAGGAACAGCAGATCTCTCTCTACTCCCCTGTCAGAATGGGGATCTGTCTGTTTACATTGACAGATGAATGGGGTCCCACCTAGCACATAGTGCTGACCTCATACGTATTCTCACTTAACTTCTTTTTCTGTTCCTAGTGAACATAGATCTCCCTAACGCTAGCCCACACCCGGAGACCAGCAGAGATGGACAGCTAGGGCTACCGGACAGCTTCCGGAGAACCTGTACCACGACAATGACTGGTTGCTGTTTCTCTTTGTGGTTATTCATGGCAACTACCTCTTCCTTCTTCTATTGTTGTATAAACCTTTGTCATAGTGCTGTTACACATACCCCATTTTGTAGCTGTGGACCCAAGTTCTTTAATAATATGCCAAAACCTCCCTGTTACCCCTTGAGTAACTTCAGACCAGGCTCAGAGCAGTTGAATCAACTTTTACTGTAAACCTGGCACAACATGTATAACATGCAATAATTTTGTTTTCCTAACTAAACCCAACTGTGGCTGCCCCAGGTTACTGCACAGGTGAAGTCTCTTATAGAAAAGCTCATACTTGGTAATATTCAAACAGAGTAGACCATGTTCTTGGGTTCCTCCGGCGAATCAGTGTTCCAGAGTGGACCACAGGTCCCAGTAAGTTTCTAATTGCATGCATTCCCCAAGTGTTCCCTGATGCCTGCTTAGGATCCGGGCCTCTTTCATTTTATACAGCACAAGAGGGATGCTGAACCCCACAAACACACTGTGTAAAGGCACCTGGGCAGCTGAGTGCTAGATAAATACACAGTAGGCCACCTACCTACAAGTGTGGCCATATGATATAGCCACAGCATATACAGAAGTTAGCTGAGCGACCGACAAAGCCTTCCTCTTCTTTTTCCTCCCAGGTTCAGAGCAGCCAGTTGTCTGCAAGTGCTGCCAATGCACCCTCTTCTTCCTCCTACTACTCTTCTGCTAATCCTGCCATAGACGGGCAAACTGGTAATGAGGAGTTGGTGGAATTATTTGATCACATAATCATTGACTTGCTGTAGAAGGAGGATATTGGTTATGCACAAGCCTTTGTCCCCTAAAATATTAAGAATGAAAACGATAGCACTATGCCCATAGAGGGAGGGGACAACAGGCAGGGAGCAGAAAGAAGCAACTTACGTCAAAGTAGACTACAATGATAAGAAGGGGGTGGATGGCATTGGCAGATTGTATGTGAGTGACTGAGAATAGAGATCGCGTGTGGGCTCTAGCGGCCTTTTTCCGTCGGAACTTCCGACGGAAAAACTAATCCCTTTATGATCTCCCTCTCCCTTAGATTCCCCTTACCACTGGGTATTATACATCATATCCTTTCAGATTGGTGTCGGCTCAAGGGAGCTATAATTGCATTATATGCGTTTGCCTACCACTATACTAGACAGCTGATCCCCCCAAGCTCATGCATCCTGGCCTGGCTTGACAATATTTCATGTAAGTTTATAACCTCAACCTTTCTATTTATGGCATAAAATGAATGGTCTCATATCTCCTTTTTCTTTGATGGGCACTTGGTTCTTATCTCTCATCTCTCTTTTTTTACCCTCTCCTTCTTCGTTTCCTTCCTCCTCCTTATCCCGTTCCTGCTTTCCCCCCCCCCCCCCCTTCCCCCCCCCTCCCTTCCTCTTTCATTCTCTTCCCACCCTCCTTTTCTCCTGCTTTTTCTTCCACCCTCTCCCCCCACCCCCTTTTTTCTTCCCCCCCTTCTTCCCCCTTCCCTCTTTCCCCTCCTGCTTTGGGTTAGCTCTACCGTCATCGCTCTAGTCTTCCACCTATAGGGATATCATTACCCTTACCCATGCCAATTCTTACCACACGTGGTGGTGGTGGGTTATATCAGTGAATTTAATTATAATAATGGAACCCCCTTTATTGTTATAGCCCAGTCCTTAAAAAAACCCCATATCCGCCGGGGAATGCATTTTGGAACCGTTTGGAATTTGTCTCCACATGCACTGGTGAGCTGATCCACCCTACTGTAATTAATTTGCATTACCTTGTCTTTGTATGAATGCTATCGCTGTATATAGAATATATTCAAAAAATTATATCTATTTTAGATTTTTCTCCTGAAGAAGCGGCCTAGGCTGCGAAACCGGTCGAGAGACGCCTTCTCCTTACGTTCAAACAAAACGCCAAGTCTGCAGGCGAATTCCTGCATTCATCTGCATTGTTTGAGACCTATGCAGGAGGGGTTACTTTGTTGATTTTATCAAACTGTACTGTATATCATACATTTTGTTATGTATGTAACTGTTTTGTTTTTTCTATAAAAATTTTTGTTAATATCTTCTTTACCTTTATTTTCTGTTTACCTATTACCAGTACCGAGATAGTCCTAAAAATTCTCTTTTCCCTCCAAACTCTTGTGGGCGTCTGGCTCACTCAACGCAGATTCAGCACCTGCGTTCTGTAGACATAAACAGCCCCTTGTTCCTTTAAAACTTTATTGGATGATGGTACTTCTTAATTAATATTATTTGTATTACCAAAGACTATACTCATGATTCTATATTCCGACAGAAAAAATTTAGAGCAGGATCTAAAATTTTCCGACAACAAAATCTGATCGGACTTTTTCCGATCGTGTGTATAGAATTCCGACGCACAAAGTGCCACGCATGATCAGAAGAAATTTGGAGACGAAAGCTATTAGCTACTGGCCTCTACGTAGTCCCGTCCTACTTGTTTTACGTCACCTCGTTCGGAACGATCGGATTTTCCGACAACTTTGTCCGACCGCATGTGTGCAACACAAGTTTCAGACAAAATCCATCAGAAAAAATCAGACGGATTTTGTGGTCGGAATGTCCGACCGTGTGTACAAGGCATTAGCCAACTGACCTAAGTTTGAAAAAGGCAGGCAGTGCATTATGGTGGCAATTAAGTTGTTCTGGACTGCATACCTCAAACATGCAGGGTTAGCCTCTGACCCATGACAGCAGCGAACCCAAACCTTATCCATAACAGTGACCTTAAAAATAGCCCCAAACTTTGTTCTCTGAATTATAACTTCAAACAGACCTTAAAGCATCAATACCGTTTTCTTGGATGTATGGAAGTAGGAAGTGTTAAAATCTCTAAGTGGTTTTCATTGCTGTGATCCTGTTGGGGAGATTATCACCCACATACTGTTGAGATGACTGGACATCCCAGGTAACGAAAGTCATGGGAATTCCCCCAATAGGTGTTACAAAAATATTTAAGCTGGCCATACAGGGAGACATTTTCATATGGTTTTTAATGAATCAGCTGAAATTTGCTCAGTTGGCCCCACTCCATGCATCCGTCAACTGAAAAATCATAGCCAAGCATGCAATTGTTGGTCAAACAGCTCCTGCAGGCACCATTCAGGTATTTTTGCTGCTGATGGTGCTGGCTGTCAGGATACAATAGCTACAGCAGAAGGGTTGTCCATCCACGCTGTGTGGTAGTAAGGAGCAATCTGTGTGTAAATCTATATGTATGGCCAGCTTTAGATGTCAGTATAGTATATTCAGATCAGTGAAAGATAATTGATTGGTAACCTTCAGCTTCAACACTTTGTTCTTTGTGTAGTTCGTGTTTTAACTACATTTTAAGTTTATATCTTATCTGATATAAACACAGCCAATATTTTTAACTCTCCAGCATCATTTATTAATAGAACTCATAAAACTTACATGAGGCTGTGCAACTGATTTATAGATAGTTTCATGGACCTGAATGTATTTGTGGTAGAAAATTGCCGAGCTCTTTTGTATACTGCAGTGCATAGTTTTAGTCTTTTCTGCCTTTGAAGTATGGTGTGCTAATAATGTTAGTATAATTTAGTTGTAGACAATAGTAAACACATTGCGGTCCAGCTGTGGAGGGAATGGTCATTTCCCTGGGCCTCATTTAGGTGATTTTTCCTCATGTAAATTTGAAGATCTCTGCGGTTCCACATCAAAGCACTAATAATGTGGTATTCCTGGAATGAGTAGGGAGAAGTTTTACCACCCATCCTCTGTCCTTTAGAGAAGAGTAAATGCAGTACTATAATTATCCTGACTGAGAATGGGGAATGTCACTGATCCACAATGCATAGTGTATTTCATCTTCATGGTTCATTAGATGCCATTGTTCTCTCAGTTATGAAATATCTGTTCTTTCAATTCCCTTGTATGGTAAGTAGAATCTGATTTTTGGATATTGTATTCAACACTATTTATTTTTTGTTGCCAGAACAAGGAATACATTGACTACATCTTCCAACACTGTCATGCTGTTTATTCTAATAACATATTATACATGTGGCTCGTGTAATTATGTTTGTTCTGAGATTTTATTGTAAGTTAAAGAAACCAATATTCTTAAAGTGGAAGTAGCATGACTAGGGTAGCTCAGAGTTTGCCACCACATAACACTACATAACCCTTCTAAACTCCACCCCCTTTACACCAATAGCCGTCAGGCCTTTTATTAAACAAAATAAGTAATAAAAAACAAATAAATAACAATAACATTAACCAAAGATTAATGTCCCCAGCCACAAAACACAGACTCAGGGACATTAACTCTTGACCACAGACCTTACAGGTCTACCATTACCTGGTCCCTCTTATTTGACCACACCCAACCAGAGTATATCGTACCAACGATGGTTCCCCACTTGTATTCCACCAACAGATTTTTAACCCCATCCAATGGGTCCCAACCGCCATCTCAATACCTACATACCTCCAACCTACTACTCTATCTCAGGGAGGGAGGAGGGGACGTTCATCTGATGGCCTCCCAACTCCGACTGTTACTGTCCCACCCCTTCCTACAGTCTACTCTCCTACGCTCCACCCATCACCCCGTCTCCTCAAGCAATCACGTAATTAAACCTCACATCTCTCCCTTTGAACACATTAACTCTATGCTGTCTGGTTCCCCTTCCACCCTGTCGTTCCTCATAGCTCCGGCCCTTCCTTTTGATATATTTTGTCTTGTTAAGTGCCTGCATACTAAATAAAACTGTAAATGCATCCTTTATTACCTCTCACGGAGAACACAGTATTTCCCATGGCAATGCCTTGATCTGCTTTATTTCTCCAGGTGGATAACTCTATCTTTGTTCAGACATTATCCTGGGTCACTATCTACTTCCTAAAGTCCCGTACACACAGAATGTCGGGAAACATTTGCCGGTTCAAAAAAAAACGTATATGTCGGTCTGTTCGTTTGGCCGGCTTCTGTCGGACCTGCATGCTGGAAAACCAGCAGCCGACCGACTCTAGATCGGAGGGTTAGCTGATCGGAGGGCTGTTCTCACGTCAGAACACAACAGCTCAGCGGGGGAGATCGCTGGACTAACCTTGCGTGGTTAGTACAGTGGCTCTGACCGGAGCTGTCAGGTTTTATTTGTGCAACCCGCTGGGTTGCATGAAAAAAAACTGTTATGCCGCGTATACACGGTCGGAATTCCGACGGAATTTAGCTCAAACTGTCTTGCCTACACACGGTCACACCAAATTCTGACGGTCAATAACACCACCCCTTAAAAAATGTTCGACTGCACTATAAAAGGGTAGTTTAATGCTTCTGAGCATGCGTCAGATTGTTTCCGAGCATGCGTATTTTGCATGTCGGAATTGCATACACACGATCGAAAAATCCGATAGAAAGGTTTTCCGTCGGAAAAATTAGGAAACAGGTTCTCAATCCAAAGTCCGTTGGAAATTCAGACAGAAAAAGACCGATGGGTATACACACGGTCGGAAAATCCGATGAAAAGCTCCCATCTGACTGTTTCCATCGGAAATTCCGACCGTGTGTACAAGGTATTAGTGTTGTTGTGGAAATTTTATTAAGATGTATTCAATATGTATTGTCACAGTGTCTCCCAGTGTTAGTTCTGCTGCAGCCCGCACTTTAAAGTGGGCCGGGGCAGACTGACGCCAGTTGAGACCTGTTTGGTAGTGAAAAGCTTCCTGAGGTTGCAGAGAAGTGTTTGCAGAGTGGGGATATTTCTGCCAGCGAAGGGCCCCTGTGCAATGCACAGACGATCGTCTGGAGGGGGGAATGTGTTCACTCTGCAAAGACATTATCGGTTATGGGGGGGATGTACGCTCTTGTCTTTCTGTGTGTCTGATCAGCACATGGAGGGGCTGTGGCGTGTCCCTGCAGATAATCTCCCATCCACAGGAATGGTAGAATAATCCGGGTATGCATTGCTCTCTGAACAATGCAGAATAAGAATTCACGCCAACTGTAAAAATGGGTGTCTTTGAGTGCGTTTTGGTCGGGGACAGCGTTCATGATTTCTAAGGCCAGCCATGTGGCTTTCTTTGTCTAGCTGAAGAGCATGGCTTACAGGGACAGGGGGCGGGAAATCATTCACACTGCCCCTGCACAGACACGCCTATACACTCCCCTAGTCATTGTTCATTGGTTGAGATTTGTATAACTCCTCCTGATTGCCCATGCTTCATTGGCTGATTGTGAAGCCACCAATCTCAATTGTTATGACTATGCAAAGTACTATAAATAAATGGAACGCCCATGGACACAGAAGTCTGCCTGTGGAGCTAAGGATGTGAGGACGGTGGCTATGTCTGTTTTACTCGGGAAACAGGGTTGTATTAAGATGCATTATACCATAGAACTGAAAAGTGCACTTATTAGCGCAAGAGATATCGATTACGAATAACATATAGAGAGATCTCCATGTTAGACTTAAGGTGGATACACTCTATGTGAAAATCGGAAAAAAATTCCGTACCCGGCAGGATCGTTCTATTTTCGTATAGTGTGTACACAACTTTCGACATCTGATTCAGACTTTCCAAACAAAGATTTTTCGAAGAGACCAACTCCAAAAAATCAGATACGAAAGACTGCTCATGATCAGAAACAATAAACAACCAAAAAAGATCCTTTGTTGTATCCTTCCTCGGTTCTGATTTGCTGTGAAACATCGAGGAAAACCAGACAATGTCCGATTTTCTTATAGTGTGTACCGACCTTTAGACTGTAATGCTGACTTAATCACGTAAATGCTGGTCCAGGATGTACTGGGGTACTTCAGCTTTGAGTGCAAATACAACCAACTAGCCCTTTCCTGCTAGAAACAGATTTCTGTGGATCGAGGAAAATTTACTATGCACGTGTGCCATGGAATCTCACAGATTGGTGAGTTTGGTGACATGTGATTGTTCCTTAACTATATGCTTATTTCGAAACACCTTTACCTTTTCACACCTTCCGCTACCAGCTTCTTTTACGAATTAGGCGGTTGAGCTGTGGTTTTTCTGCCCCCTGACCACTCGCCTGAACACTGACATGCAGTCACTCAGGGCTGCACATATGCCACACCCACGATGCTGTGCTTTGTGGCCATAGCAAAAAAATTAGACAGCATGTCGCATTTGGCAGGTGTTACCACCGACAAACGCGACAGGTACAAGTTTATAGGGCAAGTGCAGCATGTACAGGGTTACATCAAGCAGTAAGGAGGTGTTATATAAATGTCAAATGTCCTCTGAAAAGCGATTTGAATGCAGATCTCTCTTCAGAGGACACTGCACATGTAACACATGAAAAAAAGAACTAAGGGTCCAATTTAAGCTGACCATACACATTACAGTCTGATTGTTTTGGATTCTTTGCTGCCAGACATTCATCTACCCCGACATTTATGTTTAAGAACTGCACCGTTATGTTGTTGCTCCTGCCAGTTTACTCTTTATTGTATGCAATGTTTTGTATTTGGTTGCACTCATCACTTTACACCTTGTAAACATGTGTATTACGCCGGAACAGCTTAGGGGGGGGGGGGGGTGGTGTGTAGGCAGGTAGTGGTTAACGTTACACCAGCCAGGAAGTAGGGGATGTTAATTGTGCTTCCCAGGTTTTCTTGGTGGGTTTTCCTGGGTCTGACCCCCCACTCCTGTGACCTATAAAAGGGACAGAGGCCCAGACCTTAGGGGGCTTCTTAGGGAGTTCTTGTTGCTGTTTTGCTGGTTCAGTTCCAGGAGGTCTGGTCTGGCCAGACCCAACGGAGTCTGGGTGTCCAGGGATGTGCCGAAGTCAGAGTTTCCACTCTCCAGGAGGATTGCTGGAGCTTGCAGTCCCTCCTAAACATGGCAACCACGGACTCTACCAAAGATGGACTCTTTCCAATGCATGTATGCTGGGGCAGCCACAAGCCAGAGTTAGGGATTCGGAAGTGTTTAGTAGTGGAACATAATCAATGATGGACCTCTCATGTAAAAATCTGAGAGTACTGAAAGGGAATTTCCGTTGACTTTCCAGCATAGGTTATTTTCTGTCTTGGCCCATAACTTTCTCAAATACTTCTAATGCCAGTAATAGTTTGTCATTGTTTGGTAGTTAACCCTTACAATGCCGAGTTGTCACAAGTAACACTGGAATTGTTTACAATGAAAACACTGAGCATGTATGGCAGGCATTTCTGCACTGTGAAGTCCAGAGCTTTCTTTTGAATAATTAATAGAAGGAATCATGTGAGCATAGAAATATCAGAGCTGACATTGCTGACTTGGTTTTTACATTTTCAGGTTCTGGTACTTTTTTTTCCTAATTTTTGGTTTTACATCTACAGACTGGGAACATTTACCATGAGGGCATAGGTGTGCACAGCTTATTGCATTACAGTGTTCACCCTGAAGCTCAAAAAGACATGTATGTGTGTGTCTACATATATATGGCCCCGGCACATTGCTCTCCCTGCCGACACAGTGAAACAGAAGTGCCTAAGCACTTCTCTTATGGCAGAGCCGGTAAGGGGGAGATCTTTCCTATCTTCCCGCTGGCACACAAAACGATTAGGGTGTGCCCAGGCACATCTGGCACACCCTGTGTGCACGCCTATGCATGGGGGTGAAAAACAACTACGTGGCCATTTTATGGTAGGGACAAGTTTGTGAGCTAAAGCAAATGCATTATGCAAAGTGTGCCATAGTTATTGGTGGCCATAGTAAAAGAGGGGTGGTTTATTGTGGCACACCTTTTCACATCTTCCAGCGTCAACTTCCTTTACATCTCTCAGCATTCAGTCACATAACTTTGCAAATGAGTTGGTGCTGGAGACTTTTTCCTGCTAGGATCTCTGGTCTGAAAGGGGAATATATAACTATATAATACCCAACATACAGTATGTCACTGACTCCTGGCCCTGCTGTGATTGATGTACGAATAGTAAGGCATCTCCAGTCAGGGCTACCAGCCCAACATATGCTATTAGTACAGGCCAGGGGGGCAAACAGAGACTCCAGGGACAGGTTTAATTTAACCTCTTGTCTTTACACATCCTCATCTAACTCCCCTGACCTGCTATCATCAGCTGCCTGCCTTATGCTGAGGTGTACTGGTGCAGACCCCATCCCTGAAGGCTTGGAGGTGGGTCTATTTGCCAAACCACACAGAAGTTTTCCAACATACAATGTCATACATACAATGTCCTCCATAAATTTAATGAAAATCAAAGCAGCTACAGCGGGTAGAGGGGTTTACTGCATATGACCCAATTTGGCGTAATGGTTCTTATGAGGAATTGGACAAGCTGACTCAGGGTAACAGATGAAAAACATTTGGGATGACCCATTTGACCCATATTTTTCAGGACGGGACCCTACTCCCCTATTCAGTTCTCCAGGAGAGGTTTTCCCTTCCCTCGTATATGCAGTTTTACTACTTGGCTACCCCTCCAAGGCCCGAGCCGGGTGGGAGGGGGACCTTGGTCAGCTCTCAGGGGACCAGTGAGAGGACGCACGCGCTGTGGCTACTAGCTTCCTAATTTCTTCACAAAAATTATCCCATCTATATATAGTACTGAGATCCCATTATACTCCTGTTAGGCTTTACAGAATGGACGTACTTGCAGATCCTCTATGCTACAGGTGCAAACGTGACAGGGGTGACCTTATCCACCTCCTTTGGAGGTGTCCCAAACTCTACCGCTACTGGACAGCTGTCCTGGGTAGGGATGAGCCAAACACCCCCGGGTTCGGTTCGCACCAGAACCCACGAACGGACCTAAAGTCCGTGCGAACTTAAAAACCCTATTAATTACAATGGACGCGAACGTTCGAAATCAAAAGTGCTAATTTTAAAGGCTAATATGCATGTTATTGTCGTAAAAAGTGTTTGGGGACCTGGATCCTGCCCCAGGGGACATGTATCAATGCAAATTTTTTTTTTTTAAAACTGCAGTTTTTTCAGGAGCAGTGATTTTAATAATGCTTAAAGTGAAACAATAAAAGTGTAATATTCCTTTAAATTTCGTACCTGGGGGTGTCTATAGTATGCATGTGAAGGGGCGCATGTTTCCCGTGCTTAGAACTGTCCCTGCACAAAGTGTAATTTTTGCAGGAAAAAAAGCTATTTAAAATCACTCGCGGCTAATGAATTGTCGGCTCCCGCAACACAGAGAACAGTCATTCATTGAAAGTCATTGATAAAAAAAAAGTCATTGATAAAAAAAAAAAAAAAAAAAAAGCGTGGGGGTCCCCCCAAATTCAATTACCAGGCCCTTCAGGTCTGCTATGGATATAAGGGGAACCCCGGCCAAAAAAAAAATGGCATGGGGTCCCCCTCAAAATCCATACCAGACCCTTATCCGAGCACGCAACCTGGCAGGCCGCAGGAAAAGAGGGGGGACGAGAGCGGCCCCCCCTCCCTCCTGAACCGTACCAGGCCACATGCCCTCAACATTGGGAGGGTGCCCCCAAAGGTCCCCCCAAAGCACCTTGTCCCCATGTTGATGATGACAAGGGCCTCGTCCCCACAACCCTGGCCATTGGTTGTGGGGGTCTGCGGGCGGGGGGCTTATCAGAATCTGGAAGCCCCCTTTAACAAGGGGACCCCCAGATCCCGCCCCCCCTGTGTGAAATGGTAATGGGGTACAAAACCCCTACCATTTCACCAAAAAAGTGACAAAAATGGTAAAAATGACAGGAGACGGTTTTTGACAATTCCTTTATTAAAATCTTCTTTCATCTTCTTTCTTCTGGTCTTCTTCCTTCTTCCTTCTTCCTTTCTTCATCCTTCGGTTTCTTCATCTTCTCCTTCCGGCATCTTCTTCCATCTTCTTCTTCCATCTTCTTCTTGCTCTGGTCTTCTCGTCCAGCATCTTCTTCCATGCGTCGGAATCTCTTCTTGGGCCGCTCTGCGCAATGGGAGGCTCCCGCTGTGTGAGGCTTCACTGCGTCTGACAGGTCTTTTATAACAGAGGGCGGGGCCACCTGGTGACCCCGTCCCCCTCTGACGTCATGGGGAAAGCTGTCAGACGCAGCGAAGCCTCACACAGCGGGAGCCTCCCATTGCGCGGAGCGGCCCAGAAGAGACACCGACGCCGTGGAAGAAGATGCCGGACGAGAAGACCAGAGCAAGAAGAAGCGGATCGGAGGAAGAAGAACATGGAAGAAGAAGATGGAAGAAGATGCCGGAAGGAGAAGATGAAGAAACCGAAGGAAACCGAAGCATGAAGAAAGGAAGAAGGAAGAAGACCAGAAGAAAGAAAAGAAGATTTTAATAAAGGAATTGTCAAAGACCGTCTCCTGTCATTTTTACAATTTTTGTCACTTTTTTGGTGAAATGGTAGGGGTACCTTTGTACCCCCTTACCATTTCACACAGGGGGGGGCAGGATCTGGGGGTCCCCTTGTTAAAGGGGGCTTCCAGATTCCGATAAGCCCCCCGCCCGCAGACCCCCCACAACCAATGGCCATGGTTGTGGGGAAGAGGCCCTTGTTCTCATCAACATGGGGACAAGGTGCTTTGGGGGGACCAATGTTGAGGGCATGTGGCCTGGTACAGTTCAGGATGGAGGGGGGGCGCTCTCATCCCCCCCTCTTTTCCTGTGGCCTGCCAGGTTGCGTGCTCGGATAAGGGTCTGGTATGGATTTTGAGGGCGACCCCACGCCATTTTTTTTTTTTTGGCCGGGGTTCCCCTTAAAATCCATCCCAGACCTCAAGGGTCTGGTATGGATTTTGAGGGGGACCCCACGCCATTTTTTTTTGTTTGGCCGGGTTCCCCTTAATATCCATAGCAGACCTGAAGGGCCTGGTAATTGAATTTGGGGGGACCCCCACGCTTTTTTTTTTTTTTTTTTTTTTTTATCAATGACTTTTTTTTATCAATGACTTTCAATGAATGACTGTTCTCTGTGTTACGGGAACCGACAATTCATTAGCCGCAGATGGCTGCCTTAGATGACACAACAGGATGAAGAAAGGAAGGAAGGTGTTTTAATGTGATACTGCAATGCTGTACTAACAGCACGCACACACTAATCCCCAGAATCACAGCAGATAATGTCAGCAGTCAGCAGCATTACAGAATGGATCACAGCACATAATATCACTGACACGCTGGAACACACTATACGAGGCCGCCGGCGCGGCGGCCTTTTATAGTATGGGGCGTGTACTAAACCCCCTGAGCTATAATTGGCCACAGGCATCTTGCCTGTGGCCAATTATGGCTCTCCTCGCCGCTGGCTCTATGATTGGCCAAGCATGCGGGATCACAGTGCAGGCTTGGCCAATCATCAGCCAGCAAAGCACTGTGACTGGCGCAGTGCATTGCGGGCCACTCGCATTACATGAATTTGATGCGAGCGGCCCAAATAGTTCTGGGCTCGCCGAGCGGGCGAACGCCCGATGTTCGATTCGAACATGGGTTCGAATCGAACACCGGGCCCATCCCTAGTCCTGGGTACCCTTAATAGAGTATTCCAAACTCAGGTACCACTTGAACCTAAATACTGTTTATTAGGCATCTTGAGCGATATTATCCTGGAGAACCTATGCAGGTTGCGTTTAATCAAGCTCTTTTCCAGACTCGGAAAATGCTTCTTCTACTCTGGAAATTGCACAAGCCCCCTGCACACCATCTATGGGTGACACATATGATACCCTTATATTTGAAAGGTATGTCTACCAGCGTAGGGGATGTCCGGGCAAATTTGAAAGAGTATGGACACCATGACTGGACACCCCTGGTCTCAGTCCGCACAAGCTTGTTCAAATGTGGTCACTGCAGTGTTCTGGGCACCCAACATAACTCACATATGGTTTTGATCAGGGATCCTCAAACTACGGCCCTCCAGCTGTTGCGGAACTACACATCCCATGAGGCATTGTAAAACTCTGACATTCACAGACATGACTAGGCATGATGGGAATTGTAGTTCCTGAACAACTGGAGGGCCGTAGTTTGAAGACCCATGGTTTTGATCATACCTAGTTAGCGGCTGTGTAGGTCTGACTCGACTGTTCTGACCAATGTAGGTTTAAATGAGGATGTATCTGTAATGCTACTGATCTACTTGACATTTTTGCCTTCTCTTTACACTAATGTATGGTGAAATAATGCTGTGGAACATATTTTCCCTTTTTTTCCTTGTCATGCTGTTCTGAATGATAAAGGATTGTATCAGATTTTGCTATCTTGAATAAAGAACTTGTTTGATTAAAAAAAACAAAAAAAACTCTTGTCTACTGGAGCATTTTTTTAATGTTAAAATCTGCTAGAAATGATGGCTTGTTAAATGTCACAGCCACCGTGAGCTTGCTTTAACCCCTTGAATACCAAGACGTTTATAAATGCACCTCGGTAGACAAGAGGTTAAAGTAGCTCTAAACCAAATTATTCACATAAGATAGTTAATGCAATCTTTTTTTAAATCTGCAGTTTTCATGAAAATAAAACCTGATGATTTTTTCAGGTGATCCTGCAATGAAAGTCTTTCCTAAGGGACTTCTCCAGTTATAGATTGACAACTATAGCCCAGTTGTCACCATGTCACATGCAGCCATGCGTTATTTATCTTTTAAGGTTTTCATGTGTAGAATCATGGATTGTAGTGGAAAATCTAAAATTGCTCCTGCCGGTAATTCTCTTTCCGCATATTCCCCATGATACTATGCACTTAATCCTTCCCTTCCCTGTTTTCATTATATTTTCTGTCCTGGTATTATCTAGCATATGTCTTCTTGTTCTGTAGGATAAATTTCCTTAAATGTCATCATAGGCATATCTATCTTCTTAGTAGTGATAGTAATATACATTTACCTTGATTATTAGACTCTAATTGTGGATCTGTGTTTGGATCCCTGCAAAGGAAATTTGGATGAAGTAAAGTGGAGATTGGTTTTCATTAGGAATGGAATGTTTCATTTCCTCACTTTTGTTTTCATCTCTGTACATGCTACTTCTTCACAACGAAATCTCTTTTCATTAATTTTACTGCTCCTGTAGTTATATTATTTAGTACGCCATCTCAAAGTGATTTTGGATATCTTCATACCTTCTCTTTAGGGCCGAATCGATACAATAAAACATACATGGGGTTGATTTAGTAAAGGCAAACAGGATTTTCACTTTGGGCACATTCCTTTAGTTTAGTGAATACCTGGATTTTACTTTGCAAAGAATACCAAATCATGTCTACTGGACATGTCTACTGGTTGGTGGTACCAGAACACTGTAAGCCCTCACAGCTTTGCAGTCTGCACTCAGCTTTCTAGGATAGAGGACATGCGGGTCTGAAGCTCCAGCCATCAGGAGCCTTACAGCCCTCCAGCCAGCCAGGACTCTTCCAATGACCCCCTAGCAGATGTAACAGGGATTGGGATTGGGAACGGGACCCTCAGGACCCCACTGCGGACCCCGCGGACCCCACTCACCTCAATCGGCCCCAGCTCTCCACCGCGCCGGCTGCAGCTGCCTTTCGGGCGTCAGCTGCCAGGACAGACCGCAGCTCCGGCTTAGTCCCGGCCTAAGCCGGCCTACCGCCTTCCCACTCCCCTTCATTCATAGCTCGGCAGTGGCGAGCGCTCCCCCTTCAACCACTGCACTGCCCTCTCACCAGGAAACACGCAGGCATCGGCATACAGGTCCGGGAGCCACCAGTCCTGGGACAGGCCACGGCTCGGGCCTAGTCTGGTGGTCATCTTGGTACACCCGCCTGATACACCCAGATCACAGCACTCCACCTGCTTGGACCGGTCCCGTGAACTTGGTGTCCGCCGGTGACCCACGATCGTGATACGGAGAGGCAGAACGGGGAGATGTCTATGTAAACAAGGTGACATGACTCCCCAGTGATGGGAAGCAGTGATCTCTGTCATGTTCTACTGAGCCCATCCCCCCTACAGTTAGAACACACTGATAGAACACACTTAACCCCTTGATCGAAGTGTCTGTCTGCCGCAATGTTGCATTCACAATAAAAATTGCAGATCGCTGCCATTACTAATAATAAAAAATAATAATAAAAATGCCATAAATCTATTCCCTATTTTGTAGACGCTATAACTTTTGTGCTAACCAATCAATATACGCTTAAACGCTTAATAAGCTTAAATATGTAGAAGAATACATATCGGCCTACATTTATTATTTTTTTGGGGGATATTTATTATAGCAATATTGTCTGTCTTTTTTTTGTTTATAGTGCAAAAAATAAAAACCGCAGATATTGCCAAATACCACCAAAAGAAAGCTCTATTTGTGGGGAAAAAAAGACGCCAGTTTTGTTTGGGTGCAACGTTGCATGGCCACACAATTGTCAGTTAAAGCGACGCAGTGCCGTATCACAAAAAATGCTCTGGTCATTAAGGGTGTAAATTCTTCCGGGGCTGAAGTGGTTAATTGTTACTGCTAATAATACTATTTATTTTTATGATATTCCTTACATTCTACATTATATTATTCATACTTCCACTGTTAACATCACCTTTATTAATAATATTTCACTACTATCGCTGATATTGCTAGCATTATAATCACTAATAGTTTGAGAACTAATAATATTAGACAGAATTTCACACCAAACAGAGGCACAATGAAGAAGTGGTTAGGGCAGGTTTTATTCTGTAGCAGCAAAGGGGGGAATTATGAATGAAGCTGCAATTTTATATAATACAAGCTTTGTAAATCTACCCCTTTCTCTTTCTGTTGGAGGCTTGTAAATTGCAAATTTTCAATAAAAAAACTGTAGCACTGACCCCCGAAGGAGCTGCTGGTTATTTTTGGGCTTACCGTTACCTTCTTCACCTCATTTATGTCTAGGGGTTTCCCGAGGTAGATTGGCCCAAAGAACTGTAGAGACCTGACACTGGATCCACTTTAGGGATTTTTATTTGCAAAAACGTTAGATGAAACACAATCTCTCAACAGGGAATAGAGGGTATGGGTAGGAAGTTTCATGTACTCTTGGAACTGCTGACATCGAATGTCTCTCACTATGAAATCCAGGGAATAGCCATTCGCAACTGGATAATACAGCTATCGGATAAATCCCCTTCTGGTAAATTTAGCAACTGACAGGTGATTCAGATAAAGCAAAGTCTCTGCCACAGACTTGATCGTAACTGAAGAATGGAAAGTCTCTGCCACAGACTTGGTTGTAACTGAAGAATGAAAAGCTTAGAGTACCAGTATCTTGCAGCCGGTCCGGCGATACCGTATGAGTGTGGATTCACTTGGTGTCCTTCCAACTTAGCTTCCAGGCTCTTGCTGAGCAGCCAGCCTTGTGCGTGGCCCTCTTCTGAAGAGTCCTCCCCTGGTTGCGTTCTCAGTTGCTGGGCCTCTCTAAAACCAAGACGGCACCGGACCACCTTGGAACCCTCCTTCCAGTTACTGTGCCTCGGGCTAGCCAGCCCAGAGACTCGTAAACGGATGGATCCACACCCCAGGCCATAAGGGCCCCTGAGGGCTGGTCAGGAGGACCAGGACTAAGCAGTCAGAAAGATCTTCTGGACCGGAACCTCGAATCACATGACCTCAGTACCTTCAGTACCCTCTCCCAGAAATCACAGCGAGACAACGCATCCACTGATTGGTTCTGAGAAAGATTGGCACCCAATGCGTCCAACTGGACTGCGTTTCCATGCTTGCCAGAGGTGACACTGACACCTATGGCCCAGCAGAACACAATATAATCCAGTCATACTGGTACTGAGACCATTATTTAGTACAATTAACCCTAAAACCCAACTATGGTTTTAGAAACATTAGATTTACAAAAAGGCTAGCGCATGCTCTTCAGGAGCCTGGCGCTACAAAACATTTGAAGGGTAATAAAAAAAGAAGAAAAAAAAAAGAGAGAAGCTGCAATTTTATACATAACCTGTTTCTGTTCATGTTTATCATTGCTTTGATGAATGAAAAATATTTTTAAAGCTTGTTTAAATGTTAGATTTTGTATATGTATAAATGTCTTCTGCTAGGGAAAAGTGTCTGTTCAGTAGTTCATTGTCAAGCCAGTGATTTCCTAAGGTTATAACAAAGGAACCATTAAAATAGAATGCAGATAGCAGATGTTAGCATACCAGTATTATCAGTAAAGGAAGCCCAACCTTTGAAGCTTTTAAATAACAAACTGTAGATCCTCTCCATAACAGTGAAATATCATGCAACTAAGGAACTGTGTTGATGGGCTTCAGGTTTGTTTGGATGGCATTAGTCTTCGTATACACGTTCGGATTTTCCAAAGGTAAATGTGTGATGACAGGCTGTTGGTAGAAAATCCAACCGTGTGTATGCTTCATCGGACAATTGTTGTTGGATTTTCCGCGGACAAATGTTGGATAGCAGGCTTTAAAATTTTCCGCGGACAAATGTCTGTTGTCGGATTTTCCGAGTGTGTGTACACAAGTCCGTCGGACAAAAGTCCAAAGTAAAAACACGCATTCTCGGAAGCAAGGACCAGCCATAAGCGGTCGGTCTTGTAAACTAGCGTTCGTAATGAAGAATTAACATTCGTGACGTGGCAAATTATGAAATCTAGAAATACAGCGCACAATTCTCTTCTTCTTTAATGGGATAATAATGAAGCTGCTTTGCTGGTGATACTGATGGAGTTATGGCAAATGTATTTTCAAAGGCTTTTTTTTCTAGTGATATCAAGAATAATATTATTATGCTTTTTTTTTATTTGGGCAAGTTACCACAACACCATTATCCCGTAGTTTTTAAGATCAAAGATACAACTATGTTGGTGTCCCTTGTCAATTTTAGATTGTATTTTTTTAAATGTAACTGCCTACTCCCAAGCTCTCATTTGAAGTAAAACACATAGCCAAGTATTATTCTACACAATTTTTTTATTGTGCATTAAAATTAGACATGCTATCTGCCAATAGAACTTAACCAAAAAGTGCATTCTATGCATCCAAAAATATAGAAAATATACCAAATCAAATCATTATTCCACCAAAAAATAAAATAAAAGCATCATGCAAAGAGCTGAAAACCACGTAATACGTCAGTACGTTCATGTTTGTTGGCCGACAATTCCTTGCCGTTTGTATCCACTTAAGTCCCGGTCCATTTGGCTGGCCAAAGACCAGAGCACTTTTTGTGATTCGGCACTGCGTCGCTTTAACTGACAATTGCGCGGTCATGCGACGTGGCTCCCAAACAAAATTTACGTCCTTTTTTTCCCACAAATAGAGCTTTCTTTTGGTGGTATTTGATCAACTCTGCGTTTTTTTTTGCGCTATAAACAAAAATAGAGCAACAATTTTGAAAAAAATGTATTATTTTTTTACTTTTTGCTACAATAAATATCCCCAAAAAATATATAAAAAACTATTTTTTCCCTCAGTGTAGGCCAATACGTATTATTCTAGATATTTTTGTAAAAAAAAATCGCAATAAGTGTTTATTGATTGGTTTGCCCAAAAGTTATAGCGTCTACAAAATAGGGGTTCGTTTCATGGCATTTTTATTAATCATTTATTTTTTTACTAGTAATGGTGGTGATCTGCAATTTTTATCGTGACTGCGACATTATGGCGGCCACATCAGCAATTTTGACCAATATTTGGGACCATTGTCATTTTTACAGCGATCAGTGCTATAAAATTGCACTGATTACTGTAAAAATTACACTGGTAGTGAAGGGGTTAACCACTAGCTGACTAGGAAGGGGTTAAGTGTGTCCTAGGGAGTGATTCTAACTGTTAGGGGGCGTGGATACGAGTGACACATCACTGATCATAGCTTCCGATCACAGGGAGCAATGATCAGTGACAGTGTCACTAGGCAGAACGGGGAGATGCTTGTTTACATTAGAATCTCCCCGTTCTTCCTCTCCGTGAGACGATCGCGGGTATCCCTACTTGCGGAGATCCTACTCACGGAGGTCGCAGCAGGGTCGCGCGTGCACCGCCGGCAGCATGCACGTGATCACACGGCGGCAAATTCAAAGGGACGTACAGGTACGCCCATTTGCCCAGCCGTGCCATTCTGCCGACGTATATGTACATGCGGCGGTCGGCAAGTGGGTAGGCAAGACGAGATCCAGGCACACGCCTTCGGACAAAAGTCAGAGGTCTTGTCTGTGGAAAATCCGATCGTTTGTACGAGGCTTTAGACACTTTCGTGATTGTATATTAAAAAGTGCAGTTGACATGCTTCTGACTTGCATTTGACCTCCTTATGACATTCATTTGACCTGCATTAAGTAGATTGACACTGGTCTCAACATATGCAATATACAGTATATTCCCAGCATTGGGTATTCAAGCTTTTAGCAAGCTTTGGCAAGCTTGTTGAAGCCTGGTAAAAGCTTTCAATCTACAGCCAACTCTCCTATTAACATCTGTAATCTATACTCCCAGGATGGAGATGAAGGGTACTTTATAGACTTTTTAAGGTTTTATTTTTATATATATATATATATAAAAGACATTGGTATGTCAAAAAGTATTTATGTAAATCTTTGATATATACTGTATATACACTACTGTGCAAAAGTTTTAGGCAGGTGTAAAAAAAAAAAATGCTGTAAATTAAGAGTGCTTTCAGAAATAGCAGTGTTAATGGTTTATTTGTATCAATTAACAAAATGGAAAGTAAATGAACAGAAGAGAAATCCAAATCAAATCAATATTTGGTGTGACCACTCTTTGACTTCAAACCAGCATCAATTCTTCTACATACACTTGCACACAGTTTTTGTTGGAACTGGGCACGTAGGTTGTTCCAAACATCTTAAGCCCCATACACACGGTCGGACTTTTTCATGGATTCTGTCCGATCGGACAATGTTGTTGAAAAATCAGACCGTGTGTATGCACCATCGGACAGTGTTCGTCGGTTTGTCCGACGGACAAAGTCTTATCTCCTGCTGGAAAGATTTGCCGTCAACCCGGTCCGATCACACCAAACCCGATCGTGTGTACGGTTGTCCGACCGGACAAAGTGCTACGCATGCTCAGATCACATTACAAGACCAAAGCTATTGGCTACTAGCCTCTACGTAGTCCCGTCGTAGGCAACAAACGTCACCACGTTCAGAATGATCGGATTTTCCGACAACTTTGTCCGACCGCGTGTACGCAAAACCAACATCGGACAAAGTACGACGGACATGATCCGACGGACCTGGTCCGCGGATTGTCCGACCGTGTGTATGGGGCTTTAGAGAACTAACCACAGGTCGTCTGTGGATGTAGGCTGCCTCAAATCCTTTTGTCTCTTCATGTAATCCCAGTATGTTTGGGGTTGTTGTCCTGCTGCAGAATACATTTGGGGCCAATCGCACGCCTCCCTGATGGTATGGTATGATGGATAGAGCTTTCTTTTGGTGGTATTTGATCAACTCTGCGGTTTTATTTTTTTGCGCTATAAACAAAAATAGAGCAACAATTTTGAAAAAAATTGATTATTTTTTACTTTTTGCTACAATAAATATCCCCAAAAAATAAATAAAAAACTATTTTTTCCCTCCGTTTTGGCCAATACGTATTATTCTAGATATTTTTTGTAAAAAAAATCGCAATAAGGCCCCTTTCACACTGGGGCGGGGAGCCGCGGTGACGGTAAAGCAGCGCTATATTTAGCGCTGCTTTACCGTCGCTTTAACCGCGGTATTCGGCCGCTCGCGGTGCGGTTTTACCCCCCGCGAGCGGCCGAAAAAGGGTTAAAGACCCCCGCAGAGCGCCGCCATAGCGGCGCTTTGCGGTGGTATTGCCGCGGTTTTACCGTGGTTTCCCATTCAAATCAATGGGAAGGAGTGGTATAGGAGCGGTGAACACACCGCTCCTATCCCGCTCCAAAGATGCTGCTAGCAGGACTTTTTTTGCCGTCCTGCTAGCGCACCGCTCCAGTGTGAAAGCCCGCCAGCTTTCACACTGGAGTTAAAGGGCCGGATTTTTTCAGGCGGTGAACAGGCGCTATTTTTAGCGCTGTACCGCCTGAAAAACGCCCCAGTGTGAAAGGGGCCTAAGTGTTTATTGATTGGTTTGCCCAAAAGTTATAGCGTCTACAAAATAGGGGTTTGTTTCATGGCATTTTTATTAATCATTTATTTTTTTCATAGCTTCCGATCTGCCACTATTTCTCAGCATTGAGGACACCATTGATCCTGACCAAATCTCCAACTCCCTTTGCAGAGATGCAGCCCCAAACTTGCAAGGAACCTCCACCATGCTTCATTGTTCCCATCAGACACTCATTGTTGCACCATTCTCCAGCCCTTTGCGTACAAACTGCCTCCTGCTACAGCCAAATATTTCAACTTTTGACTTATCAGTCCATAGCACCTGCTGCCATTTTTCTTTACCCCAGTTCTTATGTTATTATGCATAGTTGAGTTGCTTAGCCTTGTTTCCATGTCAGAAGTATGGCTTTTTGGCTGCAATTCTTCCATGAAGACTGGCCATACTTCTCCAGATAGTAGATGGGTGTGCCTGGGACCCACTGGTTTCTGCGCTTCTGCGCTGTGCTGATGGCACTGCTGGACATCTTCTGATGTCAAAGTGAAGTAAGTATGATGTGTCTTTCTGCTGCATTAAAGTGATTGTAAAGTCTTGTTTAAAAAATTAATAATAATAAACGTTATACTTACCTCCTCTGTGTAGTGGTTTTGCATAGGGCAGCCTGGATCCTCCTCCTCTTCTCGGGTCCCTCTTTGCTGCTCCTTGCCCCTCCCTCCTGTCGAGTGCCCTCCACAGCAGGCAGCTGGGAGCACCTGAGCCAAGCTGCAGCTCCATGTGTCCATTCAGACACAGAGCTGCCAATCAGCCTTGCCCCCTCTCTCTCCTGATTGGCTGACTAACTTTGACTGACAGCAGCGGGAGCCAATATCGCCACTGCTGTGTCTCAACCAATCAGGAAGGAGAGTCCCGGATGGCCGAGGCACTCAAGGACATCACGGGACAGAGATGGGGCTCAGGTAAATATTAGGGGGTGCTGGGATGGCTGCTACACACAGAAGGCTTTTTATCTTAATGCATAGAAACCTTCTGCCTTTACAGCTCCTTTAAGTTTCTTTAGCTAACCACTGTGTCTAAGGTCCTCGTTGTTGTCCTTTTCTTTGTGCTAGGCAAGTATGACTCTACAAAAAACATATTCCTGTACTTCTCTTTTGATGAGATCTGATTCACTCACTGCTAAGATCTCCAATGTTCCAGAAAAGATGTTCCAAGAGAACCATTTCTTTCTGAATGATTCTTCTCTATTATGAATATTCGAGGAAATGTTCTCCATTGTCTTGGTTTTATAAATATGTGTCAACCACTGCTGTATCGATGGACTTTATTCTGACTTTCCAAAATGCATACTTGTTCAACATACTCAAGTAAAGCAACTGGCATTTTTAGAAGTAAGCCTCCAAAGGCAACCTGCGTATTTTTGTGTAGAAAGATTTACTTAAATGCAAGGCAACAGGTTTACTTAACCGTTGCCCTCCCCAGTGGCACATACTCCTCTTCCCTTCACTACCCCATCGCTCCATATAGCCACTGGGAATTAATAGCAATAACCAGTACATCTGGGTATGGGTAGCATGTGATTCACTCCCCTTCCTCCTAATTGACAGTGCTGGTACTCCAAGATTGACCGCTCATGCACCCAGCGCTGTCATGGGAGACAGGGCAAAAGTCTTAAGCTATGTGTACGTTCCAAGCTGCAGCCATTCAGAGAATGTCTTGTATTTTTTTCAGCGAATAAAAGGCATTCTCTGATCGGGCCAAGTGGTCATGATGTCACTCTTTTCTCCACCACATCTAATCAGAGAATGCATTGTATTTATTGAAAGAAATACAAGGCATTTCCCGAATGGTGGAGTTGCCACATTAGCAACCTGCTTTGTTCAGTTTGTAGAGGGAAACCACCCGTAAGGCCATGGCTATCACTGCATTAAGCACAGGCTACTACAGGGTTTACAGCATCCCCATCAACCATCCTGAAACAACATATGGATACGTGCATCAAGTCAAGCTGGACCAATGTAAATATGGTAACTTCTAGAGTGTGGCTTTAGAATACTTGTAAACACTGCAACAATATTTACATTTACGTGAATTAAGAAAACGACTTGACGCTCATCAAATGCTTTGTAAATACTTCCTTTGTTAAGTTACAGCATAGAATCAACTATTCCAGTGAGTAAGTTTAAGGGTCATCCACAGTAGCATCTGTGTGTATGTCACTGTTTATCATTACACACTTCTAAATCATCCGCAGCATAATGGAAACTCAGCCGTAAGATCTCTATTTATAACCAACTTTGAACAAACCTAGAAGCCCCATGTTCCAATCCTCTGTTTCCTGTGGGACAGTCCTGTGAGCATAACGTCATCCCTCATTGTCCCTAATAAACATATGTGAGTGGGAAAGATAAACAATATGCTCAGGATCTGTGATCCATCTAATCAGCTGTGCTGTCAAGGCTCATGTTTAACTATGGAGATGATCCTTTGATAGCTGTTCACATGTTTACTGTAAGCATCTGTATATATCTTCTCTGCACCATTTAATATATTGTTTATTCATTCAAAATCTGGTGCAATTAACCTGGATTATGTTTTAAAATGAATAGCTAAAATGAAAGCCCAAGTTTAGTCAAACCACAAAAAAAAAAAAATGAACACAAGGATGTTACTTACTATCAGTGCAGAGTGTCCCTTGTGCTGCTTTCATAGAAACCTTCAGTCCTCTGATACCCTCCTACCCTTCCAGCAATAATCATTTTTAACTGTTGCAGGGGTTAATAGAGCCAAGGGACCTGTGATCGGCACTTATCAAGAGTGCTGACTATGCCTGCTCTTTCCTCCCACCTCTTACATTCATAGAAGCCATACTACAGCTTCTATGAATGAAAATAGCTCTATAAATGGAGGATGGATAGATACATGGAAGGTCCAACTACTCTATTTATAGAAGCCATAATATAGCTTCTGTGAACGGAGTATGGGTAAATGAATGAAAGGTCCACCTCCTCCATCAATGATTGCTTCTCGGCCTCTTGCCTAAGATGAAGGGTTAGGACTGATACTCAGTCATCATTCTGGCCATATGGTTAGGATGGCTGGCTGTATAGTATCCCTGCTGGTATTATGGGGATCCTAAGGGATCCTCCTTATGGGAAAGAAATCACAGTTGAGTGTTCACCATGTAAGTTGGATGTCAGTGGTGTTTCCTTAGTGTGGGGGATTCTGAGGGGTCCAGTGCCTCCTGATTCCAGTAGTGCTACCTTGTTTGGCCAAGTGCTGGGAAGGCAGAGAGCCCACTGTGCTAAGCACCCTGCTGGGAGTGGTGTTCCGGGGGTGCTATGAGTATCACTATGGGTTTGGGACACCACTGTGTAAAAAGGCACTCGGCCGCAGCTTTTTTCTGTACAATGCCTTAATGAGCTAAACCTTTTGCATTAGACTGGGGCAATTTTTGTTACCAGGCTTCAAGTCTTACCCATAGTATTGCAGTTTAGCATTTTTCATTTATTATTCTGACTGTCTGTCACTGCACTTTTTTTGTGTCACCTTTTCACTCATGGATTGTAGGGTGCGGGTCTTCCAACCTTTTTTGGAAGTCTAGGGTGAAGGTGTGTGGCCCTAAGGTTTCTTCCTCTCCTGCCTCGGGGTAGTCTCACCCACCCTGTACTCATTCATTGGTTTTGGCTGATCATGAGGAGTGGGGTCCACTGGACCATTTGGTTAGATGGTAAGTGTGTCTTACGCCTGTCAGAAGTCTTATGTCCCAGGGGGGTCAGGGAGGGGTTCTTCCTCTTCAAGAGGGGACCATCTGACACACCCTAGTGCACTTTTTGTGTGCGTGTTGTGTGAGCTTGTTTTTGTGCCCAGCAGGACAGGCTCGAAAAAAAAAAAAAAAGGAATTCGAATTTTTGTTAAGTTTACATATCAGTCTTAAACACTTAAATAAGAGTTGGTGTTGGAACTGGTATTACAAAGAGGGTTAGAGGCTACTAAAATCAAATTGGAAACATGTTCGTTGTCAGACACAGATAGTGTTTTGGGAAGTTCCTTTAAATGTTTAATTACACATAGGCTTTGTCTGGACATCCAGAGTTAATTCCTTAGTTTGGTTTTCTGACTTTAGCTTTCTAAAGTCCATGATTCCCTGTACAGGGATTTCCCTTCACTGAGTGTTTACAATTTACCTAACTCCCTGTAAGCCTTGCTTGTTAATAAATGTTGACATCCAGTTACACAATCAAAGCTTTATGTTGGGGTCCGTCTCAAAGGATTGCTTTAGGAAAATAGCATGTTAGCGAAACCTTGAACCAATTTCTTTCCAGATTTCTTCTAATCACAAATCCCAAACTGGCCTATTAAAGGGCAACTAGTAAAATTCAGCAGAAAAAAAGCATGTATAGGTTGTGAAATTGGTGTTAGATTTCCCATTATGTGATCTCTCATTTAATAACCCAAAATTGTAATTTAATAGGTGGATAGATGATATGTAATGATGATAACCGGAACCATAACATCAAAGAAAGGTCCTAAAGGCACAGCATTATAAAACATAGCTCCTCATGAAGACTACAGGGGTTGTAGGTGGATCCAGGAGGATGATGACTAAAGTGGAATTTCAGGCAAACCTTTATGCCCTGTACACACGGTCGGACATTCCGACCTCAAAATCCGTCAGATTTTTTCCGACGGATTTTGGGCCAAACTTGTCTTGCATACACACGGTCACACAAAGTTGTGGGAAAATCTGATCGTTCTAAACGAGGTGACGTCAAACACGTACGTCGGGACTATAAACGACCAGTAGCCAATAGCTTTCGTCTCTTAATTTATTCTGAGCATGCGTGGCACTTTGTCCGTCGGAATTGTCTACACACGATCGGAATTTAAACGATCAGATTTTGTTGTCGGAAAATTTTAGGTCCAGCTCTCAAACTTTGTGTGTGTCGGAAATTATGATGGAAAAAGTCAGATGGAGCCCACACACAATCGGATTTTCCACCAACACGATCCGATCGCACATTTTCCGTTAAAAAGGCTGACCGTGTGTACAGGGCATTACTGCTGTGAGCTGAACTTTCTGATTCTGCTTTTTGAGGCACACTTTCCACGTATTCTATTACTGATAGGACTGTGGTCATTGTCCCCCAGATTATATATATATATATTTTTTTTTTTTCTTAAATACAGGGTGAACCCATGTAACTATTCCCAGAGCATTATGGGTTTATTAAAAGACCAGGCACACATAAACTGATTAATTTTTCTCTCCATGATCTAAATAAGAGAGGGGGAAGAGCTGCTCTGATCGTTTACTTGGATTTGTCAATTGGAGGCAAGCTATGGAACTGTGTAAACAGCAGGCTTTTATTAACTGCTTCAATACAGGGCACTTTTACCCCCTTCCTGCCCATGGCAATTTTCAGCTTTTAGCGCTGTCACACTTTGAATGACAATTGCGCTGTCATGCAACGCTGTACCCAAATTACATTTTTATCATTTTTTTTTCGCACAAATAGAGCTTTCTTTTGGTGGTATTTAATCACCACTGTTTTTTTTATTTGGGGTGATGTCATATGGCGTCCTTCCAGAACGACAGCGGATCCCGCCTGCTGTATTTTACTACACAGTGTACGGGAGGAGGATAAAGTATTTTTTCACTTTTGCAGCCAAAGTGGGATAACACAAATGGGGATAGTCATACCCCTGTTCAAGTAGCATAAATGAAAAAATATTTTAAAAATGCTGCTTACATTTACACTTGCTCTTTTTTGAAAAAAAAACAAAAGCTTAAGTTTTCCATATTATGGTAGTTGAAGTGTTTTCTAAAATAAAGTGCAATGTCAATCTTCTTTACCCCTCTATTGTGCAGCATATCATTCTCTCCAAAACTACAGGTGTTCTTTAAAAGTCAATACTAAAGTACAATACCTTCAGTTTTGATAAATCAAGGAAAAGTTGAATATATTTCTGTAAATGCTTTCATGCCTAATGGTCTTAACAACTACCTCTAAGTAAATATATTTTTTAGCCAGCCCATACTGTTCTTGGTAATCCCATACTGTTCTTGGTAATTACAAACTGCAATAATATAATTCGATTCTACCTTTATTCACACACTCCCTTTATTAATCTGGACAAGACAACCACAGTTTTCTAAGTAGAACTGATTTCTATACAGACATAAACTGGCCCACATATAGTCACGTAGTCAGAATTATATTAAAGCCTGAAATCATTTTCTTAGAAGTGTGCTTGCTGCTTTTGTTAGTTAATTAAGACAATATTAGTTCCGGATGGACACCACACCCTTAAATGCCTTGGGAGTGTATTCACTAAATTGCCTGATGTGAAATGTTGCAAAATGAAGAGGCAAGGGTTCTCTTATTCATCCCCATAGCTGCCAGGTTATAGGTTTATTTTTTTGTTTTCAAGTAAGTGAATAAGCAAAAAAAAAAGACTCCTAAAAAGTCCTGAACATTTCCCAACTGTGTGTAGAGGCCAGTAAAACAAGTCTAACAGCGTGTGAGCCATTTGTATCTAACACATTTAAAAAAAATATTCAGACTGCAGACATGATAACATCCTTAGCCAAAAGGAAACTGTATCAGGATAGAGTAGGGACTATTGCCAGTTTATTTATTTTTTGCTGTCTGTATTTGCCTTTACTTTGGAAGGTGACCCACTGGAAGATTTAGGAGTCATGCGCACTGGGTATTAGCCCATGAGGCTACCATGTTCAGTTGCGGCTGAAGAGCACAGATGCACCGACCAGCGCTACTGCTAGCAGCCAGCCAAAATCTACGAGAGTCTGACAGCGGCTGGATGGGGCTGGGTGCTTCTTTTGTTTAGGGCAAATGTTTGGAATGCAGATGCCCATCCACCAACACCAGCTGTCAGAATCACATAGAGTTTGACAAGCTGAAGGCAGCGGGGCTGGATGGTGAGCAATGTTAATTTCAGCCATGAAAACATTTTCATCATAATTTTCATCAGCTGCATTTTTCCAGTGATGAAAACGAAACAAAAATGACCCCACATTTTCGGCAATTGATGAGAACTATTCATTTTTGTCAACAAACAAAAACGGAACGAGAATTTGACGGAGGAACATTTACCCTTGTGGACTTCCAGTTCTCTCAGACCTCTGCCTTTAAAGCCCGTGAGTGTTTCCCCTCGCAGCAAGCAAGGTAGCGACCATAGCGTGCTTAGCACTGTGCAGCATTACAGTCCTCCTCAGACCACCATCCAGAGCACTGTGCAACATTAGAGGCCTCCTCAGACTGTCCAGAGCACTGTGTGCATTACATTACAGGCCTCCTCAGACTGTCCAGAGCACTGTGCATTACATTACAGGCCTCCTCAGACCACCGTCCAGAACGCTGTGCAGCATTACAGGCCTCCTCAGATCATCCAGAGCACTGTGCATCACATTATAGGCCTCCTCAGACTGTCCAGAGCACTTTGCATTACATTACAGGCCTCCTCAGACCACCGTCCAGAGCACTGAGCAGTATTACAGACCTACTCAGGATGTCCAGAGCACTGTGCATTACATTATAGGCCTCCTCAGACCACCATCCACAGCACTGTGCAGCATTACAGGCCTCCTCAGACCATCCAGAGCACTGTGCAGCATTACAGGCCTCCTCAGACTATCCAGAACACTGTGCATTAAATTACAGGCCTCCTCAGACCACGGTCCAGAGCATTGTGCAGCATTACAGGCCTTCTCAGACCACCATCCAGAGCACTGTGCATTACATTACAGGCCTCCTCGGACCACTGTCCAAAGCACTCATTACAGGCCTCTTCAGACTGTCCAGAGCCTGTCATTTTTTCAGACCTTAATACCATGAATAATAACATGATATTCGATTTTTTTTTTTACTCCAGGAGTGTATAATAAGTTTGGAAATTCTAGAGAAATGCTTAAAGGGTAACTCCACTTTCATGGGGGAAAAAAATAGCAAATAATGAAAAAATAATCTAGCATATACAATTGTGACACAAGTCATATTGTAATTGAATGTTATTAAAGACTACCTTGCCTTTTCAATCTACAGCCACTGTAAATTTATGAAAATGCAATATGTCCACCTGGAGGCTCTCTGTACAATGTGTACTGTCCACCCCCATAAATTCCGGATTGTGTGATTGGCTCACAAATTTTCCCAGAAGTCTGCCTAAGATACAAGTCAGATTTCAGGCATCTCCTGCAACAAAAAATTCATTTTTGGTGAGATACTCCCAATAGGAGCATATCTAAAGAGATGCAGACCCTGCAGCTTTCCTTATTGGAGCTCTGCAGCTGCACAACTGACTGATAATTATGAAACCACTCCCATTAGATTCACTCCACACAGAGGAACAGAGAAAACACACAGGGATTTCTTCAGATTTACAAAAGGTAGGACTCTGTAGCAAAGTTTGTTAAAATCCTTGCAATGTACGTAGATCACCCAGAAGGGAATGTTTTTTTCTCGACAAAAGTGGAGTTATGCTTCAAATATTGCATTACAATTTAACTAAACCCATTCAATTTTAGTCGCCTAAAATGTACTGGAGATTTTAGTAGACTAAATATGATTACAACTAAAACAATTGCAATGAATAAAATGTGACTAATACTAAAATGGCATTTTAGTCAAAAAACTTTGACTAAAATTAAATCGAAATTTAACACCAAAATTAACACTGATGGTGAGGTCCTTACTGCACAACATTAAATGGAAAGAGACCACAAGACAAGATAAAGTGTCATAGAGATTAATTAAACAAGTACATTAACCACTTAACCCCCGGACCATTTGGCTGCCTAAAGACCAGAGGACTTTTTACAATTTGGCACTGCGCTGCTTTAACTGGTAATTGCACGGTCTTGCAATGCTGTACCCAAACGAAATTTGCGTCCTTTTTTTTCCCCACAAATATAGCTTTCTTTTGATGGTATTTGATTGCCTCTGCTATTTAATTTTTTTGCGATATAAACGGAAAAATCAGAAAATTTTGAAAAAAATTATATTTTCTACTTTTTGTTATAAGAAAAATCCAATAAACTCAATTTTTAGTCATACATTTAGGCCAAAATGTATTCAGATACATATCTTTGGTTAAAAAAAGGTCAATAAGCCTATATTTATTGGTTTGCGCAAAAGTTATAGCGTCTAAAAACTAGGGTACATTTTCTGGAATTTACACAGCTTTTAGTTTATGACTGCCTATCTTATTTATTGAGGTACTAAAATGGCAGGGCAGTACAATCCCCCCCCACCCCCAATGACCCCATTTTGGAAAGTAGACACCCCAAGGAAATTGCTGAGCGGCATCTTGAGCCCATTGAATATTTCATTTTTTGAATTGTGATTGAATAATGACAAAAAAAACTAAAATAAATGTTTTTACAAAACATTGTCACTAAATGATATATTGCTCACACATGCCATGGTAATATGTGGAGTTGTACCCCAAAATACATTTTGCTGCTTCTCCTGAGTACAGGGATATCACATGATATCACATGTGTGGGAGCCTAGCCCCGAAAACCAAGCACCGCCTTCAGGATTTCTAAGGGTGTAATTTTTTGATTTCACTCCTCACTGCCTATCACAGTTTTGAAGGCCATAAAATGCCAAGATGGCACAAAACCCCCCACCCCCCCCCCCCCAAATGACCCATTTTGGAAAGCAGACAACCCAAGGAAATTGCTGAGAGGCATGTTGAGCCCATGGAATATTTTATATTTGCCACAAGTTGCGGGAAAATTACAAACTTTTTTTTTTGCACAAAGTTGTCACTAAATGATATATTGCTCACACATGCCATGGGCATATGTGGAATTACACTGCAAAATACATTCTGCTGCTTCTCCTGAGTATGGGGATACCACATGTGTGGGACTGTTTCCTTCAGGATTTCTAAGGACGGAAATTTTTGATTTCACTCCTCACTACCTATCACAGTTTCGAAGGCCATAAAATGCCAAGATAGCACACACCCCCCCCCCCCCCAAATGACCCAATTTTGGAAAGTAGACATCTACTTAGAAAAATCTAAGTCATGAAATGCTCGTAGCTTCCGGTTTCTTAGGCCATAGAGGTGATTGGAGCCATTCTGGTCTCTGATCAGCTCTACGGTCAGCTGGCGGAACCACCGGCTGCATTCTCAGGTTCCCTGTTGGCACAGGAGAGCCAGAGAAAACCATGGAAGACGGGAATCTACAAGCCGCTGGGGTAAGCCCCGGCGATTAGGTTGCACGGTGCCACATGTGCCAATTTGATGATCAAACAAGTGACTAAAAAGTGGCGCGCTCATGTAATAATTGTCCACATACAAATGTACCCCTTTCTGAATAAGGGTGACACCAAGTCCCACACAATCTTACCAGCGCTCCCTATGTAGTCTGGGCAGTTCTCCGGCTCTACGTAACTATCTCTTCCCTCGTAAACCATAAAACATTTTTTACAAAAAAAATTTATAGCCCACCCCAAAAGTTAGGAGCAAATTGCTCCTCCACCCCTGCTGCCCCCATGCATATATGCTCTTTTTTTAACTGTGGTGTTGAAACCCCATATCTGCGCTGCAGCTGAATAGCGTACCTGAAAACAAAAAAATGGTGAAGATACTGTTTTTATATGACCCTACGCTAAAACTCCACTAGTGTATGGTAGCGTTCAGAAAACGTTTATCAGGGACTCATCAACGCAGACAAATTGATCGGGAGTAAACAAGGCTGCAAACTGCTGGTTGAAGTGGTTTATGAGGGGCCAAATTTTGTAGAGCCGATCGTATTCAGGGTTACCCCGAGGACGACAGAGTTCATTGTCATTGAAGTGCACGATCAACAGGATCTGCTCGTATCATGTCCTGGTCATGGAGGCAGAGAACAAGGGCATATGGTGAATTGGGTCAGTGGACCAATATGACCGCAACTCACTTTTATTAGTTATGCCCATGGGGAGGGATAGGCCCAGGAAGGTCCTAAATTCGGAGACCGTAATAAGTCTCCAATCTCTGGCTAGGGTCAACTGGGGATTAGCGGCGATGAATTGACCAGCATAAAAATAGCTTTGGTCCACAATAGATCTATAGAGATCTCCGTGAAAAACAGCGAATAAAAATCAAGTGACGTAAAATCAACTGTTTCCACCTGAATTCCAGGTTGGCCAGTGAATGGGGGAAGTACGGATGCTGCAGAAGTGGTGGGCTCCCAATTCGGATTGGCAAATGCAGTAGGAAGGGCACTCTGGGCTCGACGGGCCTGTCTTTGTCTTCTTGGTGGCTGCGGGACACTAGTTGTGCTAGCCACCTCACCAGCTTGAACTACACTTATGGGACTCGACACGACGTGTTACTGCAGTGCTGGATGTACGACCAGTATGTACTAGGCTGCTGGTGCTTGCCAGTTCACCAGAAGGATGAGGCACTAGTACTGGCTCTCTGCTCCATATGGGAGCCCTGCAGTTCTTGCACCTCAACAACAGCAGAAAAAAGGGGTCAGGTACGCCTGACCTTGGCATGGACCACTACTCAGAGCTATCTGTCAGGGTGCCGCTGCTGTCTACAGGTTCGTATTCTGAGCCTGAATCTGACAGATGGGTGAGTTCCTCTTCACTCTCATCTGTCATGCTCAGAAACGTCTAGGCCTCTTCACTAGTGTACCTTCAATTGGACATTTTGGCCTCTAAATTTACTGGTGCACTAGTAAGACTCAGGGGAAAAAAAGCACCTGACTGTCAGTGACTGCTTCAAACGCTACTAAAAAAACTGTTAGCGTTCGCAGGGATCAGGCCTGACTCTGCGAATGCTGCAGTTATGTGTTTTGTAAGTGACAGTGATCGATTGATACTGCACTGGGCGGAGGGGTTGAACTCAGGTGCTAGCAGGTATCTGGGCTGATCTAGTTAACGCTGCATTTTTGGGAACCCTAAACTATTGGGGACACTAATATAGTTCTGATCAGATCAAAGATATTGATCCTTTCAGACACTATACTACTAAGGGAGGTGTATGGTGCGTGCCTAGGAGTTAGCGCTACTGGCCCTAATCTGACTCTGCCTGGGGTGAAGCAAATCCTGACTGACTCTAAAACCTAACTGATGTCACCCTCCGGGTGTTTAGGGGGTTAAACCTTTATTGGGTAATATATGGCGGGTGCCCTGACACTGTAAAAAAATAACTGGCTAACCAGCATCACCCATACCACTAATACGGTGTTTACTGGTGACAGAGGGTGATCAAGGGGTTAAACCTTTATTAGGGGGGTTTAGGGGGGGTCCCTAGACCTATCTGGGGCTACTACTAAGTACCCTAACGCTGATTAGTGTCACAAATGAAACCAGTACAGTGATCAAAGAAAAATATGAAAACTGCACTGGGTGACACAGTGACAGGGAGTGAAGGGGTTAACCGGGGGGGGTCGGGGGTGAAATGTGTGCCTACGTGTACTGTGTCAGTGTAGTGTTGGTGCAACTCACATTTGGATGTCCTCTCTCTGGAACGGAAAACAGTTCCACGAGGGGAGGTGACATCACTTCCCCTGCCTGTGTTTACACTTACACAGCCAGGGGAGCATTTCATTCGTCAGAACCGATCACCAGGTCATTGGCCTTGGCCTGGAGACTGATCAGTTCTAAAACAAATCCGACCGCCGCGGCCGCCCGACGTAAGGTAACGAAGCTTCGCCCACCCGTGCCATTCTGCAAAGTAAAACTGTGGCGGCTGGTCGGTAAGCGGTTAAAGCAGAGTTCCACTCAAAAGTGGAAGCTCCGCTTGTTTGCTTCCTCCCCCTCTCCAGTGCCACATTTGGTACCTTTCGGGGGGGGGGAAACGGGTACCTGTTTTTAACAGGTAGCCACCCCCACTTCCGGGAGACCTGGCTGTGGCAAGATGCGGCGAGGTCCCCCGGAAGTTCAGCCCCCCTCCGCCTTCCTTCCCCAGAGCCAATCGAAACTGGGGTGCCGACATCGACGGATCCCTGGACAGGTAAGTGTCCTAATATTAAAAGTCAGCCGCTACAGTATTTGTAGCTGCTGACTTTAAATTTTTGGAGGTGGGGCTGGAGTTCTGCTTTAAGCTAAATTCTGGTTACTATCTGTAGTAATTTTTCATTGCTTTGTATGGCGATATCAAATAAAAATCCTCAATATAAAAAAAGAGGTTACATACAAAAAAAAATATCAAATATGCAATGAAGAGCTTAGCAATATACACTTTAAATAATGCACCTTCCAGCAGTTGCCAGTGCAGCTTTGACTGATATTTTCCAGGATTCTGTAGATGATTAATATTTCTTTTAATCTTGTTAATGTTAAGAACATATGCCCAGTAAATCATTTTCTTTCACGGTCAGATTCAGGACTAATGAAGTCTGCCATTCACCTGCCTGAATGAAAGGCCTCTCTCCTCTTCTCTTCCTAAGAGATCTCTCCATTGGCAGACTATTTGATTTCTACTTACAAAACCCACTGTAAAATCCAATGTAGGCCATCTGGGAAGCATTAGGAAGGAAATGGACTTTTTTTTTTTTTCCTCTTTCTCTCAACACTCCTCTGCATTTCTGGAACTTGGATCCCTGCCACTAAAGCAGAACCTCCAGGAACAAACCCCCACAATGATGAAGCTTCTCTATATTTTGCTTAGAGGTTGTTAGCTTGTTTTATGGTACAACAAAATCTTAAGTGGAGGTGCAAACCTCTGACTTTCACAGGGTTGTCCTAGTAACTTATTTATATTGGCAGAGGATTAGGATTCATTTTATTAACAGGCTCTATCAAAGGCAAATTACAATAGGCCAATTAAAAGACTGAATGGGCTAACAGCAGATGGAACTACTGTGGGTCCAAGCAGTGCAGCCAAACTTAGCCTGGCAAATATAGATGTGACATGGGCTTCAGCACCTCCTGCCAGAGCTGTTTTGAAGCAGTTTGAATAAAACCCTTAGGATCAGTTCACACGAAAGCCGTAGTGGTGAGTTGGGTGGCATTGCTAAGCACAATCATAAAGCAACATCATGAGGAATAACATTGGCGGCAATTGGTGGTGTTGACACCAATGCACTGCATTACCTTGTGTTGCGCTAAATGATGCACGCATCATTTTTGCTAAACGAATCACTGTAGCAACACTATGCAGTGCTAAGGGAAATAAGAGCAAGGGGCGGGACTTTATATGAGGCACACGGGAACAACGACAAAGGTTTTAGGTAAAAAGCAGGTTTTTAATAGAGTCACATAATCATATATTTACACATTACTGCACATAATTATATATTAATATTTTCAGTTTCATAAAAATACAGGTTCCCACAAGGACTTCATTGTAAATACATAAGAAACCTGATATTTAATCAATTATATGTAGATATGTGACACATTAAAGTGTCACTTGGGAAGAAAGCGGAGAAAACAGGGAGAAAATAGGTCAAAAAAGGAACGTCCATATTTTGTAGAGAATTGTATACACAGAACGGTAGTTGTGGGCTCTACGCGTTTCGTGACCTTGTTATCACTCGTCAGGAGCAAAACCGTAAAGGTAACCTATAATTAGAAAAAATAGCCATGTTCTGGATGGTCTAGAAAAAAGTGTGGACAAATGTACAATATGAACTGCCCCCCTCACATGCACATTTGAACCACAGACTTGCATACATACCTGCGCAGAGGTGGTGGAGCATAATGAGAGTCAGGCCGGCCAGAAGTGCCATGGACGGGGGTTGAGGGAGCAGGCGCGGGCGACACCCAAAGAGCACAAACAGCACCCCAGGCAGAGCAGAATGTGAGAGGTGATGTACATTTTGGTGTAAAGGGTGGAATGGTATATAGTGCACCCCATCACAATACAATAAAAATGAACAAAAAAAAGTGTTTCCCCTTCCTGGCACCATCTTGCTTTTCTACATTACACTAAATCAGCAATCATGAAGGAAAAAAAGCACACAACACTTTGCAAGATAATGCAGCTTCACACATTACAACAACAAAAAAGCACTCAAAAACAAATTAAATTAATTGCGAATTGCATCAGAAATGTGCATCAACATATAATAATGCACTTTATTACATCTCAGAGTAGATACTGTAATGCTCATGCTGTGATGTGAATTTGCTGATTTTATACCTATGCATCTGCATTTTGTTTTATTTTTCTATTGCTTTGGGAAGATAGCTTATAATGCATTGACACGAGCTGCCATTCCCATAGAAAGTCCTTGTATTTGAAAAAAAAAATAAAAATGTGCTAAATTGGAAAAAGCAATGTTTATTAATTTGCGAATAACTTGGTCATGCTTTTTTACTAGAAGTATTGCAAAATAATTGGACCCATGGAGGAAATAAAAAAAATGCTCCATCAAGTACAAAAGTACAATAGCTGAAGTGGTTAAAAATTTCTATCAAGTTTTTTATACAGTGTTAGGGTGAGTCATTTGCAAAAACTCAAATGCACTAGTAATCATTTGTGGTTGCTAGCATATGTTTTCTGTACAGCCAAACAAGTTATAGTACGTACTTGGAAGGCTCTAGTTGTATCATTCACAGATATAAAGCATGATGTTCTTTCAAAAACCTCTCTATGATACAGAATGATTTGTGTGTGCAGATTCCAATAGAGTTGGACCCCCTGGATAGAGAACTACCTAATCCCAACTTTGATCTAATGTAATCTCCCATGGCTGGGGTACTCCTCTTCTTTCCTTTAAGGCACTTTATTTCTGCTTATTTCTTCTTGCTGTGTGAAAAGGGGGGGGGGGGGGGTCTCTACCCTCCAATCAGCTCACAGACCTCCTTGAGTTCTGCAGAGTGAAACTTCAGTTCTCCGCCCCCCTTTTCTGAACCCTCAGACAAGCTGTATAAATTCAGCACTGTGAACAGAGAAGAGAGGGCTGCTGATAGACAGATACAATGTATGTAGGAGGATTTGTTTCATCTCTGTGTATCACCTGAGGCCAGTCACTTCACTGGGAATATGTAAGGGTTTACAACCACTTTAAAGAGGTGTTGCCATTTAAAAAAATAAAATAAAAGTCAGCAGCTACAAATACTGCAGCTGCTGACTTTTAATAATCGGACACTTACCTGTCCCAGGGTCCAGCAATGCGGGGGATTGAAGCCCCGCTCGTCTCCCCCTCCGTTCGGCGGCGCCAGCATTGTAACTGTGGGCGCCCGGCTGTGGCTTCACAGCCGGGCACCCACTGCGCATGCGTGAACGGCACCGCGCGGCGTGAATGGACGCGCAATCATCTGGGACCTGTCATGTCCCAGAGGGAGGGGGCAAAGCTGAGCCCTTCCTGCGCCGAGGGGAAGTGATGTCACAAGCCCAGGCACTGAAGGAGACAGACCCCCTAGCAACAGCCATTTAGAGGTGAGTAAAAAAAAAAAATTCCAAATGTTTTTTTTTTTTTTTTTTTTTTTAGGAACATTCATGACACTTTTTCTTTTGGGTGCAACTCCACTTTAAGTATAAACTAGCAAAATACAGCCCAGGTTCTTCAAAAAAAGAAAGGTGTGGATAAGAGAGACATTATTAATTAAAAAGCCTGTCTCCTGCCAGCATTCTGTAGAGAAGTATCATTGCTCTCTGTATGGAAGCTGAGTCAGAGCTAGAGCTCTTCAATCTGTAGGGAGCATGAGCTTTGGTGATTGCAGAGAAGCCTCACTAAGGCCCCTTTCACACATACTGTCCGATCAGATCCGCATGTCCGTTTTTCAGGCGGACCTGATCGGACGCTCCATGCACCTGTATGGAGCAACGGATGTCAGCGGTGACATATCCGCTGACATCTGCCGCCAAATCCAGAGGGATGGAAATCCTATTTTCCATCCGTCTGGCGGATCGGATCGGACGGAATCGGATGAAAACGGACAAGTTTATCTGTTTCCATACAATCTCCCATAGAGGAAAGCAGGGCTCTGACAGGTCCGTCTCTGCACAGTGAGCGGAGACGGAACTGTCATCCGCCTGCTCAGTGGAGATCAACGGATCATTATCCTGCTGAGCAAGCGGAGCCCGTCAAAAATGGACAGCCCCGTGTGAAAGGGGCCTTAGGCTCCATTCACACTTGTACAACTCCAAAGTTGCGCTGACTTTGGAGTGCAACTTTGGTGCAACTTTGATGAAACTTTGGATGTGTGCGACTTGGCTTTGACCAGTGATGATGGACAACTGTTGCATTGTATAACATTCAGGTACGACTTTCATGCAACTTTTGAGGGTTATCATTGAAGTCTATGGCCCTCAAGTTGCATGAAAGTCAGACCAAAGTAGTGCCTGAACTACTTTGAAGTCGCTGCAGCTTTAAGTTGCACATATATGAATGGTTATCATTTGAAAACATGGGGAACGACTTGTCATGTGACTTTGATGTCCAAAGTTGCATGACAAGTCACACAAGTGTGAATGAAGCACAAGGCCTCATGCACATAAGGCCTCATGCACACTGGACATTTTTACAGCTGCTCCGAGGAACGTCAGGTGTTTTTTTTTTTTTTTTCCTGCCTCTAAATACCCCTGCATGTTAGCAGTGTTTGGTGGCAGGAGCATTTAGAGGCAGAAAAAAAAAATACTTGACACTGCTAAACACTGCTAAAAGCTAGCACTAAATTAAATAATTAATTTTTAAATTATTTATTCTGGCCAATGAAATTAATTAACGCCCAAGAGCTTGACGCCGGTAATGCAGTGATCCCCACCCAACCCCCCCTGCGGGAGATGGATAGGAAAGTGGTGATCAGAGGCCACCTTACCATAAGAGGCAGATGACAAGGATCCGGGGTATGGCTGCTGCTCCTCGCGCCACCTACTCACTCCGGGGCAGTTGCTTCTTCTCCCGGCCGAACAGGAAGTGGGTCAAGAGTCCTAAGACTCCCTGGCCAAGTGGTTCTTAGGACCCGCTTCCAGATTGTCCAGGAGGAGAATCAGGAAGACAATAACGAATATTAATTTGCTATTGTCACACAACTGGGTGGGCTCAGGGTGTGCTTTGCGCCCGAGCCCATCCTTTTTTTGAAGCCAATTAGAGCCTCAGGCTCTAATCATGTGCTTTAAAAGAAAAAAACATTGAAATCCATGCATCCGGCGCCCTGCGTGTAGATTAGGGACTGGATTAGGTGGGCAGCGCCCCTGTGCCCCTTATGGACGAGCCGCCACTTCACTGATAGCTAAAATATCGGTTTTGGGAGGACTTGCCTTTTATATAAGTCTAATGGAACAAAGGATATTTTATCAATAAATATAAAATGGAGTTCTGTTATGCAGAGAATTTACTTTCAACTAGTGCATAGCAGTATTCTTTTAAAAATTGAATTAAAAAAGTAACCGGTACTTTATCTGCTGGGAGTGAGGAGTGGTCAGTATTTATGACTGTGTGGTCAGACATGTTTAGATCAGGCAGCCAGTGTAATTAAGGGCGAAGTCCAGAAGGATATATGGAGCTGAATTCTTTCATTAAAAGCAGATTTTGCAGCAGGGAAATGTTGACGTCACCTGAGCGTTTGCCAAAGTCTGAAATGTGTTTAAAATCTGCCTGGGACGCCTATTTCCATTCATAGCAGTAACAATCCATTGCGCTTTATTAATAATAGTATGCATTTTGAAACCTTGAACTAATTTTTTATTGATTGTCAACAGGCCTTATAGGGCTAGTTATTACCAGATAGAATCACCCAAACAAACTATTTTTTCACACAAATTATTCCATAAACAGTAATGCCGCGTACACACGAAGGGACAATCCCGCGGGATTATCCTCTGGACTGAAGTCCAGCGGATAATCCCCTCGTTTGGGCGCCGGCGGACTTTTTGGCGCCAAAGTACGGCGGACTAAAGTTTGAAGTTTTGTTTTCAAATTATCCGCTGGACTTAGCAGTCCAGCGGATAATCCCGCCGTTAGTGGGCAAGTCCGCGGGACTTTTGAAATGAACGGACTTGCCGCTCATCGGCAAGTCCGTTCATTTAGCACGTGACTTCAGGTTACGTAGCTAGCGTAGGCAGTAAATGCCGCCGCGCTAGCTCCGTGACCTGGCATGGATTTAAAGGGACTCCCCACGCCGAAAAAACGGCGTGGGGGTTCCCCCCAAATCCATGTCAGACCCTCATCCGAGCACGCAGCCTGGCAGGCCAGGAAAGGGGTGGGGACGAACGAGCGCCCCCCCCCTCCTGAGCCGTACCAGGCCGTGTGCCCTCAACATGGGGGGTGCCCTGGGGAAAGGGGGGCCGTGCGGCCCCCCCACCCCAAAGCACCTTGTCCCCATGTTGATGAGGACAAGGGCCTCTTCCCGACAACCCTGGCCGTTGGTTGTCGGGGTCTGCGGGCGGGGGCTTATGGAATCTGGGAGCCCCCTTTAATAAGGGGCCCCCCAGATACCGGCCCCCCACCCTATGTGAATGAGTATGGGGTACGATGTACCCCTACCCATTCACCTAAGGTGTAAAATGTAAAGTAAAAAAAAACACCCACACTTTTGAAAAAATAGTTTATTGCACTGCTCCGGGGGTCTTCTTCCGTCTTGGGGGTCTTCTCGCCGGACTCCCCCGCCATTTACCAAGCTCTTTTACCGAGCGAGGGGAGTCCGGCTACCTTCTTCGTCGTCGCCGCCGCCGCCGTCTGGGGGTCTCGATCCGCCTTCGGGGGTCTTCTTCCGTCTTGGGGGTCTTCTCGCCGGACTCCCCCGCCATTTACCAAGCTCTTTTTACCGAGCGAGGGGAGTCCGGCTACCTTCTTCGTCGTCGCCGCCGTCGTCTGGGGGTCTCGATCCGCCTTCGGGGGTCTTCCGGGGTCTCTTCTGTTCTTGCGCCGGTCTTCGTCTTCCGCGCCGCCGGCGCCTTGTCCTTCTTCTTGTCCTTCTTGTTCTTCTTCTTCTTCCGATGTTGACCCGTCGCTGTCTCTGCCCGGAATGCCTGTGCCGATCTGCGCTCGGACTTATATAGGGACATGGGGGACAGGGTCACATGTTCATGTCACATGGTGACCCCGCCCCCTTGCGATGTCACAGTCCCAGCATCCTCCGGGACTGTGACAACACAAGGGGGCGGGGTCACCATGTGACATGTGCATGTGACCCTGTCCCCCATGTCCCTATATAAGTCCGAGCGCAGATCGGCACAGGCATTCCGGGCAGAGACAGCGACGGGTCAACATCGGAAGAAGAAGAAGAACAAGAAGGACAAGAAGAAGGACAAGGCGCCGGCGGCGCGGAAGACGACGACCGCCGCAAGAACAGAAGAGACCCCCGGAAGACCCCCGAAGGCGGATCGAGACCCCCAGACGACGGCGGCGACGACGAAGAAGGTAGCCGGACTCCCCTCGCTCGGTAAAAGAGCTTGGTAAATGGCGGGGGAGTCCGGCGAGAAGACCCCCAAGACGGAAGAAGACCCCCGAAGGCGGATCGAGACCCCCAGACGGCGGCGGCGGCGACGAAGAAGGTAGCCGGACTCCCCTCGCTCGGTAAAAGAGCTTGGTAAATGGCGGGGGAGTCCGGCGAGAAGACCCCCAAGACGGAAGAAGACCCCCGGAGCAGTGCAATAAACAATTTTTTCAAAAGTGTGGGTGTTTTTTTTTACTTTACATTTTACACCTTAGGTGAATGGGTAGGGGTACATCGTACCCCATACTCATTCACATAGGGTGGGGGGCCGGTATCTGGGGGGCCCCTTATTAAAGGGGGCTCCCAGATTCCGATAAGCCCCCGCCCGCAGACCCCGACAACCAACGGCCAGGGTTGTCGGGAAGAGGCCCTTGTCCTCATCAACATGGGGACAAGGTGCTTTGGGTTGGGGGGGCCGCACGGCCCCCCTTTCCCCAGGGCACCCCCCATGTTGAGGGCACCGGCCTGGTACGGCTCAGGAGGGGGGGGCGCTCGTTCGTCCCCACCCCTTTCCTGGCCTGCCAGGCTGCGTGCTCGGATGAGGGTCTGACATGGATTTGGGGGGAACCCCCACGCCGTTTTTTCGGCGTGGGGAGTCCCTTTAAATCCATGCCAGGTCACGGAGCTAGCGCGGCGGCATTTACTGCCTACGCTAGCTACGTAACCTGAAGTTACGTTCGAAATGAACGGACTGCTCCGTGTGTGGGCAAGTCCGTTCATTTTCAAAAGTCCCGCGGACTTTTGGCCGGCGGATTATCCGCTGGAGAAGTCCGTGCGTGTGTGGGCAAGTCCACACCCTCGGAAAGTCCAGCGGACCTAGCCGGAAAGTCCCACGGGATTGTCCGCTGGACTAGGTCCGCCGGCAAAAGTCCGTACGTGTGTACGAGGCATTACAGAGAGTTTTTCAGATTGGGACAGCCATTCCAAATGAATAGTCCCCAGCACACATGCGGGTTTTCCACTATTATTATTATTATTATTATTATTATACAGGATTTATATAGAGCCAACAGATTGTGCAGCACTTTACAACATGAGGGCAGACAGTACACTTACAATAAAAATTAATACAGGAGGGATCAGAGGGCCCTGCTCGTGAGAGCTTACAATCTAGAAGGGAGTGTCAAGTGTAAACAAAAGGTGATAACTGGGGGGGCGGAGCTGATGGAGAAAATTAAAATACAGTTGTTAGGTGTGGGTAGGATAGGCTTCTCTGAAGAGAAGGGTTTTCAGGGATTGTCTAAAAGCTAATAGAGTAGGAGATGATCGAACAGATTGGGGTAGGGAGTTCCATAGGATTGGAGAGGCTCTGGAAAAGTCCTGGAGGCGAGCATGGGAGGAGGTGACGAGGGAGCTAGAGAGCAGGAGGTTTTGAGAGGAACTAAGAGAACGAGTATGTTGGTATTTAGAGACTAGGCTAGTGATGTAGCTGGGGGCTAAATTGTGGATGGATTTGTAAGTAGTGTTAGTATTTTGAATTTAATTTGTTGGATGAGTGGAAGCCAGTGGAGGGATTGACAGGGAGGGGTAGCAGACACAGAGTGATTGGTAAGGTGGATGAGTCTGGCAGCAGCATTCATGATGGATTGAAGAGGTGATAGACTATGTAGAGATAAGCCAGAGAGAAGGGAGTTGCAGTAGTTGAGGCGAGAGATGACCAGCAAGTGAATTAAGAGCTTTGTTGTGTCATTGGTTAGAAAGGGCATATTTTGCAGATGTTGAGAGGTTGAGGCAGCAAGATTTCGACAGTGAGTCACCAGTCATCTATGAAGATTTTTGTAGATTGTGGGCAGAAGTTAGTGATGCGGGAAAGCCATACAGTGTAGATTTTATAGTGGTGGGGTTGTCGTTAAATATAACCTATCATGAATAGGCATGAGAGGAATTGAGAGTTTTAATTTCCCTGAATTTGCTGCAAAACTTGAGGGGGTTCAAAAAAAAATTCTTCATATTTGGAAAATGCATTAGATTCAGTGAAGAAGGCAAAAAAAATGTGCACCTAAATTCATGTTGGTCATTGACGGTGGCAGTAAACTGAGGTGATAAAAAGGGGTGGGGGGCTCATCGGTAGTATGTGTATCCGGTGTATTCCAGCAAAAAGGAGGATGGAATACGGTAATGGTTACACGAGCAGTACAGCTGGAGGCCTATCAGGTTGGAACAGATCCCGTAGTGTATTGTGGTATATGTAAAGGAATATGGGGCTCCATCAGTGACCAACAGACTGGGGTAAAAGCAATGTTTGTTATACGGTTATATATTTGGATATAGATATACATTAAAGATATATATTGGGGTTATTTATTTAGATTGTTTAATAAAAGGCTGTTATGGCTGTTATGGCCAATTATACTCCATTTAAGGTGTGGTCTCATCATTTTAAGGAGGGTAAGTGAATGGGGGTTGTAGTATAAGTGGTTTAACAGTCAGGTAAAAGTGGGAAAATCTGGACTACACTGGTCATGTTTCCCTTGTCTCTTGTGCCTGTCCTGTTTTGCTCATGTGTGTTCCCCCCACTTGTATATAGTTAGGTTATTTAATGGGGTTTTGGCTGTGTTACGTTTACTTTCCACTTGCTTGTTTATGATTTACTGGTGTTGGTATTGGAAGTGTGTCATTATCTTAATAAATATATTTTCACTTAGGCCCCTTTCACACGGAGACGTTTTTCAGGTGCTACAATGCTAAAAATAGTCGCTGCTTTACCGCCCACGCCGCTCCTGCCCCAGTGTGAAAGGGGCCTTACTCATCTGGTCCTGATTCCTTTAGGTGCAGCCAACTGATCTGGTCACCCCTGCTGGATGCCTGCATGTGGCATCCCTGACATAATACTGAAGTCATACAATCAGATCAGCTGCACCTGGAAATTAGGTCTAAAGCCCCATACACACGGTCGGATTTTCCGATGGATTCTGTCCTATCAGACAATGTTGTCGGAAATTCCGACCGTGTGTAGGCATCATCGGACAGTTTCCATCGGATTGTCTGACGGACAAAGTCCTATCTCCTGCTGGATAGATTTTTTGACAACAAAGTCCGATCACACCAAATCCGATCGTGTGTAGCGAATTCCGACGGACAAAGTGCTACGCATGCTCAGATCACATTACAAGACCAAAGCTATTGGCTACTAGCCTCTACGTAGTCCCGTCGTACGCAACGAACGTCACCACGTTCAGAATGATCGGATTTTCCGACAACTTTGTCCGACCGTGTGTACGCAAAACCAACATCGGACAAAGTACGACGGACATGATCTGACGGACCTGGTCCTCGGATAATCCGCGCGTGTGTATGGGGCTTAAGCATTTCTGTATTTTTCACTGCTTGTAACAGAAGACAGCTAATATTTTGAAAGAATATACTTGGGAGCCATTATTGGAATGCATCCGTCTGGCTCACTCTCTTGTTGATCAAGGCAGATTTTTGTTTGAAGAAATTCAGCTACTCATTCAAATCTGTGCAGAGTTGGCTTTGTCTAGTATCCCCAACGGCAGCGATGATTATTCTCCTCCTTTTAGTGTGACTCAGGTAGAATCTTTGGTATGGTTATTGAAGGATGACTCAGCTTATTTCTTTAAAAAACTACTCAGCATGTTTCCAACAGGTGCTTTTAGAGTGTATTAATGCGGTGCAGTCTCTTGTCAGACAGGCAGCATGTAAACTGAATTTTGTGCAACCAATATTACAGGCATGGTCAGATATATTGCACTCAGCCTCTGTCAGCTTGCAATAACCTAATCCTGCTGCTAGTCGTCTGCCTGCTCAAATGTCTCTCTCTCCATCACCCACAGAAACCACAGTTGCAGCCCAAAATACCCTGCTACCAAATACGTATCAGTACCCTGTTTCCACCTGCTGCACCTACCCTGCCTTTAAGCCATCTACCTCTTCTCCGCTGCCTGCAACAATCCACAAAAAAACCCTCAGCAACTGCTCCCTCTTTTTTACCATCCTCCAGTTCTTCTCTTCCATCAGCTGCACCCCCTACTTACAGCCCTGCATCCACATATAGAACTTTAGTGGCTAAACCTAAAACGCAACAGTTTTTCCCAAATCGCACAATGCTGCCACTATCCAATCCTGCTTCAACGCCAGCTGATCTGTTCCAGTCTGCCTCAACACCAGCAAATCTGTTCCAGTCTGCCTCCACACCATCCAATCTGTTCCAGTCTACCTCCACACCAGCCAATATGTTCGAATCTACCTCCACACCAGCCAATCTGTTCCAGTCTGCCTCCACAACAGCCATCTGTTCCAGTCTGCCTCCACACCAGCTGATCTGTTCCAGTCTACCTCCACACCAGCCAATCTGCTCCAGTCTGCTTCCATGTCAGCCGATCTGTTCTAGTCTGCTTCCACACCAGCCGATCTCTTCCAGTCTGCCTCTATGATTGCCAATGGGGTTAGGCCAGCCTCCGATGGTCCTCTGCCTGCTACCCAGCCTGATGGTCGTTTGCCTGTTGCCCAGCATGATGGTCCTTTATCTGCTGCCCAGTGTGATGGTCCTTTGCCTGCTGCCCAGCCTGATGGTGCTTTGCCTGCTGCCCAGCCTGATGGTCTTTTGCCTGCTGCCAAGACTGATGGTCTTTTGCCTGCTGCCCAACCTGATGTTCCTTTACTTGCTGTCCAGCCCGATGTTCCGGTGCCTACTGCCCAGCCTGATGTTTCGGTGCCTGCTGCCCAGCCCAATGCTCCAGTGCCCACTGCCCAGCCTGATTATCCGGTGCCCACTGCTCAGCCTGACGATCCGGTGCCCGCTTCCCAGCCTGATGATCCGGTGCCCGCTGCCTAGCCTGATGATTCGGTGCCCGCTGCCCAGCTTGATGTGCCTTTGCCCACTGCCCAGCTTGATGTGCCTCTGCCCACTGCCCAGCTTGATGTGCCTATGCCTGCTGCCCAGCTCGATGTGCCTCTGCCCGCTGCCAAGCCTGATGATCCGGTGTCCGCTGCCCAGGTTCATGTGCCTCTGTCCGCTGTCCAGCTTGATGTGCCTCTGCCTGCTGCCCAGCTTTATGTGCCTCTGCCTGCTGCCCAGCCTGATGATCCGGTGCCCAATGCCCAGCCTGATGTGCCTCTGCCCAATGCCCAGCCTAATGCACCTCGGCCCGCTGCACAGCCTGATGATCCAGTTCCTGATGCTCAGTCTGATAATCTGGTCCCTGATGCCCAAACTGCCTCTGGACGTCCTGTACTCAGCAACCTGCCTGCCTCTGATGGACCGCTACCCAATGACAAGTCTACCTTTGATGATCTTATTTATCTTCACCCTACCACACAGCTGGGTTCTACTGACTCTATGCCAGCTGCTCAGTTGGATTGTTGTGCAAAAGCTAAAGCCCCATACACACGGTCGGATTTTCCGATGGATTCTGTCCTATCGGACAATGTTGTCGGAAATTCCGACCGTGTGTAGGCACCATTGGACAGTTTCCATCGGATTGTCCGACGGACAAAGTTCTATCTCCTGCTCTATAAATATTCCGACAACAAAGTCCGATCACACCAATTCCGATCGTGTGTAGCGAATTCCGACGGACAAAGTGCCACGCATGCTCAGATCACATTACAAGACCAAAGCTGATCGGATTTTCCGACAACTTTGTCCAACCGTGTGTATGCAACACCAGTGTCGGACTAAATCCGTCGGACCAAATCGGATGGATTTGGTGGTCGGATTTTCCGACCGTGTGTATGGGGCTTAAGTGTCCACCTGCTAATGGGTCTGAAAGCCCTGAATCCTCACATGCCTTATAAGTGTTACCTGCTTGGCCTGAGATTCATTTGATGGTTGCCTCAGTTGAGTCCCTCTGGCAGTATGTTGCTGCTATGGCACCAAAGCCTAGTGCTCCGGACTTACCCTTCGTAACTGGTAGCTGCATTTGCCTTCAAGGCCCTGGTCATGGTAAGCTCCTTGGGAATGGCAGAGTACGATCTGTGCCTTGCTATGATCCAGAGACAATTGCCACATAACCGGGTATACTAGGGGACCCGGTCAAAGGTGGATCCAGAGTCAAGTCTCGGGAGGGGCACTGCCAGAAAATAAGGTGTTGCTTACAGAACTCTATTTAACGTAAAACTGCAGCGGTGATCAAATACCACCAAAAGAAAGCTCTATTTGTGAGAAAAAAGGACATCAATTTTATTTTGGTACAGCTTTGCACAACCACGCAATTATCAGCCAGTCAAAGTAACGCAGCACAGTATCACAAAAAATGGCCTGGTCATAAGGAGGGGTGAAGATTGAACAAGTCAAGACTAAAAGGGCATTTGTTTTTCATACATAATGGCACACATGTATTTTGCGATTTGTCACATGACATTCATTCTTATGCCGCGTACACACGTGCGGACTTTTGCCGGCGGACTTAGTCCAGCGGACAATCCCGCGGGACTTTCCAGCTGGGTCCGCTGGACTTTCCGAGCGTGTGGACTTGCCCACACACGCACGGACTTCTCCGGCGGATAATCCGCCGGCCAAAAGTCCGCGGGACTTTTGAAAATGAACGGACTTGCCCACACACGGAGCAGTCCGTTCATTTCGAACGTAACTTCAGTTACGTAGCTAGCGTAGGCAGTAAATGCCGCCGCGCTAGCTCCGTGACCTGGCATGGATTTAAAGGGACTCCCCCACGCCGAAAAAAAACGGCGTGGGGGTTCCCCCAAATCCATGTTAGACCCTCATCCGAGCACCCAGCCTGGCAGGCCAGGAAAGGGTTGGGGACGAACGAGCGCCCCCCCCCCTCCTGAGCCGTACCAGGCCGCGTGCCCTCAACATGGGGGGTGCCCTGGGGAAAGGGGGGCCGTGCGGCCCCACCACCCCAAAGCACCTTGTCCCCATGTTGATGAGGACAAGGGCCTCTTCCCGACAACCCTGGCCGTTGGTTGTCGGGGTCTGCGGGCGGGGGCTTATCGGAATCTGGGAGCCCCCTTTAATAAGGGGGCCCCCAGATACCGGCCCCCCACCCTATGTGAATGAGTATGGGGTACCCATTCACCTAAGGTATAAAATGTAAAGTAAAAAAAAAAACACACACACTTTTGAAAAAATAGTTTATTGCACTGCTCCGGGGGTCTTCTTCCGTCTTGGGGGTCTTCTCGCCGGACTCCTCCGCTCTCTTCTGCTCTTTTACCAAGCTCTTTCACGAGCGGAGGAGTCCGGCTACCTTCTTCGTCGTCACCGCCGTCGTCTGGGGGTCTCGATCCGCCTTCGGGGTCTTCCGGGGGTCTCTGCTGTTCTTGTGGCGGTCGTCGTCTTCCGCGCCGCCGGCGCCTTCTTCTTCTTCTTGTCCTTCTTCTTGTTCTTGTTCTTCTTCTTCTTCCGATGTTGACCCAATGCTCTCTCTGCCCGGAATGCCTGTGCCGCTCTGCGCTGGCCCCGCCCCCTTGTGTTGTCACAGTCCCGGAGGATGCTGGGACTGTGACATCACAGGGGGGCGGGGTCACCATGTGACATGAGCATGTGACCCTGTCCCCCATGTCCCTATATAAGTCCCAGCGCAGAGCGGCACAGGCATTCCGGGCAGAGAGAGCGACGGGTCAACATCGGAAGAAGAAGAAGAACAAGAACAAGAAGAAGGACAAGAAAAAGAAGAAGGCGCCGGCGGCGCGGAAGACGACGACCGCCACAAGAACAGAAGAGACCCCCGGAAGACCCCCGAAGGCGGATCGAGACCCCCAGACGACGGCGGCGACGACGAAGAAGGTAGCCGGACTTCCCCCGCTTGGTAAAAGAGCTTGGTAAATGGCGGGGGAGTCCGGCGAGAAGACCCCCAAGACGAAAGAAGACCCCCGGAGCAGTGCAATAAACTATTTTTTCAAAAGTGTGTGTGTTTTTGTACTTTACATTTTACACCTTAGGTGAATGGGTAGGGGTACATCGTACCCCATACTCATTCACATAGGGTGGGGGGCCGGTATCTGGGGGCCCCCTTATTAAAGGGGGCTCCCAGATTCCTATAAGCCCCCGCCCGCAGACCCCGACAACCAACGGCCAGGGTTGTCGGGAAGAGGCCCTTGTCCTCATCAACATGGGGACAAGGTGCTTTGGGGTGGGGGGGGCCGCACGGCCCCCCTTTCCCCAGGGCACCCCCCATGTTGAGGGCACGCGGCCTGGTACGGCTCAGGAGGGGGGGGGGCGCTCGTTCGTCCCCACCCCTTTCCTGGCCTGCCAGGCTGCGTGCTCGGATGAGGGTCTGACATGGATTTGGGGGGAACCCCCACGCCGTTTTTCGGCGTGGGGAGTCCCTTTAAATCCATGCCAGGTCACGGAGCTAGCGCGGCGGCATTTACTGCCTACGCTAGCTACGTAACCTGAAGTCACGTGCTAAATGAACGGACTTGCCGATGAGCGGCAAGTCCGTTCATTTCAAAAGTCCCGCAGACTTGCCTACTAACGGCGGGATTGTCCGCCGGACTGCCAAGTCCAGCGGATAATTTTAAAACCAAACTTAAAACTTTGGCGCCAAAAAGTCCGCCGGACTTTGGCGCCAAAAAGTCCGCCGGCGCCCACACACGAGGGGATTATCCGCTGGACTTCAGTCCAGAGGATAATCCCGCGGGATTGTCCCTTCGTGTGTACGCCGCATTACTTTTACTCACGTTTAGTCAATTATTTTGGTGCTCTGGTGAGGGGAGGGGTTCCCATGCAGGAGCAATGGAGTGGAGATGAATGAGATGGAGATGGATCCAGTAATCTTAATAAGTCTTCTTCCTGTAATACTGTATTCAATTCACTCTCCAGACTGCGCAAGGTGGAGAAGAAGGAGGAGGTGGGTGGAGCCAAGACTAACTCAGGGGCGGCAGAGGCTTGTAGCGTGGACAAGATGGAGAGGGAGGAGGGTGCCGGTGGGTGGGGCCAACACAGTCAGGGGCGGAGAAAGAAGAATGCTGGTGCTCTGCAGTCACAGACTGTGGACGCTGGACATGATGTTAGCGGTGGTTGGAAGAGTGGAACTGATATTAACAACACACACTCACTCACAGTCTGTACTCTAAAGTTTAAACAGACTGCAACTGCGACAGTGCTACTGCACTGTTCTCTCCCCTGTTCTCCAGCAGCTCCTGTTACAGTGAGTCACGTTGGCTCTGAGAGTGAGACTCGAGTCCGACGTGACTCACTGACGTCACTCGTTGCTAGATGCCAGGCGGCCCAGGCGTTAGCAACGAGTGCAGGGAAGAGGCTCCACCCACCTGTTCCTCCTCGTATTCTTAGTCGAGTCTCTCTCTCTGCTCCGCTGATCGGCTGATGGATGTGAGAGAGACTCGGCAGAGGCAGCCGCAGCCGCAGAGCTTGCGAGAATCTGAGAGATGTCAGTCAGTGTTACTATTTCGGAGGGGGGGGCAATTTCCCTGTTGCCCCCCCCCTGGATCCGCCCCTGGACCCGGTTCGAGTAACCAGTGTCTCGGAGAGACCTAGGTGGCTTCTGATGTGCAGAGCAAGTCCTGAAAAGCAGGCATGCTACTTAGTTATGACGAGATACTTTGGTGTCTGGATTCTGGTATTGTCACATGACCCCTTCTCCTATGTATATTCTGTCAAGTGTATTGATTCTTCAATGGATCTCACCCATACCACCCTTAATACCCACTCCTTCGTCAATGTGTTATGAATCACTAGCTTTAATCCCTTTTTTATTGGTCAGGTGAAAATACTATTAATACTATGAAAAAACTATTAAAACTATTAATGTTTTGGTGTTGTAAAAAGCATCGGTTTTATAAAAAAAAAAAGAAATCCCCTTCAGGTAAACGAAATACATCTCAGGGAGTCTGGCCAGCAGGACACCCAGCCAGTCGCTTGACTCCAACAGTGGGATACCCAGCCAGTCACCTGACCCACGTGGTGGGACACTTTGCCTATTGACAGACCTTGGCAGTAGAGCGTCTTGCTTGGAACCCGGCACCGCTTCAGACTACAAAGAACTTTTTCTCTGGACTGACGTAACGGAAGACATTCTTTTATGGACTGGTTCAGCTATTGCTGTTTGGAGCGTCCTGAGGCCGGGTCTCAGAGGGGGGGATACTGTCAGGAAAGGACTCACCTGCTGGGGGCACAGTGGCTCCCAGATCCATAGGATGCAGTTCCAGTGTCCAGCAGCGGGTGTCTCCCAGCAGATAAGTGTTTTGCTTGTGTCTATCTATCAAGGTTACTTTGTGGTATAAGCAAGGAAACGGAGACCTCTGCATTGTGTAAATGTGCTTTTACTATACAAAAATGCTGTACATACAAAACCATTACAATATTAGGAATACAATACAAGACTGACAGATATCTCTAACAAGCAAAATGCCTAGCAAATAAACAGCCTATGGTCTGTAACAGTAGAAACACACTTAAAAGTTACTTAGCTCCAGTTACTGTGTGTCATGATCTCTGTTGACAACTAGGACTTAGGCTTCTTCTTTAGGAGATCGGGTACCTTCTTCTTGGCTGATTGCAGATGAGTCTTTTGGTGTTAATCCATGTTGAGCGGCTCCCAACTTATGTCTGGCAACCTTTATATAGCTCAGGTTGTTTTCTATAACAACTGACTAACACACAGTCATTCTTTCATTTTGAGGGACCCTCTCTTACCTGTTTACTGTAGCTATAGAGACAATAGCCTATTCAAACTGTCAATTGAATACAACAATTGTCTCTACGTCCCCATTGTATCCAACAGCATTTGTTTGAGAAGTTCTGTGTCTGAATGCTGTTCCAGTGTTATAATAAAAAAAAAAAATCATATTTTATATCAAACGCAACACAATAGTCTATACAGGGAATTAGGCTGCACCTGATTTGGACTGCTGAGGGTATATAAGCCTGCCTTTCACTGAGTTCTAGCGCTTCAGTTTTTTCCCTGCAAGCCGTGTCCCTCCCTAATTCTTATCTGATCCTGTACCCTGATCCGACGACCTGTCCCCTGGAAACTGCTTTCTGCTCCCACTAACTGGCTTCCTGCTCCCAGTTCCTGGCTTCCTGTTCCCCTTGTTTCTGTCCTGTTTTTCTCATGCGTGTCCCCCCCCCCCCCGTATATAGTTAGTTAGGTTATTATATGGGGTTTTGGCTTTGTTATGTTTACTTCCCACTTGGTTGTTTATGATTTGCTGGTGTTGGTATTGGAAGTGTCTCTTTTTTTAATAAATATATTTTCACTTACTCATCTGGTCCTGGTTCTTTTAGGTGCAGAAAACTGAATGCTGAAGATAGATCTTGATGACACTGGCTGTATGTTTGAGGTTGTTATCCCACTGCAGAATAAATTTGGGGCCAATTACACACCTCCCTGATGGTATGGCATGATGGATAAGTATCTGCCTGTATTTCTCAGAATTGAGGAGATCATTGATCCTGACCAAATCTCCAACTCCATTTGCAGAAATGCTGTCCCGAACTTACAAAAAGCCTTCACCATGCTTCACTGTTGCCTGCAGACACTCACGATTGTACTGCTCTCTAGCCCTTCGCAAACAATCTGCCTCCTGCTACAGCCAAAATTTCAAATTTTGACTCATCATTTCAAAGCACCTGCTGCCATTTTTCTGCGCCCCAGTTTCTATGTTTCCATGCATAGTTGAGTCGTTTATCCTTGTTTTCATGTCAGAAGTATGTCTATTTGGCTGTAATTCTTCCATGAAAACCATTTCTGGCCAGACTTCTCCGGACAGTAGATGGCTGTTCCTGGATCCCACTGGTTTCCACCAGTTCTGTTCTGATGGTACTGCTGACAATACTCTGATGTCAAAGGGAAGTAAGCATGATGTGTCTTTCACCTGCTGCATTAAGTTTCCATGGCCAAACAGTGTTTTTTAACCATTTTTGCTGTTCGTGAGGTCATGTCATAGCTATCTTTAGCTGACCATACACTAGTAGATTTTCTAACAAATATTTGTATGACATTTTTCTATATATTTAATGACTTGACAAATGTTGTAAAATGTTGCAAAATGTAATTTGTTTTTCAATTTTGGAATGAATGATCTTCCCAAACATAAACCACACACACTGTAAAGCCCCATACACACGCTCGGATTATCCGAGGACCAGGTCCGTCGGATCATGTCCGTCGTACTTTGTCCGATGTTGGTTTTGCGTACACACGGTCGGACAAAGTTGTCGGAAAATCCGATCATTCTGAACGTGGTGACGTTTGTTGCCTACGACGGGACTACGTAGAGGCTAGTAGCCAATAGCTTTGGTCTTGTAATGTGATCTGAGCATGCGTAGCACTTTGTCCGTCGGACAACGCTACACACGATCGGATTTGGTGTGATCGGACCGTGTTGTCAAAAAATCTATCCAGCAGGAGATAGGACTTTGTCCGTCGGACAATCCGACGTACACTGTCCGATGGTGCATACACACGGTCGGATTTTTCAACAACATTGTCCGATCGGACAGAATCCATGCGAAAATCCTACCGTGTGTATGGGGCTTTAGAAATTCCTTTGTTTGAGAAAAGTTTTCCCTTTCTGCTGCTTTTAATTTTCAGCCAAAAACAAATGTCAAATTGACCCCACTAATGGTTAGAAAATCAAAACTTAAAATGAAAAATTCCAAACTAAATTCTATTGATGAATGGCCAGTTTTAGTACAGGATCAAGATCGTAATTTGGAAGGGCAAGTTGATACTTGTCACGTACCTGGTGGTGCGAGCCCGATATTGCAGAGAGAGACCTCCCTTGCGTCTCCCACTCCTGGTTCCCTGGTAGGGGGACAGGAGACCCAGGAGTGAGGAGGAGCACGGGTGCCTGGCAGGATCAACAGACCGGTGGAGTGACAAGGTCATATCAGCGGACAAGGTGGGAGATCTGGATAGACTGGATCTGGACAGATGAGCTGGTTCGGTCTAGCAGGCGGGATAGCAGAGCAGGATGGATCTGGATGGACAGCTTAGCAGACTGGATAGCAGAGCAGGCCGGAACTGGACAGGTAAGCTGGTTCAGCAAGCAAACAGGATAGCAGAGCAGGCTGGATCTGGACAGACAGCTTAGCAGACTGGATAGCAGAGCAGGCTGGGTCTGGATGGACAGCTTAGCAGACTGGATAGCAGAGCAGGCCGGAACTGGACAGGTAAGCTGGTTCGGCAAGCAACAGGATAGCAGAGCAGGCTGGATCTGGACAGACAGCTTAGCAGACTGGATAGCAGAGCAGGCTGGGTCTGGATGGACAGCTTAGCAGACTGGATAGCAGAGCAGGCCGGAACTGGACAGGTAAGCTGGTTCAGCAAGCAAACAGGATAGCAGAGCAGGCTGGATCTGGACAGACAGCTTAGCAGACTGGATAGCAGAGCAGGCTGGGTCTGGATGGACAGCTTAGCAGACTGGATAGCAGAGCAGGCTGGGTCTGGATGGACAGCTTAGCAGACTGGATAGCAGAGCAGGCCGGAACTGGACAGGTAAGCTGGTTCAGCAAGCAAACAGGATAGCAGAGCAGGCTGGATCTGGACAGACAGCTTAGCAGACTGGATAGCAGAGCAGGCTGGGTCTGGATGGACAGCTTAGCAGACTGGATAGCGGAGCAGGCCGGAACTGGACAGGTAAGCTGGTTCAACGAGCAAACAGGAAGCAGGACCTTGGAGCGGACTGGATCACAACAGGTGATCAGGCTTGGCACAGGGAACAGAACTTCAGACCGGACTGGAGCAATACAGGTGATCAAGTCCATCAGAATAGGTCAGGTCAGGAATCAGACTGGTATCAAGGTACAAGGGGGTGAGGCAGAAGGATGGTCACAACAAGCCGAGGTCGGGTACAGGCAGATAGCTGGGTAGTCACAGGTAAGCCGGGTCAACAGGACAGAGGTATCAGGATCAGGTTACATACACCACAACGCTGTAGAGCAGACAGCGGGGACCGTCTGCTCAGGCCAGGTTTAAATAGGCTAACTGGTGCTAACCAGAGCGCACACCTGTCTCCCTGTGCGCGCTCCTGTGGGCGGCCGCACACGTGCACGCGCCCCGGTGCATGCGCATGCGCAGTGGCGCCTGTGGGCCAGGACGGCCAGGGTTCAGGTTTCTGGCAGGATCTTCATGACATTGCCCCCCTCCTAGGGGCAACCTCCGGGTGCCCCTCTGGGCAAACCTCTCAGGATGGGCTCTCTTAAAGGGTTGAACTAGACTCTTAGCGTGGATATTGCACTCGGGCTCCCAGGAATTCTCTTCAGGACCGTAGCCCTTCCATTTTATCAGGAACTGATTCTGATTCCTCCTTCTCCTAAAATTTAGGATGGCCTCCACTTCGAACTCCTCTTCGCCATCTACTAGAACTGGATCCGGGGGTATCGTTCTCCTGTTGGGAAAGGGATTGGGAGTGGAGGGTTTCAGCAGAGACACATGGAAAACCGGGTGGACCTTGAGGAAATCTGGGAGTTCCAACTCATAGGCCACTTTGTTTATTTTCCATTTGACTGGAAAGGGACCCAAGAACTTGGGGCCCAGTTTCTTCGAGGGACAAGCCATCCTCAAATTTAAAGTAGAAAGCCATACTGTGTCACCTGGTGCCAATACCAGCTCCCCTCGCCTCTTCCTGTCAAAAACTGTTTTATTATGTTCCTGGGTCCGGGCCATGGTGTCCTGCAGGAGTTGGTTATTGGAAGCAAAGAAGTCAATATTTTTCTGTACCGCAGGCACGGTACATTCAGGGAGAGAATTGGGTAAAAATGAAGGGTGGAAGCCATAGTTGGCGAAGAAGGGCGTTTGTTGGGTAGCAGAGTGGATGGCATTGTTATATGCAAATTCGGCAACTGGTAACAAGGAGATCCAATCATCCTGGGTGAAGGAGGAGAAGCACCGTAAATATTGTTCCAGGGTCTGGTTGGTCCTCTCGGTTTGCCCATTGGACTGAAGATGATAGGCGGATGAGAATGATAGTTCAATATTTTTTTTTTTGTTTACAAACGGTTTTTATTATGAGTAAGGTCATATAACAAGATTTTGACAGTGGTGGAAAACATACAAGTGAAGGATTCAGTTAGATAATACATTATAGTTGAGAGAAGACATATCATGCGGCAGGATACATACGTTCAATTATCAGTTTAAATAACATTTGCGTAGATGGGTCCATGGATGTGCTAAAGTAAAATAACATTAGTGGACATTATCCAGTAGTGAGGAATCCCATAGAGCCCATTTTTTTTGGTATATATGCATGGAGTCATATAACGTGTGGTATACCAATAGCCAGTTCTAGATTAATCCACACTCTATTTAGTTCTATCCACTGGACCATAGCTTTCAACTGGCGTTCACCTAATATACCATGGCCTCAGATTCTCAACCGTATGATAGTTCAATATTGAGGGCCTTACAGAGCGACTTCCAGAACCGAGAGGTGAACTGTACCCCTTGGTCGGACACTATGTTGGCTGGTACCCCGTGGAGCCTGATGACTTCTCGGATGAACACCTATGCGGTTTCTGAAGCAGAAGGGGTGCCCTTCATAGGAACAAAGTGTGCCATCTTCGACAGGTGGTCGACTATTACAAAAATCGTGGTGTGGTCCTCTGCTGGGGGCAGTTCCACGATGAAGTCGATGGACAACATCTTCCAGGGACGATCTGGGACTGGTAGAGGCTTGAGTAGACCCCAGGCCTTGGTCCTGTAACTCTTGCTCTGTACACATACAATGCATGTATCTACAAACTTCCTGCAGTCCTCCCTTAGCTGAGGCCACCAGAAGGTACGTTGTACCAATTCAGTGGTCTTGGTGACACCGAAGTGTCCGGCAAGTTTATGATCGTGGCACAATTCCAGGACGGTTACCCGCAGATCCTCGGGAATGAAAATCTTATCCTCATGCCACAGCAAGCCATCCTTGGCTAGCAACCCAGGTCCAGGAGTGGGTATGAGGCCACTGGAGGCCCGCCTGAGCTGGGAAAGCAAATCTTCCTGTAGCAGAAGAAAATTTCCAGGGGCAAGGATCGTGTCCGGAGGGGAATCATCCTGGGATTTGTGGTACATACGTGACAGAGCGTCCGGCTTCGCATTTTTGGAACCCGGACGATAGGTCACGTGAAAAGTAAAACGAGAGAAAAATAAGGCCCATCGGGCCTGTCTAGGTTTCAACCTCTTGGCAGTCTTCAGGTACTCTAGGTTTTTGTGATCTGTGAAGATCAGGATTGGGTGAGTAGCCCCCTCCAGCAGGTAGCGCCACTCCTCGAGGGCGGTTTTTATCGCTAGCAATTCCCGATCTCCCACATCGTAGTTCTTCTCGGCCGGGGATAGTTTTCGCGAGAAGAAGGCTACGGGGTGAAGCTGAGCCTTGATGCCCTGTCTCTGAGATAGGATTGCTCCCACGGCTATCTCAGAAGCGTCCACCTCCAGGACAAAGGGTAAGGAAGAGTCCGGGTGCTTCAGGATAGGAGCGGAGGTAAAGAGTCCCTTGAGGGCCTCAAAGGCCACTTGGGCTTCAGGGGACCAGTGAAAGCGGGTACCTTGTTTGGTGAGCCGTGTGATGGGCGCCACAATGGCCGAGAATCCTCTGATGAACTTGCGATAAAAATTGGCGAAGCCAATAAATCGCTGGATACCCTTCTTATCTGCAGGAGTAGGCCAGTCCAGAATGGCTGCTATCTTCTGGGGGTCCATCCGGATGCCCCTGCTGGAGATGATTAAGCCCAAGAAGGGTATGCTCTCCACCTCGAAGAGGCATTTGTCGGCCTTGGCATAGAGGCCATGTCGCCGGAGGCGGCCTAGTACACTCTTGACATGCCCACGGTGTGACTCTAGGGAGGAAGAGAAAATTAGTATGTCATCAAGGTAAACAACGGCAAAAACATTTAAAAAGTCCCGGAGCACATCATTAATGAAGAACTGAAAGGTGGCAGGGGCGTTACAGAGTCCAAAGGGCATCACCAGGTACTCGAAGTGCCCAAATCGAGACCGAAATGCCTTCTTCCATTCGTCCCCATCCTTGATACGGACCAAGTTGTACGCCCCTCTGAGGTCCAACTTGGAGAAAATGGAGGCCGTGCCAAGTCTCTGGAACAGTTCTGGGACCAAGGGAAGAGGGTAGCGATTTTTAATGGTAACATCGTTTAAGGCACGGTAGTCCACGCATGGTCTAAGGGAATGGTCCTTTTTCTCCACGAAAAATATCCCTGCGCCCGCTGGGGATGTGGAAGGTCGGATGAATCCTTTTCTCAGGTTTTCATCGATATAGTCTTTGAGTTTCCTCTGCTCCACCTCTGTTAGAGGGAAAACCCTACCGAAGGGAATCTTGGCCCCGGGGAGAAGCTCAATGGGGCAGTCATAAGGCCTGTGGGGTGGCAACACATCTGCCCCCTGTTTACTGAACACATCCAGGTAGGCATGGTAGGCCTCTGGGTTGGACTGGCGTAAGCCTGCCTCGGCCTCCAGGCAGAGCAAGCAGAGGGTTTCACGGGAACCGAAGATCCACAGGACCTTTGGCAGTAGAGAGAAGAAAAGGCCACTTCCCCTGTGGCCCAATTGATGGCCGGATTGTGTGCCTGCAACCAGGAGATGCCCAAAATGACTGGGAACAGAGCAGAGGAGATAATGTCCAATCGCAAAAGTTCCTGGTGTGATCCAGAGATGATCGTGGGTAGTGGGGCAGTCTCCTGGGTCACCAGGCCTGATTTGATGGTGGAACCGTCCGCCAGATGGACGGATAGTCCCTGTTCCCTGGGAAGAAGGGGAACCTGGTGCCGGGCAGCAAAATCAGAGTCCATAAAGCAACTACAGGCCCCAGAGTCAATGATGGCGGTGGTCCGCAGGGTCCTTCCTGGGAGCTGAAAGGAAACAGAGAGGGCAAGATGAGACGAGACCCCGGTCACTGGATCAACATAACTGGATAGCATGGTCGGGAACTTACGGAGTTTAGGCGGGCAATTCCTGACATAATGACCCAGCTCCCCGCAATAAAGGCACAAATTGTTGTTGCGGCGTCGCTGGCGTTCTGCTGGGATGAGAGAAGGCCGCAGGAGTCCCAACTGCATGGGCTCAGATGCAGTGGGGGTAGGTACAGGCCGGGCAGTGGAAGCAGGGCGGAAGTGACTTGGGGCCCTGGGGAGCATCCAGGTGGGTCTTGGGGACCCCATGGTTCGCTCGGCCCTACGCTCCCGTAGGCGCCGATCGATCTGGATAGCCAAGTCAATTAGAGAGTTCAAAGTCTGGGGAACCCCTACCCTGGCGAGCTCATCCTTGAGCGCATCCGAGAGGCCCATGCGGAATTGGTGACGAAGGGCAGCGTTGTTCCAGTCAGTGTCGGCGCCCCATCGCCTCAACTCGGCCACATAGTCCTCTGCTGGTCGCCGACCCTGCTGGAGAGAACGTAAGGCGGCTTCCGCAGTTGTTGAGAGCTGGGGGTCCTCATATGATTGCGCCATGGCGTCAAAGAAGGCGGTAAGACTGGTCAGTGCTGCGTCTTTTTGTTCTAAGAGGCGGTGGGCCCAGATTTGGGGGTCCCCGGTCAGTAGGGCTACCACGAAGCCCACTTTAGTGGCCTCTAAGGAGAAGGTCCTTGGCTGTAGAGCAAAATGAAGTTCACAAGAATTGCGAAAAGTCCTGAAACTGCTACGGGTACCTGAGAACTTCTCCGGAGTGGGGACCTTAGGTTCAGGTGGTAGCATCACTACAGTTGGGGCAGGTGCAGCCCCCATTGGGGGTGTTACTGGGTATGAAGTCCCTTGGGCACTAGTAGGACTAGACAAGGCCAGTACCCGTTCTTCCAGCCGGGTGTACCCTTGTTGAAGGTTCTTCACCGCCTCGGTCAGACCCGCCAGGTGTTGGCATAGCCCCTCCATGGCGGAGGCTCCCTGCTCGGGCTCAGACATGGCTGTCTGCTACTGTCACGTACCTGGTGGTGCGAGCCCGATATTGCAGAGAGAGACCTCCCTTGTGTCTCCCACTCCTGGTTCCCTGGTAGGGGGACAGGAGACCCACGAGTGAGGAGGAGCACGGGTGCCTGGCAGGATCAACAGACCGGTGGAGTGACAAGATCAACTCAGCGGACAAGGTGGGAGATCTGGATAGTAGAGTAGACTGGATCTGGACAGATGAGCTGGTTCGGTCTAGCAGGCGGGATAGCAGAGCAGGATGGATCTGGATGGACAGCTTAGCAGACTGGATAGCAGAGCAGGCCGGAACTGGACAGGTAAGCTGGTTCAGCAAGCAAACAGGATAGCAGAGCAGGCTGGATCTGGACAGACAGCTTAGCAGACTGGATAGCAGAGCAGGCTGGGTCTGGATGGACAGCTTAGCAGACTGGATAGCAGAGCAGGCCGGAACTGGACAGGTAAGCTGGTTCGGCAAGCAACAGGATAGCAGAGCAGGCTGGATCTGGACAGACAGCTTAGCAGACTGGATAGCAGAGCAGGCTGGGTCTGGATGGACAGCTTAGCAGACTGGATAGCAGAGCAGGCCGGAACTGGACAGGTAATCTGGTTCAGCAAGCAAACAGGATAGCAGAGCAGGCTGGATCTGGACAGACAGCTTAGCAGACTGGATAGCAGAGCAGGCTGGGTCTGGATGGACAGCTTAGCAGACTGGATAGCAGAGCAGGCCGGAACTGGACAGGTAAGCTGGTTCAGCAAGCAAACAGGATAGCAGAGCAGGCTGGATCTGGACAGACAGCTTAGCAGACTGGATAGCAGAGCAGGCTGGGTCTGGATGGACAGCTTAGCAGACTGGATAGCAGAGCAGGCTGGGTCTGGATGGACAGCTTAGCATACTGGATAGCAGAGCAGGCCGGAACTGGACAGGTAAGCTGGTTCAGCAAGCAAACAGGATAGCAGAGCAGGCTGGATCTGGACAGACAGCTTAGCAGACTGGATAGCAGAGCAGGCTGGGTCTGGATGGACAGCTTAGCAGACTGGATAGCGGAGCAGGCCGGAACTGGACAGGTAAGCTGGTTCAACAAGCAAACAGGAAGCAGGACCTTGGAACGGACTGGATCAATACAGGTGATCAGGCTTGGCACAGGGAACAAAACTTCAGACCGGACTGGAGCAATACAGGTGATCAAGTCCATCAGAATAGGTCAGGTCAGGAATCAGACTGGCATCAAGGTACAAGGGGGTGAGGCAGAAGGATGGTCACAACAAGCCGAGGTCGGGTACAGGCAGATAGCTGGGTAGTCACAGGTAAGCCGGATCAACAGGACAGAGGTATCAGGATCAGGTTACATACACCACAACGCTGTAGAACAGACAGCGGGGACCGTCTGCTCAGGCCAGGTTTAAATAGGCTAACTGGCGCTAACCAGAGCGCGCACCTGTCTCCCTGTGCGCGCGCCTGTGCGCGGCCGCACACGTGCACGCGCCCTGGCGCGCATGCGCATGCGCAGTGGCGCCTGTGGGCCAGGACGGCCAGGGTTCAGGTTTCTGGCAGGATCTTCATGACAATACTAAACTTACAGACACATACTCAGATCGATGTTAACAATACCATGCTAGCAGAAACACACTTGCAAAGATGTCATCAGAACCAAGTTGACAAATCCAAAAACTGGTTTGCCCAATCAGAATTGGAATCACACTGATACAACCAGAAAACAATCAGGTTCATGGAGATAGGATCAGAACGAGTGTGCCCAGTGCCCACTGCACTGTGATAACAACAAAGCTGTACAGGCAATGCAGAGCCAGCATAAATGAAAGATGGGCCAAAGGCACTGGTGGGCAGAGAGAAGGCTAGCAAATATAATGTATTGTAATAGAGAATGTATCACTGTCAACACAAGCAGGGCCAGGACAAGGGGTGGGCGCAATGGTTTACTGGGTGTAGGATCCTCTAAGCTTGCACATCATAAATGGGGAAGGGGCGCAGTTTGGCATCTTTGCCCTGGGCGCTGGATTACCTTGTCCCGACACTGAACACAAGGGCTGTCTTGGTAATGCAAAAATCTGACCTTGTGCCTTGGAATATAATGATGCTGGCTGCAGAATGCTTTGGAAGAAAATTCACATCAAGTTTGGTGGTTGATGTCCTCTTGGGATGGACAAATGAACAAATATTATTCACTGGACTCGATATAAAGACACAGAAAGTCATGTAGCATGCAGGAGGTATTATAAAGGTGTGCCCCTTTATGATACTTGTCTCTACACACCCATAACTGATGTCTTCAGCAAGCTAAAAAATCCTTATCGCTGATATTTACTCATGAATATCTTTTGTACAGCTTCACAGGATAGAGATGGATAGCCTTAGACAATGTTTGATTTGTATGTGTATTGCAAACATTATGAAAAGAAGAATTTGGCACTGGAATATGCAGAAATGTAATGTGGGAGAGATGTATGACTGTAGAAAATATCACGAGAGACACATAGAAAACCTTTTATGTGGTTAACTTGTGCAAACTTAACATTTACGTCAAAGTTAGAAAGGGCAAGGACTGCACTACATTAATCTTCCTTCCAAGGGCAATTCATTACCGGGTTCTCAGGTGTGTGTTTGAACTGTGCTGCTCTAAAAGTCACATTTTATGCGACAGTGAGAAATTATTTCCTCCTATTAAAAGACTATTGTCATCATCATATTAATAACCTTCATTTTAGTAGGCATTTTGTCAGAGGACATTTTTCCTTTGTTGCTGAAAACCTATCCTTCAAGTTTTTCTTGAAGTTTATTGAATTTGAAAAAAAATATTCTTTTGGTTATCTAAAATACTACATGTGGTGACTGCAACTTTATCTAAAATAGCTACTAAATCAATTTATAAATATATACATTATGATGTTTTTAATGCTCCCGATTTCTATATTTATTTTTAATAAATTTAAACAAGGTTTGTTTGCTTGAAAAAGTTGAACACCCTTTAACTGATGGACTGTAGGAAGCATCTGTGGATCCTTCTTTAGGCTGATTTGATCAACTGCAAGCTGCTGGATCATTTGGAGCCAACCTATTTCTGTATAGGAAACCTGTTGAAATTATTGGATTCCAAAGTACTATGAACATGCTCTATAGCTGCACAAGGACTATCTTATTATTATTATTATTATTATTATTATTATTATACATCATTTATATAGCGCCAACAGTTTATGCAGCACTTTACAACGTAGAGGGGGGAACAGCACAATAATGCCACGTACAGACAATCGGACATTCCGAAAAAAAAATCCTGAATTTATTTCCGGCGAATGTTGGCTCAAACTTGTCTTGCATATACACGGTCGCACAAATATTGTCGGAAATGCTGAACGTCAAGAACGCGGTGACGTACAACACATACGATGAGTCGAGAAAACTGAAGTTCAATAGCCAGTGCGGCTCTTCTGCTTGATTCCGAGCATTCATGGAATTTTGTTGCGTCGGAATTGTGTACACACGATCAGATTTTGTTGTCCGAAAATTTGAGAACCAGCTCTCAAAATTTGTTTGTTGGAAATTCAGACAAAAAATGTCCGATGGAGCCTACACATGGTCGGAATTTCCAACAACAAGCTCATATCGAACATTTGTTGTAGGAAATTCCGACCATGTGTACGTGGTACAGTACAGTTCAATACAGAAGGGATAGGAGGGGGGTGGTGGTACAGTGGAGAGCTTACATTCTAAACGGAGGGGGGTGGTGGTACAAAAAGTAATAGCTGCGGGGAATGATTTGGAACAGTTGTTAGGTGGGTGTGGGATAGGCTTCCCTGAATAAATTAGTCTTATGCCCCGTACACACGGTCGGAATTTCTGACGGAAAATGTACTATCGGACCATGTTGTCGGAAAATCCGACCGTGTGTGGGCTCCATTGGACTTTTTCCATCGGAATTTCTGACGGAAAAAATTTGAGATCCTGCTCTCAAATTTTCCGACAACAAAGTCCGATCGGACTTTTTCCGATTGTGTGTAGCAAATTCCGACGGACAAAGTGCCACGCACGCTCAGATCAAATTACAAGACCAAAGCTATTGGCTACTAGCCTCTACGTAGTTCCGTCGTACGCAACGAACGTCACCACATTCAGAATGATTAGATTTTCCGACAACTTTGTCGGACCGTGTGTATGCAACAGCAGTGTCAGACAAAATCCGTTGAAAAGAATCAGACGGATTTTGTGGTCGGAATTTCCGACCGTGTGTATGGGGCATTATTCTTATTAATACTTACAAATATCAGTGCCTGGCCAGTAGATGACTGTCTCATGGAATAAGAATACTGCACAAGTTAAAAGTACATAGAGGAAACTTTATTACCTTAACCGCTTCAATAAAGGGCACTTTTACCCCCTTCCTTCCCAGGCCAATTTTCAGCTTTCGACGCTGTCACACTTTGAATGACAATTGCGCTGTCATACCCAAATTACATTTTTATCATTTTCTTCCAACAAATAGAGCTTTTTTTTGGTGGTATTTATTCACCGCTGGGTTTTTTATTTTTGCCAAAAAAATTAAAAATGACCGAAAATTTTGAAAAAAACAAAAAGCTTTTCTTTGTTTCTGTCAGTAAATTTTGAAAATAAGTCATTTTTCTCCTTCACTGATGTGTGCTGATGAGGCAGCACTGATGGGCACTGATAGGCTTCACTGATGGGCACTGAAGAGGCGGCACTTATGGGCACTGATGAGGCAGCACTTATGGGAACTTATGAGCACTGATAGGCGACACTGATGGGCACGTATAGGTGGCACTAAGGGGCACGGATAGGTGGTACTGATGGGCACTGATAGGCGGCACTTATGGGCAATGATAGGTGGCACTGATGAGCAGGCACTGATGGGTTCTGAAAGGTGGCACTGACTGGCATCACTGATGGGAACTGATTGGTGTCACTGATGGGCACTGATGGGGCTGCACGGATTATCAGGGTACTGATGATCAGTGCCCTGATTACCTGTACAGTCTCCCCTGTGAGGAGATACTGCTGATTGGCTCTCCTCGCCTCACACTCTGTCAGTGTGAGGTGAGGAGAGCTGATAAATTGCACTTCCATGTTTACGTGTGATAAGCTGCTCCTCTGTGTTTTCAACCCTGGCTTCGACCTCAGACCACGATTCTGCCTCCTGACCTCACTGCCAGCATGTTGCAGACTCCTGCCCATTCCTGACCTTGAACTTGATCGTGATTCTGCACCTGTCTGTCTGGCTCCTGCTGAACATAGCTTGTGACTTGAGTCCATACTGCCACTGGGAGGATTCCTGTGTTTCCAAGTTAAAGTTCACTGCTCAAGTTTCCTGGCAACTGTGTCGTTCTGCTGCTCATGTAGTCCCTGTCTCTACCACCGAGGGGTGCTTGGGTGGGAATTGCGCAAGAAGCCACCCTCTTTATCTCAGGCTCCACTGTCTGGTACATGACATGTGGACTGTTCCCTCCATGCCACTGAGAGGTTGTCTTTCTTTACAATGTAAATAAGGGCAGGGACCCATCAGTACTAAAAAGGTGCAGAAGGCTGGAGCTCTGCATTCAAGGACAGTGGGACAGGGGAGATAGAGTGGGTTGATAGGTCCATGAAGGAAGTGGTGAATGGCCTAAATGCAGCACATGAACTCTCTCCAATTCAGATCTAAAAGAAGAGGAAAAAAAACACACCCTGTAGAACTTTTGAAATTCAGAATTTTAGTGTGAAGAAACAGCCAGACACTCCTGGCTCCAGCACCTTATCAGAGGAAACTAGACGTTGGCCAAAACATATTCCATGCTGGTCAATTTTCTCATGAAAGGACAGCATGGGAGAGTCTGCTACTCACATAACAAGCATTGTCCAATACAGCCAAAGATTATCTCATGTCTACAAATATTTTTTAAATTCTAAACTTTATTTATGCAAACAGCAGAAAAACAAAAATACATTTATCATATCACTGCATACATTTACATTTTGGCAGCTTCAGTTACATAAAAAACAGAAGAACAAAAGTACATTTACACTAAGTGTTGCCTGCAACCAAACGGCCTTGCAATTGAGCCAGCTGTGAGACTTGTTTGTGCAAGATAATATAACATTCCCCTCTTTATGCCACCACACACAGGACAAAATAATGATTTGGTGAAATGTGACATGAGACCATTTTAACAGTGGTCTCTTTATTATTCTAATCCCAGTCCAAATAGAGTGATGATCTCATAATAGGCATTTTATCGGGATCTCTGTGAGGTCCATCAGTAGACACCCTTTTGCAGATCCCTCTTGGGAAAAACAACTTTTGGGAAGTTTAGAACAATTTTGGTCAACACCCATTCTTGTTTTCTTCCCATGAATAATTCACTGTACAGATGTTAAATCACAAGGAAACCTAACAAAGCCTAACACTCATTCACATGGGTGTTCCTTCTGTCTGTTTTACATTCCTTTTTGTGCCAATTGAAAATGTATAGTAAAGTACCGCAGCTAAACAAACGATCGCTAAGGCATGGAAGTCTCAAACTCTTATTGTAGCCAAAGCTAAGCATAGAATGAACAAAGCACTCATATACGCTAAGATGACGGCTATTGAAGAAAATAAGATCAATACATTTTGTATGATTTGGCAACCATGGATTAAACACTTCTTCCCCACCGACTTTGACCAATCCTTGTTGCTACCACACTAGGTTTATACCGTATACCCCTTAATTAACTATATATGTCTACCACGGACCAGGACACCTCCCCGAGCAACTCCTTCCTTCTATCTTTCCTATCCTTTCTTTCTCCCCCCTTTTTTTTTGTATTTTCTTTTCTATATACATTGCAGGTATTAAGGATACTTATTCTTTATCTTTTTTATTTTTACTCTACTTATCTTACATCTAGACAATTTTATTCAGTTTGACTATTTATTATTGTCTTCATCCATACTCCTATCTCTTATAAAGTATGTAATGTTAACACAGTTGTAAGATGTTTTGTACATAATATTACATTCTGATTAATGTTATGTATCCATGCATTATATGTCTTTATTTTTCTTTGTGAAAACTCAATAAATATATTGAACAAGAAAATGTATAGTAACATATACTGTACTAATGGGTGTACAGACCATCAGTATACAAAGCAAACAAAACAAAATGGGTCTGATTTACTAAAACTGGAGCGTGCAAAATCTGGTGCAGCTCTGCATATTAACCATTGTATAAAAAATTTGCTCTGCATATTAACCATTGTACCATGCACGACTGCACCAGATTGTGCACTCTCCAGTTTTAGTAAATTAACCTCAATGTATTGCCTAGCACACTTACCAGCTAGCCAGCAAAACAACAAATCCCAGTGTCTAACAATTATCGGTAAAAACATGGAGGCTCTCATAGACTAGAGTTAGGACCACACTATACAGTGTGGTATGGTCCATGACGAGTGCAGCTTTCACATATATTTGCAAATGTCGTGCAACCAAAACATCTGTTTTTAACAATAATTGTTAGTATAATTCTTTTTTTGCTGGCTAAATACTAAGTGTCCTGAGAAATATATTGTGTTTTGTTTGCCTTGTGCAAAGCTTTTCCATGTGAATCTTACACAACTAAAAGCTAGTTGTAAATTGGGGTGGTTGCCATTTTTGTTTTTTTATGAGTATACATTCATAACTGTTTATATCCATGGTTAGAAGCGGAATAGCTTTGTGTCCTTTACTGATTTAATACTGGCATACTGATGTAAACTGATAATCATTATTTCAGTGTGAGTTTGTTAATGAAATCAAAAATCAAAGTCAAAGGCACATTTGATTGACGTTGAAGACAGAGCGGAATAAGGGCAGAAGGGCATATATAGCTCTGTGCTGATGGCACTGCTGGACATCTGATGTCGAAGGGAAGTAAGCATGATGTGTCTTTCATCTCCTGCGTTAAAGCGGTTCTGCACTGACAAAGTAAAACATTTTTTTTAGGTCTATCTGTAAGTATTGATCTTATAATAAACTTACTTCTTTCAGTGCTGCACCGTTTCTACGTCCGTTTTTCTGTTTAAAGATTAGTTATAAAAAGATCTCCTGACCGATGTCATTTTGCTTGTGGGCATTTGAAGCCCACAAGCAAACACTTCCTGGTTCCCTTCGTTTTCCCGTACCAGCATTCATTGCCAGTTCCCACGCATGCTCAGTAGCTTCACAGCTACGAGCGGCGTAATCAAGGAGGTTACCATGACAACGGGTGATGTCCGTGACGTCGTATTCAGTTACCGCCCTGCTGTTAGTCTGAAGTCTCAAACGTGGCCGGAGTAATGACGTCACGCCATGGAAATCACGCGATATTTCGCATCGGAACCCCCGCAATGTCTCCTGGGATTGATTACACGAGATCCCAAGAGACACAGCAAAATTAATAGGAAATTACGATGATCCCCGCTCAGAGCCCGCCCACCGCCGCAGGGAGAAGAACACAGATGAAGCCAGCATTCAAGGTAGGCTTAAACGATGCAGAATTGAACCATCAGGCAAAGAGTACTAAATGAAGTGGGTTTTTTTTCACTTACCTTGTAATTGCTGCTCTGTCTCTTCGGGGTGGGCGGGGTCTGTGCGTCGATCCTCGTAATGCCGCACTGTCTCCTGGGATCTGGTGTCATTGATCCCAGGAGTCAGTGCGGACATCCGCCGAAATCTCACGAGATTTACGGGGCTCCTGCCGAAATCTTGCGAGATTTCGGCAGATGTGGCCGAAATCTCGAGAGATTTCGGCGAACGTGAGCTACTTGTCACTGGAACTAAGGGGCCAAGCCCAACCCCTGAAAAACAACCCCATACCATAATCCCCCCTCCACCAAATTTGGACCAGTGCTCAAAGCAAGGTCCATAAATACATGGAAGAAGCAGGAAAAAGCCGGACGGCCGCACTCCAATGCAACACCTTTATTGTAGTCAAATAAAATCCAAATAGTCACATACGGTCACAGAGGTACAGGTACAGGACAAGTAGCTTGATTCTTTTATGCTATTTGCAGAGCCTGCACCTGTGCCTTGACTAGCAGGAGGTGTAATCATGGGATAATTGCCTAGAACGGTGAGTTCCTATCCATAAAGACTTGGATAAGCGAGTTTGGGTTGGAGGAACTTGACTGGCCTGCACAGAGTCCTGATCTAAACCCGACAGAACACCTTTGGGATGAATTTGAGTGGAAAATGTGAGCCAGGCCTTCTCATCCACATCAGTGCCTGACCTCACAAATGCACTTCAGGAAGAACGGTATTACATTCCCATAGACACACTCCTAAACCTTGTGGACAGCCTTCGCAGAAGAGTTGAAGCTGTTATAGCTACACAGGGTGGGCCAACCCAATATTGAACCCTACAGACTTAAGCCTCGTACACACGATTGGATTTTCCGCAGACAAAACCTCTGACTTTTGTCCGAAGGCGTGTGCCTGGATTTTGTCTTGTATACAAAACAGCAAGGAACTGTCGGCCAACAATGAATTGTGTAGAACAATAATTTGCTATGTGTTTTACTTCGAATGACAGTTTGGGAGTAGGCAGTTACATTTTTAAAAATACAATGTAAAATTAACAAGGGACACCAACATAGTTGTATCTTTGTTCTTAAAAACTGACAACAGACATTTGTCCGCGGAAAATTTTAAAACCTGCCATCCAACATTTGTCCGCAGAAAATCTGACAACAATTGTCCGATGGAGCGTACAAACGGTCGGATTTTCTTCCAACAGCCTGTCATCATGCATTTCCCGTTGGAAAATCGGATCGTGTGTACGCGGCTTAAGACTGGGATGCCATTAAAGTTCATGTGCGTGTAAAGGCAAGTGTCCCAATACTTTTGGTAATATAGTATGTGTATATCACTTTATTCTGCTGTAGGCAATGACAGGTTGACTTTGCCTTGTGTTTTGGATCATTGTCATGTTGGAGTGTCCAAGTACGTCCCATGCGCAGCTTCCTGGCTGATGAATGCAAATGTTCCTCCTGTATTTTTTGATAACATACTGCATTCATCTTACCATCAATTTTGACAAAATTTCCTGTGCCTTTGTAGCTCACACATCCCCAAAACATCAGCGATTCACCTCCGTGTTTCACAGTAGGAATGGTGTACCTTTCATCATAGGCCTTGTTGACACATCTCCAAATGTAGCATTTATGGTTGTGACCAAAAAGCAAAATTATGGTCTCATGATTCTAAATGACTTTGTGCCAGAAGATTTGAGGCTTGTCTCTGTGCTGTTTGGCGTATTGTAAGCGGGATACTTTGTGGCATTTGCATAGTAATGGCTTTTACTCAACCATGCAGCCCATCTTTCCTCAAGTGCATCCTTATTGTGCATCTCGAAACAGCCACACCACATGTTTTCAGAGTCCTGTATTTCACCTGAAGTTATTTGTGGGTTTATCTTTGCATCCTGAACAATTTTCCTGGCAGTTGTGGCTGAAATTTTAGTTGGTCTACCTGACCGTGGTTTGGTTTCAACAGAACCCCTCATTTTCCACTTGATTAGAGTTTGAACACTGCTGATTGGCATTTTCAATTCCTTGGATATCTTTTTATATCCCTTTCCTGTTTTATACAGTTCAACTTTTCCCGCAGATCCTTTGACAATTCTTTTGCTTTCCCCATGACTCAGAATCCAGAAACGTCAGTGCAGCACTGGATGAAAGATGCAAGGGTCTGTCAGGAGTCCAGAAACTCATTGACCTTTTATACACACACACTAATTACAAGCAAACAAGTGAGGATGGTTACCTTTAATAGCCATTCAAACCCCTTTGTGTCAATCTGTGTGCATGTTATCAGGCCAAAATCACCAGGGTATGTAAACTTTTGATAAGGGTCATTTGGGTAGTTTCTGTCGCCATTATGATTTAAAAAGAGTAAACACAGTGGATTGGTAATACATGGCTTCAGCCAAACACTAACCATAAGTGAAAGAAAAGTTTTTGTGTTATCATTCATATTCTCTGAAAAATGGCCAAGAAATTATAAATTCTGCCAGGGTATGTAAACCTATGAGCACAACTGTATATACCCTGTATGAGCATTTACACAAAATAATGGACAGGGTAAAAAGGATATTAATGGATGTATAATATATATATCTATATATATAGATATATATATATATATATATATATATATATATATATATATATATATATATATATATATATATATATATATATATATATTTAGGGTGGCACAGTGGTGTAGTGGTTAGCACTCTCACCTAGCAGTAAGAAGGGTTGCTGGTTGGAATCCCAACCACGACACTACCTGCCTGGAGTTTGCATGTTCTCCCTGTGTCTGCGTGGGTTTCCTCCGGGTACTCCGGTTTCCTCCCACAATTTCCAAAAGACATGCAGGTAGGTTAATTGGCTTCTGTCCAGAAATTGGCCCTAGTATATGAATGGGGACCTTGGATTGTGGGCTCCTTGAGGGTAGGGACCGATGCGAGTGTGTACAGGGATAAGGACAATTGTAGACACTCTGTAGACACACTGGATGGACTGATGTCTTTATTCAACCTTACTAACTATGACACTATGAAACTATAATAGGCTATATACATATGAAAACTGAACGGAACAGAAGACAGATGTGCAATCTGATGTAAATTGGTCAGTTTTGATCTATCATGTGAAAGGGGCCTGAAGGCGGTTTTCTGTTCCTGGTAGTCCGTTTTTTCAAATCACACATATAGGTCCTTTTCTTGCAATAGTTTGCACCATACTGTTTGATAATCTCATGGATGCAGCAAAATATTTTTATTTATTAAACCTTACTTCTGCGCAGTTCAGTGCAATGGAATAAATAAATATGGGACTGGTACAGGCTGATTAATGTGTATTCTAAGCAACATTACCAATGTTCCTGTACTTCAAAGAGTACAACTCGAGCTACAAAACTACTAGTTTAGCTTGACCACAAAATAAGATCTTCAGCCAAAACTTCCAAGTGACCACATTTTAGACCCACCCAATCCCAAGGACACAAAAAGACATGATGTTTTAGAGCAGCCTACATAATCCGTAAGGGGAATCTATACAGTGTTTGTCCCTACACTAACATTACTCCTGTAACATAAATCCACGCTGACACACATGTTTTACAGCACAATTACTTAGGGTAAAATTGTCTGTTTTCATATATATTTATAATCTCAGTCGTTTCATTGAGCCCAGAGTAACGACCAAAGCTCCATCAATCCCTCAAAAGCAGTATGCAATTACCTCTTAAAGATGAAGGTCAGTCCTATTCTTCACTTTTTATTTATCTCAGTAAAGTTGCAGACAGCCACAAGGCTCTACATAAAATTCATTAGAACCATAAAGTTTCAAAAGGTCACAAAATGTCTCTTTAGCTAGATGGTGAAAAAGGAAAAAAAAAATCACTCATTTGTTCAATAATTCATTACTTCTTCCAAGATATAGGTGGTTAACTGTAGATAACGGCTTGGCAGTAGAAAGGTTCCCAAATTATCCTGGAAATGGCAATCTAGAGGAAAACAAATGCTAAAATGAAAATGCGTGCATGGTCATCCCGGCACACAGTGTTTTAAACATTAAGTACTCTAATGATTTTGTAGAATCAATTTTCCTTACAGCTTTTTTTCTCAACCTTAATTTACATATTTCAAATAAAAAATGTGTCTGGATTTGCCTTTGCATATCAATAGTAGAAATATATCAATCAATAGTAGTAATAAACTTTCAACAGGTTTTAAAAGGAATCTATAGACGTTAAAGCCTTTATTGCAGATATGAGACTGTGATCTGTTTTAAGCCAAACTCCATGTTTGTCTTCACTTTAAATATTTTTTGGGCTCAAGCTAGCCCAAGCAAACTATTTCCTTTACTAATACTGTGACTAATACTAATACAGTTTACTAATACATGTGGCTGCTCTTAGCACTGTATAAATGCTGATTATATGGAAAGCACTGTGTTCCTGCAGCCATAGAAAGAATTGCCAAACCGTTCCCAGAACAAAATCTAAATGCTGCTCAGCCATTCACAGAAAGCTTTGTATTTTATGAATGAATACAAGGCTTCCTCTGATTGGCTGAGGCAGAAAGAAAGGCAGATGAAGTTGCGATCTGCACCTGAGCCAGTAGAGGAATCTTTTTATTCTTTGATAAAAATACCAAACTTCCTGCTAATGGCTGACTATCGCTGACTATCGCTCAGGCCGACTCAATTTGTTCGATGAAGTCCGCATACCACTGCCTGTACACAATGCTGTATACTGTGCGTAGCTGATGCTGTATACCATTTATACAGTGCTGACAGTAGCCACATCAATTAGTAGAGGGAAGAAACTATTTAAACGGGAAGTAAAGTAAATTAGTTAGAGTTATGCCGCGTACACACGTACGGACTTTTCCCGGCGGACCTAAGTCCAGCGGACAATCCGCTGGACTTTGCCGCTAGGTACGCTGGACTAAAAAGCGAACGGACTTGACCACACACGATCACGCAAAAAGTCCGGCGGTTCACGCGATGACGTACGCACGTACGACGGGACTAGAAAAAGGAAGCTCGAGATCCCAAACGACACCCTTTGGGCCCCGTCAGCTAATCTCGTGTGTATCGCGTGTTAGTTGACGTTTGGTTAGAGACGATTCGCGCTTCTCAGACTTCTGCTTAATTCGTTCGCTTCTGCCGTTCAGTTTGTGCTTGTGAGGTTTGTATCTGGCTTTCAGTGCGTGTGGATCAGTTCCTACCTGTTCTCAGGCCGTTCTGGTCCGCTCGTTCCTGTTTTTCAGGTCGTTCTTCATAGGCCTTGCTGTTCTTCAGTGCGTTCTGTTAAGTTGTTTGTTTGATCAGCCGACCGTTTTGAAGCCATGGAGTGTGGACGTACTCGGGAACGAGTTCGTGCTGTGCAGGGGCTCGGTGTTGCGGTTAACACCTTGGCACGAGCCCGGTCCATGAACAGGGTGAGGAGGAGTTCATGGACCAAGAATTGGTTGCGCCAGCGTGACCAATTCTCGCATATGCCTTTGCTCCGTGAGATCCGTGAGAATAATCCTGATGATTTCAGGAATTATCTCCGGATGACGGACCCCATTTTTCACCGTCTGTTGGCTTCGCTGTCCCCTTATATTAGCAGGCAGAATACCTGCATGCGGCAAGCCATCAGTGCGGAGCAGAGGCTAGTCGCCACGTTGCGTTACTTGGCGACGGGGAGAAGCTTGCAGGACCTCAAGTTCACGACAGGCATCTCCCCCCAGGCTCTGGGGCTCATTATTCCAGAGACCTGTTCTGCCATTATCCACGTCCTGCAGGAGGAATACATTAAGGTAAGTCTTCTCTTTTAAAATTACCTATGTCTTGTATGTTTGTTAATGTAGTGCATCAATGTCATCATTAGCTAATTACCATGATAGGACTATTCTATGAATGTCCCCTATTCCTTTTATTTTTGGATTTTGTTTTTTTTTTGTCTAGTATTTTATGGTTGACTTATCGAAATAGTTTTAAGAATGTATTATTTAGTGGGTCACATGCATATTTGCTTGCACCAACCTCCCCAGCATGGAAGCTTGGCCCCTAAACACCCCTAGCCTAGTCACTTTCTTTGGTTAAAAATGTATATTACCAGCTCCATTGTACAGCTTTACTCACCCCCCCTTTCACCCCCCTTGACCCTCAATTTTAAATTGATTGCATGTGGTTTTGGTCAGCTTGTAATTATCCCCACCCCCCCACCCCCCCTGATAATTAATATCATGTGGTTTTGGTCAGCTTGTAATTATCCCCACCCCCCCACACCCCCCCTGATAATTAATATCATGTGGTTTTGGTCAGCTTGTAATTATCTCCACCCCCCCCCCACCCCCCCTGATAATTAATATCATGTGGTTTTGGTCAGCTTGTAATTATCCCCACCCCCCCACCCCCCCTGATAATTAATATCATGTGGTTTTGGTCAGCTTGTAATTATCCCCACCCCCCCACCCCCCCTGATAATTAATATCATGTGGTTTTGGTCAGCTTGTAATTATCCCCACCCCCCCTGATAATTAATATCATGTGGTTTTGGTCAGCTTGTAATTATCCCCACCCCCCACCCCCCCTGATAATTAATATCATGTGGTTTTGGTCAGCTTGTAATTATCCCCACCCCCCCACCCCCCCTGATAATTAATATCATGTGGTTTTGGTCAGCTTGTAATTATCCCCACCCCCCCCACCCCCCCTGATAATTAATATCATGTGGTTTTGGTCAGCTTGTAATTATCCCCACCCCCCCACCCCCCCTGATAATTAATATCATGTGGTTTTGGTCAGCTTGTAATTATCCCCACCCCCCCACCCCCCCTGATAATTAATATCATGTGGTTTTGGTCAGCTTGTAATTATCCCCACCCCCCCACCCCCCCCTGATAATTAATATCATGTGGTTTTGGTCAGCTTGTAATTATCCCCACCCCCCCCACCCCCCCTGATAATTAATATCATGTGGTTTTGGTCAGCTTGTAATTATCCCCACCCCCCCCCACACACACCTTTAATTAATTGCATGTGTATTGTGTGACCTTACAATTATTTACTCCCCACCCACATCCCCATTATTATCTTCTCTGGTCCATCAGAGGGGTCATCAATCAAAGATTTGTCCCTTTTATCCTTAATCTTTTGGCTTTATTTCAAGGATTTACAAAATAAATACATATGTTCTTCCAAATTGTTTGTTAATTTGTAGCATTTAGTTTGGTGTTTTGCCTGGTTTAAAATTTAAATTGTATCTTTCTGTTTTACTTCACAGTGTCCCTCCACGCCACAGGAATGGCAGACTGTGGCTTCCCAGTTTGCTGCCCGTTGGGACTTTCCCAACTGCGGAGGGGCGATTGACGGCAAACACGTGCGAATTGTGCCCCCACCCCATTCGGGGTCATACTATTGGAATTATAAGGGGTTCCATAGTATCGTGTTGATGGCGGTGGTGTCGGCACAATATGACTTTCTGTATGTGGATGTGGGGAAAAACGGCCGTATGTCGGACGGAGGAGTCTTCAACCACACGGAGTTCGGTCATCGTCTCCAAACTGGTGGGCTGGAGCTGCCACCAGATGAAGATAATGTGGAGGGACTCCCCTTCGTCTTCATTGCCGACGAGGCGTTCGGTCTGGGTGACCATCTGATGAGGCCATTTCCCCAACGATCCCTCACCCCTGAGAGGAGGATTTTTAATTATCGGTTGGCCAGAGCAAGAAGGGTGGTGGAAAATGCCTTTGGTATTATGGCCAACCGTTTCAGATTGCTCCTTACATCCCTACATCTGGCAGAGTACAAACTCAATACTATTATTCTTGCATGCTGTGTCATGCACAATTATTTACGGAAACATTCAGGAACATACTCCTTACCAATTGGCCCTGAGGCCGGAGTGGAAGGCAACATGACAGGGCTGGATAATCGCCCTCTTGGTTCCGCACCACAATCAGCCCAGCAAGTGCGGGACCTTTATGTACAGTATTTTAATGGTAGGGGGGCCATTGAAATGGCAGCAGACCCTTAAACCACCTTTTTCATTTACAAAGAATAAATACAGTTATTTATGTTTGAAATATTGGTAGTTTCGTATTGTTTTGCTTTTAATTTGGCCTGTTTTATATGTTGTCCTAGTGCACATCTTAATAGTGGCAAACTTGTTTAGCGTTTAGTAAATAAGCCCCTTTGTCAATGAACCACAACATGTTTTTGTCAAACTGGTAGTATTTAAAAAGAAGAAGCCACACATTTTTGAATTTGTGCAAACATTATTTTTTTTATTATAGTGCACATCCAAAACTTTTTTTATTTTTTTTTTTTTTTTGTTTTTGTATTTTTGTTTTTTTTATTTTTTTTTTTTTTTATTTGAACCATATTTTTTTTTTTTTTTAAAAAGATTTTTTTTTTTTTTTTTTTTTTTTTTATTTTTTAAATTTTTTTGGTGTTTTTCTCACAACAAATTTTTTTTTTTTTTATTTGATTGATTTTTTAAAACAAACATAAAAACATGTTTAAAATTGTTAAAAAATTTTGGCTTAGCATTTGAAATTATTTACACAATGTAAAAGTCCAGAACTTACAAAGTTCAACAGTTAACCCATGAACAGAAGAAGCCAAATTTTTAATATGCACACTAATTTAACTGGAAAATGGGTAATGTCAACATGTGCTATGTTCCATCATGGGGAATCAATGGACGTGTTTTGTGTGTGAAACCCCTTCCCTCTCACCTACTAGCATTAGGGGTTGCAAACACCAAATGCGTCCATTGAGATCCCCTGATGGCACATAGCACATGTTGACATACCGTGTGCATATTAAAAATTTGGCCTCTAAAATTAGTTAAACAGCGCATCAAAAGGGGAATGAAGGACATGATTGATGTTAAGAAATGTAAAAGGGGTCTTTAGATTCTCCCCAAAACATCAATCATGTCCTTCATTCCCTGCTGCATGGTGGCCATCTCCTTCTGCATATTTTCCAGCTGCAGATTCCAGGCCATGATCTGGCCAATAAGCCTGTGGGCACTGTCAGTGGAAAATGGCTCCGCAGCTTGTCCTTCCACAAACAGATCAGCATCACCTAAAAGTTGGGTAGATAAAACACAAGAAAAAAAGTGTCAAAAACATGCAGACCTTAATTTATTAGCTCAATCTGTGTTCTGAGACACTCACTTGGTGGGGTGCAGATTTGATCGACTTCAACGACCTGTTCCGCCACATCCACGCGCGGGCTTGGGCTAACTGCCCAATTAGTCTGGTGATGCCGGGAGGTCCTCGTAGGTTCGGACTGACGTCTGAGTCTTTTGCCCCCTATGGTAATGGAACACAAAAAGGTACACTTTTGAATCACACTGATATTTGAGTGCCAAAATAGGATTAGTAAACATTGTTTAAAAGTCTTGCCAATTATTAGCAGTTTGTTAGAAGATCCTACTTGAAGACAGAATTGAAATGTCTATCTAATGAAACTCCAATACTTAAACCGCCCTTCAACCCTAAATTTGAACTTCCGCTCATTGGATCCCTGCACCCCTGTGGTGTCTTATTTTGAACCTTTTAGGGGGGATGGGTTGCAGATACCTGTGTAAGGCAGGTATTTGCACACACATCCGGCCCTAGACTCCCACAGAAGTATACGCCACATCCCGTACCACCGTGCTGTCTGCTGGGACACACAGGGGTCCCCGAGCTCGCGCGGACCAGTCCTATTGCATTGCGCAACTGGCGCATGCCCAATAGTGACCCGGGAAGTGAAGCCGCAAACATTAATTTCATGATTGCAAGATCAGAGATTGTAGCTGCACCATCCAAGGGACAGGTGAGTGTACTTGTTTGAAAAGTCACCACCTACAGTATTTAGAGATGATGAGCATTTTTTGGGAATTGTGAGCTTGACACCCTGCTTAACATATTTATCCCCCCCCCCCAAAACAGCCTCTGGAGTCCCTGTGTAAGTTACCCCTAAAACCCTTACTACAGCAGTAATTGTATAGATAGTGACAATAATAAACAACCTTACAACTCCACCAACCCAAAGCCAGGTAAACTCAATAAACGTTATGAAGACAAACGGAACTTTCATCAAATATGCGCAAGTTTCAGGTACGAATGGTAATAACATCTGCGCAAGTTTCACGGACGAATGGTAATAACATCTGCGCAAGTTTCACGGACGAATGGTAATTACATCTGCGCAAGTTTCACGGACGAATGGTAATTACATCTGCGCAAGTTTCACGGACGAATGGTAATAACATCTGCGCAAGTTTCAGGTACGAATGGTAATTACATCTGCGCAAGTTTCACGGACGAATGGTAATTACATCTGCGCAAGTTTCACGGACGAATGGTAATAACATCTGCGCAAGTTTCACGTACGAATGGTAATTACATCTGCGCAAGTTTCACGGACGAATGGTAATTACATCTGCGCAAGTTTCACGGACGAATGGTAATTACATCTGCGCAAGTTTCACGGACGAATGGTAATAACATCTGCGCAAGTTTCAGGTACGAATGGTAATTACATCTGCGCAAGTTTCACGGACGAATGGTAATAACATCTGCGCAAGTTTCACGTACGAATGGTAATTACATCTGCGCAAGTTTCACGGACGAATGGTAATTACATCTGCGCAAGTTTCACGGACGAATGGTAATAACATCTGCGCAAGTTTCAGGTACGAATGGTAATTACATCTGCGCAAGTTTCACGGACGAATGGTAATAACATCTGCGCAAGTTTCACGTACGAATGGTAATTACATCTGCGCAAGTTTCACGGACGAATGGTAATTACATCTGCGCAAGTTTCACGGACGAATGGTAATTACATCTGCGCAAGTTTCACGGACGAATGGTAATTACATCTGCGCAAGTTTCACGTACGAATGGTAATTACATCTGCGCAAGTTTCACGGACGAATGGTAATTACATCTGCGCAAGATTAGACATATCAAGTATAACCATAGTAGCGCACGTGCTTGACTTACTTTTTTTGATGGCTTTTCGAATTCTCCTGTACTGATCGTGCTCCCTGGATTTGATGTCGGACCATCGTTTGCGCAGTTGATCCTTGCCCCTTCGTACGCCGAATTTCTGCTCCAGGGTGCTGACGATTGTAGTGAGAATCTTGTCCTTGCGCAAGTTGGGACGAGGGTACGGGCCATTTTCCCCGTCGTAATCTTCCCTTTGGAGGATGTCCACCATCTCCACCATCTCTTCAAAGGCCATATTGGTGGCCTTATATCTGCTGCTGGATGCAGATGTGTTGGCTTCTTGGCTTTCCTCCGCGCTACTGGCTGAGAATGTGTCCGCCATATTCATGAATTAATTCACCAACAATGCAACGAGGGGAAGCGGGGCGGGGAATACTCGTCATGAGGAACGTCATGGGCGGGCGACGCGGAGGACGCAGGCGGACTTCGACGCGTGCGCAGTGTATATAAGGCTGTTTGAGGGGCCCACGTGTTCCCGAACGGAAGTAGCGAGCGCTCTGTACGAAGGTAAGTGTTTTCTAGGATGCATTACTGTGTTTTTTTTTGGGTTTTGGGCCAGCATTTTTTAAGGATATGTGTGTGTTGCTGGCTGTGTGTAGGGGTTGCTGGCTGTGTGTAGGGGTTGCTGCCTGTGTGTAGGGGTTGCTGCCTGTGTGGATGTGTTGCTGGCTGTGTGTAGGGGTTGCTGCCTGTGTGTAGGGGTTGCTGCCTGTGTGGATGTGTTGCTGGCTGTGTGTAGGGGTTGCTGCCTGTGTGTAGGGGTTGCTGCCTGTGTGTAGGGGTTGCTGCCTGTGTGTAGGGGTTGCTGCCTGTGTGGATGTGTTGCTGGCTGTGTGTAGGGGTTGCTGCCTGTGTGTAGGGGTTGCTGCCTGTGTGTAGGGGTTGCTGCCTGTGTGTAGGGGTTGCTGCCTGTGTGTAGGGGTTGCTGCCTGTGTGGATGTGTTGCTGCCTGTGTGTAGGGGTTGCTGCCTGTGTGTAGGGGTTGCTGCCTGTGTGTGGGTGTGTTGTGTAATGTTTGTTAAGAAAAACTGGTTGTGCGTTTTAAGTAACATTTGTGTTTTTGGTCTTTTGTATTGCCATTACTAACAAAACAGAAACAAACATGTCATCACCCCAGTTGAATCCATTCAAGGACCAGCAGTTCATGTCCGAATTCATTGCCCTGTACAGAAAAAATACCAACCTGTGGCAGCTCAAGAACCCTTTATATGGCAATAGGGATGTCCGGAAGGCAACACTGGGGCCACTTGTGGCTTTTGTGAAGACTAAAGTCCCCAACGCAAACACCAAGTTTGTGGAAGCCAGAATTGCAAGTTTAAGGCACATGTACAAGCGGGAGCGCAAGAAGATTGAGGAATCAGTCAGATCAGGAGCAGCAGCAGAGAATGTTTATGTACCCAAGCTGTGGTACTACAACCAACTGACTTTTATAGGTGACCAGATGGAACCCAGGCAATCACTGTCGACTCTTCCCTCCACCCTTCCCTCCACTCTTCCCTCCACTCTTCCCTCCACCCCAGCTGAGGCTTCCACGGAAGGAGAAGACCCCTCCACCTTGGAGCAGGCTGATGCGCCCAGCTGGAGCCAGGTATATATTTAGTAGCCTAAATTGTGATTGTGTGAATATTAATGCTGTAAACGTTAAAATGTGAAACAATTAACACCCTGAACTCAAAATTGTGAAAAAAACTGACAAAAATTATGCACACTTCTAAAAAGTGTTGGTGCAACATATCGATACATATATAGTGTATACATACATCCAGTAGTGGCAAAAAAAGCGTTAGACAACATTGGTGATCTGGTTGGAAAATGCAGGGGTCCAAATGATAGCCTTTTGGATCTTTTGGAAAATTTAGATGCTCGTTCCTAAGTTTACAATTGGATGATTGAGGAGGCCAGAAACCACAAAACAGGTGTTTGATTTTTGATTTTATTTGCACACAGGATGAGCTGACCCAGGATGATGCCGGGACAAGTGGTATGGAGGAGGAGGAGGACATGACCAACGAGAGCCAGGAGGTGGCTGGGCCCAGCACGAGCCAGAGTGACAGCCAGACCCAATTAAGAAGTCTACCTACACCCCTGCCCTTACCCCCAAGAAGGCCCAGGAGGATGACCATTGTTGAGGAGGAATCACTGCAACTGATTCGGAAGGCGAGTGCCATTCTTGACAAACCCACCCTTCCAGAAGAGGCCTATGCCAGCTACGTGTCCAGCAGGTTGCTGGAAATGGAGAGGGGCCAACGGCACCTGTGTGAGGGCCTAATTTCTCAGGCAATTAGGGGGGGTTTGGGGGGTGAATTACAAGAATCCACCCGCCTGACCCATGAAGGCCCGACACCAACTTCTCCTCCTCCTCCTCCTCGTCCTCCTTCTTCTCCTCCTCCTCCTCCTCCTCCTCCTCGTCCTCCTACTCCTCCTCCTCCTACCACAAGTCAGCCTCCAAGGAAGCGTGCAGGGAAGACTGCAGGGAAGAGTGCAGGGCAGCGTGGTGGGAAGAGTCGGAAGTGATTGCCTGGCTTCAGTCTGGTCTCACAGAAGACACAGGCTGTTGTAGTGCCACAGCTTGGGGACATAGATGTCATCTGCTGCTGTTCCTGGTCTGTCTGATTCCTGGTCAATCTTCTTGTGCTCCCTATATTGTATGAAATGTGCCCAAGCTTAATTTTTGGCTTCACAAACTTGGTGTCTGCCGTTGGGGCAAAAAGTCTTCACAAAATCTACAAGTGGCTCCAGTGTTGCCTTCCTATTTTGTTTTGCCTTGTTTGTTTTAACCAGAATAAATGGTCATTTAATTTTCATCAAATAATGATATACGTGCTTGTTATTCAAAAACATAGTTTCTTTAGGAGTAGGCAGGTACATGTCTAAACATTCATTTGACAATACAAGTGTAAAGTGCAACTTCAATGGAACTGCAAGTGCAGTCGCTGGAAAGGTGAGGGTTAAGATCTGAATTAAGGGCAAGCTCTGCTGACTCCACAATTGTATCATGTGTAATAACTAATCCTTTTGATAACCAACAAATAATAAAAAATATCTATATAGAGATATATGTACATATATAATATATATATATATATATATATATATATATATATATATATATATATATATATATTTTTTTTATACACGTATAGATCTATATATCTATATATATTTATATATATATATATATGTAGATATTGATATATATTTTTTTTGGCTTATTGAGAAATATAGATATATTTTTCATTTGGTGATTTGGATATCTATATCTATATCTATATCTATATATATATATATCTATATCTATATCTATATATATATATATATATATACAAAAATATATAACTTCACTAAAGAATGCTGAAGAAAAAACGTTCGGGAGTACTCTGCGTGAATATACAAGCAGCAAGGCAAAATCATTCTTCAAGTACGATAACATACAAATCCCGCTGTCAGAAAAAAAAAAAAAATAATAAAATCAGCAGCGTGACGATTGTGCGAGCTTCAAAACGAAGGCTAGTTTTACCAGACCGAGCGAGTCCGTGACATAATTGCTACTGAGCATGCGTCCTTTTTGGTACGCCGGACCATACTACACACGACCGGATTATCCGCTGGACTGCCAAGTCCAGCGGATAATTTGAGAACAAAACCTGAAACTTTAGTCCGCCGTACTTTGGCCAAAAAAAGTCCGCCGGCGCCCACACACGAGGGGATTATCCGCTGGACTTCGGTCCAGCGGATAATCCCGCGGGATAGTCCCTTCGTGTGTACGCGGCATTAGGCTTTAACTTCTTCATGACCATGCTATAGCCGAATGATGGCTACAGTGCGGTCACACATTGTCAGGAGGGTGTCCTTGGTATACAGCTGATCACAGATCATGATAAAGAGACAATCACAGCGGCTCTTTACCACATCATCAGCTGTGTCCAATCACAGCTGATCACAGTGTAAACAGGATTTGCCGGTTATCGCCATTCCTCTCCTCACACTGACAGAGCGTGAGGAGAGGAGAGCTGATAACCGACAAATCCACACAGGGGACATCTACACTGATTATCAGTGCCCTGATTAACAGTGCAGCCCTAACAGTACTGCTAATCAGTGCCCACCAGTGCTGCAAATCAGTGCCCACTAGTGCTGCCAACTAGTGCCAATCAGTGCTCATCAGTGCTGCCTGTCATTGCCCATCAGTGCTGCCTGTCAGTGCCTATTAGTGATGTCTATCATTACCACCTATCATTGCCACCTATCAGTGATGCCTATCAGTGCCCATCATTGCCGCCTATCAGTGCCCATTAGTTCTGCCCATCAGTTCCGCCTATCAGTACAGCCTCATCAGTGCCTCCTCATCAGTGCCCATCAGTGCAGCCTATCAGTGCCCATATATACAGCCCATCAGTGCCCAATAGTGCAGCCTCATCAGCGCACATTAGTGAAGGAGAAAAATTACTTACGGTATTTAGAAAAAAAATTAACAGAAACTAAGAAAAAGTTTATTTTTTTTTCTAAATTTTCAGTTTTTCGTTTGTTTAGCAAAAAAAAAAAAAATAACCTAGTGGTGATCAAAAAAATATGCTAAAAATGTAATTTGGGTACAGTGTTGCATGACCACGCAATTGTCATTCAAAATGCGACAGCACTAAAATCTGAAATTTGGCCTGGGCAGGAAAGGGGTAAAAGGGCCCAGTAGGCAAGTGGTTAAAGTGTATGTAAAGTATAAAGGCATATGCATATTTTCTGCTTGTAACGCAGGTTCTTGCTGATAGAGCTAATCGAAGATCCTGCGTAAAATATGTGCCTAGAGTACTCCTGTTTAGGTGAGTACAATCCTCTAATGATGCCACACATGTATGCATATATGCATTTACAGATTGTATACATGTGTTTGCATGTATACAATCTGCAGATATGTACGGCCCCAAATGCAGCTGTGCCCTGCTATTTTTGTATGCCCCTAAACACTTTAATCCAAGCAGTATGCCAATCACATGGTAAGGTATCCTGTACTCAAAAGGCTACATTTCTAATTTATTTTACCAGATGCCTGTCTGGCTTATTGTCCCTTTCAAGTGGTGTGCAGTAAAAAAAGTCTGACAAAAACTTCCCCAGCCTGTGTCCTTGTGGGCTTCTTCTAAAGCCTGTCATTCCATTGTGGACACCACTACATACCTCCCAGGGCCAGGATACCATTAACTCTCCCCAGGTGGGCAGTGGTAAAATAGAAGACAAAGTCTAGGGAGATGAATGGTTACAGCGCTGACATCATACAGAACCATACTCTCTAATCAGGCTCCAGCACAAATTATATATACAGGTCACTAGAATTTTATAGAGCAAGGTACCCGGCAGTATAAAGGTCAGCACTTGTATAATGGTAACAGTTTGAGGATTTCATTAGATCATTATTGCTTGGCCTTCTCAATTAAGTACACAAGTATTTTACATCCCAGAGGATTTTTAAATCTCAGCGGTCAGGTTCCAGCAGTGCGACCACAGAGCGGCGGTAAGCAATGTGCCCAGAACACGTCTCCTTCACATAGCTGATTCTTGTGGTCTTCAAATAACATGTTTAGTAGCAGAAAAGAAAAAAACGCAGACAGCCAGTGTGGATCCTGCAAGATGGGTATCCAAGTCTATCACCCACATAGCAAGCAATTGAGCTGCAAGTTTGAAAATGACTTGCTAAGCTTTTGCTAGACTTGTCAGACTTCACACGTCCACATTGCATGATTCCAAATTAGCTTTCTTTGCTAACATCTGCAAGCCTGCTGCAAGTTTGGCTTTAGTTATGTTGTGCATATGTCATCCCACCACAGGGGTCACTGTGGCTGGATTTCCATGCTGTAGACTTGCAGAGCTCTTGCTGTAGACTCACCACTGCAACTTTGCTTTTGCTAGAAACTTGGCAAATGTGTTACAAATTGGAAAAGTGTCAACTTGTAGAACTTGTGCTTCAAGTGCTATGCAAGTGTACAACTTGCCAGTGAAAATGTGCAGCAAGTTAACAAGACTTACAGTTCAACACTACCACAAATTTATGGAAAGTTATGCACACTCTGGGGTGTGCTTCTTTAAAAGCACACATCCGTTTGTGAATGAAATACATTTGTGTTTGAAAAATATTAAAGTGAACCGAGTAGCAGATGTATATTTTAGTAAGTACTTTGTAAGTGTAATGCCCTGTACACACGATCGGACATTCCGACAACAAAATCCCATGTTTTTTTTCCGACAGATGTTGGCTCAAACTTGTCTTGCATACACACGGTCACACAAAGTTGGTCGGAAACTCCAAACGTCAAGAACGCGGTGACGTACAACACGTACGATGAGCTGAGAAAAAAGTTCAATAGCCAGTGCTGCTTTTCTGCTTGATTCCAAGCATGCGTGGCACTTTGTGCGTCTGGATTGTGTACGCATGATTGGAATTTGCGCAAACGGATTTTGTTGTCGGAAAATTTGAGAATCAGATCTCAAATTTTGTGCGACGGAAATTTCCGATGGAAACTGTCCGACAACAAGCTCTGATCGCACATTTTCTGTTGGAAAGTCCGACCGTGTGTACGGGGCATAACATTTTACGGATAATTTTTTACCTCTCAAAGGGATCACAGTACTTCCCTGCACAATGCCTTGATCTGAATTAATCTTTAGAAGAATGGCACCATCTTTTCTTCAGGCAACATCCACGGCCAGCATCTACTCTCTGAACTGAGATGATCCATTTGTCTAAATCCTGGTGCCTGTGCAGTTCTTGGCTGTGTTCACAAATGTCTGACACGGTTGAACCTCTGCAGCAGTCTCTCACCTTGTGACTTGCTAACCATACAATGTTGTAATCTGATCACTGGAGTTGAGGAGAGAAATGCTTCCTCCTGCTTGCAGCAGACTGATGACATCTTCCCATCTTAGACAAAGACACTAAACTAAAGCCAAAGGGCAGCTTTTTAAAGTGGGAGTAAACTCCCATGCATGACTTTTACCTATAGGTAAGCCTATAGTAAGTCTTACCTATAGGTAAAGTAAATATCTTCCAAATGTGGCCCGTTTAGAAGATATTTACTTTTGATGCAGCCGTTGACATCACCGGCACATGCACTCTGAAGTATACCGTGTTGTTCCTTCAGAGTCCTGTGCCATAAACGGTGGCTCCCACGTTACTTGCTATGGTGGCACGTGTGCGGGCTCGCTCCCAAGACGGTCTGTGAGTGCCCATAGACACAAACACCGCAGCTCGGTCCCACCCTCCGCTCCCTCCTCACTGGATTAAATTGACAGCCTGACCCTCACTATTCAAAGCAAATTCCTTGAAACCTGGAAGAGGGGAGAGAAGACCTGCAGCCAGGCACAGCACTGAATCGATAGAGGAGTCAGGTAAGTGTTAGGGAGGGGACACAGGCAGTGGGAGAGATTTTTCACCTTAATGCAGAGAGTATGTTAAAGTGGATGTAAACCCTCACATATACCCAGTGAAGTGAACAATCTCAGATGATACACAGGGATGAAAAAAATCATCCTACATAAGTTTTATATGTATATCTGCTGTCTTCAGCTTGCTATATTCTTTAGAATTCTTACATCAGGTTAGAATATTGACTTCTTTATTCAGCACTGGGAGTGCAGTCTTGGCTTACACTGGGAGACAGCTGATTGGAGGAAAGGCACACACCCCCCCCCCCTCCACATAGGTAGAGGAACAAAGATACTTTCAGAGCTGTGCTGTGACAAGACAAGCTCTCTGCTAATCTATTTATAGCAACCACCCCCGACAAAAACTTAAGACTGCTTTTATCTCCCATCTCTGAGAACTTGTCAAAAGTTATCATGCTGATAACAGAGCAAAGAACAGCAGAAATACAGTTTCAACTTAGTGCTTTGGAGAGAGATAAGAAAACCGTGAACCATGTTTACATCCACTTTAAGGTAAAAAAAAAAAAAGCTCACATTTAGAACTACTTTAACCTCTTGCTGCTCATGTAATGCATATGTCTATTGGTGGCAAAGGTTTCTGTGCATGAGAGGGGGCTTGCTGTGTGCTCCCAGAACAGCGACTAAGCTGTCAAAGATTTCTCCCAGTCTCTAGTATTGATCAGGAACGGGTCCAGTCAATTACAGTGGTCACATGATCAGGCAGATCATATAATTGGGTATTACAAAATGTCTCTATAAAACAACTTAACTAGTCAGTGTAAAAAAAAATTGAATGTAGCCAAGTGCTGGCTATATCGCTTTTGCCATCATGGGACATTGCCACATCCTAATTGATGCTCTATGATCCACGGCCGCTACCCTCTATTCATGCGTCCGGCCCCTTTCAATAATGCCGGGCGCATGAATTTCAGTGGTGGGGGTGTTTTTTTTTAAGCACCTGATCAGAGGCTCTATTAGGCTTCAAAATAGGGTGGGCTAGTGGCGCAGAGCATTGAGCCATGCGCCCACCCAGGTGTTACAACAGTGAATTAATATTCACTGTTGCAACACTGATCCTCCTCCTGGCAAACCAGAAAGCGGGTCTGATACTCGTCACCTGATTGGCTGAAAGGACAGGCGATCCTATTGGACCCCTAGGAGGAGTGGAGGAGACGCACGGCAGAAGCGAGGAGGAGATGACTCAGGAGCCGCTGCCCGATGCCCACCGCAGCCTGATGTCTGCCGATACTCCGATCCCCGCTGCTGCCCAATGTGCCCACCGTTGCCCAAACCCCGCCACTGCCCAATGTGTCCGCCGCCTAGATGGGGTAAGTGCTGGTGGGCCAGCAGACAGCGAGGGGGAGGGAATGTTTGAAGTGCTGCCACCCCCCCAACAAAAAAACACCAGCCGCCACTGCCACCTGTACCATGGAAATGCATGATGCAATTACAGGAGAAGTTGCTGCAGGTCAGACTGGCTGTGGCTAATGGGCCATATTTTGGAGACCCCTGATGTACACTAACCAACCTTACCTAGGATACACTGTAAATATAGTGATGTATAAATTAGGAGCAAACACAGTTCTCCTTGGCGGTAAAGCAAGAGGCCACAGGTCCATATCATATTATTAGTGAATGTTGGTAGCAAATAACCATTTGGTTGATTTGGTTTGCCATATATTTACCTATTAAACCTATCTGGAGAATAGCAGGTCTTTTTGCCCATAGCAGCCAGAGAAATCCCCCTTTCAGTCTCAAACACCGAGCCACACAAAAACAACATGGAAAAGGTGACTGGTTATTGTGGACAACACATACAGCTCCTGCCTTATACTCCTTTTTTAACACCTATTTTAAACAGATTTCTTCCTGATAAGAAAATTCTTAGTTTTGGTGCCAACTGAACCCTGTATATAATTCACTTCTTGTCATGGCAGAAACAATGTGAAATATGGCCAATTGGCCATGTATTGCAGATAAGGAGAAGAGATAAATTCAGAGGTCACGATCCAGACAGACAGTGCAGGAAGTAACATGAAAAGGAAAGGAAACTATTGAGATAGTGGAACACAATAATTCCCTAAATAAAAGTCAATGTCTTCATGTACCCGAACTCTGAAAGAATAGAGTCTATTTTGCTCCAAGAAAGCAATCTGATTCCATTTAAAGCTGAACTCCAGGATTTCTAACAATTTTGACCTTTGTCTTCTTCTCCCCTTCCACAATAACAACATGTTAACAGTTAGAAAAAAATAAAATGGTTTACTTTTTGTGTAATTGGCCTTTTTATTTTGTTTGATGTCATCTGCTAAGCAACCTATATCCCCCAATGCTGGGGGGATCTGTGCAAGTGCTGCACTCCCACAATAACACCTCCTGTAATCCTAATGTACACCTAAAGGAGAAGTAGGACCTAAGCTCTTTGGTCCTACTTCTCCTGTGGGTCACAGGAGTGCACTTCATTCTGCACACCTGTAAGCAGGTTGGAAAATGTTTTAGTTAGCTGTTGCCCAACCGGGAGGGAAAGAGTTAACCAAGTTCCCACACTTTCTTTAAACTCTGCCTCTTTCTCCCTGTGCTGTAAATAAAAGGGGAGAGGGCTCTGCCCATAGTCAGTCAGACTGCATGAGAAACAAGTCACAGACAGGCTACAGCATGTGAGTTCCAGCTGCTTATAGAAGAAGGAAGGAGGATTGCTGGGACCTGCAGTCCTCTCTAAAGACACAGACAGACCCCCTTCCTCCCGTCTCCTTTCCTAGCTCTCTCGGACTCTCCCGTCCCACCAGAAATCATCAGCACCAGCTTGGTGTTTTGAATGCTTTTAAGTGCAGAGGAGGGACTTGGGGTCTTATAGACCCCTGATCTCTCCATAGAGAGGACATGTCACATGCCTATTGCTGTCACAAGTGATAAAAAATAAAAATAATTAAAGTACCCCGTCCTCCCATGCTTGCACGCAAAGGTTAGCTCGTGCTTTGGTGCCGCATGCATGCAAACAGCGATCGTCCCACACATCTGAGGTATCATCACCTCCTCTGTAAATCTTAAATGGTAACCTGTAAAGGCTTTTAAAGCACCACCCATGGATAGTAAAGTTTATCTAGTTTGTCGCTGTGTACAAAAAAATTGACTGTGTTTTTTTGCATTTAAAATAAGAATTTTTTTTTTCCCCCAAAAAATTGGATCTGAAAAACCGCTGCGCAAATATCATGAGACATAAAAAATTGCAAAACCCACAAATTTATTCTCTAGGGCCTCTGCTTTAAAAATATATAATGTTTGGGGGTTCTAAGTAATTTTATAGCAAAAAATACTGATTGTTGTTACATGTGAACAAAAAGTGCCAAAAAATTCCATGACTGGAAGTAGATAAAGTGAGTAATGGTGAGTAATGGTGAGTAATGGTGTAATACCGAATTCCAAAGAAGGAATCCCTGAGCTCCTCAAAATATGTTATCATGAAAATAATCATAATTCATATACAACTATATACAGTTCTACTGGCTTGAATTATTAGCAAACTTTTACAATTTTAAAGACATTAAGTTAATTGCATTCAGTTCAAACAAACTGCCAATAAACATCTAATATGATTGTGCATGCTGAGCTACCAGTGGCTGAATGAATGAACTTTGAATAAACAGCATCTAGGAACACTGACTTCAGGAATGGATTAAGTTGTCTGCGATGGTTAGCTCTCTCCACATTTCACGCTCGTATTTCTGATCTGTTACAGGTGAAACTGGGTTGCAAGAGAACTTTGTCCGCCAAGCAGTGCATCCAGAATATAAAAACTGAATAAACAGTTGTTCATGCAACATATAAATGAGACATTTATTACCAAGAATGGTTGCTCAGCAATGCCCACAAAGTATAGTTAATTCAAAGTATTCATGATGTGCATGGTTGAGAAAACCTCTAGCAAACAAAAACACTGGTTGGCTGCCATGTAATGATGCACTTTGCTTTGGTAAGCCTGTTAGACATAATACAGTCAAATGTAACAATATTTCATTCAAACTGACTTAGGAACCGCATGCTAGCTGCTAAATGATTCATATTTATTCCAGCATTAATCTTTCCCAGCTAGCTAATTGACAATATTTCTTATCTGGATTGTCATCTTCTGATTAATCCAGATTGAATAATTTAACACTCCAAACCTTGTACAATCGTTAGAGGTTGGAAGGTTTTGAGAACTATTGTACTAATGTCAATACTATAGTTAAAGTGGAAGTAAACCCATAGATTTAACCATTTAAAAAAGTAAAATTTTCGGCACGTGCTGGGAATGTAACTGTCACATTGGATGTGCTCTCAACCAAACTGTCAAACCATCCAATGGCTGGTGTCATAACTGATCACATGTGCAGCATCATCATGGCAGTTGAAGTTCAAACAGAGGCCAACATGGTGGCTTCCTTGGCTGAAAACAATACCAGGGTTTTCTTCTACTTAAAATATCCCTTTAACCTGCAAAATAAACAATTGCCAAAGTCTGGAAATCCCCGTCCTTAATAATTGCTGAAACTAAAAATAGAGTCAATCAAGCAATGATCCATGCCAAAACAGAAGCTAAAACTCAAGATAAAATATCCAACTTTGAGAATATATGGAATCCCTGGGCGACTCACTTTGCCTTCCAATTTTGATGCTTCCCTACAAAGACCTTGGTAATCTTGATTTATACTTTCATTCTCTGCATTCATGGTAAGTGTTAGTTACCATGTACTACCCCAGGGACCCCTACTACCTCTAATTTCTTTCTTCCCTATTTTTTCTCCTACCTAAGATTACTTTTTCTTTTATCTTCTTTCTCTCTTCTACTTTTTCCCCCTATTCTCTCTCTCCTCTTTCAATTTACTCTTTATATAGTTCTGGTAGCAGAACTTTTATTTCCTTGGTTATCATTATACCAATCGTACATAGTTCCAATATGTAATATACGATTTTAGATTCTATAATAAATTATTCCTTTTTTTTATTAAAAAACTATACTCTTGATAATAATTTTTTTTTTTTTTTTATCTGAGGTCATCTTATATTAACCTGGTCTAAGTTGGTTTTATCCTCTCTTATACAATGTATGATGCAATTTTTTGAGCAGTTAGATCCATGCTAAAATTGTTTTAGTTAAATGTTGGAACTACAATCCATTATTATTACTATATATGTGATCTTTTCTTGTGCTGCCACCATATGTACTTATGTATACTAATTGTTAAAATTCAATAAACAAATTTGACATTTGATGTTATAGACATAGTAAAAAAATATATATTAGTTCAAAAACATACAGTATTCACTTTAAAATTACCCCCGAACCATTATAACTTCCCTTTAAAACGAGTGCAAAGGGCAATATGTACAATTGGACATCAGCTTTTTAACACCATAGTATGTTCAGATGAAAGCTTATCTTTGGTTGTTTGGGTTACTTCTGCTTTCAAAAGTCAAAAAGATATTGTTCAGTCACCTACTGTGTGTACAATGTCACAATTACATGCAAAAATCTTTTAAAGTTTAAAAAATTCACAGGATCCACAAGCACTTGTCCAGCAAAAATGTATTGTTCAATGGATCAGCTCACACTGCAATTCATCACCGGAAATGGAAACTCCAGACTGAAAAGCAGATACCCTTTATCTGTATTACATTGAAACCAACACTTGTGGCTCCTAAAATCAGGGCTATCAACTAATTAACTAATAATGAACGTTCTTACAAAGACCATTTTATGTCACTATACAACTTGCATTCTCTGCTATAGTAAATTGCATCCCACTAAAGAAATCATTAGGGTGATCAAAATACCAAGGAATGACAGAACAAAGAAAGAATGTACACTCTCTGTATGCTTAGTTATATATGGTCTATCACTCAGCAGCACTACAAAACTACCTCGGGTTACAATAGAAGAATGGAGGAAGAGCGCCCTCACCTAGTGCAATTAAATCTCCAGATTTTTTTAAAAGATAAAACATTTGCACTCACACAAGCTTGCCTGACATCAGTATAATAATTTCATTAAAACTTCAAATTCAGGAAGACACTTTAGACAAGGCCTTGTCTACAATATATAAACAACTGTTTGGTGGGGGAGGAGATCTCCTTACAAGGTGTAGGGCGGCGTGGGGTGAGGTGTTCCCCCAGATGGATGGGGATGACTGGGACGATGTATGGGACATTAATTTCACTAGACTGGTCTCTGCCAGGGACCAACTCATACAGTTTAAATTCCTGCATCGCATATATCTTACTCCAGCTAGATTGGCTAAGATGTTCCCTTCCCGGTCTCCTGATTGCTGGTGGTGCAGTTCCCTCACTGCTGATTTCATGCACATCTTTTGGGATTGCTCAAACATTCAAGCATTTTGGAAGGGGGTCATGGAATGTATAGCAGAAGTAACAGCTATTCATATACAGCCTACAATAGAGGTGTGCCTTTTGAGACTGGTGGATAATCTAGCCCCAAAGAGAGTAACTCGTACGTTGCTGACGATCCTAATCTATTATGCTAGGAAAATGATAGTGTTATCATGGAAAAAGCCTAATCCTCCAGCTGTATCAGCTTGGAAGGGTTTGGTTAATAGGGCCGCACCCTTCTACAAGGCTACATATAGTAGCAGGGGCATACCACAAAAATTTGATAAGGTGTGGGGCGGTTGGATGAATAGTGAAACCACGGTGGCGGATTGAGGGATACATAATAGAATGCACTGGCGATGGGTTTGTGACATGTATTTAGGTATCTGCCTTAAGTAAATACTCCTATTGTATGTTTTTGAGGGAAGGGGGCCTCAGTATTAAATGTGTTGAAATTTAATCTTCACTGAGCCGGGGTGAGGAAGGAGGAGGAAGAGTCAATGCTGAAGAGTTGTAAATAGTGTTGCCTTTGTTTTTTGTCTGTTTATGTGGCCCTTTTGGGTCTTGTATGTACCTGTTATGTTCAAAAGCAATAAATAAAACTTTTCAAAAAAAAAAAAACTTCAAATTCAGAAAAATTGTCCATTCAATCTTGCCATCATTGAGTTAACAAATATTATGCTAAAGCCCTTAAAATTTTGGCAATAGCTACTACTGGAATAGAATCCCAGATGTATTAAACAAGTTTCTGTTGTGCCTTAAACATGCACATTACAATTTTTCCCAAACAAAAAACACATTCAGTTAAAATTTTGCTTGTTCGAGATTTTTTTTTCCATCCAAAAAGGAATGTTGATTTGATCCCACTAACCATTAGAAAATTTAACAAACGTTTCAAAAATAAAAAATTTCAAATAACATGCTACTGTTGTATAGCCAGCTTAAGTGTGGAGTCAACGCTTGCCACTGGTCTTATATGAGTCTCCTCATTGACATACAGTATTCCCGGCTCACCATGGTCAGCGGTGGGGCTTATTTTATAATGTCCAGGGGTATAGGTAATAGCAGAGCAAGTTTGCTTCAAGATGGTATCTCGCTACAGTATATCCATAGGCGTGCGCACAGGGTGTGCCAGATTTGTCTGGGCACACCCTAATCACCCCATGCACATTAGTATTATTGCTCTGTGTGCAGGCAGGGAGATGGGAAAGATTTTCCTCTTGCCGGCTATGCCATAAGAGCAGTGTTTATGCTCTTCTCTTTCACTGTGCCAGAAGAGAGATCAATGTGCCGGGGTCATATACAGTATCTCACAAAAGTGAGTACACCCCTCACATTTTTGTAAATATTTTATTATATCTTTTCATGTGACAACACTTTAGAAATTACACTACATGCTACAATGTAAAGTAGTGGGTGTACAGCTTGTATAACAGTGTACATTTTCTGTCCCCTCAAAATAACTCAATACACAGCCATTAATGTCTAAACCGCTGGAAACACAAGTGAGTATACCCCTAAGTGAAAATATCCAAATTGGGCTCAAAGTGTCAATATTTTGTGTAGCCACCATTATTCTCCAGCACTGCCTTAACCCTCTTGGACATGGAGTTCACCAGAGCTTCACAGGTTGCCACTGGACTCCTTTTCCACTCCTCCATGATGACATCACGGATCTGGTGGATGTTAAAGACCTTGCGCTCCTCCACCTTCCATTTGAGGATGCCCCACAGATGCTCAATAGGGTTTAGGTCCTGAAGACATGCTTGGCCAGTCCATCACCTTTACCCTCACCTTCTTTAGCAAGGCAATGGTCCTCTTGGAGGTGTGTTTGGGGTCGTTATCATATTGGAATACTGCACTGTGTCCTAGTCTCCAAAGGGAGGGGATCATGCTCTGCTTCAGTATTTCACAGTACATGTTGGCATTCATGGTTCCCTCAATGAACTGTAGCTCCCCAGTGCTAGCAGCACTCATGCAGCCCCAGACCATGACACTCGCACCACCATGCTTGACTGTAGGCAAGACACACTTGTCTTTGTACTCCTCACCTGATTGCTGCGACACACGCTTGACACCATCTGAACCAAATAAGTTTATCTTGGTCTCATCAGACCACAGGACATGGTTCCAGTGATCCATGTCCTTAGTCTGCTTGTCTTCAGCAAACTGTTTGCGGGCTTTCTTGTGCATCATCTTTAGAAGAGGCTTCCTTCTGGGATGACAGCCATGCAGACAAATTTGATGCAGTGTACGGTGTATGGTCTGAGCACTGACAGGCTGACCCCCCACCCCTTCAACCTCTGCAGCAATGCTGGCAGTACTCATACGTCTATTTTTCTAAAGTCAACCTCTGAATATGACGCTAAGAAGGTGCACTCAACTTCTTTGGTCGACGATGGTGAAGCCTGTCCTGTTAAACCTCTGTATGGTCTTGGCCACCTTGCTGCAGCTCAGTTTCAGGGTCTTGGCAATCTTCTTATAGCCTAGGCCATCTTTATGTAGAGCAACAATTCTTTTTTTACAGTTCTTTGCCATAAGGGGGCCATGTTGAACTTCCAGTGACCAGTTCTAGAGAGTGAGAGCAATAACACCAAATTTAACACACACCATTCACACTTGAGACCTTGTAACATTAATGAGTCACATGACACAGTTGAGGGAAAATGGATAATTGGGCCCAATTTGGACATTTTCACTTTGGGGTGTACTCAATTTGTTGCCAGGGGTTTATACATTAATGGCTGTATGTTGAGTTATTTTGAGGGGACAGCAATTTTACACTGTTATACAAGCTGTACACTCACTACTTTACATTGTAGCAAACTGTAATTTCTTCAGTGTTGTCACATGAAAAGGATTAATAAAATATTTACAAAAATGTGAGGGGTGTACTCACTTTTGTGAGATACTGTATAAGTAGACACACACACACACACACACAGGTGTCTTTGAGTTTTAGGGCGCACCCCCTAATGTAATAGGCTGCGCACATCTATGAGTATATCCTTGCTGTTTGGTGAGGGTGCCTATAGACGCTTTGTCTACCTGGTCAGAAAATGATGTGTTCTAAAACTAGAAGCACTATGCACTCCTAATTTTGATGGAGACATTTTTACTTCAAGCTAATTACACCTAGCAATTTTTGCAAAATTAGATGCAAATTTTTAAAAAATTTGGGTTACATTTAGGCTCCACGCACACTGGCTTTAAATCACTACTTCTACAGGAGTTTTGCCTGTAGAAGCAGCTCAATGTTATCCTAGGTGTCCATGCACATTAGGACGATTACAGGCATATTTTGAGCTCAGCGATTAGAGATAGGAGAAAAAAAAACCTTTGGTTTACGTCTCTGATTGGAGCTTTCTGATAGAAAAAAAAACACTAAACTCTCCTAAACTCGCCTAAACTGTGTACAAAAAGCTCTATATGAGAATTTTAGTCTATCAATTCCATTTTTTAAGCCAAATGGAGCCTTACAGCAAAACCAAGTTTGACAAAATCACTCGTTTACGTTTATCCCTCCTGGAGATCCTGTCATAAATACAGTCTTTCTTTATTGGGGTGACAACACTTCATGGAAACTGTAAGTATTGTTGTCAGCTGTTCATGTGAAATCCACAACTGGACTATAGAACAATGTTCATCTCCTTAACTCCTCCCTATGTGTGCCTAAACATGATCCCCATGGAAGCAAAGGTGGGGGGCAATGTTTATTTTTACATCTCTTCCCATACACACCATGTTCCTGGCAAAGGACTCATATCTTATTAACCAGCAGTAATAGGAGATGTAGAGTAATTAAGTACCTCGTCCAGCTCTGAGTGAAGGCCCCTCTAGTTCCTTTTTCCAAGATCCAGTGGGCTCCCACAATCCCCAGGACTCCCAACACACTCATAGGACATACATTCCACCCTCAGGTGCTCAGCGACTGCACCTATTGGGACAGCAATGATTGGGTTCATCAACTGTCCAGGTGAGGGCCCTTCTTCATTGTTCCTGGCGTGTCGGCCACCAAGTGAGCACACAGTTTCATCTTAAAGAGGAGCAACAATCTCCTGTGTAAAATCTAAAAGTCAGCAGCTACAAAAACTGTAGCTGCTGCCTTTTAATAGACAGACACTCACCTATCGCACGATCCAGCAATGGGCTCACCCCAGCCGTTCTCTCCTCCTGTTGTCTGTCCCTGGCTCCGGCATGTAAACTATGGGCACCTAGCTGTGACTGCACCTTGTGAATGGTCCTGCAGTCTTCTGGGACCTGTTATGTGTCCTAGAAGACTGTGGGGAGGGAGGACGGAGGAAAACTTCCACTTCTGATCATCTAGGCGATTGGAGCAGAAGTGGGAGCAGGGGACCTGTCAAAATCAAGTACCCGCTCCCCAAAGGTGCCATTTGTGCCATTTGAGGAGGCCTAAAGCATTACTTCATGGTGGATTGTATTGTGCTGTCACCTAGCAGCCTTTTTATTGCCATTGCCAATGTATCTTGCATTTATACAGCATACAGGTGCATCTTAAAAAATTAGACTATCATCAAACAGTTTATTTATTTTAGTAATTCAAGTAAAAATGTGAAACTCATATATTTTATATAGATGCATTACACACAGAGTGACATATTTCAAGCATTTCTTGCTTTTAATTTTGGTGATTATGGTTTACAGCTCATGAAAAGACAAAATTCAGTATCTCAGAAAATTTGAATATTACATAAGACCAATAAAAAAAAATATTTGTAATACAGAAATGTTGGCTTACTGAAAAGTATGTCCATGTGCAGTATAGCATGCACTCAATACTTGGTCGAGGCTCCTTTTGCATGAATTACTGCATCAATGTGGCATGGAATGGAGGCGATCAGCCTGTGGCACTGCTGAGGTGTTATGGAAGCCCAGGTTGATAGCGCTCTTTAGCTCGTCTGCATTGTTGCGTCTGGTGTCTCTCATCTTTCTCATATTTCTCTTGACAATACCTCACAGATTCTCTATGGGGTTTAAATAAGGCGAGTTTGCTGGCCAATTAAGCACAGTGATACCATGATCATTAAACCAGGTATTGGTACTTCTGGCAGTGTGGGCAGGTGCCAAGTCCTGCTGGAAAATGAAATCAGCATCTCCATAAAGCAGCAGAGGGAAGCATGAAGTTCTCTAGAATTTCCTGCTAGAGGGCTGCACTGATTTTGGACTTGATAAAACACAGTAGAGCAACACCAGCTAATGACATGGCGCCCCGAATCATCACTGACTGTGGAAACTTCAAACAGGACCTCAGGCAACTTAAATTCTGTGCATCTCCATTCTTCCATCAGACTCTGGGACCTTCCTTTCCAAATGAAATGGAAAATTGACTTTCATCCGAAAGAGGACTTTGGACCACTGAGCAACAGTCCAGCCCTTTTTCTCCTTAGCCCAAGTAAAGCCCCATACACACGCTCGGACAATCCGCGGACCAGGTCAGTCGGACTTTGTCCGACGTACTTTGTCCGATGTTGGCGTTGCGTACACACGGTCGGACTACGTTGTCGGAATATCCGGTCCGGAAGAACGTCGTGACGTAAGTCGTCGTCCACGAGATTACAAAAGGGAAGTTCAGCACCACGTCAGGCACCCGTTGGGCTCCTTCTGCTGATCCCGTGTTTATCGAGAGTTAGTGGAAGTTTGGTGACTTAAGATTCGCGCTTCTCATTTTTCTGACTCAGATCGTTACTGCTCTTCAGTTTGTGCTTGTCGTGCGTATCTGTTTATTAGTGCGTGTAGTCAGTTCGCATTTGTTGGTCATTGCGGCCTATATCTTGATATAGGACGCTTTGATTTGCACTGCTTATTGTCTGCTCGTTGCTGGTATTCACTTCGTTCTTTCAGGCCTTGCTGTTTATCGGTGCTTTCTGTTTGTCCGTTCTGACCAGCCGACCTTTTGTGACCTTCTGAGCGATGTTTCCCGTGCGTACTCGTCGCCGAGTTCGTGCTGTACGCGGAATTGGTGTCGGGCTTTTAGCTTTGACCCAAGACCCGTCCATGAACAGAGTGACGAGGAGTATGTGGACCAAGAATTGGTTGCTTCAGCGTGACCAGTTCTCGCACATGCCTTTGCTTCGTGAGATCCGGGAGAATAATCCTGATGATTTCAGGAACTTTCTCAGGATGACGGACCCCGATTTTCACCGTCTTTTGGCTTTGCTGACCCCCTTTATCAGCCGGCAGGATACCTGCATGAGACAAGCCATTACTCCGGAGCAGAGGCTTGTTGCCACGTTGAGGTACTTGGCGACAGGGAGAAGTCTTCAGGATTTGAAGTTCTCTTCAGGTATCTCTCCCCAGGCCCTGGGAATCATTATTCCAGAGACCTGTTCTGCCATCATTCAGGTCCTGCAGGAGGACTATATTAAGGTAACATTTCTACTTTACTATTCCCTTCTATGTATGCTCTGTTTGCTAATGACTTGTATTTTTGACCTCCTTCCCTAATTACCATGATTGCAATATGTTCTAATATGCTGTGCCCCTTTTCTCCTTCATGCATTTTTCCCTTCACTTACCTCACCAGCATGCTCTTCTGCCCCAATAGACACCTATGGCCTAGTCACTTAAGCAATGTCTTTTGTCTGCTGCATAGTATTGTTTGCCCCAAAACACCCCCTAAAATATGCACAAATGTTTGCTGTGTGGTTTACTTCATGTAGAGCCCCCTTTTTTTTTGTTCTTTTGGTGGGGGGGGGGGCAAACTCATTAGGAACCCCCTCCCCCAACTGCTCTGTCAGATGGTACCAATCCTTTATCTGCTGGCTTTCCCAAGGTCCATACACACTATATACCTACCTCTTTATAGTGCGCATCTTTAGGGATGAATTCAGCAAAGCATGTAGTGCAAGGGACTGCCTCCATACATTCCATTTCCTATTTTTTTGTCTTCTTTCCCTCCTATTAGCTTGCTTGGTAATTTAATAATGTCACACTGTGCCTGCCTTTTTTGGGGGGGGGGGGGGGGGGGGGGGGTGAAATGTTATTTGATCTTTCCTGTGGCCTGCCAATAGTGTTAAGTACAGAGGGTCTGGCCAAACTAGCCCACATTATTGAGCCATTTGCCAATCAATGAAGTGCAGAGGGTTAGCTGTCCACCACCCCCCCCCCCCCAAAACCCCTAGTTATTGCCAATGGCCCATCAGAAGTGGGGGGATTGATGGGGGGTGAGTAATCTGTGAAGGGGAGCCTCTACTTTTCTGTGCAAATACTTTCCAGCCTCCAATTTTAGACAATGCTCTTGTTCCAAGATGTTGATTGTCTAATCTGCTTGCAATGTTTAGGTGCAAAGTGACTAATTTTTTTTTTCTTGTTTCACTCCACAGTTCCCTTCCACGCCACAGGAATGGCAGACTGTGGCCTCCCACTTTGCCAGCCGTTGGGACTTTCCTAACTGCGGAGGGGCAATTGATGGGAAACACGTCTGCATCGTCCCACCGCCCAACTCGGGGTCCTACTATTATAATTATAAAGGGTTTAATAGTGTAGTGATGTTGGCGGTGGTGTCGGCAACATACGAGTTTATGTATGTGGACGTGGGGATGAACGGCCGGATATCGGATGGTGGGGCCATTACGCACACGGAGTTCTACTGGCGTCTCCAAAGTGGCAGCCTGTGCTTGCCACCTCCAGAGGAGAATGCCGAAGGACTCCCCTTCGTCTTTGTCGCAGATGAAGCGTTTGCGTTGACTCCCCATGTGATGAGGCCGTTCCCGATGAGGACCCTCACCCCGGACCAGAGGGTCTTCAACTACAGGCTGTCCAGAGCCAGAAGAGTTGTGGAGAACGCTTTTGGCATCCTGGCCAGCCGCTTCCGCCTGTTCCTGACGGCATTTAACTTGGCGGAATACAAACTCAACCACATAGTTCTTGCCTGTTGCATATTGCACAACTTCCTCAAAAGACATAACAGGAACTATGTGGTGCCCGTTGGCCCAGATGTGGAGGGCCCTCCAAATGCCGAACTCACAGCCCTTCGAGTGGCACGTCCAGGCTTGCCCCCTCTAAATGCCCGTGTGGTCCGGGACCAATATATGCAGTACTTTGTGGGTAGGGGGGCCATTGCTCTGCCTGACGATGTGTGAGAGGCATTTTTTAATAAATCTGATATTTTAACCAACCTATGATTTCATGTCATTTCAGTCTTCTTTTTAGCTTATTTTACTTTGACATTTTTTCCCTTTGCCTTCGACAGTGGGAATGCACTTTCTGGGCAAAAGGAGGTAACAGTCTCTTCTTCCCAAAAAGATTATTCTCATGTTGTGTGTTTGCTACCTAATCTTTGGTCTAGAGAAGGTTTGTACTGCATAACTGACACCCAAAATACTCCTTTTCATCACCAGGTCTGACATGTGTGTATTCTCCAAAATGCTGTGCTCCGTGTTTTCGTACAAAGCACTGTGGGTGTCATTTACATAAGTCAAATCCGCTATGCTCTACAAGTGCATTGAAAAAGTTCCCCGGGAAATAAAATTGGAGTGCAAAGTGGATTTGCCTTTAGTAAATAACACCCATTGCCCCCCATATCCTTTTCATTTTACATACATAATGCATTGTGTTTTTTAAATAAGGAAGCCACACATTTAGAAAAATAAAAGTTTACTAGGAAAACATTCCCAAGTGCGTTTACAATCTTCACGCCAAAACTGACAACATCTTGGTTATTTACAACATTGTTTACAAACATTCCGCAATTGGTAAAACCAGGCATGGAGCAAAACAGAACCTAGGAACTTGGAAAGTTCAACTTTGTAAAGTGAAGACAAGATCAGACATGACTATATGTTCAAAGTGTGTTTGATCTTGCCTTCATCACATGGGGGGGTCACCCCCGAAAAGTGGAAATTTGGAACATGCACACAATTTGGGACTGAAAATGGTCATTAGATGGTAAAACACATGCCTAGAAGCTTCAAAAGTGCCATTTTCCATCATGGGGATGAATGGACGTTTTTTGGGGGTGCAACCCCTTCACCACAACCACTTTCGTAGTTCGTAAAGTGTTTGCACCCCCAAAAAAACGTTGCCATTCATCCACCATGGTGGGAGCTAGCACATGTGGACACAATGTGTGCATGTTCCAAATTTCAGACAGTTTTTAAGTTGCAAATGTGTTCTGAAGCTGGCACAAATGTGTGTTAATTACTTGGTGCGTTTTCATATTTTTCCTAAAATATCAATGATGTTCTTCAATTTTTGTTGAACATCATTGATGTTTTGCTTTATGTAATCTAGATCTCTATTGCAGACCATTATCTCTCCGATGAGTACGTGGGCACTCTCTGTGGTAAAGTGCGATTTTTCTTCCACAACATCCACGTCACCTAAAAACCACAAACAAACAAAAATGGGGTGTTGGAAATGAGGCAGCCATACATGGATTAGCTTACCAGTAGCTGTGTTCTCCCACACTCACCTGTTGTGGTGACAATTTCTCCAAGTTCGATGATCTCTCCTTCCTCCTCCTCCTCCTCCTCTGCTTCTGCTCTTTCCCCTTTTTTGGTAGGTGTTGGTTTGGGGGTTTCCTCAGACGGCCCAAGTTTTCGCTCCCCTATGAGAATGTCCAAAAGGAAGATTTAGCAACACAAGCTATTGAGGGCAGAAATAGGAAATGACAAACATTGCTTGAAAGTGACGGACACTATTTTAGTTTGGCCAGTTACAAATGTCAACTACATGAATGAAGTCACTTTGTAAAGGTGCTAAACTGACTAGCTTTTTGGTAGAAGTTTGTGTGATGGAGACCCCCCTCTAGTATCCACTGGAGCACATGTGTGGAAAAGCATAATAAAAAGGGGGTTTGGGTGTCCCAGCACTAGTGCTCTAGAGTCCAGATGGGTAAACAGCTACTGAGTGACCTCTCCTTTACATTGAATAAATTGGCTTTACATTCTTGATGACATTTCTAGTGAGAACAAACTTCCTTTCCCCAAAAAAACACCAAACATCGTATTATAAGTGGCCGAACGATCGAGGTTGCGTACGATCGAATGCACACACACACGACCATGACAGTGGCAGAAAGATCGAGGCTGAGTACGATCGAATGCACAGACGAACCTGAAAGTGGCCATTTTGGAATGTACAACTTGGTAAAAATCAAAACACAATGGAGCAGTATGCAAGCAAGAAATCAAACACAAAACACAACTACTTACTTTTTTGAAGAATTCTCTTGATCTTTCTGTACTGATCGGCCTCCCTCAGTTTCAGGTCTGACCAGCGTTTCCTGAGTTGCTCCTTGGATCGTTGTACCCCAAAATTATTGTACAGCCTTCTCACAACTTTAGACATGATCTTGGCCTTGCGGACATTGGGGTTGAGGTAAGGCCCATACTTCCCATCATAGTCGCTCCTCTTTAATATGTCCACCATCTCCAACATTTCTCCAAATGACATATTGGAGGCCTTGAATTTCAGGTTCCGGGATCGGGACGTTTCTGCCTCCGGACTTTCCTCGTCCTCCTCCTCGTTGGTGGGATATTTGTGGCGCACCTGCTGTGTCCCCGCCATGTGCTCTCCCCACTACGCCGTAAAGAGAAGGGGTGGGGAATAGACGAGAAAGATCGTCAGGGGCGGGCGGAGTTTGAAGCATGCGCAGTGTATATAAAACGTCACACGCCTGTGTCGTAGCCACGATCTGGGAGACGAGGGGAGAGAAAGCTCACGCACGAGACGATCGCTACAAACGAAGGTACAATTTGACGTTGGTACATAACTAGCCTAGACTGATTAGAACTTGAGGCTTCTTTATGGAGAAGATTAGGAGAGTTTAGGCTGACATTATTTATATTGTTTTGTGTGGCGTTGTGTCTTGCAGAGGTGATGGATGCCTTCTACAACGTGAGCTTTCTCCCACACTTCATTGATAAATACCGGCAATTCCCCCTCTTATGGCAGGCAAAACACAGGGATTATAGCAACAGACCAAAGAGGTACGCAGCCCTGCTGAAACTGGTGGCATTTGTAAAGCCTACCCTGCCCATGGCAACCGTCGCAAACTTAAAAGTGAAGATCACCAACATGAAGACTACCTATTTCCGGGAGCGCAATAAGGTCCTGAAGTCACAAGCATCTGGAGCTGCAGCAGCTGATGTCCATGTCCCCACGCTCTGGTACTATGACAGGCTCCACTTTCTCAAAGACCAGGCTACTGTCAGGAAGTCACTCTCGACTCTTCCTTGCACGCGTCCTTCCACGCACGCCACCCTTGATGAGGATTCCGAGGACCAACCTGGGCCTTCCAGTCAGGAATATGTGCAGGTGCCCAGCTTGTTCCAGGTATAGTAGTTTTGGAACCAGTTTGTTGAATAATGAATGATGTTCAGTTAATTCAGGATCCCCAATTGCTTATTTCCTAACGTGATTGACATATCAACAGACAGTGGTGTGGGAGACATTTTTGGGAAGAATCTAAACTGCAGGGCTGAGAATTGTATGGTTTTGTATTTGAAAACATTTTGCAACAGTCACTAGATGAGAATTGTGTGTGTTTGATGAACAAATAACTGAAACTATGTCCCTTTTTCATACACAGGAAGACCTCAGCCAGGAGGTGGCTGTGGAAGGTGGCAGTCAGGAGGAGGCAGGGGGTAGTGGCAGCCAACAGGGGGGTAGGCGTAGGAGCCTGACTGTCTCCCAAGTCTCTCCCCTCCGCCTTCCCTACAGAAGGGCGAAAAACATGGGGGAGGTGGGAGAGTCAGCGCTCCAGCTGATAAAAGATGCCTCAGCCTCCCTCTATGCCACACCCACCTACGAGGAGGCCTTTGCCTCCTTGGTTACAAGTAAATTTACGGGTATGGAGGCGGGGCAACGCAGCATGTGTGAGGAGGTCATCCTCAAAATACTAAATGAGGGGATGGCTGGGGAGATGACTCCCCTCACACATGTTTGCGAGAGTGACCTTGCTCCGCCTCCTCCTCCTCCTTCTGCCACCCCACCAGCACCAGCACCACGGCGTGGAAGGAAGCGTACAAGGAAGACAAGAGAGTGACAACCTGGACTCAGTCTGGTCTGAGAGAAGATGGAGCCTCTCGTAGTACCAGAGCCTGGGGACCTAGATGGCATCTGCTGCAGTTCCGGATGTTTTGGACTTCAGGACCAGATTGCGCTCCCTTATTATTTAGATAGGTAGTCTTCATGCCCCCAATTGTTTAAGTCTGTAAAATGATGGTTGCCATGGGTGTCCAAGGCTTTGCAAATTCCCCAAGTTTCACCATGGCTGCGTTCCTCTTTGGTCTGTTGCTGAGACCTAAATAAAGGTTTTTTTGATTTGAAATAATCATTGACTATTGTGTTTTACTTTTCTACAATGACAGTTTTTCTTTGAGTAGGCAGGTACATTTCACTAATCCTAGAATTAACAAGGGGCACCAACAACCAACAAACTCCTAGTAAATGTAAGCAAGAAATACAAATGTTAATAATGTGGTTTTGCTAAGTTGAGACATACAAACCCCCTCCAAAAAAAAAAAAAATCTCCTTCAAATATGTATTCCCCCAAAAAAAAAAAATCTGGGTAAAAAAATAAGAAAGATTGTATTACGATCTGAGTAAAAATAAACATGTAGTGTATAAATGCTGCAAAGTAATAAAGAAGTAAGTTTGTGAGAAGTGCGGGTGAATAGGAGCAGCTAAAAGATGTCATTCTTGTTGCATTGTAAAGAAAAAGAGAATGCGCTGCATTAAAGACATTTTAACATTGCAGCGTGACGAATGTGCTGTGTCGATTAGGAAAGGTAGTTTTACCTGACCGAGCGCTTCCGTCACAGAATTTCTTCTGAGCATGCGTAGCACTTTGTCCGTCGGACAAGCGTACACACGCTCGGATTTGGTGTGATCGGACCGGGTTGACGGCAAATCTTTCCAGCAGGAGATAAGACTTTGTCCGACGGACAAACCGACGAACACTGTCCGATGGTGCATACACACGGTCTGATTTTTCAACAACCTTGTCCGATCGGACCAAATTGATGAAAAAGTCTGACCGTGTGTATGGGGCTTTAGACGCTTCTGACGTTGTCTCTGGTTCAGGAGTGATATGACACAAGGAATGTGACAGTTGTAGCCCATGTCTTTGATACGTCTGTGTATGGTGGCTCTTGAAGCACTGACACCAGCCATAGTCCATTTCTGTGAATCTCCCCCAAATTCTTGAATGGCCTTTGCTTCACAATCTTCTCAAGTCTGTGGTTATCCCTGTTGCTTGTGCACGTTTTTCTACCACACTTTTTCCTTCCACTCAACTTTCCATTAATATGCTTGGATACAGCAATCTGTGAACAGCCAACTTCTTCAGCAATGACCTTTTGTGACTTACCCTCCTTGTGGAGGGTATCAATGACTGTTTTCTGGACAACTGTCAAGTCAGCAGTCTTCCCAATGATTGGGTAACTTACTGAACCAGACTGAGAGACCATTTAAAGGCTCAGGAAACCTTTACAGGTGGTTTGAGTTAATTCGCTGATTAGAATGTGACACCACGAGTCTACAATATTGAAGTTTTTCACAATGTTCTAATTTTATGAGATACTGATCTTTGGGTTTTCACTAGCAATAAGCCAAACTTATCAAAAATAAAAGAAAGAAATGCTTGAAATATATCACTCTGTGTGTAATGAATCTATATAATATATGAGTTTCACTTTTGTAATGAAATTACTGAAATAAATTAACTTATTGATGATATTCTAATTTATTGAGATACATCTGTACTTTAAGTTGCACATTACTATTATGCCCCGTACACACGGTTGGAAAATCCAACCACAAAATCCATCGGATTTTTTCCGACGGATTTTGTCCGACACTGGTGTTGCATACACACGGTCGGACAAAGTTGTCGGAAAATCCGATCATTCTGAACGTGGTGACGTTTGTTGCCTAAGACGGGACTACGTAGAGGCTAGTAGCCAATAGCTTTGGTCTTGTAATGTGATCTGAGCATGCGTGGCACTTTGTCCGTCGGAATTCGCTACACGCGATCGGAAAAAGAGCAGGAGATAAAACTTTGTCCGTCGGAAAATCCGACGGAAAAAGTCTGATGGAGCCTACACACGGTCGGAATTTCCGACAACATTGTCCGATAGGACATTTTCCATCGGAAAATCCGACCGTGTGTACGGGGCATTTGTCTGATCAGTTGGATGATACTTCTACATAACTCTAGTACTGTGGCTGGCTCTAAATTACAGCAACGTGAGATTTGGGCGCCACATATATCTGCATTCCAACATTAGAAGTGCTTGTGTGACACTGCTAATGTGCTCCAGGTAGAAGCAATAATTTGAAGGTACTTTCCACACAAATAAAAAAGGTTGGAGGTTAGGTAGACATGGCGGTTACACTTCTACGTAAGATAACATACTACATCTGAAAATACTCAAAAAAGCATTAAATCTTTTTCAATCATTTGTGTGTAGCTATACTTTAGCTCCTCTTAGAAGCTATGCAAAAGATATAAATCTTGGAGGGCTGGTATACTGGTATAATGACATGTCATTTTTTATCATGACTATAATCGCTGACTCATCATCCATGCAGATGTCTCACGTTCAAGTGAAAGTCTGCCACATATAAAGGGCACTATTGTAGGAATTGGCAGTATTTGTTTTCTCTGCTGCTACCAGACATTTTGTGTCCGGACATAAACAGTTATAAACGTGCTATGAGAAGCTGGATAGGAAAGTAGAAAGCAAAGCAGATTACTCTGCCAATCATATCTCTCTGGTTCCACATTGCCATTCATTATTTATGTAGATTTACATTCCTTGCTGCTGAAGCAATGTATTCCAAAGGAAAGTCTGAATGGTTGTTCATCCAGCAGACAAGTTTAGTCAGCAGAAATACCTGACCCTTCAGATTGTTCAGTCAAGTTTGAACCGTTGTATGTGGCCAGTCATGGGAATCATTGAATCGCATGCAAACTAAGATAAACCTACTCATTGTATCTGTCAGTTCTCACCAAGCTCCATGTACAGTAGGAGGTGATCGTCACTTCACGTTTGTCTAATCAGTGACACTATGTAACTTTAGGAAATGGATACTTAAAGTAGAACTATGGGCAAAACTATTTTTTTTTTTTCATTTTGGATAGAGCAAGGGAGGGTTATAACCCCTGTCATATTTTTTTCACCATCTGTGTCCCATTGCAGAGATTTCCTTTCACTTCCTGTCCCATAGCCAAATAGGAAGTGAGAAGAAATCCCTGCAAATTAAGTGAATTCCTTGGGACCCCCAGGTCACCAGAACTAGTGTCCCCATTGGAAGATTTCCCCTCTATTACTTTTCTGGGGACAACCCAAAATTTGACATTTTCTTTTATTTTCACTTTCAATGATAATGGTAAACAGGACAAATAGAGAGGGTGAATCTCCTTAACGGGGACACAGACAGCAATAACAACTGACAGTGGTTCTAACCATCTCCCCTCTATCCTAAATGAAAAAAAAAGTTTTGACTTTAGTTATACTTTAAAGCAGGGGTCGTCAACCCATCGATCACGAGCTGCCGTCAACAGCTGACAGGTGACAGGTAGCTTGCGAACACGTCCTAGTGCCGACCCGGTCTTCTCTACAGAGCTCCAGAGTGGTGCAGGCACACGCTCACCTAATCATAGGTTGAAGAGGAAGCCCCCACCCCTTGCATACATGTGGCTGCGGGTCGGGGCAAGCCTCTAGAATAGTTTGGTTCAGGCTCTTCTCTGAACACACCTGAGCTGTAGATTTTCCACGGTCATCCCCACCAGCCCACCTCCCTGATCTCAAGGGGCTTGTGGGTGATAGGCACGAAGTTGAGAGAGGATTGACGGCAGGACAAGTAGATTTGCAACTGCACCTTCTCTGCGCAATTCTGCATTAAAAACAACTTCTGAGCCCTCCTGACACCCAGCCATCCTGTTGACACCCAGCCCTCCTGACACCCAGCCCTCTTGACATCCCAGCCCTCCTGATCCCCCAGTACCGTGCCCTCCTAAACCCTCCAATATCATACCCTCCTGATCCCCTTAGTGCCCTCTTGACACCCCAGTTGTCCTGATCCCCTTGTACTGTACCCTCCTGACCCCCCAGTTCCGTGCCCTCCTCTCCCCCCTGCAGAGTGCTCCTGACCCCAGCTCTACATCCTACTGACCTCTGTACACTGCCCTATATCCTACTGACCTCTGTACACTGCCCTACATCTTACTGACCTCTGTACACTGCCCTATATGCTACTGACCTCTGTACACTGCCGTACAGCCTACTGACCTCTGTACACTGCCCTACAGCCTACTGACCTCTGTACACTGCCCTACCTACTACTGACCTCTGTACACTGCCCTACCTACTACTGACCTCTGTACACTGCCCTACATACTACTGACCCCTGTACACTGCCCTACATACTACTGACCCCTGTACACTGCCCTATATGCTACTGACCTCTGTACGCCGCTCTACATACTACTGACCTCTGTACACTGCCCTTCATACTATTGACCCCTGTACAATTCCCTATATACTACTGACCTCTGTACACTGCTCTACATACTACTGACCTCTGTACACTGCGCTACATACTACTGAAAGTAAATGCAGAGTTTCTCACTGAAGCTATCTTTTAAGGTAGGCTGAGTGTATATTTTTTTTAAGTTTCATTAGCTTTAGACGATGTTTCTATGTTTTCTTCATGCTGTCTTTACTTTTTATTGGGGAGCTTGCTAGAAAATTTCTTTGAAAACCTTTGACCTTTTCAATGTTTTCCAAATCTCCATCTCTCAGAGGTTGCCTACCCCTGCTTTAAAGTGATTGTAAAGGAACACATTTTATTTAAAAAACTAACAAACATGTTAAACTTACCTACTCTGTGCAGTGGGTTTATACAGAGCAACCCCAATCCTCCTTTTCTCAAGTGCCCCACTGGTGCTCTAGGCCCGTCCCCCTTTGCCTTGTGCGGCTTGCTGTGGGTGCACTCAAGCGTGCTCGCTCCTGAGCCAGCTTTCTGCGTCCATAAGACACAGAGAGCACTGCTCAGCCCCCCGCTCCCGCCTCACTGGCTGTGAGTGACAGCAGCGGAAGCCAATGGCATCTCAGACAATAACTAGGGAGAGTCTCGGGTATCGTGCACATCGTTGGATTGAGATCTGACTTAGGTAAGTATTGGAGGGGCTGAGGGGGAGCTGCGCGTTGTGTTAAGCCTTTACAAACACTTTAAGATGTATGTAAACCCTAACAATGAGTTTCCCTTATCTGCTCCCTTTTAATTTGTTAAATATACAGTTGAAAACACTTTGTTATATCTGTTTGATATGCGCAAAAAATACCTATTGATCCTGCCTGACATCTTGTTAAGCTGCTAACTTCCTGTGCTCTCTGCTTGTGCTGCACTCTTGTAATTATACAGCATTGTTCAAGTATCTCTGAGGACTACAGAACACCACCTCCTACGTTATGGAGTAGAAAGCTAAATGTGTATGGCTAGCCTTAGCCATCTGGTCATCTGTTGACCCCTTATTCTGGGCTTCATTTCTTTGCTCTTGGCAGCTGATGGTAACAGTGAGGGAGCAAAAGTAAAGGTAAGTGTGTGCTGCTTAGGAGGGGGGCATTAAAGTGAACCTGTGGCTTTGCCCTGCATCACAAAGTACAGTATGAGTCAAGATATTTAGCACAATAAACTCTGCACTCAGTTCAAACAAATATCTTCTAATATGCAACCATAATTTCAAAATGGGAAGCTGCACTCAAATTATCCAAATACAAGATAATGAATAACTAAAAGTAAAGAAAAGTTGTGCTAACCCTTTAAATAAATGTGCATTAAAAAAAACTCATAAATACCAGTGAAATAAATAACAGTGAATAACAGTATAACAGTGAATAACAGTGAATAACAGTGAAAAAAAGTGGAAATTATTCTCCATATGTGCCAACTCCAGTGATCCACCATCACTGGAATATTAAGCTTCTGTATACCGAGGTTACAAACAACTCATAAATCATCAATGTACCAGGGACTAATTGTTACTTCATTGGATGTACTGTATGAAGCATGAACAATAAGGAGGGGAAAAAAAACACTCCACATAGCATAATCCAGTAAAATTATAAAGTATTTATTAAAACCAAAGAGGTACTTACAAGCAGGAAGAGTAGAAATGTGTTAAGACATAAAAATCAGTGCCATGCAATACTGTGGGTGTGATGACATCAGACATGTTTCAGCACAATTGACGTCATCAGGGGCCAGTGCATTTAGCATTACTGAGTCAACCTTACCTGCAGTGAATTAAGGTAAATTGAGTAGACTTTCTAATTTCAAGAGACTGATTCTTCATCACGTCCACCAATATTCCTTTATCTGCCATAGCCGGGACAGAATACCCGTGTGTCTGGGTAGACGTTCTACCATGTAACAGTGTTAAGGCCTAGCATTCAATTTCTAGGCCTGAGCTCTGTTATTAAATGTAGGGGGTGGCTTTAACACTTCTAGGCTCTGATGCCAGTTGGCACAGGGCATTTTGTGATGCCAGCTGCAATGGAGGAAGGAGAAGTCGGGGAGCATTTAAGAGATGATTATCAGCAGCCTTTTCACAGACACTGTCCTTTCCAACATTGATGTAGTCTTCATGGCTAGTTTTAGAGATAAACTGACTGATTGAACTTGTATGGAGTTTCTTTTTAAGCGTTAACCTGCAATCTATATAGTTGCTGTCAGCTTGGCTACAGATGAAAGAACCATTTAAGATCATGTTATATACTGTAAAAGAGTAACTATAATATGATACCTCTGTATGACTTTTAAGCTTATGATCTATGTCGAGAAACCCAAGGGCAATTGCACAATTTAATTTGTCACAGTAAGCGTGCTTTCTATTGTTTGGAAGGAAAATGTTTAGACACCAGGGCTATAAGCAACAGTTAAGTTAAAGAGTAGATGGGAGGCTGTATGGGATATGCCAGCTCAATGCTTCAAACAGACTTCATATCATGAGGTGCGCATGATGTGAATTGTACCATTGCCAAGTGTGTCTCAGCAAGGACTTTGTTATGACAGATAATCATTTCTGCTAATACAAAACAGCTTATGTAGGATTCAATATGTCGTCTGTTACCTTTTACAGTAATAGCCAATGATCTAATGCATGCTTACATTTAAAGTCTTGATTAATACTATACTGCCCCAGTAGGATATAAAATAGCTTGAACCTAATGGACTTTGTTCTAGCTTGAGACTCATAGAGATCTCACCAACAACAGACAGTGAGAGGGTGAGTGCTTATTACTGCCATCTTCTCCCAGACTTGGTGGCATGGATGGATTACCTTCTTATACACCAAGAAAAAAGAAACAATTGAAAAATAGGATTGTGTTATAACAAGCATTTCTGAAACTCACAACTTGTAATCTCTCAGAGGTTGCCCACATGGCGCATTCATAACATATGTGTGGCTACCGTAAATATTCATTACGTTAAAGCAGAACTCCACTTTACCCCCTTATTTTTTCTGTAATTTCACTACTGTAAGTTATATAATCACGTTCTTCTAAGAGTCAAGGTAATTAACAAATATTTCCTCCTATGTCATCATGGTTTATTATCAGTCAGGCACCCTCTGCCTTTCTAGAAATAGTTAAATCTCTCATGGCATTGAGAAAATGTCCCATGTATTACATGGTTAAATGGCTGCACAATCCAGAGATTCAATGCCAGCCTATTCGAGGGAATTCAGTGAACCTACAATAACACTTTTCTGGTGGTGGTTTTCTTTAGAACTAATTGAGCCTATTTTAGGCAAGCATCTTTGCCAGTTATAGTAACATTACTGGCATGTACATCAAATTCACGTAGTATAAATTGCCGAGACTTTAAGAACCTGTCACCATGGCAGTGACAGATTCTTAAAGAACTACTTCCGATGTGCGGCTTAGGGAACTGGCAGTAATTAGGACGAGCTCTGAGCTGGTGTACAAGGGTCCACTGGCACACGGCAGTGTTCATTTTGACGTTAAATTTCAATTTACTTTTAGTCATGGTCTTTTGACTAAAATGCCATTTTAGTTTTAGTCGTATTTAAGTCGACTAAAATCACTGTTACATTTTAGTCTACTAAAATCTAAAGGGTTTAGTTAAATTGTAATGCATTATTTAAGCATTTCTTTAGAATTTACAAACTTAAACCTTATATACTCCTGCAGTAAAAATCTAATAACATGTAGTGGGGATGGGGAAGTAAATGGGAATGAGGGAGCACACAGGGCAGAGAACTGGTCTGGGGAGGCTGTTATTGTACACAGTGCTCTGCACTGCTATCTTGCTGGGAGGGGAAATACTCGCCACATGGTTTGCAGGGCATTCCAGAACTCCCAGGCAGCAGGCAGACAGAGGGAGCCAACGTCTCTTAGCCAATACAGCTTGTCAGGGGCTGGGGCTTTAACAGTCAGAATGAGCTTTGTGGAAAGCAGAAGTTCAGGTAGGTAATCGTTGATCCCTCACATTTTCATTCCATTTTTGTTCGTTGACGAAAATTGGAATAGGTTTTCACCAATTGACGAAAATTGGAATTGATTTTTTTTTGTTTTTGTCACTGAAAGCATGCCGCTGAGGAAAAATACTTAATGACATTAACACTGGTGCACGGAGACTGTTGAGAGACTACCTGGCCAAAAGCTAAATGTAAAAAAGGGGTTATGGGTACTGGTGATATCATGGCAATGCCCATATGACTATTTCTCTATCTGGTCCAATTTACTATTGATTGATAGCAGATGGCAGAGGGAAGATTTGAAATCCAATACTGGACTGAATAGCAGCCATTGATCAGCCCACTGGCATGTGCTGTCAATCAACAGCAAGAACTAGTGTCCTGTACCTGAGCGGAGACTGAAATGACAAGCCGGCCTCTCTTGTATCTACAGCCCAGGCCCCACTGGGAGTGAAACAGAGGGCGCCAAGGGACAGGAGGAACATGAGTGCCTGCAGATGTAGGTCAGGGAACTTGCAGCAGGAGATGCGGTTCCAAGGCAGCAGAAGAATCATCGGATCTGGAACTTTAGCCATGCACAGCAGATTAGCTGAGGTTAAGGAAGCACTCCACTAGCGCTGTGGGCCAGGGTGTGTGGTTGGTCACAGCTCTCAGCAGACTTGCAGCAAGAATGTTCAGTGTGGTGCGGAACTGCAGCAGGAGACAGCCGGGCAGACACTGGAGCGCGGTAATTAAGGATCAGAGAAAGGAACGTGGTCATCGGATAGCCAGGGTCATCAAGGTGGGCAACGAGGTACCAAATCAGCAGAGCCAAAGTCAGGAACAAGCCGGGTCAGTAACTAACAACAAGACAGAAGCAGAATCCAATATCAGGTCAGGAATAAGTCGGGGTCAGCAACCAACGAAACACACTGGTGGTACACAGGATACAGGTAAAGCTGAAAAACAGTCAGCATAGAGCACAGGCAGAAGCATCCTTAAATAGCCCGCCTGGCACCAACATACATTGCACTCGCGCCCTTTCACGTGCGCGCAGCCAGACATCTTCTGACATGCACATTTTTATTAGCCAAATGGCTGGTTGGTATTCTCTGACAACTAGCCTTATGATTCTCCATCAGGTTCCATTCACTACACTTCAAAACTACTCAGCCTGTCACTGTCAGTGTGATGGGCACAATGGCCAGGTAGAGAGACACTGAAGACGGAATGCCCAGTAGTGCCCGATACTGACTGATTCTGTATCTTGCTGCATTAGTAGTAAAAAAGTTGTAGCAATAGGGTAAGCAGACAACAAAAAAAACAAGTGGCTCTCCCACCTTCAGATCTCAGTGTGGTAGGATGAAATGAAACATCTTAAATATATATATAAATAAGTACTTCTAAAGGTTTTTTATGTCCATGCATTCTATGCATGAAGGTAAAAAAACCTGTGTGCAGCGGCTCTCCCAAGCCCTCTCAATCCTTACCTTTGCCCCCTCTGATCCAGTGATGTTCATGATAGCCTCAGCTGTATGGGGACTCTCCCTCCTCATTGGCTGAGACAGCAGTGGGAGCAAATCACAGCCAGTGAGCCAATGAGAAGAGGGGTGGGGGGGCGGGGCCTAGCTGCAGCTCTATGTGACTTACGAATGCATAGAGAAGTGGCTCGGGAGTGAGCATGCAATGGTGCCCCAGGGCAAGTGTCTTTCTCCAGAAGCACTGCTCAAGGGGGAGGATCGCTGGCGGGGGACCTCAAAAGAAGAGGATCTGAGCAGGTAAGTATGACATGTTTGTTTTTTGTTTTTTTGTTTTTTTTTTAATAAAGCTTTAATATCACTTTAATATTATCCCAGAGTTTCAAAGAGTGTCAAAAAATAGGTTTGGATATTTACTACTAGTTGAAATACATATATGTCTAGTGATTTCCTATTGATGTAGTGGAGCATTCATATACTTCCAGGTTGATTCATATGGACCTTGCTAGAGTGATATTGTACTAGCTGAGTTGTTTGTGGTGTGTAATAATAATTTGTAATATACAATATTGAAAAGCCATATTTCTTAGGTTTATGCTCCTGTTCCACTGACAATGTGCTGTGATGCAAAACTAGTTGACGTCTAGTTTTGCATCGTGACGCGTGACGTCTTTCATGACTGCTGATGCTGGCTGTCGGCGAGGCTCCATGCGGTTTGAATGCTTTTTATTGTCCTGAATCATGTGAGTACCTTGAGATGTTTGTAACAGTAAATGTGTGCTAGCAGTATTCACGCTATGTGCTGCTTATGTTCCCTTTTCTCTATGGCGGTTGTCTGAGTTGGAAGTTGTGGTGTTGGTATTGGGGAATATCATATGTTAAAACCCAGTGGACCATACTGATCCCATTTAGAAACACCCGGAGGGGTCCATTATTTCTCATGTGTGTTTGATCTCTGTAATTGGGGATCACAACCATCTGGTAAGAGGCTTGATTATGGTGGAGGCCACGTTGTGTGCATGGTGGAATTCCTGAACAATTCATGTGGTTTACCACCCAGTGGGATATATCATTATCAATTCAATTTAGATACACCTTCATTCCACTATATGCTTTTTATTGCTATTGGAACATGGACTTATTTCCATATTGAACCTTAGTAACTATTCACTTCACTGTTTGATTGTACATTGACACATTTTCAGTATTTAATTTCTTGCATAGTAACCAGAAGCATATTATTTATGTATATACATATTATACACTTATTATTATTATTTATGTATATACATATTATATACATATTATTTATGTATTTACATCTTTTTTAGGTGACACAGGTACCTTTTTGACTTCCTTGGCCTGGCTGAGCCCAAAATAAAATATAGAATACTTTTTGCAGTAACTTTAAAGAGTTCCACCCATTTAAAAGTCCCCACGGTCCAGCAATGCGGGCTCACAAAGCCCCGCTCCTCGCCCCCTCCTCTCCGCTAAGCCGGCATTCTAACTGTGGGCACGCAATGCGCATGCGCGAGCCTCACTGCACGCTGCGGATGGTCGGGCAATCTTCTGGGACCTGTGACTTGTCCCAGAAGATTGCAGGGAGGGAGGGGGAAGAGGTGATCTTCCTTCCGGCACTGTGGTGCCAGGGGATGAAGTGGGAACTGGGTTCCTCTAAAAACAGGGTACCCGCTCTCCCCCCAAAAAAATGACATGCCAAATGTGGCATGTCAGTGGGTCACCAGCACTTAAAGCGGAAGTTCCATTTTTGAGTGGAACTACGCTTTAATAAGATAACCGGTTGTACAGGACAAAAGACTGGCTAAAAGCATTTTGGAAGCAGTTCTGTGATTTTCATAAAATGATTTGTAGAGCATCTGTTAATAAATGGGTAAACAATTTTGGGTGAATAATAGAACATAGAGGGAAACTACCAATTGTCCGTTTGTTGCCTAATATGGCATCTAACACATAGTAAACATATTTGATATAATGTAACTTTTTTGTTTTTTATTTTAGTAGCCTTAGAAATATGTTTTTCCATTTTTCTGTGTTGCTGTCTTTGTCAAGCTAGCTGCTAGCATATCATCACTAGGCCTTTTGTGAGTCAAGAAACAAAAATGCACATTCCTATGTTGACCCAGTAATGTGACCAGGCAACAATAGGTATTTTATATGTATTAACAACAGAAGGTATTGACTACAAGGTTCCCACGGAGTCATAGAAAGGGCAGGTACATCCCAGTGATACTGTGCTTTACAATATATAATATGGATTTCTTTTTCAGTATGAGTTGACTGCATGGACTTTATCACTGCATCACCAAGTAATGTTTTATACCTCTCAGAGACTTCAAGGAGGAGCTTCACAACCTACCCTTTCCAAGATCTGACTATAGGTGGAATGGAAGAGATAGCCATTCATTAATAATGTGATTGGGAAGCCACCCATATTGCCTGATCTGTTCCGCTGCTTTTAAATAAATACCATGCAATATCTCTGCAATATTGTACATTGATTTGTAAGTATTCTATATAGACAAAATAACCATTAACCTTCATAATCACCCTCATGTCCTAATATCATGTTATTTGTATTTTCTAAATAGAATTGTGCTTGGTGCTATACATCCGCCCCTGAGAAAGGAGACTTTCAGCGCTCTGAAACGCGTAGGGTGACAAGCTCTATAGCCAATTGTACTATGTATTGCTGATTATCATGTTGTTCATATTATTCTTTTATGATATGATTTTATGTTAATTCAATTAATAAATAAATCTGTTTTCTTTTTACTTTATTGTTGTACGTGCCTTCAAAGTCCACCACCAGGGGTCCCCCCTTTTTTTAGTCTTTCATTATCGGATGTGGCACAACAAATTGCAAGGAACTGCCGTTCTATATATTTTTCCTTTCCAAGATCTGACTATAGGTGGAATGAAAGAGATAGCCATTCATTAATAATGTTTTGTAGATAGTGACTCTATCCTTCCAAGGATAACTCAAGTAGCCTCTCTTCTCCTTCTCCCCTGCTCCTGTTCCCCTCCATGCAGTCCCTTGTCCCCGGAGTGAAGGTGAGCCTTTTGTAGACTGCAACTGTATTACCATACAGTTATTGAAAAATATATAGTATTAAAGCGGTATTAAACCCAAAACCAAAAATGTAATATATTGCAGCTTACTAATCATTAGATGTGGTGGCTGCTTTTGTTTTTTTTTCTTAGGTTTTCCCACTTTGTTTTTGCCTGGTGATCTGCCCAGCAAGGGCGGCCGTCCATTAGGGGTGCACGGGCGCCACCCCCCCATCCATGCATCTGGTGCCCATGTAGGACGCGGATGCATGAATTCAAATGGGGGGGTTTAAAACACATGATTAGAGCCAGAGGCTCTAATAGGCTTCAAAAATGGTGGGTGTCAGGTCACCCTGAGGCTAGGTGACAGATGCACACCGTTGGGATCAGGAGTGCACCGCAAGGTAGTGGACCCCCAGGGTCCCCCAGTTCACACCCACAGTAGGCAACAGGAGGACAACTGGCTCCAGGTCGCAACCCCCAGGGTCCCCCAGTTCACACCCACAGTAGGCAACAGGAGGACAGGGATAGTGAGGGATAAGCCAAGGTCGGGCCACAAGCAGAAACGGACAACAAGGTACACGCCAAAGGTTCAGGGTCACAGGCAGACAGGGATGGTCGGGGACATGCCAAAGGGTCAAGGTCGCAAGCAGACAGGAATCGTTGAGAACACGCCAAGGTCGGTAACGGAGACAAACATAAAGCACACAAGCAGGAACCAGGAAGCCAAACACACCACGGATACACAATGGTTGATCAGCACCACTGGCTTGCAGTGCACAGGTTAATATAGGGTTCCCTGATAGGGCCTGGGGTGGAGCCATGCTCAGAGGAGAGGTTATAAAAACCACCAGGTGAGAGTGGCTGGCCTCTTAGTCTGAACACATGAGGAGAGGTAAGCAAACAGGGGAAGATTACTGCATAACCATGACAGTACCCCCCCTCTATGAGACCTCCCCCTCCCCCACTTGGGTCCAGGCTTAAAGGGAAACTCCAGATGGAACCTCCTCACAGATGAGGAGCAAGGACCTCAGATGCAGTGATCCAAGACCTCTCCTCAGGACCAAACCCTTTCCAATGTACGAGGTACTGAAGAATGCCTTTATGGAGCCGGGAATCCAAAACTTGACTAACCTCATATTTTAGATTATCCTCAGAGACCGTAACTGAGGTAGGGAGAGGACGAGAGGACTTGCTGAGGACTAAAGGCTTTTTAGGAATGGTTAAGGGCATAGTAGCAGTAGGGTGAGGCCAGATTACAGAAGGTCCTGAACAAGAAACAGAAAGCTCACTGGGCATGGGCTGGACTGGTATCACTAGTGCAGAGGCCGACTGAATAGTATTGTCAGGTGTAGTGACCATCTTAATCGCATCACAGGGCATAGCGACTGTGGAACTTGTGGACAAGTTAGCCTGGCTGTGCGTCCAAGGGAGATTAGGGACAGGCAAAGGTAAATGGTTATGCAAACTGGAGTGAACGATCGACTCAGGTTCATAGGTGGGCCCCTCATCCAGAGTGCCACATGACCTAGAGAGTGCATCAGTCCGACTATTGCAGGACACATCCCAGAGATCACTATATACAGTGGGAATAGCAGAAGCTACTGGGATGGTGGCAACATGAAGTTTCTCTTTTGGGGTAACCTTGAGTAGGCAGGAAGAGGAACAGGAGGAACCCCAAGCCAGGATCTGTCCAGCAGTCCAGTCAACGTGTGGGGAATGGAGCCGTAACCAAGGAAGACCTAATATGATAGGAGATGAAGCCTTAGGTAAGACAAGGAAGGATATCCACTCCTGGTGGAGTGTACCTACTGACATCTTGACAGGAAGGGTCTGGAAACGGATAGGGCCCCCTGGGAGAACAGTGCCATCAATCGTATAGTAAAAGAAGTAGTGGCGCGCAAACAATTAAACTAAGCTAAAACAAAATGGTGGGCTTGGGGTGCAGAACAATGCGAACCGAGTCCACCCAGTTGTGTGACAACAGCGCATGAATATTCACTATTTTCACACTGATTCTCCTTCCTGGCCAATCAGAACCCATTTCCCGATTGGCCAAACTGAGAAGCATTCTGATTGGCCACTGAGGAAGAGGAAGGAGGCAGAAGCGGGGGAAGGGGAACCTGGCCGCGATACCCGCCGCCTGTCGCCCTGGTAAAGCACTGACTGCCATAGATGGTGTAAGTGCTCCGGACCCAACCTCCTATGTGGATGAATGAGCACAGGGGCCCAGCAGACAGCAGCATTGTCAGTCTGGGGGGGTGTTAAATGTACTAGCAGATTTAAATACGCTAACAAATTCAAGCCAAAATCCAGCTCACACTTTCAGCAGTTTTTCTTCCTTTTGGGATAATACTTTACATAAATAAATAAAAGCTGATCATTGCAAGTACCCCTGCTAGTATTAAATGGTTTGCCCCAGCTCTGTAAACTGATACATCTGGTTCTTTTGAAAAACAGCAGACTTACTGGCCAGATCACCAGATAAAAATAGAAGAAAGAAAGAAAGACAAAAAAAGAATGCAGCCATCACATATAAGTAATGCTAAGCTGCAATATAATAAATGTTTGCTTTTGGGTTTAATACTGCTTTAATGTTATGAGCTGTACTTACAGAAAGATTGTAGAATGCTAATTAATTTATACAGAATATATCTGACTTTCATAACACCTCTACTACAAAATGTCTTGAACCATATGGTTTGTGTAAAGGATGCTAATGTTACAGTATATTAACCTAACAAGGTTCAAGTAATATGTGAGAGTTGGCATTCAGAGGCAAAAACATACATTTTGGTGTATAAATGTTATATCTTGTAATTGGCTGACATTCTACTTTTACTCATTCAGCATTTTATTAGCATAAAATAAAATGGTGAAGATTTTTTTATCTATATAATGTTGTGCTATTATTGAGGTTGTGCGCTCTAAAAATCACAATATTCTATGTTTATTATTCATGAGCAGAAAAGCTAATATGTCACGGGACCTCTGCAAACATAGAAGAGGTAATTATATTATCTAGGAAGAAAATAATAAATACCCTGGGAGTTATCTATAAGGCAATGCAGTTTTAGAGGTAAAAAAAAACTTTCCATGTGATATCCAGCATTTGCAAGAGCTTCAATCATTTCTAACCTTATTTTGAGGCAAAGGGTGGAATATTTACAGTATCTATTATCTATTAATAATCTTAAAATATTCTTTTAGTGGTCTCTTTTTCATAAGACAGAAGGACAGTCCTTTAAAGTGGTTGTAAACCCTTATATATACCCAGTGAAGTGACAGAGATAAAACATATCTTCCTACATAAGTTGTACCTGTTTAGCTGCAGTCTTCTCTGCAGCCATTCAAAGTCTAGGATTTATAAAGCTTGTCTGAGCTGTCAGAAAGCAGGGGGCAGGGAGCTGAAGTTATTCTCTGCAGAGCTCCTCCTCACACAGCACACAGTAACAGAGCTGCGGCTGTCAATCAGCTGGAGCTCCTTTACCTGTCACCTTTTTTCTCTTGGTGTCAGGAAAACTTATCAGAAGTGACTCGTACTGATAGCAGAGGAATGGGACAGTGAACAGAAATGCCATTTAGTGCTCTTAATTGAGACAAGAACACACTATAGAGGGATATGCTTTGTTTATAATTTATGCCTGAGGTTTACAATCACTTACATTTCTCAAGAGACTTGCCTGCTCCTAGCATTGGCAAATCTTAGTCACCTGTAAGATGTACCTGCCTACAGTGCCTTGCAAAAGTATTCACCCCCCCCCCCTTTTGGCTTTTTACCTATTTTGTTACATTACAGCCTTTAGTTCAATTTTTTTTTTATCTGAATTATATGTGATGGATCAGAACACAATAATCTAAGTTGGTGAAGTAAAATTAGAAAGAGACTGGATTATCTGTACATAAGAAAATAAGCCGTATGCTCCATAGAGTTGGGCTTTATGGCAGAGTGGCCAGAAGAAAGCCATTACTTACAGAAAAAAACAAAATGGCCCATTTTGAGTTTGCGAAAAGGTATGTGGGAGACTCCCAAAATGTATGGAGGAAGGTGCTCTGGTCTGATGAGACTAAAACTGAACTTTTTGGCCATCAAAGAAAATGCTATGTCTGGCGCAAACCCAATACATCACATCACTCAAAGAACACCATCAGGAGTCAGGACTGGGAAACTGGTCAGAGTTGAGGGAAAGATGGATGGATGGTGCAAAATACAGGGATATTCTTGAGCAAAACCTGTACCACTCTGTGTGTGATTTGAGGCTAGGACGGAGGTTCACCTTCCAGCAGGACAATGACCCAAAACACACTGCTATAGCAACACTTGAGTGGTTTAAGGGGAAGCATGTAAATGTGTTGGAATGGCCTAGTCAAAGCCCAGACCTCAATCCAATAGAAAATCTGTGGTCAGACTTAAAGATTGCTGTTCACAAGCGCAAACCATCCAACTTGAAGGAGCTGGAGCAGTTTTGCCATTAGGGATGGGCAAAAGTCCCAGTGGTAAGATGTGGCAAGCTCATAGAGACATATCCAAAGTGACTTGGAGCTGTGATAGCCGCAAAAGGTGGCTCTACAAAGTATTGACTTTAGGGGGGTGAATAGTTATGCACATTGATTTTTTCTGTTATTTTGTCCTATTTGTTGTCGGCTTCACAATAAAACAAAAAACATCTTTAAAGTTGTGGGCATGTTCTGTAAATTAAATGATGCAAATCCTTTAAACAATCCATGCTTATTCCAGGTTGTGAGCCAACAAAACACAAAAAATGGCAAGAGGGGTGAATACTTTTGCAAGGCACTATATAAATGCTCTAGGAGTGTATTATATATTGATTAATTTTGTTTACAGGAATAGAATGATCTGATTATATACATCATATAATTCACTACAGCCCATCACTTTACGATTAGACTGTTTGCAAAGTGTATTATTTACTCAGTTAACAGTAACAGTGGACAGACAGCCTCAGTCTTTACAGGTTTATTCTTATTCATATGCTCTAAATCTGTACCATACAAAACCAAAGAAATTTCCAAGCTCAACTTACCAACCAGCCTGGGACCAACCGCATCGACCTGTCTAACAGTATGCGTTAAAAACGGGTTTAGTCTACACACATTTGCAAATACGTGCGTAAGCTACAGGGCCTCCATTTTCTGTAGTCACTAACTCCAACTTCTGTCAGTCTCTACAATAGAAGCACATGCATTTTAATGGATAGGCAGAGGGCAGGTGAGCCTGGAAGGAGCCCACCCCTCCTTAAGAGGCGTATGGGCACACTGAACACCCAGCACATAACACTATGGCAGCAAAGGTGTCAGTGCGTTGTCTAACCAATATATTAAAGGTACAATAAAGTGGCCACTGGCCCCACTGGTTTTTGCAGCAAGGAGTACTGGAAGGGTGATGCATGTCAAACTTCCATTGTGGAGACTCACAGAAGATAGTTAGGGACTACAGAAAATGGGGTGCCTTGGCGGAGCCTGTAGCTTACGCGTGTATTTGCAAATATGGGCAGACTAAAGGGCCTTTTTTAAATGCATATTGTTAGAATTCAGTTGGGTGCAGGCTGGTCGGTAAGAGCTTGAAAATTTTTTGCAGGGCTTCTTGCTGCAAAGACCAGTTATAGGTGGGGCCAGTGGCCACTTGTTTGTTCTTTCACCTACACCTACCTTTACCTGGTGGATTCAGCATTAAATTTCAGCTACATATGAAACATATTTTTGTGATTTAGATGAAGTGGAAAATATTTAGAACTGTTGTTTTTTTATTGTCATCTGTGTCCCTGTTTAGGAATATTTTACTTTGAGTGATTGTAAAGTCTCGATAAAAATAACAAACATGTTTTACTTACCTGCTCTGTTAATATCTATATGGTTTTGCACAGGGTAGTGTGGATCCTCCTCTTCTCGGGTCCCTCTTTGCTGCTCCTAGCCCCTCCCTCCTGTCGTGTGCCCCCACAGCAAGCAGCTTGCTATGGGGCACCTGAGCCGAGTCACAGCTCCCTGTGTCCATTAAGACACGAAGTTGCCATTTGGCCCTGCCCCCTCTCTCTCCCAATTAGCTAAATTACTTTGATTGACAGCCAGAGGAGCCAATGGCCCCACTGCTGTGCAGCAGGAGGGAGATTCAGGGGCGGCTGAGGGACTTGTGGACATCGCTGGACAGAAATGGGACTCAGGTAAGCATCAGGGGGTGCTGGGGAGGCTGCTACAAACAGAGGGCTTATTATCTTAATTAAGATAAAATACCTTCTGCCTTTACAACTCCTTTCATGTCTTGACCTGGTTACTATACAACAAGTGTGTAGCTCTCCACATGGGGGACAGATATGGCAAAAAAACCTGACAGAGGTTCCTGCCTTTCCCCACTCTGCTTTCCAATGACTAAAAGCTTTATAGCTTTTGCTCACCTCCTGTCTCCCTGATCACATAAAAATGCAAAAAACAAAAAACGTTCCACAAAAAACACTTGGAGGAGGTTGTAATCCCTTAATGCTCTGTCCGGAACTGCAAAAAAAGTTTTGATTATCCTAAACATACCTTAAGATCCCTTGGCTTTTTTGTATCTATACACTATGTAGTGTTTGCATATGATTATAGCATATATACTTTTTTGGAGCTCTGGGTCCATTTTCATGTGTTCACCAAGCTAATTTTAACAAGTCTTGCTTTCTATACTGTGTTCTCGCTCCATGAAGGTTTTCAGGTCAAGAGAGATAGTTTAAAAGAAAACAGTTCCTATGCTTCACTGTATATAGAATAATATAATGATCTATGACAGCGGTATCATGACTGCTTCTAAAAAAAGTTAAAAAAATAAAAAATAAAAACCATCAGCTTAAAAACCTAGTTAAGTATATCCAAAACCAATACAGTTTACCGTTCAGTTTTCAAAGATCCCTAAAAAAAAAAAAAAAAAATTCAAGCAACAGAAAGAGCACATATTCTGACCATACGATAGTATAAAATGAATACATAGTTTAAGGTCTATGCTACAATAATTATGCAACTAAGGTATTTTTAGTTCAGATCCAAGTGAAAATAATTGCATCAGTTTTAACAATGTATCCATGTACAGCATGGATTAAACTTAAGTCCTTATTAAATAATTCGAGAAAATGAAAGTTTATTTTTTCAAACCAAGAAGTCCAGATGTTCAAAAAATTTACGATCTCCTTTTATCTTTCAATGAATATCCTCTAAACTAATTGCTTTCTATTTATAGCAACTACAATCTGACTGAAGGCGCGTTTGGTGATCTCCAAAGACTTTGATGCATTTAAACCATAAGTTAACATGTGCTAAGTTTGTATGATCTTTGATCTACAGTATATTTAGAAATATTAACACTAGTGATGGTAGTATAAAAGAGAATATTATGTTTTCATAAGATACAAGTAAATATGTCTTCAGCTTTACCGCATTCCTGCCATCATGTTGGGTCCTGTTTTACCAAATCGCTATTCACATTCCGAAGCACTGTTGGCATTCAGCTTTACCGCATTGCCATCCATTCGGTCATGGGTCCTGTTTTACCTTATATTTATAGAACAGTACTGTCAATACAAACTAAAGGGATACATAACCTCGCAAACACGAGTGAACAGCAGCATCAAAAAAAAAACAAATTGACCTAATTCGTGTCGGCGTGCACCAGGCCGGCCTCATTTCAATACATTCCTGCCATCATGTTGGGTCCTGTTTTACCTTATATTTATAGAACAGTACTGTCAATACAAATAAAGGGATACATAGAAACACGAGTGACAGCAGAAAAAAAAAACAATTGATCCATCGAGTCTGCCCCATTTTATTCCATTTTATATATATATAGCACTGTGATAAATATATGAAGCAGCACTAAAAGAATTAACTCAATATTGTGAAAACACAAAAATGAATCAATATAATGACATCAAACTTCATTAGGTGGAAAACGTGTATAAAGAAATCACACCATTCATCCATGCTAAAATGGACGCTATTGATCAGAATCATCTGTCAAAGTTTGACATCACATGGAAGCCATGGGTCAATTATTATATATCAAATACTTATGATAAACGTGTACTTTCACCATGGTAATCAATAATACTCTTTCAAGGATTACAACTTCAGTTTGTATATGTAAAACTCATATCCGGAGTCCTGTTGTTTCCCCATCCCATATGTCTTTTTCCCCTCTCTGTTTCCCTCTTACATTTTTCCTTTTATTTTTATGATAACTATCTTCCCTAAAAACAATTTTTCCTTATGTTACATTAGCTGATATAAACAATTATCCGAAGATACGGTCACATTTTTTATTAATTACAAAGTCATATTTAGATATATATGAATATACTTTGTTTTAGAAAGTTTTCTTTTCCATATTAAAATAAAAACAATAACTATATCACATGTTCTGTATATGCTGTTATTTTTTGTTTCTAAAATAAAAACAATCAAACGGCGCAGGTTGTGAGCTTGCCACGTCTCCGTTTCAAACCCCTTCCCACCTGGTGCCACCCAGCGAGAGGAAGGACATTTTAGAGGGCAGCATTCGTTAACCTGGCCTCTTCTCATGATCTGCGGTGCCATGACTTGGCCGAGAACAAGGCCTACACCTTGGGGGACGTCTCGGTGGTTTTGAAAGCGAAGGAAATCCGAGGCTAACAGAAAGCTCACGGTGCCCGAGTTCTCGCTCGTTTCGGCAAGTTTTAGGGACGTGCTGTGCTCAGCCCCCCCGTCAGAACGGAGAGGAGACTGGACCTCATACCTCCATTTGATCGTAGACCTGGCCACAAAATACGGTGGCTCAGCGTTTCTAACGACTATCAACGGTCCTTCTCGGCCAAAGCCGCAGCCAGATTCTCACAGTTTCATTTGACAAACGGACTGGAGCGTAGTGGACATCGGAAGTTGTTTTCTGCCCGCCACTTCGTCGTGTCTTCGCCTCCCCACTATGTGCTGTCCTGTCATGTCAGCGGCCACACCACGGTCTGGTTGTGCCAACATAGCCTCTGTCCATCCGATAGCTAGCCACGGCCTCTACCAGCACGAGCCAGGCTCAGCAGGCCCCGGCGCAATGGGAAAAGGTGGACAAGTTGGGACGTCCGTGCGGTTTGGTTGGGGGAGCCGCCATTTGCAACAATTTCAATTACTCTCCTGCAACTTCAGCCCAGTGCCGGCTCTTGCACGTTTGCACCCTATGCCAGAGGGCGCACCCCAGGATTCTATGTGAGGTTCAAACGGTAGAAACCACGACTTAGGCCGGGTCAATGCCTTTGGCTCGGTGTTTACTTGACATCACAACACCCACTCCCGTCACTTCTTCGCCAGCTAACTCATCCGGGGTTGCACCGATGGGTTTCATACCGGGCTCATCACCCTGCCCCACTTCCACCCACGAATGTCCGAACCTCCGCTCAACAGCAACAGATTTCATATGCTTTCTCCATTTTTTTTTTCTTCGCTTGTAACATCCGTACTAATCAATATGTAACGATATTAATAACTATATCACATGTCGTCCGTAGGGCTCTAGACCATAAATATGAATATACTTTGTTTTAGAAAGTTTTCTTTTCCATATGCTTTCTTCCTTTTTTTTTTTCTTCGCTTGTAACATCCGTACTTCAATATGTAACTTTAATAACTATATCACATGTTCTGTATATGCTGTTATTTTTTGTTTCTAAAATAAAAACAATCAAACGAGAAATCACACCAAATATGAAAATAAGTGTCCATAAAAGCCCATTCACAAGGGCTAAAAAGGAAAAATATACTATATGTGAAACAAGAAAGTCCAAAGGAAACAAAGCATCCATGATTCACTTTCTCCACTAGTGTCCTCGCAATCACAATTCATAGTGCTTCCACCACCAGGGACACTAAGTATTAAAGCCTCTTACCGGATCCTGTGGACCATTATATAGTATGGTCAAATGCACGTGTTACATCTCCTTATGAAGGGAAACTCCAAAGCGCCAAACGTGATACAGTCAGGGTTGTGGATGAATTGTTTCCTTTGAACTTTCTTGTTTCACATATATTTTTCAGTTTTAGCCTTTGTGAATGGGCTCTTATGTACACTAATTTACATATTTGGTGTGATTTCTTTATACACGTTTTTTTACCTAAAAAGTTTGATGTCATTATATTGATTCATTTTTGTGTTTTCACAATATTGAGTTACATTTTTTAGCGCTGCTTCATATTTTTACCACAATTCTTGCATCTAGTGTCACAGATTGCTTAAGCGGCTGCACATTTGTAATTTATATGTTTTAGCGTGGATATCCTATATGATTTTTTTTTATAAATACAGTACTTTATATACATATACACACTTTATCAAGGCGTTCCAAGTCACTAAGGGTAAAAAAACACAGAACATACAGATTTGTGTATATAATCCATAAGTGTAGTGCTGTTAAAATGTATTGAATTCATTTTCTACTTGTATTCTGCTAAAACTAAGATATATAAAGTTAGTGAATTGTTTTATTATCTGGGGTATCCTGAGAAACAATAAACATTTCTGGAAACAAGATATGATGTATAAGAATGTTCAATAATACATCCTAATTTAAGAAAAAAGTTAATTATACAGAGGAAAAGGGATTTATTTTATGGGTAAAGAAAATATCTCATGTAACTGTATAGAGTTTTCTAGAAATGTAATTCATATGGCACACTACAGGTCATTCACCACGTTAATTTGATTAACACAAGTTACACAGAACACTTATCTGTATAGAAACGGCAAGATTTTATCAGCCATATTGCTTTATGGTTTAGCTGAAGACTTGAAGATTAACTTGACATTGATGGGACCTTTGAGATTACTCATGGTGGGAAATAGTATAATAAAAGGCTATGCATATAGCCAAAATAATGGACCCTAACAAACTAAATATAAAGACTATAATGGTACCCAATTTTTGTAAACAAATATCAAAAGGTATTTATTAATGATAAAAATTGCACATGTATACATATCGAAAAACATACAAAACCCACAAAAGCCGTACATAGAACATAACCAAAACCATCTAGTACTCCTTGAATACAGATTTTCGGTGGCTCCTCTATAGCAGAGCACAGTGAGTTGCTGTGATTTTCGACGCAGTTTGCATTTCGCAGGAAGTAACCCGCTTCTTCAGAAAAAGTTTCAGCAAGAACACTCACGGTTAATAGTCAAAAACGGCAAAATAGAAACACATTGAATGGTCCTCCTACAAATGGTCATTGTCACCTATATAATGCCACAGGACAGTCCTCCTCGTTTTCCAAGATAGTAGTTAGTTCCTATGTAATTGGAACTGAGTATCCATAGGTAAGTCGTATAGTGTGCTCCTAGTGATATACACAGTGTTGTATTAGGTAGGTAAAGAGGTTCCCATGTCGTTCCTCAGATCAGCGTGGAGTGTGATAGAATCACCTGTAAGGTTCAGTGCTAGGCTTTGCTGTATAATCCCTGAGTGACAAAAACCCTAGAGTAATCACTAAGTTTTTGAAGGAATCCTGTGCACTTACAGTAATAATGTTTGTGCCTTCAAGTCCACATTAAATAAAAAAACTGTGATGATCATGGTTACCATGAAGAAAACACTGATATCCAACAAATAAAGTATAAATATGTGAAGCAGCGCTAAAATATTTTACTCAATATTGTGAAAACATAAAAATCACTCAATATAATGACATAATGACATCAAATTTATTAGGTGAAAAACGTGTATAAAAAAATCACACCAAATATATAAATAGTGTCCAATAAGAGCCCATTCATTCCAAGGGCCAAAAAGGAAAAATATATGTGAAACAAGAAAGTCCAAAGGAAACAAATTGTCTGTGATTCACTTGATCCACCAGTGTCCCCACAAATCACAATTTATAGTGCTTCCACCACCAGGTGACACCAAGTATTAAAGCCTCTTACCGGCCCTGTGGACCATCATATAGTATGGTCAAATGCGCTTGTTACATCTCCCTGTGAAGGGAAACTCCAAAGCGCCAAACGTGATCCAGTCAGCAGGATGAAAAATAAACAGCATATACGCCCATAGTGTAACCCATAAAAAACATTTATTCAAAAAATAACAAGTAAAACTTGCAAAGAGAATCACACTTGGCAAATCTGTGGGCAATAGGTTTAAATAAACTTGCATATAGCACAGCCTGTGTGGGGCTGCATCGGACTCTCCCGCTGGTCAGCAAGCGTGCGTAATGACGAATCCAAACAATAAAAATAAAAACACTCAAGTTTGTTTTAAGAACATACTGGGATAGTTCTGTGGTTGGGACTGGACGAAATACAGAAAGCAAAGTTCTGCATACTAAATATTATAACCTAATCCAAGCTGGGAAAAATGTGAAAGGCTACAATGGTTTGAGCTATTTTGCAGCTTCATGGTCCGAATAGCTTACAAATTACAATAACTGAGTGACAATGAACCACAACACAGGAGTATGTCAACAACAGTGTGGCTCAAAAAAATGAAATTTTAGAGTTAAGAATAATGCAGCCAGAGTCAGAGGGGTTGATTAACTAAAGGCAAATAGACTGTTCATTTTGCAAGGGAAGTTTTACTTTGCCTGGGAATCTTCCCCAGAGCTTTGTGAATGAGGTGAAGTTCTGTTCTCTTCCAATCATCCAAGCAAAAAATGCTGCTTTTATTTATTATATTTGTACAAACGACCGGGTATTCTTACATAATGAAATTTACACTAACAACTGGCCTTGACTGGGTGGCATCAGTGAATAATAGAAACACTTGAGGTAAAATCAAGAGACCAACGTCCATTTACAAAAATCACGACATGCAGTTTTAACCATTTGAAGACCAAGCCTTTTCTGGCGCTTTCTGTTTACAAGTAAAAATCTGTTTTGTTTGCTAGAAAAGCAATTAGAACCCTCAAACATTATATATATATATATATATATATATATATTATATATATTTTATATTTATATATGTTTTTTTTTTGTAGCAGAGACCCTAGAGAATAAAATGGCGACCGCCTAAATTTTTTATGTCAAACGGTATTTGTGCAGCGGTTTTTCAAATTCAATGTCTTTGGAAAAAATACACTTTAATGAATTTGAAATAATAAAATATGAAAATATAAAAGATGCGAGTACGGAGGGATGGGAGTGCTTTAAAAATGATATTGTTATTATTACACTAGCCCTTTATTTTTATTTTAAGCACTTTTATTCCTATTACAGTACAAGGAATGTAAACATCCCTTGTAATAGAAATAAGGGATGACAGATCCTCTTTATGAAGAGATCTGGGGTCTATAAGACCCCAAATCTCTCCTCTGCTTTTAAAAGCAAAAGATTGAAAAAAAAATAGATCTTTTGCTTTAAAAATATTGTTTACTTTCCCCCTAGACCGAAAGTGATGTCATGACATCACTCTGGTCCTCCAAGATCATAGAGGTGATCAGAGTCGATCTGGTCTCTGTTCACTTCTATGGCCAGCCGCACAAACCGTCAGGTCATTTCCTGGGCTCGCAGGTAAAAGTGGTAAAACTGAGAAACACCAGCGAGCGGCGTAAATAGGGACGACAACTTCTTCCACTGCTTCTGAAAGCGATCCAGTGGCTAATTATCGCTTGGACTGCTTTCATGAAAAAGACAATCTTCGGCTAGAAAAAAATCGGTTGGAAAGTGATTTTAACTGAATACAATAATTTAAAGCAGATAGTCCATCCACTAATATGATATTTTAGTTTTAGGTACCAACCAACAATTTTTCATTTTGTGGATTCCATGGACAAAATATTTGCATTACAATATGTCTCACACTCTTCCAGCTGGACTTTTTTTTAACTTGGTCAAATGTTGGAGGGTGAAGCCTAATATCTATTCTTTCATAACTTAGTTACCTGAGACAGCAAGGCTAAAAGCTCAGAGGTATTTAGTGTATTGGGCATCTTGGTTTCTCTGGGATAAAGAAAAAGGGAGTAAAAAAAGCTCACTAATATAACAGTTTTCATGTTGAGGTTTACCACAGTCATCCACTGTATATCAGTGACTTGCAACCAGAAAAAGATTCCTATCTGTGGCATGCTTACTCCCAAAGGGGGTATGGGTCCCCTGATTTCTGGATGACAACTACCTTTTTCAGCAGCATTGCCAGTGACAGCTCGATCCAGGTGGCTGACCAGAAGTCACAGGCTGTACAAGCAGCTTCTCCACTGTCAGCACTGCAGACTCAGGCTACACCTGTATCTACACTGCCCCAAATGTACTCCAGCATGCTCCAACTTAACATTAGTGTTTGTACTAACTCAATATATGCATCCACCTATCTCCTCCAGAAGCAGAAAAAGATCAATAGACTCAGGCAGCACTGCATTGTAGGAACTCTAGTCCAGAGGAGAGACACTACAGTAATCAAGAGCTTGTGATCTGCATTTCCCAGAGAGAGATTTCCCAGACTCAGGATTCTCTTGACGTGAGGGACTCCAGAGAGTGCACATTGCTGTCCAGTGTGCACCATCACTGCTGCATATACAGTAGGCGGCCAGAGTGGGATCTGGAGAGCTGAATTCGGGGGTGCCAACCGCCAGAGTCACCTGGAGGGCAAAGCAGAGAGTGGACTAATATCTGTGTTTGACCAGATGGTAAGCTGCAATATCACTGGGACTGGGGAGCTGCTGCTGTGGGGTATACAATTTGCTGCTAGAGAGACGGAGCTCTTTAGGAACTAACCATACAGTCATCTAGTAGTCTTATTGCTGCCTGTAGGATTGGATGATACTATTTTCATATGCACCAATGGTACACCTGGGCCCCAACACTAGCCGGCTGAAGAGTTAAGCCCAAAGACTGTCCATTTACAGCTGCTACACAGAGACCTTCACCTATTGCTTATGCATATGCGTATACTTATGCTATGTACCTCTCAGGGGGAATTGTGCCATATCCTAGCCATTCTCCTATAGTTCACTCTAGACTAGTTATAGTATTATAATTCACATTGCAGTTAATGATTATATGCACTGTTTATTGCTGACTTTTCTGATTCATGAGTTAATCCCAGTCTAGTGGTACAGTACTGTAATCTAAGTTACCTTGGAATAGTGATTATACTGTCTAACTGACTGTGTCTGAACCTACCTACTGTGTGTTCATTAATGCTCAAACCACTATTTATTCTAACCTGTACCATTAAACACTAAGTTAATTTACTACTAAACAGTACTAATTCACAGCCGGTATTTATACTGTGTTCTTATAAGTACTTGCAATAACTTTCCAGGTGTGTCAGAGGAGCTGAGGTTACTCGAGGCGCAGAATAGAGAACCCAAATTACCAAGCGACTCCTGACACTACATCTGGTAGCACTACATATGGTTTGTATACAGGATGGTAATGTTATATTACCCTAACAAGGTTCCAGTAGTATGCGTGTAAAGGCAAAAACACAAATTTCAATGTATAAATGTTATATCTTATCTTCGCTGCAGTTTCCAGTGTGTGGGGTGCCATTAGGATTAATGGTACCTCCACACATCTCCAAAACTGCATTGCATTTTTTTCTGCGGGTGCAGGAAGGTGTGCAATTAAACGCCTTCCTGCAGCTTGCAATAATGTGAACTTTGATTTATTTATTTTTTTCCTTGTTCAGTAGCCGCATGGGTAAAGCAAGCAGATGAACCAAATTGGCTGAAAAGAGCAGGGAACCCTACCAGAAGTCACCAGATTCTCTGGTACTCCACTAACAGAAAGCTACCTCCTCTTTGCTGCAGACTGTAGATTGATGGAATACAAAGTAGAGTGTTATCTCTATTAGATGTGTGCAGTTTGTTTCCTTCCGAATTGAAATTCGGACAAATTTTCAATTTTGGGAAATTCGGGTGTATCCGAATTCTCTAATTACAACAGTACCGAATTTAACCACTTCAATACAGGGCACATTCACCCCCTTCCTGCCGAGGCCATTTTTCAGCTTTCATACTACCCAAATACATTTTATATCATTCTCTTCATACAAATAGAGCTTTCTTTTGGTGGTTTTCAATCACTGCTTGTTTTTTTTATTTTTTTACAAAAAAAAAGAAAAAAAATAAAATTTTGAAAAAAAATTATTTTTTCTCAGTTTCCGTCAGTAAATTTTTTTAAATAAGTAATTTTTCTCCTTCACTGATGTGCGCTGGTGAGGCTGCACTGATGGGCACTGATAGGCTGCACTTATGGGCACTGATGAGGTGGCACTTGTAGTGATCTAATCTTATAGTTCCTAGATGGTATGTAGTTATTAAAAAGTACTTCCGCAGCAAACCCAATTCTCCTTCACTTATGGGAGATCATCTTTCTTAGACTACATGACAGCCTGACTGTCTTCTCAAATACTGGTCTGACACTGGGGGGGGGGGGGGTATGGGCACTGATAGGCGGCACTTATGGGCACTGATGAGGCAGCTCTGATGAGGCGGCACTGATGAGGCGGCACTTATGGGCACTGATGAGGCAGCTCTTATTGCAACTGATTAGGTGGCACTGATAAGGAGGTGTCAGGGCTGGGCTCTCAGGTTGCTCAGCTGTCGGTTAATTGCCAGTACTCATCTTTCCACTGTGGCTCACCTGTTGATCATCTCCTGCTCGTCAGTCTAGCCCACAGCCAGCCCTTCTAGCTATTTAAACTGCCCGGTTAATTTCTTTAATGCCTTCGCCTTGGTCAACATAACTAGAGACTCTCTGCTGTGTTCCTGTTGAAGACTTGCCTGGCTGATGTCCCTTCTGGTTCCTGATCCTGTCTGCTGCCTCTGACTATGCTGATCTCTGGTTTCCTGATTTCCTGGCTTGTTCTGACTACACGATTTGGCTACCGAACCCTGGCTATGTTTTGACTACGTTTACCAGTTGTACCATCTTTACCATTTTATTAAAAGGTGTGATCTTTACTACATTTTCTGTCTCTGTCTGTTTCATGGTTTCTGACAGTAGGTGAAGGCCAAGAATTCAGAAGATGCAGGCAATCCACCTAGTGGTAATATTTTTTCCAGGTTGAATGAGCAGGACCACTGCATAGATCAGTTTGCCATAGGATCCTCTTACTGTGGCTGTTCCAGTACAACCTGTGTTGCAGGCCGTCCCTGCTGCTGCTCCAGTCTCTGTGCAGGCACCCGCCTCGAATATTACCTCTGTAAGGGATATGTCTGGTTCCGCTCCCCTTCCCAGCGATTTGGGAGTGATCCAGTTCAATGCAGAGGGTTTCTCAACCAGGTTGGCATATACTTTGAGATGCTGCCACAGGCATTCCTCACGGACAGAAGCAAAGTAGGCTTCATTATTTCTTTGCTTTCTGATAGAGCCTTGGCCTGGGCAAACCCTCTATGGAAGATGCAAAAACCTGAGTAACCCAGAGTTTGTGGCTTCCTTTAAAAGGGTATTTGACGTTTCTGCACGCTCCACTTCTGCTGCCAAGAGCCTCATGTCCATCATAGTACGAGAACTGTTGCCAATTATGCCATTGAATTCCGTACTCTGGCAGCAGAGGTTGCTTGGAACAATGAGGCCCTCGTGGCTGCTTTTTCTCATGGTTTCTCAGATAACACTAAAGATGAAATGGCAGCCCAAGACATACCTACAGATCTGGAGAATTTGATCACGTTTGCCATTCTCAATGGACTCCAGACTCTGAGAGAGACCTTTCTTTAAGGAGCCTTCTGTACGTTAGGCTCCGAGCTTTGCAGTCCCACCCTTGCCTCCCTCACCTCCCATGCCTCCTGGTACAGAGTCTGCCAGTGAAGTAGAACCCGTGCAGTTGTGCTTCACACATCTCTCTGTGGAGGAGAGGGTCTTTAGGAGGAGGGAGAGATTGTGCCTTTGTGGCCAGGCGGGTCACTTTTTGAAATCATGTCCGACCCATCCGGGAAATGCTTGCCCCTGAGGTCCTGTAGGCGACAGACCTTTGGTGTTGTTACTTACCCAGTTACCGGGAAATGCTTGCCCCTGAGGTCCTGTAGGCGACAGACCTTTGGTGTTGTTACTTACCCAGTTACCTTGAAGGATAATCCTCTAATTCCAGTTACCCTTTCAGGGTCTGAGTCGTCCATCGATACACAGGCTCTAATCGACTCTGGAGCTGCAGGCCTGTTCATAGATGGTGCCTTTGTGTCTAAGCACTCGATTCCACTGCAGCTTCATGCCACTCCACTTGCCATTTAGGCTATTGATGGGAGGCCTCTACAGCCTGCCCATGTAATTCATGAGACTGTTTCATTGACCATGGCTGTAGGGGCTCTTCACCATGTGATAATCCAATTTCAAGTCATTTCCTCTCCTCATTATCCGGTGGTTATTGGTCATCCTTGTTTACAGAGGCACAGCAACTCTTTTGATTGGCTTTGTGCTAAGGTTCTTTCCTGGTCGCCACAATGCAGTAAGACGTGTTTTCGGAAAGTGGCTATAGGTCTTGTGCACCTCTTCCCTCTCCTCCTTGCCAGAGGAGTACCGCAAATTTAGCAATGTCTTTGACAAGGGTCAAGCTGGTAGTTTGCCTCAACACCAGTCGTATGATTGCGCAATTGACCTTCAACCGGGTGCTATGCCTCCCCTTGGCTGGATTTACCCTTTGTCTGTCTCGGAGTATAAAGCCATGGAGGACTATGTTGCTGACGCACTTTCTCAAGGTTTCCTTCCCAAATCCTCGTCTCCTGCTGGTGCTGGCTTCTTCTTTGTGAAAAAGAAGAGTGGTGAACTGAGACCTTGTATCGATTATAGGGGTCTCAATCGCATCACGCTTAAGAACGCCTACCCGATTCCATTGATTATGGAATTATTTGACCGCCTCAAGGGAAAAACGGTTTTCATGAAGCTCGATCTGATAGGGGCATACAATCTTGTGAGGATCATGAAAATGGAAAACTGCATTTAGCACCAGGACAGACATTAAGAATACCTCGTAATGACATTTGGTCTTTGCAACGCACCTGCAGTTTTTCAGGAGTTCATCAATGATGTCCTCAGAGAAATGTTGCAGCAATGTGTGGTGGTTTATCTTGATGCTATTCTAAATCCCTAGAGCCAGCACACAGATGTCTCCTGTGTGCTACAGAGGCTGAGAGATAATAACCTGTATTGTAAGTGCGAGTTCCATTGTGAACAGGTTCAATTTCTGGGTTATAGCATTTCTACTGCCTGTTTTTCGAAGGACCCAGAGAAATTATCTGCAGTTCTACAATGGTCTCGACCCGTAGGTCTACATCTGTTAAAACGTTTTATTGGCTTTGCCAATTATTATCGGAAGTGTATTCAGAACTTCTCTTCTCAAACCCCTGACTAATATGACCAGACAGGATGGTAACCCACAGAATTGGTCTACAGATTCCTTTGAAGCCTTTGAGTCTCTCAAGGCTGCCTTTGTTTCAGCTCCTGTGCTGGCACGTGCTGATCCCACGCTACCCTTCATTCCTGAGGTTGATGCATCTGAGACTGGAGTGGGCGCCCTTCTGTCTCAATGTCCTACCTCTGAGAACGCTTCCTTGTGGCCACTTTTTATTTTAGCTCTTAAAGAATGGAGGCATCTCCTCGTAGATACCACTGTGCCGGTCCTCATTTTGACTGACCATAAGAATCTCACATTCTTGTCTGAGGCTAAACACTTATCTCCCAGAAGAGCGCTGTGAGCTCTTTTTCTGTCAAGCTTCAATTACAATTAGTCTCATTCTTACCTGGTACTAAGAATGTAATGGCTGACGCATTGTCGCAACAGTTTTTCTCCACTTCCAAGATTGAATCTGTGCCTGTTCCTGTGATGCCCCGATCGCATTCTGGCTACTGTACTCACCAGTCTCACCTCACTTTTGGGTGACAGAATTCGTGCCGCTCAGATCCAGTCTCCTCCTGAGAAACCTGGTGAGCGCTGCTTTGTCCCTGAGAATCTCTGCACTGCTTTGCTCCAGACTTACCATTCTCCCAAGGCGGCTGGCCACCCAGGGAAGGATCAACTCATTTGGGCTATTTCTCAGCAATCCCGGTGACCTAGTCTCTGCGCTGATGTAAACACCTTTGTAGCCGCTTGTTCCGTGGGTGCACAGAGTAAGACACCACGACACCTTCCAGTGAGCCTCCTACAACCTATACCAAATGGAGAGAGGCCTTGGACCCACCTGTCTATGCATTTTATTGTGGAGTTACCCAACACCCAGGACAACACAGTTATTCTCATGGTGGTTGACCAGTTCTCAAAAATGTCACATTGTATTCCACTAAAGAAGTTGCCCACATCCAAAGAACTGGCATCCATTTTTGCTTGGGAGATCTTTCGGTTACATGGGCTACCCAAGGTTATCATCTCTGACAGGGGTACCCAGTTTGTCTCTAGGTTTTGGCAAGCCTTTTGTGCATAGTTAGGAAATTAGCTTTCCTTCTCCTCTGCGTATCACCCGCAGTACAATAAGGCTGCAGTACGAGCCAACCAAGCCTTGGAGCAATTTCTACGCTGCTATATTTCTGACCACCATAACAACTGGTCAGACCTCCTGTACTCAAAGCTTAAAATTTTAGGGGAAATACCATCACTGAAAATTAATAATAATGTGTACACCACCGATTCAGCCGATTAATGTATGGGGTTCCTGGAGCCAATATACAAGATTCATAAACAGTCTCAGCAAAGCAGAAAGCTGAGACTAAAAAGCGGCTCCATAATGAAACTCACTGCAGTATATCTACAAAAAAATGTATTGATACAAACCATAAAAATTAATTCAAAGTATCACAAAAACACAGAACCTTCCCGTACCATGATTAAAAATTTAATGACAACATTGCCAGGAAAGCTAATTAAACAGCCCGGGTTCCCAAGCATACACACATATCCTAAATAGCAATTAATTGACCCGTGATTGGAGGCTAAGCTATAGCATCAATTGACACCCAAAGTCCAATAGGTATATGAAATTTAATCCATATAGCCTGAAAACAAAAAGGTCAAGTAGGGGGGATCAGCATCCGGGGATACAGTTCAGAATGGAGAAATCAAGACTTTAATCCTAATGGCAAAGAGATATCGGCACCGCATAACGTTACTCTATTATATTATATTCTTTTATTTTCTATTATATTTTTTTCAATTCTATTCTTTTCTTGGAAAACAAATCGAAAACTATTCGAAAACTTTTCGAATTCGAATTTGAAAACTATTCGTAATTGATTTGAAAACTATTTATATTCGAATTCGGAAAATTAGATTTGATTCGAATACACAAAACTAATTCCGAAAATGAAATAAACGGATTAAACTAATTTAACTAAACTAATTTATATAAATAACGAATTGAAGCAAAACACATTTTTTCATTCTGCACATGTCTAATCTCTATAGCCAGTATACTGCTCCACATTCTGGTCAGGATTTAAAGCTTTCATAATCCTATGACAAGGTTCAAGAAAAAGCTGGTGGGGTCTTTATAAAGGGTAGGCATTACCCACTTTGGTTTATCATAGAATGTACTATTATACTAGTATAATTTTTTCAACAGGCAGGAAATCTTTGTAATAAAGAATCACTTTTTCATGAATCTGTGCCTGCATAACCACATATGAATTTAACTATCACAGTTGTTGTCATATTGCAGGAATGGCAGTAAAATATTTAGCTGCATTAGTGACAGAATGCTGTATTTTTAGGCTTATAAGGATTACATAACCGTGAGAAGATTCAGGTTTTGGTGCTTTTACAGGACCGTCATTGCGAGTCTTCAAACAAACGAATGAAATAGTGGAAAAAAAAATTACATTTAAACAAGAAATAAGACGAGTGAAAGTGAATGGAAATATTATTGTAATGTCTGCCCTGCTCTGTGCGATCCAAAGTCAGCAATATGGGAGATTCATTCAGACTCATTGTGCCACTCCTAGAACATCAGTCTCATTGTTCTCTCCTCTGAGCCCTTAAACTTGTGCTCCTAGACAATTTAATGCATATTACAGACAAAAATATACAATGAATAACATAGTAATATAAAGTAAATATTGTAATGTAAGTATAAAGTAAAAATTACAGTGTGACAAATGTAAAACAAACATCTTCTAATTAAAGACAAATTTGTCAATTAGAACCTAGTCATTGCAGCTAATTATGAGATTTTTTACCTGTATACTAAAAGGTCATGATGGCTGGTGCAGTTAAAGTGGACGTAGCGTTAGAAATATTTTTCATTTTAAATGCAGCATGCTAAGTAAAATGTAAGTGTATCACTTGCAGGTGCTTATTGCCTCTCACATAAATGACCACACGCCCTCTGACAATGTCTTCATGTACTTTTCTTAAAAAAACTAAGAACAATTCCCAGCTCACTTACCAGCCAGCCTGCAACAAACCGAATTGTCCTATTTAACCATTCATGTTAAAACCAAGGGCTTAGTGTGCACACATTTGTAAATATATGCGTAAGCTGGAGGGCCACTTCATGGCACCCAAGTGTACTGCAGTCCTAACTCTATAAATGTGCTCAATGCTGAAAAGGCTGGTAATTGGTGAGGGGACACATTGGATACCTTCGCTGCCATTGGCTGGTGTTCTTTCATATAGGTAATGGGTTTTGGCCAAAACAATAGTTTTGGATGAATTAGGTGCCAATTGTTGATTCCAATGTACTGTAGCTTGATGTTTTGAGGTGCAAAAAGGTCTATCTCAGGACAAGCTCCCAGTTGCACTGGCCAGGAAAATACCACCAGCCTCAAAGCCCACTTACTGTTGTCTTGACATGTCTTGTCCTGAGCTTCTTTCTTTAGAAGAATGCTTCAACTTCTGACCAGGCCTAAATGAACTAGCATGGAAAGAAAGAAAACGTTTTATCAATATTAATTCCAAAAAGGAACCTACCATTCTGATGCTTCCCTGCATTAAGAGGTGACCGCCCCATACTTGCAACTACAGGTGGTAGGGATTGATACCCTAATAAGGTAACAACAGCAAACATACAAACATAAGTATACCGCTTAGGTTAGGAGAGAAAGAACTACAGTTAACAGCAAGGAGTTCCTTAGCACAAAATGAAGGGGCACTGCATAAGCTGCAACTGTGGCTGCCAGTGATATTACCCTGCTAGACTGACACTAGGGAACTCTAATTAGCATGGCCAAGGCATCACGTGATACAACATCCCCAAATCATAACATAGCCATAAATTAGCAGGGCATCTGTACCCAAAGATCACCAAATGGGTTTCTCACATAGACTCTTGTAGAGGCCATCCTCAGGGAAGTTGCGAGAATCTCCCATCCATCCTACGGTCTACAGTCTTTCAAGCAATTAGGGATGGAGGCGTAATATTCCCCTTTGCGTCTCATTTAAAGTCCAAAATATTTCCTTTTTTCTTTGATCCTGATTAGGGATGGAGGTGTGTGTGGTTCTAGAGCCTTCACTTCCTTGTATCTGACCCTTAGTGGTCAAGTTACCATATACCACATTGAACACAGCTGATTTTGATGGACACACTGCTGTTGTAATTGTTTCTACTCCTTTGAGCCAAACTGGTTTAGTGTGTTCTGCAGCCAACAGGTTGGCCGGTGTTCTGTTTGCACGGGAGCTGCGATGCATGCTGCATGCATTCCCTCTCCCCTCCTTCCCACACATTATGGGGATGGGTGATTGGGCGGGCGTTTTCACCGTGCATCAGCGCCATACCTTCCACTCCATGCGTGCAACGCCCAGTGGGCGTCCCTTCACGCAGGCGTGTGCTATTTCAGCTTGGCTGACACATGGTGAATAGGTGCTGTTTTTCCATTGTTGTCACGCCAGTGTGACGCTGGGTGGGACCCTGGACACTGGGCTCACCCTGCAGTTCCCTTTCAGTGACCTTTTTTCAGCATTACCATACTGCACTCCATTTTTGGTTCAGATCTCATTAGGACCTACATGGGTAAATACATAACAAGCTCTTGATTTACTCTTAAATTTCTCTACTCTTCATCAATTTCTCCTGATTTCAGGAATCTCATCTCCTCTTCCCTATTCTTACCACCTTACTATTCTTACCATATGGACACCCTATCTTTTCATTCTGTTCACCTTGTTGATATGCTCTATAATATACTTTCATACTTTCATACTGTGGTGATGGGTCTACTCTATATGACATTTCTTTTTATTTATACCAATATGGTAACAAAGCATTTACTTCATTGTATACAAAACAGAAAACCCATCCACAGTTACATCAAGATTTTTCCATACACACTTTTCTTTGGGGGACTGCGTGTGTGCTCCTGGTTCATGTTTGGGTCCTTTCCTTAGCTCCCGTGCTGGACATATATATCTGGCTGACCTCTGGCAGGTGGTATCGCATGACCTAGTATCAGCTCCTATGTGAGTACTTTCAGTTATGGCCGTTTATCTGTTCATCATTATCCTTAATTCCTCTACCCCTCCAGTCTGTGGCTATATCAAACTATAATGGTGATTTTTTTTTTATCCCCTTTTTAGTAAATGGATGCACTTGCTCCTGATGAGTGGATAGAAGTCCACGAAACGTCAACCTTATTTTGATGCATCCATCTCATATGTATGATTCTAGATGGTTTTTGATGCTCTACCACCCTGATATAATGTAATGCCTACTCCATTTGAGGGACTGTGATGTACAATATTTACTTTCTGTGTCATTTTGGTGACTATCCTCAATATATATGTTGATACTTTGTATTTTATATGCCAATGTGTTATTATGCGTTTATATGGGTTGATCCATGCCCTATCTTTGGTCTAATAAAGAATATAATTTTTTACATATGTATATGGTTGTGTCTGGCTCTACCTCATGCACCTCATCTAAAGTCCCACCCTCCCCCCCTCTTTCATCCATCCTACAGTCAGCCTTAACTTTACTGGAGCTAGGTAAGGAGAAGCTTGAACCATAAACTATAGAGCAGTAAATAGTGGAATGCTTTCTCTTGAGAGCTCTTGAGAGCTGTTGAGAGCTGTTCAATTTATTGGTATGTGGTCCTATGAGATAAAAGATAAAGATGCACCCATTAGTGCGATGCCAGGAATAAAAAAAAAGGTTTTTATTTAAGAAAATGTTAACTAAGAAGCTTAGGAATTGAAATTGAGAGTGTCTGCTTTGGCAATATTGTGTGGTGAAATTAAATTTGTTTCTCTGTGCCTCTGATGCAGCCTGTTAGACCAACGGCCAGGCTTTCTTTTATCCACTGGGTCACCCCAGCTTTCAATTGGGGTTCACCAAGACCACAATCCTTGAACTTATAGTGGCTAAGTATATAACAGTATATGGATATGTCATGTACAGTACCTGATGGCTGAGCCTGGCGTGCAGAGGGAAGGTCTATCATTCAGAGACCACCGACGTTGCAACAGTTGCCATGAGAGCGCGGTGATGTAAGGGTGCCTGTACAATCTTCTGTGTAGCGGGTACATTATCAGGATGGACCAGATACAGTAGCTGGTCAGCGGGTGTTTGGCAGGAACAGCAGACCCTGGCTGGTTACAGCAGGCAGCAGTAGGCAGTGGCAATAGCCATGAAAGAGGATGCTCCAGCAGGGGCCAGGCAGGTGCATGCAGAGCAGAAGAGAGACACAGGATGTGTGGTCAGACAAGCCGGGTTGGTAACAGACGATCAGATGCAGTCATAGACAGTAGCAGATAAGCAGAAGGCAGAGGCAAAGGCCAGATACAGGCCAAGGTCAGGGTAGGAGATATTCAAGCGAAGTCAGAGGCAAGCCGGGTCTAATACAGAGGTAAGCAGGATCAGGTTCAAGAACACAGGTACAGCTGCAAATCAGACAGTGATGTGCTAGTGCAACTGCTGCTCCTACATATGCCATTTGGTGCCAGCGTTGCTGGCCAACACGCGTACATGCACATATGCTTCATTCGTGTGCCTGGCAAGAGGAGCACTTGCGGGATCGCGTCTGTGATCTGGCCAGCACATCCCTGACAGGATGCTTAGACTTGTAACGATATTTGTTGTAACACTTCACAAATCCAGGCCATAGCTGGACTTGTTGGTATAGTACACAAAAATCTGCATGCCACAAGCATAGCTTAAAAGGGGAAGAAATACCTGGATAACCTGAGAAGGGATTTAATTATTTCTACTCTTTATGAGGAACTGTTTGTTTTGTAGTACAGCCCAGGCGGGGCATGCTATACTCAATGTTCTCCCCTCTGACTCAAGCTCCTATGGTGAAAGTCCGCTATGCAGTTGCACGGACATTGGGTATGCAACCTCTTCTGTGGACCAGATTTTCCAGCAACTAGCCTGGTGGTGGAAATCATTAAATGCAGATAGAATGGTGGAATATTTTATCTGCAGCATTCCTTTTACATCCAGGAGCTGAATTACATGGTCTTGGCATTTACATTTATGTGGAGTGTATATAATACATTTTTCTCTAACATAGAAATACATTTTGGCAAAACTATATACGTTTAAGTTTGGCATTCCATATCTTTGGGATTTGGAACATATGTTTTGTATGGTCCATTATTCAAATTTAGGTCCTTCTTTACACGTCTACTACGCCCAAAAGGGGAGAATGCGGGATGGGTTGGGTTCTTTAAATATTGGTCAATTGTAAGTGTTTTATTGTTATATTTGTATGGTCTGTTTTTAGTGAGCATATTTTGTTAATATAATAGCTTGAAAACTGGGAGTAGAGTCTAAGCCAGGTTTTTATTGATTTTTTTTTTTTATTTGAAATTTGCCAAAATCATCACACTCATGCCTAGTTTTTGCTCTATCACACAAAAGATGGTACCTACAAACCATCTTCCTAATTATTGTAGTTACATTAGGAGAGGAGCATTGTTTCCTATCCATTGCTTCTTTGTAATCGGTTAATATCAATTGGGGCTAACACTTCTGGAGGTGTTACATAGCAGATGCGTTGTGCTATGTTCATGGAGATGTATTCTTATTGATCATTCAATTGATGTGGGTAGAAGATATATATTCTTCATAGTTTGTGTATTTTTCCTTAGATTATTGTAACACTGAATAATGTACTGTAAATCTAACTATACGTTACTATAAATTACAAGTTCAAAATCAAATGTTTTATTCAGAATGACCTTTCTATAGTTGCACTTTCATCATAATTATGACCAAACCTGACTTACTTAGCATGAGGTTAGATTTTAGGATAGTTTTAATGTCAGGTCACTGGTGGATATATAGAAAAGGTTTTGCTTTCCTGTGAGCGTATATTCATTATATTTTAAAATGAATGAAAGATGAAATCTGAAACACAGGGGATTAAACACACTTCCCTTATGTTATATGAGAAGGTGCCATGTTGACCTAGTCTTGACATGTCTTCATATTTTCACATTCATGATTGTGTGACATCATGGTTAGATCATGCTACAATATTGCAGCTGCTCCAGCTTGTCCAATCAGCCGGGGTGCAACTACTGTACAAATCCTCTCTCCACATCTGCTCTGAATTAGAAACGTTCCTTCCATGTACAGTAAGTAAGACAGCAAGCCAGGGTCAGCAGGATTTGTGCTTCATTATAAGGATTTAGAATAAAAATGAAATAATGAAAGTTTGGAGATTTTTATATACAGGGATGAGGCTATACTGTAGTTCACTTAGCGACACAACACTGGATTGCTCCATTTGTGGCACCATATGGTTACAATATGATACACATAACTGCAAATGAGAGCGGCAAGTTAGTAGTCTGGCAAACAGTAAAAAGAAAAAGAGTAATAAGTATTAAAAAACCAATCAGCATTCCCAAGAAGAATATTGTTGTTTCTGAACCGTTGTCACTGTCCACAGCCTATAGTTATTAATGATCCTGATTGATGAAAACTGCAATAAATTTTAAAAAATCTATGACATAGAGCAGCCCATAGGGTTTATTAATTCATTAGCTGAACTTCACTGTGATAAGGAAATGTGAAAGAATCTAATTGGTTCCTATGAGCAACTGTTTTACTTATTTTTACTCTGAAATTCATAAATCTTTGAACAGTTTTAGACCTGGAGATGTTTTAGAAAGACATTTAAGACACTCACACCACTCTAGGCCCCTTTCACATTGGGGCGGGAGCCGCGGTGAAGGTAAAGCAGTGCTATATTTAGCGCTGCTTTAAGGTCGTTTTAGCCGCGGTATTCGGCCGCTTGCGGGGCGGTTTTACCCCCGCGATCAGCCGAAAAATGGTTAAGATACCCTGCAAAGCGCCGCCGTCGCGGCGCTTTGCGGCGGTATTGCCGCGGTATTACCAAGGTGTCCCATTGAAATCAATGGGTAGGAGCGGTATAGGAGCGGTGAATACACCGCTCCTATACCGCTCCAAAGATGCTGCTAGCAGGACTTTTTTTACGGTCCTGCTAGCGCACCACTCCAGTGTGAAAGCCCGCCGGCTTTCACACTGGAGTGAATGGGGCCGGTTTTTTCAGGCGGTGTACAGGCGCTATTTTTAGCGCTGTACCGCCTGAAAACCGCCCAGTGTGAAAGGGGCCTAACGTGGAACCTTTCACTGTAAAATCAAGTTATGCAAAATCACCCACTCATTCTTCTTAAGGCCTCATTCACATGAACGTACCTATCTGCACACACCTGCACTGCATTAAGGGTCGTCTTGGCAGCAAAGAAGTCATAGGTGTTCTGTGCATTAGCCATTTGCTCCGGAGCATTCTTCCTTGCACTTCTGATAACGAGAAACGATTTTCTCCCACTGACCACTAACACCAAAGTGTTTTTCCTTCCTCTAACACCTGGTCATTCCCCCCCCCCCCCCTGACCAATGACACACGGTCGTTTTTCCCCGCACTGACATCGGGGTCTTTTTTTCTCCAACTACCCCCTGGTCACTATTTTTCACCCATTGACCTCTGACACCAGGGTACCACCACCTCCCCTGACCACTAACACCAAGATATTTTTTCACCTCTACAGACCACAGACACCAGAGTAATTTTTCCTTACACTAACCACTGACACCAGGGTAATTTTTCCTTACACAGTCTATTGACACCAGAGTAATTTGTACTTCCAGTGACCAGGCATTCTTTCTTCCACAAATAAGCAAAATAATGGGCCCTATGACACATCCTCCTGACTGCTGTATATGTTGTATGTCCATAGTCCTGACCGCTGTACTTTGTATATGATATTGTTACATTGTTCTAACTACTGTATTCCATAAGCTGTACTATACCTTTCATACTTCTCTCCAATCTTCTTGTTTTCTCCAAAGTTGCTGGTTGTTATATAGTTTCCATCTGTTTTAATGAAGTCATTCTTTAGGCTCCAAAAAAAGGGTTAGTTCTCCATCTATATTCAGTTTAATTTTTTTTTTTTTTAATGATCTATTAGGTTTATTGTGTCCATGAGGCTTTGTACACTGTGATTGTGACAAATTGTGTGCATGCATTCAGAGTCAATTTTCCCGTTCCTGTTCAAGCTTTTTCAGCATAATGTAACCTACTTTTTGCTGTAGCATGCTTCACTCGCTGTATGTTTACTACCCACCAGAGTGTTGATCTTTCTCAAGTTCAACTGTTGGGAGGTATGTTATCACACATCATCAAAAAAGTCTCAAATCCTTCCCATCTTGTAGCTAGACATCCTTTCTGGATGATCCCTATACCTTATGACATTTTGCAAATCATCATTACTCCATGCATTGCCTTATAAGCCCGATTGTCACAAGTCCCACTGGTACCAATGCAGGATCCACACATAGAGAGACATTTATGGAGTCATCTTGGATCATAAAACATTAAGGTCAATGAGCTGTTAACCCTCTTGAGAGAGGAACAATAGTTACCATACTCACCGGCCAGCAAACAAATAACTGTAAATGTCATCTACAAAATATCATCTGTGGAGTTCAATCATAAACCTGCCAAAAAATAACAAAAATAAACCACATTGCCATGGAAATTCAATAATGTGATTACCATCTATAAGTCCTTTTGTTTGCTCAGAAGTGTAATCTAGTGGAAACGGATATTGCACTGTAAGTAGGGCCTTAGTAAAGCCATATAGGGAAATATCTGAATTTCCTACAATTTTTATTTTATCATTTCATATACTACGACATCCTGTTTACCTTATTTAAATGCAGCTGTGAGTTGGCGACAGAGACTTGCTGTTTTGTTCAGCATTGTAGTGACTCTCCGGTATAGTACTATGTTGCGGGCTGCAGCATCTGTTTCTTCTTTCATTTTCCAGCTTCTAGGCTTGTCATCCTTTGTATTTTCTCTGATATCCATTTGCTACTAATCATCCCAGGTATTCTAATGATATAAGTAGTCTTTCATATCCTCTACTGAGATTAAAACATTTTCTATTATCTCCACAGTTGGAATGAAATCCATCTGGAGCATTTGAAAACAGCGTTTTTCCTTATCCGAATCATCTGTACAAACACATGAAAAAATACGGAAACAGCTGACCTTTGTTTAATCTTTTCATTACTCGCAGTAAAAAAAAAAGGATGGGTCAAAACATGTAAACAATAAAAGGTAAATCTACCAAAAATAGATTTCATTTTCAGGGGTAATCTGGCAAGGTTTCATCACCCAACAGCTCCTTTAAGTGTTTTTCCACCTCTGCAGCTAAATTTGAGAAACCATGACCATATGCTTGTTATGTGTTCCCATTCACACAGTATTCCTAAAAATAATAAAAAAATATATATCTTAGCTGTCTGGTTGTTTCTTTGGAGTAGGATGATAAATAGAACTCTACAGGGACACTTCAGGGAAGGTTGGACTAACAGTGCATTAACATACAATGCAGAATTCAAGTCTTGATATCTTTAAAGGATAAGTTCACCTTTTAAAAAAATAAAAATAAATGCACATCTTTTTGCAGGTAAAAAAAAAGTGCATTTGTTTTATTTTTTTTATTAGGATCCTATAAAGCATTGCACCCGTGATCAGCAGATCGTGGGTGCAATCTCAGGCTCCGGCAGACTGTCAGTGTAGATGTCTGCCTATACCTCATACAGGCAGGCAGTTACTGAATGACAGGAAGAATCAATGATCTACCAAGAGCACTCATCCGCACCCTGGTAGTTCATTGAGAACTACAAGCCATCAGCCGCAATGGTAGTTTCCCCATTCACAGAACCCTGTGAATGAATGATGCAGCTCGGTGGGCAGAGCTCCCACAGCCACGTTTTTTTAAATTGTGACAGTGGGTGCGGGGAAAAGATCCCCAGCCCACTATCTCAATGGGAACTCAGTGGTGCAGGGTCTGCTCAGTTAGTAACATGTTACATGTTACACCCTAAATATGATAACATGTTAATAAAGATGAACTTATCCTTTAACTGTTTATTAGGTCAGACAAAGCACATACTCTACAACTGATGATAGGATCTGCCATCACAGTACATACAGAGTTAATTATGGTAACATAACTCCTTAGCACTCTCATAAAAATGACATAGAAGTGGAGAACAAAGTAGGATTTATTTCCAGGAAAGAGCATGTAAAAAGGTAAGCAGAATTCTTTACATTATGCTAGGTGAATGGGAACACATAAAAAAAATATACAGTTGTTGTTACCCCAATTCGGCTGCAAAGGTCAAAGTAGACTTTAAAAAAAAAAAACTGTGGTTGGGCTATGAACATTCCAACGTTCATCAATTTTAACAAGCAGTAGAATAACTTTAAAACAGACCCTCAATGACCTCTCTAGCTGCAGGCACTATGGAAGAATTCATCCTCAACATTCACAGCAGATGCGCTTAAGTTGTCCTTCTTTTAGCAGCTCAGCTCATCCTCTTCCCTACCGGAGATCCTGCTCTTTGTTTAGATTAGAAAGCAGAAGGCTAGAAGGCTGCTTAGTCATGGCTGAGGGATGGGGGAGCAGAATGACCTGAGCTAGCATAAGTAAAAAGTCAAACCTCTGAAGCAAACTTCCTTTTTTCAGCCTACCTGCTGTCTCTGCATAAAATTGGCTGCCCATCTGCATTTGTGGATGACTTGTACCTTACTGATTTGCTAATGTTGTTGAGGGTGTAGTTTATGCAGTTTTTTTTTTTTTAAATTCTTTTTATTTATTTTGTAGAGAAAGAAAATTTACATAACAGAGCCTCTGGGCATACCCCGGCTCGAGGAAAAAACAGAAAAAAAAAAAAAACATTAGGCAAGGCATATCCTACCTAAACTTCTAGCCTAACTTGTGAACAAATAACAGAACAACCCCTTAGCTTGCTGCTATCTTTAACAGGAGAAATGTAATGCTCAGCAATTTACATGAATATGTGATAACCGACAGGCATCCTTCAAGAATAAGTCTATGAGTGGGTAACCCTAGGTACGTGGTCAGTCGGAATGTACCCCTGGGGGGGGGGGGACAGTCAGAGGAACCATCCTTTCACATGCAAATCAAATCAGACCGGTAGTCTTACAGGGTCCTCTTGTTCTACAATTGTCATTTCAGACTCTAGCCATATATTCCAAACTTTTTGAAACTTTAGGGGGCATCCTCTGCTGGAATATGTTTCTTTATACAAGGGTACTGCAAAGTTAACCAATGATTTCCATGCATTCAGAGTAAGGGCAGACACGGGAGCCCTCCACCTGAGAACAATGAGTTTCCTGGCATAAAAGAGAAGCAATCCCAGTAATGTGCGAACTGCCCTTGAAGGGGCAAGAGCATCCACTAAGCCAAGCAGGCAAATCTCCATATTTTGGGGTATAAGAATTGTTGTCAGTGTAGAGATGAAGGTTGTAACCAATGACCAGTAATGCTGGATTTCGGGGCACGACCAGATCATGTGGATGAACCCCGCAGAATCAGCACGACAGCGCCAACACTGCGACGTGCAGTCTGGGTAAATTTTATGAAGCCTGTATGGAGTGTAATAGAATCTGTGTAGTATTTTAAACTGGATCAACCGATCTCTAGAGGAGACCAAGTGTTTAAAGGGGGAGTCCCAGACATCCTCCCAGTCCTCCCCATCCAGCTCCGGCAGCTCCGCCACCCAGAAGTCACGAAGCCTCTCCAAACCGTGATGAACAGTAGGCTGCAAGGCCTTGTAGATTGTGGATAATGGTTTGGTCAATGTTTCTTGACGTAGGAGCAATTCTGTATTTGACTGGTAAAGGGTTATGGGAGCGCTTCTGAACTGTGCCCTATAAGCGTGGCGGAGCTGCAGGAACCGGAAGAAGTACATATTGGGTAAGTTAAATCTGCACTTGAGCTGGTCGAATGTCAGTAGTGCACCATTCTCACAGATATGATGTAGATATCTAATACCCCGCGACGCCCATATGACCGGATCCGGTATGGAGTAGAATTCAGGTAGAGAAGGGTTATTCCATAGTGGAGTATTTGGGGAGCGCACCTGAGGGTCGGCCACCTGGGGGCCAGCTGCCCTGGACCATGCTCTCAGCACCGTTTTCATTGAGGTAGTGAGAGGATGTGGAGCCCTAAGGCCCCGAAATAAAACGTTCCGCAATGCCTCAAACGATCCCACAACTGCAGCCTCCAAGGCAACCGCTGCATTAGAGGCATCCGACGCAAGCCAGTTGTGGGCATGGGTGAGCATCGCCGCAAGAAAATAAAGGAAGAAATCAGGACAGGCTAGGCCCCCCTGTGTCCAAGGTCTTTGGAGTATAGACAATCGGAAACGGGGAGGGGCGGAACCCCACAAAAAACTGGATATGTGAGAATTTAGTCGCTTAAAAAAAACTTTGGGTATCCACATTGGAGAATGGCGCACTACATATAGAAGAGGGGGGAGTAATTTCATTTTAATTAAATTGATCCGTCCAATCAGCGTGAGGGGGAGGTTAGCCCAAACCTTCAGCCTATTTGTCCCAATTGACCCTTAGTCCCGACATGTCAGCGAAGCGTGAGAGGAGCTCCAACGCTACCCGGAGAGAGGGCCCCGGATCCCGGAGGAAAAGGATAATATCGTCGGCATAAAGTGCTATTTTTTCCTCCAGGGATCCGACCCGCACCCCCCCAACAGCATCCGAGGATCGCAGCGCAACCGCCAGGGGCTCAACCATCAGGGAGAAGAGAGCGGGGGATAGAGGACACCCCTGTCGGGTACCACGCTCCACCGGGAATGAAGAGGATAACACCCCGCCAAGTTTAATCTGTGCTGTCGGTTTCTGATACAAGAGCTGAATCCACTTCCTAAAAAACGGAGCCAAAACCATAAATCTTGAGTACCTCCTCCATGCAGGGCCAGGCAACAGAATCAAATGCCTTTTCAAGGTCCAAGGCAACTAAGACCCTGGTGTTCTGTTCTGTAGGAGGGATTTGTAAGTGGGTGAACACTCTACGGATATTGATATCAGTTGACTTCCCTGGCATGAAGCCAGTTTGATCCATGTTTACTAAGAACGGGAGAATCCTCATCAGTCTGGTGGCTAGCACTTTTGTTAGGATCTTCAAATCATAGTTAAGAAGGGATATGGGACGATATGCTGAACAATATGAGGCATCCTTCCCTGGCTTTGGTATGAGTACTATATGGGCTTGTGACATTGAGTCAGGCAGGCTTCCTGTTTCTAAACTAAGGGCATACAGCTTTTGGAGACGCGGGGCCAAGTCAGCTATATACATTTTGTACCAGTCTCCTGGGAGCCCGTCAGGGCCCGGCGTCTTGTTAGGGGGAAGTGAGCGAATTGCTGTTTCAATTTCGGTCACCGAGACTTCGGCCTCTAGCGCGGCCACGTCCTCTTCCGTCAGAGCCATCAGAGCCAGCCCGCGGAGAAACAAGAGATGTTCAGGGGATATCTGCGAGGTGGTGGACCTGTACAATGAGGAATAGAATATATTGAATTCATTAAGGATGTCATACGGGTTTGAAGTGACTCCCCCTGCCTCAGTATGTATTGTGGGTATAACTGTTTGAAATTTGGGGTCGGCCACCAGACTGGCTAAAAGCCTCCCGTTCTTGTCCCCAGACTCAAATATTCTGGCCCTGAGCAACCTCTCCGAAGAGGCAGTCGAACCTGAGAGGTGCAGAGAGAGTGCCCTTTGAGCTTGTGCCAGGGAGGTGTACGCCCCAGGAGAAGGATCTGATGCAAATACCTCCTCTGCTGTGCTCACAGAAGACTCCAGGTCTTTAGTCTCAGAGGCGTAGTCCACCCTGGCAGCTTTAATTGCAGAAATGTAATCCCCCCTTATAGTTGCCTTAAAGGCATCCCAGGTCACCTGTGCATTGGTTACATTATAATCCCAATATTGGGCAATTTTCCCTTGCATATTTTCTTCTACCCTCTCGTCCTGTAGCCAGCGTGTTGCCAGCCGCCAACTACCCTTGCGGTCCCCCCCTCCAAGCTGTAGAATGACCTCTAGGGGGGAATGGTCTGAGATCCCCGCCGGCAGATAAGTTGCCGAAGCCACATAAGGAAGCATAGCCGAAGAGCAAAAAGCCAGGTCTATTCTAGAGCCCGAGCGGTGGACCGCGGACAAGTGGGAGTAGCGCTGTGCCTGTGGATTTTTCCATCTCCAGACCTCCGTGAGCTGTAGGGCCGTGGCCCATTGCCCTAGTTCAGGGTCCGGGAGTCTGGTTGGATTGGAGGTGTCCAAAGTCCGATCCAGAATGCCATTAAAATCCCCTGCTATAATGAGTCTAGTGACCATATAAGGAGCCAGTCTGTCATACACCGCATAAAGAACAGATGTTGAAAAAGGGGGCGGAACATATATGTTCACGAAAGCAAACATCTGGGCTTCTATCAACAACAGCAATATGACAAACCGTCCCCCAGGGTCTAAAAGAACATGTTCCACCTGGCAGTTAAGAGATCTGTTTAGGAGAAAGGACACCCCCCTGGCATAGTTAGAATACGTGGCGTGGAAAGATTGCCTCACCCATCTCCTGCGGAGGGCCAATTGTCTACTACCCGTCAGATGGGTCTCTTGGAGAAACAGGATATGTGGCTTATGTGCTTGTAGATACTTAAACATAAGTGCTCTTTTGAAACGACTGTTTAAACCACGCACATTCCATGACACCAATCTAAGCTCCATCTAACACATAGGTGTAGGACAGGACAGCCCACCGAGGAAGGAGGGAAGAGCCAACCACTCTGCCCCCCCCCTCCCCCGGACCAGCCACCCCCACAGAAGGATAATAGAACTATTACCTGTATGTACCCAGTGTTGTAATCACATGTGTAAATGGATATTATCAATGAATAGCAACATAGCAGCAAGCAAACAACCCCTGCCAACCCGCCAAAACCGTCAGGACAGGTCAGCTTCATCCCTAAACAAAAAAAAACTAGAAAAGTCTGCAATCCAAGCTAATCGTTAGGGCGAGAGAAACTAGGAAGTCCTATTTCTCCCAGACTTGTGGTGCGATGACAGTACTTGTAGTGGACACAGACTCTAGAAGAGGGGGCAACGTCCAAAGGTGTGAAGGTCTTCCATTCTGTATTGCTCCGGTTACTCCAGTTAGTAGAGGATGGCAAAAGGAGTATACAGGAGGAGAGTACCTAATCATGCGCAAGGATGTTTAGACCTGTTAGGGTACGACATTGCATAGGTCAGACACCATGAGATGTTTCAGGCAATAACAGCTTACCGCAGAGCAGAGAACCAGGAATCGGCCTCCTCTGGGGAATCAAAGAATTTTGCAGTGCCAGCATGCACCACTCTCAGACGACTCGGGTATAGCATGCTGTAGGGCAGGCCTTTTTCTCTGAGGCACCTGCGGATGTCTTGGAAGGTCTTTCTCTTCTTCTGTAGGTCCGCCGAGAAGTCAGGATAAAAATGGACGTCAGCGTTTTCATATTTGAGGTGAGGATGTTTCCTGGCTTCACTGAGGATGCGGTCACGATCCCGATAATTGAGGAACCTGACCAGGAATGGACGAGGTGGTGCCCCAGGGGGGCGGCGACCAGTGGGAACTTGGTGTGCTCGTTCAACTACGTAGGTCGGCGAGACAGGTGTTAGTTCAAGGATGTCTTTGAAGAAAGCTTCGGCGAATTCTGCAGGTCTTTCGCCCTCGGAGCCCTCTGGTAGGCCAAGCACCCGCACATTGTTCCTCCTGAGGCGGTTCTCGGCGTCATCGGATTTAGCTACCAGTGACTTGACCGTGTTCTCAAGTACTTCAAGGCGGTGGTCATGACTGGTGGTCAGGTCTTCCGTGGCTGATATGCGTGATTCAGATTCTGTGAGACGGCCTCTGATCTTATCTAAATCAGCCCTTATACAATTACATTCTTCCGTGAGCTTGTCGATACGGGTCAGCAGTGAGGATCTACTGTTTTCAATAGCTAGCAGAATCACCGCTGTGTCTCCAGAGGTCGTGGATTCCGTGGCGCTCGGGCCCCCCCGATTCGCCTCCATGTTTAGCTCGGCTAGCAGCGCTTGAAGTCTGTCGGCTAAGATGGCGTCTGGGCGCTCTGCCTGCACCGGCGGGTGCTTTTTACTGGAGTTTGGGGCAGCGGTTTTACCCTTTGCCGGCATGGATGGAGAAACAAGGGGAAGCACTTTCCGTTCCCAGTATCAAGGGCTGTCGAGCAGGATCCCGCTGGTGCTAATGAGGATGGTGTTTATCCAGGGGCAGCCAAGCGCCAAGGTGAGCAGTGATCGCCAGCAGCTTCCCCCCTCACAGCAGACACATAGACTATATTAATATAGGAAGCATTTGGGGTTGGAAGTGTCAGGGAGCGTAGGGCTGTAGACAGTGGATCACAGGCAGCAGCAAAGCAGCAGTAAAAGGGTGCACGGCAGGCCTCTGGACACCCCAGCTGATAGGCAGTCTTTAATGGCTCCCCAGGCTCTGGCAGGAACTAGTATGGCTGGTGGGAGGGATGTAAAGAGGGCCTGCACCTCTGAGCCAAGGCCGGACCGACCGCTGTGCCTCTCCACGGGGTAGAAGCAGTGGGGATCCACAGGCCTCACTAGGCCGCACCAGGCCGGACCAGGCCGCGGCCGCCACGGACGTCCCCGGAGCTCGGCCGGGCCACCGGAGTGTACTAGGAGGGTGGCTGAGCAGGGTGTGGGGCCTGATGAGTGTCCCTTACCTCCGGATCCGTCCGGATTGAGAGTGTCCCTGGAAGGCCTCGGATCGGCAAGATGGCGGCCGCGGGTGCCTGGAGATGATGTCTTTCAGGCAGATAAAAGCCGGATCCCCGGGAAATAATGGCGTAGTTTATGCAGTTTAATGCCACAATAGTACACTTATCCTTTAGTATCAACATACGTGCTCATTGAGAATACAAGGCAACTGCAATTTAACGGAGGATTACCGTATTTTCCGGCGTATAAGGCGACTGGGCGTATAAGACGACCCCCTAATTGTCCAGCTAAAACATTGGTTTTGACATATACTCACAGTATAAGACGACCCCCTTCCAACTAGTCTGACTAGTAGTTTGGGTAACATACTGAAACAGCAATAAGTCTGTGCAATTTAATCAGAAGCTTTGTGAAGCAGTGCTGTGGTGGTAAATACCTTGTGTGCCCCGCAAAATCCACTGATGTACGGTCAGGTGCCTGATGGAGGGTCGGTGCCTGATGGAGAGTCGGGTGCCTGATGGAGGGTCGGGTGCCAAATGGAGGGTCGGGTACCTGATGGAGGGTTGGGTGCCTGGTGGAGGGCCAGGTGCCATATGGAGGGTCGGGTGCTTCAAATCAAAGCTCCGGTGTGGAATGGCGAGGTGGCCGTGGAAGGAAGAGGAGCCAAGGGGTAGCCGCATTCAGTAACACACTGTATACAGTATTACAGTGTACCACGCTGAGCCAATCATGGCAAGCGATGTGTTCTATTAATGAATACAAAGCCTGCACGGATTGGCTTTGAGATTCAGAGAGGCGCGGGCTGATGATATTACAACCTCTGCCAATCCGAGCAGGCTTTGTATTCATTAAAAGAATACATCGCTCGTCGTGATTGGCAGAGGTTGGAACATCATCAGCCCGCGCCTCTCTGACTCTGAAAGCCAATCCGTGCAGGCTTTGTATTCATTAATAGAATACATCGCTTGCCGTGATTGGCTCAGCGCGGACATCCATATACCGGCGTATAAGACGACCCCCGATATTTGGGGGATTTTTTTTAACTATAAAAGGTCGTCTTATACGCCGGAAAATACGGTATATTGTTTTTAGAACAGATTCAATTTTGCGTTTTTTATAATGAGCTTTTATATAATTTTTTTTACTATTAAACAAAGGATTCCCAGAAAGCTAAGATCTTTTGTAGAGAAAAACACCCTGAAAGGTTGTGGACAGGCTCTCTGATTGAAACCTTCTAGGAATCCATTGCAATAGGCACACAGGTAGAAGGGAAAGGGGAGGAGTCGCTGATCTGGCTTGTTCACTTTTCAGCACAAATATCAGCTTGAGTCACTGAGCTCTATAAACAAAATAACTTTTTTAATAGAATAGCTAAAGATAGTCCATAAAATACCTGAAAAGGAGCCAAGATCACCACCTGCTGGCTGTATAGGACCATAATAAAATAAGAAAGTATATTCAAATGCAATGTACTATCTGTCATTTTTCAAAACACGAATCGCCAGGAACAATAACTGAGCAAACAACAACTGAGCAGTCTATAATCTTAGGAGCCACAATCCTTTGCTCACTTAAAATCTTAAAATCACACCAATACTGAATTGAACTCTAATCAAACCTTTTCAATAATTGTTCTGTGTGTGGTCAGCTTCCAGGTCCCAATAAACCTGAAATACATTAGTTGAAGGATGTCCATCAAGGAAAATGAGGGATTAGGAGAAGCACAGTGGTATGTGTGAACCTGTAGTTGACCCATGACTGGTCAGCATTAACACTTCATTACAAACTTGTTTGCTCTTCTTAGATCTTCTGTTGTAGGACCTGTCAACCTTCAATGACCCTGTTGTTAGTGTCCTACATTTCTCAGGCAGCTTATCCAGTTCATATACATCAGTCCACACTCTACAAAAATGTCCACACTAACAAGATGAATATACTTGTACAGATATTTCACAATTATAATGATCGTTCCCAAATGGTAAACAATGGTCCATGGCTATAAAATTAACCTTCTTTGGAAATTATGTTATTTAGGAGATTCAGTCCACTGAATTTGTCAGCACAGAGCTGCTGCCATGAAACCTGTTCAATGTTACAAGGATAGTATCTCATAGTAAAAATCTCTTCTTTTTAGACACAGCCCTGCTGTCAATGGCGCTTCACTGCTGTCTCAGCCAATGTGGAGGGAGAGTCCCAGACAGCCGAGTCTCTCGTGAATCGAGATGGGGCTGAGGTGAGTATTCCGCGGGCTGAGGGGGGTTGATGCACACAGAAGGCTTTTTATCTTGATGCATAGAATGCATTAAGATAAAAAAAAAAAAACCTTTTGACTTTACAACCACTTTAAGCCGAATAGGTATCAGGGGTCAAGTCCTGGGGAAAAAGTGTGGGAATTCCCACCCAAGATCCACTCCCCCACCAAAAAAAAAAAAAAAAAAAATGATACACAAACGCTTCAAATTGTTGTATTGTGTGTATGAAGCTTAACTGTTAGTACATAAAAAAAAATAAAAAATCCTCAATAAACATAAATACGGTAATTCTCTGAATAATTAGCATTCATTCAATTGTGCTTCCATGCAAATGTGAACATCATGTTCTGATCTTCATTGGGGAATTTTATTTTGTATATAGAGTGTTTATGTGGTGATTTTTTCCCCCTTTCATTGAACAGAGTTTGGATAACACAGGGTTAAACGGGAAGGTCATAAATGAACTGCACATTATCTGGACAGAATGCTTGGGGAGATAGTGATGTGTTCCTGCTTAGGAGATGTATGTTAGCTTGGGGGGCTGCAAACTCTGCAGGGCTCCAACACACACTCACTGCTATTCCAACCCTTCACATATTTCCACATAAACTTCCCTCTTGGCATTAAACTTTGGCAGGTATTGTGCTCAGCTTACCACCCCAAACTGATGTTCCTCCCTCAGCTCACCTCTCTCCCTGCATGTCCTGTGAGCAGAATAGCTGTGCTCCTCCTCTGGGTTCTCTCATCATATGGCACTGAAGATAGAGGAAGGGGGGGATTCAGCGGGACACACAAAGCAAGTATGCAGGAGACTGGGGGGGAGATGAGGAGACAGAAAATCAGGAGGGGCCGGCGGGGAGGAGTGCATCACGAGAGGTCTGACTAAATACAATCTCTTAGCAGCAGGAACCTGATTTACCCATCAGATAGCTGTGATTGACAGGTAGATCGAAGCAGAAGCTGTCATGGGGCCCCCTACTGGAAATGCCTGAATGGTCAGGTGTGTGGCACTTACTATTGCGAGCTGTGCCAGCAGCTGCTGGTGTAGCACTTGCAAAAAATATGAAGGGATGGGGTAAGGGAAAAGGGGAGATGGAGGGGGTAAATTGGCTGGATACAGACAATTGCAGCCGAGTATAATTAAATCGGCTATCGATCAGAGCTAAAGTGTGGTAGAAAAGTCACCGTAGCCAAACATATATGCAAAATAGGAAAAAAGAAGCTCTGGAGCAGAAAAACTCTGAACCAGAAAAAGAAAAGCGGCTACTATGTGGAGACATTAACTGATCGAATCAAGATAATTAACTTGAGTAAAGGTATTTTATTAAACACTAACTGGTGTGCTTCCCATAAAAAACAAGACAGATTAAATTTCAATATTTAGATCACAATTACTAACAATTACCGACAACACAAAACAAGACATAGACAAACACCATCTAACAACAAGTGCACCATATGATACAACAGCAGCGGGCTAGATCATGTATAAAGTGCCTGAATTGAATGCAGGTAGTGTAATGATAAATTCATTTAAATCATGTAAATAAATTCAAGCACAATTGTTAGAGCTTTGCATACTAAGGCGTGATTGGGAAACAAAATTATTGGTTACAGTAAAACTTGGTGAAATCGCATGTAGAGTATACTAGTAGTAAACCGGATTACATCATTGATTTAACAGATGGATATCCATAGGTGGTGTTCTTTTTGGGAAACAATACGTTTTCCAATGTAGCAATTTGTGGCGTTTTTTGCTGTATGGATTCAAAGCAGAAACACTACTTATTAGATAAATGTTCACAACTGTTTCCAATAATATAAGAACATTAGCAGCAGGGCAAATAATGGGAACTTGGTAAGTGAAGCAAGTCAATAAAGAACCGCACGGCTCTGGTGGCTGTTTGCAATTGCCATATAGAAATCAGCTGTCCCAGGAGTCTTAAAAACTTTGGTGTTATAACAAAATTGTTCCAAACGTACCAAGAGATGAAGATCACAAGGCAAGTATTTAGTCCAGGCTAAGAGACAACTTATTAGCGACGATATGCCATTTCTGCAGACAATTGAATCCAAAGATTATTAGGTAACATTACCGCTTCGTCGACATCTCTTGTGTAGAGGTATGTCTGTGGCTTTCAGGTCGACCAACAAGGATGTCCAGTGTCCATAGCCGACAGAAGTACAATGCTTACTGAGATGAAGTTGACGCGCGTTGGACAGCGCTGGGTAGGCGTTGGATGATGGGATGCCTAGTGATCAAGGGGAAGGCCAATTAATGGCCGAATGTTCCCAAGTTTGAATCAAGTACAGCTCCCCGGGATAGGAGGCTGGCAATGCTGTGCTGAGTTCCGTGCTACGTGTTCCAAGCCCCACTTGCGGAGGCTCCGCTCAAAGTAATGCAAGTCCGCTGTTGGTCACATGGTGCATCACGTGACGCGTTTCGCTGAGGGCGTAATTGCAGTAGCTTCTTCCGACGTGTGCTGGGAAGGTGTCTGGACTGCCTTCTTATGCTGAGGATCAGCAAACAACAACAGATGTTGGCAGAAGGATTAATTGCATTGAAAGTGTTGTGGCCATTCTGACCGGGTCCTTAATGGCTTAGGAAATCCACCTAAAATTGTAGGGGCCGATGAATTATTAAAGTTATAACCTTTGTGTTACTTCGGTTATGGTATTGGTCAGAGAATGGTTTACTGTGGATTGGGCATGGAAAGAAATAACAAACAATTAAACTAATTTAAACAATTACCGCTACAACTGGTGACAAATGAAACAATTCACCAGATGAAGCGCACATTTATATCAAGGTGAGGAATCAAATGAAAAAAAGGGGAGAAAGGGAAAAATAAGGGGAAATAAACCAGCGATTAACACAAAAACGTATTATTAAGCAGATTCAAAGAGCACATCTGAGGAATAGAATAGCCAATTAGTCTTATGTCAAAGCGGGGATCTATGTTATAAGTATTATGGGCAAGGTATAATTGGAGTATCAATGAAGAGAAGAGGTAGAGAGAGAAAGGTTTATTAAGTAAATAGAATGTGTGCTCAGTAAATGGCAGAGTTTGAAGATGGTGAGAACAGTGTAGGTAAACACTGTGCCCAATTATAACATGACTGAAAAACTGCTGTATAACCAATCTATATGTTGTCAGATTTTATTTCATATTATTTATATTAGTTATTGTATTTAAATGCAAGGATGTTTGCTGACTGAATTAATTTAACATATTGCCAAAGCAATTTTAAAAAGGACGGAAAATTATAATGTATATATACACTGTAATATAAACATGTTAGGATTGTAAAAAAGCCTGTAAATTTAACTCCGTATTGAGGCCTAGTGGAACTAAAGATTTTAGGCGGTATACCCACCATTTTTCTTTTTGAAGAAGTATCTTATCAAAGTCACCTCGTCTTGGTGGTAACTTTAAAAGATAGATTCCTTTGACTAGCATCCCAGCTGTATCACCTCCATGATGGGTAAAAAAATGTTTAGCAAGGGGTTTTTCGGGTATTTTTCCCTTTTCACGTATTTCTCTTAAATGCTCACCAATTCGGATTTTGAGGGAGCGTTTTGTTTTGCCTATATAGATTTTAGGGCAAGGACACGTAATCATGTAGATAACCCTAGTACTTGAGCAGTTGATAAGATCAACAATTTTAAAGTTGTCCTTACCAAGTGCATCAGAGAAAGTGGAGGTGCGATGTACATAAGGGCAGACCTGACACCTAGTACAAGGAAACATACCCTTTGTTCTGGGGTAGTCGGAAAGCCATGTCGAATCAGATTCTTTGACAAATTCCGACTGTATCAATGTGTCACCCAGGCTCCTCGCCCGTCTGGCGACGAGCTTAGGTGCACAACCCACAATCTTAGCAAGGGAGGGAGAGCATGTCAAGATCCCCCAGTGTTTTTCCAAGGTCCGGCGAACCTCGTTCCATTGAGACCCAAAAGTGGTTATAATTCTTACGGGTTCTGATGGAATGGCCTGAGATGTCATGGGAGGTGGTTTATGTCTATTTGTGGTTTCTAACAGACTTTCTCTATTTCTCAAGGCAGCTTTCTTTTTGGCTCTCTTAATCTGATTGTGGGAATAGCCACGTTCCCGGAATCGATTATACAGCTCAGCGCTCTCTTTTTTGTATTGAGCTGGGTCCGAGCAGTTCCTTTTAATACGGAGGAACTACCCAACAGGGATCCCATTTTTCAGCCATTGAGGATGATGGCTTGAGGCGTATAGCAGTGTATTTGCTGCTGTCGATTTCCGGAACGTGCTAGTACCTAATAGACCATTTTCCATAGAGACTTTCAAGTCCAGGAATGGCAACGAAGAACGATCATAATTGTAAGTTAACCTAATATTTCTATGGTTAGAGTTGAGCTCCAACATGAATTTATGCAAGTCGTCCAGTGTGCCACGCCAGATCATCAATACATCATCGATGTACCGCAGCCAGGTCTGTACATGGCTGCGGTACATCGACGAGGGATAGACATCTTCCCTCTCCCACTGGCCCAGATGGAGGCAGGCATAAGATGGAGCCCAGGCTGCACCCATGGAGGTTCCCTGTATCTGGTGATAGTATGTCGTAAGAAATTGAAAAAAATTGTTAGTTAGTGCAAGTTTTAATAAGTCAATAAGGGACTCGTTTTGGTGGCAAGCCTGGGGGTATGTTGTCTCCAAAAAACTGGACACTGCCTCAATGCCAATTTGGTGAGGGATAGATGTGTATAATGATTCAACGTCTATGCCGACCAGCCACACCTCTTCTGGATTAGGATAAGGGTCCTGACTGGAAATTATGGACAGTACATGTCCAGTGTCTTGGACATAAGACGGGAGACTTTTGACCATATCCTGTAGTAGTGAGTCCAGGTACCGACCAATTCTTTCCAGTGGGCCCTGACAAGCAGACACAATGGGGCGCCCTGGAGGATTTTCCAAATTTTTGTGAATTTTAGGTATAATGTAAAAAGTCGGTAGACTGTACTCAACGACCACTAGATGCTGAAACTCTTTTTTAGTCAAAAGGCCTTCCTCTCTGGCAAAAGTAAGTTTCTCATTGAGATCATGGACAAGAGTTGGAAAGGGGTCCCTTTCAAGTATATTATAAGTGTCCCGGTCATTTAATAGACGTTTGGCTTCTTTCTCATACATGGTTTCAGTCAATAATACGACGTTACCACCCTTGTCGCTTTTTTTTATCACAATGTTTTTGGTTTTTTGTAGATCAGATAGAGCAAGTCTCTCAGCACTGGTAAGGTTATCCTGGGGGCTTCTATTCCAATAAATTTTTTCGAGGTCTTTTTGGACTAGTTCCAAATAAAGGTGCAGCCATTTATTCTTAGATAATGGTGGCATTTTCTGTGACCTTATTCTCAGGTTGGACGGTCGTCGTATAAGAGCGGAAGGCTCTGTATAATCGTCATTTTCGTCAAGTAAAGACATTAAAATGTCAATGGCTTTTTCATCATTATTCAAATGGTTAGTTACCGTTGATTCTGAATTAATTTGTTCACTATATAAGGAGCGAAAAAAAACCTTCCGCAAAAATAGGGCGACATCTTTGTAGACCATAAATTCGTCCATACTCGCTGTGGGGGAGAAAGACATTCCCTTCTGTAATAACTCTATATGGTCATTAGTCAGTATTGTGTCTGTCAAATTAACAACTTTTAAGTCGTTTGTATTTTGTGGAGTTATCCCATGAAGATGGGGGAGGACTAATTTCGTTTTTGGCTCCGAGTATAGGTGCGTGCTTTGCTTTCCTTTAATTTTGGAACTGTCGGGATTTTTTCGGGAGGGGATGGTTGCTGACTGTCTGATTTTGCCACCCCCGTCTGATCTAAAAAAATAACGTTGTTGTGGGTGTCTTCGTCAGAACCGTTAGATTTAGACCGTCGATTTCGCGATTTTTGGCGATATCCTCGTCCCCGGGATTGACTCCTACCGCGCCTGATCGTTAAATCAAAAGCTTGATCGCTCTCAAAATCTGTGACGTCCCGTCTAAATTTGGCCTGTTTACTAATTTTTAAGTTTAACTGGACTTTCTCAATTTCTTTTTTGATGTTGTCATTCTGTCTTGTAAATTCCTCATCATTTTTGAAGGACTCCAAATTCCTGGCACTTTCTTGCCACACAGCTCGCATACTTAAAAGTCTTGCAGGACATGGCTGCTAATAGGAACTGAGTTCCTGTTGTGGAAAAAGTACAGGAACTCCGTTCCCATGCGTTCCCACAGGACTTGAGCCCTGGGTATTGACTATTGATAACTGGTGACTGTGTAGGGGCAGCAGCAAAGATCTGAGCAGCATTAAAGTGGAAATAAAGTCCACAAATACTCACCTCCACACCACTGATGCAAAGTTTACAAGTTCCCTCACCATCGCCAATATCTGCACCCGGGGATCATCCAGACAGGCCAGTCATTTGGCTGTCTTGATTGGCTGGTGGCGGATGTAACTCCTGCACCTGTGCGTAGGATTTATTCATTCCGGCACCAAGGTATGCTGAGAATTCTAAATAAGATTGCAAACATTAGTGTCTCTTCTATAATAAATAACTTGGCTCACCACAATTTTGAATTTTCTCACTTTAGTTCTGCTTTTAAAGACACAAAAGACAGGAGGTGTGTTGGGTTTTCTTTTTCTTAAAGGTTACCTTTAATTGAAATAAGTATAACATCATTTGAGGTGGCAGGAACAAACCTGTGGGATTTTATTAGGATACTTTTGATTGGATTATATTCTGAGAGTTATAGTTGTTCAACAACAGCTGAGGAACTGCAAGTTTACTCCCTGCCTTGCCGATTTCATCTACTTTCCTAAAGGGTAGACAACAGCAGAGTAAATCAAAATCTGGGAAGCCAAAAGAAATATTTTAGTCAACTGATCTCAATTAGGAAGTAACATTTTCCTTGGAGTAAAATTCACATGCCACAAGCAGAGATAACGATATTAAGACTTGTGAGAGGCGAATTCCATGTAACTGCTCCTCTAACAACAAACACACGTGCTGTTTTCTGCAAAAAGCTGCCAAAGCAATTATACTAACTTGCAATTTGCAAAAACAAAACTGCAGATAAACAATTATGCAAAAAATATAAATAAATAAATAAAAATTCAATAGATAATAGATAAAAAATAATGACATAATTTATTAAAAGAGGATAATGTTGAAAAGTATAAACGTCCTGCATCCCAAAACTCCTTTATAGTCTACAGTGTCACCCTGGTACTATACGGACTCTTTCACACGGGGGGGTTGAGTCCACAATACAGCCTAAGGAGGTTGTTCACGTGCTTTGGCATCTCACAGATGGCATATTTAATACAGCATATTAAGTTCACAGGCAGTACCACCTGTCACGCATGGCTTTTTAAGTCAATGAGCCTACAGTGCAACCGTGAGTCGAATGCTTGGCTCATGGTTGCAGCACTTTAGTCCCATTGTAAATTGCTATTCTTCCAAAAAAGAAGATAGTGCCTGGCAGTGGCTTCTTAGCTGCAAGAATGGGCTGACTAAAGGCTTTGGGGTTATTTATGGGAAAATTCACTTTGCACTGCAAGTGCACTTGGAAGTAAAGTCGCTGTAGATCCAAGGGGGACATGCAAGGAAAATAAAAAACAGCATTTTAGCTTGCACTTGATTGGATGATAAAATCAGCAGAGCTCATTTCAGATCTACCCCTTAGATTTAGAGCGACTGCACTTCCAAGTGCACTTTCAGTGCAAAGTGGATTTGCCTTTCGTAAATAACCCCCTTTGTGTTGATGAAAACATGCACTGCAACTATTTTTGGCTGCATCGTCATTGATAATGAAGGTCCACACTGAATAAATGCCCATAAAACACCCTAAAAGGCATTTCTTCAGTGTTATTATATTGGCCAGTCCTTTGCATTGGCTGGCCTAGGCTTCCCTTGCTATTTAGAAAATCTTAAGGGCCCATTGAGCCTGTTATGGTTTGTTGTGGTAATGTGTACTTTACTGCAACGCACCATGCACGAGTGCATTGAGGCACCAATCATTTTTACTTAGGTGACACACCTCCAACCCACATGCTGCAGCCTCCCACAAAGCACATCAACACACTGATGTGCATTGTGGTGTGCTGTGTTGGAAAAAAATGTTGCATGTCTGTTTTTTATCCATATGATGGTAGCCCATTTATTGCATAGGCTACCTTAATGCCATGCATGTTAACATAATGCAACAGAATGGAAATGTTTGAACGGGCCCTAAAGCAATTCCTGTAAAGCTAGTCATAGCATCATAGGTACAAGCTTTAACAGGTGCTTTGCTTTAAATGATTCCATGAGTATAAGCCCTAAAGCTCAACATAGTTACATAGTAGGTGAGGTTGAAAAAAGACACAAGTCCATCAAGTCCAACCTATGTGTGTGATTATATGTCAGTATTTCATTGTATATACCTGTATGGTGTGGTCGTTCAGATGCTTATCTAATAGTTTTTTGAAACTATCGATGCTCCCCGCTGAGACCACGGCCTGTGGAAAGGAAATTCCACATCCTTGCCGCTCTTACAGTAAAGAAACCTCTATTTAGTTTAAGGTTAAACCTCTTTTCTTCTAATTTTAATGAGTGGTCACGTGTCTTGTTAAACTCCCTTCCACAAAAAAGTTTTATCCCTATTGTGGGGTCACCAGTACGGTATTTGTAAATTGAAATCATATCCCCTCTCAAGTGTCTCTTCTCCAGAGAGAATAAGTTCAGTGCTCGCAGCCTTTCTTCATAACTAATATCCTCCAGACCCTTTATTAGCTTTGTTGCCCTTCTTTGTACTCGCTCCCTTTCCAGTACATCCTTCCTGAGGACTGGTGCCCAGAACTGGACAGCATACTCTTTGTGCGGCCGGACCAGAGTCTTGTAGAGAGGGAGAATTATCGTTTTATCTCTGGAGTTGATCCTCTTTTTAATGCATGCCAATATTCTGTTTGCTTTGTTAGCAGCAGCCTGGCATTGTATGCCATTGCTGAGCCTATCATCTACTATGACCCCCAGGTCCTTTTCTATTCTAGATTCCCCCGAGGTTCTCCCCCCAGTCTATAGATTGCATTCATATTTTTGCCACCCAAATGCATAATTTTAAATTTTTCTACATTGAACCTCATTTGCCATGTAGTTGCCCACCCCATTAATTTGTTCAGATCTTTTTGCAAGGTTTCCACATCCTGCGGAGAAGTTATTGCCCTGCTTAGCTTAGTATCATCCTCAAATACAGAGATTGAACTGTTTACCCCATCCTCCAGGTCGTTTATGAACAAATTAAATAGGATTGGTCCCAGCACAGAACCCTACAGAACACACACTACAAATTATGATTGTACACTCTCCGTTAGATCTACCATCAACTATGTAGTGCAAAGGCCTATCTGGTTGTATACAGATTGATTAGATGTATTACATAGGTCCCAATATTACATAGTTTTGATAAATCTAAAGTGTATTCTATTAAACCTCTTTGGTTTCCACATCAGGGCCAGGACAAGGAGTGGGCAGGAGGGGTGGCTGCCCTGGGCACTGTGGTATAATGTGAGGTGGGGGGTGCCACTTAGAGATTGGGGGAAAGGGGATTTGTGTTGGAATGGGGAATTTTGGGGGTGGCATGGGTAAGTTCTCTTCCGCTAGGAGGGCACATGTGGGGGGGTGCTAAGAGTGATGATTGTGGGGGCTTTTTGTTGAGATGGAGGAATAAGATTTGGGCTGGGGGGGATTTAGAGGGAATTTCTGCTGGGGGGGGGGGAAATATGTACTATGAGGGGAAATTTTAAGGGTAAAGAATTTGTGCTAGGAGAGGTGAATTTTTTGGGGGGAGGAGCATTTGAGCTTTAAGAGATTTGGGGATGGGAGTGTAAAGATTTGTGCTTAGAGGGGGGATTTCAGCAGGGGGCAGATTTCTACTGGGAGGAGGTGGGATTTATGCTTTAGGGGGTAAGCATGCAGATTAGCGATCAGTGTTTTTGTGGGTAGATTTTTGCTCACACATAATTGCTTATACATCTTGGGGGGGGGGGGGGGTGCAGTTTGGCATGTTCGCCCTGGGCTCTAGATGACCTGGTCTCTGTACTGCTCCACAGTACAACACTGGGAGTACTCCACACTGTGCCTGCATTATATGTTTCATTCCTGAAATGCAGATCACTTGTCCTTAGGAGTGTTCTCTGCATATTGCTGCACAGAACACTCTGGGATAGAAGGAGAGGCCATTCACATGACCTGTTCAAAGTTATGTCTGCCGTATCTAGTACTCTCATATACCATCATTAGCATTACCGTTGTTGGAGTGTTTCTGCAGCATAATCTCATTAAACTGCTTTTAGATGTAAGTGCGATGATTAGCGTATCCTGCCTGATTAGTGCTAACATTTCATTCTACCCTATTTTTAGGACTCAGTCGTTTTTCTCTATGTCATACCATGTCCACAGTTGGAGGTATTGTATGTTTTATTTCTCCTAATGAGTACTGAATATTAACCAGCGACCTGAATTAGATCATTGATTATTTTCTTACCCTCAACTCCTAGCCTGCACTGAGGAGTGGACTTGTAATTTGTTAGCACAGCTGTGAACTACCAGAAAGAGATATTATATACCATCCCATTCTGAACGTGATGATGTGAGCATGGCCGTGTAGTGTCTGCTTCTGTGCACTATGCTTATAAATTCTATTTAAAAAAAAATATTTTGCCTAAAACTGTATATCACACACAATTTTCCAATCTGCAGATATTATCAATTCTATTTAAAAAAATATATATTTTGCCTAAAAACTGTATATCACACACAATTTTCCAATCTGCAGACATTTATACGATGGCTGAATAATGATTTGTGGATTCCTAAATGGCATAATTCTCCACAAATAGGACAAACCTGGATGTACTGTAAATATTCAGAGGAATCAAAAACTGCTAAATTGGTTAGTCTCCTGATTTGCTTATCACTAACAATTAGGAATCAAATTGTGTTTGAATCTGTAAATTGGCAAACATCTGCCAATTCATCTGAATAGCCTCCTGCTTGTTTGCCAGATGATACAATCTGAATTTTTATATTAAACCATTTGCCACAGATCAGAGGTATCACCATGCACACATTCAAAAGGATAAAAAAGTCACAATTGAGATATGGAAAGTTCATCAGTTTGTGAAGAAATCTAAAGTCTGCAAATTAATAAAATGCAGTCACCTTCTGACATCTTAAAGTGACACTAAAGTCAGGCTTAAAAAAAAAAAATGTATTTAAGTGTGTATTCTTAACTCTAATGCCCTGTACACACGATCGGACATTCCGACAACAAAATCCATCAGATTTTTTCCGACGGATGTTGACTCAAACTTGTCTTGCATACACACGGTCACACAAAGTTGGTCAGAAATTCCAAACGTCAAGAACGCGGTGACGTACAACACGTACGCCGAGCCGAGAAAAATGAAGTTCAATAGCCAGTGCTGCTCTTCTGCTTGATTCCCAGCATGCGTGGAACTTTGTGCGTCGAAATTGTGTACACACGATTGGAATTTCCGACAATGGATTTTAGATCCAGCTCTCAAACTTTGTGTGTCGGAAATTCCGATGGAAAGGTGCTGGTCCAGTCCATTGCCTGGGCATACTAGAAGAATGTAGGAAGATAGACCACACTCTGGAGAGAAAGTGGGCTTTATTATATAAAATCCACAAAAGTCATCACAACCCCACAATACACGAAAGGCAAATCCACTTTACACTGAAAGTGTACTTGGACGTGCAGTCGCTCTAAATCTAAGGGGTAGATCGGAAATGAGTTGAAGCTCTGCTGAATTTATCATCCAATTATGTGCAAGCTAAAATGCTGTTTTTTATTTTCCTTGCATGTCCCCCTCGGATCTACAGCGACTTTACTTCCAAATGCACTTTCAAGTGCACTTGCAGTGCAAAGTGGATTTTAATAACCCCCAGAGAGTGCAGCATGGTTAACGTGTTTCACGAAAAGTTTTGCTTATTCATAACCCAAGATGCCCCTGTAAAGTTAACCCTATAAAGAGAGATAGAGATATAGCTGAATGTAACTGGTGCTTGATTGATCTGCCAGACATTCATTGGCCACACATAAAAACATATGTGTGGTCAATGAGTGAAAAGGTTAAACGCATTAACCATGCTGCTCTCTGTGTATCGTGGGGATGTGATGTCTTTTGTGGATTGTATACAATAAAGCCCATTTTCTCTGAAGTCTGGAGTGTGGTCTATCTTCCTACATTCTTCCACTGTATGTAGGAACATAGCTAGGAACATAGCTACCCTCTCTTGCTTGCTACCCAGATGGAGTAGGGACTATAGACTATAAGCAAGGGATCCTCAAACTACGGCCCTCCAGCTTTTGCGGAACTACACATCCCATGAGGCATTGTAAAACTCAAATGCCCCGTACACACGGTCGGAAATTCCGACCACAAAATCCGTCTGAATTTTTCCGACGGATTTTGTCCGACAAAGTTGGTGGAAAATCCGATCATTCTGCACGTGGTTACGTTCGTTGCGTATGACGGAACTACGTAGAGGCTAGTAGCCAGAGCCGGACTGGCCTACCGGGATACCGGGATATTTCCCGGTAGGCTGCCTGCCCTGGGGCCGCTTTGCGGCTGCAGTGCTCCCCTCTCATGCTTCTGTGTTTCACGGAGCTGGTCGGGTCTGTGTTCAGCGGCCGCGCTGTAACACGGTCCCGCCCCCTAGACCGGCTCGTGTGATAGTAGATAGTAGATAGAATCTACCTATCACACAGCCGGTCTAGGGGGGTGGGACCGCGTTACAATGCGGCCGCCGATGGGGGACACAATATGACATGACACCGGCCAGCTCCGTGAAACACAGGAGAAGATGCCTGTGAGTACCACCCGCCCTGTGTGCACTGCCTGGATAGGTGGATCGGCAGGGGGGTGGCATATAGAGGAGATGAGCTTTCTTTATTCCTCCATGCAGCCGCTGAATGCTTGGAGGAGGGAGAGGAGGAGAATCAAGCATTCAGCAGCTGCGTGGAGGAATGTAGAAAGCTAATCTCCTCTATATGCCGCCCCCCTGGCGATCCACATATCCAACTTTTTTTACTGCCCCCCCAGTGCTCTCCTCCCCCACAAGACTCTCTAGCCCCCCCCCCCCACAGTTCTCTCAACCCCTGTTCTTTCTGCTGCCCCCCCTGCTCTCCCCATCCTTCTCTAGCCCCCACCCCAGTGCTTTCCACCCCCCACAGTGCTCCCCACCCCCCACAGTACTCTCCAGCCCCCCCTGCTCCCCACCCCCCCCCCCCCAGTGCTGTCCAGCCCCCCGTGCTCCCCACCCCTGTTCTTTCTGCCCCCACCGTGCTCCCCACCCCCCACAGTGCTCTCCAGCCCCCACCATGCTCCCCACCCCCCACAGTGCTCTCCAGCCCCCACCGTGCTCCCCAGCCCCCACAGTGCTCTCCAGCCCCCACCATGCTCCCACCCCCACAGTGCTCTCCAGCCCCCACCGTGCTCCCACAGTGCTCTCCAGCCCCCACCCCAGTGCTCTCCACCCCCACGTGCTCCCCACCCCCCACAGTGCTCTCCAGCCCCCACCTCAGTGCTCTCTGCCCCCCACAGTGCTCTCCAGCCCCCATGCTCTCCACCCCTGTTCTTTTTGGCTCCCCCTCCAGTGCTCTCGCAAGCTCCCTCCAGCACTCTCCACTCCCCCTGCATTTTGCCCCCACCCATGTGCTCTCCAACCCCACCAGTGCTCTCCAGTCCCCCATGCTTTCCACCCCTGTACTCTCTGGCCCCCATGGGTGCTCTCAAGCTCCCCACATTGCTCTCCACTCCCCCCTGCTCTTTGTACCCCCAGTGCTCTCCAGCCCTGTTTTTCTCCCCCCCCAGTGCTCTCAAGCTCCCGTCCAGTGCTCTTCGCCACCCCACACTCTTACCCCCCCCCCAGTGCTCTCAGCCTCCCGTGCTCTCCACCCCTGTTATTTTTGCCCCCCCCCAGTGCTCCCCCCCTGTGATCTCCACTCCCCCCTGCTCTTTGCCCCCACCCATGCGCTCTCCAACCCCGCCAGTACTCTCTGCTCCCCCTTCTCTCCAGCTCCCACCCAGTGCTCTCCACTTTCCCAGGACCAGAGGACAGACTGACTGGGACCGGAAAGTGAGGACAGCAGAAGGTGCAGGTGGCCAGGGACCACTCCATCTCACAGCAAACAGATCCTCTGTCCCCATCCAAAACGAGAACAGCCCCTGCCTGCTGATGGCCATCATGGATATCCTGCTGGCATGGAAGGTACTGTACCGAGCATCAACAACACACCTTCCCACAGACAGGGACTCCAGACTGGGACATGGGGCACAGGAGGGGCTGCAATGATGGGCACAGTGAGGCTGCATTCATAGGCACAGTAAGGCTGCATTCATGGGCACAGCGAGACTGCTTTCATGGCACAGTAAAGCTGCATTTGATGGGCACAGTGGGGCTGCAATGATGGGCACAGTGAGGCCGCAATGGTGGGCACAGTGAGGCCGCATTTGATGGGCACTGGCGAGGCTTCATTGAGCTCTTGTATCATGTCTGCAGTCTCTGACCATCTCCTGTATCATGTCTGCAGTCTCTGAGGGAGTCTGGAGAGGAGTCAAGAGTGGGAGCGCCGCCAGGATGGGGGTCATGGGAGAAGTCAGACCTGTGTGGACTATGGAGAGGAGACTAGGATAAAACCAGAGCCACCAAGCTGGAGCCGACTGACTGAGCCCTGCTTGGTGCACCTGAGAGGAGGTCAGTGACAGCACTGCCAGGCCAGTCTGAAGGGGGGGGGTCACTGATGTAAGGGGGGAGTGAGTACAATAATGTAAGGGGGCACTGATATAAAGGGTTTCCCCCTCATATCAATAACCCCCCCTTACCTTAGTGTATTTTTTCTGCAGAAGGTGGTCCCCCACCTTCCTATATATATATAAAGCCCTATGTGATTTAATATCTGTCTTATCTATATATAATACACTCTTCAAATGTGCTTTAAAATGTATGGTTTTCCCTTTCATGAACAATAAAAAAATGACGTTATGCTGTTGCGCTGTTCTAATAATGCTGTGGGGCTGGTATGAAATTTTTTCCAGGGCTGAATTTTATTCCCAGTCCGGCCCTGCTAGTAGCCAATAGCTTTGGTCTCGTAATTTGATCTGAGCATGCGTGGCACTTTGTCCGTCAAAATTCTCTACACACGATCAGAAAAAAAGTCCGATCGGATTTTGTTGTCGGAAAATTTGAGAGCAGGAAAAAAACCGATGGAGCCCACACACGGCCGGATTTTCCGACAATTTTTCGGCTAATTGCCAGCTTAGAAAAGGAAGGGCTGAGCCCAGCCCTGACCACCCTACCTGGTGAGCCCAAGGAGGTCCCGTTATAATTAAGGGTTAAATTGTAGTAATCCATGTGCCATAAAAATTGCCTCCACCTGCCGCCACAAGCAATAGAATTAGAAGTGTAATGATGAAAGGGCTCTCCAACTTTTCTGCCATGACAATATCATTCTGATGCAACCTCTCACAACCCACACATGGTGCACCAATGGAGATTATGTCACCAGAGATAAAAAGCTCATTGCATGCCAGAAATTTGACCTCATACTCTTAGAAAGGGTAGTAAAACAACTACATAAATAGGAGGGATTCTGGGGGGTATAGAGTACTGATGTCAAGATTGCAAGGGAGAGGAAAATTAGCTTTTTTTCAAATATAAAAAAAAAATCATAGTTTGCCACAAATTTGTAATACAATTAAACTAAAAAGTGGCTTGTGCAGTAATTTTATATGCTACATTGGTTCTTGAACCAAACTGAAATGTTGTTTTATTTGAAGGAGTGAGTTTGCATCTGCTCGATGACACTGCTTTCTCTACAAGTGGATTGTCACTGTGCTAATGATCTGCTACTTTATAAGAAAGGTCAAACAAGCAGCTCGGTGGTGACTTAGCATCATGATGGGAAAGGAAATCAATTTGCACTTTGCTTTTAAAGTGTGATTGCCTTTTAATCATTTGCATTGTCTGCTGCTCAGGATAACCTCAGGAAGCAGAGCACAGGAAAACACGTGATGCCAGTTTCTCCAGAAATATTTTTGTTCTTGTCAATTATACAAGAAGCAGAAGATGGCATGTTCAAGAAACCACAAAAGAACTTATGACAAGTGCTAAGAGTCTCAGGCCTTGTCAAATTCTGGGATTAGCAGTAGAACATGTTACTTTATGACCCAGATGTGTTCATTAGAATCCACTTCAGTTTATTGTTGTTTATAGACAGTTATTAGAGCCAAACTCAACACATTGTTACATAGTAAGTCTGGATGACAAAACAAAAATGTCCATCAAGTCAAAAAAAAAAATTACAAAATTAACTAAACTGATATTTAATTATTCTTTGAATCACTATTGGTCTCAAAAACCTTTAGTTGCTTACATTTCTAGTTGCTAAATGTGAATTTTTACATATTTAATTTCTAGTTTACTACAGTCTGCACTTTTAATGAGTATAAAAAATTCCATCACTTGAATGTCCATTAAAAAGTTCTTTATAATTAAAACATAAAGTGCTTCAGTGTACTACTTACTATCTTTCTCCTTCTCATACAAATCATAGACTCTGAGACCAGATTTCTATGATCCTAAACACATAAATGGGTCATACATGGCTTAATGGACAACTCAACATGTCTTAGATTCCTCCTCGTGATCCGTGCTTCTCCACTTTCCATGCTCAATTTCTGAAGAGTGTAATAGAAAGAATTTATAAGGGTATTGCTGCCATTAATTGTACCACAACCTAAAGTACATAAACAAACAAAAATAAAAATTACTTTACTGGTACTACACAAATATCTAAAATCTTAATTCCATTTATTACATGATTAAAACATACAATAAGACCATGAGGTCCTATCATACTATGAATATATGATGTAATCTTTTGGCATCAGGCATATTAGGTATATCACGTATTTTGTGTTTATATACATATTAAATCCCATTATATTTATCCCAATTTATTATGGGCAAGGTAATAGTTTCCTTTACTTGCATTGGTAGATGCAGTTCCTCTTTGGTTTCTTTTGGATATTATTTACAGCTGACTATTTCCCTTGGATGTAAACTTCTGGATGTCTCCTTAATTGTGGACAACTATCTTTTAAAAGTGATTTTTTTTTCAATGGGAGTTTTAATATGTAATACTTATGTCATTATGGTTATTTATCAGCATATTTAGTGCTCCTTTTCTCTTTTTGTTTATCTACCTGGCTACACCCTGTCAATCCTCCTATGGCCCCTTGTGAGTTAGGTTGTATTCTTTTTTATATATTGATCCAGGCCTTACAGCCAATGGCCGCTGTCAACTGCTAGCCTCACCTGACTGTATAAAAAAAAAGTTTGTACTACATATGCATAATATATATGTTTTTCTCTCTGTGTTGTTGCTAAGAAAGAGGTCCTGCAGAAGCAGTGTATCTGAAACATGTTGACCTCTTGGATTTTTTTTGAGACAAAGGAGTCATGTGCAACCAACTGAATGACATATTTATTTATTTTTTTCTTTTTGTTTATGTAACAGAAAGAAAACTATGTAGTGTAGTATGCCATACAATACACTTGATATATTAAATCATAATTGCACTGTCTGTATCTGTATCTTAATCTATAGTTATAGATCCACAAGAATATAACAATATGCACAAAATAGTAAACATACAACTGGTGTAAAGTGCAAGTGCAAAATATAGCAAAAACAAATAATGTGCACAAAATCTGTAAACGCACAACTAAAACGCATAGATAAATATAAAGTGCACAAGTGCCAAAAAAAACTCTGTGAGGTTATATGGACCCTTTAGAGTTACAAGGTGCCATGCACAATAACACACCAAAAAATAAAAATAAAATATCAATAATAATAATATTAGATGAAAAAAAAGTGCTAAATGCATACATATGTGATAGCAAACATGTATAAAAGATTTATAAAAAAAAATGCAAGTGCATAAACCACACAAGTGTCTCTATATTATTAAAAAAACAGTTCTTTGTGGCAGCCTGTCTTGGGCTGTGATAAGAACCACAAAATGTTGATTGATGTGAGACTAGATGCAGGTGATGTGATTTCCGGTGATCATACTATTGACATGCTTGTTACATCCAACCGTGGCTCTGAATCATGCATAGGTGAAATCCGGGAACCCCTTATGGTAATAAGCTCACCTCAGAGTGTGTGACCAGCTTTTACACTGAGTCAAAGCACGCATATGAACCACTATAGGGTTCTCACCTGTTTCACTGGATCAGTAGTATCCTCAGTGCAATGATCTCAGAGGCACACGAAAAAAGAAAAAGACTAATAGTGCAATACCGTTTTACAAAATTTAATAGACAAGTTAAAAAACATTCCCCCGCCGGGGTACTCACATGTGTAAGGTGCGCCAGTGCACCATACTTCATAAGGCTCAATAAAATACTGTAAACAGTATGGGTATGGCTTGTATCCCCTCCAGGCAGGTGTACTGTCTCTCGCTCCGTCCTGGCCCCTCCCCTACGCGTGTCGATACTCAGGGTGTGGCGTATCTTCCTCAGGGGCGTATCTAACCCCTGAGGAAGATACGCCACACAGGCAACTTTCAGCTCACGACTGTTGCAAATTGAATGTTAAGAAATAGAAAAGACTATCATTCTGACCCCAGCATTTTTCATTCTTGTCCCAAACATTTTTGGCCACTATTGTCTATTGATATGTAAAACACTTTATTAAATCAGTAATTAGTGATCAATAATAACATATAGTTAACATCATTAATTTTACAACAAGAAATATGTTGAACAATGCTGTACCTGACTCAAGCTGGGCTCATCCACTTCTTCCTGGCTGGAAGGCCCAGGTTAGACATCAGAAGCCTCAGCTGGGGTGGAAGGAAGCGTGGAAGGAAGAGTGGAGAGTGATTGCCTGACTTTAGTCTGGTCTGACAGAAAAGGCAGTCTGTCGTAGTACCACAGCCTGGGGACACAGCCTAAATGTCATTTGCTGCAGCTCCTGATCTCATGGAATCCTGGACCTTATTACGCTCTCTATTATAAGTGCTCCTCAGGCCACCAATTTTTGCCTTCAAATAGGGGATCGTTGCCGTGGGGACCACCGGCTTCACCAATTCCAGCAGTTTCTCCAGCGCTGCCTGCCTCTTTTGTTTATGATTATAATGCAGATGTTTCACCTGCCACAGACAGGGCAGCTCCCTGTACTTGTCTATGAATAGGGGGAGGAAATTATGATCATTGAATCCATCCATTTTCTCTGCAAGACACAAAACAAGAGAAACCCCAATGTCAGGCTAAACTCTCATAATCTTGTCCCAATATAGGCCTCAATCTAGAAGCAGTATAGGCCACTGATGCACCAAGTTAAAATTGTACCTTCGTTCTAACGATCGGCGCTTCCTATACTCCTTCCTCCGCTCACAGATCGTACGTACCACGCACTCGTGTTGCGCTTTATATACACTGCGCATGCGTGAAACTCCGCCCACCACAGATGTTCTTTCTAGTCTATTTCATGGCCCTTGTCTTTCGGCGCAGTGGGAAGGCACATGGCGAAAACAGAGAAAGTGCATGCAGAGGAGAGCAGCAACGAGTAGGACGACGAAAGCCCGGAGCCACCAACGTCCCGATCCCGGAGGAGATTTAAGGCCTCTAATATGTCCTTTGCTGAGATGGTGGAGATGGTGGACATATTGAAGAGGGCCAACTATGATGGGAAGTATGGCCCGTACAGCAACCCAAATGTGAGAAAGGCCAAAATCATGACTAAAGTTGTGAAGAGTCTATGCCGGAATTTTGGGGTACGGCGATCCAAGGATCAACTGAGAAAACAAAGGTCAGACCTCAAATTGAGGGAGCAGGATCAGTACAGAAGAATCAAGAGAGTTCTTCAAAAACGTAAGTAGTTGTCGTGTGTTCCTATTCTTCTTATTACGTTCATGCTGCTCCATGTGCTTTTCTTTATACTGTTGTACGGTTTAAAATGGCAACTTTCAGGTTTGTAGGCACAGTAATCATTAGTAGTAAACATCGTTCGTTCGCCCACTAACACAATGTTTTTGGCAGATGCAGGTTAACTACATTTGTTCAGCCCTATTCTTATTCCAAGAAGTTTATGACATTGTTGTCTAGATGGGTTTGTACTACAATGAAATGCAAACTTGATTCAGTGTAAGGAGAGGACACTCAGCAGCTGTTTACACATCTGGACGCAGGCGCACTAGTGTGGGACACCAGAACAAACTTTTTAGGGTGTCCCACACAGGTGCTCCAGTGGATACTAGGGGTGTCTCCATGTGCGAAAATTGGACAAAAAAGGTAAGTATTCCAGCTTTAAAAAGGAAAAAAATCATGTCTTCAGCTTGCAACTCTGCCAAAACAGACAATTGTACGACATTTACAAGCAATGTTTCAGATTCCTATTTCTGCCCTCCAATATCTGTGTGCTAAGTATACCTTTGTATTATTCACATAGGGGAGAAAAGAATCAGGACTTCAGAGGACACCAGGGACCCCCAACCTCCTAAAAAAGGGGAAGTCAAAACACCACAACCCCAGGATGTGGAGGAAGGAGAGGTAGTGGGTGAAATAGTGACCACAACAGGTGGGTGTCTGAGACCACAGCTTCAGGTAATAGATGTATGCCTGCATATTTATAATACATGGTGTGTTTTTTTATAATTTTAGATGATGTTGATGTTGTGGAAGAAGAAACACATTTCACAAGTGCAAGTGCAGACGTCCTCATCGGGGAGATCATGGTCTGCAAATGTGATTTACAGAAGATCAAGGAAGACATCAATGATGTTGAAAAAAGACTCAAAAACATCATTGATGTTTTAGGCAGAATCTAAAACACAAGAAATGTTTTACATTTGTTGATATTTTAAATCTTTTGTTCACTTTTTTGAAGTCTATTGAAAGACAAATTTTGAAGATGCACACAGAGTGACAACGTGCTATCTGCCATCACGGGATATCAATGTACGCGTTTTGGGGGTGCAACCCCTTCCTCGCAACTAAAGTAGTTGACAGGAAGGGATTACACCCCCGAAACACGTCCATTGATCCCCCATGATGGGAGCTAGCACATGTTGACATTAGGCATGGGATCAGGAGGGAAATCCCCATTTTGACTGTCAATTTGTGTGCATCTTCAAAATTTGGCTTTCACAGGGGTGACATCACCCCATCTGATGAAGGCAATATCTACACAGTTTGGACATACTAATGTCTGTTATTGCCTTCAATTTATAAAAGTTGAACTTTGTAAGTTCCTGAGTTGTGTATTGTTTTATGCTTTTAAACATGCCTGTTTACCACAAAAAAGGTTATTTAGTACTGTCAAACGCAAAAATGTTATTCCAAAAATAAGTTGGTTTGTTCAAAAACTCTTTTCTAATGCACATGTGAATGTGCACAGAGTAAAAGTTTAGAGAAACAACAATGTGTGGCTTCTTCTTTCAATGCTCAATAGCAGTTTTGGTACTAAGTTGGTGATTACAGTGGCAATGGGGGTTATTTACTAAAGGCGAATCCACTTTGCACTACAAGTGCACTTTCAGATGGTCCCCCCAGCGCAAATGCTTCATCCGTGACGAAGATGAACGGGAGTCTTTCCACATTATCTTCTGGAGGTGGCAAGCCCAAGCTGCCATTCTGGAGCCGTCTATAAAACTCGGTCTGGGCGATGACTCCACCATCCGACATCCGGCTATTTTGCCCCACGTCCACATACAGGAACTCGTAAATAGCCAACACCACCGCCAACATCACTATACTATTAGTATGACCCCGAGTTGGGGGGTGGGACGATGTGGACGTGTTTCCCATCTATTGCCCCTCCGCAGTTGGGAAAGTCCCACCACTGGGAAAATTGGGAAGCCACAGTCTGCCATTCCTGTGGTGGTGAAGGAAACTGTGGAGTCAAACAATAAAAAAATAATTATTACTTTTGCACATAACATTGCAAGTAGATTAGACACAAACATTCTTGGCCAACATCAGTATAACATTTATTTTAAGGAGTACTTAAAGACAAAAATCTGAGGTCCACTTATCAGATTACTCACCCCCTCTGAAGGCCCATTGTAAAAAGTTTAGGGGGGGGGCAGGTAACCGTCTCCACTTCATTGAGAGCTGAATGCATAAATAATGTGTGTTACTTTGGCCAGCCCCTCTTTACTTACACTATTGGCAGCCCACTGGACAGGTAATAAGTGTCATAATACAAAAATATAAATACACACTGTCCTAATTGAAGCACTTTTTTACATTCTGCAATTACCTATCAAGATAATTGGAGAACAAAACTTTAAACAGTACCATTTGAAAGTATTCAGGCAGGCCCTACATGCTTTGGTGAATTCATCCATAAATCTGACCACAAAATTGGTAGGTATAGTGTGTATGTGTTGGGCAGAGTCAGCAGATAGAGGATTGGTATCGGTTGACTTAGTGGTTGGGGGGAGGGAGGGTTACAAATGATTTTGGGACCCCAAAAAAAAGCCTCTGGCACTCTGCACGAATTTAAGCACACAAATAACATTTAAACACATTTTAGGGGGTGTTTAGGGTAAAGCAGTACTATGTTGCTGACAAAATACATTGTTAAGTGACTAGGCTAGGTGTGTATGGGCCCAGGATAGCATGCTGGGGGGGTTATTGAAGGAAAATATGCATGAAGGACAAAAAAGGAAGTTTAAAAAATTCCAGCATGCATGAGGATAAAGAGGACATTCACAGCATATTACAATCATGGTAATTAGGGAATGGTACATTAGAAAACATTAAATACATGTGATGTTAACCGCTTCCCGACCGGCCACTGCATATATACGTCAGCAGAATGGCTCGGGCAGGCAGAATCACGTACCTGTACGTGATCGTGCATGTGCCTGCCCGTGGGTCGCGCGCGCACCGCTAGCGGCGTGCTCGCGACCCGGTCGGGAGCTCCGTGACCCCGGCCGCGGGACCAGCGGACCCGATCGCCGCTGGTATCCCGCGATCGGGTTACGGAGCGGAAGAACGGGGAGAGGTCTATGTAAACAAACCTCTCCCCGCGCTTCCTACACTGACTGTCAGTGATCGGCGGTTCCCTGTCATCGGGAACGCCGATCAATGACGTCACACGTACAGCCACGCCCCCCTACTGTAAAAAAAACACACACACGTCACACTGACTCCTCCCCCCCCCCTAGTGGTTAACCCCCTAACTACAACTGTCATTTACATAGGAATCAGTGCTATTTAAATAGCACTGATTGCTGTATAAATGACAAATGTCCCAAAAATGTGTCAAAAATGTCCGATGTGTCCGCCAAAATGTCGCAGTCACAATAAAAATCGCTGATCGCCGCCATTACTAATAAAAAAAAAAATATTAATAAAAATGCTATAAAACTATCCCCTATTTTGTAAACGCTATAACTTTTGCGCAAACTAATCAATAATCGCTAATTGCGATTTTTTTTACCAAAAATATGTAGAAGAATACGTATCGGCCTAAACTGAGGAAAAAAAATGTTTTTTTATATATTTTTTGGGGATATTTATTATAGCAAAAAGTAAAAAATATTGCATTTTTTTCAAAATTGTCGCTCTATTTTTGTTTATAGCGCAAAAAATAAAAACCGCAGGGGCGATCAAATACCACCAAAAGAAAGCTCTATTTGTGGGAAAAAAAGGACGCCAATTTTGTTTTGGAGCCACGTCGCATGACCGCGCAATTGTTAGTTAAAGCGACGCAGTGCCGAATTGCAAAAAGGGGCCTGGTCCTTTAGCTGCAAATTGGTCCGGGGCTGAAGTGGTTAAAGGAGAAATCTTACCTTAATATAGTTCTTCTGCAGGACCTGAATGATGGCAGAACAGGTCTCTGGAATAATGATTCCCAGAGCCTGGGGAGAGATGCCTGTCGAGAACTTGATGTCCTGCAGACTTCTCCCCTGTTCAGGAGTGATGGCTTGCCGCATGCAGGTGTCCTGCCTGATAATATAGGGGGACAGCAAAGCCAACAGGTGGTGAAAAACGGGGTCCGTCACCCGGAGATAATTCCTGAAATCATCAGGATTATTCTCCTGGATCTCCCGCAACAAAGGCATGTGCGAGAATTGGTCACGCTGGAGCAACCAATTCTTGGTCCATGAACTCCTCCCCACCCTGTTCATGGACTGGGCTTGGGTCAAAGTAAGAACCCCAACACCAAGCCCCTGCACAGCACGAACTCTACGATGAGTACGTAACTGAAACATGGCTTCAAAACGGTCGGCTGGTCAGAATGAACTAACAGAATGCACTGAAAAACAGAAAGGCCTGAGAAGAGTGAGCTGAAAATCAGAAACAAGCAGACAAGAACTCACTGAAAATTCAAATACGTACTATAAAATACGCACAGAAAAACAAATGCGAACTGACTACACACACTGAAAACCAGATACAAACCCACAAGCACAAACTGAAGAGCAGTAACGTACGGAAAAGCATGAGTCTGAAAAGCACAAAATCGGCTGTCACCAAACTTCTACTAACACGAGATTAGCAGAAGGAGCCCAAAGGGTGGCGCACTTGGTATTGAACTTCCTCTTTCTAGTGCCGTCATACGTGTTGTACGTCACCTCCTTCTTGACATTCGGAATTTCCGACAACATTGTGTGACCATGTGTATGCAAGACAAGTTTGAGCCAACATCCGTCAGAAAAAATCTCATGGATTTTGTTGTCGGAATGTGCGATCGTGTGTACACGGCATAAGACTTTGCATAACTTTTGCTTTGATGCATCTTTAATGCATTTAGCTGTTTTAAAATTGAGGATTCGGTTAAGCTTTAAAGTTGTATTTTTTTTTTATTTTGACAGCTGGGGCTACAGTAGGACATTTGTCCATCTGCGTTGTTTAGAGTGGGTGGTGGAGTCTGCTAGATTGTGTGCAAGTACAGTCTAAGATATAGGGGTCATTTTACTAAGAGTTAAATAATGGCTAATAATATGCGATAACAATTGTGAAAATGTTCAGTTCACTAATAATTTATGGTTAAATACCGAATGCAGTATTTGTTCGATTTAGTGGTAATTACAGCATTAGTTAATGCGGTAAATTACCGCATTGAGCTGGTTGCTAAGGAGCGGGCCGGGAAGCCGGCCGCTGCGTCCTTAGCAACGGATGATTCATCAGCTTACAGCCTATTGTAAAAAAAAAGCCCATAATTAAAAAGTGTTAAAAAAATGGCGTGTTTTTATGTTTTTGGCGTGGGTTCCCCCTCAAGATCCATACCAGACCCTTATCCAGGAATGTAGCCCGGCAGGTCAGGAAAGGGGGGGACAAGCGAGCGTCCCCCTCCTGAACCATACCAGGCCACATGCCCTCAACACATGCTCTAGTCCCCTCCTCCCAAAAGCACCATATTCCCATGTTGATGGGGACAAAGGTCTCATCCCCACAACCATGACCGGTGGTTGCAAGGGGCTAATCATAATCTGGAAGCCCCCTTTAAGAAGGGGGCCCCCAGATCGCAGCCCCCCATGTGAATGAGTATTGGGTACATCTTACCCCTACCCATTCACCAGAAAAGGTAATAAAAACACACAGTTTTTGACAATTCTTTTATTAAAAAATCAAAAATCATAAAATAGTGTCCCTCAATGTAAATCCATCGTCAATCATGCCGCCCGCCGGACCCGAAAAAGAAAAAAAAAAAAACAGACGCTCCCGCCATCGGTGAAGGATGGCTGCCTACTGCTGGCTACGTCACCTGGTTGCCCCGTCCCTTGTGATGTCACTGACCCAGCATGCACCGGTCCGTGAATACCCGATACAAATTCACATGTGGGGGGCGGGATCTGGGGGTTCTAGATTATAATCAGCCCCCTGCCCGCAGACCCCCACAACCCCGGCCACTGTTTTGGGGATGAGGCCCTTGTCCCCATCAATATGGGGACAAGGTGCTTTGGAGTGGTGAAACAAGAGCCCCTCCTGCCCCAAAGCACCCACTCCCCCATGTTAAGGGCATGTGCTTGGTATGGTTCAGAAGGGGTGACGCTCGCTCTTTCCCCCCCCCCCCCCCCTTTTCCTGACCTGCCGGGCTGGATGCCTGGATAAGGTTCTGGTACACGCTGTTTTTTTTAACATTTTAACATGGATAGCCTGGTATGGACTGTGGGGGGGGGGACCCCACGCTGTTTTTTTTTTCATATCTTTTGTTAGCTTTATTTTACAATCGGCTGTCAGCGGGGAAGCCCACTGACAGCTGATGAGTCATCGGTTGCTAAAGACTAGGGGTGCTATGGATCAAAAAACTCACGCTCGCTCATTCCCCCCCTTTCCTGACCTGCCGGGCTGGATGCCTGGATAAGGTTCTGGTACACGCTGTTTTTTTTTAACATTTTAACATGGGTAGCCTGGTATGGACTGGGGGGGGGGGGACGCTGTTTTTTTTTTCATATTTTTTGTTGGCTTTATTTTACAATCAGCTGTCAGCGGGAAAGCCCACTGACAGCTGATGAGTCATCGGTTGCTAAAGACTAGGGGTGCTATGGATCAAAAAACTCACGGATCGTGAGACTCAGATCAGAGTCACGGATGGGATCATTTTTTGGATCAGCAAATAATAATTACATTTGCAAAAACCTGTGAAAATTCCACCACCAGTCCCCACTGTAATATCCACATCATCTCCCCCACTGTAATATCCACGTTATCTCCCCCACTGTAATATCCACATCATCTCCTCCACTGTAATATCCACGTCATCTCCCCCACTGTAATATCCACGTCATCTCCCCCACTGTAATGGACATCTCCCCCACTGTAATATAGGCTTGCAGAGTATGGCTGGGTATTGCAGAGTATGGCTGGGTATTGCAGAGCATGGCTGGGTATCACCGAGTATTTCAGAGTATTGCAGAGTATTGGCAGGGTATTGCAGAGTATTGGCAGAGTATTGGTAGGGTATTGGCAGAGTATTGCAGAGTATTGGCAGGGTATTGGCAGAGTATTGTCAGGGTATTGCAGAGTATTAGCAGGGTATTGGCAGAGTATGGCAGGGTATTGGCTGAGCATGGATGGATGTGACTGCAATTGTCACAGAGCAGTGCTGTGGGCACTACAGGTCCAGCCCACAGCGCTGCTGCCATCCGATCTCTCCCCTCCACTGTACAGATCAGTACACAGAGGGGAGAGAGGAACCGGATTCGTTACAGAGCGATCACATTGTAAACGGCTGCCGGGTGTACCAAGATGGCCGCCGCTCCGGAGCTAGGCCGAAGCCGTGGCCTTTCCTAAGGCTGAGGCAGCGGAGCACGGGGTGTGCCGATCCGAACAGGGTGACCCGTTCGGATCACGGATCGGTGACGATCCGTTGCACCCCTATTAAAGACGCAGTGTTTGTTTTGTGAATAGGACTTAGTTTACCGCATACGATAATTTATGCAAATGAGTAACATGATACCCTTATGCAGTAAACATTAGTGAATTGACCCCTATGGGAGGTACATTACTTCAGAAAGAATTCAAGATATCAGTTATTGCCTATAGCTGAAACTACAGGCAATAACTGAATATGCTCCAGCCAAGAACCTTCTATGAAATTATCTTGTATCACGGCATCTCACAGTGGCTCTTGACACCCACTTTCATCTATCATCTCACACAGTGAAGATTGGCATCCACTTTCATCTATTTTTATGTTCAGGACCTAAGCCACAACAAAAGGGGATCACTTACATAGTTTGACAAGAAATATTGCCCCTTAATCCTATCATGGCTCACTGATTGTTCCAGCAGATACACTATAATGTTCCAGAATGTCTTCTAGTGATCCTTGACACACTGCAGATTCTCTGGGTTTCACCTTGTTTATCTTAGTGAAGTCTTATTACGAAATGCCTCTGTGATTCCTGTTTTGTGGAAATACAGAGGACACAGTGCTTATTTTGTATAAGACAGTAACAAAGCACAATGTCTCTCCATTACCACTACCAGAGCACCAAGCTATTCCTTTCATGTGCTAGGCTAGCCAGGGATTCTGGGCAGCATGCAAGCCCTCTTCCCAGCAATATCAGCATTTCACAACACCAGTCACAATGCGAACACTCATATTTTAAGGGGATTATTATTGTAGCACTCATTCCATTTCTCAAAACTGGCAGTTCACCGCTATTAAAAGATTGGCTTAGAGAATTGCTTGCATTATCAAGGAAATGTGTGGGTTAAGGGAGGCCTCCAATCAAAACATAAACTGGGTGTCTGAAGCCCTTGGGCAAGAACAATTTTTGAGTTCCCCATTCAACGGTCTTACCACAAACACTTATTTATGATAGAGAGATAGATCTATCGATGGATAGCTAGATAGATAGATAGATAGATAGATTGTCTCAGAGGACCCTTGTGCAGTTGTACGGTGTATACATATGGTAGGTCTGCCCTGAATATACTTCATTTGTGTGCCTCTGCCTGTATTTTAAAGCCCTCATTTGGACCTGGACTGTTCATACACTTAACATGTGATAAGTGATAGAACTGTATATTTATTTACCAGGCTTTTTGGTTTATGCCCCACTTGGAAAAAAGCATATACAGTTCCAAAATATGCTTAGGCTGTAGCAGAAAATGAAGCCTGTCTGGAACAATCTGCTTATGGGGTTTCCAATAAGACCATTTAGCCATTTCATACTATGCAACTAGAACAAGCTGGAAAGCCTGCCCAATCAATCAAGGTACATAAGATATTTACTAGCTGCCAAGAAAAAGCCGTTTTAGATTTTTTTCTGCTGATATTCTGCTCATGCATGGTTTTCAAGGCTGATAAGATTGTATAGCATATGCATGGAGCTATATCATAACTATGCCTGTTTCAGGCTAATCTGTAAATACCATATTTGCCGGCGTATAAGACGACTGGGTGTATAAGACGACCCCCTATTTTTCCAGTGAAAACTTAGGTTTGGGGCTATACTCGCCATATAAGACTACCCCCCTTCCGAGGCAACACCATTTGCAAAAAAAACATCAGAAACAAAAAAAACAAAAAAAACACCAGACTTAACATCAGAAAAAGGAAACTGGTGAACTACAAGTCCCAGAGATCCCACAATTGGCAGTCAGCAACAATGAATCCTCTCCTCCAAAGCACCATAAATCATACCTGTATTTTAGGGGAGATCTGGAGCTGGATGTGCAGTGCAGGATGCTTTGTTAATATGTAGAGCACCAAGTACACACAGTATATGATGCTGTGTTAGTACAGTAGCGCCAGGTACACTTCAGAATACAGTGTGCAGACAGTGTGCACCGCTGAGCCAATCACGGCAGGCATTGTATTTTACTAATCTGTTGATGGATACAAAGCCTGCTCGGATTGGCAGAGGCTGTGACATCAGCCCACGCCGCTCTGACTCATGTAGCCTGCTCGGATTGGCAGAGGTTGTTACCCAATCCGAGCAGGCTTAGCAGGCTCTGTATTCAGAGTGCATCGCCCACTGGGATTGGCTGAACGGCGCATACTGTATACATATTACAATTTTACAGAGCGCCCGGCGGACTGATATCCATCTGGCGGTTTCTTCACCTGGTGTATAAGACGACCCCCGCTTTTTGGCTGTGTAATTTCGGTGTAAAAGGTAGTCTTATACGCCAGAAAATACAGTATATAGACAGTTGTTTATTACAGGTATTTATATAGCACTGACAATTTTACACAGCATACATACTGTTGCTAATAGGTGTCCCTCAATCCCTCTCTAAAAGTTGGGAGGTTTGCTGAAGTGAAGTACTAATCACTAAGCCAATCAATAATGATGAACATGACTGAATGGCATGTTCAGACGGAGATAGGGGAGCTGCTTTTGCTGACTAATATTGATCCTTATGGTGGCTTCTCTGCTTAAAGAATCCCTGACCTGGGCCAAGGACATGCAAATCATGGAATACATGATATGCACATGCTTAGGCCAGATCATTGACAAGGACACAGATGAATGCTCCAGTGTCTTAGCAAACAACTCAGCAAAGGTGGCTCTGATTGTTCTTTCCTGATAGATTCCCATGGTTAAGCAGTGGCATCACTAGGCCAGGGTATCCAGAGCATGGAAACAAGACCCTAGCTTTGTATGAGGGGGTCTCAAACCAGCAGCAAAGTGCAATATTTAAATTTTTTATTCATATTTTGTTTTTGAATTTTTTTCTAACAAATAAACATCAACAAAAAACAACCAATAAAAACAACAGCAGACGAAGAAGTAAGAAAGAAAAACAAAACAAAACAATCAACATCTATACCAAGATCAAAACATCATTCCAAACAATATCAGCATTAGTACATTTAATACATCAACATCTAGTTCACCCAAAATATTTAAGAATACAAAGATGCTCCGGAGCAAAGAAAAAAAAAAAAAAAAGCTTTCCATTTAATTTCTTTCCTTTTCTTTGACAGTCTTTCCCCCTCCCCTAAAAAGGTACTCAGTCTCATTTATAAATTTAGATTAAAGTTAGAAGCAACACAAGGATCCTATCAGGTACTTTGTCATTCTGCTGCTTCTCATTTCACTGTCCACTCACAGGCTGGGGGAAGGACAAGACAAGGACAGAACAAGTTACTAAACACTAACATGTCTCTAAAAAGAGAGAAATCAGATCTACTGTACCAGACAGGGCAGTGCTGTGTGGCAAAGCTGTGTTAACCTCATAACTAGATAGACAGGTAATGCAGCTCTCATATATGAATTATGCATGTGTTTTTAGTAGAGAAGTAAAATTTCCGGAAATTTTTAAGCCATGAAAAACTGAAAAAAACGTATTCAGTGTGGAGTCGTTTTACAAATTGAAAGTCATTTTGTTACACTGGGAAGGTGAAATGCAGTGTATATAAAAAGTATTATGCTTGGAATAAAAGTACAGCTTATTCAGTAAATAAACAAAACTTGCTTTTTCAACAACACATGAGAATAGGTAACTAACCCCCCTTTCCTTCATAATAATGTAAAAGCTCCCTGCCAATATGCATTTTCAGTTATTGACAGTGCTGATCCAGAAGCATATATTGCTCTTGCGGGAGCTTGATCAATTTTCTCCTGATTTTCAGGTTTAATTTTATCTATAAATGAAGGTATTTTGTATATTTGGGAGGCCGTTGTTTGCAACACTTGAAGATGCTGCTGGTGAAGAAACACTTTGTGATGATTCAGAAGCAGCAGAAAGAGTGTTTCTGGAATGAGAACTGGAGTTTCTGGAGGGAGAAGCTACTCGCACTTTCATTATGGTCCTCATCATTTAATTCCATAATATATTTTTTTGTGTATTTGGGGGTACCTCTGGCATGCCAGGATGTCATCCTTGTAGCATTTGGGAAAGAATATATCTTCTCACAATATTTGCATGCGGAAATTAAGTAGTGGTCCAGGCATGTGGTAATTTTGGAATGTTTACCCGTTGTTAAGGAGTGGTCAGTTGCTGTCAGTTGCTGTGTCCTTAACAACCGATTATCAGTTGTCAGCGGGGTTAAAAAGAAAATGTTTTCTTTATTTTGGTGTGGGGCTCCCCTCAAAATTCAGGTCTGGCATGCCATTTTTTTCCTAGATTTTTTTATTGCCAGCAATTCTTTTTTTAGATTCAGCTGTTAGCGAGGAACCCTGTTACCAGCTGATGACTCATCGGTTGTTAAAGGGGTTGTAAACCCTCGTGTTTTTTCACCTTAAAAAACACCTGGCAGTCACCGACCCCCCAGCCCCCCCCCCCCTTTTTACTTACCTGACCCCCTTCATCTATTCGACGGGAAACTACAGGTAAGGGAAGCGCGAGTTGCGCTGCACTTTCTGAATGGTCCCACCATCTTCTGGGACCTCTGTGTGTCCCAGAAGGCAGTGGGTGAAGGAGGAGGGGCCGGAAATGTCGTAGATCACTGTGCGGCAATTTTACCTAGAAGTGGGAGTGGGTACCTGTCAAAACCAGGTACTCGCTACCCCCTCTCCCCCAAAAAGTGCCAAATTCGACAGTGGAGGGGGGGGGGGGGTGCAAACAAGTGGAGTTTGCCCTTTTGGGTGGAGCTCCACTTTAACAACTATGTGGTTTACTGGTTGTTAAGGACCCAGGCAGCCGCCCAAACCTTACAACGCCTATTTATTAATGTAGATAAATATGCAGGCTAGTGCCAGGCATTAAATTACAGCATGTTTTCACTACTAAAATACCACAAGACTTTATAAAATAACTCATGCAGTATTTTAGTAGCGTGTTTTTGTGAATGCCCAAAAACTTTTTGAAAAACACTAAGCTGTATTTTACTTCATTTTTAAGGGGAATCATACTGCTTTGTGAATGGAGCCCAGTGTATCCCAGCAATCTCCCAACTGTAGGAGGCACAAGTACAAGTACAAGTCCACAAACAAACTACCCTAGAGCCTTCCCCTTGCAGTGCCCCCTAGTAGCAGAAATGCATATTTCTCTTGTTTGAGAAAGGCATTGAGAAGTACAGTGTTACCTTTGAATTGTATTCCAGTATTTGCTTGAAAACTTGCAATAACTCAGAAATCTTTCATTAAGGTCTTTATGTTATATAGTTTAAATACCTTGTCATAGATATGCTTTGCAGGGAAACAAAATCCAGCACATTTCCACTGACAGGACGGAGCTCTGCCTTGTTTACATAGGCAGAGCTCCATCCAGCCTCTCTCCTCAACGATCAGCAGATGCTGGTGGACATCCATTGGCCAGCACCCACTGATCGCCTTTAGTTATCCTTTAATTTGCCTCCTTACTGGGGATTTGTTGTCTAGAGCAGTGGTCATCAACCCTGTCCTCAGGGCCCACTAACAGGCCAGGTTTTATGTATTACCTTGGGGGAGATGTAGACTAGAATACTGCAATCACTGAGCAGCAAATTATATCACCTGTGATGTATTTCAGTTATCTTGCAAACCTGGCCTGTTAGTGGGCCCTGAGGACAGGGTTGATGACCACTGGTCTAGAGTACGTCTAATATTTGTACTTGGAAAATTAAGTCATCTATGGCTACTTGATAAATCCATTCCCAGAGCTTTAACCACAATCACACACAAACAAACCTACACCTTTTTAACATTTTTATAGCAAGAGGTTTGGAGCTTATAAAGCAATTCTTTAACCATGGTAGGTGATTGTGCTACATTCATGTATAACAAGTGGCTGTGAGTTATGCTAAGTATAAGGAAATTACACTCAGCAGCCTTTTAAAAATGTTATTAAATAATTTATTAAAAAAATGAAATTGGTCAAGTTTTACTTTACTTGACTATAGTTACATAGTTCGTTAGGTTGAAAAAAGACACAAGTCCATCCAGTTCAACCACAAATAAAAATATATATATATCATACAATCCCATATACCCCATTCTATACCCACAGTTGATCCAGAGGAAGGCAAAAAAAAACAAAAACCAGCAGCGCATGCTCCAATTTGCTAAAGCAGGGGAAAAAATTCCTTCCTGATCCCCCGAAAGGCAATCGGATTTTCCCCGGATCAACTTTACCTATAAATGTTAGTACACAGTTATATTATGTACATTTAGGAAAGTATCCAGGCCTTTCTTAAAGCAATCTACTGAGCTGGCCAGAACCACCTCTGCAGGGAGTCTATTCTATGTAGTTGAAAGAAAAATATCTCTGTTAAAATAATTGACTCCTGATGAATTGGTTTCCTATTACAATGATGTCCTTCACAGTCTGCTAAATACCCGGGCACCCTTAAAATTCCAGACTGTCTCTTTCACCCACTCAGCACCAAGGTACACACCAGAACTTTGTCAACTAAAAGCAAAAGGCCATCAATTGGAATGCCTCTACAAGAAAACTGGACTCATTATTTACAAAGAACTGTATGATAACCATATTCTTCTCTATAAGGACACTCTATGTGCAGCAAAATCCACCTACTTTACACAATTAATCAGTTCAGGTGAAGGTGGCACAAAGGCCTTGTTTTCAGTAGTTAATAGCATATTTAAGCCACCAGACTCTGTTCCACCTTATCTATGTACAACATTTTTTTGTGACTCTTTAATTAAATTTTTCAACACCAAAGTTGAAAAGATTCACCAACAAATGATTCTGAACTCCTCCCACTGTCTGCTTTCTTCAGCTATTTCTGCTCCATTCTCTTGTTCTTTCTCAAACTTCCTACCATTGCTGAAATAACTAACCTTATTTAGAAAGCTAAGCCCTCTACCCGAGTGTTAGATCCCCTCCCTACTGACCAGGTTAAAGCTCGTCTACCCTCTTTGTCCTCTTTAATAACTGATATCATACATTCCTCTCTAACTTCTGGTATTGTTCCCTCATCTTTTAAAACAGCTGTAATAACCCCCATACTTAAGTAACCTGGTGCAGATCCCAGTGACTTCAGTAACCTTTGGCCCATCTCCAACCTTCCTTTTCTATCTAAAATCCTTGCGGAAAAAAAACAGTTGCTTCTCAGGTCTATACTTACCTCTCTGACTCTGATCTATTCTATCAATTTCAGTCTGGTTTCCATCCTCTACATAGCATTGAAACTGCCTTGGTAAAAATCACAAATGATCTCATGGCAGCTGGTCTCATAACTATACTCATTCTCCTCAATCTGAGTGCAGCCTTTGATACTATTTCTCATAATATTTCTCACCAACCTGCTTGTTCCCTTCGTTCCTCCCAAGACCTCCTGCTCTCTAGTTCCCCCTGTCACCTCCTCCCATGCTCGCCTCCAGGACTTTTCCAGAGTCTCTCCCATCCTCTGGAACTCCTTACTCCAATCTGTCCAACTAGCTCCTACTCTGCTTGCTTTTGGACAATCCCTAAAAAAAATTCTTTTTAGAGAAGAGAAGAACCTTTGGAGAAGGTGTGAACTGTTGTGGAAAATTTTATGAAGATGCATTTTAATGTATTGTCATAAGAGTCTCCCAGTGTTAGCACTCCCGCAGGCCCCTCTAAAGAGCTGACTGGGGCAGACTGATGCTGGTTGAGATCCGTTAGGTAGTGGAAAACTTCCTGGGATTGGAGAGAAGTGTTTGCAGAGTGGGGGTAGGTCCACCAGCGAAAAGGCCCCTGTGCATTGCACAGACGATCGCCTGAGGGGATATGTTTGCTCTGCAAGTATCGTTAGGGGCGGATGTATGCTCATTGTCTCTGCTGTGTCTGATCAGCACATGTCGAGATTTGCAGCATGCACCTGCTAATAGCCTTCCATCTATAAGGAAGGGTAGCATAATCCAGGTATGCATTGTTCTCTGGAACAATGCATAATAAGGATTTCTATCAGCGGAATTGTAGTCATCGTTCATTGGTTATTGTATGAATTAATTTATTCTGTATCATGTCCTTATATGGTCATTCACATCCTGTGTTTTTCATTTCCTGTGAGGTCACAATCTGTGTAGGAGGCTATTGGCTGTTGGAGCCAATCCCTCCTCTTTGTAATTTCTTTTGTTGTCTGTGAATATAAAAGAAATTAGGGACTGCTGAGAGGCAGCCATGCAGAGATGATGACATAAGAATGTGGTCATGTCTGACTACTTGGATGAGAGGGTTGATAAGTAAAGTACATTATATCATTAAGACGGAAATGGATGCTTATTAGCACAAGAGATATGGCTGTGTGCTCCGCGTACGGCCAAATCTCTACAACAGAACCTGGGCAGCCTGCATTAGTTAGTTAGGGCTGGAAAGTTTCATTAAATGTTTCATGCCTTATATGAAGTCACTGAAAGGAAAGCATGAAGGTACATGATATATCTAGAAGAACAGGGCCCGTAAAGCACACACGGGATTGAAAAGGAAGAAAAAAAAGGCCACCGCGAAGGGTTACCTCAACAAAGGAGTTGGAGGAAGGAATTGGTTGCTACGGGTAACCATGAACTGGTGAGAGGAACAGCAGCAAGCCAGAGGGGAGCAGTATCAGGCATAGGTTAGATGTTCTCTGGTAGTGAGGCAATTAGTGCTCTGACTCCCTCCTTAGTGGTCGGTTCCTTAAAGGGTAATTTCACTTTTGTTCAGAAAAAAACATTCCCCCCTGGGTAATTTATGTACATTGCAAGGATTATAACAACCTTTGGTGCAGATTCCTACCTTTTGTTATTCTGAAGAAATCCCTCTATGTTTCTCTGTACCCATGTGGGAATATAAACTAATGGGAGTGGTTTCACAATTATCAATCAACCGTGGCACCTGCAGGGCACTAATAAAGAAAGTATTTTACCAAAAATGAAATTTTTGTTCCAGGGGATGCCTGAAATCTGACTTGTATCTTAGTGCAGACTTCTGGGAAAATCAGTGAGCCAATCACACAAGCAGGAAATTATGTTTCTGGGGAGACTTACCTGTCCAGGGATCAAGAACCGCCCTCTCCTGGGCTAGTTCTTCACTAGCCTTCAGGTTCCTATCACCAGCATCCTAAAGCCCCATACACACGGTCGGACAATCCGCGGACCAGGTCGGTCGGATCCTGTCCGTCATACTTTGTCTGATGTTGGTTTTGCGTACACACGGTCGGACAAAGTTGTCGGAAAATCCGATCATTCTGAACGTGGTGACGTTTGTTGCCTACGACGGGACTACGTAGAGGCTAGTAGCCAATAGCTTTGGTCTTGTAATGTGATCTGAGCATGCGTAGCACTTTGTCCGGTCGGACAACCGTACACACGATCGGATTTGGTGTGATCGGACCGTGTTGTCGGCAAATCTTTCCAGCAGGAGATAAGACTTTGTCCGTCGGACAATCCGACGTACACTGTCCGATGGTGCATACACACGGTCTGATTTTTCAACAACATTGTCCGATCGGACAGAATCCATGAAAAAGTCCGACCGTGTGTATGGGGCTTTAGTGTGGGATGGTGTGACTTTGCCAGGCGACTTCCTGGCAACTTGCTGACGACTTGAGTACTACTTTATGAGACTTTGAAGAGAGTGACTTTGAAGCAACTTTCCTCCGTACACATATATACAAATTGGTTGCATTTTGAACTGTATCCGATTCGCATGACATGTAAACCAAACCGGCTTTCTATGGAGCCGGTTCACATGTATGTCGTGCAGCAGCAGTGCGAATTTTCAGAAAATTTTAAATGAGTCCTGTGCATTTTTGTTGCACTGCGGTGCTGTTCAGATGCGAATTCCAGGCTCACTGCCTTCTATGGGAATGCCTCTAAATTGCACATCTCATCAGTTTTGAAAACATATTTAATGAAAAAGAAAAGAAAAATCCATACCAGGCCCTTTCATGTCTGGTATGTATTTTAAGAGGAACCCTACGCCAATTATTTTTTTTTAAAGAACAGTGTGGGTTCCCCCCTAAATCTATACCAAACCCTTAGGTCTTAGGAGGGAAAACATCACGCCAAATTTAAACAAACAAAAAAAAGCCCCCCCCCAAAGCACCTTGTCCCCATGTTGATGGGGGCAAGAGCCTCTTTCCCACAACCCTGGCTAGTGGTTCAATGTACCCCTACTCATTCACCAAAAAAAGTGTAAAAAATTAATAAAAACACAGAGACAGTTTTTGACAATTCCTTTATTTAAAAAAAACAAAAACAATGTCCCCCATACTCATTCACATAGGAAAGGGGCCCGGATCTTGGGGTCCCCTTATTAAAGGAGGCTTCCAGATTCCGATAAGACCCCTGCCTGTAGACCCCCAAAACCACTGGCCAGGGTTGAGAGGAATAAGCCCTTGTCCCATCAACATGAGGACAAGGCGCTTTGGGGGGCAGAGCCCCCCTTCCCCAAAACACCCAACATGTTGAGAACATGTGGTTTGGTTCAGGAGGGTGGACTGCTCACTCATCCCCACTTTCCTGGCCTACCAGGCTGCATGCTTGGATTAGGGTCTGGTATGGATTTTGGAGGGGACCCCATGCTATTTTTAAAAATAAATTTGGCGTGGGGTTCCCCTTAAAATCCATACCAGACCTAAGGGTCTGGTATGGATTTGGGGGAGGAGGCCCACGCTGTTTCTATTTTTTTTTTTGGCACGTGGTTCTCCTTAAAATCCAGACCTGAAAGGGCCTGGTATAGATTTGGGGGGGGGGGGCCTACGTCATTTCTTTCACAATTTTTTTTTGCAAGCAATGATTTTTTTACATTCAGATGCCAGTGGAACCCTGCTGACAGCTGGTGAGTAATCCATTGTTAAGGATGCGGCAGTTGGCTTCCCGGTCCCCTCCTTAACAACCTGCTATGCCGCTCTAAAAATTCACAGCTGAACCTCTGCTTTGGAAATTCGCAGTGAAAACGGAGGGGAAATTCACACCAGACACGTCTGAACCTAGGAGAAATGACTGGGTAATCTTCCTGTAATGTCAGGCCCAAATCACATCACTGTAGATGAGGATCTGACTTGGAGGTGATTTCCATTAAGGTTATGGACACAAGTTGGGAGATGTTTGAACCAGAAAACCACCTGGAATTAATTTTAATGTTCCAATTAAATTAGGGCCATTTAGAAGAGAAGAATACTGGCAACTATAGGGGTCTAGAGGCAGTAAACGGTACATCATGAATGACAGAAAAGACAACATTTTAAAGACACATAGCAGGTAGGTTGTCTCTGGTAATCAAAGGCAATTTTCATGTCTGGTCTTCAAGAGACCACTAAACCCAACACACCAAAGTTAGATTATATATGACAGCTGCTAATGATATCACATACATGTGAAATGCTGCAGTCACTGTACACATCTCTATTGCTACTTGCATATGCCTTATTAGATTGACACATCTAATGCAGTCAGTCATCTGGTCTAATGAGATTTCTTGAAATGAAAAGGAGAATCGGAAGAAAGATTAATCTATTTAAGCACCACCTGCCCCATGACTGTGTTTGTGTCTCTTTGTATGTTTGAGTGCATATATTGTTTTGATAAAAAAAATAACTATACAGATCTTTTTTTTTGGGCTCCTGTTTGGTGGTTCCTGCTAATGGCAGAGAGACTAGTAACAAGACTGAGCTTTTTATTTCTTTTGGCAGAAAAACAAAACACCTCATTAGCACTGTGGTCTGGAATAATTAATTTCACAATGCCTGCAGGAGCTCTACATGGCATACAAATGACTTCTCTAGTGTTTCGGCAGAACAAAGAGGAATAACTGCCCATTTGTCCAGCACAAGTGCCCATGCACAGGGATCATTGTTGTGTGTATTGCCATGAACTGGTTTACACCATGGAGAATGAGGAGACAATGACTTGTGTGTGACAAAGGAAGCAGATTTTATTTGGAGTCATTGGTTTCCATGGAGCTCTACTTCAACCATTATTTTCAACCTGTCAGTAAAAACACAAGGGTCCTCCATAAGCAAAGCAGAAACCTCACTAAACTTAACAAATGTCTTTTGTCAGAGTCCCTTGGACTGCCTTGATCCATTCACACCATCTTGTTATGTAATTCAGCCTACTGAAACTGATACTTGGACTCTTTTGAGATGTAACCTTTAGGTCACTGCTTTGATGGTCTATTACAGAAGCTGCATTTCCCAGACCCACAAGGGTGAAGGGCTACACTACCACTGTCAAATAGCACTGTCGCCGACAGATGGCAAGGTCATTGCTGGATACCTGAACTCAGTAATGTTTGTTATCACTATATGGCATCAGGTTGGTGTCATTAAAGATTGCTGCTTTTTCCTTTTTATTACCTAATGGTAAAATTAAACAGAAATACATGAGGGAAGATCTAAACATCTTTCATTACATACTTTATTTTAGACCATTATTTCATCACTGGGTCTCGCTTGTAAATTAGGCAGCTCATGGCTGGTGGATAGAGAGGAACTTGAGCGTTTTTGGATGTTCTTCCAAACCCACCTGGCCAAGACCACCATGAAGCTGTTACCTGGCCCATTAGAGGCGATAGCTTTCGGGTGATCTTGGTCATGTACTTATATCACCACACTCTGCTTCAGTACTTCTTCCCAGAGCCCATGGTCCTCATGCAAGCATTGGGCAGACTTTTATAAGGAATTATACAAATATCAAAATACCTTCATGGGCAGGTATAAGTCTGGAGGAATGGATTTTTCATGCAGACTGCCCTAGGTAACAACCACATGTGGCATTGAGCCTCCATGACTAAAATAATTAAAATCCAATGATTGAAAGGGGTGGGTAAGGAACAGTTTTGCTGGGGAGGAAATGGCTAGATGAAGAGAGCAGCTCAAAGATAATTGCAGCATATGTGGGGTGTATGGGTGGGATTATAGGAAAGCAATGGGGGGTAAAGTTTAAACAGGAAGCATAGTGTGTTTGCAGTAAAAAATTTAAGTGTGAACTAAAAATTGACTTTTTATGTAAAGGTTCACTAACCATTTAAGTCATTTTCATGTAACTTTCACATTTTAAAATGCTTGCACAAACCCTAATTTTTTTTATCTTTTTGGTGGCCAAAATGGCAATAGCCACTGCGTGGAAAAGTCTGGTGGTGAATCTCGCCTTGTTGAAGAGTAAGCTGACCTGGATTATGCTTCACGAAAAGATGGCGAGTGTCTTAAGGCATAAACAACCGCTGTTTGATAAAATGTGGAACCCCTGGCTCTCTTAATTTCAGGTACCGGATATCTAGAGGTGATCTCCTTGGCGAGACGGTGTTGAATTCCTGGCTCATTGGACAGACATTTCTTGTTCCCCTTCTTCCCCCTTTCTTCTTTTCCTGATTTTGCTCTTTTGAAACGTTCTTTCTAAATTGTTCTCAATAATAATGACGGGTCCAATATCCCAACTTCTGGTCCTATCAGATGTTTATCACAGTATGTAACCTGTTAAATCTTCGAATTTACATTGTTAATAATATTTTTGATGGGATCATTCTGGGTTTAGTACCCCTGGGTTAGTCCATGGCTACTGGTCAATTCCTGGACGAGGGTTTACTAGCTGGGCTGTGCGGTGGATGGACTGGTGCAAGCCGGCCTTCCTCCTCTGCATAGAGCTTCAGACGGTCTTCATTGTAGTTCAAGCATTTGTTTTCCCCCTTTTGTTTTTTATATGCATGTTTTTTTCATTTTGAGTCAAAACTGGTGGCTTTTAAAACTTTAGACTGTTCCCGGATAGCTCAGTGGCTGCGAGTACCACCAGATTGAGATACAGGACTATACTGATATCCCTTGATTTTGATACTACTGTACGCCTTTACTGTTCTTGATAGCCTTAACAATGTAAAAACATTTACTAAATTGTATTACTTTATTTTGTAAAACTAATAAACATGATTGAAACAGAATAAATTCCAAAGATATTGGGATTAACCACAAGGGGGCACTTTACATATGACTTGGCCTTATTTAAGCTGTCTACCTGTTGAGAAATAATATCAGCTTCACATGGAGTGCACTGATTTCATGGACATTGAGACCCCGTTCACATCTGCAAGATTTGACATATCAAATCGCATTTCAAATTGGAGCCTATTGTCTGCAATAGGAGCATCCCAATTGGTGCCCTGCTGACTTTGCAACGCGGCAACGATTTCCAAAAGTCGTTCCTGCACTTCTTTTGGTGACTTCGGGGGCAATTTCTTTTTATAGACCTCGGTGCATGAACCCGCATAAAGCCCCATACACACGGTCGGACTTTTTCATCAATTTGGTCCGATCGGACAAGGTTGTTGAAAAATCAGACCGTGTGTATGCACCATCGGACAGTGTTCGTCGGTTTGTCCGTCGGACAAAGTCTTATCTCCTGCTGGAAAGATTTGCCGTCAACCCGGTCCAATCACACCAAATCCGAGCGTGTGTACGCTTGTCCGACGGACAAAGTGCTACGCATGCTCAGAAGAAATTCTGTGACGGAAGCGCTCGGTCAGGTAAAACTACCTTTCCTAATCGACACAGCACATTCGTCACGCTGCAATGTTAAAATGTCTTTAATGCAGCGCATTCTCTTTTTCTTTACAATGCAACAAGAATGACATGTTTTAGCTGCTCCTATTCACCCGCACTTCTCACAAACTTACTTCTTTATTACTTTGCAGCATTTATACACTACATGTTTATTTTTACTCTGAACGGAAAAGAATCTTTGTTATTTTTTTACCATGATTTGTCTTTTTTTTTTTTTTTTTGGGGAATACATATTTGAATGTTTTTTTTTTTTTTTTTTTTGGAGGGGGGTTGTGTTTCTCAAATTACCAAAAACACATTATTTACATTTGTATTTCTTGCTTAAATTTACTAGGAGGTTGTTTGTTGTTGTTGCCCCTTGTTAATTCTACTTTAGGATTAGTGAAATGTACCTGCCTACTCAAAGAAAAACTGTCATTGTAGCAAAGTAAAACACAATAGTCAATGATTATTTCAAATCAAAAAAACCTTTATTTAGGTCACACCAACAAACCAAAGAGGAACGCAGCCATGGTGAAACTTGGGGAATTTGCAAAGTCTTGGCCCCCCACGGCAACCATCATTGTCCAAGCGTAGAAAATTGGGGGCCTGAGGAGTACGTATATTAAGGGGAGTGCAATCTGGTCGTGAAGTCCAAAGTATCCGGAACTGCAGCAGATGCCATCTAGGTCCCCAGGCTCTGGTACTACAAGAGGCTCCATCTTCTCTCACACCAGACTGATTGCAGGTCGTCACTCTCAGGTCTTCCTTCCACGCTTCCTTCCACGCTGTGGCTGTCGTGCTGGTGGGGTGGCAGAAGGAGGAGGAGGAGGAGGAGGAGGCGGAGCATGGTAACTATGGCAAACATGTGTGACTGGGGTCATCTCCCCAGCCCTACCCTTATTTAGGACATGGAGGATGAGCCCCTCACACATGTTGCATTGCCCCACCTCCATACCCATCATTTTTGTGACAACCACCGAGCCAAAGGTCTCCTCGTCGGCGGGTGTGGCATGTAGGGAGTCTGAAGCCTCTCTGATCATCCGGAGCGCTGACTGTGCCGCATAACCCCCCCTTCTCGCCCTTTTGTACGGAGGGCGGAGGGGAGGGGTTTGGGTGTCAGTCAGGCTCCGAGGCCTAGCCCCCTCTTGGCTGCCACTACCCAGCTGGTGGCTGCCACTAACCCCTGCCTCCTCCTGACTGCCACCTTCCACAGCCACCTCCTGGCTGAGGTCTTCCTGTGTATGAAAAAGGGACATAGTTTCAGTTATTTGTTCATCAAACACACACAATTCTCATCTAGTGACTGGTGCAAAATGTTTACAAATAGAAAACCATACAATTCTCAGCCCTGCAGTTTAGATTCTGGCCCCAAATGTCTCCCACACCACTGTCTGTTGATATGTCAAACACGTTAGGAACTAAGCAATTGGCGATCCTGAATTAAGTGAACATCATTCATTATTCCCATAAATGGTAACAAAACTACTATACCTGGAACAAGCTGGGCTCCTCCACCTCTTCCAGACTGGAAGGCCCAGGTTGCTCCTCGGAAGCCTCATCAGGGGTGGGCTGCGCGCAAGGAAGCGTGGAAGGAGGAGTTGAGGTTGGCTCCGTGACATCAGCCTGGTCCTTCAGAAAATGGAGACTCTGATAGTACCAGAGCTTGGGGACATAGACCTCATCTGCTGAAGTTGCAGTTTCCTCAGACTTCACGACCTTCTTCCGCTCCCTGATATACGCACTCCTCAGGCTGCCAATTTTCTTTCTAATATCATCAACAGTTGCCGTGGGGAACCTTGGCTTGACAAATTCCACAAGTTCCTCCAGGGCTGCGTGCCTCTTTGGTTTGTTGGTGTAATGTGGGTGTATACCCTGCCACAATATGGGAAAATCCCTGTATTTGGCAATGAAGAGGGGGAGAAAACTCATGTCGTTGAATCCCTTCATATCAATCTCTGCAAGACACAACAACACACCAAACCCTATAAATTATGTCAGGCTAAACTCTCCTAATCTTCTCCATAAAGAAGCCTCAAGTTCAAATCAGTCTAGGCTAGTTATGTACCAACGTTAAATTGTACCTTCGTTTGTAGCGATCGTCTCGTGTGAGTTTTCTCTCCCCTCGTCTCCCAGATCGTGGCTACGACACAGGCGTGTGACGTTTTATATACACTGCGCATGCTTCAAACTCCGCCCGCCCCTGACGATCTTTCTCGTCTATTCCCCACCCCTTCTCTTTACGGCGTAGTGGGGAGAGCACATGGCGGGGACACAGCAGGTGCGCCACAAATATCCCACCAACGAGGAGGAGGACGAGGAAAGTCCGGAGGCAGAAACGTCCCGATCCCGGAGCCTGAAATTCAAGGCCTCCAATATGTCATTTGGAGAAATGTTGGAGATGGTGGACATATTAAAGAGGAGCGACTATGATGGGAAGTATGGGCCTTACCTCAACCCCAATGTCCGCAAGGCCAAGATCATGTCTAAAGTTGTGAGAAGGCTGTACAATAATTTTGGGGTACAACGATCCAAGGAGCAACTCAGGAAACGCTGGTCAGACCTGAAACTGAGGGAGGCCGATCAGTACAGAAAGATCAAGAGAATTCTTCAAAAAAGTAAGTAGTTGTGTTTTGTGTTTGATTTCTTGCTTGCATACTGCTCCATTGTGTTTTGATTTTTACCAAGTTGTACATTCCAAAATGGCAACTTTCATGTTCGTCTGTGCATTCGATCGTACTCAGCCTCGATCTTTCTGCCACTGTCATGATCGTGTGTGTGCATTCGATCGTACGCAACCTCGATCGTTCGGCCACTTATAATACGATGTTTGGTGTTTTTTTGGGGGAAAGGAAGTTTGTTCTCACTAGAAATGTCATCAAGAATGTAAAGCCAATTTATTCAATGTAAAGGAGAGGTCACTCAGTAGCTGTTTACCCATCTGGACTCTAGAGCACTAGTGCTGGGACACCCAAACCCCCTTTTTATTATGCTTTTCCACACATGTGCTCCAGTGGATACTAGAGGGGGGTCTCCATCACACAAACTTCTACCAAAAAGCTAGTCAGTTTAGCACCTTTACAAAGTGACTACATTCATGTAGTTGACATTTGTAACTGGCCAAACTAAAATAGTGTCCGTCACTTTCAAGCAATGTTTGTCATTTGGTGATATGGCGATATCTGAATGAGTCCAAACACCCTTATAGGTGCTATCTCTATATAATATCGCAGCAGCGCTATAAACTTAAAATGACAAGTTCATAAATAATTCCTGTGATCATGAAAACAGTCTGTACGAAGTGCAGTTAAAGAGTTCTTTCTGTGATATAGTGATGAGGCTTCCACCCGGTAGTAATTTCTATCACCTCGTTTTGGTAAAAAACTCCCCTTTGGGGATGCACTCACCAGACCAAAGAAAGGTATAAGCATATCAATCAGAAAATCAATGACCCCTGCAACATCTTTGGCTCGTCTGCTTTTCCTGCTCCTGCATACATCAGAGTAGTTCTCCTCCCACAGTATCCAGCATAGAAGAAAAATATATAGCAGATAGCGTAGTACAGTTTGGAAAAGGGTGTTTATTTATAATTCCCCGTATCCCCCCCAAGTAAAATCTGCGTACCACAATACAATTATTAAAAGGCTTTGAAATAAAAGTAAAACGGCACTCTGCCTGTAAGGTTCCCGTCCGCCGGAAACCACGCCAAAAGACCGCTGTGTAGAGAATCCTCATACACTTCCTGGTATCTTAGCCGGCTGGAGCGCACGTTGGAACGCACACACGTCACTTCCTGCGAGGCCACGACCCTGACGCGTTTCGTCACTTCCGGACGTCGTCTGAGGGTAGCCTCGCGTCAGGGTCGTGGCCTCGCAGGAAGTGACGTGTGTGCGTTCCAACGTGCGCTCCAGCCGGCTAAGATACCAGGAAGTGTATGAGGATTCTCTACACAGCGGTCTTTTGGCGTGGTTTCCGGCGGACGGGAACCTTACAGGCAGAGTGCCGTTTTACTTTTATTTCAAAGCCTTTTAATAATTGTATTGTGGTACGCAGATTTTACTTGGGGGGGATACGGGGAATTATAAATAAACACCCTTTTCCAAACTGTACTACGCTATCTGCTATATATTTTTCTTCTATGCTGGATACTGTGGGAGGAGAACTACTCTGATGTATGCAGGAGCAGGAAAAGCAGACGAGCCAAAGATGTTGCAGGGGTCATTGATTTTCTGATTGATATGCTTATACCTTTCTTTGGTCTGGTGAGTGCATCCCCAAAGGGGAGTTTTTTACCAACACGAGGTGATAGAAATTACTACCGGGTGGAAGCCTCATCACTATATCACAGAAAGAACTCTTTAACTGCACTTCGTACAGACTGTTTTCATGATCACAGGAATTATTTATGAACTTGTCATTTTAAGTTTATAGCGCTGCTGCGATATTATATAGAGATAGCACCTATAAGGGTGTTTGGACTCATTCAGATATCGCCATATCACCATTCTTGCTTTGATCTTACAGCAGCTGCTTTATTATTATATGGAAACATATATAAATTTTATCCATCCATATCTTATCATATTTATATCATATTTATTTATCCTTTGATGTGTTTATATATTTATTGATTTTTATACTTTAAAATATTTGAATCCATGAGCGCAGAGTCATACACCTGAGAGGGCGGCCTTTTTTCTTTGGTTTATCCACATAGCAATGTTTGTCATTTCCTATTTCTGCCATCAATAGCTTGTGTTGCTAAATCTTCCTTTTGGACATTCTCATAGGGGAGCGAAAACTTGGGCCGTCTGAGGAAACCCCCAAACCAACACCTACCAAAAAAGGTGAAAGAGCAGAAGCAGAGGAGGAGGAGGAGGAGGAAGGAGAGATCATCGAACTTGGAGAAATTGTCACCACAACAGGTGAGTGTGGGAGAACACAGCTACTGGTAAGCTAATCCATGTATGGCTGCCTCATTTCCAACACCCCATTTTTGTTTGTTTGTGGTTTTTAGGTGACGTGGATGTTGTGGAAGAAAAATCGCACTTTACCACAGAGAGTGCCCACGTACTCATCGGAGAGATAATGGTCTGCAATCGAGATCTAGATTACATAAAGCAAAACATCAATGATGTTCAACAAAAATTGAAGAACATCATTGATGTTTTAGGAAAAATATGAAAACGCACCAAGTAATTAACACACATTTGTGCCAGCTTCTGAACACATTTGCAACTTAAAAACTGTGTGAAATTTGGAACATGCACACATTGTGTCCACATGTGCTAGCTCCCACCATGGTGGATGAATGGCAACGTTTTTTTGGGGTTGCAAACACTTTACGAACTACGAAAGTGGTTGTGGTGAAGGGGTTGCACCCCCAAAAAACATCCATTCATCCCCATGATGGAAAATGGCACTTTTGAAGCTTCTAGGCATGTGTTTTCCCATCTAATGACCATTTTCAGACACAAATTGTGTGCATGTTCCAAATTTACACTTTTCGGGGGTGACCCCCCCATGTGATGAAGGCAAGATCAAACACACTTTGAACATATAGTCATGTCTGATCTTGTCTTCACTTTACAAAGTTGAACTTTCCAAGTTCCTAGGTTCTGTTTTGCTCCATGCCTGGTTTTACCAATTGCGGAATGTTTGTAAACAATGTTGTAAATAACCAAGATGTTGTCAGTTTTGGCGTGAAGATTGTAAACGCACTTGGGAATGTTTTCCTAGTAAACTTTTATTTTTCTAAATGTGTGGCTTCCTTATTTAAAAAACACAATGCATTATGTATGTAAAATGAAAAGGATATGGGGGCAATGGGTGTTATTTACTAAAGGCAAATCCACTTTGCACTCCAATTTTCTTTCCCTGGGAACTTTTTCAATGCACTTGTAGAGCATAGCGGATTTGACTTATGTAAATGACACCCACAGTGCTTTGTACGAAAACACGGAGCACAGCATTTTGGAGAATACACACATGTCCGACCTGGTGATGAAAAGGAGTATTTTGGGTGTCAGTTATGCAGTACAAACCTTCTCTAGACCAAAGATTAGGTAGCAAACACACAACATGAGAATAATCTTTTTGGGAAGAAGAGACTGTTACCTCCTTTTGCCCAGAAAGTGCATTCCCACTGTCGAAGGCAAAGGGAAAAAAATGTCAAAGTAAAATAAGCTAAAAAGAAGACTGAAATGACAAGAAATCATAGGTTGGTTAAAATATCAGATTTATTAAAAAATGCCTCTCACACATCGTCAGGCAGAGCAATGGCCCCCCTACCCACAAAGTACTCCATATATTGGTCCCGGACCACACGGGCATTTAGAGGGGGCAAGCCTGGACGTGCCACTCGAAGGGCTGTGAGTTCCGCATTTGGAGGGCCCTCCACATCTGGGCCAACGGGCACCACATAGTTCCTGTTATGTCTTTTGAGGAAGTTGTGCAATATGCAACAGGCAAGAACTATGTGGTTCAGTTTGTATTCCGCCAAGTTAAATGCCGTCAGGAACAGGCGGAAGCGGCTGGCCAGGATGCCAAAAGCGTTCTCCACAACTCTTCTGGCTCTGGACAGCCTGTAGTTGAAGACCCTCTGGTCCGGGGTGAGGGTCCTCATCGGGAACGGCCTCATCACATGGGGAGTCAACGCAAACGCTTCATCTGCGACAAAGACGAAGGGGAGTCCTTCGGCATTCTCCTCTGGAGGTGGCAAGCACAGACTGCCACTTTGGAGACGCCAGTAGAACTCCGTGTGCGTAATGGCCCCACCATCCGATATCCGGCCGTTCATCCCCACGTCCACATACATAAACTCGTATGTTGCCGACACCACCGCCAACATCACTACACTATTAAACCCTTTATAATTATAATAGTAGGACCCCGAGTTGGGCGGTGGGACGATGCGGACGTGTTTCCCATCAATTGCCCCTCCGCAGTTAGGAAAGTCCCAACGGCTGGCAAAGTGGGAGGCCACAGTCTGCCATTCCTGTGGCGTGGAAGGGAACTGTGGAGTGAAACAAGAAAAAAAAATTAGTCACTTTGCACCTAAACATTGCAAGCAGATTAGACAATCAACATCTTGGAACAAGAGCATTGTATAAAATTGGAGGCTGGAAAGTATTTGCACAGAAAAGTAGAGGCTCCCCTTCACAGATTACTCACCCCCCCATCAATCCCCCCACTTCTGATGGGACATTGGCAATAACTAGGGTTTTGGGGGGGGGGGGGGTGGTGGACAGGTAACCCTCTGCACTTCATTGATTGGCAAATGGCTCAATAATGTGGGCTAGTTTGGCCAGACCCTCTGTACTTAACACTATTGGCAGGCCACAGGAAAGATCAAATAACATTTCAACCCCCCCCCCCCCCCCCCCCAAAAAGGCAGGCACAGTGTGACATTATTAAATTACCAAGCAAGCTAATAGGAGGGAAAGAAGACAAAAAAATAGGAAATGGAATGTATGGAGGCAGCCCCTTGCACTACATGCTTTGCTGAATTCATCCCTAAAGATGCGCACTATAAAGAGGTAGGTATATAGTGTGTATTGACCTTGGGAAAGCCAGCAGATAAAGGATTGGTACCATCTGACAGAGCAGTTGGGGGAGGGGGTTCCTAATGAGTTTGCCCCCCCCCCCCACCAAAAGAAAAAAAAAAGGGGGCTCTACATGAAGTAAACAACACAGCAAACATTTGTGCATATTTTAGGGGGTGTTTTGGGGCAAACAATACTATGCAGCAGACAAAAGACATTGCTTAAGTGACTAGGCCATAGGTGTCTATTGGGGCAGAAGAGCATGCTGGTGAGGTAAGTGAAGGGAAAAATGCATGAAGGAGAAAAGGGGCACAGCATATTAGAACATATTGCAATCATGGTAATTAGGGAAGGAGGTCAAAAATAGAAGACATTAGCAAACAGAGCATACATAGAAGGGAATAGTAAAGTAGAAATGTTACCTTAATATAGTCCTCCTGCAGGACCTGAATGATGGCAGAACAGGTCTCTGGAATAATGAGTCCCAGGGCCTGGGGAGAGATACCTGAAGAGAACTTCAAATCCTGAAGACTTCTCCCTGTCGCCAAGTACCTCAACGTGGCAACAAGCCTCTGCTCCGGAGTAATGGCTTGTCTCATGCAGGTATCCTGCCGGCTGATAAAGGGGGTCAGCAAAGCCAAAAGACGGTGAAAATCGGGGTCTGTCATCCTGAGAAAGTTCCTGAAATCATCAGGATTATTCTCCCGGATCTCACGAAGCAAAGGCATGTGCGAGAACTGGTCACGCTGAAGCAACCAATTCTTGGTCCACATACTCCTCGTCACTCTGTTCATGGACGGGTCTTGGGTCAAAGCTAAAAGCCCGACACCAATTCCGCGTACAGCACGAACTCGGCGACGAGTACGCACGGGAAACATCGCTCAGAAGGTCACAAAAGGTCGGCTGGTCAGAACGGACAAACAGAAAGCACCGATAAACAGCAAGGCCTGAAAGAACGAAGTGAATACCAGCAACGAGCAGACAATAAGCAGTGCAAATCAAAGCGTCCTATATCAAGATATAGGCCGCAATGACCAACAAATGCGAACTGACTACACGCACTAATAAACAGATACGCACGACAAGCACAAACTGAAGAGCAGTAACGAGTCAGAAAACTGAGAAGCGCGAATCTTAAGTCACCAAACTTCGACTAACTCTCGATAAACACGGGATCAGCAGAAGGAGCCCAACGGGTGCCTGACGTGGTGCTGAACTTCCCTTTTGTAATCTCGTGGACGACGACATACGTCACGACGTTCTTCCGGACCGGATATTCCGACAACGTAGTCCGACCGTGTGTACGCAACGCCAACATCGGACAAAGTACGTCGGACAAAGTCCGACCGACCTGGTCCGCGGATTGTCCGAGCGTGTGTATGGGGCTTAAGTGTTTTTCAAGTCGCACCTGAAGTCGGACTGAAATGCGGCTTTGAAATTGTGTGAGATGAACTTGCATGATTTCAAAGCTGTATTCAGTGTGAACGAGGGCACATTGTGAGAATGAGCACTAAAGTAGAACCATTGACTAGCACTGCAAAGCAGGATGAGGAGCCTGTATATGGAATAGACGAATATGGCTGACCCCCATCTTACTTATGTAATCATAAATTATACCCAAAAACATTTTTTTTTCTAACTAAAACATGCCTAAAAATCTTATTAGTGTCGAAGAAGGGGTAAAGAAAAAACAGTTCTTGGCGCTCAATTATTAAACACTGCAGAGACATTCCAAGTGATATTGTATTAAATTATGGCTTCTTAAATCAAAGCATATAGTAATTAGCTGATTAAAGAATACAGTGTATAATACAACTGAACTGCATTACAAAGTACATTTGGTTTTGGTTATCTTACATCAATGAATTGCCTTTAATAATTGTGTTGATTTCTTTGTAATCAGTTAAAAGAAATTAAAAATGCATTGTTGATGAGTAAAGCAGCCAGATTTCTGTTCTACAGAGGATAACTCACAGAAAATAGATGTCAGTGTTCACTTCTGATCCTGTGCAGGAAATTCTGAAGTTACAAAGTGATTTATTTTATAATAAAAAAAAAGTTTGCCTTCCAGTAATTCGATCCAGAGTGAGGCAAAACTCCATAGCGATGTTGTCTGAATTTGCTGTCTCAGTCCTGAAGGCTGCCAGCGTGAGGAAGCATGTTCCAAATGTAAGCAAATTACAGACGAGCATCTATTGCTTGGATTATACAGCATCTAATCTGGACCCAGGACTTTTTACAGCTTAAAGGGAAAGCACTGTTATTCTGAGATACAGCAGAAAAAGGTTTCACATTTCAAAAAGTAGAAAGGGACAGATTTAAAGCGGAAGTAAACCCATCGATTTAACAGTCTAAAAAAAAAAAAAGGCATGCCGTGAATGCTAACTGCACATTGGCTGTGATCTCAACCAAACAGTCAAACCATCCAATGGCTGGTGTCATAACGGATCACATGTGCAGCACTGTGGCAGTTGAAGATTAAACAGAGGCAAAGATGGCAGCTTCCTTGGCTGAAAACGATAGGGGGGTTTACTTCCACTTTAAAGTGATCCTTTCTTTCGCCCATGTTAAATGGCAGCCGGTAATTGCTCTGTAGTGCAGAAGCTGCCAAATGTGTGCCCAGAGGAAACCTGGGCAGACACAGAGAGAACATGCAAACTCTGTGCAGGTAGTGCTATGTTTGGGATTCAAACTGACAACCCTAGTGCTGCTAGGTGGATGTGTGAACTAATTAGCCACTGTCCTCTGTCTACAACCATGTTGCTCAACCTTTTTTCAGTTAAGGCACCCTTTACATTTATGGACAGTCTTGAGGCACCCCAGTCTAAAATGTAAAAAACTATCCTAATGCCATGTACACACGATTGGAAATTCCACCAGCAAAAGTCCGATGTGAGCTTTTGGTCGGAAAATGCGACCATGTGTATGCCTCATCGGACTTTTGCTGGCGGAATTCCAGCCGGAATTTTTCGGTCGGAAAAAGTTCTGATCGGAAATTCTGATCGTCTGTACCAGTTCCGAGGCGCAAAATTCCAACGCATGCTCGGAAACAATTCGACGCGTGCTCAGAAGAATTGCACTTAATTTTCTCGGCTTGTCGTAGTGTTGTACGTCACCACGCTCTTGACAGTCGAAAGTTCAGCAAACTTTTGTGTGACCGTGTGTATGCAAGCCAAGCTTGAGCGAAATTCCATCAGAAAAACTATCCAAGATTTTTCCGACGGAAAATCCGCTCGTGTGTACGTGGCATAATAGTTTTACATAATACAACAACATCCACACATGAGCGACACCCAACATTAGAGGTGATTTTTTTCTTCCAAAGCAAATACACTTTGCACACTGGTACTGACTAGTATTCCAGTGTTTCTCTTCTCCATCAAGTCTCTCCATCAGTCAGCTAATGTCACACCAGTACTAAGGGAGAGAGGCAGAGGAGGGTCAAACAGGGATGCTGTGGAGGTGACAGAAATCCTCCTTAGCATCTGATGACATCATTGGTTGTTAGGATGCCAGTATCTATAAACCTGCGGCTTTGTGTAACCAGCCTTTTTTAACCAGGGTGCCTTGAGGCTTCTTCAGGGGTGCCTTGGCAAAATGCCTAAAAATTATATACAAGCCAGCAGGTGGATGAAGCCTGCATTTTAGTTACCTAAAAAGCAGGCTTCATCCACCTGCTGGCTTGTATACAATTTTTAGGCATTTTGCCAAGGCTTTGCCAAGGCTACAACTAACTGGATTCCCAGTATGCTCTGCAGCTTCTCCTCTGCTGTTTACTTCCAGTTTCTAAGTACTACATATTCCATGGTACTTTACTGGCTGTGACTAGTGATTCAGCCAGAAGGCAGGCTCTGTGAAATGTGTGACACAGCAGTTTCTACTCACAGGACATAGTGAATATGTGACCCAGAATTCAATGAAGTAAAGGTGTGGGTACGTTAAGATGATTCAGATTAATAGGGTAGGCTAAAAATAATTGAAATACAATGTGGAAATGAATATAAGATTTTACATTTTGGCCATAGAAACGCTTTTATTCAATGAATTAATGGATAATTCCATTGTATTTACTAGTTCATTCATATATACATCACAGGTGTGACCTTTGATCTGCATATGGCATCACTTAAAGAAATAAAGAAATCTTTAAGTGGAAAAAAAATGTATTCCTATTTAACCCATGATTAACCCTTAGTTAACATTAATCATCCCTAATTAACTCCTTCCTCTCCTTCTCCCTTAAGTTTTTTTTTTTCTATTGATATTTTTCTTTTACTGCTACATTTTTTTATTTTATTCTATTTCTTTTTTTGGTTTTCATTTGTTTGGTTTGCTACTTTTTTCAGTGTTGCATAACAATAAAATGTACAAAATAAAAAAAATAAAAAAAGGCTTTTTTCGTTTGCAAATAACTTTGCCATTTAAGTTACTGAAGTCTCTCCTGATAGGTTTTATCTCTCAGACCTTTCATATTTTTTTATTCTTAAGCAACAAAACATAGAAAAATGCTAGCTCATCCCAGAAGTATTAAGTTCACATAAATGGAGTCATACTCCTATCTGACTACCTTTGAACATTAGAAATAATCCCTTTTACTGTTTGGACCACACAGAGCCAGATGTGAACACCTACCTTTCTACTAAGAAGTTATTAAATTGTTATGTGTTTGCAACTCCATATTTGGGAGGAAATCCCTCACCTGTATAGGATATGGCATTTGTATCTTGTATCTTTTGCTTCTTTTTTTGACCTAATAAAAATTTATTAAAAAGTCAAAAAAAAAAAAAATTAAAAAATGGTGAAAGGTCTAGGGGATAAAACATGACTACTTCTGACTCACAGTGATCATGTCACTGCTACTTTACCAAGGTAAAATCTGAGTTTGCAAAGACATTTGGAGTTCAGCTTAATCACTTTTTGCCTGTCTGCCCCCTCTCTATTTAAAGCGGAGCTCCACCCAATCCACTTATCTGCCTCCTGACACATTTGCCACCTTTGAGGGGGGGGGGGGGGATACCTGTTTTTGACAGGTACTCGATCCCACTTCAGGCTAAGTTTGCCGTGGCGAGCTTAGTCGGAAATTCGGCCTCCTTCCTCCACAGCGGGCCCATTCACAAAGCGCAGCACGCTTTGCTCATGTACAGTAGAAAGCTGTATGTGAAGCCAATTTCAAGTCAAGATGGCGGCGCGGGCATCCAATTTCCAACTGAAAAATCTTCTCAGGTGAGGACACTGTGGGATCCCTGGACAGGTAAGTGCCTTTATATTAAAAGTTAGCAGCTACAGTATTTGTAGTTGCTGACTGTTAATTTTTTCTGGAGGAGCCTGGAGCTCCTCTTTAAAGTGGTTGTAAATCTTGTACAACCACTTTTCCCAACAGGTAAGCCTATAATAAGGCTTACCTGTAGGTACTAAAAATATCTCCTAAACCGTACAGGTAGTACTTACTTGTAGTAAGTGATAGTAGCCTCTGCTTAACTCCATCCAGGCCACGCCCACCCAACATGTTTTGCCCCGCCCATGGGGCTTAGTCATGACCAAGTCCCATGGATGGGGTGAAACATGTTGGGGTGTGTGGCCTGGATAGAGTTAGGCTGAGGCCGCTATCATTTACTACATGCTGGGCTTGTGTGGTGTGGCGGTGGCAGAAATTTTTCTCTATTTGTTCTGTGAATCTCTGCATACCAGTTTACTGTTATGCCCGTACACACGGTCGGAAATTCCGACCACAAAATCCGTCAGATTTTTTCCGATGGATTTTGTCCGACACTGGTGTTGCATACACACGGTCGGACAAAGTTGTCGGAAAATCCGATCATTCTGACCGTGGTGACTTTCATTGCGTACGACGTAACTACGTAGAGGCTATTAGCCAATAGCTTTGGTCGCGTAATTTGATCTGAGCATGCGTGGCACTTTGTCCGTTGGAATTCTCTACACACGATCGGAAAAAGTCTGATCGGATTTTGTTGTGGGAAAATTTGAGAGCAGGATCTCAAACTTTTTCCGTCGGAAATTCCGACGGAAAAAGTCCGATGGAGCCCACACACGGGCGGATTTTCCAACAACATGGTCCGATAGGACATTTTCCGTCGGAAATTCCGACCGTGTATGGGGCATTAGGCTGACGGTGGAAGTTCTGAACTGGTTGCTTAAAGAGGAGCTCCTGGCTCCTTCAGAAAAAAATAAAAGTCAGCAGCTACAAATACCGTAGCTGCTGACTTTTAATACTAGGGCACTTACGTGTCAGTTGGATATTGGGTGAACGTGCTGCCATCTTGACTAAGGGAGGCTGCTATCACGGTGGGCTTGTATGGTATGTGGTGGCTTTTCGGAGATTTTTTCTATTTGTTCTGTGGATTACATATAATCAGGGTGGACTCCTAGCCTGACCTGCACCTTAAGTGGAACACACCGAAATGGGGGGACATAGATGCTGGAGTGGAGACCCTAAAGTTGATTAAGGTTCCCATGACGTGCAAAGATTGATTGGACTTTAACCAACAAAGTTTACTGGTCCCAGCATGTATAGAAATAGAGTCCAGGGCTCAGCTTGCCATCAGTTTGTCATGATTGCTGACAACAAGGTGCCATTGCTCCCTGACTTCTTAGGTGGAAAATATTCTGAGCCCTCTGATGGTGTCACACAGTCCCAATGCCAAATGATGGTGTCACACAGCCCCAATAGATTCTTCACCACGTACAATAAACAGAGTGACGCAGACTAATGTCACCGCGTTTGAGGGCTGTTCGCGTAACTAATCCCAAGAGTCTCACCCAAAAAATCTCGGTTTTGGTTTGATAATTTCACAAACATCTCTATTGTGGGAATCTGTTTGTCTTTGGTTATTTGAAGCTGTGGAAAGTGTGGGAATTTCTGGCATTCTTCATTGTTCCTGCCTTGCGAAGATGGTGAATGTGTAACGGAACCCGGTGCTCCTTGCCAGGACAGAGCAAGAATTCTTTTCCAGGCAGTTCTCCGCATGATCCATGTGGGTGTTATGAAAGCACATCACACGGTGGAAATGTGCAGCAGAAGAAATCAGGGGCTTAACACAGCTCCCATTACTTTCCTGTTTTCTTTTATACATCCTCACAACACTCCGGGGATTCCCCTATCCACTTAGCAGCAGCTTAGCAATAAATAAAACCCATAAACACACAGACAAAAACAAGAGCGAACAATCACAGCCCGCTAAGCAGGAGAACGTGAGAAATAGGCATGTCTGTTCTAGAATGTACCGGGCCGAGTCCAAGTAGGTAGAAGAGTGCCACGTCACTACTATTGTCTCTCTGTCTATGGTGGAGTCCTCACCTTCTAATGTCCTCCTGACATTGGTGTGTGCAGCCTATTGCATTAGGGTGTGCACATCCAGAGCACAAACACACATGTGTGTATATCAGCAGAGCAGTGGACGGTGTCAGTAGAGCAGAAATTGGTGTCATTAATTGTTATGTTTATTATTTTGTACAATTTTATTTTTTTAATTAACCACTTCAGCCCCCTGGAAGATTTACTCCCCTTCCTGACCAGGCCATTTTTTGTGATACGGCACTGCGTTGCTTTAACTGACAATTGCATGGTTCTGGGACATTGTACCCAAATAAAATTGATGTCTTTTTTTTGCCCATAAATAAAGTTTTCTTTTGGTGGTATTTGATCAGCTCTGCAATTTTTATTTTTTGCGCTAGAAACAAAAAACGACTGACAATTTTGAAAAAAAAAAAACAATATTTTTTACTTTCTGCTCAAAAACACATCCAATAAAAAAAATGTAAAAAAATCGAATTTCTTCATCAATTTAGGCCAATATTTATTCTGCTACATATTTTTGGTAAAACAAAATCCCAATAAGCGTATATTTATTGGTTTGTGCAAAAGTTATAGCGTCTACGAACTAATGGATATTTTTATTTATATTTCATTTTTTTTTTAAATAGTAATGGTGGCTGCCACTGTGCCCATCAAATGCCGCCACTGTGCCCATCAAATGCTTCCACTGTGCCCATCAAATGCCGCCACTGTGCCCATCAAATGCTGCCAGTGTGCCCATCAAATGCTGCCGCTGTGACCCCCCCTCCCCACCCGCACGCCATCTGCCAGGCACTTACCCTGGTGAATATTCATTTGCTTTTCTAACACACCTGGATGGACTGCGAGCGTCAAGCATGGCACTCACAGTTCCCCTATTTTGAAGCCTATTAGAGCCTATGGCTCTAATCAGGTGCTTAAAAAAAACAGAAAAGGGGCCGGGCGCCTGAATAGGGGGTGGCAGCGGCAGCCATGGATAGATTTATGCTACGCATGAATCTATCCATTGGTGATAGAGGGGGTCGCTGGAGAGAGGGGGCGGCACCCGTGCACCCTTATGGACGCGCTGCCACTGGCTACTATTGTTACAAAGGATTTCCTTCTATCCAGTTCTGAGATTTACACGGATAGGTCACACAGCACAGTCCTGTCTGGTAGGGAGGAGACGTCTTCATTCTCTGTTTCGGTTAACTAACAACTGCTGGTCTTCTTCCTCCCCCAGCCTGTGACTAGACTGTGTAAGGAGAAATAGCACAGTGAATAGCTCATCTCTCTGTCACTCTGCTCTCTCTTCCTATCGGCATGCTGGTTCATAGCACATGAGCACACATCACAACTGATGGGCTCCTTGTGCTGCTTTTCCTTCTTCCAGTCTGAGCTCTGCTGTATAGTGGATTGCTAGAGGCTAATACCAAGCCAAATTCAGGTGCTTACATTTTTTTTTATTTAGCCTGAGTTCACACCTGAACTTGTATGACAGCTAGGGTTGCCACTTTTTCTTCAAGCCAAACCCAAACACTTTAGCGACACACAGTAATTTTTGTTTTGTTTTAGTATACACTATAGGATTGTAACAGGCCTGGGACACCTTTGGGCACTCCAAGGAGAATAGTAATGCGGCGCACATAGTGCCACCTCACCCTCCGGTCAAGCCCCATTCTGAGCCACATTCCTTTCTGAATAATGTGTCCGGGTTTAACCACTTGCCGACTGCCGCATGTACATATACATCGGCAGAATGGCACGGCTGGGCAAATGGGCGTACAGGTACGTCCCTTTGAATTTGTCACCGTGTGGTCACATGCGTGCCGGCGTCGGCATGCCTGCGACCCTGCCGGGAGCTCCTTGAGTAGGATCACAGAGCTGAAGAACGCGGAGTAAACAAGCATCTCCCCATTCTGCCTAGTGACACTGTCACTGATCATAGCTCCCTGTGATTGGGAGCGGTGATCAGTGACGTGTCACTCGTAGCCATGCCCCCTAACAGTTAGAATCCCTCCCTAGGACACACTTAACCCTTTCCTAGCCCCCTAGCGGTTAACCCCTTCACTGCCAGTGTCATTTTTACAGTAATCAGTGCAATTTTATAACACTGATCGCTGTAAAAATGACGATGGTCCCAAAAATGTGTCAAAATTGTCTGATGTGTCCGCCATAATGTCGCAGTCACGATAAAAATCGATGATCGCCGTCATTACTAGTAAAAAATAATTATTAATAAAAATGCCATAAAACAAACCCCTATTTTGTAGACGCTATAACTTTTGCGCAAACCAATCAAACGCTTATTGCGATTTTTTTTTACAAAAATATGTAGAAGAATACGTATTGGCCTAAACTGAGGAAAAAATATTTTTTTTATATATTTTTTGGGGATATTTATTATAGCAAAAAGTTAAAAATAATGTGTTTTTTTCCAAAATTGTCGCTCTATTTTTGTTTAAGCGGTTAAGGTGGACTGAAACCCGGACACATGATTCAAAACCCGAATTCTCCGGGTGAATCCAGGACAGGTGGTAACCCTAATGACAGCACATATGTAGCAACACAGTGGCTAAGTGGTTAGCACCTTCGCCTGGCAGTGCTGGTTCAAATCCCAATGATGGCACTACCTGCTTGGAGTTTGCATGTTCTCCCTGGGCCTGTGTGGATTTCCTCCCACACTCTAAACACATGCTAGTTGGTCAATTGGCCCTAGGATGTGTATGGATGTGATTTTGTAAGCTCCTTGTGGCGTGGCTCGCAGAAGGGGTCTGGTGCATTCCTGTTCTCTGTTTCAGGGGCAAATCAGGTCCAAATTATTGCCTGAATTCGGACCTTAATCCGGTCCAAAGACGCACAGGACCCTTCTGCAGTGTGCTCCGTGGCTGCCCCAGAGATATTGTGAACCGGCTCCATTGAGAGACGGTCAAGCGAATTGGATAAACAAACTAAAACTCGCGCCAAAGGAAGTGCAAAAAATAAACCAATATATAAAAAAATATAAAAAAAATCCACTGCTGCTGTTTTCAAAGGTATAGACCTTAAAACTGGATAACATACAATATATATATATATATATATATATATATATATATATATATATATATATATATATATATATATATATATATATATATATATATATATATATATATATATATATACTGCGCTAGCGGATATAGTGCTTGATAAATCAAGTAACGTGCCAATCATAAATCACATAAAGTGCTATATGCAATGTAAAGTGCTAAATATGTGAAACAAAAGTAAATAAATCTCATAAAGTGCTATATGCAATATAAGTGCTTGAATAGATAGCAAATAAATGTCTAAGAATAAACATATATTATATAAAGTGCTAAGTGCATTCAAATAGGACGAGAAAGCAGGATCCTTGGAGCGACAGTCCCCTCTGGTAACCCCACTCACCAGAGCTGTTGGACCCGCACTCACGAGATGAAATACAGGCATCAGCGTGTTTCCGGGTCCGCATGTGTAGCGTGCGTTCCATGGCAACCATGGGCGTCCGCAGCATAGGGCAAGGGGGGGCAATTGCCCCCCCCCCTGGAATTGTAAGAAGGTGTTGAAGACAGTTGCCCTGTGTTGCAATGGCCGCTGTGGCCACCGTGGACTTTTTTTCTGAGTCTGCCGGCCTGGGGCTGCTCTCTTTTCCGACTTATCACAGATACAGACATCCATCCCTCCCTCCCTCCCTCACCCCCGGCCCAATCATCGTATTGGCTCTGCCGCTCGGGCCTCTGCTCGACATCTCAGCTGTTCTGTGATTGGCTGCCTGGCCTGTGTATGTACGTCGCTATGCAGATCCAGCCGGCGCCAGCTCCTCCCATAGGTGTGTGCAATCAGTCAGTGGCCGAGAATACGCTGCCAGTGCCTGGGCCTATCGTATCACGGGAGGAAATCAGGAAGAACCACAGGTAACTGCAGTGCCAGTTAGGAGGAGAATATATATATATATATATATATATATATATATATATATATATTGCTTGGAAAGTTGGACAGCTAAGCTATTGCTGAAAAAGATATTTGTGTGTTATATAATCTTCTTCACTTTGTATGGAAGTTACTCAGTCTCAGGCATACCATGCCCATATAAATATAGCCTAGAGAATTTACATCTATCTATATTGCAATGTATTGCAATACATCTGTTGTGGCCATATTTTGATCTTGATGAAAACAACCTATACTGTATTGCAATATAGAAAGATGTACATTCTCTAGGCAATATTTATATGGGCATGGTATGCCTGAGAGTAACTTCCATACAAAGTGAAGCTGAATTATCTCAAGAGCCATTTCACACTGCCATCTGGCCGCGTTATCGGTAAAGCGCTGCTAGTTTTAGCCGCGCTTTACCATCATTTTGCCCGCGCTTTTCGGATGCTAGCGGGGAGCTTTTAACCCCCGCTAGCGGTCGAAGAAAGGATTAAATGCGACTGTGCGTCGCCGCTGCCGAAACGCCCATCCCGCCCCCCCCCCTGATAAAAGTTCTGCGGACGCCCATGATGGCAACTGGAAGCAGCGTCACTGGTTCTCAATGCCGGAATTACGACGCGTTTCGCCCCTCCTCCAGAGCGTCATCAAGGACACGTCATCAAGTCATGTCCTTCCACTATGCAAACTTGACTCAACTTGACTGGGGTGGTGAGGTTCTGTTTTTAATCCCCCTGGTACTACACTATCGGAGGCACTTTTGTTTTCTTCTATGGTACTGTGGAACTACTGGCAGCCAACGTGGAGTCAAGTTTAAAGCAGCATTAGGGGTAATAACCACGGAGAAGTGGAGGAGGATTTTGGAACTGGGGTCATTGGTGTCAGCTTCCCCTTCACAAAAAGTAACACATCTGTTTCTGTTGCATAGAGCCTATTACACCCCTAAGAAACTGTTTATGTTTGGGCGGAGACCAGACAAAGTGCTCCAGGTGTCAGGAGACGGGGGATCTCATACACATGAAGTGGAGAGGCCCAAAACTATTTTGGTATTGGGCAGAGATACTTAATATTATCCCTTTTATGACTAAGCCTATTTCTGACATTTGGTGTTTACAAGTTAAAATCCATATTTTTTGCTAGAAAATTACTTAGAGCCCCCAAACATTATATATATACAGTAAACCCCCGCTCTATCGCGGTTCAGTTTTTGCGGTCCCGGTATATCGTGGTATTTTAATTATGACCTTTTTTTCTGATATTGCATTAATATTTCGCCATTTTGCAGTTGTGTACTCTATTTTTTACTGTACTGTACAGTATACTGTTAAGACAATATTTTTATGTTTTAAAAATCCTCTTGATCTCTCTCTCTATCTTTTATGCGTTTCTATTGCGTAAAAGTGTGTTTAAAGACCTTTAAATGCTATTAAAAAATTAACAAAACATGCCTAGGGTGTATTTAAATAGGGTCTTTCTATTTCGCGGTTTTTCACTTTTCGCGGGTGGGTCCGGAACATAACCCCAGCGATGGAGGGGGGTTTACTGTACATATATTTTAGCAGAGAATCTAGAGAATAAAATGACGATTGTTGCAATATTTTATGTCACACGGTATTTGTGCAGCGGTGACACTTTCATGAATTACAAAAAAAACGAAACAGTTAAGTTAGCCCAATTTTTTTGTATAATGTGAAAGATGATGTTACGCCGAGTAAATAGATGCCAAACATGTCATGCTTTATATTGCACGCACTCGTGGAATGGCGAAACAAACGACAGGAACCTAAAAATCTCCATAGGCGACGCTTTAAAAAAATTTTTTTTTACGGTTACCAGGTAAGAGTTATAGAGGAGGTCTAGTGCTAGAATTATTGCTCTCGCTCTGACGATCGCAGTGATACCTCACATGTGTGATTTGAACACTGCTTACATATGCAGGCGCAACTTTCATATACATTTTCTTTGCTGCGTGAGTTTGCGGGGACAGCCCCGCAAAAAAAAAAAATTCTTAGTTATTTTTATATTATTAAATTGTGTTTAAAAAAATAAATAAATAAATAAAATTTGATCACTTTTATTGCTGTCACAAGGAATGTAAACATCCCTTGTGACAGTAATGCCGCGTACACACGATCGAACTATTCGGCCAGACTATCCGGCGGACTTAATCCGGCGGACAATCTGCCGGACTTTCCGAAAGAGCGGACTTGCCCACACACGACCGGACTTTGAAATGAAATGAACGGACTTGCCCACACACGGAGTAAAGTCCATTCATTATGAACGTGACTGCAGGTAGACGGGACTAGCGAAGGAAGCCAATGTCGCCGCCTCAATCGGCGAGATTGACACCTTGCTAGCCCCTTCGCCTGGTATGGATTTAAAGGGGAAGCCCTACGCCGAAAAAACGGCGTGGGGGTCCCCCCCAAAGTCCATAGCAGACCCTTATCTGAGCATGCAGCCCGGCCGGTCAGGAAAGGGGGTGGGGACGAGCGAGCCCCCCCCCTTCTGAGCCGTACCCTCAACATGAGGGGGTCCACCGGATAGTCCGATTGTGTGTATGCGGTATTATAGGTGGTGACAGGTACTCTTTATGGAGGGATTGGGGGTCTAAAAGACCTCCAATCCTTCCTTTGCACTTCAAAGTATTCAGATCGCCCATTTTCGGCGATTCTGAATACTGTATATTTTTTTTAAACCGGCGCCATTGGCAGCCGAGTAAACAGGAAGTGATGTTGTGACGTTGCTTTCGTGTTTACAATCAGGAGACTGGAACAAAGCCGTTTCCGGCTTCCTGCCAGTCTGTCCCTAGCCGCCAGAAGTGGCGGAACGAGGATCGGGTCTCTCGGTGGGACGGGAGGCCCGGTCAGAGTGGCAGGAGGCAGCGGGAGGGGGGGGATGTCCACTCCCGCTCCTCTGGGATAACTATCGATCGGCTTTTAGCCGCATCGGTTGTTATCCCTGGAAAGCTGATCACCCGCTCTAAAAAATGGTACTGGGATGATGCCTGCAGCTGCTGGCATCATCCCGGTATAACCCCCCAAAGCCAATGCCGCATATCTGCGTATGCTCGGCGGGTAGGGGTTATAAATACAACGTTTGGGACCACATTAGAATTAGAAGCTCGAGTGTGTGTGTGACATATGGACGAAGGTAGAGCGTCAGCAAGTACTAGAACGATGGCTCTGAGGTACGAGGTTTAATTGTATGTTTTGTACCTGAGAAATCAATACAAAATATTCAAAGCTTTTTGAAGCAGCATAGTGGAAGGAAACTACTATCTGTTGTAGATTATTATCTCTTCCCTGAGAGCCTAACAGAAATTGTCAAGGACCAGCTTGGAGCATCCCTGAAGGGAGAGTTGCAAGGCGTGTTTGACCCCTTGCAGGGTTTTATAAGGAGGTGAGCGAGCATTACATGTGGTGGCGGGAGCACTATTGGTGTGGAAGTTGTTTTGAAGCAAGGAAAAAACTCCACATCTCCCTCTATATCACTAATGGACTTTTTCTTGGGCGTTTTTTTCAGCTGCTCCTGAACTCTCCTCTTTTATCTTATCAGTACAGTGGAACCTTGGTTTGCGAGTAACGTGGTTAACAAGCGGTTCGCAAAACGAGCACTGTATTTCTAACTACAGGGCCTGAGGTGGGGGGCTTCGGAGCCGGGAAATGGACGGAAAGGGCCGAGGGCAGCTTGACTGCCCTTGGCAAACCTCGGGAACGGAGTCTTTCCGAGGTTTGCAGAGGTCAGCCGAAGTGTGCTCGGGCCTTTTCGGACGTTTCCGAGGCTCTCCGGCGTCCCCCGCCTCTGGCTGCATGCAGTGTTGCATTCCATTGAAGTCAATGCGGAACTAATTATTTTCGTTTCCATTGACTTCAATGGGAAAACTCGCTTTGATATGCGAGTACTTTGGATTACGAGCATACTCCTGAAACTAAATATGCTCGTAATCCGAGGTTCCACTGTACATGTACACGGGGTCGTTTATAGTCGTTTCTAGGCAGTTGTGTTTAGAAGCATTTTTTGAAAAGCAAAAAAATGCATTCAGGTTGGATGTTCAGAGGCATTTTAAACGCCAAACTGTAACCGCCTGTAAACAGGTGTAAACGCGGTAACTCGCGTTTAGTTTATATGCGTTTTTAATGGAGATACATTTCTGACCAGGGGCGGCCTGTCCATTGAGGGCGCACAAGCGCAGCTCCCCCTATCTATGTGTGCGGCCCCTTTCAGGATGCCGGGTGCATGGATTCCAATGGTGGGGGGGGGGGTTGAAGCACCTGATTAGAGCCAGAGGCTCTAATAGGATTAAAAATAGGGTGGGCTCAGGGCACACGGAATGTGAACGGAGCCTACCCAGGTGTGTTACAACAGCAAATGAATGTTCGCTGTTGTAACACTGATCTTCCTCCCGGACAAACAGGAAGCGGGTTTTGAGACCTGTCACCTAATTGTCTGAAAGTACAGGTGATCCTATTGGATGCCTAGGAGGAGGAGGAGAGGAGACGCACGGCTGCCGAGCTGGAGGAATGGAGGAGATGCCTGCTGCCGCTGCCCGATATCCATCACCTAGAGGTGCCACCAGGGGGGGTGGTTGTTTGCCCCCCCAAAAAAAACCCACCAGCTGCTATGGTTTCTGACCATTTACAATGTAAAAAAACGCTTCTAAACGCAAACGTCTGTAACTAGCTGTCAAGTTCCATTGTTCAGGTGAGGTTTTAAAATGTCCGCGTACACGAAGCCTAACTGCAAAAACATCAATAAACTGCAAATGCTCCTAAACGCTCCTACACTCCTAAAACACTGCTAAAATGCTACTACAAAAAGCGTTTTTTATCCAATGATTTTTCCAGCGTTTTTTTTAGGTTAAGACCCCTTTCACACTGAGGCGCTTTAGCGCTAAAAATAACGCCTGTCCTGTCACTCCAATGTGAAAGCCCGAGTGCTTCAACAGTGGAGTAGTGCGCCGGCAGGACATCAAAAAAAGTTCTGCAAGCAGCTTCTTTAAGATGCTTTAGGAGCGCTGTATACACCATTTCTAAAGTGCCGCTGCTCATTGAAATCAATGGGCAGCGGCACTTTTAACCCATTTTTGGTCGTTAGCGGGGGTTAAAAGCACACCGATAGCGGCCAAAAAGCGCTGCTAAAGTGCCACTAAAAATAGCTTCAATTTACCGCCGACACCCGGGCTCTGTGAGTGTGAAAGGGCTTTAAGGCTTCTTTCACACTGGGGCGGGCGGGCATTGACGGTAAAACGCTGCTAGTTTAGCAGTGCTTTACCGTCATTTTACCGGCGCTATTCAGCTGATGGCAGGGCACTTTTGACCCCCGCTAGCGGCCGAATAAAGGGTTAAATGCGCCCGTGTAACGCTGCCCATTAATTTCAATCAGCAGGAGTGGTGTTAACACTGCTCCTTCACCGCCCCTAAGACCCCTTTCACACAGAGGCGCTATAAATGCAAAGCGCCTGAAAAGCGCCTCTCCTCTCACTCCAATGTCAAAGCCCGAGGGCTTTCACACTGGAGCAGTGCGCTGGCAGGATGTAAAAAAAAGTCCTGCAAGCAGCATCTTTGAAGCACTTTAGGAGTGGTGTCCTAAAGCGCCCATGCTCATTGAAATCAATGGGCAGCGCCGCCAAAGCGCCGCTGCAGCGGTGCTTCTAACCCTTTTTTGGCCGCTAACGGGGGGGGGGTGTTAAAAGCGCTGCTAAGACGACGGTAAAGCGCCGCTAAAAAAAGCCTGAGCGCTGTAAGTGTGAAAGGGCTCTTAGATGCTGCTTGCATTTTTTAACGTCCTGCCAGCGCATGACTCCAGTGTGAAAGCACTTGGGCACTGGGACTGCAGGGGAGGTGTTTTTTCGCTTTACAGGCGCTATTTTTAGCCCAAAAGCGCCTGAAAAACGCTCCAGTGTGAAAGGGGTCTAACAAAAATGCTAGTGTGCATGGAGCCATACAGTGACATCTAATACAATGCAGCGCAACGCACCATGAAAACGCACGTTAGCGCACATCTACAGCATTTCTCATGATTTCAATGGAAATCCCATGACGGGGACAAGGTGTAGCTGTGACTTCATGCTCAGAGCTGTGATCTCCCTCCCTCCAGTGTATGGAGGTCTCCCCTGTACTCAGGGATCTCCGCTCTCTCCAATCCACCAGGGACCGTCTGATGACTGCCAGTCTGGAGGGGGCGGGTCCGATGACATCACGAGGGGGCGGGGACAGGCTGGCCGGGCGGCTGGCTGCTGCTGCTGCTGGGGCTTTCAGTGCACGTTGAATGAGAGCCGGGGGAGGAGGAGGAGGGAGCTCCGTGTATACCGGGGAGAGAGGAGAGTCCGCTCTGATCGCTGGACACGTCCATCCCTGGGGTGAGTGTGAGCTCCGCTTCATTGTTATCAGACCTCTCCCCATCATCAATGTATTGTCAGCATGCAGGGGGGTCCCAACACACATCAATGGGAGGGGGGCTATCCCAGACAGACGATAAAGGGTTAACCTGGGCTTTTCATTGTAGGGGGGGGGCCTGAGCACATGACTGCACCCCCCCCCCCCGTCTATGAGCCTTTTATTTATAAATGTGTTTATATTGTATATTTATCTCTATGTGATGAGTTTTATACATTTATATTGTATATAACTATATACTGTATATATTATAAACACAGATAAGTTTTGAAAGTTTTAGTCTCTTATTTATAAAATGTCTTTTTATTGTATATTTTTGCAGATGAGTTATTGAAAGTTTGTCTCTTATTCATAAATGTGTTTATGCAGATACGTTTTTGGAAGAGATATATATATATATATATATATATATATATAATTACACACACACACACACACACACACACACACACACACACACACACACACACACTCTTCCAAATTTATAATTTGTTTTTATTATTGTATGAGATATAGATATATCTATCTATATATGGCTAAAGCTTCCAAAAACTCATCTGCATGAATCTAAATAAAATGCAATATAAAAAAAATATAAATTAAATTGAAAAAAAAAAAAAATATATATATATATATATATATATATATATATATATATATATATATATATATATATATAATAAATTATGGACACAGACAAGATTTGGACCTTTTATTTACAAGACTTTGCCGTTTTTTGGTTTCCTTTTTTTTTTTCCATACTTCATTAGCAGTGATCTTGTGTCCATTGATGCAAGCTGGAGCTGAAATGGACACTTTGTTACAATAGCAACTAGTTAGCTGAAACCTGACTGATGCTCTACTTTTGTTTTTTTTTTTCTTTTCCCCCCTTTTGCTCTAGCTTTGTGTTGCTGTGTTTTTGCAGTTGCTGACTCTTCTAGGTGTGATTTCATGCAATAACCTCATTCCTTCCAGCATCTAGGAAAAATAATATAAGTGCCTTCTGATGGTGGTTTTCCTAAGGCAGCTGTGTTCTGCTTTCTGTCCACAGGGGGCAGTAGAGTGGCCTCACGTGTCCTTTGATGACATTAGAAGTGCGTTTTATCTTCTTCTCTCCATCAGTAACTTCATAAAGAATAATCAATGACACACCATGTTTGAAGTCTATGGGAAGGGGGGGGATCAGTGGTTGGTCAGCAGCTGTGTGCTGTGCACTGGGATGTATTGTGATTGCATTGGGGATGAGTACAGAGGCTGGTAGATTGGGGGGGGGGGGGGGGGTGTGATTGTATCTTCAGACAGACCACCCAGCCTTCTAGGGAGGACAGCAGTGTCCTTCAGCTTGAGAACTGAGTATTGTGCTCCGCAACATGAGTGTTTCTTTTTTTTTTAAACTTCAACATTATTATTTTTTCCTAGCTGTAGCAGTCTTTGTTGGTTTGGTACGCTCTTCCAGCAGAACTCCCTTCTTAATTATTTATTACAGGCATGTATATTATGTTTTGTACTTTGAGTCCCTGCCCTCAAGGAGCTTACAGTCTAAAGTCGCTATCTTCCATACATACACACATACTAGACCCTAAGCCAGGGGTGCCCAACCTTTTGAAGAGCGAGGGCCACTTAAGCGAATTGGTAACTGGTCGTGGGCCACAGTGAGCAGACACAGCCTACCCTACTCTATGGGCCCTCTGATCCAATCCGATTCGCCCAGACGGAAGGGGCAGATCTCTTTCTATTTTTTTTTTTTTTTAGGTAGGCGGGTGTAAACAGACACAAGTCCGTTTACATCTGCTTCTCCATAGAGGTGAATAGTAAGTATGATTGGGTCGGACCAATCATGTGAAAGGGGCCTAAGGCTGCTTTCACACTGATGTGCTGCGATTTGCCCAAACCGCGGGTGCGGCGCAGTGAACCTGTGGATTTTCTGCGGGTTAGCTGCACTTTGCCGTAAACTTCTATTATATTCTGCAGGTGTGGCACACTTTCTGAAGGCGCAACAAGTCCGCAGGTAAAATCAGAAGTATATGGGTCAATGCAGGTAACCCGCAGCTGCACTGCACCTGTGGATCAGTTTGAAAGCAGCCCAGTAACCACTGCAAAAGAGATATATACTGTGAATTTAGTAGTAAACTTACCTTTAATAACCGTCTTCCATTCTGGTATCGCTGGCTGTTGCTGTCCCAGGTGGAGTGCATTTGGTATCACTTCACCTGTGACAGGAGTGGGTACTATATAGGAAGCATTGGCCTATGTGGCTCTGCTCTGCAGCCACTTGCTTCCACTACAAGCGGCTTCATTCACAAAACTGCTGCTCTGGGATGGCGGGTCGGCAACCCATGATCTGGGCCACATCTTAGAGCAGGAGGTCGAGGGCCACATCAGAGGGCTCCGCGGGCCACATGTGGCCCCCGGGCCACTGGTTGGGCACCCCTGCCCTAAGCCTTTGGAGTGCAGGAGGTATCCAGAGTAAATCCACCCAAGCATAGGGTAAACATGCAAACTCCATGCAGGTAGTGTCCTGGAAAGAGTTCAACCCAAGGACCCCAGCGATACAAGGCATAAGTGGCAAGATTAAAGTGTTACTAAATCCAGTAATATGAAAATAGTTCCACTAACCCCCCCCCCCCCCCGCCGCCCAAAGCTTATCAATCTTTACATTAAAATACTGCCACTATATACCTTTTTGGCTGATCTGTATACCAAGGTCAGTGATAAACTGCACAGTTTCTCCATTGCTGAGTTCAGGAAGGTGGAGATTTCCACTGCATCCTGTATACACGCCCACATGTGTGATGTCAATATCATGTGACCTGGCTAGCTCTGATCAACAAATTTATTCTCTCCAGCATAAAAGGCACAACTGAGCATGTGCGGGTTGGCTACCCTGCCTGTGTTAGCTGGCTTTCCCCAGATAGACAGTGCAGGAGGGGATGATCTGTTCATTACAGCCTTACCAATGCAGAGGATTAACCCCTTAAAGTGGTGGGACACCCTAAAAACAAAAACTTTTAAAAATGTTAGTAACAATGTCAAATGGAAAAAAAAAAAAAAATTTTTTTTTTTTTTTTTTTTTTACTTACCAGAAATGGCTGTTGCTAGGCAGATTGTCCTAATCTGCCTCCTCCAGCGCCGTGGTGATCTTCTCTCCTTCCGTCTTCTAGTGAATGGGGCGCAGTGTGTTATTGGAACTGTGTCCCACAACACAATGCGTTCCCCATTCACAAATCCCACTCGCGTATGCGCAGTAGGCCGCACAAAGCCGTTTCCCTTACTGAGGATGGTGGCGCTGGATCCGGAATGCCGAGGGACATCTCGGCCTCCACGAACGGCATCGCGGGCGCCCTGGGAGGGTAAGTGTACTTATTAAAAGTCAGCAGCGACTTTTTTTTTTTAGCTGCTGACTTTTAATTTTTTTTTTTTTAAGCTGAAACACCGCTTTAAGTTCCACAGTGAGTATAACATGCTATGCTGCATATACAGACTGATTTTACTGTTGTGGGTATAGTAACACTTTAAGATTAAAAGCAACAAATTAATACATTTTGTGAAAATTCACTACCCATCTTGTTCTTGTATGTTTTTGATTTATTTTTATTTTTTTGTGGGTGAAGTCCATAATATGTAATGTTACCCGCTATCGTTTTTTTTTTTTTTTCAACTACTAAGTGCAATTTCTGTTAATAAAATGTAATCTACCCCCCCCCCCCCCCAGTCCATCTCATGATATTAGTCTACAGAAAAAAAAAAAAAAAAAAAAACAGGTCACAGATGCAGTTCTAACTGGCCCATACAGGCAGCGTTCTGGTAACAATGGCAACGGTTGGGTAGCCATTGTCCCCCTGTTCAGTGCACACGATCCCAGCTTCCATAGGCCTATACATCTACATTTGGATAGGCAGGCTATTCTTTTCTCTAGGTCCTGCGGGTGCATGTCATGTGCAGTAATGAAAAGTATGTTGGCTTCCTGATTGCTGCCATGGATACCAGCATGCCGTCTAGCTCAGGCATTTGCTTCTGAGGGTTGTTTTTTTTTTTTTTTTTTTTTTTTTTTTTTTTCCTTTCATAGACTTTATCTGCTGTGATTTCCTAAGTCTGCAGATATCAAATGTTAGAAAATTTCAAAGAAAAAATCAGTGTTTTCCTTTTACGACCTCATTCAGTAAGGTCTTATAGCTTATGCACATGGGTGTAAAAAGAAATGCGGTCAGACTAGTATTGTGTATGGCTGCTTACTAAATGCAGTAGTATTGTGTATTATGGGCCCATGCACACAGCTGAGCTGTGCTCCATAATCTTTAAGGCTACTTTCACACGGACGGACCGTATGTCCGTTTTTCATCCATCCGTTTTCGGATGAAAAACGGACATACATGTATCCCTATGGGATAGCGTCCGAGCATCCGCTGACACCCGATCTCGTCCGTGCCCGCTATGGTCCGTTTCTGCAGACGGAGGAAAACCCTATTTTTTTTCATCCGTCTGCAGAGCGGATCGGATGACGACGGACTCTGCGGTCCATCGTCACCCGACCCCCCCCCCCCCCCATAGGGGAGAGCGGCGCTGTGACAGGTCCGTCCCTGTGACGGACCTGTCATCTTCTGCTCAGTGGAGATCGCTCCGGCAATCCCCGCTGAGCAAGCGGATATCCACGGGGCGGATCTGCACTGATCCGCCCCATCTGAAAGAGCCCTAAGGCTACTTTCACACTGGGGCGGGGGGTGGTTAGCAGTAAAGCGCCACTAATTTTAGCGGCGCTTTACTGCTGTTATAGCGGCACAAAAAGTTTTTGTGCCGCTAGTGGGACGTTTTTAACCCCTTCTAGTGGCCGAATAAAGGGTTAAAAGCGCCACTGCCAAAGCGCTTCGCAGGCGCTTCAGCAGCGCCCATTGATTTCAATGGCAGGGGCGGTGTATACAGCGCTCCCGCACCACCCGAAAGATGCTGCTTGCTTTTCTAATGTCCCACAAGCGCACCATTCCAGTATGAAAAGCACTCAGGCTTTCACACTGGGGCTGTAGGGGATGCATTTTTCAGGCGCTATTTTTTAGCCCAAAAGCGCCCGAAAAACACATCGGTGTGAAACGGGGTCTAAGAGTTCAGTTGGTTGCAGAATATCATAGTAGAAAATTCTGCGCCCGCAGTCAGTATTTCTGCATAATTGACATGTGTACACTTTTTTTATTTTTTTTTTTTAATACGTGTGTATGTGCTGGGATTAAAAACTGCGCTAGAGGAAGGGAAGAAGTTTTATTTTATTTTAATTTTTTTGGGCGTGAATGGTTTACAGGCCTAAACGCATTCAACTGGAAGCAATTTAGGGACCCTTTACACCAGGTATCCTCAAACTACAGCCCTCCAACTGTTTCAGAACTACACATCCCATGAGGTATTGTAAATCTCTGACATTCAGACATGACAAGGCATGATGGGAATTGTAGTTCCTGAACAACTGGTGGGCCGTAGTGTAAGGACTCCTGCTTTACACCATATGCATTCGGCTACGCTAGGCAACCTTGCCCAACACAGACTAGGCAATTTTGCCTTGCGTCCTATAGAGTCAGTTCATACCACTGTGCAAAAAAAAGTAGGACATGCAGTTCCTTATTTTAGTTCAAGAGGAAGTAAACCCTGATGGGTTTTACTTCCTCTTTTCCTTGCTGCTACAGCCTGCAAAAGAAAAGCATAATGGGCTAGTATGCGTCGCATACTAGCCCATTATGTGCCACTTACCTGCAAAAGAATCCAGCGACGTCCCCTGTGTGGGCAGCGTCCATCTTCTTGCCCTCTTCCTTCGAGGCTGCGGACTCCGGCTCTGTGATGAGCCGTGTGACGTCACTCCCGCATATGCGCACGGGGGCCGCCACTAGCAGCATATGCTAGGGAAGAAACGGCCTTTAGTTTTGTTTCTTCCCTGCGCATGCGCCATACACATTTCCGGCAGACTACAAGTGAAATATCTCCGAAACGGCACACGTTTAGGAGATATTTCCACTGCCTATAGGTAAGCCTTATTCTAGGCTTACCTATAGGTAAAAGTACTAAAAGTGGGTTTACAACCACTTTCAGCATGTTGGGACAATTTTTACATAGGTACAGGTTTAGCTTGGATATGTCATATCTGTGGGATCCTTCTGGAAGCAGGGTGGAGAGGTGGGCTAATGACATCACTGTCTCCACCTCAACCAGTCAAGGAACCCTTTGCATTTATCAAGAGAATGTTCTCTGAATGTCTCTCATGCCAAGTGGGTAACCTCCTGTATTCACTAAACAGCATTACTGTAGTACCAGTGTCTACTGATTTCCAGGGATTAGGCAGGTATAGTACATGCATTGATCTAAGCTAGGCCAATGTAACTTTGCAAATATGCAAAAATATGCATGCCTGGAATTCAGGTTAAAGTGCAGTTCCACCTAAAAGGGGAAGATCCGCTTAACTGCCCCCATCCGGTGCCACATTTGGCACCTTTCGTGGGAGGGGGGGTACTTTGGTTTTGGCAGGTACTTGTCCACACTTCTGGGAGACCTTGCAGCGGCTAGATCTCTTGAAAGTTTGGCCCCCTCCTCTTTCCCCCCACAGCCGGGCCTTTCAGAAAGAGCTTTGCGCATGCGCAGTAGGGAACCGGTTGTGAAGCCGCAAGTCTTCACTGCCGGTTTCCCTTACAGGCAATGGTGGCGGAAGCACCCAAGAGCCGATGATAACATTGGCTGGGGTACCAACATCACTGAATTTCAGGACAGGTAAGTGTCCTAACATTAAGTCAGCAGCTACAGTATTTTTTGTGGGGGGGCTGGACCTCTTTAAGGCTGGGTTTATATATATATATATATATATATATATATATATATTGCAAATTGGATGTATTTAAACCGCATCCAATTTGCATGCCGTGAAAGTTACCGCCTCTCAATGGAGCCGGTTCACACCAGCCGTGGTGTGGTTTTGAAAAAGAGTCCTGTGCGTTATTGGGTCCAGCTTACAAAATAGGCCAGGTTTACAAATGTGCGGCTGCGGTTGGCAGTCCGGGGGTTCGGTGCGTTCCCGTTCACCGGTTTAGGTGTGAATTTTTGCCTGAATGCACACCTGAATCACACTTAAACTGGAGAACAGGAACGCACCAGACCACGGACTGCAAACCGCAGCCGCACATATGTGAACCCAGCCTTAAATGAAACGTTGCCTTCAATAAAGTTGGCAAAAAGAAAACGGCGCAAAGTGTTATTTATGACATATTGGCACATCTCTCTTCACAGCACACAACAGAGCCCTTGGGGTCTATTCACACAAGGTGCTGCATTGCAGTGTGGTGTGGTGCATTGCCGTAGGATCACTGTAGTGCTGATCATAGCCAATCGCACTGTTCGTTTATTTTTTATTTTTTAAAGGAACTTTATTGAAATATGATATACTGACATTTCATTAAATTCTCTCAGCGGCCGGGTAGTGTGAGGAGGTGGATTGCCTTGCACTTTCTGTCAGCAAATTCTGTGTAGAGTTCAGTATTTTATTCCCCTCCCCCCATCTGAATGAGCCCTTACAAAGAGCTAAGTTTGCGTAGAACTGCAATATTCTGTGATGCCCAAGAAAATAATCTACAGTCTCACTACAGGTATCTGAGGTCCGATTTGTTGCCATGGGTTATTGCACATGATTCTTCTCCAGTTAATGGCACATAGGGGGTTATTTATGAAAGGCAAATCCACTTTGCACTACAAGTGCAAAGTACACTTGAAACTGCACTGAAAGTGCACTTGGAAGTGCAGTCGCTGTAGATCTGAAATGAGGGGAAGCTCTGCTTATTTTATCATCCAATCATGTGCAAGCTAAAATGCTGTTTTTTTTTTTTCCTTGCATGTCCCCCTCGGATCTACAGCGACTTCACTTCCAAGTGCACTTGTAGTTTGCACTTGTAGTGCGAAGTGGATTTGCCTTTCGTATATAACCCCCATAGTCTTGGATATACAGGGTGGCGCCTGTGCTGTGGCCTTGGCACTGAATGCTGTGCCAAGCTGACATCATGTATCTGTTAGCATTCTGTATGGTAACTGGGGATCTCAGGATGACTCATCCCAGAATTCTTTGCTTTGTTGTTGTACATGTGAACTTAATGGGACTACTGATGCTGCTGGGACCATTTGTGAGAGAGCTCAGTACACTCAACATTTACCACAAAGAATTAGGTTTTCGCTAGAAGCCCATTACTTGTGTTATACAGTATAGAATAGCTGTGCTTGGCTTTCTATATATCCTCATTGATGTAATATCTGAACTGTTATATACAGTATATCACAAAAGTGAGTACACCCCTCACATTTTTGTAAATAATTTATTATATCTTTTCATGTGACAACACTGAAGAAATTACACTTTGCTACAATGTAAAGTAGTGAGTGTACAGCTTGTATAACAGTGTAAGGGCTCTTTCACACGGACGGTCCGTATGTCCGTTTTTCATCCATCCATTTTCGGATGAAAAACGGACATGCATGTTTCCTTATGGAATAGCGGGTGTCAGCGGATGAGCATCCACTGACACCCGTTCTCGTCCGTGCCCGCTATGGTCCGTTTCTGCAGATGGAGGAAAACCCTATTTTTTCATCCGTCTGCAGAGCGGATCGGATGACAACGGACTCTACGGTCCGTCGTCACCTGATGCCCTATAGGGGAGAGCGGCGCTGTGACAGGTCAGTCCCTGCGCTGTGTGCAGAGACGGACCTGTCATTTTCCTGCTCAGCGGAGATCGCTCCGGCGATCCTCGCTGAGCAAGCGGATATCCACGGGGCAGGTCAGCACTGATCCGCCCCGTGTGAAAGAGCCCAAAGTTTGCTGTCCCCTCAAAAAAAACTTAACACACAACCATTAATGTCTAATAACATGGCACCTCGTGGCAAAGAACTACATAAAGATGGCCTAGGCTATAAGAAGATTGCCAAGACCTTGAAACTGAGCTGCAGCACGGTGACCAAGACCCTACAGCGGTTTAACAGGACGGGTTCTACTTGGAACAAGCCTCACCATTGTCGACCAAAGAAGCTGAGCGCGCATGCTCAGCATCATATCCAGAGGTTGTCTTTGGCAAATAGACGTATTAGTGCTGCCAGCATTGCTGCAGAGGTTGAAGGGGTGGGGGATCAGCCTGTAAGTGCTCAGACCATACGCCACACACTGCATCAAATTGGTCTGCATGGCTGTCGCCCCAGAAGGAAGCATCTTCTAAAGATGATGCACAAGAAAGCCAGCAAACAGTTTGCTGAAGACAAGCCGACTAAGGACATGGATGTCCTGTGGTCTGATGAGACCAAGATAAATATATTTGGTTCAGATGGTGTCAAGCGTGTGTGGCGGCAACCAGGTGAGGAGTACAAAGACAAGTGTGTCTTGCCTACAGTCAAACATGGTGGTGGGAGTGTCATGGTCTGGGGCTGCATGAGCCATCATTCACAATAGGCAAAATAACTTGGGCTAACTTTTTTTACACTTTTTTTGAATTAAAAAATGAGAAAACAGTATTTTTTTTTTCCCAAAAAAATGTGTTTGAAAGACCGCTGCGCAAATACTAAGTGACATAAAATATTGCAATGACCGCCATGTTATTCTCTAGGGTCTTTGCTAAGAAAAAAAAAAATAATACATATATATATATATATATATATATATATATATATATATGTATATATATATATATATATATATATATATATATATATATATATATATATGTATATATATATATATAATATATATAGTGTGTGTGTGTTTGGGGGGTTCTAAGTAACTTTCTAGCAAAAAATACTGATTTTAAGTGTCAAAAAATAGGCTTGGTCTTGAAGTGATTAAAACTAACCATACTTTCTGCTGACACCACCAATTGTGGAAGAGAGCTCCACATCCTTACTGTCCTGACAGTGAAAAACACCCCTACGCAGCTAAAGGCTAAACCACTTCTCTTCCAGCCTCATCGTGTGGCCCCTTGTTGTCTTACACCCCCTGGGAATGAAAAGTTTATTTTGGTGTGTGTGTGTGTGTGTGTGTGTGTTCAAGATATATATATATACACACACTGTATAAATTGGCACAATATAAGTACATAAAATAAACTGGAAGGCTGCAGGGCTAGCTAGACCAAACCAGCATCATATTCATGCTGACATGGGGTGCCAGTCCGAGGTTGGCCTTTTATACACAAATCTAGTTCCTGAGAGACTTAGGGAACTGGTAGTTGATGTCACCTTTCGGCATCTGCCCAGTTATGGGTGGATAGTTCCTCTATTGCTTTATATTCCTGATTAAAAGTGTCCTTCCATACATCTGTACTACATTATATGCCTTGCAGTAAATATTTCCATTTGCAATGATGTAAATCCAGATTGATTTCACAATCTGGCCATTTCACTCTTCCCCCTTCACCATATAAACTAAGTGGCAAAGTGACATGGACTTTTCTAGATGGTGAGTAATGGAGTGCAGCATGAATATGTCACTTTATAATAGAAAACTGATGTCCTGAGCTGCAGGATTGTTTTGCTGCAAGAAAGAAAATAAAGGCTTCCTATGTGTACACAGGGAAAGACTGTCTGTTCTGTTATACTGTGAAGCAGAAATATAAAACTGCAGAAAAGTATAGATCATAGGGAGTTGTTTGGAATCTAGCTGAATATTGTGGACTACTTGTGCTGAGCACAGTGCTGCATGGAGAGGATGGAATGGGCTTAAAGCAGGGGTGCCCTATCTTTTGAAGAGCTAGGGTCACTTAAGCAACTTGGCAACCAGTCACGGGCCACAATGAGTGAAGCAGGCAGATAGCAGGTCCATGTCCACTCTGCATATACGAACACAGCCCACTCAACTCTATGGGCCCGCCGATCCGCCCAGACGGAAGGGGACGGGTCCCCTGCTGTTATTTTTTTTAATTTATTTTTTTGCGGATTGGAGGTAAATGGGAGGATCTGAGGGTCAGATCAATTGTGTGAAAGGGGCCTAAGGCTTTCACACTAATATGCTGTGGTTTACCCACACTGCGGGTGCAGTGCACCTGTGGCTTTTCTGCGGGTTAGCTGCACTTTGCCATAGACCTCTATTATATCCTGCAGGTGTAGTGCATTTTCTGAAAGCTCACCAAATTCATAGGTAATAACAGAAGCCTATGTCTATGACCCTTTGCTGCAATGAAAAGTAGTGAGTGTACAGCTTGTATAACAGTGTAAATTTGCTGTCCCCTCAAAAAAAAACAAACAGCCATTAATGTCTAAACCACTGGCAACAAAAGTGAGTACACCCCTAAGTGAAAATGTCCAAATTGGGCCCAAAGTGTCAATATTTTGTGTGGCCACCATTATTTTCCAGCACTGCCTTAACCCTCTTGGGCATGGAGTTCACAAGAGCTTCATAGGTTGAGTCCTCTTCCACTCCTCCATGACGACATCACGGAGCTGGTGGATGTTAGAGACCTTGCGCTCCTCCATCTTCTGTTTGGAGATATGCTTGGCCAGTCCATCACCTTTACCCTCGGCTTCTTTAGCAAGGCAGTGGTCGTCTTGGAGGTGTGTTTGGGGTCGTTATCATATTGGAATACTGCCTGGAATACTTCTCTGAAGGGAGGGGATCATGCTGCGCTTCAGTATGTCACAATACATGTTGGCATTCATGGTTTCCTCAATGAACTGTAGATCCCCAGTGCCGGCAGCTTTAATGCAGCCTCAGACCATGACACTCCCACCACCATGCGTGACTGTAGGCAAGACAAATTTGTCTTTGTACTCCTCACCTGGTTGCTGCCACACATGCTTGACACCATCTGAACCAAATACGTTTATCTTGGTCTCATCACACCACACGACATGGTTCTAGTAATCCATGTCCTTAGTCTGCTTGTCTTCAGCAAACTGTTTGGGGGCTTTCTTGTTCATCATCTTTAGAAGATGCGTCCTTCTGGGACAACAGCCATGCATACCAATTTTATGCTGTGTATGGTCTGAGCACTGACAGGTTGACCCCCCCCCCCCCCCCCCCCCCCTTCAATCTCTGCAGCAATGCTGTCAGCACTGGTACGTCTATATTTCCCAAAGACAACATCTGGATATGACGCTGAGCATGTGCACTCAACTGCTTTGGTCGACCATAGAGAGGCCTGTTCTGAGTGGAACCTGTCCTGGTAAACTGCTGTATGGTCTTTGCCACCGTGCTGCAGCTCAGTTTTAGGGTCTTGGCAATCTTCTTATAGCCTAGGCCATCTTTGTGTAGAGCAACAACTCTTTTTTTTTTTTTTCAGATTCTCTGAGTTCTCTGCTATGAGGTGGCATGTTGAATTTCCAGTGACCAGTGTGAGAGCGAACACCAACGTTAACACACCTGCTCCCCACTCACACATGAGACCTAACAGTAACACTAATGAGTCACATGACACCAGGGAGGGAAAATGGCTAATTTTGCCCAATTTGGACATTTTCACTTAGGAGTGTACTCACTTTTGTTGCCAACGGTTTAGACATTAATGGTTGTGTTAAGTTTTTTTTTTTTTGAGGGGACAGCAAATTTACAATGTTATACAAGCTGTACACTCACTACTTTACATTGTAGCAAAGTGTCATTTCTTCAGTGTTGTCACATGAAAAGCTATAATAAAATCGTTACAAAAATGTGAGGGGTGTACTCACTCTTGTGAAATACTGTGGGTACTGAAGGGTCTAGGAATTACAGCTCTTAAGACTAGCCACCCCCCCACCCCCCCTTTTTTATTTTTTTTTTTTTTTTCAAGGGATCAAAAGTAATTGGACAATTAAATCAAAAGCGGTTTAATGGCCAGGTGTCGGCTACTAGTGTGGTATTTGCATTTGGAATCTATTGCTGTGAACCTACATCATACGTTCAAAGAAGCTGTCCATGCAAGTGAAACAAGCCATTGTAAGGCTTCAAACACAAAGCAAATCCATCAGAGAGATTACAGCGACATTGGGAGTGGCAAAATCAACAGTTTGGTACATTTTGAGGCAGGAAAACGCATTGGTGAGCTCAGCAACATAAAAAGGCCTGGATGTCCACGGAAAACAGTGGTAGATGATCGCAGGATCCTCTCTATGGTAAAGAAAACCCCATTTACAAGATCCGGACAAGTGAAGCACACTCTCCAGGAGGTGGGCGTATCATTGTCAAATTTTACAATCAAGAGAAGACTTCACAAGAGCAAATACAGAGGGTTCACCGCAAGGTGCTAACCATTCATAAGCCTGTATGAGCTCTGAAATGCTGGTGTTAGGTTTTACCAAACATTGCCTTTATATTGAACAGCAGAACTCAAGGCAACTAACCAACTTTCCCTGCCTTGTATTACTTCCTCATCAGCTGGTGCTCTCCTCTAATCAGCTTTGTGCATTTCAATAGCCTCTATCCATCACCAGTACCAGGGGCTGGATGCATATGAATGTGGAGTGTAGCTTCACTCTCCATCTGGAATTCACTGTGATCATAGCAATGGCTTAGAGCTGTAATCTGCACACAATACAGGTGAATAATGGCTGTGCAGATCTCCAGTTTAATTAGTGACGTTCTGAGGGACAGAGAGCTTGGGAACATGGGGCAGCATGGAATTGGATGACAAGCAGCTTTACTGTCTACAGAAAACCAGTACAGATAAATGAGTAGTTGGAACTGATCCCTGATCTGCATTTTTAATTTTCCTAGGTTTGTGACTCAAAAGTTTTTGAAGACACTGGATCAGCATGAAAGCCAGATAACTAGAGTTGTCTACTAGAGTAGGTTGACAATGGCTGATGAATAGAAGTGTCTGGTTCCATGTGCCCAGCCTCAATCATATGAATGGGGTTGTATGAAGGAATCTCTGTAGACTTGTATGGCTGGGATATGCCTGACTTTGTTTTTTTTTTTTTTAAGTTGGCTACTGGGTCTGGGTGAGCCTTTTCTGTCCTGCTTTACACACACACACACACACACACACACACACACACACACACACACACACACACACACACACACACACACACACACACACACACACACACACACGTGGTAAGATGGCAACATGTGTTTTAACGGAAACGCACACAGTTTACAGTGTCCGTTTTTGCAATTATGACATTTAGAAAAATACCCAACTGCTCCTAAACGTCCGTTTACCAGCAGCAGTGTATATGATGCCTTATGTGTTGCACTCGGTACTGTTATGATTTGCCAAAGTCAAATGAAAGTCGCAATGCAAAGTTGTATGACTTTAGGGCCACAGCAATGTGAACCGAGCATTACTCGCAGCACTTAAAGTGGTTGTAAAGCCACCTTGTTATCTTAATAGAATCCCCTGTGTTCCATTACGTTATGTGCTTTATAAAAACAATATGTAGGTTTATACCTAATTTCAGAGCAGGGAGGTCGACATCATCAACGCCCTTTTAAAATAAATAAAGCCTCCATAAAAACACATATTGTGTCACAGTAGTGTCTTGCGCCCCGCTTCAAATCCCCCCCCCCCCAACCACAGTAATATTGTCTGCCACAGCCGACTGTACGGAAAAAAAAGACAGCGCAGGTCGAAGCCGATTTTCTAATTAGTCAATGTTAGTACAGTGATCTCTCTTGCTGTGCTATCGAGTTCTGACAGGAGTATGCCCCCCTTCCAGAACACTCCGGTTAGCGCTCTCAGTCATTGGCTGACTTTTTCGGTCATGCCCCTTCGACAGAAGCCGTACAATGTCTGGCTTCTGTTGGACCGGCTGCAGTCCACATGGACCAAATGTAGGCCGGTTTTCTATTGAACCGACCGATGCTGCCTAACATTTGGCCCGTGTCTCCCAGGCTTTAGATTTTATGGATCATTTGAGGCATTCGAAAATGAGCATTGTGTTTTTGCATTCTCTGAATTGTCAATATTGTGGTCAGTGTCATGACAGCTTTGTCAAGATTAACATCTCTAGCTGCAGTGTTTTATTTGGCAAGTTCAACCAAACAATACTTTTTAGGCATGCAAAGTAACCTATGACCTCCCACTACTTGGGGTTAACTAAAGCATGACATAAACAAAGTACTTTAGGATGGAGGGTTCAGCTTCAAGTGTTACATTGGTCTTTAAATTTCCCACTTCTTTTCTGTAGGCAGTAGGAACCTGCATGCCATGACCTGAAAACTGGTTTACAAATGAGTATTTAAAGTGGATATGTCATTAACATTCACACTTCACATGAAACACATAGGCACATGTTAGCATTAACAGATTTTTTTTTTGTTTTTAAAGCATCCTCTACACCCGGCTTAGTGTACATTCTCAGCATGCATTGGTGACGGGATTGTTTACTCCCATGTGCGTGCGGCCAAGATGGCAGAGTGTACATTCGAAACCAGTTTGTCAACAGGCAGGCAAGGGGGTTTGCTTGCAAATGGGACACAGGGATTGGAGGGGGGAAGTTTCTGCCTAGTTTAAAAAAATAAAAACTTTCTCTATTTTATGCATGTCTGTAAGTCGTCAACGTATCCGTACAATCCAAATGGGAATCTGTCATAAGCCACAGTGAAATTCTGGGTATATTTTGTTGGGGACTGTTGACTTTTGCTAAGTGCCATAGGTGTCAATGATGGGGGGGGGGGGGGGCAAACCTCTTTAGCAGAGCTGCCATTAATCCATAAGCATTAGAGGCCTATTCTGAATGATTTTAAAGGTAATCTGTCATCAGACCAAATGCCTGTATGGGAATCATTTGATGGACGCTACTATTGTCTGACTTCTAGGTTGTGTACTAGGCATTGAAGCACCTGTTATTTATCACTGAGTGACATGGCTTCAGGGAACACGGGTCTGTGTGAACCCCCTGTATTTCATCCTGACATTTAGCTTATACAGCTGGATATCCTAGTAACTAAATTACTATGCTTGCATGCTTTTATTCCTTTTTAAAAGTCTCTGATGTTAACACTAGCATTGGATTTTCATATCTCTCCAAGAATGATGTGCTGGAAGACCTCTCCCCATCCCCTGTAGTGCCGTAACTGCGACTGTTTCTTTTGCGACTCATTTGGTGGTCTGAAGCTAAGCATGCACAGTTCAGAACTTCCTCTCTTTCCATAGGTCAAGGGTTGGCCTCATTACAAGCGTGCATCATAACCTTTAAGTGCAGCCCACAATGGCCCAGTCCTGGCCTAACCAAACTTGGGTCGATCATAAATGGCCCGATTACACCCTGTTGGGCAGCATCATGTAAATGCTATTTTGGGGAGCACTCATAAGAAAGTTAGAAGGCAAATTATCACTTGGAGATTTTTGTCTTCTGAAAAGAAGGAAGAAAACGCCTTGGCCTCCATCTGCTGTTTCTGTTCTGGATGAGTTGTAAGATATGCACTGGGCCCCTGGTACATGCAAGATTAGAGATCTTTTAAGGCTAGCTGTTCGATTGGCTTCTGTCGAAGGATCATGACTGAAAAAGGTCTGCTGATTGGCTCCCGCTGACCGGAGTCTTCTGGCGGGGGGGGGGGGCTGTCACCCCCTCCCCTGTCAGAACACATTAGTACAGCAATGGAGATCACTGTACTAACGTGAAATTGTTAGTACAGCGGCTCTGACCTAAGCTGTCAGTTTTTTTTTTTTCATTCAACTAGTGGTGTGCACTAGGCTTAAAGGGGTTGTAAAGTCTTGTTTAAAAAAATAAATAACAAACTTGTCATACTTGCCTCCTCTGTGCAAGGGTTTGGCACAGAGTGGCCCGATCCTCCTTTTCTGGGGTCCCTCCGTGGCGCTCCTGGCTCCTCATGTTCTCAGGGGCCCTGACGGAGAAACACTTTCCCTGGGGGCACTCATGTGGGCGCACTCCCGAGTCCTGCTGCTGAATCCATTGACACAGACAGCAGGCCCTGGGCTCCCGCGTCATTTGACATCAACCGGAGCCAATGGCTCCTGCTATCAATCTATCCAATGAGGACCTGACACCAGCCAGAGTTGCTGTGCTTGTTGCTGGAAAGACCGGGTTCAGGTAAGTAAAAGGAGGGCTCTGGGGGGGGGGGGGGGCTGCAGCACAGGAGGTTTTTCACCTTAATGCATAGAGTGCATTAAAGTGACACTAAAGGTTTTTTTTTTTTTATTTTTTTTAAATAACAAACGTCATACTCGTTTTGCAGAGTGGCCCGAACCTGGTCTTCTGGGATCCCTCTGCTGTTCTCTCGGCGCATCCCCACCTCTGATAATCCCCCCCCCCCCGGGGAGAGCGCTTCTCTGAGGGGGTTATCAGATGTGAGGATGAATCCCGCATTTGGCGTCCATGGAGGCCGAATGCAGGACTCTGCCCCGCCCCCCGTCACCTGCGTCATTGGATTTGATTGACAGTAGCGGGAGCTAATGGCTGCGCTGCTATCAAGCTATCCAATCAAGAGCCAAATACCCTGCAGAGAGAGAGAGCGAGTCCCTGTGGGACAAGTTTGAGGGTTCAGGTAAGTAAAATGGGGGGGCTGGAGGCCGGTTACTGACAGGTGTTTTTTAACCTTAATTTATAGTATGCATTAAGGTGAAAAAACACAAAACCTTTACAACCCCTTTTTAAGGTGAAAAATCACGAGGGTTTACAACCCCTTTAACCCTTGGTAGGACAGATAGTGTTGAAGTCTACTTTATAACTGATATCTGCCAGCACAATACAGTACAGATGGGATTAATTCTGGTAAACCTACTTGTACCTTTCCCTACTCACTTCTTTAACAGGCAGGCAGGATTTTTAAGCAAATAAAATGGTAAGTGTTTTTTTTTTTTTTAATGTTCTGCTATACTCCAGATGCATACCAGCGTACAGCCACATCTGGCAATTGCTGTCCATAGGTGACTGTATGCAGTAGCTGTGGGTCCTGCGGAAGTGTTTATGGAGGTTCTGGACATTCATGCATACTGTAAGGCTCCCTTGCAGCTGTGTGCATGAGCCCAAAAAGTTAACAGCATTCCTGCCAGATTCACTTTTAAAGTGAATCTGTCACTGGCCTGTATAATTCAAATCGAGCATATAATAAAAAATGCATAAACAGAGTTTACCTTCAGTGAAAACCACATTCTCCTTATGTGTTTGCTTTTCATCACATGCTCTGTTTGGATTGCCCAGGTTTGTGACAGGTTCACTTTAATGGTACATTTAATGTATTTTGCCTTTAGCACAGCCGCAGTGTTTTCTGCATCACAGTCATTCACTGACTTAAGCCCCATACACACTATTGGATTTTCTGCAGATTTTTGTCTTCAGGTTTACCAAAACCATGTAATATGAGGTCAAACCTTAGGAGTTTCAATTTGTATGCAATCAGCACTACATGTTTTTGGTAAATCTGAAGACAAAATCTGCAGAAAATCCAATAGTGTGTATGGGGCCTTAAGCTTGAAATTGGTGTTTAAAATTTAAATCTGCACCTTCACCCTGTTGGGTGATTATATTCCACAAGGCCTTTCGACTTTTTAAAAATGTTTTGACAATTGGCTATAGGAAGGAATTGACCTTTTTTGCTTGTTACTGCTCTTCACTCATCTATTTAAATGGCACCACATGCGTAGGGCCATTTCTCGGCTCCCCGAGGCTCTCCAGCTCTCATACTGCTCCTCCAGCAATGGAGAGCTTTGGCTCTGTAAATAAACAATTCTGATGATGAAGCCTTTTAGCAAGTTTGCTCTGATCTGTACTGGGATCTCCAGCTTTGCTCAGTATGTCAAAGTTTTTATGATTGCTAGGAAAACAAAAGCAAACACAATGACTGCCATTTCCTTTGTGAGAGCGAGATTTGTGCTTTTCTCATGTAAACCAGCTTGATTTGTATTTGGCCTATTTAGCATCCAAATTCACTAATCTACCAAAAGTGCCAATTAAAGGGCATAGAGACCCAAACAATAAATCCTTATTTGGTTCCTTTTTAGGTCTGCTAAGCTGGTCATACGTGAATCCCAATTTGGCCAGATCAGCAGGGACTGCCCGACATTCAATCCATGTATGGACGGGGCGGTTGTACAGACATTGATTGGTTGTACAACCACCCTGTCGGATTTTTGCCACTTGATTAGCCCCCCAGGCTATGACTGGCAGCGCTGATCTTCATTCTGATGGCTGGGAAGTCTCCCTATTGTCACAATACAAGAGCTCAGCGGGGAGGATTCCCCCATCCAACTCAAATGTGTAGATGGAGAAATCAAGTATTTTTTTTTTAACGTTTTAAACCCACTGAGTGAATGAAAAAGACTCCTCTACAACCAGCCTAATATACGATTGATATGCATGTCAGTAAATATTCCCCCTCTACCTGCCTATAGGAAGGAAATCATGGGCGGCACAAGTGCAGACTACCGCCCTCACTGTATACATGAATGGCTCTCCAGTTGGATATGTCTGGATTAATTGCACCTTTAAAAAAACACATGGACTAAGCTGGCCAATAGTCAAAAACCAAACTTTCTGTTGATCAAAAATGGTGCATATGATTGTGCCATCATTTTGTTTGTGTTTTTTATGAACAAAATCCAGCATATTGGATCAGACACTTTCGATTGCAGCACCAAAATTGCGTGTCGCAGCAGCCGGCACACCAATGATGTGAAAAACGAATGACCAAGAATTTTCGTTCGATTTTTGACTCCATGTATGGCCGGCCTGACACACTAGCCAGTATACTTGCAGGCTCAGGCTGACCACAAATGGCAGCTCTCTACTGCTTTAGGGCTTTTTACTTTGATTCTTGATTTATGTAATTGCCTTTGTCTAAAATGTGCTGCTTCTGGGAGACCTTTTATGTATACCAATGGGTTTTTAGGAGTATGAATTTTTTTTATTTTTATCTTTATTTTTTTATATTTGACTGTTGATCTTGTCAAAGTGAGTGTAAGGCTCAGTTCACACTAGCCAACCAAAGTTGCGCAATTTTCAGTCCAACTTTGGAGTCTGACCTTTGATCCGACATTGATAAGACTTTTACACCCTCTGGAATTGAAGCTCTGTCAAAGTCAGATCAAGGTAGTGCGGGAACCTTTTTTCTAAAGTTGCAGCGACTTCAGTAGTTTCAATTGGAACGCCTCTCATAGAGATACATGGCATATCGCATGTCCTGTTACTTTGGGTCTAAAAGTCGGATCCTAAGACGCAGGAGGGTGAACCGAGCCTAAAACTTTCTTTGCTCTCTTCTCTTACTGGTATCAGTTGCGTTGCTCTCGGCTATCTCCTTAGGACTACAGAACCACGCACCACCTGTATATGGAAAATGGGAGAGGGGTGGAGTTCTGTAGTCCTATATTGCTTTGGTTATCCAGATTCTTCTGGAATTTGTGTTACTAGAAGGATTACTAGGTTAAAATGGGGAAAAAACTAAAGTGTTTGTTACCCCAACATTTCATATTCCTGATATGTCTGTTGTACCATGTACTTGTGTGTTAAAAAGTATCCAGTTATCTTTGTATTGCTTCCTTTGTGTGAAATACCTGGTGATCCTGCCAGTCCCTCTGCTTTCCTATTGCAAACTGACTACGCTAGGCATGAAAGCACATCCACAACAGCGTGGTCAGTTTTTTTACTTTGCATTCTTTTGGTAGCACATCCTGCATTTACTCCAATGGCAAAAACGTGTGTTGACAGCCAATCCATAGACAGATCAGTGTAATGCTCTTTCTCTGCCTCTTGCTGACACCCCCCCCTAACCCCAACCCCCCTCCTCCCCCGCAGTCTCCACCCCACCAAGTCCCTTATGCAGTCAAGAATAGAGGTAATGTGTTTGCTTGTAAAGAAAAGGTTTTTAAAATTTTAACATCTATACACAAATGTTTTGCCTTGCATTTCTGTTTTAAACGAATTGGGGGTGTTATAACGTGTAAGGGTTCACATACACTTGTAAAAGAACATGAATGCAGGGACCAACATCTAAAGACTGGTAAGCTGCAGTGTTTTCGATCTTGGGCAGGGGTCTCCAAACTACAGTTTACTGTTCTTAAGACTTTAGGGAGGCAAAACTGTGGTCATTGGGAATAGAAAACTTCCCGATGTCGGTAGGAAAAAAAAAAATGCACCATCTTTGGTTTCAGTGGGAGGAATAGTGTTCCATCTTTGGCGTCAGTGGGAGGAATAGTGTTCCATCGTTGGCGTCAGTGGGAAAAATAGTGCCTCATCATTGGTGGCAGTGGATGAAAAAGTCTCCAGAGGGCCGGATAAAAGCAAGCAAAGGGCTGCATCTGGCCCTCGGGCCACTATTTGGAGACCACTGATCTTGGGTGTACATTAATTTAATTAAGTTTTCCTCCTGTGCCTTGAAATTCATAATTTTATATTTGCAGCACTGAAGACATGGATTCAATCCTCGCTATATAATTAACTACATGAAGTTTTTAAAATTGTCTATTCTCAACCAAGAGTTTGTGGAATCATGGGGTTCCTGCAGAAGTTGTTGAGGCGTTACCAGTGCTGTGGCTGTTTGACCTTCAATTTGATGGTGCCTTATAGTTGCGGGACCAATGCCATTTGGTGTTATGCTGCTGGCTTTGCCAATGATCTTTTTAGCCCAACTTTGTGGCATTCTCACCACCACTGTAAAGGTTTGATTCCACCAATTGACTACCAATGTATAAGGCATTTTTCCCATTGCCACCCGATGATTCAATGTCAGAAAGGGTTCCAAGGGAAAATTTATTTTAGGGGGTTTGAGAAATGCTGTTTAAAAGGTATATTCTCCCTATACTTTCTTGTGGTATGGTAATTGGCCCTAGATGGGCGTTTGCTCTTGTAGGTGGACAGCTCTATGTGTAACAAATATGATAAACTTAAAAGCCTATCCAGCACCTATCTGAAAATGTCCTTCCTGTTATGTACTCTGTCACCTAAAAGATTAACATGAATAAGAACCGGAAGCCAGGGAACGACTGGCAAAATGTAGGATGTATGCCAAGGCCTTCTTTATGATACTTGTGGCTACAAGTTTACTGTGGCTGATGTATTAATAGGGGAGATGGGTGAGGGTTTTATGCTGCATGACGGTTACACTTTAGAATTCCCTAGCACGGAAATATTTGCAGTCAGCATGTCTTCCCCTGTTGCAGCTGGTGTAATGGCTGCCTTTGAAGTGATGTTTTAGTAGATTGTCAGCAGGCAGGATCCCCCTGCTGACAGACACATCAGTGACCAGTGTTGGCTTTGCACTTTTCCTGCCAATCTGTATGGGGAGAGCCATGACAATTTCCAGCATGTGCATCCCTTGTAAACTAAATAAAGAAAGTAATTAATGGGTACAGAAAACATTTAAACTGATTTACTTTTTAAATGTCTTTACAGAAGTTTCATTATTTTACATAAAATGCCCGAGCATAGTATTTCTAGGTACACGCTGTTCACTTTATTATTGTGGGCAGTTGGGTTATTTGTATTTTAGCCAATTAGCTTGAATTGATGTGGTACAATGCCAAGGGCTAACCGTAGACATGAGATGGTGGTCAGATTGTTCTGTGTAGTATTCGTGGCAGAATGTGGTTGTATATGGGGGTTCATTAGGAACAGAGACCCGTCACTAGTGGTTTACCACAAGGCTCTGTAATAGGTCTGGTTTTGTTTCATCTGTTTGCAAGTCCTATAACTGAAAGTCTGGTGGCCATGGTAAAGCTTGGCTATACAAGGATAGTTTTTTCCGTTCAGATGGTGGACCGAATGAGAAAAAAAGAAAAATTCTTTCATGCACCTCATTCGTAAGAACTGTCTGGAAAATCTATACTGGCCGCTGTCAAAATACATTGACCAGCGACTGCAACACTGCTGATTGACAAACATTTTCCAACATGTTCCTCTGACAGAAGTCGAGATATAGATATATGTATGTATGTGTGTGTGTGTGTGTGTATGTGTATGTATATATATATTATATATATATATATATATATATATATATATATATATATATATATATATATATATATATATATATATATTATATATATATATATATATATATATATAATCTCTCTCGATACTCATACATCGCTCTATCTCCAACAGTTTGCGCATTGCTTTACAATACAGTTGGAATCAGAGGGCGCTGCTTGTTAGTGCTTACAATCTAGGAGGGCCATGCTTATCAGAATTCATCCGGTCCCTTCTCAACCAACCAAATTTTGATTGGTGTATAGCCAGATTAAGTCTTTTTGCAAAGGTATGCATTAGGATTGGTATACGTGAAGGTGTATGTAACATGGAGCATGATTTGATATTGCTGGAAGATTGGTCAAAGTGTGAACTGCTGTTCAACCTTTCTAAATGCAAAGTAATGCACTTGGGGATAAAATAATCCGACTACAGTGGAAAAAGTTTTGGGGGGGGTGCTTATTTTAGATGTTTGCCTTACAATGGGGCCTGACTGTGTGGAAAGTGAATAGAATTTTGGAGTGCATCACTAGAGGGATCACTAGCAGGAGGAGGTCCTAATTCCTCTATGTAGATCTTTAGATATCAATCACTATGGCGATCACTAGCAGGAGGAATGAGGTCCTCATTCCCCATGTAGATCTTTAGTTATCACTGGAGGGACGTAAATAACAAAATATACCGCTCTGTCTACACAATAGCAGCCAGCATGTTTCCATATATATCACTGGAGGGACACCAGAAGGAGGACAGAAAGCTTGATTCCTCTATATAGCTTTTTAGTTATGAGAGGGATCCCTAGCAGGAGGAAGGAGGTCCACATTTCCCATAAATATCTTTAGTCATAACTAGAGATCTCTCCAGCAAGAAGAAGGTGGTCATGATCTCCCTGTGTAGATCTTTAGTTATCACTAGAGGGAGACCAGCACATGTAAGGAGGTTCTGATTCCTATATATACAGTAGACCTTTAGTGATCGCCAGCAGGAGGAATTGGGCCCTGATTCCCCTTTAAAAGAAAAAAAAAAAATGGGCAAACTCAGTGGATCCCTTTTTTTTTTTTCCCCCTGTTGTCTCTCTTCTGTTTCTAAATGGCCTACTTATGCCTGCTGAACATGATCGTATCTCTGGCTATTGACACTTCTTGAACAGTAGTGATTGGTCATTAAATTTTATCTCGATCAACTGATTGTTTCCCTAAGATGGAGCAGCCCAGGATGGCATCTGCATAGGTGGGGGTAACTCATTTATATGTGATCATTCCCTGATCCAGCTATGATCGGCCAGATCCTTTCATGTCTGTGAGTAATCAAACACTAAAAAGGTTAGGTATGATTCAGAATATTTTATTAATCCCAAAGGGAAATTATTAATGTGGTTAATATTATTGGTATGGTAATGCTCTACTATGTTATGCTCCATTACAATGACAAATTAATGACTTGGGTATTTTCCTGGTGAATGGCTTATGGTCATTTTCTCAATCTGCTCACTTCAGTCTTGCTGGATTCACTCCAGTTCATAGCATGAGCCGATTACGTTAGGGCAGACTGTACAGTTACAACACAATTCAATACAAGAGGTATCGGAGAGCCCTGCTCGTTGGAGCTTACAATCTAAAATATTATTGGGATTTCAAGTGCCCAGCTCTCCTGGCAGCTTCAGAAGCTGGACCAAGGGTTTTTTTTATTTTTATTTTTAAAAAAATTTCCATCATCAAACTTAATTTTGCCTGGATTCTGGTTTATATTGAGGATTTTGGAAGGCAGCGAACTTCCATTTTTGTGAAGGGTCTATTTATAATTAGCTGCAGTATCAGTACTGTTCTAGCTCCTCCTTCATATCTTGGTAGCCAGTGCTTGCAAACACTGTGCGTTTTCAGCTGGGGAGATTGTAATATATCATATATAAAAGTTTCATCCAGTTACTTTAAAGAAGTCCAGCCTAAACTTGTTTGGCTGGGCTTCTCCTATGGGTCACAGGAATTCAATTCGTTTTGCACTCTTGTGACCCGTTTTCAACAGAGAGCGGACTGAAGTCCGTTCTCTGCTGATGTCACGGAAATCGGTCCAGGCACCACGTCATCCTGTAAAACTCTGGAACTGGACTGCCACCCGTCTCAGGCTCTCAGCGAGCCATTGAGAGTCTGAAACTGCCGCTCCCCGCCCCTCCATAGCTCAGCGCTCCAATGAGCGAGGAGGAGCAGAGCGGAGAGCTGTGAGAACCGAGCCTCCGGCGATGTTCGATCGCTCGGCTCTCAGTGTAGAGGCGCCGGGGGACAGATGCAGCTTCGCAACCAATGCTGCATCCACCTAGGTACCGGTAAGTATAATGGAGGAACAAACCCATACTACTTTTTTTAAAGTAACTAACAATTTTTAAATGCATTTCTACTGCGAGTTCAAATACCCAATATTTTCTTTTTTGTTTAATATTTGTAAATTTTATGTAACTTTTTGCCCTTTAATTCCAGAGTAGAATGCTGGAAAGCTTGCAGCAGACACTCGGCTAGCTGTAATGTAAATGCAGATTGTGCTAACTGGAATTAAACGCAAGCCAAAAGACAGCCTAAATGGAAACAAATGCTCAGTCTGTGACTCCATCCTGGTGAGCCATCCAAATTCTGATCCATGAGTTTGGGGTTCATCCAGGTCATTAAGTATGTTTCATAAATCACTGGGCAGATAGGAATAAGGCTTTTTATGGGGCTGTGTAATAAAACCAAATGTATACACCAGTATTGTTTCATGTACAGTAATCATAATAGAATTTTACGCAAAGTTGTGTGAATTGTTAGAATTAAGGAGATCAGCAACCTCTGATATGAGAGAGATTAACAATGAGTGAAATCAATGGGTAGAGTACATTAAAATGTTCAATTCAAATGCAATATTAATGCAGTTATTTTATGACCTTGATCAATCAGATTTTAAATTCACTAAAGGCCTTAACAACTATACAGTGTAAAAAAAATGGGTGTTTCTGAGCGCCTATGAGGTGGAGGCTGTCAAATACACAGAGACTGAAAGACGCAGTGGCTGGATCCTGTTCTGAGTAGTACTCTTGTTCGGGGCATACAGCTCTGTATGCACATAGCCTTGTACATGAGTACCTCTCAGAACGGCGTTCAACAGTTGTGTATTTTAGCCTGTCATTGATTTTGATGGGCTGTACACTGCACCTGTGCCCCCTGGGTGCTCAAAAATGCCTGATTTATACACTGCATGGGCCAAACTGCTCATGTGCATGAGGCCGTGCAAATCTTTCAGCAAGCTCCAGACAGCACTGTTAAATTAATACTAAAGTTTCATTTTTTTTTTCTTTAAAAGTAACAAATGTGTATACTTGCCTGCTCTGTATATAGGTTTTGCACTGAGCAGGCCAGATCCTCCTCTTCTCGGTTCCCTGGCTGGACCTCCTGGCTCTTTTCTCCTGTTGAGGGCCCCCATAGCAAGCGGCTTGTGTCCATTCAAACATGGAGCCGTGGTTTGGCCCTGCCCCCTCTCTCTCCTCACTTGCTAACTGACTTTGACAGCAGCGGGAACCCATGGCGCCACTGCTGTGTCTCAGCCAATCAGCAGGGAGAGTCCCGTGTGGCCGAGGCACTCGTAGACATCGCTGGATCGAGATGGGGCTCAGGTAAGCATTAAGGGGAAAAGGGGGGCTGCTGCACACAGAAGGCTTTTCTTCTTAATGCATTAAGATATAAAAAAAAAAAACTTCTGCCCTTACAACAACTTTAAAGCTTTTAAAGCAACCCTCAGCTCCAGTTAGGGAATGCTAATCACACTTCTAAAAGGGAGTGCTGAATATCACTTCAAACAAGCTGCTAGTGGGCTTTATTCAAGTAATTCTGAAGCATACTGAAACCTGCTAGCAGCTTGTTCAAAGTAAAGTCCTTCAATTCAGAAAAGTCCTTTTCCCTCTGCGCCTTTCCTATATTGTCTCCAGGAGCTCTCCTAGTTCTTATCCTGGACTACAGAATGATTAGCCTTTATACTATAGAGATCTGATAATGGGAATGTTTGAGTAGTTTAGCAAAAGTCTCACTGTGGGGCAGGGCTGGTGACACGCAATCCACAAAATGTCCCACAACATGACTTAGGAGTTGAGTGCATTTCTGGTAGAGTAATGGCGCGTACACACGGTTGGAATTCTCGTCGCATTCCGACGGAATTTCGCTGAAACTGTCTTGCCTACACACGGTCACACCAAATTCCGACGGTCAATAACACGCAGCATACAACACGTTCGACGGCACTATAAAAGGGAAGTTTAATGCTTCCAAGCATGCGTCAAATTGTTTCCGAGCATGCATCGGAATTTTGCATGTCGGAATTGCATACACACAATCAGAAAATCCAAAAAATTAAGAACCGGTTCTCAATCCAAAGTCCGTCGGAAATTCCAACAGAAAAAGACGATGGGCATACATACGGTCGGAAAATCCGATGAAAAGCTCCCATCGGCTCAGACACCTTCCCTCTGCGCCACCCTTCGGAGCTTCCAGACCTGTTCGCCTTTGCCGACATGGATCCAATCCCAGTACCTAACTGGCTGATGACTGTTGTCGCCAAGGACCCGCAACGTCAAGCCCCTCCGGGTAGACCACAGAGGGCTCGCTATAGCAACCGTGGTCGCGGGAATTACTCACGAGCTAGGCGAGCGGGCAACCCCCGTCCACAACCACCGAATGAAGAAGTGGCTGGCTGATCCTTCACATGTAGTCTGCTACCACACCCAGCTCAGCGGTTACACTTTATTCTATTTTACTTTTCCCCATGTTGATCTTAGTGTCAAACCTTGAATGCTATCTACGGGTGGAATACACCGAAGAACGAAGTCCTTCCTTATGCTGTGAATGTACCACACGAGTGTTGGTTTATGTCCTGGGGTTTTTTTTATTTTTTTTTTTTTTATTTAATTTTTTTTAATTTTTTTTTTTTTCTCTCCCCCCTGTTGACAAGACTCAGTGTTAAGCCTGCCATCCTCATTCCTAGACGGACACCTCCACGTTGGCATGTTCCGAACGCCACGAGGGAGCAATTGCTACCAGACTATGCCTAAGAGCAGTGGCCATTTCTGGGGTTGAGCTTAGCTACCGTGCAACCCCACACCCATGGCATCTTGTTGACGTTCTCCCCCCGGGCTCGGGGTATTGTACCTGCAAGGGAGTAGCAGTGGTTGGCTCATTCAACTACGACCTACCAGTAGACTATCGGCCTCAAACACCTAAAGTTACTATAGTGTTCATAATGTTCCTACGATTATGTATGTTGGGGGGCAGGTGTCTGTTTGTATATGTATGCGCATGCACGCATGTGTGTATGCGTTCATGTGTGGGTGGGTACATGCGTGTATACAATTTCTTAACTACTGTCTTTCCTTAGAGTTAACAATGGTAGACGCCATGTGTTATCTAGTTTTTTTTTTTCAGGTACCACTTGGATGCAGTAGTGCCGCCCGGGGGGGGCCCGGCGACCCGTGGCATTCTAATTCGGGCGCCGGGCCGCCTCGGGACCGGTGCGCTGAGCCAGTGTTGATCCCAATCTTACCCAAGGGAGACCCCAGTTTATTGCTGTTGCAACCACTTTGTGATCTCGGCTCGTGGGTCCGTTTTAACCACTTCGAGAGGGGAGGGGGAGAGAGGAGGGAGGTAGGGGTGTGTGTATGTATGTGTGTATATGTGCATGTGTGGGGGTACGCGAGTTTGTGTATGCATGTATGTGTGTATATATATATATGTATATGTGTATGTGTGTGTATATATGTATATGTATACATGTTTGTATGTGTGGGTGTATGGTCATGTATGCGCATGTGTGTGTATGTATGTATATATAGGTGTATACATGTATGTATGTATGTATGTGTGTATATACTTATATATATGTGTGTGGGTATATAGGCGTGTAATTTCTGTTTTCCTCCCATCCCGGATAACTTTAGCGCCTTTTAAACACGTGATTACGATGGCTGTGGGAGCCCCAATGGCCGGGGCCCAGAACTTAGCTGTGCCTTACCACTCCTCGCACTAGGAACACTCTGCCCTGGTGGCAGTAGTCTCTCTCTGCGGAGCCTACATTCTTGATTAGATCTCTTCTTGCCCTTTTTTTTTTTTTTTTACCTTCACTCTCTCTTACTTTTCTTTTTCTTCCCCCCCCCCTTTTTTTTTTTTTTCTCTTTTTCTTCTCTCCTTTTTCCTTCTTCCCTCCCCTCTCCATCTCCCCCCCCCCCCCCCCCACATCCCGGGAGTCGTAGTGAGTTGACATAAAGTTTGACAGCATGACTGTCAAGATCCTCTCTTGGAATATTAAAGGGTTGAACTCCCCAGAGAAGCGCACCAGCTGTCTCGCCGAGTTATGGAGACAGAGGGCGCACATTGCATTTCTCCAAGAGACTCACTTTAGGGCAGACAAGATCCCCAGACTAACGAACAAACACTTCCCGACAGTCTACCACAGTCCGTCCCCATCCTCTAAATCTAAAGGGACAAGCATACTCATCTCCAAGTCCCTCCACTGGCAATTTCTTGATGAGTACCGCGACCAAGAGGGCAGATTCCTGCTCCTAAAGGGAAAAATTTATTCTCAGACCTTCACTCTAGCGAACATATACCTCCCGAATTCCAACCCCCTTCCCACCCTCGAGGCTTTTTTGGCCACCCTCGACTCTTTCCTTGAAGGAACCCTTGTCATAGGAGGGGACTTTAACTTGACTTTGGACCCTCACAGAGACTCCTCTTCAAACCTGTCTCCTCTTACACGGAGAACCAGACTTCTCCTCAAAGATCTCTTGCACTCCCACCAGCTAGTCGACATCTGGAGAATAGTCCATCCACAAGAGCGGGACTACACCTTTTACTCCGCCGTCCATGCGTCTTACTCCAGAATTGACCTTTTTCTCAAACACTCAGCAATTCCCCTGGTCACCAAGACAGATATAGGCCACATCGCACTCTCCGACCATGCCCCAATCCTGCTGGAATTGGCAATCTCGCAAGCGTCCCCCAGGACCTCTACGTGGCGACTTAACGAGGCGCTCCTAAAAGACCCAGAGATAGCCGCAGACATCCTTAAAGAACTTAGGTCCTACCTCTCTATCAACGTTGACTCTGTGAACAATCCAGCCTCAGTGTGGTCAGCGCACAAGTGTTTTATCAGAGGCATTCTAATCAAACACGGTCACGCGACCAAGCAACGGCGTGTAAAAACCCTGTCCGACCTCTTGGCACAACTTCACACTTTAGAACGTAAACACAAGACTCAACCAGATAGTGCCACTGAAACGGAATTGGTCCGTCTTCGGGAGGCTATCCGAGGTCATTCCATGTACGAAGCAAAACACGTACTATTGAAAGCCCGTCGTTCATTCTACGAATACGGTGACAAATGTGGCCGGCTATTGGCCAACGCTTTACGCGCCAAGCGTTCTCAGACATACGTTCCCACTCTTCTCTCGTCATCGGGCACCAAAGTCCATTCATCCCCAGAACTCGCGGAGACTTTCCGCGCCTTCTACTCCAACCTATACAACTTGGATCCGCTGTCCACCTCCCGGTCAAAGCCCCAAAAAGCCCTAGATATCCGCAATTATCTTCAGGAAACCAACCTCCCTAAACTGTCGATGGAAGAGCGAGAAGAACTGTCTAAGCCCATTACTACAGAGGAATTCACAGCGGCCATAGCAGACACCCAGTCCGGTAAAGCTCCCGGGCCCGACGGATTCACCCTCCCCTATTACAAAATGTATCAGGACTCTCTGGCACCTTCCTTCCTTGCGGCCTTCAATGCTGTGATCAAAGGACACAGCCTTCCTACAGACATGCTGCGTGCCTCTATATCTGTGATCCCTAAACCGGGCAAGGACCCACTACTATGTGCGAGTTACAGGCCCATTTCACTTCTGAATTGTGATGTGAAGCTATTCACAAAAATCCTTGCCTCTAGGTTGAACGCCTTACTACCCCGCCTAATTGTAACCGATCAAGTCGGTTTTGTCCAGACTAGAGAGGCAAGAGACAACACCATTCGGACACTAAACATTATAGACAAAGCAAAACAATCCCGTGTGCCTATGCTGCTATTGTCCACGGATGCCGAGAAGGCCTTCGACAGGGTGGACTGGTCTTTCCTCCAGGAGACACTTAAATTCGTAGGAATGCCAGACCCCATCCTGTCATGGATATCGGCCATCTATGATAATCCCACAGCAACAGTACGGGTAAATGGCTATGACTCCAGCCCTTTTCCCATCTCGAATGGCACCAGACAGGGCTGCCCCCTGTCCCCAATACTATTCGTCCTTTCCTTGGAACCATTTTTACACCATATCAGAGGCAATCAGTCCATTAGAGGCATTCAATCAGGGAAATCCCAACACAAAGTCGCAGCTTACGCGGACGACCTTCTATTCTACATTACCGAGCCCCTTACCTCCCTACCCTCCCTGTTACAGGAGCTAAAGCGCTACGGTACCCTGTCTAATTTTAAGGTCAATCTACAAAAATCAGAGGCCCTGAATATTTCTTTATCAGAATCTACTATCTCTAACCTACGCCCCTTCTTCCCGTTCAAATGGGCTACCCGCTCAATTCAATACCTGGGAACAAAAATTCCTGCAAACCTGCACGACATTTTTACCCTCAATTACCAGCCCCTCTTATCCACGCTCTCTGCTGATCTTAAAAGGTGGGACTCGCTGGCCCTCTCCTGGTTCGGCCGCTGTAATGTACTGAAAATGAATACAATGCCCAGACTACTGTACTTACTGCAGGCTTTGCCTATAAAGATACCTCAGACGTTCTTTCACGCTGTACGCTCTATATTTATTAGATTCATCTGGCGCGGTAAACACCCACGTCTCGGCAGAGCATTACTACTACGTCCAAAGATCAGGGGCGGCCTCGGGTTTCCAGATCCTGCTCTATACTACACTGCAGCACATATGACCAGAGTGGTGGACTGGTGTCGGCACAGCGACCTGAAACTCTGGGTGTCGTTGGAACAGGAGGCTGCCCGGGCCCCACTTGCGGGTCTACCCTGGGCAGGGAAAACTTCTGCCACCCACTTGAATACCCACCCACTGATTGGACCAACTCTTACAGAGATGAAAAGGTTCTTCCGTTTATCCTCACTAAGAAACTTCCCATCCCCAATGACGCCACTTGTTGGCCACCCGGATTTTACACCTGGCCTTACAGACCCATTCTTTCTCTCGCAAGCTCAGCAGGGACTCATGAGAGCCTCTTCGTTATTATGTTCTTCCGGTTGGCTCTCTACTGAGAACTTGCTTGGTGGTCGGGCCCCTCTCCCACTAGATCGCTGGAGGATTAATCAATTATCTCACTTCCTTGGCTCATTGCCCAAACCAGCCCATTTTATCAGAAAGCTCCACTCTTTTGAGGAACTATGCTCAGGTGAAGGACCGATCCGGAGGTCCTTGTCAACCTCCTACAAATTCTTGCTAGACCTTCACGCCACTGAAGACCCCCCATTTCTGGCAAAATGGGAGCGGGACTTGCAAGTCACCTTCACAGAACCCCAAAAGGACCGTATCCTTTTTTTCGCACAGAAATCTTCTCTATGTAGCAAATACCAAGAGACCACATACAAAATAGTAACGCGCTGGTACAGAACCCCCTCCGTGCTGGCTAAGATATTCCCTCAGCAATCTGACCGCTGTTGGCGCTGCGGTCTACCCCGTGGCACCCTCCTACACATTTTCTGGGAATGCCCTGTGCTCCAAACTTTTTGGCAGCCGGTGCTCAAGCTTATACAGAAATTCACAGACATCTCCCTACATGATAACCCGGCTGCGGTCCTCCTCAACCTTACCCCCCTATGAAGGAAACGTTATCACAAATCTCTTCTCAAACATCTCCTTAATGCTGCACGGGCCAGCATCCCACCCCTTTGGAAGCAACAGTCCGCACCAACGGTGGCCCAATGGTTCGCGAGAGTGAAGGACATTGAGCAAATGGAAGATCTGACCTCTGCCTTGCGAGATAAGTCAGAGGAACATAAGTCCAGATGGTTCTATTGGGATCTCTTTCGCTTCTCTGACGAGTTCCACCAATACACACTGGGATCCACTGTTTAGGATCCCAGCCGCCTATTCCGCACTATCAATCACGACTCCCGGGGGGTGTCCCCTGCCCCCGTTTGCCCCCCCCCCCTTTTTTTTATTTTATTTTATTTTTTTTTTCTCTCTACCTTCTTGCTCTCTCTCCCTCACTCATCCCCTCTTTATTTTCTTTCTCTCTCATCTCCAACTCTCCTCTTCAATTAAAAAACAAAAAAGTGATGGGCACAGAAGCTTATACTTTCCCTGTATTAAACTTCAATTAGTAGAACGGGTCAGATTGATTGGCTCCTTTCACTTACGAGCATTTATTTTGTTTAGTTAATGTGCGTGTCGCGCTTACCACAGTATATGTGCAATGTTTATTTGTAATGTGAAGTTGTCGTATGGTTTATATCTGTGTCACATCTTTAAATAAAGAATTTAAAAAAAAAAGAAAAGCTCCCATCGGACTGTTTCCATCGGAAATTCCGACCGTGTGTACACAACATTATAGGTATTTTTTTTGTGCTTGCTGAGCCTTATCTATTACAGAGAATGTTAGATAGATGTATATCTCTCACTCTCACTAGAGGGATCACCACCAGGAGGAATGAGGACCTGTGTATATATAATAATAATAATAATAATAATATATAATTTTCTAGTGTTCAGATAGCAACACTGTTAGGCCCCTTTCACATGGGCGGATAGAATTCAGCTGCGTATAGAAGTTACCTACCACACCTAAACTCACACCATGCTTTCCTATGGCCCCATTCTCACACTGCATTTAGCAACGGTTTCATTACATGGGGTTTTGTGCGGTTAGAAAAAATAAATTTGACTGTGTCCAGGACCGATTTTAGCACAGCTATCAGCACATAACCACTGGTAATCGCAATGTACTATTTCACCTGGGGATAGCAGCAGCAACGAGGAAAGAAAAACAGGAAGCGCATCAGAAATTGCAAGAATGCAATTTTCGCAGTTAAACACGGCCGCATGTAAACGCTGCTAATTGCAATGTACAATTTGGAATTTCAAAATAACAAAACCTGCTTTTAACTGCGGCAGAACAGCTGCCCGTGTGAAAGAGCTCGAACTTGGTAGTAAGTCACAAAGAAGCTACAGCAAGGGGCTGTAGCAGACATTGGTGAACACTTCCAAGAAATGTGCAGTCACAAAGCTTTTCAACAGGGGCATACGTACAGGGGTTGCAGGAGTTGTCATTGCGACCCGGCCTTATGCTCTAGGAGGCCCATGCTGTCCCCCCTGTACACCTGAATAGGGTGTACAGGGGGATGTAGAAGAACCGATACCTCAATATAGCTGCTGAATACCTGCTACTCCTCTCTCTCCCCTGCAGACATTCAGTGGCTGCAGGAGGGAAATGCATTGGCATCAGTTCCTATATATGCTGCTGCCACCGCCTCCCTATCCCTGTCCTGCTGCCCCATGTCCTTGTGTGCTTCCCTGGTTCCCCTTGCCCCCCTCCCCCTCCCCCCCTGCGCCGCCAGGTTTCCCCCTCCCACCGGCTGCCGCGGGGGATCTGTCAGGCTTGAGAGTGGGGAAGGGGCCAGTAAATGGGTAATTTACCTATTTACTGGCCGCTTTCTTTTCTTGATGAACTTTATTTATTTTTTATTTTTTTCCTATTCATTCATAGCTGAGGCAAAGTAAACTGTGTTTTACTATATTTCAGTTTATGAATGAATGGGAAGCTCTGTACAGAGCTATTCCTGTTCATTCTGTGCAGCTGAGGCTGCAGAGAAAGGGACTGATGAATCTGTCCTTTTAGTCTTTCTCTGTCTCAAAATTGAGACATCAGGGGTCTGTTTAGACTCCTGATATTTCACAAAATTGGGTTTTCAAAAAGTATGTAATGTAAAAATAATTAAAAAAAAAACACTGACACCAGTGGCGACTGGGCGACTGGGCTCTGGTGTTCCACCACCCATGGGGGGGGGGGGGGGGACCCTAAGACAGCAGGAAGGTGGCCCTCTGTGGGACCATATTAAAGGGTACCACAATGGGAGTAAAGGACCCTGGGATCAGTGGTGGGGGGGACTTTCATGGTTTCTTGCGCCAGGGCCCTGAAGGTTCTAGTTACGTCTCTGAGTTACATGATTGTGTCATCTTTGAGCCATCATCCCTGTCCAGAGTGTAGATGATGATCTTGGGTAATGCCTAAATTAAGATGGCTCCATCCTTCTGCAGAGAAGAGCAGATGAAGGGACTGTCAGGAGTCTTTGATCCTTGTGAGATGTAGTATACTGGGAAGTATTTTTATGTATGCCTTGCATGGACCTTACATGAATAAATCTATCTAATGGTAGGCCTACTTTACCACCCATACATAGGATCTGGTACATTAGGCTGATCTTTCATCTCCATTTTGAAAAATGACAAAATATCCCTGTGTGTGTGTGTGTGTGTGTGTGTGTGTGTGTGTGTGTGTGTGTGTGTATATATATATTAATATAATCTCAAAACTTGTCAGCTCACTACCTTTGCCAAAAATATACTAGCAGTGTCCTAGAAGGAGCTGTGAACTTCCAGCCAGGAATGTTGTGTGTGCCTTTCAAACAGGAAACTGCTGGAATTCCCATTACCATTGTCGTGCGGAGGTGGGGGTCGTCTCTTCTCTGTGCACCGACAGAACGGGTGAAGTTGGCTTTCTTTTATTGAGCTGGAACCGTGCCAATGTATCACCCAGATGCAAGCTATCTGATGCTGTGTAAACACATTGCAACAGCAGCACTTGAACTGTGGAAGTCAACCTTGGCAATTTGTGTACAGTGTTCTTTCCCTGTAAAGGCCAAGGCTGGGAATACTAATTCTGCTACTTCTTGCGGGATGTGCATTGTGTGCTAAAGTTTAAAGCGGTTGTAAACCCTCCCTCCTGACTTTTAACTATAGGTAAGCCTAGAATAGGCAGTGGAAATATCTCCTAAACATGCGCCGTTTAGGAGATATTTCACTTGTAGTGCGTCAATGATGTAATCGGCACATGCGCTGTGAAGAAACAGACCTCCTTGCCATTACTGACGGCTCCCGCAGCTCTGACCAGTCACAGAGCCGGACTCCGCGGCCCCCCGGAAGGAAGAGGGGCCGAAGATGGACGCAGCCTGTACAGGGGACAGCGATGGATTTATTTGCAGGTAAGTGTCACATAATGGGCTAGTATGCGATGCACACTAGCCCGTTATGCTTTTAAATTTCAGGCTTTGCAGGGTTTTAAAAAAAGTAAACATTTTCACTGGCAAGCTTACAGAACTGAAAAGACCACAAACACACAAGTAGTATTAAAAACCTATCCAGACCCAAAAACAAAAATGTTATATTGGGCCCCTTTTTTGGTCTGTTGGGTATACCATTAAAAGTGTTTTGTTATATCTGTAACTTACGTTTAGCAGCGTTTTGTTTACAGGCGTTTTTCATTTTTGGCTATTTTGAAAAAAACTATTTAAAAAAAAAAAAACTTTTAAACGCAAACGTGGCTAAATGCGACATGTAAACACTGCCAAACGGACGTTTTAAACATGGATTACTATATGTTAAGTTAAATCGTTAAAAACATCCTGTGTACATGAAGCCTTAGATCTGCAGATGACAGTTAAAGTGGCCTATGTTCATCCCTTTTATCTGCAGATGAATGGAGAAAATGATACAATGTTACTTTGTATAATCAGTCTGAAGCAGTGTTTATAAACCCTGTTTCAGACAGCTTTTTTAGCAGCTAGAGGTCAAAGTTTGCAACTAGTTAAAAAGATTGGAGACGTTGTAGCAAAACTCCCCAAAAAATGCCACCATAAGGTTCCTTCTGGAGTTTTCCTCATTTAAAAATCTGCAAAGTATCCATGCTGACCTTTTAATAAGTAGACCCCAGTGTTGGCAGCAGGACAGGGCCAGTAATCTTATTTCCTCTAAATGTGGAATGCCTTCAGGTTTTAATGAGGTAGAAGTGCTGTGAGCTCAGAATATTTGCTTTGGATGGAAGCTGGATAGGAGGGATGATATGCCAGCTGGTCTGCACAGCTGTTCCTGTCAAATCTTTCCCAGACATATCTGATAAGTGACATATATGCTGTTTTAAATCAGTTTAGGATTAAACGGAACCGATCAGGAAGAGATATGGGAGCCATCTTGGCTTACTTGTTTTTGATGATGTATGCTTAAGGGCTGTCATGCTTATCCTTTCCTTACTACTTACTGAGCCATTGACCTGAAAACATGCATGTGCATATCACTTGTCTAGATGTCTAAGTATTTCCTGTTCTTGGTTATGGCTCACTAAATATTGAAGGGAACATAAAGCCGGCCATACATGGATCAAATTTTGGTCAATTTCTTGGCTGAACTGGGACTGCACCCAGTCAGATGCAGGCACTGTTTGGGTATTCCGCTGTGAGTGCTGGCAGAATACAAAAGCCAACACTGCAGTTTTGTCCATCCACACTCTTTTGCATGGATAGTGGAATCGAGTGAGAGAAATCTTAATGTGTATGTCCAACATAAGGATCACAGCCCTGGAACAAGCCAAAAAATGTTGGCAACGGCTTCCATATTTCTGTGGGAGTTATGCTCAGCCTTTCAGGCAAAGCTCTTATGTCCTCTGATGTGCCCATTTCCTGGTAATCAGATAATTATTATGATCAGATAATTATCATTGATTAGTATCCCTTTTTTTTTTTTTTTTTTTTTGGGTAGTTCCCAAAAAACCTACCTGCAGGCCTTTTGTGGCACAAAGTCCACTGTATCAAAATGTCGGTATTTAAAGCTTCTGCCTTGGAATTTTTTTTAGATATCATATAGGACTCAGGGAAAATTTGGCAATTCCAGTATAGAGAAGCATATCATTTTCTCTCACGTACCTCCTATAATGTAACGTTTAGTAGAGGGAACAAGAAAAATTCTCCTGCGCAAAAGTTTCATGACTCAGTAAAAGGTATTGCGAATGAGCCCATGACACGCAGATATAGCCTAAAGGCTTGCTGCCCTCTCGGACTGGGGAGATCCCAGAAGCCACTATAAAGAACAAACAAAAGAGGACCTTTGGCTCTGAGAAAGAAGGTGCTGCCTTCGAAACGCGTCAGCCAGTAAGGGACCCCAGTGAGGTCCCCCTGTTTTCTGGTGTTTGCTGTTTTTGGAAATACAAGGCAACAGACAAGTGGCTCATTGAATGATTTTAATGCATAGGTTTGTGAGCATAATCTGATGACTTACTTATTAAAGAGGAAGTAAACTTCCTCTGCAGACATTTACCTATAGGTAGTGTAAATATCTCCTAAACAGTTTGACCTCACTGGCGCATGCGCTCTGAAAGAACGGCCACTCGCGCTGTTCCTTCAGAGCCCTGTACCGTGACCGGCAGCTCCCACGCTCATGTGCAGGAGTGATGTCATTGTGGCTCCAGCCAGTCAGAGCCAGAGCCCGCAAACCCGGAAGCAAGACGGGTGATAATGGAAGCGGCTGCATCACTGACATCGCGGTGCTGGAACAGCTTTGTTTTAAGGTAAGTCTCACATAATGTGCTAGTATGAGATACATACTAGCACATTATGAGTTTACCTTGCAGGAAGAAAGGAAAAAAAAATGTCCAGTGGTATACAACCGCTTTAAACAACGTGGGATAATGCAGTAGGCTGGGGCACCCTCTTTTGTTTGCTGTTTTTGTAGCGTTTAGTGCCTGTGTTTAATCATCGGGATGGAGTGCTATCACATGGGGCCAGTACTGTGTAAGCTCTGATTTGGTCAGTAGTGAATGAGTATGTACTGTTATTGGAAGGTATGTATAGTTCCTTATGTCAGTGCACCTGTGACCTAAGTGGCCAAACTACATATTTTAATAACAAAGTACAGATTTTTTTTACACTTTGTAAGGCATATCTAAATCCAGAAAGACAAAAAAATATTACCAGTCCTTTAGACTTGATAGTTGCACTATTTTATAGGCTTTTCCCACTTCCTTTCATATGGTAATCCTGCAAATAACACAATTTCTGTCCATGGATGGCTACGCTCACTCCTTCGCAGGATCTATGGCAGGAACCATGGTTGATATCCAGGCTGGTCCACAAATATCCTGCCCTTTTGATCATCTCTATTACATTGGGAATGGGAAGAGTGGCAGTTTACAGATGAAACATAACTTAATTTTACACGCAGTTTAGCTCACAGGATTTGACAAGGACACTGCATTTCTGGTAGGATCAACAGGTATTATGTGTAGTGGGGTGCCCGCTAAAAAAAAAATGCAGCAGCTGCAGTATTTGTACTTTTAATAATCGGACACTTACCTGTCCCAGGGTCCAGCGATGCTGGGGAACGAAGCCCCCCCCTCGTTCCCCGCTCCGCTCGCGGCGCTGGAATTCTTACTGTGGGCACCCGGCTGTGGCTTCACACCCGGGCACCCACTGCGCATGCGCGAGCGGCGCCGCACGCTGTGATACGCCGTGCAGTCATCTGGGACACGTGACAGGTCCCAGATGACTGTGCGGCGCCGTGGGGAAGTGATGTCAGTACGCGGGCACTGAAGGAGGCAGACTACGAGGGACCCCCTAGAAACAGGCATTTAGAGGTGAGTAAATTTTATATATATTTTTTTTTAAATGTTTTATGATTTTTAAGCTTTTTTTTATTTTTTTTTATATTTTTTTTGGTGGAAACACCACTTTAAAAATGTTCTGAAAAATGAAAACGTATACATTCTGGTTGCAATATATTACACAATTACATATTTGTAATGTCTTTTAAACTAGACTTCTGTCAAATGATCAGTAGCTGCAGCCGCTGATCAGTATATTCTGACAGCGGAGATTTCCTGCTGTCAGAATACAATGTCTCAGCGGGAAGGATTCCTCTATGCACCTCAAATGTGTGGACAAAAAAATCTGGCTGAACAAAACAAACAAAAAAATAAACCATCCGTGTTGTAATGCTAGCTTAAGATCTTTATGAAGCTTGGTATATTGTAGTTTATAAATAGTAAAACTGTTGGGCTCCATTAACATGTGGAGTTTTGGGATCTCAAATCTGTTTATAGCAGTTCTGACGTTTTAGCAATCTTTTTACTTTTGTCATTAATGAAATAAAAAGTGTTCTAAGGAAGAGGCAGTGAAAACCTTACGTGACAATAAAATAAGATCAAAGTTCGAGATGTAATTGGGTTGGACAGCCATCAGACCATAAATCTTGTTTTTTTTTTTTTTCCCCTTCTTCAGAAAACACAATTGTTATAGTAAGCTGGCACCTCGGTTTTCCAGGAATATTTCTGTTGGCATTTATTTCCTTTTACAGTCAGGAGAAAACAATAGATTTTAATATCCACATTCTTGCACTGTGCTTCTATTAAAAAAAATGAAATATTAACGTGGACCTGAACTCGAGAACATTTTTCTGTTGTAGGGAACATCTACAGTGAAAATGTAAATTGTGCCTAATAGGTACCCTTGTACTGTTTTTCTGGAATTCCTGCTTAAAAATAGCAGTGTACTTCCTAGTATGTGAGTGTGCCTAGTCACTGTGCCTACAGTCTCATAGATGTATTTTTGCAGTATGAGCCCTCAGGAGGTTTGGAGTGAGATTTGGCGATGTCACTACGGTGCTTCTCGCCATTCTCCCTGCTGGAGGCTCTGACATGGGGAGGCGTTGCCTCTACTATGAAGGCTGCCTCCACACAGACTGTGCAGAACAAGGCATGGTAAGGCCTTATGTACATGGACCCTGTGCAGCTCCTGTGTCCCATATAGCCACCAGTACAGGTGAATGGCTGTGCTTGAATGCCAATAGCTTCTACATCAGCGCCTACCTGCACATGCATGTACTGTGCTCCTCCGTATTACTTCACAGAGGTGTAATTAGAAGTTTCAGGATCCCAGGGCCAGAAACCATGAAGGGTGTCCCTGACCCAAACCAGGGGCCCCTTTGAATAATCCTGGGACCCTTTACTGCTGTTATGGGGCCCTTTATTATGGTCCTGCAGCAGCCCCTTTCACATGTTTTGCAGTTGGCCGTCTTCCTTCCGTCTTGGCTCCCCCCACAGTGGCAGAAAGCCAGGACCCAGTCAACCTATGTCTCACTTCTTCTCAGTAAAAAAAAAAAAAAAACTGCCAGACCCCAGTACAATTAAACTTTTTAATAAAGTGGTTCTTTACTATAAAAGTCAGCAGCTACAATTCCTGTATCTGCTGACTTAAAGTGTACAACCACTTTTACCCACAGGTAAGCCTATATTGAGGCTTATCTGTAGGTGCTTGAAATATATCCTAAACCTCCACGGTTTAGGAGATATTTACTAAAAAGACAAGTGCCGATGACTACGGCGCAGGTGCCCTTTAGAAAAGGGCACATCGTGCCATTTCCATTAGGGGTCATGTCGTCACTGGTGGCTCCCGCGACTCCGGCCAGTCGCAGACCTGGAGTTCGCAGCCCCGGAAGGAAGAAGGGCAAAGATGGAAGCTCCCTGCTCGTGAGGACAACGGTGACATTGCAGGCTTATGTGTCGGGTAAGTGACACATAACGGGCTTTTATGCGATGCATAGTAGCCCATTATGCTTTACCTTTGCAGGGAAATAAAGAGGAAGTAAAACCCACCAGGGTTTACTTACTCTTTTTAATAAAAGGACTCTTGCCTGTCCAGGGCTCCAGCGCTGCCCTCCCCTGGGCTAGTTCTTCACTAGCCTTCAGTTTCCAGGCGCTGATTAACGCAACTCATTAACAGCCGTCTCCCCACTGCGCATGCATGACCCGCACAGCGCTTTGTGAATTGTCCAGCAGTCCTCTGGGGCCTGTGACATCTCTTAGAAGACTTCAGGGGCTGGGGAGTGGGTGGTAGGAGGAGAGTCTCTACTCCTTTTAGTAAATCAACCCCAATGGTCATCTTTTACTGCTCTTTCTCCCAACGGGAGTCTCAGTTGAACAACTTATTGAAAGCCATGCTCTCCCTGTGTGGTTTGTATCTTCTCCCAATAGTTGACCTTTTGTAGTAGCTAAACTACTCTACCATTACAATGAAAAAAAATCTAACCTATTCCTCCATCCACACTAAACTGTGCAGATGGATGAATCTCTCCCTGTGGTTTTTGTATTCTGACTGTCGGCTGTCCAAATGCCTGATCGGAGTGGATGCAGATGCTGTTCGACCAACAACTTTATGCCCGGCTCCTTTCGGTTTTTCAATTGAAGGATGTCTGGTGGGAGGTTGCAGAAAGGGCAACCCATGGAACGGTTTATCGGAAACTGGCTTGAATCTCACTCCATGTATGGCCAGCTTAAGTCTTCTATACCCCTCTGAAAATGTGTCCCACTCTATAGTATGAAGTAGGTGATGTAGTTTTATGGAAAACCTTTACCATCATTTCCCGTTGTTCATGTAGAACTGTCAAAATTAATATCAGCTTATTGTTGGACATAGTATGGTTTAAGGGTGGATTTTTCTCTTTGGTTTCCATAGGTTTACAGTAAGACTGTGTGATAAGTGAAAATCCATTTGCATAAAGGATGCTGGCTTAGAGACCTACCAAGCTTGTTTTGCTGATTATTCAGCTTTAGGCAATGATATACTGGCATAAGTGATTTTTATAATGTTTATTCCTAGAAAAATGGCTTTCATGTTTGCTAATGAAATACCTTTTAAAATCAGTCCAAAAAACACATTTGGAGGTTTGGTAAAATATGTGCAATAACTCTAATCTTTTGTGTACCCATTAGACTATTCACAGCAGTGTATTTAGCATAAAAAGGTACTCTTGTATCAACAATTTTTGATGTGCAGTGATCATTTTCCTATCAAACTTGGGACAAATAATAAAAAAAGCAAACATGAAGAGTGCCAAGATGTTGGTGGAACTCCGTCCCTATTGCCACAAAAACTATGCTCAGGGGACTTTTGAGCGTTGCTCCAAGAAAGCGAATACCACATTAAATTAAAAAATACAAAATGTTCTCCATAATCAAGTCAAAAATTAGTAAATAATTCATATGTCATAATATTAAAGAATACACATATAGGTTAATATATATTTGAATGTAAACAAATTTAAGCTGTGCGAGGAAACATGCATAATAAGTTGATGTCTTGACACTTTTTGTGAATTAGCCTTCACTTCTTCAGGAGACATTCAAGGTTAATATATCTGTGGAGATACCATGTCCTAAAAAGTAGTAACACTAACAGTCAAAAAATAGGCCCACCATATGGAAGGAAACCATCTCTACCTCCCAAAACAAAAATACTTGCATATTCTCTACAGAATTTGGGGAAAAAAAGATCTAAAGAGAATGCTCAGAAGGGCGTAGACAACAAGGGACAATGTTCTGTTTTGGAGCTGATACAGGAGGACCCACAGTGCACGGTTGTGCCTTATGTGATAATTAAGAGGGAGTGTAAACCAATCAAAAAAACTATGGCCATTCCAGAGTCAATCTTGACTTTTTGGTATACACTCCCTCTTTCTTGGTTTTTACATAGTACATGGTTTTGCCTTGTGGGTCCTCCTGTATGCCCAGGTCATTGGCCTGTCCCACCCTCGGCTCCCGGACAGAACGTGTCTTTGGATGTTTATCTACTAAAGCTGGAGAGTGCTAAATCTCACTTCTGCATAGAAACCACTCAGCTTCCAGGTTTTATTGCCCACGCTTAATGGAACAAGCTGAGATTAGAAGCTGCTTTTTCTGAAGAGGGTAGACTGATTTTGCACCCTCCAGCTTTGGTCATAAACACCATGGGGTTTATTTACTTTCTGAGCGATTTGTCTTTTGGATCCCTTTTTATTTATTTTTTTTAATTATTCTTTAGATGATATGCAAGTATTTTTATTTTGGGAGGTAGAGATGGTTTCCTTCCATATATATGGTTGGCCTAGTTTTTGATTATTGTTGCTACTCTTTGACATGTCCTCTCCACAGATATATTAGCCTTGAATGTCTTTAGCTACCAAGATATCAACTTTTAAATGCAGGTCTCCATTCACAGCTTAAAGTTGTTTACATTCAAATAATATATATCAATTTATATGTGTAATTTTATATTATGACGTATGAATTATTAACTGTCTATTTTTAACTTAATTATGGAATAAAATTTTATGTAAAGTGGTATTAACTTTCTTGGCGTAACTCTCAAAAGTCCCATGGGCATAGTTTTTTTTATTTATTTTTTTTTTGTCAAACATGCAGTACATCTCTGCAATACATGAATGTTTTATCCTTTTAAAGATTTGTAAGTACAGAAAAATATCTCCACACTCTGCTCATAATTTCCTGTTGTGGAATAACACCACATGTTGTTTTTTTTGCTTTGAAATTGCAAGACTTGGTATCGGCACTGCCAAGTTTGTTACTTTCTTTTGTGGCTTTCTTTTCTATGTGTAAGTTCAGATTGACCCATTGAGCTCTGTAAACAAGATTTTTATAGTGTAAGAGAAAAGTGATAACATTTTGAAAAGGAGCATAGTCCTCCACCTGCTGGCTGGATAGCAGACCACATTTTATATGTACAATATGTCCTACTTTACTAAATCAAACCTGAAAGTTTGATACATGCAGTGACATATATGTTAACTCCTTTGTATAGAAAGGGAGTGATTGGTGCCACCCACACAAACATTTTCCATCTAGGTGACAATTAAAAATGTTTTCAGAATAAAAAGCACTTCCAAATGTTTGAAGTTTTTTTTAATTTCTCCCTGAGGAAGCCCCACGGTTAGATTTTTCTCAGTTTTTACATGTGCTCAGAGCAGATGCAATTCCTGCACAGGGATTAATTTTCTGGACTTGCATGAAGCCACCCACCAGTCCAGAAGATGAATCCCTGTATAGGAATTGCATCTGCTCTGAGCACATGTAAAAACTGGGAAAATCAAACTGTGTGGGGCTTCCTCGGGGAGAAATAAAAATATATATAAAAGAACCCCACACACACTCTATATTTCAAAAGGATTATGCTCTTGGGTGTCCTGGTGGTATAACTTGATATCCCACAATTGAGTATAATTATCAGTGGACCTACAAGTATTGCTTATCTACCAGTCTGATTGAACAAACGGATTAAAAAAAAAAAAAAAAAAAAATCTTATCGCCACGGAGGTTAGATGGAGTACAGCCGTCAAATACACCTATTTAAGCGAAATGGGGCTGCTCCACAATCGCCCTAAAACCATGTGCAAGATACACGGTGATGGAGCAGTGGTGCGCAATTTTGAGGGTTAAAACGGGCAGTCAGGTGGCAACAGATTGCCTCAAAGCCACCTGTCCTGAAAAACCATCTGAGGTTATATGGTCTCTGCTTACCTTCTTAACAAATATCGTGCCAGTCTATGGCCAACTTGACAGTGGGACTCGCCTCTATCAGAATACACTTTTCAGCGGCTGCAGCTTATTTGACTTTAAGATGGCCATGCATGGGTCAGTTTTTTTTTTTTTCATTCAGCCAGTTGGTTCAACAAAAACCTAAACTGATTCCCCCAATCCACAAATTCGAAGTGGATGGGGGAGTCCTCCCTGCCACACTACTATATTCTGACAGCAGAGAGACTCACCTGCTGTTGGAATACGCAGATAAGTGCTAAAGCCATTGGCTGCAGCCCCTGATCAACCTGCTTTTATCTGACACAGGTTTGAGCAGAACTTGATCAGTAGATCAGCTTCTGTTCAACTGCAGTGGCAACACATGGATCGAAATTCAGCCAGTTTCTGCTGAACCGGTCAAGTTCTGGTATTCTGGCAAAACAGCGAACTCGCCAAAATCTCCAACCACGTCACTTCGGTGACTTTCCTGCAGCAGTAGTAGCAGATTTGGACGACTTGGCCGTTTTCACAGAACACCGGCAGCATATACACGACGATATGAGTGGACATTGTTAGTAACCAACAACATAGCCGCCTCCCCAAGGCAGCAACAACTTTTTTTTTTTTTTTTTTTTTACTCCTTAGCAGGTGTTCTGTCAAAACGACCAACTCGTCATGTAGCGTACGCGCTGCTGGTGTTCTCTGTGTAAACAGCCAAGTTGCCCAAATCTGCAATTACTGCTGCTGGAGAGTAACCGAAAGTGACGTGGTTGGCTATTTTGACAGCACATAGATGTGTTGACAGAACATATCTATAGCCACCTTTACACTTGCATTTGAAGATGTTGCATTACAAAACAATCATTGTGTAGCATAGCCCAAGCAAATATAATACAAACTATTCATAGGAACAATTATTATTATATTTTTTTTTTTGGGGGGGGGGTTACCCACATTGATAACATCTTACATACATGAAGCTGGTCTTGTTTTTTATTTTTTTATTTTTTCTCAAATTTTTTAAAGAACTTACCTTTCCTTTTAATGTTTTGTGTGTTCCACTTTGTGCAGGGTGTGGTGACATGCTATATCATGTAGACAGCACAATCTTCAGTGCCGTGTCTTGTGTGATTGATGGTGTCCATCCTATGTGTACTCGCTTGTACAGAATGTCTTTATGCTGCATTTCCACCTCCTGTACAATAATTGAATTGAATGCTGGTAATCTCTTACCCTGCAGCTTGTACGCTTCCTGCTATTACTGAACATCTTTCTTAAGAAGGAACTAGCTGTATCTTATTATGTGTGATGTAATGATGCATGTTATAGAAATTATCTGTTCTGAAGCATATATGGATTTGATTTATGACCAAATTTACCAAGAACAAAGACATCGGACGTACTTTATTGGTAAAATGAAAAGCTAAGACTTGAGTTTACAGCTGAATTAATGATGTCACCCTTCATGACACCAGTACTCCGTGGTCAGTTGATGATCATGTAATTAAAGGGCATATTAAGTCATTTTTTTTGGTTTTTAAATCCGTAGTAAATCACTGAAATGGTATGCATTGCATACTAGCACATTATTAAAGGCTTACCTTGGAATGAAGCCCTCCAGCGCCATGCCATCACTGCTGATGGGGCTTTTATCTTCACCCGGTCTTCCTTTCCAGTTCATGGCCTCCGGCTGTATGAGTGGCCGGAGCCATGATGCTGCCACTCCCATGCATGCACGCTGGAACCCTCAATTACGGCACGGTATGCCGGACCTTCAGAGCATATGCAACGGCTGCATCTAGTGTCAGTATCTCCTAAACGGTGCCCATTTAAGAGATATTTTATTTTACCCACAGGTAAGCCTTCTAGCTATAATCACAAAGTGGACTTTACTACCTTTTAAGTCTCTAATAGCGGAGAGAAGGGTTAGACCCTATATCAACATTTTATTGCTGTCTGTGTCTACACTGGGAAAATTAACCCTTTTGTTTCATCCCGGTGACCTTTATCACTAAGACATAAAATAAGGGAAAATCAAAAATGTTAGGGTTGTCACCAGTCCAAGAGGTTAGGGAAAATCCTAAAGCTGGCCATACACCAGTAGGTATTCAAATGTTCATACAGAAATCCCCAGAGCATTTGATCTTGCCATCAAGTCAACTAAGTTTGTTAAAACCCCTAAAATTTGTCTAAACCTGCTACTTAAAATGGGATTCCAGACCTATTGGGCCTCATGCACACTGAGCATTTAGCCCTGATGCATGAGGCTTTGGGGTTTAGGTGCGGGTGGAAGGCATGGGTGCACCGTCCAGCCCCATGGCCAACAGTCTGTAAAACTCAATGAGTGGCTGTATGCTGCTCCGGGTTTGTTGAGGTTAGAAGGTGCATCAAGTGATTCGTCCCTGAGTACACTCTTCTCTAAATGTTCATACTGCTTGATGCCCTATCCAGCCACAGCAGCTGTCAGAGTTTGAGGCTTCTGGCAGTGGGGCTGCACTGTGTGCATTTCAACCCGAACCTAAATGCTAGAATCTTATGCACTAGGTCTTAACGCCCAATATGCGTGAGGCCCAAGCTGTTTTTTTCCGTGCCTAGAACTTGGATTATACAATGTGTAGAATTGTTTGTTCAAGAAAGATTTTCCATCATGCTTCAGATTTACTCATTACTACGGTTGAAACGATCGTTGATTTGACCCCCCCCCCCCCCCCCCTAACCATTCGAAAAATAAATATTTTAAAATGAAGTTCTACTTGTGTGTGGCCAGCTTAAAATGGTTCCAAAGGTTTACGTGGGTTTTTTTTTTTTTTATTACCTTAATGCATTCTCTGCATTTAAAGTGGTTTTAAAGCCTTACTAGAATCCCCAGTGTTAGATTAAGTTATGTGCCCCAGTGTATGTTCTTTATAACAAATATGCCGCTTGGCGCTCACGTGAACGCCTGATTCTCTCCTCCCCTGATCTGAGAACTGCAGCTGGAGGGGCTGAGAATCCCCCACTGATGTCAGCCGGGAGGATGAGAGGAAAGCGGCAGGCGGTCAAGTGGGCGCTGAGCAGAGCTCTGTAATAAGGTATAAAGGGGCATATTTTTTTTTATAAAGAACATACAGGGCACATAACTTAATCTAACACTGGGGATTATAGTAAGAAAGCTATTATTTTAGCAGCGGGAGGGGCGGGGAGCAGAGGAGTACAGGCTAGCTTGCAGGGAGGGAGGGGCCGACACAGCGGGATGATGTATGCATGTAAACTGACCATGGTAGTTATGGATCAGCAGCCATGATCAACGTAGTCAGTTTACAGAGGGAAGGGTAGCACCAGGCAGGATCAGCCAGATATCCAATGCTGTGCCCAAAAGCAGCATCGCTGTGCTTGCTCTCTCTCCTCACAGCAGCTGTCAATCAATTGAGCAGGAGGTGGGCCCGAGGCCACACTATATTTGTCAATAAACCTACACAGGGAGTAAGCCTGCACATTTGCCCCATAGTAAGCGATTGCTAAGGGGGCAGACACAAAAGAGGAGCTAAGAGTTCCGGGGAGGGGGGCCCCAGAAGAGGAGGTTCAGGGCTGCTCTATGCAATACCTTTTGAGCAAGTACGTTTTTAACATGTTTGTTTTCATTTTAAACAACTTTTAGCTTTAACATTTGCTTAGTTTTACTATAGAGAGATTTCCTGATCATCACTAGGACAGGAAGTCTCCAGCTGGACACTGGCACAGAAAAAAAAAAAAAAATTATGGGATTTGACCCTTCTCTACTTCTACTATGCTGTTGGGCATAAAAGTTTTATTGAATTAACTGACTTTTCTCACCAACTGCAATGAAGAGACAATGTTTTATTTATTTATTATATATATATATATATATATATATATATATAATTAGAGCAGGAGACCTTACTCTGCTGCAGCTCCGTAACAGAGTTCTCCTCTTAACCCAGTGACTGGACAGTGAAAGAAGAAGCAGAAAACGAATGAGCTCATTCCTATGTTACCCTGCTCTCTCTCCTCTTATAAGCCTGTTCCTTTCCCTGCAGCAATACTGGCTGGCGCCTTGTGCCACTCCATTCTGCAGTCTGAGCTCTACTGTACAGGGGACAGCAAGGATTATAGTGAAATTAAAATGCATACACTGCTTGCACCAAGGATTTATTAATGGATACAGAGCTGCGTTAATTTGTATGTTAATTTGTTCCACCCATTTACAAGTCAGCAGCTACAAAAAGTGTAGCTGCTGACTTTTAATAATCAGACACTTACCTGTCCCACGGTCCAGAGATGCGGGTGCATGAAGCCCCGCTCCTCTCCCCCTCCTTCCTCTCCACGGCACCGGCATTCTAACTGTAGGCGCCCGGCTGTGGCTTCACAGTCGGGAGCACACTGCGCATTTGCGAGCCGCACTGTGAATGGCCGGGCAATCTTCTGGGACCTGTGACGTGTCCCAGAAGATGGGAGGGAGGGGGAGATGTGAATTTCCTTCCGGCGCCACTGAGCCAGAGGAGGAAGTGGGAGCTGGGTGCCCTTAAACTGAGTATGCGCCCCCCCCCCCCCAAAAAAAAATGACAAATGTGGCACGTCAGGGGGGCACCATCCGCTTTTAAGTCTGTCCAGAGTCCAGAATCAATTGGATGGAATCATGTTTTGGGCACGTTTGTGTCCACTGCATAGTGAAACGGTATTGAGTTGTAGACTAGGCACAGTAGCTTAGTGGTTAGCACTTCTTCTGCCTTTCAGCACTAGGTCATCAGTTTCAAACTATAACACTACCTGCATAGAGTTTGCATGGTCTCACTGTACTTCTGTGGGTTTCTTCCAGCTAGTTTTTTCCCACGCTCCAAAGACGCAGGTAGGTTAACTCCTTTTATAAAGTGGCCCTACAATGTGAGTTGGGGATCCTTGATTATAAGTTCTTTAAGAGTAGGGACTGATGTGAATGTACAATATGTATAAAGCACTGTGTAAGTTGTCAGCACTATATAAATACCAGTAACGAATAATGCATCTCCTTGAAAAGTGCCTATACTTTGCGCATCAGAATATTTCCTTCCAAACTGCATCCAAAACAGAAGGGAGATGTAGCTAAATGGCTGGTTACACTGTATATTTAATGCTAAACGTGTTTTTCCTCAAGTTTTGCTTTTGATTATTGCCTGGTGTATCAGATTAAAACATACAGGGGGGGGGGGGGGGGGATTTATCAATACTTGAGCAGCCAGAATCTGGAGCAGATGTGCATGGCAACCAATCAGCTTCTATGTTTTTTTAGATACAAAGCAGATAGAAGCTGATTGGTTGCCATGCACATCTGCTCCGGTTTTGATAAATTCCCCCCACTATGTTTACAGGTCTTCAAATTCCCTGTATTGGTGCAGAAAGGAAATATAATACTGACTTTTACTTCCTTTTATTTCTGGAAAAATAACATTTAATTTGACTTTGGAAGTGAAGGATTCATTTCTTAAGCTGCTAAATGCAGAAGGTGAACCATGGGGTGCAATATGCTGCAGACTGATACCAAATCACAGATGCTTGTGATTACAGCCTCCACACACCATTGTCCAAACCTTCATCCCTTTTTCCAATAGCTCTGGAGTTGCAGATGTGGAATTAGGTTTCAAACAATGTGTGGATGTAATAGTAATGGTTTGCATGTGGGTAGAAGCTTAACATCAGACTGGGAAGAAGTAGCCGTACTGCTCTTTTACTACTAACACGATTTAATGCATATTTCATTTTAAACCTGTATTTCATCAGTGGTTAATATTTCATAAATGGTATTAAGTATGCTGCCCGCAGCTATTGAATTGCACAGATGGTGCTTGTCTATGGCACTGAAGTTCACACTACTTAAAGCTTAGGTAAGCAACTATTTGTCCCAGCATGCATTCTCTATGCTGTGCAGCTTGGCCTAGGGCTGAAGAAGAGAGGGACTACGGTGCTGCATTTCGGATTTCTTGAATGGAGGGAAGCCAGATGTACACATTATTGTGTCTTATGTCATCTTTTTATAGTGGTTGAAGCCTTTTTGGGCAAAAATGCTTTTCATCAGCTTCCCCTTCCTTCTCCCTCCACAAGTTAAGATGAAATCCATGGTTCTATAGGCGGCTTGTGGTTCCTCCCAAAAGGCCAACAGTTTAAGGATCTTTATAGATGGGTATGGTGGGTGGTACAACCACAAAGGTAGAGAGCAGATTGACAGGGCTCTTGGTGTCATGGGTGATCCAAAAATATCACTCTATTATCTACAGTATTGCCTTTACAATGACAGCACATGGGAACCTAACCCTCTGCTTAGCATATGCCTTTTGGAGATGTCCATCTGTAGCCTCTTTCGTGTCACTCTAGGCCCAGATTAACCACCCAGGTAACATGGTGGGCTCCTGTGTTACTGACTACTCACACATTCAAATAGAAGAGCGCTCCAAACGGTCTATTCTACCTTTACTTTACTTTACACAAGTTGTTATAGTGAACTACTGAATAAATCTCGATATACAGTATACACCAAATACAGTACTTTTTTCCATTCTAACTTTCCTTGATAGGGCTTGATGTAGATTTGAACATTAACCTTAAAGCTGATCTCCAGCTTGGACCAATGCAACATGCATACCTGAGGGACCACTGGGGAAGTGGAAAATCACTGTTGTACTCAGGACTAGGCCTTGATCTTCCGAGAACTGTGCTGAGTTACTTCCCCTCTGCACAAAAACCGCAGGGGTCACTTGCTTGACACTGCTGCCATTGATCGTATTTTTTTTCAAGGTGTTCAGTGACTGGGCGAGGTGGAGATTGTGGTGTCACTGCCTATTCTCTCCACAAGACCTGTAAGATTTTGGCTATCACTGCAGTAGCGCCAACACTACTACAGTGATTCTACACTTCCCCGTGGCCCTTTTGCATAATGTATGCATACTTGCATTGGTCCAAGCAGAACCAGTGTAGGTATGCAATGAGGATCTTACTTGGAGTTCAGTTTTAAGGGTGCTTAATTCCCACTGATCTAAATCCCTTCTGTTCACTGGTAACAACTAATATTATTTCTTGGTTTCTATTGCTGGAAAATAAATGCCGTTCTGACCTCGGTTATAGCTGTGGCGAGAACGCTGTAATAGCATTGTTGTCATTGGGTCTTTGTAAACATGGAAAGAATGTTATATGGAAGTGTTTATAGTCTGATTTATGATGAGGAAGAGCTTTGGCTTTGTGATATTAAAATATGCCTTGTTCCAGTATAAGGCTTCAAAGAAAAGAACAATGAAACATTTTATGTTTTTCAGGTTGGCAAAACCTGAAGAATTCTCTTGAAAAAAAAAAAAAAAACGGAAACATAAATTCAAATGAGTTTCCTGTACATTGGGTGTCTAAAGCAGTGTTGCATAGTGCTCTGTACTGTCTGGATTTGTATATCCGCTCTGTACTAAATGGTCATGTGTTTTGCTCAACCCACCCATTACCCAATGCCAGCACATGTGTATGGACCACTGGTGGACAGGGACCATCGTTTTAAGAAACACTGCTCTTGCTCTTCATGTACCCATGTTTAAGCTAGCTGGATAATGGTTGAACGCTTGGCAACATTTTGCCACGGTAGCCATGTAGTTGCCGGTGGAAAGAACCGCATTGCACCCAAAAAGAAAAGTGCTGTCTGACAGACCCATTGTCCGATAGAAGTGATGCACATATCAGTACAAGAGACAGGAAGGTTCACACCCATGCGTTTTTTTTTTTTTAGTGCTTTTTGCAGAAACTCACAACAGTCCATTTAACATGGTTTCCTATGGCACACTTTCACATCTATGCTTTTTTCTGCTGCTGCGTTTATGGAAAGGGTCAGTTATTAATTTTTTTTTTTTTTTAACCACTTTTGCACCAGAAGGATTTACCCCCTTAATGACAAGGCCCTTTTTTGCAATACGGCACTGAGTTGTTTTAACTGAAAATTGTGCGGTCATGCAGCATTGTACCCAAACAAAATTGTTGTCCTTTTTTTCCCACATATAGAGCTTTCTTTTGGTGGTATTTGATCACCTCTGCGGTTTTTATAAGCGCATATTGATTGGTTTGCTCAAAAGTTATAGCGTCTACAAAATGGCAGCAAGATTTCGGGACTTTTTTAGTTTTTACTAGTAATGAGGGGGGATCAGCAATTTTTTAGCATGACTGCAACATTGCGGAGGACAAATCTAAACCTAAGTGACACTTTTGGTGACCAATGACACCAATACAGTGATCAGTGCTATATAAATGGCACTGGCAGGGAAGGGGTTAAAACTAGTGGTGATCAAAGGGTTAAGTGTTCGCTAGGGAGGTGCTTTCTGTCAGGGGCGACGGACTGACTGGAAGTAGAGAGACCGCTGTTCCTGATCACTAGGAACAGCTGATCTCCGTCTCCTCCCCTGTCAGAACGGGGATTTGCCTTGTTTACATAGGCAGATCCCTGTTCCACCACTCTTCAGTCATCGCGGGTGGCCATCGAGTTCGCAAGACCTGCGGACGAGCTCCCACGGCAGATGCACGCGCCTGCCGTTTCTAATCCATAGAATGACGTACAGGTAAAAAAAAAAAAATTAAAACTTAAATTTTTGGTTTTAGTAGACTTCAATGGAGAAGCTGCAGAAAAGCATGTAGTACGCTTTTTACAGCGAAAAAAAAGCATAAGAAATGCAAAACGCATGAAAAATGTGTCAACGTGTGTGTGTAAAATTGCAAAATGCCTGCAGAAATGGATTAAAAACAAATTACATAGGTGTGAACTGAGCCTAAAGATTTCTCTTGCTGCCCACAGGAAAAGTAAGGATTTAATCATTCCAGGGATGCGAGAAAGGACTAGGGCCATATGCATTCAGGGATGTATGACTCAAATGCAGAAGTTCTGCATTCATAGCATATGTCCCTGAGCGCATTTAACGCCTTAAATGCTAGTACCCTCTGTACAGTCATTGGATATTTCAGCCTTTATATAAATTCTAACAAGCCGCTGGCAGTGGGTCTTGACACTGCACTTATGCCTCCTGGGCACCGAAAAATGACAATTTCATGCAGACAGGCCAACTGCCCATGTGCGTGTAGCCTTGGATCTAAATGCATACATTCAATATCTTTCCCTCAGTCATTGGAAAAAAAAAAAAGTAGCCAGTGCAATGCATCTTTATACGTATTTTTACGATAGATGGACTTTAATACCTAGAATTTCTTACTATTTTGTACTCGTGTAAAAAGAAATGATGGCCTATTTGTGCTTTTGGTCCTAGTGGTGTCAACTATAATTCTATTGCTCTGTATATGAAAAGAAAAAAAACTTGGCATTACCAGTCAATGAGTAAAGAATTTCCAGGCTCCCCAGTGAAGGGCCTAGACATTCTGACATTTGAAGCTCTTCAGTGTGCTCCCATAGCATGCCCTTTCCAGGCGCTTAGACTACCTTCCATGCTTAATTGGATTTTAACACCACTTCCTCTGCAGTCGTCTGGAAGCTATTAGGAAGCAAACTTTTTACGTAATTGCAAATTGTGGTTTTATTGTCAGTACGGTTGTTAAATCATTGGTACTAAGGAAATTTCATCCGTTGTTTGGATTTTACTTTTTCAATTGGCTGCATTTGGGATGTTTTCGATAATGGATATGATAATTCTTCTGAACTTGGGTTTTAAATTACGTTTATCTATGTCTTTAAGACTTGAGAAAAAGACAGAGGTCAACCACAGTTTCCTTGGTTGTTTGGGGGGGAATTCAATATTCCTTAGTAAAATAAATGTAATTATAATTTTCATGTTCTTATTGTTAGAACAGTAGTCTGAAGGCCACGCTGAGATGGTCCTAATTAATCAACGACTATAACTGACACATAGTGAAAATCAAATTGGAAGATCATTTTGTTGTGATCCAACTTCAGACATCTTGGTGAATGAAGCCCAGTCTCTCTATCTAATTGTGAAAATATAATATAATGTTCCTGGATAAAATACTTTCACATGTCTTTGGAAAGCTACACTTCCAAGATTTCATGTCACAAGATTCATGTCACAAAAGCGTATCTAAACTCAAAAAGAAAAATTTTAAGTAATTGTGTGGTTTTGCACAGGGCGGCCCAGATCCTCCTCTTCTCAGATCCCTCTTTGGCTCTCCTGGCTACTCCCACCTGCCGAGTGCCCCCACAGCAAGCAGCTTGCATACTAGCACATTATGACTTTACCTTGCAGGAAGAAAAAAAAAACGCCCAGCGGCATAAAACCGCTTTAATATTATGCAGCTTAGCAGTCCTTAGACGGAAAAAATCCTGAAAAGGATAAACTTCTATTTTCACCTGGTAATCCTGCAAATAACACCCTTCCTGTCCTAGGGTGTATATGCTCACTACTTCACTGTATATGTGGAAGGAACCATGGTTGTCAGCTAGGCTATACTTTAAAAATGTCCTGCCTTTTGGTAATTTTGACTACATGGGGAATGGGGAGATGAGAAGTTAATGGATAGAACATTAAACTCGCATTCCGTTTCACAGGAAGTGACGAGCACACTGCATTTTTGGCATGAGCAAAGGGTATTTTCTTGCTGAAACTGTTCTTAGCCTGAGAAAAAAAGAAAACTAAGGTGTCGTTCACACAGGTGTAGAAAATGCTCAGTTCAGATGCATACAGCATGTAGTTTTGTATGCATCTGCACGTAGCACTAAAGCCAATGGGTCCATCCAAACGGCTATAATTTCTGACGGATTTTGTCCGAAACTGGTGTCGCACGCACACGGTCAGACAAAGTTGTTGGAAAGTCCAATTATTCCAAATGAGGGGACGTACAAAACATACGACGGGACTACGTACAGGGCAGTAGCCAATAGCTTTCGTCTCCAAATTTCTTCTGAGCATGCGTGGCACATTGTGCGTCAGAATTCTCTACACATGATCGGAAAAAGTCCAATCGGATTTTATTGTCGGAAAATTTTAGATCCTGCTCTCAATTTTTTTTCAGTCGGAAATTCCTACGGAAAAAGTCCGCTAGAGTCCACACATGATCGGATTTTTCGACAACATAATCCGATCCGACTTTTTCCATCGGAATATCCCACCGCGTGTACGGGGCATAAGAATTTTCAGCATCGGACACACTTCCGAGAGTATTGGATGGCTGGTCTTATGCTGCGAGTTGGGATTTCTTCCGCTGGCCCTTGTTTCGTAAAACCACAGATTGCAAAGGGGGACACTCCCTGATAACTGATCTCTTTTACATGTTTATCTTAAACATGGAAGAATGTACAACTGAATTACAGACCATTATTAGAAAAATAACATTCAGTCCAGTTGTTTCTTCATTAAACAACCATAAATTGATATTAACAACCAGCCTGTAGGAGTCCTTGAACATTTGGATAACTTAAGTCTTCTATAAATTTGTTGAGGTTTTGTAAGTGGCATTTGCCAATGTTCTGTGAGCTCTTTCATTTAAAGAAGAATAACAAAAGTGTTTTGGTTAAAATATGTTGGGTGTGATTGGATGTGATTGGGTTTTTTTTTTTAATGTGCAGACTTCCATGTAATTTAATCATACTTTGATTGTTTTTTTTATTTAGTTCTTTGGATTTCTGTAGTGCCCGGTGATATTTGATGCCGCTCTTGGTGTCCTCTTGTCATAAATACCAGGATGAACTCTGACTTATAGAGCAGGGGGTTCTTAAATTGTAAAGCTTGTAGAGTCCTGGTTTCCTGTCACATTAAATAGTTTGTTTGAACCAGCTTTGCTTATTCCAAGTTATTTGGTAGCTGTGAGGGCTTATTCATGCTGTAATTGCATCAGTGAATTTTACAGTTACCTCTGATTGGCTGAGGTAGAGACTCTGCCCACCTCTCCCCAACCCCCCCCCCCCCCCCCAACACCCCCAGCCAATAAGAACAAGCCTTGCATTCATTGATAAAAAATAAAAGGCTTCTTATAAATGGCTGAGAAGCACTCTGCCCAACTTGATTTTGTTTAGGCAGCAGACATGAAGTTCCTGTTCTGCTGTGGAATATAATGCCACTTACTGTATGTAGCTGATCCTGCATTATGATACATCACCCACGACAGCCAAATAATTTAGAACCGCATATCTGTACACTTTTTTTTTTATTTTTTTTAGCCTAATTGAAGCTCTTGTATTCATTACTGTAATGCAGTCACTGTATATACAGTAATAAATATGCTGCATTTTTAGGGATTTTTTCCAAGTACTGCAACGAGGGTTGGAATACCCTGTGCTGGCAGCACTTTGGAGAATCAAACTGTGGCTCTCATTCATAAATGCATAAATTAGTGCTAAATTTTTAAGTTCATAAATTGGTGATAAAGTTCATAAAATAGGTGTAGAAGTTAATGATCTTTTTATGGTATATTCAGCTGGATTAATAACTCACCAGAAATCTGGGTTGCTCAAATAAGTGCAGCATAAACACATATAGATTCGCAAGCACTGGGCAAGACTCCCATCTACTCCAGCCAATCCTATCATCCAGGCGTCCTCCTTTAAACTGGAACTCTGGGAACATCCACAAAAAAGTAAAAAAAAAAAAAAAAAAACATAGGTTAACACTGCTAAGAAGAACTAAAATTCCACCCATGAGTCAAGTGCCACACTGCGTAAAGAAAGTGTCCAGAAAGTCGCCAGCCTTAACCCACATGCAATGCGCATTCACCTTAAGATATTGCTGGCAGGTGAGTGTGCAACAAAATGAGCTCAATGATAAAAGAAATCTTCGATACTCCTAAATCCCCGGGGGCACTACTCTGCTTCAAAGTACACCACAGGTAATAAGATGAGAAAGCGCCATATAGTGTAGTCGTTTTTATTTACAAACATAAGTAAAATGCAATTAAAAATCAAAGCTGCTGGCACTAGTTTATCGCTGCCATTCGTACCTTCAATGTGGTGGCGTGACGTAGGGCTGTAGGTTCCGCCCAATGCGCTTCACAGGATAGCGTGTCCTCAGGGGTCTCTAGTGTCTGTATATTTCTGCCAAGATTATATAGCCTACCACCGGCAACAATGCTACCCCATTTCCGGTCCAGCACCATTTTGTGAGTGACAAATGGCAGTCACCATTTTCTCGTGGGCTGTGAAATTTAAATGTAATCAGGCACTCTTATGATTCAAGTTCATGTAATGTGCCTAAGAACGACACCACCACCGTTTTTAGTAAAGTTAATCAAATAAAGATCACCACTAATGTCGAGGACCATAGAGATATAAACAGTGCGATCATTACATAATAATTTCATCGCCCCCCCCTTTCAGCTCAGGAAGCTTGAGCACTGTCAGGAGCAGTGTGCAAGGGAGCTTGTCAGTCCACTGGAGATCCGGGTGTGAGAGCAGCAGTCCGACTCTCCAAAGTGCTGCCAGCACTGGGTATTTATTACTGTTTCGCATAACAGTAATAACTATACTGGCTTTGAAGCCTGATGGTCACTATAACGGCCAAACCTCTTTCTGTTAATGCTAAGGAGAACAGACTCCATATTTTTGTCATGGACGTTTTCCTTTCATAGCAAATGACTAAACTGCTTTTATTTTTGTGAATCTACAATCCATATTAAAATTAATGTCAGATAAATTCCTCACATCAGCGTTCTGTTTTGGAGTGGTTTTGATTCCTTTGTCAGTCAGGTTACTGTCATGCGTCAGCAGTTTGAATTGCCTGTTTGTGCAATGTTAAAAGAGCATGACTAACATTCTTGTGATTTTCATTACAATATACATTACCTCAAAAGAGTTAGCATGGTCTGTTGAGTTTAGGTTTCTGCTTTCCGTACCTTTCTGTTGGTTAGGTGTATCTGTGGGTGAAGATAAAAGAAATGTTTGCAGAAAGATGAGGAAGACAAAATGTCTTATTAAATGTAAATAGGATGGGGCTGTGGCAGATGTCATCAGAGGGCCTAGTAGCTATTCACAAGAAGATACATAAGGATCATAAAGTGCTGCAAGAAAACTTGATACAATTTTGATATTTCACATTTCCGAATTAAAGTAGAACTTTACTCCCCTCTCGTTCAGCGATGCGACACCCGCAGGCTCCCTCGCTGGCACTGACATCTTTGCCTTGTTCTCTTTTGGGTTTGGTTTTCTTTCAGGTTCGGATTTTTGGCCATCTTGATTGACTACGCCAACATCTTTGCCTAGCCGTCTTTTGGGTTTGGCTCCTTGGCCACCTTGATTGGCTGTGCCAGAATGACATGACTTCAGTGCATGCATTGGAGTTCGTTCACCCTTGAATATGCCAGAATTGTACATTGCGAACAGGCAGATAAGAACGTTTTATTGCACAACATAGGGGACATAGTATACATCTGCAATAAAATGTCAGCATTAAGTGCTAGCACTCTACGGTTTACCTTTTATACAACAGATAAGATCTTCTAGAACAGCCACCAAAAGGACCCTGTTCAAAAACAGTTTTGGGGCACTATTGAACTACTTGCCTACACATGAACACTGTTTTACTGTGCATAGATAGACGGCTAGATAGATCATTTATAGATGCAGGTGAAGAGTGACCTGTGCAAAAATCCAGAATTCTTCCATGGTACATAATGTGCAACAGCAAACACTCGCTCCCAGTTCCTTTCCAAATGTTGTCATGTGGAACATCAGTATTCTGCATGTCTTGGTGCCAATCAAAGTGGTAAAGGAGAAGAGGTTCCCCCAACCTAACATCACAAACCAATGGCATTAACGAAGGATGTCTCCTGCTCCTCACCTGCCTTGGAAGTGAGCAATGTCCTGATCTATGTAACAGCAGAAGTTGGCCCAGCCCACCCAGCTCCAATGTAAGCGGGCTTCTAATTCAAACGAGCACAAATGGCTTGTCCACCCCAACTGTCCCCTACTTCTTAATGTTTTTGGGACTTGTCCTAAACTCTGCTTGTCACAATGATTGTCTTTTACCAGAATATGATGGTTCTCTTTTATAATAGAGGTGATGACAAACCGTGAAAGGCTGGTCATGGATAGCAAGTATCTTTCCGTTTTTGGTATCATCACTCCAGCGCTGGTAACAAGACTTGCACTTCATACGCCCTTTTCTACCCACAAGAAAATATTGCAACAATCTCCTCCCTGTGTGTGCTGAAGAATTGCTTATTTTTGCCCCGTAGTTAAGACCTGAGTGAACCATTTATCTCCAAGTTCAAAATAGGTGCCGTTCGTGTTTTTCAGATTCTTTACTTAAAGTATAACTAATGGTAAAACGTTTTCTATAGTTTGATAGAGTAAACAGGGATTAAAACACCTGTCGGTTTTTGTTGCTGTCTCTGTCCCTCTTAGGGAGATTCATCATCTCTATTTTCCCGGCTTACCATTAGCATTGAAAAGTGAATGTAAAAGAAAATCCCAAATTTTTGGTTGTCATCAGAAAAGTAATAGAGGGGAAATCTTCCAATGGGTAAACTAGTTCTGGTGGTGGGGGGGTCGGTCCCCAGGGGATTCTCTTAATTTGCAGGGATTTCTTCTCCTTTCCTGTTTTGGGTATGTGGCAGGAAGTGAAGGTTAATCCTCTCCAGTGCAGCACGGAAGGCAAAATATAAACCAACAGGGGTTATAGCCCTTCGTTACTCTATCCAAAATGTAAAAAAAAAAAATTATTTTGCTTTTAGTTCTACTTTAAATTGATTTTGGTATTTTTCCAGCTTTGTTTTCTTGTTTGAATACCAGTAACTGAATGGACCTGCCAGGAGCGGTAGTTCATTAGCAAGGCTTCCAGAATTTGTCTGCAGAAAGATTTCTCGTTGGATAAACTATTTACAGAATGTTACATTTCCTTGAAATCTAATAACCTAATAATGGGTGTTTCCTCGCACACAATTTCTGACGTGCTGTCAGAGAGGAAATCTCTTTTCCATGCAAAGTATATCCTTGCTCAGTAAACTGAACCTTTTTAATGAGATGATTGTAAATGCCATAACATTTCCTGTAATCCCAGGATTAACTAGGTACGGCTCCAGTGTTATATGTGGCATATCTATCTTCTTGTCATAGGTCATTGTTCTAAAGCAGTCGTTTTGATGTGTTCAAGTTACTAAATCCCGTTTGGTACATTGTTAAATATGATGAATGTAATATGGCCTTTATCCCTCTAATTAACATCACGACTGTCAAAGTTAGAGTGCTCCTCATTTAAAAACATATTCCAGCTAAAACCTGTGTTTCTGTTTTGGATGGATTCCAATGGTTAGATACCTATATTGGATTTTGATGAGCTAGCCTCACACTACAGCACTTGTATAGGTCATGTGCAGGTAGGTATGAAAGGCTCAAAGGAAGCTTTGTTCCAGTTCAGTCACATGATCTCCCCCTGTATCTGCTGCAGGTGAGTGGAGAGAGTGCATGACAATGGCTGGTAATGCCTGGGAGTGGTGATTATCACCCAAAGGCTCCCATGGCCCATCCATGGGACAGCTGGATCATGTGACCAGATCAGAGCTTCAGCCCGCTCTCTGCTGAAAATGGGTCACAGGAGTGCAGAATGAACTGATCCTTTAAGCCAGGTCTCTACTAGATGGATAAACATATTATAACCAGTGCAGCACTTGCGCAGTACGAAGGACTACGGAGCTTACGAAAATTGCCGAACCTAAACAGCTGAGTGAACTCTACACCGCGCAGCTGCAGTTAACATGTAATTGTGTGAGGCAATGCCGTACGCTCCCGATGCTCGTGCTACTCTGCAAGGGGTGTCTATAGTGTAACTAAGGGGTGGGGTCTAGTATTACTGTAACCAAGGGGCGCATTTATTATTGTTATATATCGAGCTCTGCCCATTAATTTAACATTCGCCCTCTTCTGTAACCATCCGCCCCTTACACGATATAATAATAGACCCGCCCTTGCTTACACGCTATAACAGATCTGCCCCTTGGTTAGAGTAATAATAGAGCAGCCCCTTGGTTACACGATATATAACAATAATAATAAATGCGCCCCCTGGCTTACAGTAATACTAGACCCGCCCCTTAGTTGCACGTATAGAATATGAAAAAAAAAAGTCAGTTACTTTGCTGCGTAACGAGTTACTTTTCCAATGTAGTAACTGAGTTACTAATGCAATTACTTTTTGGGAGAAGTAATTTGTAACTTAACTAATTAAAGTAAGATGACCAATACTGATTATAACAATGGCATCTGATGTCTGTTGGGAGCTTCATTCTGGCCACTATGATCATTATGAAGCAAAGTAATCCTGTAAAATAACTGAAGAAACAAGATAAAATATTAAAACCTATTTAAGGAGCTTGAAGCAGGGACATGTTGGGAACTCGGGGGCCGAGATCTCAGACGGTAAGACCCCTTTCACACTGAGGCACTATAAATAGCGCCTGTAAAGAGCCTCTCATGCCTCCCCAGTGTGAAAGCCCGAGTGCTTTCACACTGGGACGGTGCGCTTGCAGCACAGGAAATAAAGTCCTGCAAGCAGCATCTTTGGGGCGGTGTGAGAGCGCTGTATACACTGCTCCTATACCGCCTCTGCCCATTGAAATGGATGGGCAGCGCTTCAGAAGCGCCGCAACACAGGCGCTTTTAACCCTAACCTGCTAAAACGACGGTAAAGCGCCGCTAAAACAACTAACGGTGCTTTACCGCTAACTAGCCCGCCGCCCCAGTGTGAAAGGGGTGTAAAAGATGTGCGTTTTTAATATGTTGGTTGATGAGCAAAGGTTTCACTGCCGACCTTGTTATCTATCTGTAAAGTCCTAAGCAAAGCTTATGTATGAAGGATCTCAATGATGTAGGTCATATTATATGTTAACAGTAGTGAATGTTTTGATAAGTAAAACTGAAGGTTTTTCACTATTTCTCCAAGCAGCTTCTTCAGTTCAGGTGTTGGGAACATATTCCAGCAATGTTAGCCACACTTAGTAACTCAGCCATAGTGGAATTTTAATTTTGTAAGAATATAATGGGAGATGTGAAAGTTTGGGAAATTTTATGAAATATTAGAACTCACTGAAAATGTTGCTTGGGTTAGTAGTGAAACATCGTCCAAGTTACAGATGAAGTTCAATTGGACAACTATTATTGGAAGTCCTATTCAGCCATAAAATTTGTATATGCCCCCTCCCCACCCCACCCCCATCAGATAACAAGGCTTTGGTCTAGGAGAAGTTAAAGCAGAAGTAAACCCATCGATTTAACAGTCTAAAAAAAAAAGTCATGCCGTGAATGCTAACTGCACATTGGCTGTGCTCTCACTCAAACAGTCAAACCATCCAATGGCTGGTGTCATAACGGATCACATGTGCAGCACTGTGGCAGTTGAAGATTAAACAGAGGCAAAGATGGCAGCTTCCTTGGCTGAAAACGATAGAGGGGTTTACTTCCACTTTAAATCGGAGAACTGCCTTATTTTTCGCTTTCCTCCATCATTGCAATTGGAGAAGGGCCATGACATCTTCATGCACAGTGCAGCACTGCTGGTCCTGCATTGTATGTAATGATGTTGGATAGGGGGAGGAGAGCTTTAAATTTCATCTATAATAAATGAACATGTAAACCCTTGTTTATTGGGGGAAAGGACGACATATGCTTTATTTTTATTTTTTTTAATGACCCTATAGAGTCCAGCTTTAACCACTACAATACTGGGCACTTTCCCCCCTTCCTTCCCAGACCAATTTTCAGCTTTCAGCGCTCTCGCACTTTAAGTGACAATTGAGCGGTCATGCAATGCTGTAACCAAATACATTTTTTATCATTTTGTTCGCACAAATAGAGCTTTAGTTTGGTATTTATTCGCGACTCCGTTTAAAATTTTTTGCGATATAAGCGAAAACATAGCGGAAATTTAGAAAGAAAACAATATTTTCTCCTTTCTTTTTTAAAAGAAATCCAATAAAATCAAATTTTGTCATAAATTTAAGCCAAAATGTATTCTGCTACATGTTTTTAGTAAAAAAAAATTCCGTTAAGTGTATAATAATTGGTTCGCGTGATCACGGACATATGTGTGCAGATAATCATTGGCACATGTTGTTTTACTGGGACATATGTGGGACATGTGTTTTTATTATTTGGGGACATGTGTTTTTTATTATTTGGGGACATGTGTGTTTTACACTGTGGGGACACTACACTGGTGATCAGTGAGTAAAAAGCTGTAAAAAAAACAGCTAATACTCACTGATCACCAGCCGGCTGCAGCGATCCGCTCTCCTCTCCTCACCGACGACTTCCGTGTGAGGAGAGGAGAGCCGATTGCCTAGCAACCGGCTGTTTGCTTACATCACATGACGGCTGTGATTCGACACGGCCGTCATGTGATCAGGAGGGCCAATCAGCGAGCCCTCCTGCCGATCCGAGATGCGCCGTGTCTGGGTGGCACGAGCGCATCGGGATCGCGCCGCTGCATGGGTGATCCCGCTACTTCTGAAGGACGTTCCGGAACGTCCTATCAGAAGTAGATCGCTCCTACCCGGCCGTATATGTACAGTGGCCGGGTGGGAAGTAGTTTATAATGTGTTTAAAATACTGCATGCTTATTTGGCAGTAATAAGCTTATTTTTATTATGCTATTTTTCAGGAATGACATATTCTCATGAGAAGCATCCCTCTTTCTAAGGAATTCTGCAAGCAGGTTCTCAGTGATGTAGAAGGTAGGTGAATGTGTTACAGGACTATCTTCAGTGATTTGAACTATTGTGCGACAGAGTTAGGCCTTTTATAGCTTGTTAATTAGGTAATAAACATAATTTTCGAACCACTCATCCTAAGTGTTTGCCTCAGGAGCTGCATGCTGAGTAAACCTGCCGTGTCTTGCTTTGGCTGTGGGTAATGACCAGGACTTCTACATCCACACTATAGTTTAATTCCAGCACTGTCCAGGAACTGCCCTTACTACTCTTCCTTTTTAATGTGCTGGGAACAGCTCCAATAGAGTCATCGCAGGGGCACCTCAATGGCATGCCAAACAACCTTTGCCAATACCTCTGTGGTTGGAAGTGCTATGGCTCTGTTCCGAAGCTTCCTGTTAAGCATACTATTGGGTTACCACAAAAATACAGTTGGAAGAAAGGGGTTAAGATTTTCAATGTAGCCTTGACTACCTGCCCATTATCCAAGCAGAAAATTGTACAGCTATTCCGTTAATATCCATCTCCTTTTAAAATTCCTTTTATTGCATCTCTATCACATATTCACTGTAGTAAAATACTTTTTCACAGTAGACCAAAATTAAATGTTGAGCGTTTTTGGATGTATTTTGTGTAAAAGTAGATATTACTTAAAAACTGAAGAGACTGATGTTTGCGTTCTAATGCTCATGCAGTCTTTAGGTATGCTAGTTTCTGGTGACCTCAGCATGATGACAAGACAAGAAGAGATGGCGTAGTCCCATAGTTCCGTGCGCTTTAGTAACTCGACTACTTCCTGAAAGGCTTCTTTATAGATTCAGCCCATGAAAAACTGCCTCTGTTTGTATATAGGAGACAGGTACACTTTGTTGCAAGCAGAAAATCCCCACATTTTTTTTTTCCCAGTCTCGACAAATTGTACTCTTAACATGCAGTGCATGATAGGACTAGAGAAACTAGAGTGTTCTGCCTGTTTATGATAATGTGGTACTCTGTTTTTTTTGTTTAAATGTTACATTGTCATAAAAAGTGTGTGTGTAATATACATACAGTGCTAATCATAAATGAGTACACCACAACAGATTTGTCAGAAAACCTTTACTTTCCTTTCAAAATCAACATTTTCTATGGGACCCCATGCTCCAAAATACTCCCACAATTGCAGGCAATTGATTGCAAACAAGATCGGTTAATTTGCAAACACAAAGTATTTTTCCTAACCAATTCGTTTAAGACCAAGTTTCAAGCCCCTTCCCATTTCATGCTGTCAGCAATGGCACCACATGGAAGAGATCTGTCACAAGGCTTGAGAAAGAAAATAGTTTCTTTACACAAGAAAGGTGAAAGCTACAAGAAGATCAGCAAAGCTTTACTGTAGCAAATGTGATGCAAAAATCGAACAAAGATGGCACTGCAACCATCTCGGAGAGCTCCAGGCCGTCCACAGAAGTTAACCCCTTGACAGGAGCGTCTTCTGATGACTAAGGTTGAAGAAAATGGCCATGCAAGTTCACTGCAGTTAGCTTAAGAAGTAGAAAGCCAAACTGGCGTGATTGTTTCCCGTGACACAATACAGCAAAGGAATGACATGCATGTGTGTCATCCACGAAGGAAGATCCTCCTAATAAAGTCCATGCACAAAAAAAGCACACCTAGATTTTTTTCCAGGGTCTATGCTGAAAAAGACTACTGGGACTCTGGAGTGATGAGACCAAGATAAATGTTTTTGGAACAGATGGCTTCAAAACTGTGAGGTGTCGCAAAGGTGAGGAGTACAAAGAAAAATGCATGGTAACTACAGTGAAACATCGTGGTGGCAGTGTCTGTAGGGCTGCATGAGTGCTGCTGTTGGGGATCTGAATTTCATTGATGGTATCATGAATGCACAGATGTACTGCTCTATATTGAAAGATGCTAACATCCCGTCATGCCCTTTGGTCGTAATGCACCTTTCCGACATGACCATGATCCAAAACGCATATCTAAGGCCACTGTTGCATTTCTAAAGAAGAACGGGGTGAAAGTGATTCAGTGACCAAGTATGTCTCCTGATCTGAACCTAATTGAACATCTATGGGGAATTTTGAAGAGCCAAGTTGAGCATCACTCTCCATCCAGCATCCAGCATCCAGGCTCTAAAAGAGGTAGTTGCTGAAGAATAGAAAAAGATAGATGTTGCAATATGTCACCAACTTGTCCTTGCAAATCATGGAGGTCATACAATATACTAGATGTAGTAGTTTGTTGGGTGTATTCATTTATGCATCAACTAATTTGAGAAAAAGAAGATTTTTTTTAATGTAACTTATATTAACGAGAGAGACACCTTCTCGAATGCACCCCCTTCCCTGATGCAGCTGGTAATATCCAATGCCCCAATCTGCAATTTACTCCTCAAAAGATCCGTAAATGTATTGTCTTCCATGTTTTCATACTGTTATACATATATGCTTCTTGAGGCTCTGACTTTGTAACTTTCCACTTGTGCACCGATTTTTCCATTGCAGAAGGGTTTGGGGAGTGGCCAGCTTGTGCCCTAAAGTAGCAGATATTTTAATGGGCTGTTGGACTGATGAAGGTGTTCGTCAGAAGCATTAATGATGAGTTATGATGATTTCAATTTTAATGCATTATGCCACGTACACACGAAGGGATTATCCCGCGGGATTGTCCGCTGGACTAAGTCCACCGGATAATCCCCTCGTGTGTGGGCCTCCGACTGACTTTTTTTCAAAAAATCTGGCGGACTAAAGTTTTAAGTTTTTTGTTTTAAAATTATCCGCTGGACTTGGCAGTCCGGCGGACAATACGGCCATCTGTAGTATGGTCCGGCGGACCAAAAAGGACGCATGCTCAGTAGCAAGTATTTTTCTAGTATTTTTCTTTTTTTAGTCCCGTCGTACGTGCTGTACGTCATCGCGTGAACCGCCGGACTTTTAGCGTGATCGTGTGTGGTCAAGTCCGTTCGCTTTTTAGTCCGCTGAAGGTCCGGCGGGAAAAGTCCCTTCGTGTGTACGCGGCATTAGAGCACCTTTTGGTAGAGGGCTAACTTTAACGTTACTACAAGGTCAAAAGGTCTATGAAAGCTCAGACTTTTGTCTCCAGCAGCACATGTTTAGTAGAAGTAATGCAGATATAGGAACTATGATGATTTGACAAGATAGCCTTGACCGTCTGAAAAACTGTAGTAGAAGGCATGAAGTGACTTTATTACATGTGCCGTTAACCTCAGTGAAATGGTGTTGTATACGAACAATGCAAGTAATGACTGTTGTGTTGTCTAAACATGTGCAGTATTGAAGTAATACCTGCATCCAGACACTAGAGCAGCAGCATGGGTCTTATGTACCAGTAGCCTGCAGACAAATTCCCTAGGTAGTTTTACCTGTGGTCTTGTAGCCTTCAGTATTTGTCAGAACAAATTGTCCAAACAGTATACCATGCAGTTAAAGCTAAAGGAGTTGTAAACCCTTGTTTTTTCACCTTAATGCATCCTAGGCATTACAGTGAAAAAAAACTCCTGACAGCGACCGGCTCCCCAGACCCCAAACCCCCCCCCCCCCCCGTTTTACTCGCCTGAGCCAGTTGGTTCCCTCGGCGGGGATGCTCTCACCTTCTCTGCCCGGGGTTCTCAGCTCTTGATTGGATAGGTTGATGGCAGCGCAGCCATTGGCTCCCGCTGCTGTTAAACAAATCCAAAAATGGGGGCGGCGCAGAGTCGGCATTCTATGTCTATGTACACAAATGCTGGACTCGGGAGCGTGCCCGCAAGATAATCCCTAGGAGAGCACTTCTCCCAGTGGATTTACCGATGCAAGGAGGAGCGCTGACAGGGGACCCCAGAAGACAATTGGGGCCACACTGCAAAACTGCACAGTGAAGGTAACTATGATATGCATTTTTGTGTTTTGTTTTAAAAAAGGAAGGTTTACAATCACTTAAGCTCTTAAAAAATAAAATAAAAAGACGCTGTCTGGTCTGTCCTACACTTGCATGCAGGTCAGCAACTCTGACTTTTTTTTCTCAGTTGCAGTTAAGCATCACAGTTTGGTCACTGACCTACTCCCAAGCTTGCTGATTAAAAAAACACCTTAAACATGCAAACCTGAAAAAAAAAAAAAAAAAGGTTTAAAAATAGTAACTCAGATTTTTGCTTCATAATGATGATTAAAGCTTGGCCCTGTTGGCAGGTCACCATGACCTCTCTGCATGCACCTGAACACCCTGTATTTGCTCCTGATTTCAGTTCAAAGCTGAAATCTTCACAGCCACATAGATGGTACTGGGAGAAGCTAAAGACCTGTTTAATTTCTCTAAAGATGATCATACACTGATCACTTGTCTTACAAACATTCAAAAGAAAATTCTCATCAATTACTTGATGAATGTCATTCAAAAATACTTCCAAGAAGTTTGCTTTCAACATTTTAATTTTGGAATGTTGGGAGCACTAGTGCCCCATTTTTGTTAGTGGCAGGAATTATGCCCCATTGTTGGTCTCGGTGGCAGGAATAATGCCTCAAGGGCAGGATAAAGGAAAGCAAAGGGCTGCAGTTTGGTGACCACTGTACTAGTGCATGGCCAGTCCCACAGTTATTTACTGTGGTTAATATGTATGACTGTTATACAAGATATTTCCTACAAGATGTCCGTGGTGACCGTAATATATGTACTCTTCAGTTTCTAACCTCCCTCTGATTGTCCTTGATTGTTATACCTTTTGAACCACCGACCTGACATGCAACAATGAAAATCAGAACTTTTAGTCTGCATGCTTGTTCAGGGTTGGTTCCTTAGAAATATTTGAAACCATTGGATCAGCATGGCAGCTAGCTTTAGGAGAAGTAAGCAATGGCCACTTCCATATTTCTCCCACTACAGGTTTCCTTTAAAGTATAAATATTGCATAGTCAAATACTTCAGACAGGGTTATGTAGGGTTCAGAATCAGACCAAATAAAGCGTCCTCTGTGACAGACAGTACAAATCATTGAAGACCGACACATCAAAGCCACTTTGCTGCAGACAAGAGAAGAAGCCTACTAGGTGGGATTGATGTGTGAGCAGAATTTTTCCCGACCTGATAACCACAGAGCAATATGATAGCTTTGTTTGTCCAGTCGGACATGGAGCCGCTGGTAATGTGTTTTGGCCGCAGTCGCTGAGGGGGATTTTCTCAGGGCGACCCTTTGACTCATCGTTTTTTTTTTTTTTTTTTTGTTTTTTTTTTTTTTTTGCCAGTAGGATGTGATTGAGAACAGTGTCTTGTTTTTCTGTCTCATTATTGAATGTGTATAGAAGCTCTAAAATTCTTAATTTTTTTTGCAAACTATAGCTGGATGAAAACCCTACACGTGTCTTAACAAATGTAAAGGAAGGGATGGTCAGACTGCTTAGCCCTCACCTCGCATAACCAGCAAAAGGGATCTAGTTAATGTCCCAGTTGCATACGTTCGTGAGACTGCGGGTGCCTCTGGAAGACATAATACTACAAAGACAGTTGATGAATACATAATGGAGTAAAGGGTGTTGCGTTTTTGGCCACTAACTTTATGGGGAGGGCAGTGCCCATTGCCTTCAAATGTTGGCAGCAGCGCAAGCAACCTGAAAGCACATCCAGTTCTCTTGCTTGTGATTTTTACAATCTGATTTGTCTGCAGCACAGCAGCCTGTAGAGCTGTTTCTTGAGTCCCAGCTCTACACCCTCCTCTTCATCTGGTAATTGAGCAGATGAGAGCTTGACAATTATTGAATAAATAAGGGCACTTTTGCTTTGTGGTGCAGTCATTCTGGACCTGGAATGTACTCTCAGACGGAAAGTACAAAAGAATGGCTTCACCAGTGTGCCTCTGCCCCTTCATTGTCCACTCAGGCTGCGGCTGGTCTTAGACCAGGGATCCTCAAACTACGGCCCTCCAGCTGTTGCAGGACTACACATCCCATGAGGCATTGTAAAACTTTCACAGACATGACTAGGCATGATGGGATTGTAGTTCCTGAACAACTGAGGGCCATAGTTTGAAGACCCCTGTCTTAGACTAACTGTATTGTAGTCTGCTGCGAGTTTCGGGACCTTACCCATATGCAGTGTATATCAGGGGTGTCCCCAACTTGTGGCCCAAGGCAGCTTTGAATGCAGCCCAACACCAAATTGTATATTTACTTAAAAATGTAGAAATTTTGGGGGAATTTTTTGTAAAAATGTTTTCACCTTTAACAAACACGTGCAGCCGAAGAAAAATTTGACAGTGTTATTCATGTCATCAGATTTTGGCAGCACCTACATTTGTAAGAATTTTTTCAAGGATGAAGCACACGAAAGGCAAAATTAGAACCAAAATTTCTGATGAGCACCTTGCAAATTCATGGTGAATTGCTACTACAGATATCCAACCAGATATCTATGCGTTAGTTTATCAAAAAACAGTGTCAAATATTGCACTAGTTTTATGTGGCCCTCTTTTACTTTTATAATAACAAATATTACAAAAAAAAAAATAGTTTTATTACTCAGTTACATTTATCTATGTCGGTGATTAACTGCTCATCAGCTATTATTATTTTTAATGTATTTTTTTGTGTGGCCCAAGACAATGCCTCTTCCAATGTGGCCCAGGAAGGTCAATACATACACCTGGTGTGTATATATACTTGAATTCATTTTTAGCTTTAAACAGTTGAGCAAGCCTGTGATAAGGGTTAAAAAGTCCAGGCACTTGCATGCAGTGGCATCGAAGGCCAAGGGATTGCTAATGTGTTTTTGACCTACCTTCATTGTTGGCCGTTTGATCACACATTTGAGCATTAATGGGATGCTTATCTGGGAACTGATTTTATTTTTACCATAGGAGAAAGACTGTTAAGTATTTCATACAGTTGATCCTTTTTTAGTTGTATGACAGTGTGCATTGCCTACGCTTGTATGTTATGGTTTATTTTTTTTTAGGTGTGCAGCACTAATTAGGCCACTTATTTTTATATGTTGGTTACACAAGTGCAGCATTTTGATTTTTTTATATATTTAAAAGATTTGACACTACCCCAAAGACCATCAGACTAAGTGCCTACACTTTATACCTTACAGTTGTTATTAGCCTTTCTTGCTGGTCCCGACCCACCCCCTGCTTCTTGGGCCCCATATTAGCCACGTGGATTCACTGCTATGCAGTTAGTTATTCCCTTGCTGGTATAATATTTAGGAAAAGGAGGCGTTTGAGATTTACATTTCATCAGGGGGACTTCTGAGGCTCACCGTCGACAATAAAACCGTTGTGAGATTACCTAGTATTGCTGTATGTAAGTTGCTGATGATTTTTGTGATTTGAGGTTCTCTTTTAAGTTTGTGAAATTTAGAAATGTGATTTTCTTCTGGCATTGTGCAGCATATCAAATATTGTGAGTTAAAGTTTCCATTCAGCCATTTCTCTTTTTCCCCTGGTAAATGAGAGTACTCGTGATGTCTGTGTGCAAAGCCAGGTCTGTTTTATGTAGTAAAAAGTGCTGAAATTGCACATAGGAAAAAACATATGTGGAAAATTCTGGATTTCAGCCTTATTGTCTCTGTACTGTAAACTGTTAGATTTTCTTTGGTTAGTGCAGAGCATGTTCATAGTTTGTTTCCTCAGTGGAGGACAGTGTGATAATTTTGAAAGCTAGAAGTACAATATTGAGTAACACAAGTTACTATAAAATGCTCTCAACACGGAAGGAATTTTAGGTTATGGAATGGAGTCGCAAACAATTATATTAGTTTTTGGTCTGTTGTAAAAACCTAATTCCTAGAGATTGCCAAAAGCTAACAATTCAGTCAATGGGAGCAGGTTAATGAGAATGTATAGGGTTATACGTGAGTAAGAACCGTGCTGAAGAGAACTTTTTTTTGACTTACGGTTATGGAGGCACAACAGATTGAAAGAAAAATTTCAAAAAGAAAATTCACCCTTTATTTTTCTTCTGCTAAGAACCCTCACTGAGAGACAAAATAAAGATGTATTTCTCCAATGGGCACACAGACAGAGGTTACCACTCTTCCCCACTGTATCCCAAAGAATCTTTAGCATCTGACACTTCTGGGTGTGTCAAATTCCCATATCCCTCTTTAAGCAGTCTGGTTCCATAAATTGACAGCAACGTTGCTACACCTCAGTTGTAACTCAGGGGCCGGCAGCAGAAACGACATCAAACAGCGAGCAACCAGACATCCAATACACCCAGAACAAGATGGGCCCTCTGATTCCTCTTGTACCAAATTGTTATGTAATTGTAATGTCTGCCTTTATTTTGTTAAGCGCTGCGCAAACTGTTGGCGCTATACAAATCCTGTATAATAATAATAATAATGTAAAGATTGTGCTGGAGGTCATACCCTTGGGACATAATCCTTCAAGCCAAGCTCCAGGATTTAGACAATCTATTTTTGCAGTGGGCAGTGCAATTGTCAAATTTTAGATCTTGGTATGGGGGGTCTGAAGAGACTGGGGGGGGTTAGACTGAGCGTGGGTGGTAAAGCCAACCCTCAGTTAAAAGTGAAAGCATCACTATGTCTTTTTGCAAAGAGCTTATTCTTTCAACTGTTAAATTCAGTGCACATTGTCATTATTGACATCAGTTTAAATCCTTGCTAGGCATGAGGAATGCATACGACCCTTACGGGGGTATGCTCACCATGACAGATGAAGCCTGAACCCTAGGGACCAGTGACATGGACAGGTAGGGCAGGTTTATCCTGTATTGGACCAATAGTGTAGCCTTATTTAGTATTGGCTTGCTAAATCATATTCATTTTCTACTACCAAAATCGGGAAACCAGGAATTGTTTTAAAAATGATCTACTTATGTGTTAAACTTTTTTCAAGCAGTGATTTTTACAGGTCTGGGCCTATTAAGTGAATCCCACTTTAACATAAACATATTTGCCATGATGTCCTTTATTCTTACGTGTTGGAAGTTATAACTCAACACTTGAGACTACCAAGGCTGATTATGACCTCACCAGGCTGCCAGTTGAAGGTTCAGCGTGTTGCATGTTTTCCTAATTCTTTTCCACAAGATCCCTACAGAAAACATATGCAGACCTTTAATCTCAAAACTTTCTCCATAAATGTGTGTTTTGCGGCTGCAGTTAATTAGGCAGCTCAGATCTGTCATCTCATGTTGGTGCTCTTCCTTCTAATTTCACGCAAGTTTTTTTTTTTTTACACACACACATCTTAATACCCAATTAGGCACATAATTAAGAGGAGTACAATTAACAATGCCAGGATCTGAAGTCTTTAAACCTGGGCCAGTTGACATAATCTGTGTAGGTGCCTCTCCAAGTGACTTCACATCCTCAGCTCTGGAGAGGCTGAACTCTTGCTCTCAAACAAGTGATGAAACTGAGAAACTGTCATCTCTTCTGAACCGCAGAGAAACCTTTGGAGATTAGTCTTTGCAAATGGATTTGAGGGGTATTGGAAAAAAAAAAGGGAAATCTTTTTAACTGGCTCCAAAACATCTGTTCATTTAAGCAGGACTATTGTGTTAGCGCTAATAAAAAAAATTCCCTCTTTATTCCTTGAAACGGGAGTAGGCGTTGGAGAGGAAGAAGTCCCATTTTCCACTAGACGTATTTGTCCAAATACTGGCTGCATTTGCTTTTTTTTTTTTTTTATTTTTTTCACCTGGTGATCCAGGCAGTATGTCTGTTATCTTATAACGCTTCAGACAGGCAGTTAGAGGGTTGAGTAGAGGGTTGAGATATTTACCTGGGATAGGGGGCTGTAATGGTCAGTTTTCATCAAATTTAGGTAAAACCTTTATCCCAAAAGGAAAATTAAAATTGGTTGCTGTAACTGCATAAAAAATGTTAGCAGATGTTTGTTTGGCTTTCATTTATTAGTCAAGTGCATCTGCCGCTACCCTCTCCACAGGTTGACCATGCTGATTGCCAAGGGTGGCTTAATTTCTCCTCCATCCAGGGTGGAGGCACCCTAAGACAGGAAATGTATTACTGGCTGGATCATTGGGTGAAAATAAAAGAACAAAAGTTTAAAAGCTTAATTAAAGCTGAATTCCAGGAATTTAGCCACTTAGTAAAAAGTGAAGGCACACCATGAGTTAAGTCCAAGGAGCTGGATGACCTCTCTTAGGCTTATCACTATTACTTATTTATATCTGACTGGTTTATTTATCTGCTGGGAATTGCACTCAAGAAACTTGGGGCTGTGAGAAAAGAGGCGCACAGAGCAGCTATGCCTGCCTCTCCCCTCTGCTGCCCATTCAGAGAAGCCTTTGTATTTTGTGAATAGCTTCTGTGATTGGGCCGTGACTCCTGTTCGAAATGTATAGCTCAGAAGGATCAGCATCTCTCTCCCGGAACTACAGCGATAGCTGCTTTCCGGGAGTAGTATAAAGCTGTCTGATATAAATGGAGCTAAACCCAGGAAGTGTCATGTACCTCGCTGGACTTAACTCATAGTGTGCCTTTTTTTTTTTTTTTTTTTTTTTTTTTTACAAGGGAGCTGAATTCTTGCAATTCATCTTTAACCACTTCCTGCCTGGCCTATAGCGCAGAATGACGGGCGGGAAGTGATTCTGTTATTCTGACTGGCCATCATATGACGGCCAGCAGGATAACATGCCGGCGCGGCGATCGCTGGGTGTCAGTCTGACACCCCGCATCTCCGATCATAAGAAGCCTCTGACAGAGGTGACCACGTGATCAATCACAGCGCGAACCAGGAAGTGCCGGTAAACGGCATTCCTCGGTTCGCGCTGACAGGGAGAGCCAATCGGCGGCTCTCCCTGTCAGAGGGGGGGGGGTCTGTTCTGATAATCGGCACATTGAAATTGTCATTCAAAGTGTGACAGAGCTGAAAGCTGAAAATTGTCCTGGGCAGGAAGGGGCAAAAGTGCCTGATATTGAAGTGGTTAATACTGGGCACTTTCACCCTCCAATTTTCAGCTTTCAACACTGTCAAATTTTTAATGACAATTGCGTGGTCATGCAAAACTGTACCCATTTTGAAATTTTTTTTTTTTGCATTTTTTTTTTCCACACATATTGAGCTTTCTTTTGGTGGTATTTAATAACCGCTGCGTTTTTTACTTTTTAATAAACGAAAAAAGACCAAAAATGTTGAAAAAAAAAAAGTTACAAAAATTAGGCATTTAAGTAATTTTTCTCCTTCACTGATGGGTGCCGATGAGGCTGGGCTGATGGGCACCGATTGGCACTGTGGGGGCTGCACTGATCATTAGGACTCTGATTAGCAGTGTAAAAGTCCCCTGTCACAATTGCCGGTTACCAGCTCTCCTCTCCTTTTGCTGTGACAGCGCGTGGGGAAAGGAATGGTGCTAACCGGCAAGTGTGTTTTACATGTGATCAGCTGTGGTTGGACACAGCTGATCACATGGTAAAGGGCTGCTATGTTTGGTCCTTTACCCTGATCTGTAATCGGCTGTGTCAAAAAGGACACAGCAATCAGAGAGCCCCAGCCGGTGCATGAGGGTTGTGGTTCTGGGCGACCGTGCTCTAGCCATCTTTTGACTATAGCGCTGTCGGGAAGCGGTTAAACCCAAAAGCAAACCTTCATTATATTGCAGCTTACCAATTCTTAGATGTGATGGCTGAATTGGTTTTCTTTATTATGCTTTCTTATCTTTATTTTCAGCTGGCGATCTGGCCAATAAGTCTGTTTATATAAAAAAAAAAAAAAAAAACTCTCCAGTAGATCAGTTACCGAGACGAGCCAAACCATTTAACACATGAGGGGTGCTTATAACGGTCAGCTTTTATTTAACTTTTGTCCCAAAAAGCAAAAACACTGCTGTAACTGCTTATGAAGTGTAAGCTGGAGTTTGGCTTCAGTTTGTTAGTGTATCTAAATCTGCTAGTACAGCTAACACTCGCCTCCCCCCCAAACTGAGAATACTGCCGTCCAAAGGTGTCTGTTGTGCCTTCATCCAGAGTGGGGGGGGCACTCTAATACAGGTGTCTTACTGGCCAGATCACCAGGTGAAAACAGAGGGAGAAATAGCCTTAAAAAAAAAAAGAAAAACTGATACAGCCACCACATCTAGCAATTGGTAAGCTGCAATATAGTATATGTTTTGGGTTTCATACCGCTTTGCAAAACACTAATGCAGCCACCATATCTAAGAACTGATAAGCAAAATGGGCGTTAAATACAAAATTCATAATAAAGTTCACTCCACACCATTATAATTTCACTTAAACTTTAATTATTTAATGTTTTAATTTTTTTTTTTTTATTATTAAAATGTATTTGTGCACTAGTGGCTTCACAAATCATTGTTGAGCACATTGTAGGAAGTGTTTGGTTTCAGCCCTTATCACACTAATTGAAACTCCATATGACCCTATTTAAACAGACAGGGAATGAGGGAACTGTCACTTCTTGGACATGTATTTGTAAACTGAGCTATTGGCAGTTATGCGTGGGTGGGGTAAAGTAGAAGATCTTGACTATTTGTTTTACTATCATGAGAATTGGAACTTTTCGGTTTCCTAAAATTCAGAACAAAGCTCCCTTGACTAATAATTGGTACTTAATCCATATTTTTGCTTAATACATCTCATAATATTGAAGTCTCAGTAACACTATGAGGCTTTCCTTATCCAAAGCATAAATATTTGAATTGGCCTTTGGATTGTGTCACAGATAAATGGTTATTGTTTCAAGATGTAAATCTTCTAATCTGGAGCAATTGAATGTTACACCATCAAAAAACATTGATGTCTGTGTTCCAGAGAGGAGGTTGTTATTCCTGGTAAGGGCAATGTGTTCCTTATTCTGTCAGGTTCTTTTTCACTTTTGTCTGACCTTACGCTTTATAACTCATTATGGGATTGTAGCTCATAACCACTTTGTGAAAGAGGACCTGAACTGTTGAAGCTGTTCTGCTTGTGTGGAGGTGGTCATACTGGAAGAAGAGCAGGGCTTTACTTCCACATGTCAGAGCTGCCCCCCCTAATGACTGGTAATCTGATGACTGGAGATCAAGCTTAAAAAAGCAGCATGGGAATGCGTTTTTTTTTATTTATTTTTTTAAATAGGTGGATGCAGCATAGACTCTAAGACTGAGAACTGAGCGATCAAACACTCCGTTCTCAGACACGGTCAGTCATCGGCTCTCTTCTTTGCCCTCTCCTCACTGGAGCGCTGGGCTGTGGAGGGGCCGGGAGTGGCTAGCTCAGGATATTAGGGGCTCGCTGCGAGGCTAAGCCATGTGGAAGGATCCCGATTTTATTTATTTATTTTTATATGATCGCGGTCCTTTCCAAGCCTGGTGAAGATGCAAATTAAGGACTCTGAACGGCCGCACTCCAAGAAAAATTCAAAAGCCTTTATTGGTAAAATATGGAATCACACAAAAATAGGTCACAGCTAAGCAGAAAAATAGCTAACGCGTTTCACACTACCAAGAGTGCTTACTCATAGCTAATTGTAGCTATGAGTAAGCACTCTTGGTAGTGTGAAACGCGTTAGCTATTTTTCTGCTTAGCTGTGACCTATTTTTGTGTGATTCCATATTTTACCAATAAAGGCTTTTGAATTTTTCTTGGAGTGCGGCCTTTCAGAGTCCTTAATTTGCATCTTCATCAGCTTGTGCCATGCCTGCACCTGGGTTCTCTAACCATAGGAATAGCTGTGGGATTGAGTTTGGGTGGATCATCCTGGAACGGTGGATCTCTCTATACTACCTTTTCAAGCCTGGACCGGCTCTGTGACTTCCTGCCGACAGCGGGCTTCAGCCTGCTGTCTGCTGAAAATGGGGCACAGTCGTGCAGAACGATCTGCACTTCTGTGATCCACAGGAGAAGTACAGCCAGACAAGCTTTGGTTGTACTAATTCTTTAACCACTTGTCCTCCGGAAGATTTAGCCCCCTTCATGACCAGGCCATTTTTTGCGCTAGGGCATTGCGTTAACTGACAATTGCGTGGTCATGCGCAATAAATATGTCCATTTTTTCTTTCCCCACAAATCGAGCTTTCTTTTGGTGGTATTTGATCACCTCCTTTTTTTATTTTTTGCGCTATAAACAAAAAAGCAGACAATTTTCTGTGAAAAAAAAAAAATTTTTTTTTTTTACTTTCTGCTTTAAAATATATCCAATAAAAAAATCAATATTCTTCATCAATTTAGGCCAGTATGTATTCTGCTACATATTTTTGGTTAAAAAAAAAATCCGAATAGGCGTATTGTTGATTGGTTTGCGCAAAAGTTATAGCGACTACAAACTATGGGATATATTTATGGAATTTTTATTTTATTTTTTACTAGTAATGGCGGCAATCAGCGACTTATTGCAGTACTGCGATATTGTAGCAGACAAATTGGACACTGACACTTTTTTGGGGACCAGTGACACTAATAGAGATCAGTGCTAAAAAATGTGCACAGCCGCAGTACTAATGACACTGGCTGGGAAGGGGTTAACATCAGGGCGATCAAAGGGTTAACTGTGCCTAGCCAGTGCTTGTGTACTGTGGGAGGTGCTTTTACTTGGGGAAGGCATTGATCCATGTTCGTGCTTTGCGTGTAATCACAGTGGGAGCAGGTCGCCGGCGGCACGCATGTGCGCCCCAGACCTGGAAGTGCAGGGTCACATGCTAGGTACGTGATCCTGTGCAGCAGTGCCACCTTGCTGCCGTATATGTATGTTATAAAGTTGGCAAGCGGTTAAAGAAGCCACAGATGATGTTTCCCTCCAACAAAGACGACCTTGAGTGATCACCAAATTTCACTCAGTATATTAGATCTCATGCTGCAGATATACAGCTATGAGGCTCAATGCACCGAAAGTGCACTGCTATTTTAAGGAATTTAAATTGTCAGCAAACCCAACATATTTCTTGGTGTATTTCTTTTCTAGTGTGATCTCTACCTTTTGTACAGAAGCTTTCCATTATGCAGTATCTCCAGGGGCGGACTGACCATTCGGCCACTCGGGCACTTCCCAAGGGCCCTGGGCCACTAGGGGGCCCCATCAGGGTTGCCAGCCTTAGTAAAACCAGGGACAGTATGTAAAAAATCCTGTTTTTTTTTTTTTTGTTTTTTTTTTACATCGGTTTCTGAAATGTCCCTTACCGACATCCTTTTGGTCTAAAAATCCAGAGATTATAGTTGCCCCACCTCTCCAGTACCTTCTCAGCCAATAGAAACATGTCTGTGTATACTGTGTGTACATGTATGTGTATACTGTGTGATTGTATAGTGTGTGTGTGTGTGTGTGTGTGTGTGTGTGTGTATACTGTGTGGCCCCATAATCTCCTATTGCCCGGGGGCCCCATGAGTTGTTAGTCCGCCCCTGAGTATCTCATTAGTATTTACTGTACTTGGTTTCTCCTGCCATTTTCATGGACTTCCTCTTTTCAGTGGCAACATTATAGCAGCTGATCCTCTGGCTGCTGAGTGGCCCCTGTCAATACGCATGATCTGCCATCTCCCTGTTAGGAAGCCAGTCACTTCCTCATTTCTTCTTGGGAAGCCGCACCATGAGACTCCTCACATCTGCATGTGGGGCAGCACCAGCACGTGATCCTCCTTTTATTGGTTTGTAGGATGATAGGTCACCTCTTTAGCAAGTCAGGTGCAAAGGAGGCACCCGTGCATGCATGCTCCTGAGTTGGGCTATGTGCATCCATAGACACACACAGCGCTATAAAACCATGCCCCTCTTCCACCTCACAGGACTTTGACTGTAGCAGGAGCCTATGGCTCTCACAGGCCTCAGTGTCTCCTGTGAGACTAGAAATTGAGGCGAGTGGAGCTACAGCTGAGACAGCACTGACGGAAGACAGGTAAGTGTTTAGGGATGGGGGTGGGTAGGACAGGTAGGGGCTTTTTTTATTTAAAAAAAAAAAAAAAAAAACTTTAGAACCACTTTAACTAATAGACTATTTCCATTATTGGATCTTACAAGCAGGGCCCTCTGATTCCTCTTGTACCAAATTGTACTGTAAGGCTGCTTTCACACTGGGGCGGTTTTCAGACGGTACAGCGCTAAAAATAGCGCCTGTACACCGCCTGAAAAAAACGGCCCCATTCATTCCAGTGTGAAAGCCGGCGGGCTTTCACACTGGAGCGGTGCGCTAGCAGGACCGCAACAAAAGTCCTGCTAGCAGCATCTTTGGAGCGGTGAAGGAGCGGTGTATTTACCACTCCTATACCGCTCCTTCCCATTGAAATCAATGGGAAACCGCGGGGATACCGCCCGCAAACCGCCGCTGCAGCGGCGCTTTGCGGAGGTTTTTAACCCTTTTGCGGCCGCTAGCGGGGGTTAAAACCACCCCGCTAGCGGCCGCATACCGCGGGTAAAACGATGGTAAAGCAGCGCTAAATATAGCGCTGCTTTACCGTCGCCACCCCGCACCGCCCCAGTGTGAAAGCAGCCTAACTGTACACACTGCCTTCATTTTGTAAAGTGCTGAGAAAACTGTTGGCACTTTATAAATTCTGTCTAATAATGGAATAGCTGAGCATAAATATGGACTAGTTGAAATGGGTTTACTGACACTTGAAAAAATCCTTTTTTTTTTTTTTTTTTTTTTTCAGGGTTTCTCATTTAGACTCCATTCCCTTCAAATTACTTTACTTTTTTTAGGTACTTATACAGGAATGTCACCTAAGAGGTCAGTACCCATAGGATATTTCAGATCGGTAACCATTCTGCCCTTTATTTGCAGATCTAAATCAGGTCATCAGTAATGTACACAGAAAACCTTCCTCTGAGATACTGCATCACAAAAAACAGGCGCTCTTTCCCAAGACTGTCTATGGCCATAGATACAAATCCTCATGACCTGATGCAGTGACCCACAGCAACAGCTGAATGATCAGACCACGCTGATGAGTTCCATCCTGACCTCTGTAGCACATCTTATTGATTTACATTAGTTGGAAAGGCTGAGATCCGTCACTAGACAATAGCAATTATTTTAGCCGCAGAGTTTAGTGAATGCAAATCACCTGGGTCATCGGCACATTATCTTTTACTTTTTAGTTTTTTGTGTCCTACAGGTTTGCAGGTCAGACCCAGCCATTCATTTTGTCTGCATATCACATTTTGTAAAACACATTGATTTTTCTATACACGCTTTTTAATAGAGTTTGTACTGTATTGGGCTCAGCGTCTGCCTTTCAAGGGAAGCTTCACCAAGAGGGCTAAAAATTGAGCCTGCATGGGACAGTTATCGGAACGATTTTAGGCCTGGTCACTGGCCTATATATGAATTTAAACAGAGGCCCTTTATCTCTTTCCATACGAGATATGCTGAAAGGATGGGTAATTCTACAACAGCTTCTCGTACAAGTGAGATTATGTCATACATTTTACATTGAAAAGAGATGTAAAGTGGTAATAAAAAAAACAATTATTATATTGTATCATTGAGTGTATGGACAGCTTTGGGCGAACGATCGTCATATTGTTCCATGTTTCACAGCAAATTGGAACCGATCGAAAATTGATACGAAAATTCTCATAAGACAAAGGCTTTTTTGTTTATTGTTTCTGATCATGCGCAGTCTGTCTTTTCTGATTTTTGTTGTACGAAAATCGTAGGAAAACAATACATATTAAACTAAAATCGTTCGTTCTGTCCCCGTACGAGAACATTTTTGGAGTTTGTCCCTTCGGAAATCGGCGTTTGATAAATGTTCTCCTGATTTTTTTTTTTGATTTTTTTTATAGTGTGCGAGCCTTAAGTATGATGACGAACATCAATTACCCACTTCCACCCAGACAATCATCGATCCACCCTAGCGTGTGAGTGGACAGTGAAAGGAGAAGCAGGACAGTGATGAGCTCACTTCTCTGTCACTCTGCTCTCTCATTGTATCAGCATGTTTCTTCTAAGCAAATGAACTTGTACGGTTACTCCCTTAAAGCGGTTGTATAGTCAAAAAATGGACTTTTATCTACAGGTAAGCCTGTAGGCAAAAATATGTCCTAAACCTGTACGGTTTAGGAGATATTCCCTGTGCAATGAGCCGCTGACTGCAGCAGCGCATGCGCGCGGGGGATTCTCCGCTGAAAGGCTGGCAGAATCCGAACCCTGCCAGGAAGGAGTCTCCCTTGCGCATGAGCGGGAGTAACGACACTCACACGCTGGAGTCACGATACCCGGAAGACACGCCGAGGGAACATGTCAGCTACCTCGGCGTGGACCAGGTGAGTTACCAACGCCTCGTTCTTGGGTAACTATTTCATAATGAGCTAGTATGCGGTGCATACTAGCTCATTATGCCTTTTCCCTTACAGGTGTATTAAAAAAATAAAAATAAAATAAAAAAAAGTTTCAGCGAGTTTACTACCGCTTTAACACTCCAGCACTGCTATATGGATAGAGCAAGAGGCTGATAACCAGGTCCAAATGTAAACAAATATATTTTATTATGCAAAATGATTAAAGAGCTACATTTATTCGATCGTCTTGTTAAAGAATACATTCAGTTTAAAATGGAAGTAAAAAAACATTTTATAAATACCGGTTTACCCTTTTTTTTTTTTTTTTTTTTTTTTTTTTTTTTATAAGCGATCACATTCCCTTTGTTCTCAGCTGCATAAGTTTGGGGGGGAGGAGAAGCAGCAGCAGCACCTGATTCCTCCTCTTCTTGGTGTGCACTTCCTATCATGGCACAGCTGTGGGCTTGATCCCAAGCCATGCTGCCTGCATCCATAGACAGACAGCACGACTCGGCCTCACCCCCTGCTCCCTTGGCACAGAATTTGACTGACAGCTGGTCAGTGGCTCCCACTGCATAAGCAAAGCCTGCGAGAGTGGGGAGAGCCACTACAGATGGGCACAGTGCTAGAACAAGTGAGGAATTAGCTAGGCATTTTTTTTTATTTTTATTTTTTTGCAGACAAGGTAAAAAAAAAAAATGTTTTAGGCTTTAGAGCCACTTTTAAGTGGGACTATGCTTGCCTCCCCTCCAGTGATGCAACGTCTGCAAGCTCACTTGGCTGACATTTTTGCCCGGTCTTTTTTCAGATTCAGGATCTTCAGCCATCTTGATTGGCCAAGTCAAGGTGGCATAACTTCCACAACATCTTTGCCCGGTCTTCTTCTGGATTCAGGATCTTCAGCCAGTTTATTTGGCCAAACCAGGATGACTCTTGCTATATCTTTGCATTAACATCTTTGGGGTTCAGGCATTTATAGCCCTCTTTATTGCATATGCCAAATTTCTACACCGAGCTGCACATGTCTCTTCTGCAAGAAAAAGCCTGCCTCGTTGCTGTTCCACTTTAAGCAAATGTTAATCTTAAAGGGTTACTAAACCCTTGTTTTAAAAAAAATAAATAAAAAAATGTCATACTTGCCTTCTCTGTGCAGTTGGATTTGGGGTCCCTCAGTGGTGCTGGTGGCTCCTCCTCTTCTCGAGTGCCCTTTTGGAGAAGACTTCACCTTCGGGACACCCATGCGGGCGTGCTCCCGTGTCCTGCTTCTGCGTCCTATTGACACACCAAGCAGGACTTGGATTTGATTGACAGCAGCAGGAGTCAATGGCTGCGCTACTATCAATCTATCCAATCAGGACACAAGACGCCAGCCATAGCTGGTGTGCTCGTCCCCGGGGTGGGAGACCGGGCTCAGGTAAGTAAAACTGGGATGCTGTAGCATATGAGAGTTTTTCACCTTAATGCATAAAGGGGAAAAACCACGAGGGTTTACAACCCCTTTAACTTCTTGCTGACCGCCCACTGTCAAAAGACGGCGGAGCGGTGCAGCTCTTGTGGCGGGCCGCCTTCATATGACGGCGCTGCCATTTTGGCCACTAGGGGGCGCGCGCCCGGCGGCCGCGATGTCCGCCGGGCACCCGCGATTGCCCAGTAACTGAGCAGGACGTGGATCTGTGTATGTAAACACACAGATCCACGTCCTGTCACTGGAGAGGAGACCGATGGTGTGTCCCTTGTACATAGGGACACAGATCGGTCCCCTCCCCCCCACAGTTAGAATCACTAAGATAGGGAACATATTAACCCCTGCAGCGCCCCCTAGTGTTAACCCCTTCCCTGCCAGTCACATTTATACAGTAATCAATGCATTTTTATAGCACGGATCGCTGTATAAATGTGAATGGACCCAAAAATGTGTCAAAAGTGTCCAATATGTCCGCCGCAATGTCCGTCACGATAAAAATCGCAGATCGCCGCCATTACTAGTAAAAAAAAAATAATAATAAAAATGTCATAAATCTATGCCCTATTTTGTAGACGCTATAACTTTTGCGCAAACCAATCAATATACGCTTATTGTGATTTTTTTTTTACCAAAATATGTAGAAGAATACGTATCGGTCTAAACTGAGGAAAAAATTTGTTAAAATTTTTTTTAAAAATTGGATATTTATTATAATAAGTAAAAAATATTATGTTTTTTTCAAACTTGTCCCTCTTCTTTTGTTTATAGCGCAAGAAATAAAAACCGCAGAGGTGATCAAATACCACCAAAATAAAGCTCTATCTGTGGGGAAAAAAATTTTATTTGGGTACAGCGTTGCATGACCGCGCAATTGTCATTCAAAATGCGACAGCGCTGAAAGCTGAAAAATGGCTTGGTCAGGAAGGAGGTGTTCGTGCCTGGTAGGCAAGTGGTTAAACTATTTTCTTAAAGCACTGCACTTGGCAAACCCATTAAACATTTGATTAAATATAGTAGTTTTGTATTTTAATGCAGGAATAAATACACTTTGTGTGAGTGTAGTAGTATATAATAGATGAAGTGTTTTTGTATAGTCACCATATATGTCAGAATAATGAGAGATGGCTTCCTTTCTGATGCGTTCGGAGCCGGCAATGATGAACCTTTTGGAGAAGAGTCAACAAGCTGACTCATGGGTTTTGTTTTCAGTTATTGTGTCTGGTGCTCGGGAAGCCAGAGAATTATCCATCGTGATGAGGTCCCTTTGCTGGAAAGGTTACGGCCTTTATATTTTTATGTACTCAACTTCTATATGCATATTGACTGTAAAATGTGTAATAGTAAATTTCTCACTGAAGTTTTCCAGACATGATGTGAGAACATCGTTCCTTTCTTACACAAACAATAATGGATGTTCTCCAAGAAATAATAGTAGCTGTTTTTATATTCAGCTACGATGTATTGGATGACTCTTTTGCTAGTATCCTCGCACATATAAAACAGGGATGATTACCCTTGCAATGTCTGATTTACAGCTGTATAGTTTCGGGGTTCTGTTTTTTTAGGAAAATGTTGGCTTTTGTCAATGCAGCAGTTTATCCTGCCAAATGGCCAAACCCATGAATTGGCTTTGTAAGGGAAATGTCATCTACAAGGAATGTTTGATGTCATTTCCATATTTGACATCTTATAATTCCTGTTCATTATCCTATGTAGTTAAAGCTGAACGCTAGACAGATGGCTAAATACACTAAATGAAATGCTTATATCCAAGTTGTTTTACCTGCAGAAGGATTTGTATTTCTGTCCATCCTGAGATTCACACGGCCATGCCGCAGCCTTGTCTAGCAGGGCAAGGGACCTGGTCAACTATGACTGAAAAGTCAAAGTAGAAGCAGCAGACTGATGTGTTCATCTTCTCCTACTCCCCTTTCCTCCTATCGGCATGACACAAGCACAGACTTACAACTGGCTGGTTCCTTGTGCTGCTTTGCCATCTCGCAGTCTGAGGTCTGCTATACAGGCACTGCAAGATGTTGATACAAAGTCAAATTCAGGTCTGTCCATAGACCTGCATTAGATAAGTGGACCTCTACAGTATAATCTCTGTACTGCAGTACTAAGCAGGAAGCATAGCCAGTACAGAATATGTGGTAATTAAATGTGTATATATTTACAGCGGTTAAAATAAGTATTAAACACTTTACCATTTTTCTAGGTAAATATATTTCTAAAGGTGCGATGGACTTGAAACCAACCACAAGTTGGTAACAACCCTTGCAATTCATACATGCAAATAAAACAAAACAAAAAGGTTCAGACATTAAGTTATGTGAAATAAAATGGAATGACACAGGGAAAAAGAATTGAACACATGAAGAAAGGGAGGTGCAAAAAGGCACGGAAAGCCAAGACACCAGCTGACATCTATTGTTAATTGTCAGTGCAAATTAATATCAGCAGGTTCAGTCTCAATTGATGGCCTATAAAAAAGCGTCTCATTACCAAGGTGTCACACAAACATATCATGATGGGTAAAAGCAAAGAGCTCTCTCAAGACCTTCACAACCTTATTGTTGCAAAACCTACTGATGGCAATGGTTACAAAAGGATTTCTAAACATCTTCATAACTGGATAACACATAATTTCACACAAAAAAAGGCCACGACCAGGTGCTTCTTGCAACATTTCTGACAGAAGTGAAAATAATTATCTGAAGAGTTGTCCAAGATCCAAGGACCACTTGTGGAGAGCTCCAGAAAGACCTGGAATTAGCAGGTACAATTGTTTCAAAGAAAACAATAAATAATATACTCAACTGCACGGCCTGTATGCACGCTCACCACACAACTCCATTGCTGTAAAAAAAGCATGTTGAAGCTTGTTTAACACCTTTTTTTTACTTTTTGCAAAAATATCCCCAAAAAATATATAAAAAAACATTTTTTTTCCTCAGTTTCGGCCGATACGTATTCTTCTACATATTTTGGTAAAAAAAAAAATCGCAATTAGCGATCATTGATTAGTTTGCGCAAAAGTTATAGCGTTTACAAATAGGGGATAGTTTTATAGCATTTTTATTAATTTTCTTTTTTTTTACTAGTAATGGCGGTGATCAGCGATTTTTATTGTGACTGCGACATTATGGCGGACACATCGGACATTTTTGACACATTTTTGGCACCATTGTCATTTATACAGCAATCAATGCTATTTAAATGAATTGATTCATGTATAAATGACACTGGCAGTGAAGGGGTTAACCACTAGGGGCGGGGAGGGGTTAATTATGTTCCCTAAGAGTGATTCTTACTGTGGGGGGGGGGACTCACAAGGGGAGGAGACCGATCGGTGTTTCTCTGTACAGAGAACACCATCGGCTCCTCTCTCCTCTGACAGTACCGTTGATCTGTGTGTTTACACACACAGATCCACGGTCCCGCTGTGTTACCGGGCAATCGCGGACATCGCGGCCGCTGGGCACGCGCATCGGGTGCCCAGTGACACGGCGAGAGCGCGCACGCGCTCCCGGCAGAGCTGCGCCGCCTGGCTGCACAACATTTAGACAAGCCTGTGAAATACTGGGAGACTATAGTCTGGTCAGATGAGATCAAAATTAAACTATCTGGATGCCATAATGCATACTGTGCTTGGAGCTCAAATGGCACTGTGCATCACCCCAATACCAACAGTGAAGTTTGGAGGTGGGAACATCATGATGTGGGGCTGTTTTTCAGCACATGGTACTGGCAAACGTCATATCATTGAAGGAAGGATGAATGGAAAATTGTACTAAGACATTCTTGATAAAAAAATCAGTTGCAATCTACCAGGAAGATGAAACAAGGGTGGACATTTCAGCAAGACAATGATCCCAATCACAAAGCCAAGGAAACTCTAAATTGGTTTCAAAGAAAGAGAAAATAAAGCTGCTAGAATGGCCCAGCCAATCACCTGACTTGAATCCAATAGAAAATCTATGGAAAAAAACTAAAGATCAGAGTTCATAGAAGAGGCCCACAGAACCTTCAAGATTTGAAGACTGTGTGGGCCAAAATCACACCTGAGCAATGCATGCGACTAGTTTCTCCATACCGGAGGCGTCTTGAAGCGGTCATTACCAACAAAGGATTTTGTACCAAGTATTAAATACATTTCAGTTTGCATGTTCAATACCATTTCCTTGTCATTCCATTTTATTTCACATAACTTAATTTCTTAACCTATTTGTTTTTGGTTTCTTTGTATGGATTGCATGGGTTGTTACCGACGTGTGGTGAAAAATTTCATGTCAATAGCACCTTTTTAGAAATATATTTAACCTATAAAAATGGTGACGTGTTCAATACTTATTTTAACCGCTGTATAAAGTTTAAGGAATACTGCAAACTACCATTTATCATGCATGATCTTGTATTGCAGGCTTTGATGCAGCATTTCAGTTGACTGTAGCTCAGAAGCTACAAATGCCTGTGTTGGTGTTAAAGGGTATGATGAAACCCTGCTGCTTTCTTTTTCTTATCACATCCTTTCCATTGGCTATGGCCCTACCTTATCTCCTAATAGTTCAGGGTAACTTCTGCATTTCATTGTGAACATCAATCTAAGATCCCAGTGCTCTATATAAGCAGTTTAAAGGGTAACTCCACTTTCATGGGGGGAAAAATAGCAAATAAAGAAAAAAATAATATAGCGCATATAATTGTGACACTATCATATTGTAATTGAATGTTATTAAAAATGACCTTTCCTTTTTCAATCTGCAGCCACTGTAATTCTCTGAGAACGCAATGCAATGTGGCTACATGGAGTTGTTCTGTACACGGTGTGTACTGACCACTCCCCAGAAACATAATTTCCTTGTGTGATTGGCTCACCAATTTTCCCAGAAGTCTGCCTAAGATACAAGTCAGATTTCATGCATGCTCTGCAAGAAAAATGTTATTTGTGGAGAGATACTTTCAATAGGAGAACATCTAAAGGGATGCAGGCCCAACATAATTCCTCATTAGTGCCCTGTAGCTGCACACCTGACAGTTAATTATGAAGCCACTCCCATTAGACCCACTCGGTACAGAGGCAGAGACAAACACACATTCTTCAGAAAAACAAAAAGTAGGAATCTGCAACAAAGGTTGTTATAACCTTTGCAATGTACATAGATCACCCAGAGGGGAATGTTTTTATCTCCTCAAAAGTGGAGTTGCGCTTTAATCACATGTGGAAGTTTGATAAAAATACTGATTCAGCTAGTACTTCAGAAAGCATTAAAACCAAGGGAACACAATTTTATTTTTCACTTGATTTAGCACCAGAAAAAAATATATACGAAAAAGAGCATTCAATGATGCAATGTGGGAGCAAACCCTACAGCTTACAGAGCAACCTTAACCACTTGCTTACTGGGCACTTAAACCCTCCTCCTGCCCAGACTAATTTGCAGATTTCAGCACTGATGCACTTTGAATGACAGTTGCGCGGTCATACAACACTGTACCCAAATGAACACAAATAGAGCTTTCTTTTGGTGGTATTTAATCACAGCTGGGATTTTTATTTTTTGCTAAACAATCAAAAAAAGACGGAAAATTTTGCAAACAGGTAATTTTTCTCCTTCATTGATATGTGCTGATGAGGTGGCACTGGTGGCCGCACCGATGGGTGGCACTGGTGGCCGCACCGATGGGTGGCACTGGTGGCCGCACCGATGGGTGGCACTGGTGGGCGCACCGATGGGTAGCACTGATAAGGCAGCACTGGTGGGTAACACTGATGGGTGGCACTGTGGGCACTGGTGGGTGGTACTGGTAGGCAGCACTTTTGTCGACAGCTGGGTGGGCACTGAGAAGCTGGCGGCAGCTCTCCGTGATCGGGACTGATGTCTCTCACAGCCGCCGGTGATCGGCTGTTTTTTTTTTTTTATAGCCGACTGCCGGCTCTGTTTATATGACATGATCAGCTGTCATTGGCTGAAAGCTGATCACGTGGTAAGGGGTCCGGATCGACCCCTTGCTCCGATCTGTGATCCAGCGAATCTTGGACTCACTGATCACAGAGCACGCCCTGTTGCCGTCATTCGTCTATAGCGCGGATCTGAACCAGTTAAGCAAAATTTGTAATATGACTTATATTTCTGTTCATAAACTTTATTTTTTTTTATTTTATTTTTTTTACCAGTGCTTTTTCATGTTTGCTCCCTCCCATGTAGTATCGGTGGAATTCTGCCATGTCTGGTGTCACGTCAGACCCACCTTTCCAGTGAAGTAGGATCTCTCTATAGAGCCCACTTCCTGCCTATATGTCCTGAATCCATGATGACAGCCCTATCCAAGATGTCATCGGGACAGGCAGGCTTCACTCCTTCTGTCAGTTACAAGAAATTAGCATTCTGCAAACTAGAGCTCAACAACGGGCAGTATCCCCACCTACATGTGATGTATCTCTGGTATGCAACTTTTATTTTAAAAGGCGTCGCAAGACATAAAGCTTGGAACAGATTTTTTTTTTTTTTAACAAGAAGTAGCTTGGAACAGATTTAAGATGCTTTTTAGAGTTTTTTTCCTTAAGGTCTCATGTACACTTCTGCTGGTAAATGGACATTTAGGAGCAGTTGGGCATTTTTTTCAGCTGCCCATGAACTCTCCTCTGTTATCTTATCAGTACATGTACACAGGGTTGTTTATAGTTGAGTTTAGAAGCATTTTTTGGAAAGCAAAGAAATGCATTCAGGATGGATGTTCAGAGGCATTTGAAACGTCAAATGCCTGTAACAGCCTGTAAACGCTGCTAAACGCATTAAGCAGCGTTTAGTTTACAGACATGTTTCATTTTACCAATTTTAAAAATAAAACGCTTCTAGATGCAAATGCAGCTAAATGGAACTTTTTAGACGTCGTTTTCTAGCTCAAGTTAAGTTGTTCAGGAAAGGTTAAACAACGTCCCGTGTACATGAAGCCTTAAATGGGGCAGTTAGAGATGTTAGGATTGCCGTAGTGGGTTGCGTGTTTGATTTATAGCGGGCTTTCCAATTTAACCTGTCTTTAGCATCAATGTTGTGACTAGTAAACTCTTCCTGCTACAAGAAATATCAGGAAACCCCACCTGAAAGCCACTACAGGCAAACCAGTTATCTTGTTCTTCCTTTGGGGGGTGGTGTCATTGTGTTCAAGTAGGTCTATTGAAGCTAGTCGGTGAAAAGTAGGGGTGACCTTCCTAAATGAAGAGTTCTTGAAATGTGTTCATTCTGGATGACACGGCAGATGGACTAATAGACTGATCTCAGCAGTATTTGTTTTGGCTGCAGGAGATAGAGAATATCCAACCAAAGCCACAAATACCGCTGTGGATGTTTGTGTGCACAATGGTATTTTGGTTTAAATGACCCTACATGATGTGGCTCCATCTCCAAAACATTCCTTCCTGAGTCACATGACCAGTGCTGCTCTTCTCTTCCTTTTTTAAGTTCTTTTAGAAATGGTTGTTAGACTAAGTTTTTGAATGGACAATCTAATGCATAGATTCTACTACCTATAGAGATAAAATTGTTGCCTGATCCAGCTGAAAATATCTGGTTCTGAAGACAAATCTCCTGTTCAGAATCTGATCTTCAAACAACCTTTTGTAGCCTTCTACTATTTCACGTTCAGGCAGCATAGAACATTTTATTTTGCAATGCATGTTTTACCAGGTTGTGAGCGGGGCCAACTCGCACGGTGCACAGCGGGGCCTTTTTGCTCTCTTCTCCCTCCGGACTCTTTGGTATATGCCCAGGACCAGGCGGAGCCCTGTTCATGTGACATCAACATTATGGGGGTACCCCAACTTTAGACGTACGCCGTACACCCTGGTGTCTCGTATAATCTAAAGCTCTCATACAGGTCCCTCCCAGGTCCCACAATACATACACCTGCTCAGGATGTGACATTTTGAAGGAGACACCACAGAGCAGTGTCCCATTCTCTTATCTTTTCTCTCCTGTACCATACGGCTAGGTCCCTAGGGTCTCCACCATGCGGTTCTAGTCTCAGTTGCTGGGGCACGACTGCTCAGGGGATAGGCTATGAACAGCTAACCTCACTATACACGAAACCCATCACCCTTGCCTGTACCGCTCTCCTGCTGTCTGGCTGTCATAACATCCTTCTCTGTTACTTGTGGCCCCTAGCAGCCGCTTGTCACCACTTCACTCTACGTGCATGTGCATTGCAGCCCAGTTCCTCCATACGCCATGACCACCATGCACTCTTTTTTGTAACTTCAGACCAGGCATGACAGTTTCAAAAGCTTTACTGGAAACTCTTAGCATAACAGTTCCAAAACAAAGTACACAGTCTTTTCCCTAAACTGATCCCTAACTCAGGCTTGTGGCTGCCCCAGTTTACCTGCACATTGGGATGTAGGCCCAGTTCATTGGTCAATCACATCGCCTTTTTCCTTTTTGTACCATTTTACCTGCAAAGGCAGGAGTCTACAGTGGCAGATTTCCAGAGATACAGTTCCCAACAACCCCCCTATACGTGGAAGAATCCAAAAGACAGACAAGGCTCTCTGGTAACTGCAGCAGCTAAGTGATGTGGCTGGAGACCACATGCTGCGTTCCGTCTGTGCCTTCTCTCACCTCTTCCATGCAGACCATCCATCTGGACCCCCCCCCCCCCCCCCCCAGTTATTCACGAAGAGTAGGAGCTGCCCTATTTTAGTAAATTGCTATTTTTGCTTTAGATTGCATGCATTGCATCCATTTTCTTCCCCGTATTATAGCACGTGTGCAGGAACATTTTTCTAAATGTAATCAGGTTAGATGCATTGAGGAATACAGGCCAGTCTATATAATTAGTAGCAGCTGTTCCTCTTTGTGTTGTTGGAAACAAGTCTTTATTGGCCGGACGCAGCTGAGTCATATAATGTATGGTGACCTTGTTTAGCAATGATACTTTATGCATTTTGTCTTTGCAATGTAGCTGTTTTACACACCAATGAGTCTTCTAGTTCTGGCAGTGGGTGCATACATTTCCTGTTGCATGATTGATACCGTTGGCCACACATGGTTTAATTTTTGGCTGACGCAGAAATTGGAAGATTCTTGTAGTCAGGACTACAGTACATCTATCAACATATGCCAATGAAGATGCATTTTAGAAGCCGCTCTTTTGTTATTTTATCAGGAGCCAGTAGAAAAAAAATGAGTTGGCTGATCTGTTCCTTATGACCTTTAAGTAAATCCCATAAAAGAATTGAACAAGTAAAAGATTGTGTGTTTTTTTTTTTTTTTTTTTTTTTTTTTTTTTTTTTTTTTTTTAGGCCCTTCCAAAGATGGCCATCACTGTAAAGATTTCTCTCATTCAACCCCACAGGCGAGAAATCCACCAATTGGCTACAGCTGGCTATTGTATTCTCACAACCAGCAGCCATGGCTGTCAATATACCCAATAAGGACATTTTCTAATTCCAAGCAGGTGCTGTTCAACTGGGAATTTTCCAGATCCTGATGTCACCGGCCTGTCTCTCTGCCTTTGCCAATCAGAAGAGGCTTGTATTCATTCATGGGATACAAATCTTCTTGGGAATAGCAAAGCGGCATTCATATCTGTTTTGTTCTGTGAGTGAGACAGGGATTTTTCATCCCACTGCTGGAACACAGCGCTCTATACTGTATGTAGCTGAGGCTACATATAGTTAAAACAGTGCACCCGGTAAGCGAACCATTCACATCTGATCGTTTGCAGATTAGCCACGATTTTGCACGCGATTTCAAATCACTGCAAAACCAGGGACGTGTTTGCAATGCCTTTACTTCTTAATGGCACCCCAATCTCGCAGTGATTTTGCATCGACTATGGCGCGGCACTTGCCGCTCAAAAAGGAACATGATCTTCTTTTGGGTGACAGTGTTGCGTTTGGTAAATCGCGCTGCAATCGTAGGCAAATTGCAAATGTGAAAATCATGACGTGATTGGGGTGCCATTAGAAGTAATGGCATTGCTAGCGCACCCCGCGTTTTGCAGCAATTTGGCATCGTAGGCAGAAATGGGGTATTTCCGCCCGCAATCAGGTTTGAATGGAGCCTTAGTGCGGTAAAAAGTTCAGTTGCGACAGCTCGACTCAAGCGAATTGTTTAAAAGGGACTTGAGACATAGAGATCTGCTTAAGGCTAGGTTTGGAGGTGTGGCTAAATTGTTTTCTAGGCAGTGAAGAAGGCGATATTATGCCTCCTCACCACTTTTAACTCCATAGATGCTGTGGTTGCAGGGTCTTTGTGACGCATCCCATTTGGCTGAATGGGTTGCGCTCGGCAATGGTACTGCCCTGCAAATGTGACGGGATCATTTTTGCTGCGGATGCAAAGCAACTGTGACTGCAGCATGTGAACATTGGGCGTGGTAAAAACACAGTTCAATTGCATGGCTTTAACACCACCGTAATTGCAAGTCTATACGAGCCCAAACTCAATAATATTTCATTGTGTCTCAGATTTACTTGCCCTCACATGGGAAATATCAATGTATGTTGTACTGAGTAATGAATCTTCAATCTATAGGATATGTGCCACATAATCATATTAACCCTACCAAGCTGCAGATGCAGGTAATTTGGATGTTCTAGTTTATTTTGTTGCTTGACAAACCTGTTGCAGGAGGCCATGTGGAGTTTTCTATTTATTGGAATATATGGCCCCAATATCAGACTTTTAACCAGCAGTTGAAGATGCATAGTTAACCACGGCAACATAGAAGAATGATTTGCATACTCTGCCCGCTATCCTAAAATTAAGACTAAATGCCCAATTTTAGAATTTGTCATGGAAGTGAGACCGTTAGATACTTTATCTTAAGAAGGCGCCACTGTGCTTTATTGTTGGAGGGCTTTTTGGTTCTGTTTTTTCCAGCTCCTGGCAGATATTAAAATAAAGAAATTCTGTACTCTGGTGTCCTTTTTATGAAGCAGTGAAATCTATTCACTACTTCATTCTCCGGCATTCACAGAGGAGATCTTTCTCCTCTGTGTGCCAGTTTATGAAGTGGAGTAGATCACTTCACCCTTGGAGGAGTGAATCGATCTACAAACGCTTCCAACAGTGGAGAACGGCCCCTGATACTGGAATCTCATGAGACTTTACGAGATTACAGCACCAGAAATTCACACAAACACCAAGATGTCAGTTTATTAAGCAGTGATAGATTATGACTGCTCAATACACGGACAGACGGTGTGATTCATGTTAATAAAATAGAGTCCCCCTACATAATATATACTTGTGTACACACACACACATTATATATACGTGTGTGTGTGTGTGTGTGTGTATATAAACACACATTAGATAGATAGATATATATGTGTGTGTGTGTATACACATACATATGACAGGGGGACATGGTTACTGTCTTGGGGGGTCTGAATGAGGCATAAGGAAGTTAATTGGCTTCCTCTTTCCTCCTCAGATCCCCCGAGATTCCCTCTTCACTCCCCGCTTCTCCACCTCTGAGTTGGTGAATCGGGGACTGTGAATTCTTACACAGATCCAGGGCCGGACTGGCCTACCGGGATATTTCCCGGTAGGCTGCCTGCCCTGGGGCCGCTTTGCGGCTTCTGTGCTCCCCTCTCATGCTCCTGTGAACACGGAGCTGGCCGGGTCTGTGTTCGGCGGCCACTCCGTAACACGGTCCCGCCCCCCTAGACCGGCTCATGTGATAGTAGATAGAAGAATCCACCTATCACACAGCCGGTCTAGGGGGGCGGGACCGTGTTACAGAGCGGGAGCGGCCGCCGAACACAGACCCGGCCAGCTCCGTGAAACACAGGAGAGATGCCTGTGAGTAAACAGTGTGCCTGGATGGGGGATCAGCAGGGGGGCCGCATATACAGGAAATGAGCTGTCTATATTCCTCCATGCAGCCGCTGAATGCTTGGAGGAGGGAGAGGAGGAGAATCAAGCATTCAGCGGCTGCATGGAGGAATATAGACAGCTCATTTCCTTTATATGCGGCTCCCCTGCTGATCCCCCATCCAACTTATTTTACTGCCCCCCCCCTTCTTGTGCTCCCCTCCAGTGCTCTCCTCCCCCACCACACTCTCCAGCCCCCCCCACAGTTCCCTCAACCCCTGTTCTTTCTGCCCCCCTCTCCCCATCCTTCTCCAGCCCCCCCCCCCACAGTGCTCTCCAGCCCCCCCCCACAGTGCTCTCCAGCCCCCCCCCACAGTGCTCTCCAGCCCCCCGCAGTGCTCTCCAGCCCCCCCCCGCAGTGCTCTCCAGCCCCCCGCAGTGCTCTCCAGCCCCCCGCAGTGCTCCCCAGCCCCCACAGTGCTCTCCAGCCCCCTGTGCTCCCCCCCCACAGTGCTCTCCACCCCCCACAGTTCCCTCAACCCCTGTTCTTTCTGCCCCCCCTCTCCCCATCCTTCTCTAGCCCCCCCACAGTGCTCTCCAGCCCCCCGCAGTGCTCCTCACCCCCCACAGTACTCTCCAGCCCCCCACAGTACTCTCCAGCCCCCTGTGCTCCCCCCCACAGTGCTCCCCACCCCCCACAGTACTCTCCAGCCCCCCACAGTACTCTCCAGCCCCCCGCAGTGCTCCCCAACCCCCACAGTGCTCTCCACCCCCCGCAGTGCTCTCCACCCCCCATCCCAGTGCTCCCCACCCCCACCGTGCCCTCCAGCCCCCACCGTGCCCTCCAGCCCCCTCCGTGCCCTCCAGCCCCCATCCCAGTGCTCTCCAGCCCCCATCCCAGTGCTCTCCAGCCCCCATCCCAGTGCTCTCCAGCCCCCATCCCAGTGCTCTCCAGCCCCCATCCCAGTGCTCTCCAGCCCCCGTGCTCTCCACCCTTGTTCTTTTTTTTTCTCCCCCACCAGTGCTCTCACAAGCTCCCCCCCAGCACTCTCCACTCCCCCCTGCATTTTGCCCCCACCCATGTGCTCTCCAACCCCACCAGTGCTCTCCAGTCCCCCGTGCTTTCCACCCCTGTACTTTCTGGCCCCCATGGGTGCTCTCAAGCTTCCCCCCATTGCTCTCCACTCCCCCCTGCTCTTTGTACCCCCCAGTGCTCTCCAGCCCTGTTTTTCTGCCCCCCCCAGTGCTCTCAAGCTCCCGTCTAGTGCTCTTCGCCACCCCACACTCTTACCCACCCCCAGTGCTCTCAGCCTCCCGTGCTCTCCACCCCTGTTATTTTTGCCCCCCCTCCAGTGCTCTGCACTCCCCACCCCCTGTAATCTCCACTCCCCCCTGCTCTTTGCCCCCACCCATGTGCTCTCCAACCCCACCAGTACTCTCTTCTCCCCCTTCTCTCTAGCTCCCACCCAGTGCTCTCCACTTCCCCAGGACCAGGGGACAGGCTGACTGGGGCCGGAAAGTGAGGACGGTTGAAGGTGCAGGTGGCCAAGGACCACTCCATTTCACAGCAAACAGATCCTCTGGAAGGAACACTGTCCCCATCCAAAACGAGAACAGCCCCTGCCTGCTGCTGGCCATCATGGATATGCTGCTGGCATGCAAGGTACTGTACCGAGCATCAACACACCTTCCCACAGACAGGGACTGCAGACGGAGACATGGGGCACAGGAGAGGCTGCATTCATGGGCACAGTGAGGCTACATTCATGGGCACAGTGAGACTGCTTTCACGGCACAGTAAAGCTGCATTTGATGGGAACAGTGAGGCTGCATTGATGGGCACGGTGAGGCTGCATTGATGGGCACGGTGAGGCTGCATTGATGGGCACGGTGAGGCTGCATTGGTGGGCACGGTGAGGCTGCATTGGTGGGCACGGTGAGGCTGCATTGGTGGGCACGGTGAGGCTGCATTGGTGGGCACGGTGAGGCTGCATTGGTGGGCACGGTGAGGCTGCATTGGTGGGCACGGTGAGGCTGCATTGGTGGGCACGGTGAGGCTGCATTGGTGGGCACGGTGAGGCTGCATTGGTGGGCACGGTGAGGCTGCATTGGTGGGCACGGTGAGGCTGCATTGGTGGGCACGGTGAGGCTGCATTGGTGGGCACTGTGAGGCTGCATTGGTGGGCACGGTGAGGCTGCATTGGTGGGCACGGTGAGGCTGCATTCACAGGCAGAGTGAAGCTGCATTTGATGGGCACAGTGAAGCTGCATTTGATGGGCACAGTGAAGCTGCATTTGATGGGCACTGGCGAGGCTGCATTTGATGGGCACTGGCGAGGCTGCATTTGATGGGCACTGGCGAGGCTGCATTTGATGGGCACTGGCGAGGCTGCATTTGATGGGCACTGGCGAGGCTGCATTTGATGGGCACTGGCGAGGCTGCATTTGATGGGCACTGGCGAGGCTGCATTTGATGGGCACTGGCGAGGCTGCATTTGATGGGCACTGGCGAGGCTGCATTTGATGGGCACTGGCGAGGCTGCATTGAGCTCTTGTATCATGTCTGCAGTCTCTGACCATCTCCTGTATCATGCCTGCAGTCTCTGAGGGAGTCTGAAGAGGAGTCAAGAGTGTGAGCGCCGCCAGGATGGGGATCATGGGAGAAGTCAGACGTGTGTGGACTGTGGAGAGGAGACTATAGGATAAAACCAGAGCCACCAAGCTGGAGCCGACTGACTGAGCCCTGCTTGGTGCACCTTAAGGGGAGGTCAGTGACAGCACTGCCATGCCAGTCTGAAGGGGAGTCACTGATGTAAGGGGGGAGTGAGTACAATAATGTAAGGGGGCACTGATATAAAGGTTTTCCCCCTTATATCAGTAACCCCCCCCTTACCTTAGTGTATTCTTTCTGCGGAATGTGGTCCCCCCCCCCCCACGTTCTGAGTTCCTGGGGTCCCCCTTGATGATTGACCACTTTTAACTGGAATTTAACTGGACTTTTAACTGGAATATATATATAAAATCTATCTATCCCTATGTGATTTAATATCGGTCTTTTTTTTTATATAATACACTCTTCGAATGTGCTTTAAAATATATGGTTTTCCCTTTCTCGAACCAGAAAATAATGACGCTATGCTGTTGCGCTGGTATAATAATGCTGTGGGGATGGTATGAAATTTTTTCCAGGGCTGAATTTTATTCCCAGTCCGGCCCTGCACAGATCGCCAGTGAAGCGCTCAGATCACAGCTTCATAAACTGGCCGTTGCTGTGTCATTCTATGAGGATTCTCCATGTGCAGAGATATATAGCGAGTGAACATGTTCAAACACTTCTCCCCTCCTGATTATCTCTGGTTCATAAACTGTTTATGGGCTGTGATCAGTGGTGATCCTCGGGATCTCCTCTGATCACTGCTTCATAAAAGGACACCTCATTACATCCTTCTTTTTTTTTTTTTTAGGGAAAGTAGTGTAAGTACCTGGATTTGACTTGGTATCGGCCTCTTGCAGTTCTTGTATAGCGGAGATCAGAGTGAGAAAAGAAGCACAATGAGCGAATCCATTCATGTCCTGGCTGTGAGTATGCTCGAAGGAGAAGAAAGATTGTCTCATTGCTGTGCTGCTTCTCCTTCACTGTCCACTGTGGAATCTGGGGGCAGATCCATTACAGCATGGGCTCAGGTTGACCTTCATTCAACCCCTGGAAGGCTGAGGACATCTAGTGGTAAAGTAGTTGGACAGGGACACCTCCGGACTGAATGTGAATATTGCAGAAAAAGCCGCTTTATTCATCTTCATTTTTGCTGGCTGTTAAGATGGTGTTTAACGACATTCTGCTAAATGTGTCTGGTTATGCTTTATAAATTTTATATTGTGATGCAGGAAGTGGGCCGGTGCAAATATCCTGAAACCATATAAATATATAAAGTCCTAACTAACTAAGCAATAATGGCAATATTGTTACCAGTAAAACCTCAGTTATTGAAATGTACAAGAAGTCCTTTTTTAATGCAGATAACATTGTGGCAGCAGATGTTCCCACAGGTTCTGGGAAAGACAATTGTTACAGAACATTGTTAACCTGATGCCTTGCCTCTAGTGAAGGTTTATTATCTCCTCTTGATTTACTACTGCTTGTAAAAAGAAAAGCAGACTTGAGTGGAAAAAAAAAGCATGTTAATGTGTTTCTAAGGATCTTTTGAAGTAGCACTGTGATTTATGTGAGCGTGTATTCCAGGACTGGGGAGCAGGGGATAAATCTGCTTAGCTAAACTTTTTTTGGTGGTTTGATTAGTTGGTGCAAAAGGCAAAATAAAGTGAGATTTACAAGTATGAATGGCTGATTACCACCATAGCAAAATTAGGGGTGGTCACTGTGAATGGCTGATTACCACCATAGCAAAATTAGGGGTGGTCACTGTGAATGGCTGATTGTCACATTTTATGTCAACATTTTGTCCTTTTGAATTTACAAATAAATCCAAATACATAGGATGGTAGTCAGTGTTGCATGCATGATCCTAATCTCGTAAGACCCAAACCATCTTCAGATTTCTCATACCTCTATACTTGGATTGACCAAATGTATTTGATTATTTTTGTGAGGCGGGAAGCTAGAGAGAGGCACAGAAACTGGCATATTGTTTGGTGCTCTTTTCCAAGAGGCCTAAGAGCAGCCTCAACTTTTTTTTTTTTTTCTTTACCCCAGAAGAACCCTTGAAATTGTAGGTTTTGGGGAACCCTTGCTTACAGCCAGTTCATTGGGATCAGGGGGAGAAATGCCCCTTATGTTGGTGGTCAGTGGGAAGAATGACCACCCTACAAAAGAGCCACCCAATGATGTTCTCATGCTGCTGGCTCTGCCAAGTGGGCCTGGAATTATACAGGCACCATGAGATGGCAGGTCAATCAGCCACAACTCAAGGAACCCCCTCTCAATACAATACTGGTTGAGAGAGGCTGCCCTAGAAAATGGCAGTATATGGTCAGATGTCTCACCAAGAGCCTAGCATTGAGATCTTCAGATCTTTGATACCTTAAGACCCTGTTTCTCAACTCCAGTCCTCAAGTACCCCCAAAACATCATGTTTTTAGGCTTTCCATTATTTTGCACAGATGATATGATCAGTTTCACTGCCTTAGTAATTGCCACAGTCGTTTCATCTGAGGGAAATCCTGAAAACTTGATCTGCTGGGGGTACTGGAGGACTGGAGTTGATAAACATTGCCTTAAGAAATACACTATATTGCCAAAAGTATTGGGGGCACCTGCCTTTACACGCACATGAACTTTAATGGCATCCCAGTCTTATGCTGGCCATACACTATACGAAAAACGAACGTTCGGCCGCGAGCGCAAACATTAGTGCCATCATGTAATGACCGATAAATCGTTCAGTGGACATAAATAAATACATTTTATGTTCGTTTTTTTTACACATACCTAGTGCAGACAGGTCGGACGGGAAACGCATTAACCTTTTGATCGTTCGTTCGGCAGAAAATTTCCAAACTTGTCCTTCGTTTTTTCGGCTCAAAAACGTCCAAACGATTATTGATTTTGTGCCCATTACCTGGCTGGCATTGTATGGCCAGCATTAGTCTGTAGGGTTCAATATTGAGTTGGTCCACCCTTTGCAGCTTTAACAGATTCAACTCTTCTGGGAAGGCTGTCAACTAGGTTTAGGAGTGTCTGTGAGAATGTTTGGCCATTCTTCCAGAAGCAGATTTTTGAGGCCAGGCACTGATGTTGGATGAGAAGGCCTGGCTTGCAGTCTCCACTCTAATTCATCCCAAAGGTGTAATATCAGGTTGAAGTCAGGACTGTGTGCATGCCAGTCTAGTTCCTCCACCCCAAATTTGTCTTTATGGACCTTGCTTTGTGCACTGGTGCGCGGTCATGTTGGAACAGGAATGGTCCATCCCAAACTGTTCTCACAAAGTTGGGAGCATAAAATTGTCCAAAATGTCACTGAGCTCCAATGGCACAAATGAATGTGAACATGTGATACATAGTTAATTTCTGTCTGCAATATGTGTACTACATGCCTTTTTCACATACACGTTGAATACCTTTTATGCTATGTATTTTGTACCATTGTGGACTTTTTAAAATGTTTGTAAGTTATGCTATGCAAGTAGGACATGTAAATATATATAGTATAAGGTATTATCCTAATTTGGCTACAAAAGTGAAATTGGCCTTTAATATAGTTTAATTTTAACCTAAAATATTATTCTGATGTCATTACAGGCACTAAAAGCTAAATGTGAATGCTGTGTGTACAAATTGAACTTTTCCCCCTTCCTAAATAATAGCCATGCATTTAATTTGCATGCTCTGCCAAAGCAATCAAATGGCATCATTAGAATAGCTCATTACATAAAGACATAGAAGCTGTGTGCTTGCAGCCGTTTTCCTGTTATGCTCCATCTTATCGGTAGATTGAGAGATGTCTGCTATTTGTATTAGCTGTGCAGTGACTCATTGATTGTCCCCTTAGGAGATCATGAAGTAAATCTTCCAGCCTGTCTATTTCCCTACAGTCAGTCCTGTTCAGTTTTAGACTTTATGGCCCTGTGATTGCTAATCTTCAATAATTCGCTATGAGTCAGCAGGACAGATGAAATAACACGGTCCAGCCAAGCCTTCGCTTCTCTCAATTACTTCATGATCTGTGCAGACAGAGATGTGAAGTTCTAGGCTACCAGGCTATTACTGCAGGCTGGCAGGTTTCCATTGGTCTAGTGTGAGCGGTACACCAGGGGTGGCTGAAAGGCATAGAATTCACAAGTCTGTTTATCATTTCTAAAAGCCAGTGTGTTTATTAATGGGTAATTCATGCCCACACCATTTTTTTTTTTTTTTTTTTTCTAGTAGTACTAAAATGTCCAAACTACTACATGGTAACGTCTATGGCGAAGGTCTCCAAAACCCAGGCCACATACTGTTACTGCTCCGTGGCATGTTAGCAACTGGGCTGCACAGCAGGAGGTTCTGCGCTCCAATAAGAACCTAGTGCCTTGTGATCTGAGGTGGTGATGGTAATGCTGGTAACGACAGATCAGGAGAGGTTTGACTGAATCCCCCACCACAGGGTGTTCTGTGCATCCCTGTGCAGACAGTCCCATTGATGTTGGGACACAGTGACTGCACAGACTGCTTCACATTTGACATCCATGTGGGTGTACAGCCCCCAATGGACATGAGTGTGCGTTGTACTTCCACAGCTGTCAGAATACCCAAACAGTGACTTCATCCAATTGGCTGCGGCTACTCCTTCGTCCAAAAATGTTCTGCCTAGCCAGTGGTGTCACTAGGGTTGGTGTCACCGGTTGCGGAAAAACATGGTGTCACCCCCCCCCCTCCACCAACTATAGTCCCCCCTCAGTACAGACCCCCTCCACTAAGTATAGACCCCTCTCACAGACACCCCCCTCCCTTCAGTGCAGAACCCCCTTCCCTTCAGTGCAGACCTCACATCACGGGACATCCTCAGTGTCCCTCCTCATGTGAGAATGTATACAGAGGGAAGGGGGAGGTGGCTTTGCTCGGCAGTGTGAGACAGCGGCCAGTAGGGATGACTCAGACGGCCCGCGAGAGATGCCGATCGGTGCAGTGGTGTTGCCCTGGGCCTTGCTGACGGGTGTCACCCAATTTCAGCCCGCACCCCCCTAGCGACGCCACTGTGCCCAGCTCTTTTTAAGTGGTTCCAAAGTCTTAAGGTTTTGTACCGTGGTGGTTTTAAACCCCATTAGTGAAATTTGAACTAAGCACATATATCTGTAGTAGTTACTTGTCGCGCTCTAAAGCCGGGTACATACAGGCCAAATGTAAGGGTAAGGTAAACCGGCAGTGTAGCCTTTTCGGCTTCACGCCGGGAACCCTACTGCGCATGCGCGAGGCCCCGCTCCTCTCTCCTCCTCTTAGCCCGGGGGAGGAGGAGGAGGGAGCCCCGCCATGACGTCACGGCCGTGGCCGGACTCCCGGAAGTGGGAAAGGATACCTGTCTTTGTCCCCCCTCCCCCCGAAAGGTGCCAATTGTGACACCGGAGGGGGGAATCCGATGAGCGGAAGTTCCACTTTTGGGTGGAGCTCTGCTTTAAGTGTCGTTTCTCTCTGGTGCTCTGTTCCCCTGTTATCAGGACGAGCCACTGCTGACAAGTTATCCGACACCTGAGGTAACAATAGCTGAAAATTTGTGTCGGAGTGGGTGCTTAGAGGGAGATTAGCAAAGAGCTTTGCCAGTTCTTTCATTCCTCTGCCTATATATATGAAGAGGAGGTGTGTCTCTTTCCTCCAATCAGCTCTCAAACAGTGTAAGTCAAATCTCTCTGCCCACCCCGCTGAATAATGAAGAAGGTTTTTTAACATGATCTGCACTTTTTAAAGGGTGTAGAAAGGGGAAGACAGCAGATGGAATGCATTAATATAAACAAAACCTTCTGGCTTTACAACCCCATTAAGGTAAAAAAAACGTCTAAACTGCAGGATCCTCCCAGCATCCCCCTTTTACTTACCCAAGCCCGATCCAGTGATATACTCGAAAGCAGCAGGGCTTGCCGCTGTCACCCTCCTCACTGGGCAAATTGATAACAGCCGGAGCCAATGCTGTTACTCACATGCTGTGACAAGGGAATGCGGGGCGGGGCTGGGCCGGGCCCTTGTTCTTTCAATAGATGCAGACATGGCGACTCTGAAGCTCTGAAGGCGACTTTTTTTTTTTTTTTTCTATCTTTTATGCTGCATTTTTAGTGCATGTTTGGTGCTGTAAAAAAAACACCAAAAACGCACCATCCCCATTGAAATGAATGGGAAAACACATAAAAAGCACACCTGCAGGAGTCGCGTGTCCTTCTCACAGGTGCAAAACCTCCTGGAAATGGGACAAAACGGAGCAAAAAAACACACATGCGTTTCTATCGCCTTTGTGCAATGGAGCAGTGTGAAAGCAGCCTTAGGCAATGCGTAATAATTGGAAAAGAGCATCTTTTCTGGTGTATTTTCTCTGTTCTTAGATCACCCTTTCTACAGGGGGTTGTTTTTCTGCAGATATGTCATTTTTCCGGGTTAAAGTTGCTGCATCAAGCATATCTCTTTAACGCTATTTAGTTGGAGGATATATCTTGAGCACATGTCTATTACTAATGTGAGAAAAGCTGAAATATGACTGCCATCAATGTAATAATTCCAGGGATTTAGTACGCTGCCTAGACTCTCATCTTTCATTAACTTTTATTCCACTTCGTTGCGTTTCGCTTCATGGGAAGCCTTAAATCTTGCCTCCTTGTTTACATGGGATACCTCCTATAACTTCATAAGGTAAGAACGTTGGAATAAGGAGGAGATGGAGTTACTTGACCAAATGTAACATGAGGCCACAATGTACTTGCACAGTTTTAAAGGAAGCTGACATATTACATCTGCCATGATTTAATTTAAAGGAAATCCTTCCTGGAGGGAACATAGAGGCTGTCATTGCTGATTTTCCTTCTGAAAATGATAGGGGCTGGCTGTCTTCATGACCCTTTTGCTTTTAGTTTTTTGAGGCACTGATGTAGAATAAATATGTAGATAAGAACTTTACTCCTGATCTTCATACTTGTTACGGTAGGTCAGTATTCTAGGTGGATGAGTGTCTTCAGATGGCGGTCATCAGTGTCGGCCCCATGTTTCTCCCAGGAAAGGTTTATTTAAAAAAAAAATAAACTCATCCTTGCTAATGTAACCAGGATTAAATCTGGACTTAGTGCAAACCACTTATAACACAGATGAAATACATCTATGAGAAGCTATTTTACCTACTAAAGGATTTGGATTTGTGTCCATCCAGAACCCGGACCCGGTCTTTCTATTGCAGTTTCACTGGGCACCAGTCCTCAGGAAGGATGTACTGGAAATGGTGCGAGTACAAAGAAGTGCAACAAAGCTAATAAAGGGTCTGGAGGACATTAGTTATGAAGAAAAGTTGAACTTATTCTCTCTGGAGAAGAGACGCTTGAGAGGGGATATGATTTCAATTATTTCAATTTATAAATGCCATACTGGTGACCCCACAATGGGGATAAAACTTTTTTGCGGAAGGGAGTTTAACAAGACTCATGGCCACTCATTAAAATTAAAAGAAAAGAGGTTTAACCTTAAACTACGTAGAGGGTTCTTTACTGTAAGAGCGGCAAGGATGTGGAATAACCTTCCACAGGTGGTGGTGGTCTCAGCGGGGGGCATCGATAGTTTCAAAAAACTATTAGATAAGCACCTGAACGACCACACCATACAGGAATATACAATGTAATACTGACATATAATCACACACATAGGTTGGACTTGTGTCTTTTTTCAGCCTCACCTACTATGTAACTTTCATTTACATCTTGCGATAGTGAAAAGAGAAGCAGAACATGAATAAGCTCCTCTGTCAGCCACACTATCTCCTCCTGCCAGCATGCTCCATGAACTGCACCACACTTGGTTCCTTGTGCGGCTTCTCCCTTCCCCTTTGAGCTATGCTGTACAGTAGTCTGCAAAAGCCTGATACCAAGTAAATTTCAGGCGCTTACAATGTTTACATTTAAAAGTTTTATGGAGCTGCATTAATTAGTAACTTTTTTATCTGCAGTGACTTCAGCTTTAAAGAAGGGTGACCTCTATCGAGTTTGTAAAGAATGTGACTACAGGCTTGTAGAGTTGACCCTTCTTGCTAATGTCAGTTGTAAGTTTTTGTGCTAGCACAAAAAAATGATTCGCTCTTGCTTCATGTTGTGATGTGAGTGGGGACTTTTTTTTTTAATGTATTATTATTTATATAAGTAATTACAGGACCTAGGTTCTCAGCTGCATAAGAGGCTCAGAAAGGAGGCAGGGGTGGAGACTGTGGGGGGGGGGGGGGTCAGCAGTAGGCAGAGAAACAGCAGTACACTGATCTTCCCAGTGAAGAGCTGTGCAGGGTGGCTTGTCGCCACACATCTTGGTCATTGACAGGCAGGCTGGGTTTCCAACACACCCAAGCCCGATCTTGGATTTCTATGGGGGCACTCAGCGAGGGAGAGGAGACAGGAGCACAGACGGGGGACCCAAGAAGAGGCGGATCAGGGCTGCTCTGTGCAAAAAACACTGCACAGAGCGGGTAAGTATAACGAGTTTGTTAATTGAACTTAATGTTTGCAAGGTTAGGAGGATTCAGTGGGGTTTGGAGGATTAGGGACTAAGATTATTGGTATACATGTACACACGCAAATTTTGCTTTGAAAGGTTGTAAGGATAACATACTTTTATTTATCATTGATAGTGGTTGGCAAAAATAAAATGGAAATCAGGAGGTTCTTTCCTAACACCAGCTTCTGCTCAGTAGGCTTTGGAGGTTCTCAGGATTCTGTGGAGCATGGGAAATTCCAATAGGAACGCAAGATGTATAGTTCAACTTTAAGCCAATATGTGTTCAAAGACCTTCCTTATAAAGGAGGATCTTGACTTTGAAATGCATTCATCACAATAGGTTGGAGGATTAACAAGGTTAAAGAGTAACCATTAATGAGTCTGGGTTTATGGAAAGTAGAGGGGCCTTTTCATGCTAGGTCCTGACCCTATGAAAGTTCACAGAACTAACTAGCCTTTAGTTAGGAAGACTCTCCCAGCCTCGAATTCCTCCGAATTTACACTGTGCCAGTTTTCTATGCTTTTTATGACTGCTTACAACTTTATGACGAGGTTGCCATCAGTGTATTCCTTGTGCTTCCTTAACATAATTCATTTATCAAAGAGAGTCAAATTCCTGTGTAGTAAGGTAATTATTTTGAGTTAAGAAAATTTCATGAGTGAATAAGAATGGTAATAAACACATTTTGTTTTCTGTAGTGACAATGGTGGGATGCTTTTTGCTTTTGTAATTTTTCTTCTCGAGTCTTCTTGTACCCTTGTCTTTTGTACATGCCACCTACACATCCACTGTTGGTAACTGCTAGCTCTTTTCCTTCTTTTTTTTTGCTGGTCCATCAATCTCCAGACATTTTATTCGAAAACAGACCAAATAAGTGAGTTAACTACACAAAACTCATGTTTTGGTAGCAATAGTAGGTTTGGTCGCCTGGCCTTTTACAGACTCTGAGACCTCAAAACAAGACCTTCTGTATATGCTTGTGCTTATGATTTCCCCCTGCCTCTGCCAACCCTTCAATATTGAGACCCCCTTGGAAGGCCATTAGAGCTAGGAACTTTAATGAAGAAACTGTGCCATCAAAGACCCTGAAGTATAAAGGTCAGTGGCAACCTTAGGACACTGGTATCCACCAAAAGAAACCGAAATCTAAAATGTAGCGAGAGAAGGTGGTACAGGATTTTTCTGTTTGATTGCATAATTAATGGTTGGATCCCAAATACGGTACTTGATCTGATTTACTGGAGTTACCTGATCATTACAAAGGGATGGTAATGTTCAGGTAATACATTTAAACCTCTCAGATATTAAAGGGTATGTATTCCAATATATTGTATTTTTAGTGGGGTTTTTCACCTTTAGGCCCGGTTCACACTGCTGCGGTGGGGGAGATCGCATATGATTCGCACCGCACTGCAGTTCAAATCATATGCGATCTCTGTGCGATGCAAATTCAGCCATACAGATAGTATGGCTGAATTCGCATCGCATTCGGCCCAAAATCGGACAGGACCTTTTTTTTCGGACCGCAGCAGAATCGGATCGCATGGTGTTCTCACCATGCGTTCCGATTCCTGTCCGAGTTTGCAGATCGCACTGCGATATGCGAGCTGCTATGGGGGTGTCATTAACATTTCATTGACACTCCCAGCAGCTCGCATAGGGCAGTGTGAACTGCCTGCGAGAGACATGCGGTGCGGGAACCCGCTGTAGATTCGCAGCGTTCCCGCACCGCAGCAGTGTGAACCGGGCCTAAGTGGGGTGTTTCACCTTTACTGGAGTTCAATTGCTTTCTTTCCCTGGCCTTTCATTGGATTTCAGTTTTTTAAATTGTGGAGCTCAGCATTACAAGTGTATGTTACCCTGGGTGGTATGCTTAAAAATGCCTAGGACTGCGCACTCCTCCAGTTACTGATATTTGTAACACCTCCCAAAAACAAGCTTACTAATTTTTATAGGACCGAGGGCATGGAGTAATGGGGCATGGCATTGTGAGGTTTTTAGGACGCTATGTACCATACCGCTAGCCATGTTCTTGTATCGCATAGCATTGAAGCACAGAATCCCATTGATGACATTGCTGGGTCTAAAAACAGGTATGTAATAAAGATAGAATGGCTTTATTAAGAACAAGATAGAAAATGTACTTTAGGGTTTTTCAGGTGGGCATGCTGGCATTTGCCAAAAGAACACCAACACCTCGCCCCCCCCCCCCCCCCCCCCCCCCCCCCCCCACCCCCACCCCCCCCCCCCCCCCCCCCCCCCATATGAACCAGATGGGTCTAACTTGGCTGTTATTTTGGATTGCTAAATCTATTTTTCTCTCATCCAAAGAAATGTTGCATATGTCACCCCCGGTCTGGCTGTGTGTGGCTGCACTTTCTGGTTATAGAACCTAGGCTGAATGGATTCTGTTACCATGGATCATAAAAGCATCTACATGCAAAGTATGCAATTCATTATTTTGCTGTCTCCGCTTTTAGGTGGCACACAGACCTTTTGCAGTGCTATCTGGGAAGTAATTGCAGCACTGTGTGAGGTATTATGTATTAACGACAAGTTACATTCGTTTCTGCCAGTGCTCAGTGTGAAAGGATCCTGTCTTAGGGCATCATACTGCTTTCCTGGAAACTTGAGCGCCTTTGACACGTGCAATGTACCATCACCCCCATACTGTTCTGAACGTGAAACTCTTCTGTTCACAGACCCAAGCCAAGAGCAGTGCTGCTGGTTGATGAGATAATGTGGTTTTACATGACATCGGGAATTTGCACATATTTCACAACTCCTGGGACACCAACAGTCAGATACAATATAGGATAGACTTGCTAATACCCAGAATAAAAACCAGAAGTGTGCATTAAAACGTTTATTGCTGCTGTGATTGAAACGTGTACATGTCTAAACCTTTTTACATGTCTAGTTGTAAGAATAATAACTTGGTTTACTATTAAAAGGTTTTATGGTACATGCCTTCCCATAGTTACTGTTTGCAGAAGGTCTTTTTAAATCAATGTATTCTGCCGTTTTAACACACCAGATACATAAGTCAATGGTTCTCTCCTCCTGTGCTCCATGATTCCAGGCCTGGTGTCATTCAGCAGAGGATTCAGAGGATTTTGGTAAAGAAGAGAACATTGATGCAGGGAATTTACAATGGGTGCGGTGGGGGTCAGTATTGGGGGGGTTTAGGGTAGGGTGTTTTGGTGTTGGGCGTTCTGCACCAAAATTGCCAACTCTTTGCAATAAAAAGCTTCTCCACCTTTCTTTATTTTTCTAACCTTTGGTAAGATGTTGGTAGAGGTTACAACTCAGCTTTTCTGTCATCTTTACATGTTCCTTGCTAATTTAGACCCTCCAGCTATGGACAGTAGCGTTTTGCTCTTCAGTAAAGAAAGTGACTTGCAAAGTGGGACTTTAGACCAGGGGTTCCTCCTGAGGTTGCTAGGGGTTCCTTGACCAATGAAGAAGTTTCTAAATCCCAGTAACCACAAATATTATTTTAGCTGTGTGTAGGAGAGGGCAGTTTTCCCACAATATAAGAATGTAATTTTCCCCCTAACCATTATTAAGGGGTCCCACTCCCATTGGCCACCAATGTATTGGACCTACATTGACTACCACTATAGGAAGCCACTTTTCCAATGACCACCAATGTAAGGGGCACTACACTTTTCACCATTAATATTTCTTTTGAAATGGAAATAAATACACTGCGCTTAGTGTTTAAACAATGAGATCTGATCAAAAGTCCATAGTGTAATCAACTTAAAATTAATTCATACAAGTCCCATTGTGCTGTTCTTTGTAAAGTGATCATGCTCTTGTAAACAGTAATGACAGTGATCCACTTCACTTGTGCTCAAAGTGCCCCACATGGATGTACCCTTACCCTAAAATTTGAACACCTGTTTCTAGTGTAGACACTTGCGCTTTTTAGGGCGATGTCCACTAGGTGGTGTCACTGCTTGTGGGCCTCACGGTCTTTGCTCCTCAGAGGTTAGTTGAAGGGAAAGAATGACAGATCGCGTAAAACCGTAATATTTATTATAGATAAAGGGTTAAAACTGTCCACTCACATGGAATATTTTTTTTTTTATGGTCATTATTTTTTTTTTATCCATTTCATGATTGTTACTGAAGCAATTTTTCTAATAGAGCAGAGGAGTGTTAAAAACAAAAACAAAATTCTGCTCAGGGTGTCAGATATGCTAGATATACTACAGCCTTTATTCTTATGCATGTATTTTATTTACAACTTACTGACTGCAAATGTGCCGAGAGCTAGAGACGTAATTGTAGCAAGGTCCCAGGGCCCCAGAGGCCTAATGTTGACTTCAAGAGTTAGAGAGAGCTGACATCCTTCCTTTGTAGAGTGTGTTACCAGGCATGGTGCGTGTGATGCAAGAAGAAATGATGGGCACCAGCCACTTTTGGATGCGAACAAGAGATTTATTGTCTCTTAATAGAACTGTGGGAGAGAGGGTTAGGGCCAGGACACCCTTAAGTAGATGCAATGTTAATTGGCAGACTCGGAGACTTCTATAGGTAGACAGCTATACAGTGGAAGGCCTCCAGCCAGATAACACTTCTGTATAGGTAGGACCGCTGTCTCCTATGGCAACTAATCTTGCAACAGTCATTAACAGTAGTTGTACATAACTCTTGGTAACACCGAAAGTCTTTTACTTGTCTCACAGTATCCCACTGTAGATCTTCACTCGCTGAGCTCCCAGTCTCTCACTGAGCTCTTCCACAGCTATCCCGCTGTATATGCCTCAAGCCTCACCCCCACTATTCTGCTGGGTCCCTGCCCTGCCAATGTATAAATCATTGAACAGAGTGATAAAATTCTGGTTTGGCCACATCTTGTATGCAAGTTCAGTTTTGGTCACCAATCCCCAGGAAGGATGTGCTTGAGCTAGAGAGTGTTCAGAGAAGGGCAATAAAGCTAATAAGGGGGTTGGAGGACCTCCGTTATGAGGAACAACTACAAATAATAAACTTATTCTCCCAGGAGAAGAGAAGCTTTAATCTGTATGTAATCATAAGTAAATTTTAAATAAACCAGTGACCAATATATTAACAGCCATTTTTGCCTTGCTATGCTTCTCTTTTAATGAGGGCCCTCAGGGTCTTCTGGCCACTTATCTCCTAATACTATTTACGTGGGCCAGGCAGCTAATATAAACCCAGAATGCTGTAGTGTTCTGACTTGTGTTCAGCCTTTTCATGTTTTTGTGTGAGGAAGAGCCGCATGGCCGACCTACTACAATCCAAATTGTGGCATTTACGTCATTTACAGTGTGAAGTGAACTGTTTGCCATTGCAGGCTTATCAGAAGATTCCCACCCGGAAAAGTAAACACAAACTTTGTTCCTGCATGCTATGAAAGCAGCCTGTCTCTGGTTTACTGTAACTTATCTGCTTTTATCTATTCCTGGTTAATGAGATAGTTATTTACCTAGCTCTGGTACTCATCACCCTGCTACAACAAAGGATGCAGCTTGGTGGTATTTATTTGTACTGGTGCTTTGTGAGGTGGAACCAAATTCAATGGGTAGAACATGAGAAGCGGGGAACCATTCCCAAGTCCCATGGACGTCTAAGCCAGACTACAGTATAGGTGCCATTGCATATAAAACCCGAAACCTTCTTTTTTTACTTTTGTTAATTTACCCAAAATTATGTAAATATATCTAAGGCATTGTATATATGGCATTTGGTATTGTGGGGATGTCATTATCTGGCATACTGGGGGGGGGGGGGGGGGGAGAGAGACAACCCTTTAATGCAAATTTTTTTGCTTTTTTAAAATATTCCCTTGGCTCTTATGCACAAAGGCATCTAAGCATGTACGATGTACAATTTGGGCATATTTCTCTGCCTGGCAGCTGCCCATTGAAATCAAAGGCTATACACTGAAAGTACAGAGATTATATATATATATATATATATATATATATATATATATATATATATATATATATATATATATAAATCTCTGTACTTTCTCTAAAGATGTGCATGCATACAGATGTAAGACCCTGAAAAAAGATTCTGCCTCAAGGGGCATACATTTGCCTGCATATGTGTGTGTTTACACAAGTACTACCACCTTCAGCCATTGATTGCTATGGGCGGCTGCATGCAGCACCCGTGGCAAAAGAAATATACCTGAATTCTGAATCATACGTGCGCTTGTGTGCATGAGGCCTAACTTAAATCTGTGGTCACATGATGTAAAGAGTCTCAAGTTTTCTGGACTGCAGAATGGGCGGGTCTTTCTTTGGCCGCGTTTATCCCTGTCTGAGTGACGTGAACACTTCCCATCGACTGTCCATTGGGAAGAGAGGTCTTCAGCGGCATAATGACCTCAAAATGAGGGGCAGCAACAAAGAGGAGGCACAACGTAGGGTCATGCGTCATCAGACTCGGGTATGTGTTTTTTTAAATAAGCTGTCACTTTAAACAAATTGCTAGCAAGCTCTCTAAGCTTCAACTAGTGCTAAAAGTTACTAAAGCCATCTATAGAATCTTATTTAAAGTGTCAGTCATCCCTTCCTGTTTCTGTGTTTAAACTCTGCAAATTTTGAGCTGAAGGTGCTTTAAAGTAGTAATAAAGGCCCTTTTTTATTTTTTAAATAAAAGTGTTATACATACCTGCTCTGTGCATTGGTTTTGCACAGAGCAGCCCCGATCCTCTACTTTTTGGGTCCCCTGCCAGCAGTCCTGGCTCCTCCTCCCTGCTGAGTTCCCCCAATAGCAAGCCTCTATTCACACACAGATCGTGGCTCGGCCCAGCCCACTGCTCTTTCCTTATTGGCTCACTGGCTGTCATTGACAGCAGCAGGAGCCAATGGCTGCCACTGGTGTGTAAGCCAATGAGGAGACAAAGACCCGGGAGAGTTGCTGCTCTCATGCACATTGCTGGGTCGAGATGGGGCTCAGATAAGTATAAGCCGGGGCTGGGGGGGAGGGGAGATGCACCCAGAAGTTTTAAGGTCAAAATGTTCTGCCTTTAGAACCACGTTAAAGGTTATAGCAAAGCTGTCCAAAAGCTTTGTAGAAGCTTGCTGTACACACTGATCCTATACAAGCTGAAGTTCTTTTGCATTAAGCCTAGCCGCACTCTGTTGTACATATGCCTGGCTATTACAGCTGGGACGTTGGCCACTGGTGACTACATAAGTGTAATGGCAAGGAGAATACTATACTTTAGTTTTATGTTATATATATATTAAGGTCTCGTGTCAATGGGAGTTCTTGTCAAATACTGTGTTTTCACATGCAGCTACAATTGAGTGGAACCTGTTGCATTTGACAAAAGTTTGACCTTTTCCTGCAAGAACATAAACTTCTATTATATCCTGCAGGTTTGGTGCACTTTCTGAAAGCGCACCAAAACTCCTGAATGCAGAGTAGGGGGACTCAGAGCAGTAAAGGTTAATTTCCATTTTGAATTTGGGGGGGTGGCAAAACCCCATATTTAAGACGTGTGTTTACCAACCCCCGTCCCAACCACACCACCTTTAGCTTCAGTGGACAGGGGTGTACACATGTCGCAAAGGATTTGTGCGCCCTGTCGTTGGTGAGTGAGTACCTGGTACGCATAACCCATTCAAGTGAACGAGGTCGCTCTGCAAGTGCCCTGCAACCTTGTGCAGTACAGCAAACAAGGGGTTAAAGTAGGCATCGTTGTATTGCTTTCTTCCCACCCGCTATAACCCCTTGGACCCTGCAGACTCATGCACTTGCGGGGCGCTTGCACAGTGGCTCTATTCACTTTAATGGATCCCGACTTGCAGGCGGTAGCACCCACCAAAGTCAACAGGGGGCTTATTTGCTGCTGCAGCATGTGTATATCTTTGGCTGCTGCTTCAGCAGCTTAAGGGAATAGGGATTGAGAGCGGTAAACCACGACTCAACCGCAGGGTTTTACCCCCCCCCCCCCCCCCCCCCCAATTTATTCGTGCCGCTGCGCAATGCAATTGAGGGCTCATTCACAAGTGCAGCAGACACTGCTGCTCCTCCGAAAAGTGATCCGAGGGGGTTTGACAGGTGGTGAGGAGGTGATATATGGCCTCCTCCCCACCTGACTTAAACCCAAGATTGCACGCGATTGTGACACAGTAGCACTGCAATTAGAGGTTTAAATCAGGTGTGCGGAGGTTGTGCCCGGTGACGTCTCCCATGTTGTTTGGGTAGATCTCCACCTCTTTGAGGTTTCCTACCCCTGCCTTAGAGCATGTATCGCTGTGTATTATTTTTTTCTCATAGCAGTCTCGAGCCTCTATGATCATTGGGTAACTTCACTGCAAAGGTGAACTCTGCTGTAAATGAATGAATTCCCATTCTAGAGGGAGTTTGTGTATGAAATTCCACTTTTATGTTGGCTGCGCTCTGTTTATATTGGCTGAAGGACTTCAAATCAGCCACAAGTTGGATAATAAAGGTAGCACTGAACTCCTGGATTCAAGTCTTTTTTTTTTTTTTGCCTTGTAGCACTGGGTTCCCTAGTTTGAATGTCGGTCAGGACACTATCTGGATGGAGTTTGCATGGTATGTCTGTGCTTGAAAGGGTTTCCTCCCACACTCCTAAGACATGCTGGTAGGCTCCTGTCTAAATTGGCCCTGGTATGTGTAATGCATGTGGGATAGGGTCCTTAGATTGTAAGCTCTTTGAGGGCAGGGACTGATTGTAAATGTACAATATTTGTGAGGTGCTGCATGAATTGGAGCTTTATTGTGATATTACCATATTTATCGGCGTATAACACACACTTATTTTCCCCTTAAAATCAGGGGAAAATCGTGGGTGCGTGTTATACGCCGATCTCCGCTGATTGTGAGTGGAGCGATCGCCGCCGAGATGCACATAGCCGAGTGCACTCGGCTCTTCTCGGCTCCGCTCAGTCACACCCAGTCCCGCCATTGGACCTGTGTTATGTCCATCATAGGACGGGACTGGGCGTGACGGTGTGCGGAGCCAAGTACACTCGGCTATGTGTATCTCGGCTCCGCCCAGTCCCTGCGATCTCGGGGGCGTTCGATCCGCCCAGTCTCGGCGGCAATCTCGGCGGCGGCGCCAATTTTAAATACATGAAAAGGCTGCACTGGACTCTGGGGGCAAGGTTGCAAATGACACTGATAAGGCTGCATTGATGGGCATTTAAATGTAAGTTTTTTTTTTTTTTTTTTTTCTTAAAATTCCCTCCTAAACCTGGGGTGCGTGTTATACGCCGATTAAATACGGTACTTTCAAATTCTAAATGCCTTTGGTGTGGGCACTGATGGGGTAACATGTATAACATGAAACTTAAGTATGTTAATGCCCTTTAGGGCTCATTCATGTGGTATTGAAAATACGCCTAAAACGCAGTGTTTAGATACATACAACATATAGTTTTTTTTTAGCATTTAAAAGGAGCACTATAGGAATCAATGGGGTCATAAATACAACTTCATCTACAAACGAAAACGTTCACTGGGTACAAAAAAGTACGACACACTTAAAGGCATTAGAACAATTGTACACTTCTAAACGCATGTACTTTAGGTGCGTTTTTACACAAGAACCTGCATTCCGTGCAGAAATTACACATGTTCATAAGAATGAAGCTTAAAAGAGCAAGGTAACAAAGTAGTAAAAGGATGGTTACGTGTCATACGTTGTGTGCCTTGCAGTTCCCCAACCTTGGTGGTCCCATCCCCAGTCTTGATGGTCCAATCCTAATAAAGCATTTTTGTTGGTCACACAGTCAATGTTTGACCTGAAAATAACATTGGGCTACCACAAAATATTGGAACTGTGATGTGAAGATTGTTGCATCCAACGGTGAAAGGATAGTTTACATTCTCTTTGTAAATGACAGTAATCACACCCTGGTGCACATTGTCGCACCCATCCATTCACCAGGCAGGGAGCAGTGAAATGCAGCTTAGTAATCTGTCCCCGGCGGGCATCACTCTGTTCACACGCTGCTGCTAAAGAGCAAGCCAGTGAGAGAAGTGTGACTAAAGTGTGTGTCATCCGTCCCGTTCCATTCTCCAGTCCCAGCATAGGGGGGGCACTGAGGGTCACCCTGTACCTTCACACCAAGCTGTACTTCTGTCACTCTGCCTGGACCTCTGGAGGGAATGACTGTAGTGGAAATCATTTCACATTCCTCTGTACACTTAATGAAAGGGCTTCATTGTTTAGCTATTGAGAGGGTAAAACATAATGGGGTAAGAATTTGTCTTTGTATTACATTAGTGGTCGGCATGCAGTGGAAGCTGTAAGATCTCTGAGTCTACTGAAAATGTAGCCTATCCATTCCCGTCACTCGGGCATGTCAGAATACCCTCTGCCAAGCTCTACACACCATCCTCTGTTCTAGCATTGTCATTGTCTTAAATCATTACTCAATCCAAGAGAACGAAGAAATAAAGAGCACATTAAAGATTCAGTAAAATAACAAAACCTCAACTGCAAGGGGCACTGTGATTTGGAGGCGGGGGGTGATTGCTAGGGGCACTGTAATGTAAAGTGGCACAGTGATATAAATGGGACTGCACTGTGAACGGGCACTGTAATCATTACAGTGCCCCTTCACAGTGCAGTCCAGTGTGCGATGGGGGGCCCACCAGCCGCCAATCGATCACCACTTCGCCCGCCAGACCCTGCTTACCCCATCCAGGTGGCGGCGTGGCGGCTTCCCACCTGCATCTCCTTCCAAGTCCCAACGGTCGTTTCTCCTCCCGGCCAATCGAGTCTCAGGACCCGCTTCCTGATTGGCTGGGAGGAGAGGCAGGAAGACAGCGAATATTAATTTGCTAATGTCACACAAGTGGGTGGGCTCGGGGTGCAGTGCTCAGTCTGCGCCCCAAACCCACCATTTTTTCAGCCAATTCGAGCCTCAGGCTCTAATCAATTGCTTAGAAAAAAAACCCCATTGAAATCCATGCATCCTGCATGGAGGTTAGGGGCCCGGGTGCATGTATTAGGGGAGCAGCGTCCCATTTGAGCGGCCGCCACTGGTGCAGTCCCCTTTATTTCACTGTACTCATTTACAGTACAGTGTCCTGTGCATCGCAGTACAGCCTCCTTTACATCAGTGCCCCTTTTACAGTACAAAATAGATTACAGGGCACACATACAAAATTACATGTATCCTGCAAGGCTAGTTAAAAACATATTCACAAATACAGGGGTTTGGTCACACTATATGGTCATATGGTGCTAAGCCCACTTACTGCGACAAAGTACCCCGAATTACAGTATAGCTCTCTTTACATCGCAGCGCCCCCTTACAGTACAGCTTTACATCGCAGCGCCCCTTTACATCGCAGCGCCCCTTTACATCGCAGCGCCCCTTTACATCGCAGCGCCCCTTTACATCGCAGCGCCCCTTTACATCGCAGCGCCCCTTTACATCGCAGCGCCCCTTTACATCGCAGCGCCCCTTTACATCGCAGCGCCCCTTTACATCGCAGCGCCCCTTTACATCGCAGCGCCCCTTTACATCGCAGCGCCCCTTTACAAAAAAAGTGCATTTTATTATTATTTTTTTTAAAGTAAGCTTATCATTTGATGTTGTATTAGCCTCTATTCACACTTTTGGGTGGTGAGAAATCATGTTTCTGCTCACAAATTTGTTGCGCAATTTGCACACGTTTGCTCGTCACATAGGGCCAACCATTCACTTGAATGTGCTACCCTACTCACCTTTGTCGCCGGAAAAGAATCTCTCGCTCCTTTTCGAGCGACAAGCTTCAAAGCTCCATGCGATTTTGAAAGGTGCAGTTTGCCGCAATTGTGTGACAATCATGGCACAACAATCATATTGTGTTTTTGTGTTCACGCAATTCGGTATCTCAGGAAGAATTGCAGCCTTAAGAATAGTAGACGGCGGGTATAGGAGCAGTGATTTTTAGGCGCTTGCAGTCCGATCGTATTTAAACCATTTACAAATCCCTATGTGTATACTTTGTTACATGTCGGTGCTATAAAAATAAAGGAAATACAAAAATGATACATGAGCTTATATAGTATCAGCATTGCTAGAATCTTGAAGAAAGGGCATGCATAGATAACCTAAGATTGCTGCCTTTAAATGCATACAAGTAGAATGATGCACATCTAGCCTGTATTCTATGTAAATTTCTCGGGTGTCCCGATTCCTCTATTAGCCTGCTATAGATGATTGATGAATGTGATTGATGTCGCTATTGATTTAAGAGGTGAAGCTGTTCTGTCAACACTGCTAACAGTTTGCCTGTCTTGTGGCTTCCTTCTGCAGGTCAGTGATGTCATCCCGGTGGGCGGAGCTTGGGAACTCCCTTGAAACATTGAAGCATCGTGTTTCAGTATGAACATTAGCACCAAGGAATTCCACAGCACAGGACAAGCTTTCCCATTGACTGCGATCCCCTGTCTGGATTACAAAGCCTCCAGAAGCCGGGATTTCTTCCTCTCCTGACGGGTGGATAAATCCTTTAATTCCTTTACATTTTTTCTCCATCACTTCTCCATCTGGTGTGCTTCTCACCCTGGTTGTGGACAGTCGGTGGGCACCACCATGTGTCATGTTATAGTAACATGCCGCTCTATGCTATGGACCATCCTGAGCATTGTAGTTGCCTTTGGAGAACTGATAGCTTTTATGAGCGAGGACTGGCTGATTGGTAAAGCAAAGAATGGCGACATTGAGAATAGGACTGGATGGCCGCAGGAGCCCTACCGCCCAACGCTGGGCATTTATGGACGTTGTATTAAAATGCCTCAAGGGCAGTATTTCCGGAGAGACCCCCTGTGCGGTCCCTATGCTGAACATTTCAATGAGATAGCTAGTGGCTTCTGGCAGGCTACCGCTATCTTCCTAGCAGTGGGCATCTCCATCCTTTGTATAGTAGCTTTTGTATCTGTCTTTACCATGTGCGTACAAAGTGTGATGAAGAAGAGCATATTCAATGTCTGCGGGCTGCTACAAGGAATAGCAGGTGGGTACTTCGGGGGGTTAACCCCTCCCATTTTATTGTTGGCATATCCAGGTAGGTTGATGCTATGGCTTCCTCCGACACGGATGTCATACGTGTTGTATTTTTCCGTTTATTCGGTCCAGGTGCAAAGTCCAGTAACTGACGCATTGCATTTCCTCTGTGCTGATCATCGCTGCAATCTGGTTCTCAAAGGTTATCTTTGCTGCTTTATAAAAGATGTAGCAACACTTTTTGAAAAATGTTATGTTTAGGATATTAGATGGCGGTTGGACGTTGAAAAATTATCTACACTCCAAAAGTTCCACCCCCTCTTCTGTCTTGAATGCACTTCTGTATTTTACCTGCCATAGAAAATACAACCGGTCTATAACTCAGGATAACAGAGGAATATTGTGCCTCATACCAGAGCAATCAAACTAATCCAAAGGTTATGGACACAGACCTTCACCCTTATTTTCAACATTCCCTAAAGTTATTTGGGCTCCCTTAATTGACAGAATCAAAAATGTTTTTGGTAAATGCTCTTTAACTTTGCGGTCCCTGTGCTTTGCCTAGGTGAGAATGAAGTTGGCTGTACTGGGCACGCATGCATATGATCTACCATGCTTTCATCCCACGTATGTACACCTAGCTGTCTAGCAGGAATCATTTGGTTTACATGTCACCAATCCAATGGAATTTACATTGCCAGTGCTAGTGCAATGTGTAGTCCAAATGATTTTCACTTAAGTGATGGGTGTGCATGTGTGGGATTGGTATTGCTTATGTTGCTGTTACTATGGCAATGTGCAAACCTAATGATCCTGCTAGATTAGTGGTCTCCAAGATGTGATCCAATGGCTGGAGCGCTTTGCTTGCCGTTATCCAGCCATTGGGGCACTATTCCTTCCACTGAGATTTAACAATGGGACACTATTCCTCCCACTGACACGGATGATGGGACACTATTCCTCCCACTGACACGGATGATGGGACACTATTCCTCCCACTGACACGGATGATGGGACACTATTCCTCCCACTGACACGGATGATGGGACACTATTCCTCCCACTGACACGGATGATGGGACACTATTCCTCCCACTGACACGGATGATGGGACACTATTCCTCCCACTGACACGGATGATGGGACACTATTCCTCCCACTGACACGGATGATGGGACACTATTCCTCCCACTGACACGGATGATGGGACACTATTCCTCCCACTGACACGGATGATGGGACACTATTCCTCCCACTGACACGGATGATGGGACACTATTCCTCCCACTGACACGGATGATGGGACACTATTCCTCCCACTGACACGGATGATGGGACACTATTCCTCCCACTGACACGGATGATGGGACACTATTCCTCTCACTGACACGGATGATGGGACACTATTCCTCTCACTGACACGGATGATGGGACACTATTCCTCCCACTGACACAGATGATGGGACACTATTCCTCCCACTGACACAGATGATGGGACACTATTCCTCCCACTGACACAGATGATGGGACACTATTCCTTCCACTGTCACAGATGGGACACTATTCCTTCCACTGACACCGATGATGGGACACTATTCCTTCCACTGACACCGATGATGGGACACTATTCCTTCCACTGACACCGATGATGGGACACTATTCCTTCCACTGACACCGATGATGGGACACTATTCCTTCCACTGACACCGATGATGGGACACTATTCCTTCCACTGACACCGATGATGGGACACTATTCCTTCCACTGACACCGATGATGGGACACTATTCCTTCCACTGACACCGATGATGGGACACTATTCCTTCCACTGACACAGATGGGACACTATTCCTTCCACTGTCACAGATGGGACACTATTCCTTCCACTGACACAGATGGGACACTATTCCTTCCACTGTCACAGATGGGACACTATTCCTTCCACTGACACAGATGGGACACTATTCCTTCCACTGACACAGATGGGACACTATTCCTTCCACTGACACAGATGGGACACTATTCCTTCCACTGACACAGATGATGGGACACTATTCCTCCACTGACACCGATGATGGGACACTATTCCTCCCACTGACACCGATGGGACACTATTCCTCCCACTGACACCGATGATGGGACACTATTCCTCCCACTGACACCGATGATGGGACACTATTCCTCCCACTGACACCGATGATGGGGCTTTGTTACAGACACCAGGACATTTTCTATTCCTACTTCCACATTCCAGCCCCTCTAAAGCTTGAAAGATAATAAACTAGCCCTTAGTTTGGAGACCCCTGTACTAGAGTGTTGTGTGTGTGTGTGTATACGCCGCATTGGCATGGCTGGGTTAAGCTCAAGGGGCTCGCAATGTTGTGAAAAAAAAAAGTATTTTACAGTTAACATTTCATAAATTTAATTTTCATTTTTAACCTTTTTTACTTTTTCGGATTTAGGTGAAGTTCCCCGTTTTTAATTGGTTGTTTTAGTTTAACTCCCAAATCGCTGTTTTCCATGCAGTCATCTGATAACAACCCGTTGAACATTTTTGGACAAAAAGCATCTTCTTATATGAACATTTTGACAGATCTTACCATTTAGCGTTTAGGTCATCTTCCTGGTTGTGACATTGTCACATATCGCTAGTTTATAAATTATATAATATTCTACCCACCGTAGGTGAATGTTTGTATCACCTACTTTTCAGTTGGCACTAACGATGCGCTCAGGCGTGTTCGTAACCCGCACGCGCAGATCCCGCCAGGAAGTCGGCACTGCACAGTGCTAATCGCAGGCAGTGAGACCTTTTCCCGATCCAAGGCTGCAGAGATCTAGAAATGTCTCACTGCCTGTGATTAGCGCTGTGCAGTGCCGACTTCCTGGCGGGCTCTGCATGTGCGGGTTGTGAATACACCTGAGCTCATCCTTAGCACATGTATGGATTTTTTGTTGTACATCTTAAGCTGGCCATACATAGATCGAAGTTCAGCAAGGACCAACCGAATTTTGATTTATGTATGGGTAGGCTGGTTGTACACAAGTCTATCCTTCGACTTGTTTGAAAACTTTCGATCGGCGCCGCCACCTATAGCCTGTGGAGTGCATTCTGACAGCGGGGAAGGCTCAGCAGAGGGATTACCCCATCCACATAGAGTATTTGGATAGGGGAATCAAGAAATTTTTTTCTTTTGTTCAACGAGGGGGTTAAGTGAAAGAGAATGACTCATGTCTGGCTAGCTTTAGTCTTACCCAGGGATTTTAATGGCTGTGATTGCTGCATTGTGTCAAATACAGTTTGGAGCTGTCAAACATCAGATAATCCCATTCCGAGAAGTTACTTTCTGACAGCTGTGACAGCGAGACAAGCGGAACCTCCAGCACATGTCCTATCCCTCCCAGTGATTTCATGGTACAGACGTTGCTGCAGGCAGCAGGGTATGTTCTGTTCAGTATCGTTTATCTCTGGCTATGATTTGCGGTTCTTCATAGCACAGCAGCCAATCATGGTTCTGACACGTCTGACCTTTGTAGCAGGGTTGTGTCTTTGAGTCATATCAGCTAGGAAGAGAAGGTGAGCGTCACACTACCTCCAATGTCTCAAAGGTTAGATTGTTTATTGCATAGCGACAGTTGCCTGCTGAGAAGGACGTGTCAATATTTGCAGCTGGTAATCTCATCAGACTTATTCTGATTGACTCACTCACAGCTGGGTTTACCATTCCGAGGTCCTGTCTGCAGCTGTGCGACTCCCATCTCTCCGAGCATCACTAGGCTTACACTATGTAATACAAGACCCCTTTATATACAATCTGTACATTACCCCTTCGTTCTCTCCTCTATTGTATGCATAGGGGAATTGAAACCATAAATACACATTATATTATGGTCAGTGGCAAACAAATGATTTTCTTTTGATCCTGTAACCTCTGGACAATTGCGTCTCATGTATACACTTTCTGTAATAGAATATATGTTTTAAGCAAGCCATAGATCAGCGATGGCGACCCTTGGCACCCCAGATGTTTTGGTTGGATCAGAGGACAGGTAGAACCCCTGTCAAGTTTTTAATTGCTAATGGAGATTGGGGAGATTCAACTTCTATATTTGTGCTGGTGATTGTGGTCACCAGGCCCAAAAATGATGCGACATCACTGCCATAGATGATGCAATTTTCTTTCTTTCCCAAGGTTTGCAGGAAACCAAACCACTTGATTCCCATTCAGTACTGATTGGGGGTAGCCTTTCCTGCCAGCAGAATATGATTGTGGTTGATTTATTAAAACTGGAGAGTGCAAAATCTGGTGCAGCTGTGCATGGTAGCCAAACGGCTTATAACTTCAGCTTGTTCAATTAAGCTTTTAACAAAAAAAAAAAAAACTGGAAGCTGATTGGTTTCTATGCAGGGCAGCACCAGATTTTGCACTTTCCAGCTTTAGTTAATCAACCCCAATGATTACTGTTTTGGGGCTATAGCCGCTGGCAGTAAGCACGTGCAAAAATATCTGATAGGCTGGTTGTACTGAAGTCGATGGAGGGATCAACCTCAGTACAACCATCCTGCCCATACATGGATAGAATCTCGGCCAGTCGTTGCTGAATTGGCCGAGATTGGATCCATCTATGGCTGGGCTTTAGGCACCCCTGTCTGGGGAACTTCACTTTCTTGCAGAACTCTGTGTGCAGATACTATTTTATATTTCCAGGTGTGTGGAATAGCATGTCCTCCGCTGGCCTGACATCCCCAATGTCATTGTGGTGTCCTGCTGTGACTAGGGGTCAGTGGGAGGAACCATAGCAGACAGCTAGGGGACATGCTAATTGACACACCAGAGGAGTCCTATAGTATCAGCACACAGCTCAGAGAATAAAAGTTTATTTTCCAAACGTGCTAATTGCTTGGCAGTCCCTGTCTTCAGTCCTTTGACTCGTAGATCCAGAAGACCTAGAACAGTTATGTAGTAAGTGAAGTCAGCTCCGACTTGTGAACAATGAACATGATGGTCAATCTAACCTGCGGCCCAAGATGGCTATGAATGCGTCCCAGCACAAACTCAAAATTGTAAACTTACTTAAAAATGTTGCTGATTTATTTATTTTTTTCTTAATTCATTTACACTTAGTGAACCCATGCGGCTGAAAAAAAATTTGGCTGTGTCTCTTTACTAAACATTTATAAGTGTGGCCCAAGGCCATACCTCTTTTTCCAATGTGGCCCAGGAAGGTCAAAATGGTGGACACCCTTGCTCTAGGGCAGTAAACTAACATTTTAAGTGAAATTGGCAGAGTTTTCCCTATTCAGCAATACAACCTGGTCACCTACCTGTCCTTCGCCTGTGACTGGATGAAGAAAGAGCAGCAGCACACAAATGAACTTGACCTTTTGTTCTTTTCTCCTGTCATCTTGTTTCTTTTCAGCACATGTGCATGCAGTGCATTTGATTGACCCATTGTCCTGCCCCTCCCTCTCCCAGTCATGAGTGCTACTGTACAGGAATTACAAGAGAATAATACCAAGTCCAATTCAAACAGTCAAGTACCACAGAGTCTCTCCCCCTCCACCAGCCGGTGACAGAATTTGTGGTGGATTGAGTATTTTTTTGTCGGTACCCACCTACACTTTTACAGTCCTTGCCTAGGTGAGGATGATGCTGCTCATCCTTCTTTCTCTTGGCCTGTAGCCTCCAGGGACACCTCATGTCCTAGGAGGCTGTAGGACTAGTCTCCCATCGGGAAGCCAGCAGTGATCCTTCAGGAAGTCACAGCAGTCTCCCAAATCCAAAATGGTGGCGCCAGAGACATATTGTCTATCGTGGTGATAAGAATTGGCTGTGGGAAGACGACACTAGAATCTATAAGTGGTAAGTATGTAATCTTTAAAAGTATACTACAGTATTTGTAGCTGCTGACTTTTAATTTTTACAAACTTAAAGCGGAGCTCCACCCTAAAGTGGAACTTCCGCTCATCGGAAACCTCCACCCCTCCGGTGCCACAGTTGGCACCTTTCAGGGGGGAGGGGGGTGCAGATACCTGTATAATACAGGTATCTGCACCCACTTCCGGGAATAGACCACCGCGGAAGTCGAACCCCCTTACGTCACCCCCGCTGTCTCCTGGGAAATACACAGGTCCCAGGAGATAGCGGGGACCACTTGCGACACGCAGCGCGACTCACGCATGCGCACTAGGAAACCGGGAAGTGAAGCCGCAACGCTTCACTTCCTGATTCCCTCAATGAGAATGGCGGCAGCAGCAGCCGAGAATAGAGCGATTGCTCGGCTTCGGCTGCCGACATCACTGGACCCTGGGACAGGTGGGTGTCCATTTATTAAAAGTCAGCAGCTGCAGTATTTGTAGCTGCTGGCTTTTAATTTTTTTTTTTTTTATTTTTTTTTTTTTTTAGGTGGACTCCCTCTTTAAGCTGGCCGTATATGTATTGAGCTGGCTGAGATTCGATCCATGTATAGGCAGGCTGATTGTACCCAACTGGACTTGGGTGCAACCAGCCTGTCAGATTTTTTTATATGCGATTGTCGATGGCTATAGCTGTTAGCAGTAATCAATGTATTCTGCCAGCCAGGAAGGCTCCCCGTAACTTCCTCCCACCAGCAAAACACAAAAGTGCTGCAGGCGGCATTCCCTGATCAACACTGACTGTCTATGGGCTGCTTTACACCGACCATAGACTGTTTGTTTGAATCTCGACTGGTTCAGCAGGGAACCGTCAGGTTTTTTTATGTGATTATTGCCAACAGCTATAGCTGCCGACAATACTCACTATGTGTTCTCCCAGCAGGGAGGAATCAAGCAATTTTTCTTTCCTGCAACCTGCGGTTGCAGGAAAGAAAATTGAACCATCTTTGACTGGCTTTAGTGAAGTAATTCTACAAAACTACAAAAAAATGCCATGGGAAACTATGTTTAGAAGAAGTTGCTGCTGTTGTATGTTAAATAAGCATGCTTTTGGGTGTGAAAGCTAACATCAGTGCTGGTCGAGTGGCTGTTTGATCTGCAGACAGGTGCCACCAGGCAGCTGAAAGACAACAAGAAGAGGAAATGAGATCTGCTGTAGGCTGCTTGTTGACGGACAGGTTTGAGGGATAACAGCTCTGTTCTATTCTAGGTTCAAATGGCTTCAAATGCATACCAGTGAAAATTCATATCAGGGAGACGCTTGCTGCACAGTCCTTACCACATGTCACGGGCTAATAAGATTATGTCCACAAATGAGCATGCTTTGACATTATATAGCTGTGAAGAGACAGTTAACAGGCAGCCACTTTGTCTCCCAACCAATTTTCCCCTTTGGGTAACTTAATTGGAGAGGCTTTGCTGGTTTATGGTGCTCAAATGTTGTTGACATGCTTTGTACAGTTCAGGATGACAAAGTGGAATAGAACAGATGCTGCTGTGCGAAACGTATCCTGGAATTCCGCCATTTACATCTTCTGCAAATCTCTATTGGTCTTGAAGCAGGAACCCTGCTGCATTAAATCCATCAACAAATCTATACAAACTTTTACATGCTGCCTTATCTGCATATCGGCGCATGGGAATCTAGGAGCTGCACTGGGGTGGGGACTTCAAAGTTCAGGTTGTAGGACTGTCCTCTTCATTCTTGTGTTAGTACTTAGTCATAGACCTAGGACAAGCATGCAGACAGTTATTTTTGAAAATTTGAACTCCCATGTTGCATACTCGTTCTAAAGCCTAGTACACATGTTCAGAAAATCGAATGAAAAATACCACTGTTGAAAGCGATCGTACGATAATGCAATTGTAATACACAGCTTTTGAAACAATCACTACCGTTCATTGCAAAATTATCCGAGGGGACAAACCCCCAAAAATGTCTCGTGATACCAGATTTTATTTTGTTTTTGTTTTATCTGTACAATTTTTATCCAAAGAAAAGTAAGAAGAGCAAGACACGCATGCTTGGAAACGAAAGAATACACTTTACGTACACTTGGGAGTACGGACACATTGGCGTCTACGGAAAACTGTGGTCAGCTTGACAAGGCACTGCTCCCGGTTTTATCTGATTTTGGGGTCAGCCAGCTTGCCTAGGTAATCAGTTATGTCTGTTAATGACTATTGCAATTCAGTACATGCATTGAGAAGTGAAAAAAGGTATTGCTTCACTTTAAGTACATTTTCGTTTTACATACATGCTCTGGTCCCATTGTGTACTTAAAAGTGGAGTATGCCTGTACATTACTTCCTAAGCTGTATTCTGTCTTACGAGAATTTTCTTAACTTTAGTAACCTCTTTAATCTTCTATATGAGACTAGCATGCACAAAAAAAAAAATGGACGATCATTAATCCGATATTCTTATCGTGTGTACAAGGTGACTGACACATTAAGTAGCAGTAGCATCAGGATTATGGTAACAACCTCCTACCCTGCACCATAAATTAAAAAAAAAAGTTGCCAACCATAGTCAAGTTTGTGTCCAGGCAGGTTCACTTTAGGCTGCCCATACGTGAACAGATTGGTCATGTGATCTCCGGCTGTCAAGTCAGATTTGGCCATTCATGGCGACTGCTGGACCTGACAGTTATGCTAATTTTGTGCATAGATTGAGCAGTCCTACTGCATATGACACAATAGGTGTGTGTGTGTGTGTGTGTGTGTGTGTTTGGAAGCCTAAAGTATATCTAAAAAATTTCCTGACTGTTGTCATCGGTATAGGTGTGCCCTTTGGAAGATTTCACATCTAATCCTGTGTCCATAACAACCATAACATTTATGATGTCCCATCATTTTTGGGCCTGGTGACCAGAATTACCAGTACAAATAGAGAAGTTGAATCTCCGATAGCAATTTAAAACTTGACAAGGGTTCTACCTGTCCAACCATCCAACCAAAATAAATTACAGGGCTGTGGCTGTAGAAGAAACGAATTCACTAACCATTGCAGCTCTTTTATAGGCAGCACTTCAGTTATGTTCGCTATCTTAACATTTACCTGTTATCTTTCAAAACAAGTACAATTTTTCTGAGGATGCCTTTTTGCCTTCCTAAATGGCCAGGCATTTTAACCCCACAATGGGAGATGATCACCTGCCGTGTTTTATCCTAACCTGGAAAGGGTCTCTTAGCCAATCTTTATTGGCTTAAAGATAAGCACATGTTGCAAGATATGGTCATATGGACCTCTATCTATGAGCTGGACAACTACATGCACTGTTCTCTCCCCCATGGAGAGTCCACAGACAGGCAATATTTGTCAGATGTATATATTTGTTTGAAACACAAGCTGTGATCTGCCACACCGGGCTGTTCTCTGAATGAACAAAGGAGAAAAAGCTTACCAAGCAATCATCTGATTTTCGTGCCCATGGTTTTTTCGCTAGGATAATTAAGACCTCATGACTTGTCTCGGTACTCGGGACATGTCAGAATTACTAATATGGGTCGATGGACATAGAATGTATATGGTCTCACCTGGAGCATTACATTGAACTTTGCTTTACTGTACAATGACCACCACAAACAAGGGCAGCCATGCAGGACATAATTCAGTAACCTGTAGCCACCATATAGGATGCGTTTTCTGTAGCTAGACTAATGAATTGGGGAAGCCCCAGTGGGTTTTTGACTAGTTGCTATTCTATATAGGAGTCTTGCTATTCCTACAGGCAGGAGATCCAGATATGAGTCCTAATGAGTCGGGAAAACTTTCTGCTTTGATACATAACTGGGAATATCATGGTTGCTTTTCAGCCTCCTGTTCAATGGCTGGAGGCCATTTCCTGATGCTGGGAAGCTCTCAGATGTGCTCTGTGTGCTTTCTCAGATTTGACTAGGTTTGTCGGATGTCTGACCTCTGGGCAATGAAGAAATCAGTCGTCATTTGCAGGCTCTGACTTGCACACTGACACATTTTCATGGAGCGTTCACAGATGTATCAGTGACGTAGCTTCAGAATAAACTGAATAATTGTGAAAGAGCCAACATTCTTCTAAACTTGCGTTGATGTGGTTGAGTATAGTAAGAGTTTGCCAGCCACACAATCTAGTTGTCATTCTCTATATATTCTATCCAAATCCCCCGGTGATCTGCTCCAGGTATTGGAACAGAGATGCCAGCAGATTGATGAATGTGTTAATTAAAAATAATGTAAAAAATAAATGTTGGCCAGAATATTGTACATTTAACAGACAAGGAGATCCATGATTCATGTAATGTATACACTTGGCTTCTCCTGCAGAACATCTTATTCCAAATGCTTTCATGTGCAAGCAATAACTACTAGTGTGTATTCCAGTGGCGGCTGGTGCTCCATTTTTTGAAAAGGGCAGCAAACAAACCACCCCCCCTCTGGTCGGTTCCTATTGTCACACAACTAGTGCGCCCCGAGCCCACCCCTTTTTAAGTAAATTGGAGACTCTGGCTCTAATCGTGCTTAAACCCCCATTGAAATCCATGCATACAGCACCCCACATGTAGATTAGGGGGGCGGTGCCCCTATTGGAGCGGCCACCACTGCAACACTGATAGGTGTGTTACTATACTGATATTGTCTCTAGGTGTGTTCCAGAAAATAAAGTAATGGGTGTCATTTAGACATGTGTGATTTGGTTCATTTACATTAGTTTTTTGTCTGAAAACCCTTATCTGAGCATGTAGCATGAAGGCCAGAAAAGGAGGGAGATGAGTGAGCCATACCAGGCCACATACCCTCAACACGGGGGGGGGGGGGATGCTTTGCCATGTTGATGGGGACAAGGGCCCGTTTGTTGTAGGCGGGTGGGGGGGGGGGGGGCTTATCAAAATCTGTAAGCCCCCTTTGACAAGATCTAGATCCCCCCCAATATGTTAATAAGTATGGGATATTTTCTGGCGTGCACATATCTGTCATTGACTTCAGCTTCTACTGTTGATTTCTTACGGGGAAGCACTGCCAGACTGATCTACTGTATCTATTGTGAGGGGCATGTATAGGTAAATTGTCAGCATCATTCAAGGTCAGTGGAAAGTATCGGCAAGACTTTTTTGCCATTAGGGAAGGTAGAGCAGGCCTACTAAAGCAGAAGGGTTGGTGATCCTTTTAGACTTAGTTCAGTCATCCTGATATTGGCACATCCATTAGTTATCCATCCAGTTGAATGGGAAGAGAAGCCGACTTTGACTCCCTCGTGTTTCATAGCTGGTTTTCCACTGCACATGCGTGAAATGTGCTGCGTGTCCTCAGTGGTCCCGCGGTCTCCTTGGACATGCAACATATCCTAGGGTTTTGTTGGGGGGGGGGGGGGGTCTCAACTGTGTTTTTGGTACTGTAAATGTAGTGAGGAAATGTGACTGCATACGTATTAAAATAAAAATTTTATGTACAGGTACATTAGCACATTTATTACTGTACATAAAACAGTTTTTCTCTTTTTATATTTGTATCTAAAAATGCGAAGTGTGTGCTTTTCTGGGCTGTATTTGGCTGTTGCCTAGATCAGTAGTGTTGTGTTTGCTGTAGGTCTGGCCAGGTTTAGCTAAGTGCTGCAGAAAATAGCTAAAAACACAATAGTGGTTCCCCAGCACATGCACTGTCCTAATGAGACCACACAGAAGGCAACCAGGCAGGCAGTCCTGTGACGTGAGAGAAGGCTAGTGCTGGCTCTGTATAGCAGCCCTCTTCTGTTTTCATTGTACCAATCAGTCACTTTGGGAGCATCTGCTAGCTTCATGGTTGTACTACGTGACATCTTAGGGGGCAGTCTGTGAGATCAGAAGATAAGTTTTTTAAAAAGAGAATTTGAAGGAATATTTTAAAGAATTCTCATATGTTAAGTATAGCATGCATATGATATGGGACATCACCTTTTGCTTTAATCTCCAGTGTGGTCAGTAGAACTATCTTGGATGAAGTTCTGTGATATCTTCTGTATCCTTATAAATGAGATCTGTGCAGCCAATGTAATTATCTGTTCTATTTGCAGTGTGATACTAGTGATCTTGTCATTGTTTCTAAGGACCATGTCACACTAGGGTCCTTTTCATTGGCAAGTTGTATGTAGTTTGTAAGGATTATGTCACACTAGTGGTGTTGCTAGCACCAATATTTGTTTTCAGAGGGATAATTTCAGCCATGAGGGATCAACTTCAGCCATGAGGGATCAACTTCAGCCATGAGGGATCAACTTCAGCCATGAGGGATCAACTTCAGCCATGAGGGATCAACTTCAGCCAGGGAAGGAGCGCTGCCCCTCTGCTTTGGCCAGGGAAGGAGCGCGCCGCCTCTCTGCTTTGGCCAGGGAAGGAGCGCGCCGCCCCTCTGCTTTGGCCAGGGAAGGAGCGCGCCGCCCCTCTGCTTTGGCCAGGGAAGGAGCGCGCCGCCCCTCTGCTTTGGCCAGGGAAGGAGCGCGCCGCCCCTCTGCTTTGGCCAGGGAAGGAGCGCGCCGCCCCTCTGCTTTGGCCAGGGAAGGAGCGCGCCGCCCCTCTGCTTTGGCCAGGGAAGGAGCGCGCCGCCCCTCTGCTTTGGCCAGGGAAGGAGCGCGCCGCCCCTCTGCTTTGGCCAGGGAAGGAGCGCGCCGCCCCTCTGCTTTGGCCAGGGAAGGAGCGCGCCGCCCCTCTGCTTTGGCCAGGGAAGGAGCGCGCCGCCCCTCTGCTTTGGCCAGGGAAGGAGCGCGCCGCCCCTCTGCTTTGGCCAGGGAAGGAGCGCGCCGCCCCTCTGCTTTGGCCAGGGAAGGAGCGCGCCGCCCCTCTGCTTTGGCCAGGGAAGGAGCGCGCCGCCCCTCTGCTTTGGCCAGGGAAGGAGCGCGCCGCCCCTCTGCTTTGGCCAGGGAAGGAGCGCGCCGCCCCTCTGCTTTGGCCAGGGAAGGAGCGCGCCGCCCCTCTGCTTTGGCCAGGGAAGGAGCGCGCCGCCCCTCTGCTTTGGCCAGGGAAGGAGCGCGCCGCCCCTCTGCTTTGGCCAGGGAAGGAGCGCGCCGCCCCTCTGCTTTGGCCAGGGAAGGAGCGCGCCGCCCCTCTGCTTTGGCCAGGGAAGGAGCGCGCCGCCCCTCTGCTTTGGCCAGGGAAGGAGCGCGCCGCCCCTCTGCTTTGGCCAGGGAAGGAGCGCGCCGCCCCTCTGCTTTGGCCAGGGAAGGAGCGCGCCGCCCCTCTGCTTTGGCCAGGGAAGGAGCGCGCCGCCCCTCTGCTTTGGCCAGGGAAGGAGCGCGCCGCCCCTCTGCTTTGGCCAGGGAAGGAGCGCGCCGCCCCTCTGCTTTGGCCAGGGAAGGAGCGCGCCGCCCCTCTGCTTTGGCCAGGGAAGGAGCGCGCCGCCTCTCTGCTTTGGCCAGGGAAGGAGCGCGCCGCCTCTCTGCTTTGGCCAGGGAAGGAGCGCGCCGCCTCTCTGCTTTGGCTAGCGAGGGATTTTTTATTTTTTTTGCCCCCTCTGTCAATCCTGTTGCTTGCTAGTGCAACATGGTTCATGGAATAGACTTTTGAGCAAAAAGCATCACTAGTGTTCAAGTAGAATCAATCTTCTACTGCAGGTGACGGCAGTAGAGGTGCAGGGAAGTCATGTCAGAAGATGCCAGGAGCTACAATCAGCTGATTTTCCTTCTGTTTTTAGCTTGTGCGTAGAATAAATTGAGGGATCCGCTTGCCATGGGCTGTAACCGATATCAGGTAATACTTATCCCCGTACGTAATATAGATTGGGAAAAGCTGAATAGTGATTGAGTGCTCTGGGTTTCAGTCCATCTCTTTCCATAAGGCCAATAAAGGTAAAGAGGTGTCTGAGCTGTTCTGTGATTTACTAATAAATTGGAATGTGTTATTCATAGAGATGAGTGTGCTATAAAACAGTGTTTAGACAAGGTCTGCGTACAATCAGGACCACCTTATTTAGCTAAAATTAAACCACATCAAGCCTGTAATTTCAATAGTTTTTGGTTTCTCGTTCTAGTACAAGAGTTTGAGGGCTAAACTTTTATATATGATAATCGTATGCTTTATTAACGTAGGTTTTTAACCTGTGTGTTTGTGTGAGGTTGTGTGTATGTGAATATATATATATATATATATATATATATATATATATATATATATATATATATATATATATATATATATATATATATATATATATATATATATATATATATATATATTTATTAAGGTGATGAGCTTAATCTTAATGTCTATAATCTTTTTACATGTTTTCAAGAATCTTATTTTTCTGTATATGCACTTGGAGGTAGCCAATGCAGTTTGATTACATATACTGTACATCAGTGGCGGCTGGTGTGTTTTTTGTCGGTCTGTCAGTAGTCAGGGCCCTGCACTTACCCCATCTTGCAGTCGGCTGATTTCTCGGGTACCCCTGCGTCTCCTCCCTCCCTCCTCCTGGCGGCCAATCGTATCGCTTTTCGGCCAATCGGGTGACTGCTCTCAGACCCGCTTCCTGATTGCCCAAGTGGAGAATCAGTGTTACAATAGCGAATATTCATTTGCTATTTTCAGAGCTCACCAGACTGGAGTGTTCTTCTAAGGTTTTGCATAGATAATGTACAATCATCCCAGATTAATATACAGTAAAAAATTATTGGAGATTTGGGACTGTCTATGGTACATACAAAAAAGAAAATAATTTCATAGAGGTATGATAAAATATCTTGTTTTATTAACATAAAAATAAAGAAAAAAGAAAAAAGTATACACTATTAGACTCTATGTACATCAGAATGTGAATTATAGGGTTCAAAGGTGCTACATACAATTCCTAGTGGAACACCTATATTGTCATACATTCAAAATACACAGGTCATAATACTTGTCCAAACGCTCGACATGTTTCGCCTATAGAGGCTTCATCAGGAGACAAGGATAGGATATATTTGTAGATGGACGAGGATTTTTGAAAGTTATTCCGTATTCTATGGTATGTATACAAAACAACATATTAGTTAATGTACATAAAAAGAAAAAGCAGTTTAACAATCATTAAGGCGTTATATATGCTGCATAGGATATGCGATGACCAGGATGTCTAGTGAAGTCTGATTACATATGCATGACTCCCTACCTCCAATGTCATAGGGGTTCTGAACATGGTCAGGCTTCTGAATAGAGGTGCCGATGGTTGCACTGGAGCACCCCCCAGGGGACCCACACAGGGACGTACCCAGCGAACACCACCAGAAAACGTGGCTGGGAAATTGTCGGGGGAGATTGAGATCCTGTTCTTTTTCCAAAAAATGTTTATAGGGCCTGTGGGGTACAAATGTACTTATTGACCACAATTGTATTCACATAAACCATAATCATGCATGCGGTAGGTAAATAGTGCGACCATGCCCAATGTTAATAGTCGGACCATACCTACCTCTACGGAAGCTTGTAAAAATATGTATTTATGAGAGGCTCGGGTCGGTCAGCCCCCTAGACAGCAAGAACCGAATGGGGGAAGACGGGCGGGAACTTCTGGATCAACTTCTGAAAGATAGCAAAGCAAACAAAAAAGAGACCCCAATAAAGATGCATGGGAACCATATCCAATACATTTTACGGATCCCCACAAAATGGAGGGGGGGTGTAGTCCCCTACCTTATCATGAGGTATATATGGCATCAGAGCATATCAAATTTGATGGCTGGTCAACCCATATACTGCCCCTCAACAGGGGCTAGGTAAGATATCCAATGCCTATAGAAAGGACATTAAGAACAATTGTAATGATTTCCTATAATCGAGATTAAGGTGGGCAAAATGTCCACCGATTAAAGAATTTAGTTAAGTCAAACTACCTGTTTTGGATCGTTCCCAGAGCGTCCCGAGCCTCACGTCCACCTCAGTCTGACACAGCGTCAGACTGGGTTTAAATGGTCTCCCCCCGTGGCGCCAAATGCGCACGGCGTGTGACGTCACGCCGTGCTGACGTCACGCGGACGTAGTGCGGAGGTCAGACGGCGCCTAGACCAGCACAGGTGACCGGAGTGTTCTGGTGAGGAACTCCTTCCGGTGCACAGTTCAAGTGGGGCTGACCTGACATGCCCTGCTGACAGCAGCCCAAACTGCGCTGCCAGCTAATAGGGCATGACAGTGTCCCTCTGGATGGAAAACTCAAACCCAGTGGCCGGGTCAAGGCTGGCGACCGATCCCCGACCCGGAAGCGTGGCGGGCAGAAAACCACCCTAGGGTGGACATAATCAACCGCGCCACGCCACCGGAACGGTCCGTACAATTCCCCAAAACCCTGGGGTGATCGCTGTATGGGGCACCCCCCATGCATTGTCCCCTGAGGCCCGCGCCAGCGCAAGGTCCATCGGGACCGATGAAAACTTATAAGTAAAAAGAAAGAAAATAATAAAAATAAAAAATAAAAAGAGAAGAAAAAAAAGGAAAAATGAAAACGGAATAAAAGGAACACCCTGCATACACATATCCACTGCAGCACACAATTCTTATATTTCTATTGTGAAATTATTATTATACATATAGTTTTTTAGCTCAAAGATATGTTTACAAAGCAATAGGCATATCAGTTCACACTCTCAACCCCACGTAAGGGGGGGACAGCATAATATTACACGAACAAGCACGTCTCAGCACACACAGACTGGGGCCATGTTTAGGCCCTAGGTGGCTCACGTATAAGGCCTATCGGTGCTCTATTACTCATACTGGTGGGGAGAGGAGGGGGGGGGGGGGGGGAAAAGAACGGGAGAAGTGAGAAGTGAAGGGAAGGGGAAGGGAGGGAAAAGGGATAAAGGGAGAGGGAGGGAAGGGAAGGAAAGGAACGGACTAAGGGACCACAGCTGGCAGAGAAGTGAAAAGCCGAAGGTGAAGCTTGAGAAGCCACACACTTAAAGGAAAGGTTTAAAACTGATTCCTTCGTTGAGGCCCGGATACCGGGTGGCCCTCAACAAATAGATCCATCTAGTTTCGATCTGTAAGAGTTTCTTGTCTAGATCACCCCCTCGTTCCTGTTGGGGGAGGTGCTCAAGGCTGTAGAAACCAATAAATTTAAGATCAAAATTATGATATAAGCCTACATGACGGCTAATTGGTGTCTCCATTTTGCGTTTGCAAATTAGTGATACATGATCTCTCATACGGCAAAATAGGGGGCGTTTTGTTTTTCCCACATAGAATGCTCCACATAGGCATTTCATCAAATATACTGATCCTACTGATTGGCAGTTAGTGCGATGTTTTGGAGTCCATGTTCTACCATCTGGCAGATCTATATTTTTGCCCTCCAAAATGAAGCGGCAAAATTTGCATTTGCCACATTTAAATGTACCCGAGACTTGTTTCTTATTATTCTGATCACTTGAATAGTGACTACTTACCAAAGTGTCACGTAATGAACGTGACCTTTTGTATGTAATCTCTGGATATGGTTTGATGTGCTTGGATATTTTTTCATCAGTGGACAATAAATACCAAAATTTTTTATATATGTTGCGTACCTTTTTGTGTTGTCGATTGTATTTGGTAACAACTCTTGTGCTCTCCTGGGTCTTAGCCCGTCTAGGTTTGTATAGTAGGAGTTGTCTATTCATATCCACTACCTGATTATAGGCTTTCCTGAGGCATGTTTTACTGTATCCTCGTAGTAAGAGGCGTTCGCGCAGAAGATTCGCCTCTCGTTGAAAATCATCGAGATGCGTGCAATTTCGCTTTATCCTTAGAAATTGGCTATAAGGGATGCTTTTGATTAATTTCTCCGGGTGAGAGCTGCTGGCATGCAGCATACTGTTGCCTGCTGAGGCTTTTCTATAGAGGGTAGAGCACAGTGTTCCTTTCTCATCAACAAAAAGTTCAACATCCAAAAAGGTGATCCTTTTCTGGTCGTAATTAAAGGTAAATTTTAAATTGTATTCATTATCTTGTAATTCGTCCAAGAATACAATAAGGTCCTCCTTCGATCCCGACCATATCATGAGGACGTCATCAATGTAACGACTCCATGATAAGATTTGGCTAATCGACAGGCTTTTATTCTCATCAGAGAATAGGTCTCGCTCCCATCCCCCCAGATACAGGTTCGCATAGGAGGGCGCACATTTTGCCCCCATAGCGACCCCCTGTACCTGGAGGTAGTGGGAGCGTTTAAATACAAATATGTTATGCATCAACACAAAGCTGAGTAGCTCTAATACAAATTCATTGTATTTCCATGAATCAATGTCTCTTTCTGTCAGGAATTCCCCTATCACCTCGATACCTTTTTTGTGTGGGATCGAGTTATAGAGGGCCTCTATGTCAATGGCTACAAGCCATGCATTTGTGGGGATCTGTAGTCCGTCTGTGCTTTTCAAAAGTTCTATGGTGTCTTTTACATATGAAAATAAGCATTTTACATGTGGATACAGATACTCATCAACCAATTGGCTGGCTTTTTCCGTTAAAGACCCACACCCTGAAATTATGGGGCGGCCTGGTGGCGATGTCAGACTCTTATGTACCTTGGGCAAGGCATAAAACGTTGGAGTAGTAAAAGAGGTCATATCAAGAAAATCATAGGTTATGGCATCTATGGTGCCATTTATGCGGGCCTTCAGTATTATGTTTTTATATTTGTTCATATAGTAATTTACATGTGAGGCTGGTACCGATCTGTACCAAGTTTTATTTGATATTATGTCCAGGCACATTTTTTCATAATTCTCTATGTCTAGAATAACCAAGTTCCCTCCCTTGTCTGAGGGTTTGATTATAATGTTACTGTTTGTTTTTAGGGTTTTCAATGCTTCTTTGAGTTCCTTCGGCAGATTGGTTTGAGGTCCAGTCTGCCAATTAGTAGATTCTATTTCCTTTGTGACCTGTATAACAAAGGCCCAAATATTGGAATTCCCCTGTAAGACAGGAAAAGATTTTGATTTTGATTTATACGTTTTAGGATTGCCAAAATTTTTGGCACCAGGGGCCGATGGGTCCGTGGGGCGAGGGCAAGACGGAGGGAAATTCACCCCCTGTTGGATGATGGGAGTTGCGGATGGACTAGTAAATGTCCAACCTTCCTCCTCCGGATTGCTCTCGTCCCACAGGTCCATCAGGTCCTGTAGTGCCCTTAGGTCCTCAAAAGTAACTCCTTCTATGTTAGCGTTATTCTGTTCGCCAATGAGAACATCGGGTGATGTTTTATCATAGATGACTTTGTACATCAGGCGACGTGCGAAGAGATGAAGATCCTTTACTAATTCAAACTTGTCTGCATTTTCATCGGGACAAAAGGTAAGACCCAACTGCAATACCTTAGTCTCATTATCTGAGAGAGGATAGGAGGACAGATTAATAATGTCAAACTTGTCCCGACTCACCAAAGCTGGAGAGCCGGGACACGTTATTTTAAAGGCTGACTAGTTTTTTTCATTGGAGTGGTTAATGGCAGACTACGTTTACGATCACTCGTACTACTTGAAAAAATTGGAGCCGTTTTCACCTCCACATGGGGATCTAAGTTAGTCCCTCCACAGGCTTGTCCCTGTGGTGGGTGACCCACCACCAGGGAAATTGAATCAACATTCCTGGTGGGGGTAATGGGTGATACCAGAGAGTGATTCAGTGTACTGTTTGATAAAGTTGTATTCAATGTAGTGTTATTTTTGTTCTGTTGAGAACGTGATTTTTTATCCTTGCTACTCACTTTATCTGACCGTGATCGGCTCTGTAGGCTAGTTTCACTTTCTTTTTTCCTTTTACGTATTGCTCCTTCATGTTGTGATTTGTCCTTCCGCAGGGCTATAGGGGCAAAGGATGTTGAGGAAGTGGACGATGTGTCCAGTTCTCCAAGATCCAAGCTGGGAATTTGTAGGTCCTGATTTATGTTGTTTCTTCTCACAGGGTATTTGTTTATTTGGTTCCATTTGTACGCCTGTTCGTAAGTATATGCTTTTTTGTCACGTTGATATTTATTTTCTTTTGTTTTAATTAAGTTTGTTGCATATTTTGTTAAATGGTCTCTAAGGTTCTTTTCTTTCTCTGGAAAACGAGTGTGAGAGCCCAAGTTGGCATGTTCCTCCTGCCACCTGAGGATCTCAAGATCTATTTCAGCAATGTCTTTATCATATTGTTCGCTTAAAATTTTCATCATTTGCAAAGAACATATTTGCAAATTCTCCTCCCACTGATTTTTAATGTTGGGTTCTACTTTTTTCATGTTCGGGAAAATCTGTATGCGAAGTCCCCAGGGTACTATCCTATTCGATCTATATTTTTCAAAGAATTCTTTGTGCCAAAAGAGGCGAGTCTTTTTTTCTATCAGCCGTTGAAGGCTGGAAAAGTATGTACTCACATCTGCCTCACTGATATCTTCCTTAGAACGGTAAAGATTAACATCTGTTACAAAGCCTGCCCAGGCCTGACCGCAATAATCTGACATGATAAATATATGGTCTTTTACTCACCAGCTGCTCTTCACCTCTCTGTGGATTGAACTCACCAGCCGCTCCCCTCTCTCCCTGTAGAAGTAACGCACCAGGAGTAAGGGATGAATTTAGGGGGCACACGAAGGGTGTGCGTGGGCCCCGCCCAAATCTTTCCCCACCTATGTGTCTAAAACGTGCTTGTCATGAAAGCAAAAAATATACAAAAAAGACATGATTATTTGAAATTCATATCAAAAAGTGTCATACAACGTAAGTCATTACTAACATATACAATTAGATCATAAAAGAAAACTCCAGTCTAGGTATATGTTCTGTATTAATAATAATATTATCAATTTCAATTAATTGGTAAGGGTATAAAGAACAGGCATGGCTAGTGAAAAAGTATCATGGGTGTTTGAACCACCCTGGGTATAGAAATTTTCAGAGCTCACCAGACTGGAGTGTTCTTCTAAGGTTTTGCATAGATAATGTACAATCATCCCAGATTAATATACAGTAAAAAATTATTGGAGATTTGGGACTGTCTATGGTACATACAAAAAAGAAAATAATTTCATAGAGGTATGATAAAATATCTTGTTTTATTAACATAAAAATAAAGAAAAAAGAAAAAAGTATACACTATTAGACTCTATGTACATCAGAATGTGAATTATAGGGTTCAAAGGTGCTACATACAATTCCTAGTGGAACACCTATATTGTCATACATTCAAAATACACAGGTCATAATACTTGTCCAAACGCTCGACATGTTTCGCCTATAGAGGCTTCATCAGGAGACAAGGATAGGATATATTTGTAGATGGACGAGGATTTTTGAAAGTTATTCCGTATTCTATGGTATGTATACAAAACAACATATTAGTTAATGTACATAAAAAGAAAAAGCAGTTTAACAATCATTAAGGCGTTATATATGCTGCATAGGATATGCGATGACCAGGATGTCTAGTGAAGTCTGATTACATATGCATGACTCCCTACCTCCAATGTCATAGGGGTTCTGAACATGGTCAGGCTTCTGAATAGAGGTGCCGATGGTTGCACTGGAGCACCCCCCAGGGGACCCACACAGGGACGTACCCAGCGAACACCACCAGAAAACGTGGCTGGGAAATTGTCGGGGGAGATTGAGATCCTGTTCTTTTTCCAAAAAATGTTTATAGGGCCTGTGGGGTACAAATGTACTTATTGACCACAATTGTATTCACATAAACCATAATCATGCATGCGGTAGGTAAATAGTGCGACCATGCCCAATGTTAATAGTCGGACCATACCTACCTCTACGGAAGCTTGTAAAAATATGTATTTATGAGAGGCTCGGGTCGGTCAGCCCCCTAGACAGCAAGAACCGAATGGGGGAAGACGGGCGGGAACTTCTGGATCAACTTCTGAAAGATAGCAAAGCAAACAAAAAAGAGACCCCAATAAAGATGCATGGGAACCATATCCAATACATTTTACGGATCCCCACAAAATGGAGGGGGGGTGTAGTCCCCTACCTTATCATGAGGTATATATGGCATCAGAGCATATCAAATTTGATGGCTGGTCAACCCATATACTGCCCCTCAACAGGGGCTAGGTAAGATATCCAATGCCTATAGAAAGGACATTAAGAACAATTGTAATGATTTCCTATAATCGAGATTAAGGTGGGCAAAATGTCCACCGATTAAAGAATTTAGTTAAGTCAAACTACCTGTTTTGGATCGTTCCCAGAGCGTCCCGAGCCTCACGTCCACCTCAGTCTGACACAGCGTCAGACTGGGTTTAAATGGTCTCCCCCCCGTGGCGCCAAATGCGCACGGCGTGTGACGTCACGCCGTGCTGACGTCACGCGGACGTAGTGCGGAGGTCAGACGGCGCCTAGCCCAGCACAGGTGACCGGAGTGTTCTGGTGAGGAACTCCTTCCGGTGCACAGTTCAAGTGGGGCTGACCTGACATGCCCTGCTGACAGCAGCCCAAACTGCGCTGCCAGCTAATAGGGCATGACAGTGTCCCTCTGGATGGAAAACTCAAACCCAGTGGCCGGGTCAAGGCTGGCGACCGATCCCCGACCCGGAAGCGTGGCGGGCAGAAAACCACCCTAGGGTGGACATAATCAACCGCGCCACGCCACCGGAACGGTCCGTACAATTCCCCAAAACCCTGGGGTGATCGCTGTATGGGGCACCCCCCATGCATTGTCCCCTGAGGCCCGCGCCAGCGCAAGGTCCATCGGGACCGATGAAAACTTATAAGTAAAAAGAAAGAAAATAATAAAAATAAAAAATAAAAAGAGAAGAAAAAAAAGGAAAAATGAAAACGGAATAAAAGGAACACCCTGCATACACATATCCACTGCAGCACACAATTCTTATATTTCTATTGTGAAATTATTATTATACATATAGTTTTTTAGCTCAAAGATATGTTTACAAAGCAATAGGCATATCAGTTCACACTCTCAACCCCACGTAAGGGGGGGACAGCATAATATTACACGAACAAGCACGTCTCAGCACACACAGACTGGGGCCATGTTTAGGCCCTAGGTGGCTCACGTATAAGGCCTATCGGTGCTCTATTACTCATACTGGTGGGGAGAGGAGGGGGGGGGGGGAAAGAACGGGAGAAGTGAGAAGTGAAGGGAAGGGGAACATTCATTTGCTATTGTCACACAGCTGGGTGGGCTTCGTGCCATGAGCCCACCCTTTTTTTGAAGCCTTTAAGGCTTAAGGTACACGGGACATTTTTACAACCTCTCCTGAACGATTTGACTTGACAGATGGTAACCCACGTCCATTTTGACGCCTGTAAACTAAACGCTATCGCATTTAGCCACGTTTAGAAGTGCTTGGCGCCTGAAATGCCTCTAAACTCAGCGTCTGAACTCCATTTTTTTTCTTTCCAAAAAAGGACACAACTCAACTTCCTAGAAACTAATATAAACGACCCTGTGTACTGATAAGATAATATAGGGGAGAGTTCAGGAGCAGTTGAAAAAAATGCCGAACTGCTCTTAGAGCCTCTGGCTCTAATCATGTGCTTTTGGAAAAAAAAAAAAAAAAAAAAAAAACCTGACTAGAATCCATGCGTCCAGCTGCCTGCATATGTACAATGGATATAAAGTCTACACATCCCTTTTTAAACTGTCAGGTTTCTGTGATGTAAAAAACAGACAGATAAATCATTTCAGAACTTTTTCCACCTAATGTGACCTATAAACTGTACAACTCAGTTGAACAACAAACTGAAATCTTTTAGATGGAGGGAAGTAAAACTAAAAAACTAAAATATGGTTGCATAAGTGTGCACAAGGGGTTGTAAAGCTTTTTTTATATACTCCACAGCTTGTGAAGCAGTTTAGGAACTATTGTATACAAGCCATACATTTATTTCCTGGTAAATATATTACCTTGTAAATAAGAGATGTGGACGTGCACATATGTATAAGAACAGGAACCAAAAACCTGGAGAAAACGTGGTCTGTTACTAATGGCAGCCACGTAATCACTATGGACAACAGACCCACTTTCGCTGCAGTTTCGTTCTAATTTTAATAGAACAGGCCTAGAATTTTTTTTTTAATTTCTTAATAAATTCTGGTGCCAGTTTGAAATGTCAAGGCATTAAAAGGTAAATGCACTTTTGCAAAAAGCTGAATACATTTTTCTACTACCCCACCCCAGATGTATATTTACCTGCATCACACAGCAGCTTCCTGACACAATATTGTCCGCCAGGTAGCCAAAATCTTTGCTGTGGCCACGCGCACACAGTTCATCCCCATGGGCATCTATAGGGCTGTCTTGTGAGTCTGTGGATTTCCTTTCCTGCTAGTAAACCCACAAAAGTGAAACCAGTCTGTATATGCAGAAAAGCATGCTCGTTATACTTACTGTGGAACCTAAGGGGTTAATCCTGTGCATTGTGTAAAAAGACTGTTTGATCCTGTCTTCTCTGATCCTCCCCTCCTTTTACTGTCCCCAATCCATCTGATAGAGCAGAACCTTGGGGGCACTCTGCACATGCTCAGTTTGGTATGTATTTCTAGAGCGTTTTTCTTTTTCTTGGGAGAGTTCATTTGATTGGCACAGGGCCAATCAGCACTGTCCAGATAGAGGGTCAGGGGTCCTACAGCCTCATAGGACAATCATATGAGAATAAAAACTTTTCCTTCAAGCTTTACCAGACACTGATAGAAGCCACAAGACTGCTATATACTGCTAATGAGAAAAGGTATGTAGAAGTTTACTGAAATTATTGCATTTCCACGTTCTGTGTACTGAGAGAACCGATATAGTGAATGCAGGGTCCCGGGTTTAGTAATACTTTAAATAAAAAGCCAGCTTGCACCCATCGCAATCTACCAAAAAAGGATTTTGAGGTGAAGTTGCAGATAAGGTCTTGCTTTGCAGATATATTTGGGCTTTTGTACTGTCTTAAACTCCAGCAGCGAGAGATGTACCCTTTGCTCATTGCAGTGTTGGGTTGGTCAGATTTATGGTTATCCAGGTTGGAATTGGGAGGCTGTTACATTGTAAAACATTGTATAGGATGACCATTAAACAGACTCGGCAAATGGTGTGTACATTTCCTTTGTGTGAGATCAGTTTACTCAGGGCTGTACGATCTTGCGCCTCTTGCTGAGATTATTAAAGCGGTTCTGCACTCATTTCATTTAGTAAATCTCTTTGCCTTCCAAATCAGGCAAAGAGTACTAAATGAAATGTTTTTTTTTTTTTTTTTTTTTTACTTACCTTGTAATTGAAGACTTCCGGTCTTCTCCCTCTGCGGCGGCGGGCGGGGTCTTGCGTCGATCGTCGTCACGCCGCACTGTCTCCTGGGATCTGGTGTCATTGATCCCAGGAGCCAGTGCGGGCATCTTCCGAAATCTCGCGAGATTTCGGCCACATCTTCCGAAATCTCCCGAGATTTCGGCCGCATCTGCCGAAATCTCGTGAGATCTCGGCAGATGAGCCGTTACTGCGCACGCGCGAGTAACGGCAGTGCATGCTGGGCCATCTAAAGTCCCTGTGGGTGTTTCACATGCCCACAGGCAAGATGGCCCCCAGCACTAAAGAAGAAGACGAGGAACTTCATCGGACGAAAACCGGCGGCGATCGAGATGGAAGATGGAACAGGTGAGTCCCCTAATAAAGGTAAGCACACTTTATATTACATCCTAAAAAAAAATTTTTTTTTTCAGAGTGCAGAACCGCTTTAATGCCACATGAGAAATGCTATTAGCTTTTGTTTGTCTCGTGCGTATTTTTATGGTGTTGGGTGACATGAACCATGGCCACCCACCATTGCAATTAGTTTTCCCAAGCCTTGAGATTAGGGCTTTTTTTTTTTTTTACTTTTGTTAATCTTTTTATTTGTTTTGTTGTATGTGACTAGGTATACTGGGGGGCAAAATATACTGAAGCAATGTCATTTCAGAATGTATCGTTGTGGTTTGCATTGCTTGGTTGAGTGAAACTGAGTGTGGCAGCAGAGTTGATATGTACAGTATCTCACAAAAGTGAGTACACCCCTCACATTTTTGTAAATATTTTATTATCTTTTCATGTGACAACAATGAAGAAATGACAATTTTTGGTACAATGTAAAGTAGTGAGTGTACAGCTTGTATAACAGTGTAAATTTGCTGTCCCCTCAAAATAACTCACAGCCAATAATGTCTAAACCACTGGCAACAAAAGTGAGTACACCCCTAAGTGAAAACGTCCAAATTGGGCCCAAAGTGTCAATATTTTTGTGTGGCCACCATTTTCCAGAACTGCCTTAACCCTCTTGGACATGGAGCTCACCAGAGCTTTGCAGGTTGCCACTGGAGTCCTCTTCCACTCCTCCATGATGACATCACAGAGCTGGAGGATGTTGGAGACCTTGCGCTCCTCCACCATTCGTTTGAGGATGCCCCACAGATGCTCAATAGGGTTTAAGTCTGGAGATATCCTTGGCCAGTCCATCACCTTTACCCTCAGCTTCTTTAGCAAGGCAGTGGTCATCTTGGAGGTCTGTTTGGGGTCGTTATGTTGGAATACTGCCCTGTAGTCCAGTCTCTGAAGGGAGGGGATCATGCTCCGCTTCAGTATGTCACAGAACATGTTGGCATTCATGGTTCCCTCAATGAACTGTAGCTCCCCAGTGCTGGCCGCACTCATCCAGCCCCAGACCATGACACTCCTACCACCATGCTTTACTGTAGGCAAGACACACTTGTAACGAAGAAAAAGGGGGGGGGGGACACTGCCCTATTTGTGTAGAGTTGGGAAGGAGGAGTCAAGAAGGGGGGACTTCACAAGGAGGGTGAAGGTCCGCTTTAAGTTTTTGCAGTCTCTTTCGATACATTTCACCATTTCGCCTTTCACCGTCTTTGTTGCCCGTCTCTGAATTTGTTCTAATAAATCCAGAGACACAGCACAAATGGTGAAAGGTGTCTGCTTTGGGCTGATTGCCCCTTTTAGTCTAAGTAGAATGTTTGTAGCACTAAAATTACGACACGTCTTGTTGCATTTGGTGTATTACTTGACTGTTTAGCGTTATCAGCTGAATTTTTATCATGGGTTGTGTGGTGGTCACCACTACTTTCTTCCAGCATCGTGGTCCTGGATTCATTTCTGACCACAAACATTACCTGTGTGGAGTTTGTATGGTCTCTATGCCATTTTACATGTTAAATGTGCCAGAAAGAAACAATGTGCAGTCCAAAGCAGGAACATCACTTCTGGTTTTCACCCACAGCTTTTAAAGTGCAAGTAAACCCTCCTATCGTTTTCAGCCAAGGAAGCTGCCATCTTGGCCTCTACAACTATCATGATGCTGCACATGTTATCAGTTATGACATCAGCCATTGGATGGTTTGAAAGTTTGGTTGAGAGCACAACCAATGGGGGTGTTACATTTCTGGCACGTGCAGTAAATGAAACTGGTTTTATGGATGGGTTTACTTCCGCTTTAAACAACAAGCCAGGAGGTTTAGCCATCACATGACCAAAGAAATAGTAATTTTTTTTTTTATTTTCAGACAACTTTTAAGTATTTCAACAGCAACATATGCAAAATCAGTTGTATAAGTGCCATTGTGCTGTTTTTTTTATACTTACTTTCCTTCTACTTTAAAAAAAGACATTTAGGTTTGGCAGGTTTTGCATATAGCACTTTTTAAGGAATGTGCCTTACCTGTGAGATTCCAAAGGAAGCTGGAAATCACTGTAGTAGGCATTACTACTACAATAATTGCTGCAAGCTTCCGGTTTCACTGCTGAGCGGCTGCCCTGCTGCATAGAGAACACAGGAGGTTGCTTGCTCAGCACCGGAACGATTCAGGGATTGCATTTTCTAAACCAATATCGCAGGACAACAAGCGCAGACAAGCGCCTTGAGGCGATTCAGTTCGCATTTGCAGCGCTATACAAATCATTCATTCACTAATTGGGTGAGGTGGACAGACAGGGCGGTGACTTCCCAATTTCCACCTCTTCTAATCAAAGGACGCGTTGCATTATTTGAGAAAATGCTAAATATTGTCTGGCATCTGTGAAAGTCTAGCTTTTTTTGTGTTCAGTAAGGACAGGACACAGAAGGTAGCGGCAATCACTGTGCTTTCCAGCTTCCATGAGGATCCCACAGGTATGGCACTTACTTTGGACGAAGCTGGACCAATGTAACCAAGTAAAAAAAAATGCCATACCTAAACTTTAGCTTGTAACGTCTTCCCTAAAATCCATGTGTCTGACACTTTGGGTACATTGGATTTTCCAGGGTGAAGATTGTGCAGCTGCTCTATGAATTGATGCAGAATATGTTCACACTATATAAAAGAATAAAATAAAAAAGAAGAAATCCTGGAGCTTCCTTGCAGATCAGCACGCATATGGTAGTATTCTGGGGATTTACTATGTTTTTCCTGTCCAGCTTGTTGAAATTGCTTCCACAAACAACACGTAGAAGGTAACTGGAGCCTCCCAGTTGTTCATTGTTTTCCTAAAGGTCATATTTGAGAAGAGCTATTTCACCACTGGAAGTCATCCCAAATCACATCTGGTCTTCTGGAGAGGATTACTAGTGCTGTGTGACTAATAAAGCGCTTTAAAGGTGGAACTAATGCTGATTTCCACTGTGACTTATTGTGCTCCTTGGTGAAAGTACAGTTCAATAATTGCTAAGAAGGCCAAACTTTCCCCAGGTGCCGACAGCCCCGGGATCCCATGTGCACAGTACAAGGAAAACCTAGCTTTGCCCATTTTACATTAACAATGGTGGTACCAATGGCAACCAATTGTTTACTTATGTAGTCTTATGGTGGCCATACACGCATTGTTTTTTTCATCTGAATGATCAAATAGAGTTGATCTGCCAGGGCGGAAAAATTATCAATCTTAGATACTTTGTTTATGATTTCAATCGCGTTTCAATTGATATTATGGAATTGCATGGGGAAAATAAAGATGCAATTGATGGCTTACAATCGTATATTCTAACTTTTATGTTTGTCCATGGTTCATCGAACCGATTTGAAATTCATGCAGTGCTTTACCTTTTAACTAAAAAAAAATGTTTGTATGCAAACACTTTAAACCGTAATCTGGGTTATCAGGCTATCAGTGCAGATATTTTGGCTGATGCCTTCATGATTGGGTCATATAATATCCAGTTTTGTTTTCTATTCTATTTCAAAACATAGTTAACTAAATGATACATTGCTATTATTTTACTTTGCATATTTGCGCAGTCATTTTCAGTCGTGTTTTTTTGATTTCGGAAGTTATGTTGGCCTCTAAATTCTTACATGGGGATAGTTCATGCAGTCTTATTGTAATCTCATTTTACAGTAATTGAATGTGGCTGATAAATGGTGGTCCCGCATTAGTCTTGAGGGCATTGAACAGGTCAGCACATAATTAATAGTGTAGCCAAGATCAGCTAATTGAAGGTCATGCTGTAGATCAGGGTACAGACCACCCTGGTACATGTGCCCTCTTGTTTGAAGGCATCGTTCTTGATTCATTACTCTTGTGTTTACTTAAAAATTATTGTGCTAATGGTGTAACTGCTTGATGAGTTACACTAGGGAAAATGTCATTTTTAAATGTTCCAAGTAATTCAAGCCCGTGGTGATCAAGTGTTGACTTTCCAGCTGTCCTCAGTTACAGGGCTTGGTGGATTTACTGTTTTTTTTTTTTTTTTTTTACTTTAAGATATTTTAGTGGCTTATTGGGTAACTTGCAGTTTGAGAAATGTCTTGTTGGGTGAGCCGATAATGGTTGGCCTTCTACCTTGCTAACACATTGTGCAATTAAAGTGGTATGTATTTTATTTTCAGAAACCCCCAACCTAAATTAAAATTAGATGGCTCATGGTGCCTGGGGGCACCTTTTGGGTATCTTCAGGAAGCTATTATGTACATTCCTACTTTAAAGCCAAACTATGGACAGAAAACTCCCTCCTTCCTACTACCTTCTAGCTGAATGCTGAAACGCCCAAAAGAAAATAACTTTCTAAATACCCTTCTACCCAAACCTGCTGTATCTAGAGGAAACTCACTTGGGCAGAACATGCAGACTCAAGGCAGATAGTGCCATGAGATAGAGGCTTCAAAACCGCTCCAGGTGATGCAATAGCTGTACTGAAGATCTGGTGCTGGTCCAGTCTGTGAACTGAAAGACTGTCAAAGTATGTGCAAAAGAGGTGACTGCACCGCAATCCTCAGAAATATACGGTTAAATGCTTTAGTTGTAAAAATCTACACATAACCTCACTAGGCCACAATACAACAGGACTGTAGCAGCAAGGTTAACATGTTTCACAAACCAAATCACGGTCACCTCTTTTGCGGTCATCTCTTTTGCACATACTTTGACAGATAGTGCCATGGTTGAGATTCGAACCAATGGCCCCAGTGCTGCTAGGCGTAAGTGTTAACCACTTAGCCACTGTGCTGCCCATCCATGCATGTCTGGATCAGCAGTCCCCACAGCAGGAAACGGCAGTGGCGATGGTCCCAGATAATGGACTTGGGTGAAAATATCTTGCATCACCATTTAAGCCACAAAAAAAATCCCATATGTGATAGGTTAAAGGGGGGGTGGGAGGTAATGAGAAAATTTTCAGTTTTAACCAGAGCTGTACTTTAAGGAACATGAGAAAATATGTAGGCTGCCTTTGTCTACAGAAATTGCCTGGCTGTTCTGTAGGTCCACAGGTTTTAATTTTCTAAGGCACTCACCTGGAACAGTTCACTGACTTCACTAATTACATGCTTGTTTCAGGTCATTGACTAAAACTATTGAGGTCAGAGACCGGCAGACAACTTTTTTTTTTTTTGGAGGTCAGTAATGGCAGACTCCCATGTTTCTCCATGCTCAAGAGAAAGGGCATGAATGAGCTTGAGAGAAGAAACTGAGGTCAGTATCTGAAGAATAGAGCAGCCTTGGTTTGACTGTTTCCAGGCTGTTATAGCCATCAATTGAATGGTGTTAGAAGTTTGATTTTTTTTTTAATTGACAACCTTTATTGAGCAACTTTAGTTAAGGTGTGATCTTCAAACCGGTTCCAAAAGCTTGCATTTTACAGTGAACAAATATCTGTTGATCTTTTCAGAACGAAGAATGAACAGCATTTTTAACCTACGATGGGACTACAGAACACCTTCCCTTGTGTTATGTAGAAGCAGGACTGGTGTACTGTAGTAATTTACATATTCATCATGGTCCAGAGAAAATGAGAAGTTGAAAGGAGTTCCAGCCTGTAAAAAAAAATTCAGCAGCTATAAATACTGTAGCTGCTGACTTTTAATATAAGGACACTTGCCTGTCCAGGTATCCCACGATGTTGGCACCCCTAGTGGATTCCTCAATCGACTACGGGCCTTTGCCGCTTCACAGCCTGTTTCCTACTGCGCATGCATGAGTCGCGCTGTGCTTTCTGAATGGTCCCGCTGTCTTCTAGGACCTGTGTGTCTCCCAGAAAGCAGCGGGGGGGGGGGAGGTGAGGAGGGCCCAGAAATTTTGTAGATCGCTGTCCAGCAATCTTAGCCGGAAGTGGGTACCAGGTTTTGACAGGTATCCGATCCACCCCCAAAAAGTGCCAAATGTGGCGGGGGGGGGGGGTTATGTGAACAAGGGGAGCTTCCCTTTTTGGGTGGAGCTCCGCATTAACTCTTACAATATGGGGGGACCCAACTGTAAGGCTTTATTCACACCTAGCTGTTTTGAAATCGCTGCGATTCTGCCCGTGATTCCAGAATCGCAACAAAGCGCGGGATGCATTCTCTCAATGGCACCCTAAACACGGTGCTATTGACAAATCACGGCAAAATCGCAGTATGCGGGTCACCCAAAAGAAGTTCCCAGAACTAGGTGTGAATAGAGCCTAAGGGTTCTTTTTTTTTTTTTTTTTTTTTTTTTTTTTTTTTTTTTTTTTTAGCTTTAAATATAAATAGTAAGTAGGGTCGTTCTTTTTTTTCAAAATAAATATTGATAAATTCCAACGGACCAGAGTTTGTGTTTTCTCTCTCCAGTTGCTGATCCCAGCAGCTGACATTCACACCCAGCACTCTGACATACATTCCTCTTCACGCGGAAGTCTGAGCTCAGACATCGTTTTTCTATTCACTATGAAATGTGACAGATGTGTTTTCAATCCATATGCCCAACTTCCCATGCCTGTGCTCACATGCATAAGCTGTGATTTCCAGAATGAGTAAGACCATTGTAATCCACTGTATATTAACATGGACGGGGGCCAGGTATTCACGAGTTTGACGGCTCAATGTTTTGTCTCTCTTCTCCCCCCAGCAGAGTGTGCCGGTAGAGTGAAGGACTCGGAAAGTGATGCCCCGTAGTACAGACTAGTGTAGAGATGCCTGTCAAGGGAAAGCACTGAAATTAAGAAATTAAACCACATTACGTAGTTGCAATAAATACAGTCAACACTTTGTTCTACTTTTAACGTGAGGGAGCAGCTATTAGACAGTTGAGAACCTAACGCTATAGAAAAGTGTCTGTGGCCACCCCTTCTATCATATGGCTAGATCAAACTGATTACTCTTCTTGCACTATGGGAGAATAATTTTTTTTCTGATTGAAACCTGCCCAATTTTCCATGCATGAGCTGCCACAGGAACTAAGATTCAAGTCCTTGTGTGTGTTGTATGGCAGTTATAGGCATGCATACTCTATATTTTTTTTTTTTAAAGCTTTAGATAGTTTTCACATGCACTAGGGGCCTTGTTAAGCAAATAATCACGGGTCTAAAAAATCTTTTTGACATTTGAGAATCTTTGTCCAAACCCTACCAGTTGGTACGCAACAGTCTATTATTCAGTGTTTCCAATGTACTCGGTGGTATCAAAATGCTTCAATTGATTCTGTATTCTCCACCTAATTGTAAATATCTGTTAAACCTGGTAGTTGAGGTCCCTTTCCATCACCACCTTTCAATTTTGAACTGACCACTGTCCATCTTGGTGCTCACTAACTTTTTTTTAAGAACTGTACTACATTTTAATTTTCAATTCTTTCTTCAGCCACATCTTGTGTTAAATGCGTTCTCACCTAAAATATAAATAAAAAAAAAAAAGCTTTAGATGGACTTGGTAGGACTAAATATGTCTGTACAAGCTTTTGTTTCTGGCCATTAATTTGTTGGGAAGATTTAATCTTGCTTCCTGTGACAGCAGGACAAGAGATAAGAATGGTTGCCACCAAGACAGGCAGAAACAGGCTGTAAAAAGAACCAACGTGACAGAAGCTCTTATCTTTCCCCATATTATAAATGTTAGAGGAAGTAAACCCTTATCGGTTTTACTACCTCTCTTGTTCCCTGCATAGTAAAAGCATAATGGACTAGTATGCATCGCATACTAGCTCATTATGTGGCACTTACCTGCAAACCAAGCCTGCGCTGTCCCCGCCTCTTCCTTCCGGGGCCACGGACTTTGGCTCTGTGACTGGCCAGAGCCGTGTGACATCACTCCTGTGCATCATGTCCTGTGCGAAGCCGCCAGTCACGGATCTCGCTCGGGAAGAAACGGCGCAGAGGGCCGTTTTTTCACAGCACATGCACCGATGACATCAGCGCAATACAAATATATCTCCTAAACGGCGCACGTTATTCTAGGTTTAGCCATAGGTACAAGTTCTACCTACCGCAACTTTTTTGTTTACACTTCAGCTGTCAGCAATGGTACGAAGCATTAAAAGGTTATTTTACAAATTAAATCAATTATTTTTAATTTTGCGCTTTTTTTTTTTAATGTGACTTAATTAAAAGTTTAATTATTAATGGTTTATAAAATGGAAGTAAAAAAAAAAAATCAGCAGGAAAATACTAATTAAAGTGTGAAGGAGAATAGTTAAAAAGGCTGATTAGAGTACATTAAGGGTTAGCAAGGGGTTAAACATGGGGAACAATTTAACCACTTGCCGACCGCCTTCCGCATAAATACTGCGGCAAGGTGGCTCGGCTGCGCAAACCGACATACCTGTACGTCAGTCTGTGCATGTGGTACTGCGGGTTGGTAAACAAGGCGGATCCCCATAGAGAGAGAGAGAGAGAGAGAGAGAGAGAGATCTGCTGTTCCTAGTGATCAGGACCAGCGATTCTCTTTCTACTCCAGTCAGTCCACTCCCCCCAAGTGGTTAACAAAATCCCCCAAAAACATATTTTTTTACTTGACAAGGTTACTTTAAACTGACTTCATTTGCAGACTGAAGTTCATCCCTTTTTTGATCTGTAAATGATTAAACAGAACAATACAATGTTTTTTTTCTCTTTCAGCTGCTGAGCAATGTTGTTGAAAAACATTGCCGGCTGCCTTTTTTTTTTTTTGACAGCTGTGAGCAGGGAACTGCTCTGCACTTCTACATGAATCGTGGAAATGCTGGCGTAAGATCGTGGGGGTGTCAAATAGAGATCACGATATTTTAACAATTAATCGGCTGCTCTGCTTGTATGTATATTAAAACTGCAGGGACAAAAAAAAAATTAAAAATGCTCTGCTGCAGCCGTGACTATGCAAAACCGATATTACCTTGTAAAAATAATCGCATCATCACTGTGCTGTATATATACTTAGCCGAGCTGTGGTAGGACCAAGAAGGTCCACCAATTACAAGCTTCCTGTAGGGACGGGGTGAAGACAAGACCTGTCGCCCTGCACAAGAAGAGAGAATAGCAGTGATTAGTCTCTATTACAGGAAGCTCCTGCAAAAGTAAACATTTTATGCTGGAATACTCACAGATCTGAAAGGTTTAAGTAAAATACACATGGCTCTTATATGTAGACATATTTGCTTAGTTCAGATGTGACTGTTCAACTGTCTGGCTGATTTGATAATTTGTAATGTATCAGAACTCTTTTAGTAACCCTATTTTTTTTTTTCCTGTTTTTCAGGTCTCTTCCTTATACTTGGCCTAATTCTGTACCCTGCTGGTTGGGGTTCCCAGAAGGTTGTTGGTTACTGTGGACATTATGCCTCAGCGTACAAGCTCGGAGAATGCTCTTTGGGCTGGGCTTTCTACACCGCCATTGGAGGAACCGTCCTCACCTTCATCTGTGCCGTCTTCTCCGCACAGGCTGAAATCGCCACCTCCAGTGATAAGGTTCAGGAAGAAATAGAAGAAGGAAAAAACCTCATCTGCTTACTTTAACGAGCAGTGATGTACTGACCCTGCAAAGACTTCAAAAAAAGGGATCAACTTGTTTACATGGCCCACAGCGCACATTCGTGGACTAATAATGTTCATAACGCCATGCTGCCTTTTCCTGTGTGAGAAGATCGTTAGTGGGACCTAAAGACAAGATGGTGATGCACAACTCACAAAGTGCATCCATATTGACCTGTGTACAGAACTTGCCTATTAGAAGTATTCCCAGTTCTACAAGTCACTTTAAAACGGATTTCTCTTCCCATAGCATAAGGACAGCAATGTATTTCTGTCTGTTTTTGTCCACTTTTTAATTTCTTATGTGTGCTATGTATGTGAGTGTTTGTGTGAATTTTTAATTTCCTGTAGCCACTGCAGATCTCTGCATACCACTACTATTGATCGAACGTGTCAGGTAACTGGAAATTCTGTGCTTCTGTTCTCTCATGTGGTTCATTATGTGGTGCCAATGAATGTCTAGAAATTTTAGGTTTGGAAAGAACCACTGCAGTAAATATGGAAGGAATCACTTGCACACGGTCTTTCCGACAGGGTCTTAGCCAGGTGTATTTAGTGCATAATAGATTGCTACCACTGTGATATACTCAAGATGCCAACGTGCAAGCGAATAACCTCCATTCCATAAGAGCCAAAGAGGCCGGTTGTGCCTTTTTAAAGTGTACCTATTTGCTACATAAAATAATAACCCTTTTGTGTGCTGAGATTTCAGCTTCTCTCCAAATAAGGAGGCCCATTTAACAGATTTTGGAATAAAATCTTCTGTGTGGCTGATAACAAGCAATCGGCTTTTCTGTTTTATTTTATAGGATTAGACACAAATATTCTGGCTGCAGTTGACAGCGTAGACTCTTCTTCTTCTGTTAAACAAATACAAAAAAAATCTTATTTGATGTTGAGACTATTACATTGAACCTGTAATTTCAGACTTTTGAAAGTAAAGTCCTACCTAAGCACAAATACCACAAGATACCTGATGTCTTTATTAGCCAGAAGAGCGTATTTTGTGCCCCTCTCTGATTTATTTAAAAGTTTATGTAACACTATGGCTAAAACCTGCAAACTGCCATTCTGTTGTCCAATAAGATTGCCTCGGTGGTTAGTAAGGTTTTTTTATTGGACAGGGCATGGCAGCTGATGCAGCTTACCCATGAAGTCAGACCTTGGAGCACAAAAAAAAATTGGCAAATATAGGGAAACGCACGCAACTTGAATTTTTTTGGCATTTAGGCAGATTTTTACTTTTACATTTTTAAATTGAAAGAATATAGGTTGACTTTAGTGGATTTTCTAGTTTTTTTTTTTTTTTTATGGTATATTGATTCAGTGGACTAAATAGCAACCTAAATTGCAGTTGGCACACTTCATCCCTTTTATACCCTATTAGTGCAAATACATGTAACTGTAATGTACATTTACAAGATGGTTAATCGGCCTATGATATCTTTGACTTGCTGAGGAAGGTACAGTCTGTGGCAGCCATTCTCACCCAGGGTTCTATGAAAACCTAGGGTTCCTCAAGAGATAGGGTTCTCTTGAGCAATAAGCGGTGATGAGTTGAGTTGACTTCCCTGCCTCATGGTGCCTGTATAGTTATGAGCCCACTATCACTGGGCATGGTCAGTGGCATAGGACCAGTGGATTCTCTGCTCTTTTCTCTCAGATAAGTAGCACCTGGAACAAAATATAATTTTAGCTGTCTCTAAGGGTGGCATTTTTCACAATGACTGCCAATGTAAGGGGACATTCTTCTTTCAAAATCTAACTGATATATCTGTGAGCTGTGGATGTATTCCTTTTGGTGGGGGTTCACCAAAGTATGACTTTTATTTACAGGGTTTTTCAGGGGTAAAATAAAGTTGAGAAAGGCTGGTCTATAGTGTTCTGTGAATTCTAGTCCTGTTGGTACCATGATTAGACAGTTTATCAGAGAATTCTGTATGGTCACCATAAGAAAGACACTTGCCCAGGGTCATAAACCCTCTTTAAATCCATTAGCTTGTAAACAGTGCAGCTGCTTGCCATCACCTACATGTGTTTCCAGCAAGTGAGCCTGTAAAGCTGCTGGTAGTGTGGGTGGGAGTCCAGCGGGAAGAGGCTATTGCTTTATATTTATTGGCTTGGCCTTTCAGCAAGGCATACATCACATATGCATTGGCTCCGGTGGCAGATATAGTTTGAGGAGCCCAAGTGGTTCACAGGGGACAAGTATAGATGATGCAGTAACAGAGTGCTACCCTCTTCCTTATTCATTCAGCCTGCATGGTCCGCTGTCCCACCTCTTGCCTTAAAGATAAGTGGCACTGTCTGGGGGTACACTGGTTCTGGTGCTCATCGGATGCTGTGGTAAATTAAGATTTAACATTCAAGCATGCAAAGACACAACTGAATGTATATAAAATATAAGCTTTGGCAATAGCACAATGTGGACACTTGGGGGGGGGGGGGGGTCCCACAGTAATGCATTACGATGTTTGCTCCCGGGGTCTTTTAAAAGCACAAATTGTGCTTATTTATGTCATTCTGGACCAAATATTTGGTGCTCAGTATTTACAGCAGTTCTGTTCTTCCCACTTCACTTTAATGAGCAGGGTCATAGGGGGTTTATATATAATGTCTTTGTGGGTTTTGTTTTGTTTTTCTTTTTAGACCTGGTAATTGTAAAATGTAATTCCAATCTTTCCATGTTCTTAGGCTCTTTGTCATTGATGTGAATAGTGATCTTTTGTCTGGCACAATGGTTTCCTGGAGGTAGTCATTAAGACTGTCAGTATTATCCTTTTGTACAGATAAAGGATCATAATCATATGATTATCAGTGGATATCTGAGAAGGGGGTAGAGAAAAACAGGGCCTCTACTACTTTCTCAGTTTTTGCCCAGCAGCAGTGGGCGGTCCGGGTCATCCACTATAGAACATGAGAATCTTCTACAATGCTTTGTACACATGAGATGCAGCAAGGATGCCTGCCTCTGATCTATGGGGCTGATATCACTGCGTCTTGATTGCAGTCTGGTTTTGAGTCCAGTTCAGCGGTTGTTTAAAATGTATGTCAAGGCAAAATAAACATGCACATCTCCCCATGTAATCATTTAAAGACCCTGCAAGTACAGAAACATACTAGTTGATAGGCCAGAAATGCACTTGTCCTGCTGTAGGCTGACAACATCCTAGTTGTCCTTTGCTAAACTGCTCAACCGCTCCCACTCTCAGAACTCTACAACATTGGTCAACCGCTCCCACTCTCAGAACTCTACAACATTGGTCAACCGCTCCCACTCTCAGAACTCTAAAAACATTGCTCAACCGCTCCCACTCTCAGAACTCTACAACATTGGTCAACCGCTCCCACTCTCAGAACTCTACAACATTAAAGTAAAGTTAAAGGCAAAGCTTTTTTCTCGTTTTGGATGGAGTGGAAATGGATTGGAACACCTGTCAGTTTTAATTACTGTCTGTGCCCCCCCCCCCCACACCTTTACGAGATTTGGCCTTTTTATTTATTCCATTTACCATTTTCTTTGAAAGTGAACGTAAAAAAAGAAAATCCCAAATTTTGAGTTGTCCCCAGAAAAGTGATAGAGGGGAAGTCTTCCAATGGGGACACTAGTTATGGTGACCTTAATTTGCAGGGATATCCTCTTCCTTCCTGTTTTTGGCTATGGTACAGGAAGTGAAGGGAAATCTCCCCAATGGCAAAAAATAATCTGACACGGATTATGACCCTCCCTTAAAGTGGAAGTAAACCCCCCTATCGTTTTCAGCCAGGAAGCTGCCATCTTTGCCTCTGTTTAATCTTCAACTGCCACGGTGCTGCACATGTGATCAGACACCAGCCATTGGATGGTTTGACTGTTTGGTTGAGAGCACAGCCAATGTGCAGTTAGCATTCCCGGCATTCCTTTTTTTTTTAAACTATTAAATCGATGGGTTTACTTCCGCTTTAAGTCCCGTACACACGGGCAGAATGTCAGAAGATATTTGCAGGTACAAAGAATTCTGGGTGACATTCTGCCCATGTATATTCCCATCTGTCTGACAGAAGCTGGCCATGCATGCTGGAAAGCCAGCAGCCAATTGGAGTGTTCTGGTGGGGGGGCGTCCCCTTGTTACAACACAACAGCTCAGCGGTGTTAGTACAGCGGCTCCTGACCGGAGTTGTCAGTTTTTTTTTGTGCAACCCTGTGGGGTGTACCAGGCTTTACTCTATCCAAAATGAAAAAAACTTTTTCTTATAGTCGTACTTTAAGGTTAATCACGCTTGGGTCAAAGATCAGAATTGAGTTAACACAGGAAGTGTGCTGTGGACACAAGACCATTCTGGAATTTCTGACAAGATTATCAGGTTTTTTGGACTTGCCAAACGGATATAACAAAATGCTTCCAAAGGTTTATTTAACAGACCATTAGGGAGCAAATAAAAACACCCCATTCATCGGATTCACATATTTCCTAACCTCCTGCACATGGCAGTGCACATTGGCTTTGTGTCACTCATTAATATACGTTTACAGTTTTGTGTTGCCATAAATGTTGGTGTTTTGTGATGACAACACAGTCAGAGTGCAGTGCTTGCTGTGATCAGCAATCCATCAGTGATTCCTAAGCCTACCAAGCATGGATCAAAACTTGGCCGGTTCAGCAGGAACTGGCCAAATTTTCGATCCATGTAGGGGGCAAGCTGGTTATACACAAGTTGATCTATCAATCAACTTGTGTACAACCAGCCTGTTGGGTTTTTACTGAATATTCAGTGCCACTGGCTATAGTTAGCAACACTGATCATTGTATTCTGATGGTATGGAAGGCTCCCCGCGGTCAGAATACAATATCACAGCAGGAAAGATTCCCCCATAAACCTAGAATGTTGTGGAGGGGGAAATCAGCTAATTAATATATTATTTTTTTGTCCAACTGGCTGCTTAAAAAAAAAAAAAGTCCTTTATGGCCAGCCTTGGCTCCACATTGATCTGCCATGTGGATATGCTGAGCCCATCATCCTTAAGTGTGCACACTGCATAGGCATTTCTCACCATGGACCTTATCAAAGGTGGGTGTGTGGCCAATACCATTAGTTTCACAGATGGCGAAATTCTGAAAGAATAATTAACTGATTTATAATCATAGGTGAATAGGTAGTTATGGACAATTACTCCACTTTTCATACATGAGACCTTTTGCCTGTTCTCCATGAGAAATAGAGTTCCGATATTCTTGCCTGCACAGCAGAGTTGCTATTTGTATTTGTTAGCAGGGGTATACCTTATTTTCACTGATATGTTATGCTCTTGCCCTATTTACTTCCCCCTCCAGTCTCTAAAGTCTGCATAAGCTGTGGAGTCTTAGGGCTTCACTTTTGACTGAGCTGAACCACCTAGAAACATGAGGAATATTCTGCACCATTTTAGGGAAAATGTAATGGTTTTGTACATATTTTATTTATTATGATCAGGACTAAAAAAAATTCTAAAATGTTTTTTAGTTGGGCAAATCTAAAATCTTGCACATTAATATTTTGCATTCCTTTCTAGAGCCAGCAAGTTGAGCTTTAGGCTCATTTTCACATATTTACAGGATCTCCTTAGATCTTGTGTTGAAAAATTTGAATTTCAAACTGCAATTTACACACACAAGCAGATGGATGACTTCCTCTTTGGATGACTCAGTCCAAAGTTTTAGTCGGTGTAAAAGAGTCTTGGATCAGTCAACCATTGCTGTGCAGTCTTTCAGCTAACCCATCGTGCTTAGGGAATCCCATGTCAGTAATACAAAGGAGTGTGTATGTAAAACTGGTATGAAAAATGCTAATATAAAATTGAACCAAAACCTTTAAAATGCAATAGTGCAAATGAAATGAAGAATAGAGGAGCGCAGTCCCTAATGCAGTTCTTATCTGTAGAGTTTTGACCTCGCCCATGGACCAATGGAAGCAGCAAGATCTGAGCACTGTCCATTACCATGTTTTTGAAGTGACTTTTCAGGACAATTTGCAAGGAGTGTTTGAGCACAGCACTGCAATTTATCTAGTTTGTCAATAGTGCAAATGTGAGTTTGCTCATTCCTAATCCTTGTGTAGATGTCTTCATAGTGGATGTTAATGTGTACCGGCAGAATGATGAGCTTGAGACAAAGGTGTTCCTAGCTTCCCTAGGCCTTCTGCTGCTAATATGTCAGTTTCCTGGCAATGTTAACAATTTTCAACCAGCTTTGGGGGAGTCTTTTTGCAGTTGAAACTAATATTGTTTAAAATAGTCGCTTGTGTGGTTAGCAATTCTGAGATTGAGTAAGCGCTCCATTTAATGTTTAAAGCCCCATGGAAACCCTGCTGTGCAGTCTGGTAGCCCATTACCATTCTGATCCATGATCATTGCTCTAGAAGTACTAGGATGTGAAAGCTGATCTGATTTCTTAGATCTCTTCTGATTCCATTCTCTTCCAATATGTCCTGCAGGAACTCTATGCATGTCACCTCTGAGCACAATTCAAAATCAAAGCACAAATCTGAAATCTAACCATCTATCAGGATGGACAGCCTTTTGTTGTACTTGCTTGGATCATGATTGAACTGTATTTACACTCATTTCTAGAGGGTAGCGAAGGGCAAACAAAATCGTATTTTTTTTATTATTTTGGGGGTTTCTTGTTTTTTTGTTTTCTTTAGAGGTTATAGATTGTCTTTTGATCTGTGTACACAATTCATGTTATGTCTTATGTGCCATATCCTGTTCATGCAATTCAGAAGACACGTATCTGAAAAGGACTATAGGACAAATGTACCAATCTGTGTAAAATAAAGTGCAATACCCTAAATAACTTTTATTATGAAGTGGTGTGCTATAAAATGTGTTTGTCCACACACACTAGAGGCTATCTGTCATGTTGGGCCTCATTCACACGGGTGGCTGTGTCTGTGCAGCCGCTGCATTCCCATATTACATGCAGCACCTTGCAGCTCCAGCCGCTTAAAGACACGGCCCATTCACAGACTCTGGGTTTAAGCGCAGGGGCACAGTTTGCAACATGCCTGGCTAATAGAAGTTTCTAATTTGTGATATAACATGCCTTCTATGTGTGTCCGCAAAGGGTAACCTAACCTTTAACATTCTCGGAGAAGTAAAATGTGTTTGAACCTTTAAATAATCTGTTTTATGAAAGTCACAAATAAAATATGCTTTGATACTGTGAGCTCGGAGTCCTTTGGGAATAAGGACAATCACACTCCTATTAATAAAGTGTTTTTTGTGTGATTATATTCAGTGTTCTTTATTCATCTCAGGTACTGTCAATTTACGCAGCACTTTACATATATATTGTACTTTCACATCAGTCCCTGCCCCCAAGGAGCTTACAATCCAAGGTCCCTAACTCACATTCATACATACACCTACTAGGGCCAATTTAGACAGTCTTGTGTGGGAGGAAACCTATGCAAACTCCAGGCAGGTAGTGTCATGGTTGGGATTCGAACCAACGATCCTTTTGCTGCTAGATGGAAGTGCTAACCTTTTTAGCCACTGGTGCTGTCTTAAGCCTGGTACACACTGCAGTACTAACAATCCGATGTTAGTACATCAATCTCCCCCACTGAGCTATTGTGTACTGACGGGGGACGGCCCCCTGCTAGAACACTCTGGTCAGCACTCTCAGCCATTGTCTGAGAGCGCTGATGGAAAGCCGGCCTGGCAGCCATACACACAGGCTGAATGGCGGATGTTTTTTATTGAACTGGCCAATGTACATTTGGCCCAAGTGTACCAGGCTTTAGTGTTGAGTTTACTTTGTTGTGCTGGTGGCCTAATTATTAAAGTATAATTAAAGGCAAAGCTTTTTCATTTTAGATGTAAATTATATTAGGGAAGCCTTTTTTTTTGTTTTTCGAAACTGCTTGCAGTCATATACAGTAATATACCTGGTAAAATAGGCGTTTTGTTTTTGCTAAAAAAATACTTATAAACTTCAAACATATGTTTTTTGAAAGCAGATGCCCTTAAGAATATAATGGCAGCTGTTGCACATTATTTGCACAGCCATTTGTCAAATGCATAGTTTTACTATACACTAAATCGGGCTGCTCAACCTTTTCAAGAGTGAGGACCACTTTGGTAACAGGTCGTGGGCCACAACTAACCACGGGGTTTTACCCCCCCTCCCCCCAAACCATAACTGTAAGTAACCCCTACGGTCCTGAGCCCCTTATAAGGCTGCTGATGCTCTGTGGTTTACCCACACCGCGGGTGCAGCACAGTGCACCCTGCAGCTTTCCTGCGGGTTAGCTTTACTGAGCCATAGACTTCTATTACATCTTGCAGGTGTGGTGCACTTTCTGAAAGCAATGTTAAAGGTATAGAAATGTTATTGGATCCAAATCTATGCTTATTAAATATAGTGGCAGAACCAAATATCTCAAAAAATATCCATACCGCATTGACGAGAGGCCTATTTCAGGCACGAAAACTAATAGCCCAGAAATGGATATCTATATATCCTCCGATGGTTGAAGAATGGAGAACACAAATAAAAGAAACTATATTAAAGGAGGAATTTATTTATACACATAGAGGGAGCCGAGACAAATTTGATGCTATTTGGAAAAGATGGGTAGAGACCTGGGATAATGAAAATAAAAGATGAACCAACATGGGTAGGGGTTGATATTTGGAGGGGATGGGAGGAGGGCTGAGGGGGCTGGAGGAGGTGAATACAGTTGGAGGCGGCAGAGGAAAAAATTCCCCCCCTTTTTTTTTTTTTTTTTTTTGGGGGGGGGGGGGGGGGGTATAGTGGGTGGCTGGTGTGGCAGATGAATGCTAGTTTATGTATCTGGGATGAAATGTATGCTTAAATGTATAACTTGTATTGTTATGAAAAGAATAAAAATAAAAAAAGTACTGAATTAAAAAAAATAAGAGAGCACACCAAAACCCCTTCATTCAGGAGTGCTAATTGGTCTTGGAAAATTGCAGTGTATGTGATTAATACACTGATCTTTTCATCTACCAGTTTCTGCTGGCATCGCTCTCCAGGCTGCTAGAAAGGTCCCAGGCAAATTGCACCTGGTATTGCTCTGTCTGGGACAGTAGCCAGCGCTACAGAGGAAGCATCGGCTTATGCAGCTCCTGCTCCCTCCACGTCCGGGACCAGCTCCATGCCCTATGATCTGGGATGGCAGGTTGCCAATCCGTCGATCGCAATCTGGGCTTGCCAATCTGCCATCCCAGAGCATGAGCGTGCGCTTCCCTAGTTTGAGGTCGCAGGCCACATCAGATGGCTCCCCGGGCCATGGGTTGAGCACCCCTGCACTAAATTAAATTTAGTGTACACAAACAGTATAATACCCAATTTTTTGAAAACTGTGTTCAAACCACACATGTGAGGTATCACCGCGATCGTTAGAGCGAGAACAATAACCTGTAAAAAATTGTTCCATGAGTGTGAGCAATTTTGAAGCATGACATGATGGGTATCAATTTACTCGGCTTAACATTATCTGTCACAATATAGAAAAATAATTAGGCTAACTTTACTGTTGTCTTATTTTTTATTTTATTTAAAAAAGTGTATTTTTTCCCAAAAAAATGCGCTTGTAAGACCGCTGCACAAATACGGTGTGACATAAAAGTATTGCAACGACCGCCATTTTATTCTCTAGGGTGTCTGAAAAATTATATACAATGTTTGGGGGTTCTAAGTAATTTTCAATAAAAAAATAAATATTTTAAATTGTAAACAACAGATCTCAAAAAGAGGCTTGGCCCTTAAGTAGTTAAATAAATAAATAAAGATAAAAAAAAAAAAAAAATACCTGACAGGGTTTCTAACCATTCCCCATTCTTTCCAAAATATAAAAAGTATTGGGTTGTGGAAGATATTATTTCCTGTAACGACGACATCTAACACCTAAAGGCTTTTTGCATAGCCATGGTAACCGAGGACATCAGGGTGGAGGTGTGAGTCCCAAGGAGTAAGGGTACACTTATTGTGTCTTGAGGACCACCCCCAACATACTGTACATCAAAAGTCATACTTACCTTTTTTCTGTCCGGCTCCTCCCAGACAAAGTTTAAAGCTTTCAATGGCTGTTTGGGGTGGATATCACAGCCTAATAAGAATAAATGAGCTTACACCTCAAATGTGATATATACATATGCTGGACTACAATCTTTACCATTGGAGGTAGCATTACAGTGTCTTCATTCCCATCTTCACTCTGTTAATTGCAAGTACCACAAGGACAAGTTGCTAAACTTTAACAGGTAAAGTGAAGCTATAGGCACACCCAAATACACTAACCCTGCATTATTGGAAGGGATAATACAAAGTCTACCTCAGTGTTTCTCAACCTTTTTTTTTATTTTTATTTTTTTCAGTCAAGGCATCCTTTAAAATTATGGCAGCTGGAAAGTTAAAATGGTGTAAAATTAAAACCTATGGCTTTGTGTAACTAAACGGCAGGCTTAATCCACTCGCTGGCTTGTATACAATTTTGGGGAAACTTTTAGGCTGGGTTCACATTATGTGCGGATGCGGCTCACAGCAGGGGTCCGGTGTGTGCCTGTTCTCGGTTTCAGGGACGAGTCAGGCCCGAATTTTTGGCTGAATTCGGGCCTAAAACGGAGCCAAAGATGCATGGGACTCTTCTGCTGTGCGCTCCGCAGCCACCCTGGAGAACATTGAGAGCCGGTCACACTCTCCTGCAAGTTGGATGTGAAGAAACCTGCATCCAATTTGCAATAGTGTGAACCCAGCCTTAGGCATTTTGCCAAGGCTCCCCGGTTGAAAAAAAGCTGGTCTATCTACACTACCTTCATTATAGTGTTATATTACACTGTGCCTCTTTTAGATGTTGCGTTGAATTTTTTTTTTTTTATTGCTTTAGATAATGCTCCCAGGATCTTGTGTGTTTATTCTGCCTGGGTGCAGCCAGTGAAATTGTCAATTAAAGGAAAATTGTTCCCTTAGGACAGCATCCTCTTTGGAATGTCCACACAGCTCTATAGGTGGACACTAGAAGTATACTTCTTAAAGCGGTAGTAAACCCGCTGAAATTTTTTTTTTTTTTTTATACACCTGTAAGGGTAAAGGCATAATGAGCTAGTATGCACCGCATACTAGCTCATTATGAAATACTTTCCTTAGAACGAGGCGTCGGTAACTTACCTGGTCCACGCCGATCCAGCTGACATGTTCCCTCGGCGTGTCTTCCGGGTATCGCGACTCCAGCGCTGTGAGTGGCTGGAGCCGCAATGTCGTCACTCCTGCGCATGCGCACTGGAGACTTCTTCCCGGAAAGGTTCAGATTCTGCCGGCCTTTCAGCGGAGAATCCCCGTGCGCATGCGCCGCTGAAGTCAGGGGCTCATTGCACGGGGAATATCTCCTAAACCGTATAGGTTTTGGAGATATTTTTTTTTTTTTTACCTACAGGTAAGCCTTATAGGCTTACCTGTAGGTAAAAGTAAATTTTTTGAGTATACAACCGCTTTAAAGTTTCCTGCATCACCCATCATATTAAGACTTAAAAAGCAGTTTTCAATCTGATTGGTGGCTGAGATAAGTTTTAGTAGGAAAGGTGTTCCATCATCATCAGCAGGTGTGTTCCAGGATCACCAAATCGCAGACAAAGGCATGTAGTGGACTTGTGTAGTAGTATATCAATGCCAGGATGGAAAAGCTTAACTAAGCACATATGGGTCATATGCCTTGTATTCATCTTAATGTTTAATTATGTTTTTTCTTTATTTCAACTGGTGTTTACCTTTAATATAACTAATCAAAATGATTACTCATTGCTGCTGTCTCCCATCCCCACCAGCACAATGTCTTGGCCTGTGGAGAGAGAAAATAAACAGTCGTTCCCAATGTGCAGTGAGCCTGTGGTTACACCGTCCACCTCGGATTCCTTCCCCACGTTCTCACCATGCTGTCCAGCTGTGGCTTATAAACAGGACAAATTATTTTTACAGCTCAAGTAGGGAAAATGGAAAGTGTGATGAATTCTCTTCATACGCATAGAAGATAGTTGGCAATTACCCTGCCAGCAACTTTGCATACCGAAGCTTTCTTTTCTTATTTCAAGCTAGAAGTAGGTTTTATTTGTTGATTAAAGGTATTTGGAATACTGTGTGGCTTATTTAGGCATCCAAAAGCGGTATTCAGGTCAGGTTTGTGTTTGTTGAGTTGCCCACTGGCAGGGGACTCTAGCAGCAACTCTGTTCCCACACCATTTTGGAGTCCTATTACTCCTGCTACAACAGGAGTTTGAAAGATGGCCCCCCACTTCTTTTTGAGGACTTATTTACCCTATGCATGGTCTGTGTTTTTCTGCACTAGATAAACTCTGGTCACTGCTAGGACATATAGAAAGTGCCCCATTTACACCACAATGTTGCATGTCCGCATTAGAGGGCATCACATCATGTGCATGTGACTCTTCAAATAAAGTTGAAAAAGTAATAGATAAAAAACAAGCAGTAAATGTCGATTTTGTACTTGTTAAAAATTTTCTAAATAAAAATATTGGAAAAGAAAAAAAAAAAAAACAGTAAGCAGTGCGATGCGCTGAAACACTCATTGCACTGCTCCATGCTGGAACCAACAATGTTTAACCATGTAGGCTAGTGTGAACCTAGCTGCAATGTTCATGACAAAACATAAAAATAAAAAGTGGGAGAAATTGTTGCTGCAGGTGTAGCAATCACTCTTATTTGTACTGAACCTATAATGCTGAAGCATATATGTGGAGTGCGCACACAAACGAGGAAATGCTAAAAAAAAAAAGCAACAGCAACCCATAGAAGCAGCAAAAGAGGCTATGGGTCTACCAGAAGATTGCAGATTGTAATGTGGTAAACTCAACATTTCCTTTAAGATGGCTAAGCCTTCTAAATGATATTGTAAGACTGTTGAGCACACTGGATTCCTCTGTTTGTAGAGAAGCCCATACACCATGGGTGCTCAACCTGTGGCCCTCTAGATGTTGCAGATGTTGTTCGAAGTCCCTTGAGGCACTGCAAGCTGCTGACAGTTACAAACATGACTCCCAAAGACAGAGGCATGATGGGAGTTGTAGTTCTGCAACAGCTGGAGGGCCACAGGTTGAGCACCCATGCTATATGCCATGATGTATAGCAGCAGGCATCTCCAGCTTACAGGTTGGTCTAATATGCAAATGTTGTTGGGCAAACCCTTAATGACAACTATCCTAAATACATCTATATTTCCATCTGACAAGGTTTCACAGTCCCAACAACCAAAAAGAAACAAAATTAGAATTTGTTAGAAACCAAATATACCATGTAACTTATGCATATTTCTCTTAGGAGACCTAGTGGCTTTTTCTTCTGGACCTTGTAGTTTGAGCATGTTTGGTGTCTACTTTATTGGTATCTTCTTGTACATTAATGCAATCACTTTAAGGCCTCATGCACACTGGTTTCTTGTAAACGCTATTTATACTGACAGGAGAAAATCAGAGTTATAAACTCACCTAAGCTGCATTTTTTTTTTTTTAAACCAGTTTAGGAGAGTTTAGGCGTTTATTTCATAGGCCAGAATTATTATTTATTATGGCCATTGAAATAAATAAATGCTGACATTCTAAACACGTCTAGTGTTTAGCACCGTTTAACAGCATTCAGTGTTTTTTGTGCTCAAAATTGCCTCTTCTGAACACTATTTTAGGGCGTTCAGAAAACATATTCTAAACTCCCCACTTACTAAACTGCTAAAAACGTCCATGTGTGCATGCTGGACACATAGGATAACATTAGGGGAGTTCAAGGGCAGAAAAAAAAAAATGCCTAAACCCACAAAAACATGAGTTTAACAGCAGCAGTGTACATGAGGCCTAAAGTTTGACTCTGGTATTTAAAAAAAAAAAAGACCCAGGATGTGTATTGCTTTAACCACTTCAGCCCCCTAATGATCAGAGCACTTTTTACAATTTGGCACTGTGTTGCTTTAACTGATAATTTCGTGGTCATGCAATGCTGTACCCAAACAAAATTTGCGTCCTTTTTTCCCCACAAATAGAGCTTTCTTTTGATGGTATTTGATTGCCTCTGCGATTATTATTTTTTGTGATATAAATATAAAATACAAAAATTTTGAAAAAAAAATTGATTTTCTACTTTTAGTTATTAAAAAAAAGTCCAATAAACTCAGTCATACATTTAGAAAATGTATTCAGCCACATGTCTTTGGTAAAAAAAAAAAAAAATTGTCAATAAGCGTATATTTATTGGTTTGCACTAGGGTTGCACCGATACTAGTATCGGTGCTGATTCTGAGTATTTGCCCGAGTACTTGTACTCGGGCAAATGCTCCCGAGGCTTCACCCAATACCTGCATCCCGGAAGTCAGTGGGCAGGCTGAGTGGGTGGGAGAAGGCGGAGTACGGGTCCTGGCACAGTGAAAGTCCTGGCAGGCTGCAGCAGAGGAAGGTAAGCTTATGGGGCAGGGGTGTGGGTCGCAGCCATCCAGCAGCATCGGTGACCCGGGCCATCAGAATCATTAACGTAAGTGACGGCCCGAGTCTCCGACAGAGGATGTACACTGCAACGCCCATCTTGGTACACCCTGCACTCGGCTTCAGAAGCCTGTAGTCACAAGGCGGCAGTGGACATCTTGTTACACCCAGCCCATATACTATATGGGCTGGGTGTAACAAGATGTCCGCTGCTGCATTCTGACTAGGCTTACTGAGGCAGAGTGCCGGGTGTATGAAAATGGGCGTTGCAGTGTACAGCTCACTCTTTTATCTTGCTTTTATATAGTGCTGCATTATTTTCAGTGCCACTGCCTACCAAACAGTTCTACCTATCATTGCCCATAAGTGCCAACTATTAGTGCCCATAAGTCAGTGCCACATATCAGTGTCCATCAGTCAGTGCCACATATAGGTGCCACCTATCAGTGCCCATCAGTCAGTGCCACCTATCAGTCCTGCATATCAGTGCCAGCCATTAGTACTGCAAATCAGTGCCCATCAGTGCTGTCGCATATTAGGGCCTCCTCATCAGTGCCACTGCCAGTTACAGTTCTTCATAATTATGAAGAAGATATCGTTAGTCTGTATTGTGCTTTGAAAACTGTCACTTGATATTAAAAAAAGTATCGATAATCGGTATCGGCAAGTACTTGAAAAAAGTATTGGTACTTGTACTCAGTCTTAAAAAAGTGGTATCGATGCAACCCTAGTTTTCACAAAAGTTATAGCGTCTACAAACTAGGGTACGTTTTCTGGTATTCACCAAACATTTCAGTTTATGACTGCCTATCTCATTTCTTGATGTGCTAAAATGACAGGGCAGTACAACCCCCCCCCCCCCCAAATGACCCCATTTTGGAAAGTAGACACCCCAAGGAAATTGCTGAGAGACATGTTAAGCCCATTGAATATATTTTTTTTGTCACAAGTGATTGAAAAATGATAACAAAAAAAAAAGAACACAAAGTTGTCACTAAATGATATATTGCTCACACATGCCATGGTTATATGTGGAATTACACCCCAAAATAAATTTTGCTGCTCCTCCTGAGTATGAGGATACCACATGTGTTAGACTTTATTGGAGCCTAGCCGCGTACAGGACTCTGAAAACTAATCACCACCTTCAGGATTTCTAAGGGTGTACATTTTTGATTTCACTCCTCACTACCTATCACAGTTTCGAAGGCCATAAAATGCCAAAATAGCACAACCCCCCAAATGACCCCATTTTGAAAAGTAGACATCCCAAGCTATTGGATTATAGGCATGTTGAATCCATGGAATATTTAATATTTTGCCATTTTTTCACTGAATTATATATTGCTCAAACAGGCCATGGGCATATGTGGAATGACACCCCAAAATACATTATGCTGCTTCTAAATACGGGGATATCACATGTGTGGAACCACCGGCTGCATTCTTAGGATCCCTGGTTGGACAGGAGAGCCCGAGAAAACCATGGAAGACGGCGGGAGGGGAGGGGAACGTTCCCTCCCACTGCTTGTAAAAGCAGTCTAGAGGCTAATTAGTTGCTAGGATTGCTTTTACATGAAAGCCGACCACTGACTGAAAAGAATGATGCCAAGATGACACCTAAACCTGCAGGCATCATTCTGGTATAACCACTCAAAGTCCAGCAACATACCAGTACATTGCTGGTCCTTGTTGGGCATATATTGTAATGTTCTTTTTTTCATGCAGCCTGTGGGCTGAACGAAAAAAAAAAAGAAATGTGTGCCTATGTGTACTGTGTCAGTATAGTGTTGGTGCAACTCACATTTGGATGTCCTCTCTCCTCTCTCTGGAACGGAAAATAATTCCAGAGAGGGAGATGACATCACTTATCACTTCCCCTGCCTGTGTTTACACTTACAGGCAGGGGACAGTCAGAAATCATTGGCCTGGGCCTGGATACTGATCGGTTCGGAAGGCGAATCTGATTGCATCGGGTGCGCGTGCACCCCCTAGGCGGCCGTCTGCCCGCCCGGCGTACAGCTACCATGCCTCACCCAGGAGAGCCAACCTGCCGCAGTATAACTGCGGCGGCTGTTCTTGAATCGGTTAAGCTACTATCTTCACACTATCTGCCTAGGTTCACATTGGAGCAATTTGGCAGGTGATTTGACATGTCATTGCGCATGCTAAATCGGCGGCAAAGGCACCGATTTCCATAAGTAGTTTCTGTACTACTTTTGCCGCCTTCGGGTTGTGATAGACTCTGTCTCTGAAATCGCCCCTGAAGTCGGGACTGGCATGCGTGAATGAAATCGTGTGAGTTCAGCTGAACTTGCACTACTTCATTCCTGCTGTCAGTGTGAACCTGGACTTAATGAGCGCTGGTCAATATTTGCACATCAGAGCAACCAGAAATCGGGTGTGCAGGCAGCTGGGGATGCCTGCTAATCAACGTGATCTGCGGTACTGGACAACTGGACAACATTGATATCCTCCAGGACATGATCTGTCTATACTATTGTAATAAGAAAAAAGCAGCTGGGAACAGCAGAGAGTAAATAACACAGGCAGGAAATAAGAAGGTTTGTTGTAGAACATTCTGGACAAGATTCACTGAACCCTTGGCAAATCAAACCTGGGCAGACTCTCTCATCACTTTTCCTAAACAGGGTGCAAATGATACCGAGAAGACTGAATGATCTCCTTATAATGGGCATCAAAAATATGCTGCCATCTGCATACCCAAAACAAATTGACTCTCCTGCTGTACAACCTTTCTTTAAGCCCAGGTTCACATTGGAGTGATTTGACATGCCGGAAATGGCACCATCCGAATTGGTGCGGCGCCACACCGATTCCCAAAAGTAGTTACTCTACTACTTTTGGCAACTTCGGGGGGCGATTTGTATAGAACCCGCATAGATGTCTGTCAAATCGCCTCTGAAGTCGGACTGCATTGCTGGTGTGAAATCATGTGAGCTCAGCTGAACTTGCACGATTTCTAACCCAGTCAGTGAGAACCTAGGCTTACAGTAGACCGATCATCAAATATATTTTTTTCATTTGTTAAGCGCATACAAACTAAGCAATATGTAAGTGTAATGCATCCAGGTATATAATTCTTTTCACAGAGGACGTAGTCCCACTGATTATGCCTTAATTTGCTCCAGAAGGATAAAGCCATCTTTGTTCAGCCATCATTCAGTACCAGGATCTCTTTCCTTGACTGATATGTTAGTACATGTGCAGTGATTGGCGATACTCAGGAATGTCTGACACAGAATAGCCCTTGGTGCACCCTTTGCATTTGTGTCTTGCTACAAATATACATTGCAGTCTGATTGCTGGGGGAGAGGAGACAGGCAATGCTTCCTTCTGCCCGCAGCAGACTGTTGACATTGGGGGTTATTTACGAAAGGCAAATCCACTTTGCACTGCAAATGCACTTGGAAGTGCAGTCGCTCCAAATCTAAGGGGTAGATCTGAAATGAGGGGAAGCTCTGCTGATTTTATCATCCAATCATGTGCAAGCTAAAATGCTGTTTTTTATTTTCCTTGCATGTCCCCCTCGGATCTACAGCGACTTTACTTCTAAGTGCACTTGCAGTGCAAAGTGGATTTTCCTTTAGTAAATAACCCCCATTGTCTCAGTCTAGGCAAAGTCACTGACTGGAGCTCAAGACAGCTTTTGATGACAAAAGGTTCAGAACAATTACAGTGCCTTGCGAAAGTATTCGGCCCCCTTGAACTTTTCAACCTTTTGCCACATTTCAGGCTTCAAACATAAAGATATAAAATTTGAATTTTTTGTGAAGAATCACCAACAAGTGGGACACAATTGTGAAGTGGAACGAAATCTATTGGATATTTTAAACTTTTTTAACTAATAAAAAAATGAAAAGTGGGGCGTGCAAAATTATTCGGCCCCCTTGCGTTATACTTTGTAGAGCCACCTTTTGCTGCGATTACAGCTACAAGTCGCTTGGGGTATGTCTCTATCAGTTTTGCACATCGAGAGACTGAAATTCTTGCCCATTCTTCCTTGCAAAACAGCTTGAGCTCAGTGAGGTTGGATGGAGAGCGTTTGAACAGCAGTTTTCAGCTCTTTCCACAGATTCTCGATTGGATTCAGGTCTGGACTTTGACTTGGCCATTCTAACACCTGGATACATTTATTTGTGAAACATTCCTTTGTAGATTTTGCTGTATGTTTGGGATCATTGTCTTGTTGGAAGATAAATCTCCGTCCCAGTCTCAGGTCTTTTGCAGACTCCAACAGGTTTTCACCAGAATGGTCCTGTATTTGGCTGCATTTATCTTCCCCTCAATTTTAACCATCTTCCCTGTCCCTGCTGAAGAAAAGCAGGCCCAAACCATGATGCTGCCACCACCATGTTGACAGTGGGGATGGTGTGTTGAGGGTGATGAGCTGTGTTGCTTTTACGCCAAACATTTGCATTGTGGCCAAAAAGTTCGATTTTGGTTTCATCGGACCAGAGCACCGTCTTCCACATGTTTGGTGTGTCTCCCAGGTGGCTTGTGGCAAACTTTAGACGAGACTTTTTATGGATATCTTTGAGAAAGGTCTTTCTTCTTGCCACTCTTCCATAAAGGCCAGATTTGTGCACGACTGATTGTTGTCCTATGGACAGACTCTCCCACCTCAGCTGTAGTTCTCTGCAGTTCATCCAGAGTGATCAAGGGCCTCTTGGCTGCATCTCTGATCAGTCTTCTCCTTGTCTGAGCTGAAAGTTTAGAGGGACAGCCAGGTCTTGGTAGATTTGCAGTGGTCTGATACTCCTTCCATTTCAAAATGATCGCTTGCACAGTGCTCCTTGGGATGTTTAAAGCTTGGGAAATGTATCCAAATCCGGCTTTAAAATTCTCTACAACAGTATTACGGACCTGCCTGGTGTGTTCCTTGGTCTTCACAATGCTCTCTGCGCTTTCAACAGAACCCTGGCACTATCACAGAGCAGGTGCATTTATACAGAGACTTGATTCGTACAGGTGGATTCTATTTATTACCATCAGTCATTTAGGACAACATTGGATCATTCAGAGATCCTCGCTGAACTTCTGGAGTGAGTTTGCTGCACTGAAAGTAAAAGGGGCCGAATAATTTTGTACGCACCACTTTTCAGTTTTTTATTTGCTAAAAAAGTTTAAAATAGATAAAAAAAAAAATATATATCCAATAGATTTTGTTCCACTTCACAATTGTGTCCCACTTGTTGGTGATTCTTCACAAAAAAAATTAAATTTTATATCTGTTTGAAGCCTGAAATGTGGCAAAAGGTTGAAAAGTTCAAGGGGGGCGAATACTTTCGCAAGGCACTGTATATTGTAATATGCTGAAAATATATTCCTGCAGACTTTCAAAGTTACTGAAATCAATTTTAATTACTTATCTTGTCTTCTAATTAAGGCTGTCCATACATGGTTCGAATCTTTGCCGGTGCAGCAAGAACCAGCCGAGATTCGAACCATTAGTGGGCAGGCTGAATGTACCAAGTTGATCGATCAACTTGGGCACAACCAGCCTGCTGGATTCGCTTGATATTATCGCAAGCAGCTGCTATAGCCGCTAGCGATAATCACCGTCTTCCCCCCCGTTCACTTCCATCGGGAGAAAAAAATTGCTCAGCAGGAGGGATTCCCCTTGTCAGCACTGTCTGTGTTGATGAGGGAATCGTCTAAATTCCTTTCCTACAACCCATGGTTGCAGGAAAGAAATTTGCACCATCTTTGGTGTCTCAGGAATCTACTGTATACAGTTCAGTAATGCTACTAAAACATAACCCAGTTATCACAAATACCAACCCAGTTGTAGTTGCGTTTGATGTTTTATGTGCTTGGCATCTAAAGACATAAAAATGGTCACCTTATATGAAACTAACATGACTTCAACCAAACCCTATGTCCAAATGTAACACACACATATCAGCTTGTTGATGCCACCTAGTGTTCTCCATGGGATTTTCAATTCATTATCTCTATCCTCCTATGTTTGGATCTCTGCTGACATTGTAAACCTCTAGAAATACAGAAGGTTGGAGGTGGGCATAGCAGTTAAGGATAGGTGGAAAATGGCCCGTTTCTGCATGTGGCCAGGTTCATAAAGGACAATCAGTATGGATTTGAACTAAGACAAAAGTGGCAAAATCAATGAAATTTGCTTGTAAAATTCTCTTCTCTGTGCTAGGCACAATTAAGCACAAAAATATCAGAATTTTTTTGATCGCTTCAAATACTCCGCCAGAGTCTTGGAAATAGGACTTGCACTTGTGAACTGTACAGTAACAGAAGAGAGAATGTCTTTTGGGTAAATAGACCCTTTTCATCTCTATACAATGTGGCAGTGATTTATAGCAGATGGTCATTCTAGCTCGGCAGTAGCCGTCAGAGATATTAATACTTTCCCCCAGTTTGTAAATGGTGAAAAGCAGAGAATAAAAGGCTCACATTTCTGTTTCCTGTGGGGCTCCTATTGCTATTCTGAACAGCTCATTCAAGCTTTGAGAACAGAAATAATAAAAGTCTAATACCCCTCTGAAAAGAATGGGGGTCTCGGACCTGGAATGTGGAAATTTAGAGGTCAAATGTATCCATTTAATCCTTTGGGAAACTAATGAGTGTGCCATGTTACAACATTTGTTGTGTCGCTCACACATTTAGTCGTGACAGCGGGGCCTGTCAGCCAGTTAATGTGATATGTGGTTTAGCAGGAAATGGATAGCTTGTTATGTTATGGGAAGATCAGATGGCATGGTGCCTGAGATGTTATGTCTATGGCAATATTTTCACAAATGATACTGTGCGATCTTTATAGCACATGGCACGGAATTCTAAACGGATCTGAGGGATCCTGAGACCTGGGAGGCTGTGATACCTCACAGCAGGAGAGTTAATGTTGATAATGTTTTTTTCTTTATACCACATTAAAGCCCAGATGAAGTCTAATGCCGCGTACACACGAGCAGACTTTGATGGACTTGGTCTGGCGGACTATCTGACGGACTTTGCAGCGGAGGTCCGCCGGACTTTCAAATGAATGGACTTGCCCACACACGATCACGCCAAAGGTCCGACGGATTCAAACATGATGACGTACAACCGGACTAGAATAAGGAAGTTAGTAGCCAATAGCTGCCCTAGCGTTGGTTTTTGTCCGTCGGACTAGCACACAGACGACCGGATTTTTCAACTGGACTCAAGTCCGTCAGAAAGATTTGAAACAGGTTTTATTTTTAGGTCCGTCTGACTTTTGGGAATGAAAAGTCCGCTGGAGCCCACACACGATCGAATTGTCCGACGGATTCCGGTCCGCCGGACCTAGTCCATCGAAAAGTCAGATCGTGTGTACGCAGCATAACACCATGTTTTCGCTTTATAGTCCTGTGTTGTTGCATGTTATAACTTTAACCACCGAAATACAGTGCACTTACACCCCCTTCCTGCCCAGACCAATTTTCATCTTTCAGCGCTTTCACAGTTTGAATAACAATTACTTAGTCATGCAGCACTGTACCCATATGAAACTTGCATCCTTTTTTTCACACAAATAGAGCTTTCTTTTGGTGGTATTTAATCACTAGTGGGTTTTTTTTTTTTTTTGGCTATAAATAAAAAAAGACCGTAAATTTTGTGAAAAAAAATCCTTTTTCTTTGTTTGTTTAAAAACTTTGCTAATTAGTAATTTTTCTTCATAAATTTTGGCCAAAATTTATACTGCTACATATCTTTGGTAAAAAAAATAACCCAAATTAGTGTATATTATTTGGTCTTTGTGAAAGTTATAGAGTCTACAACAGGGATATGCAATTAGCGGACCTCCAGCTGTTGCAAAACTACAAGTCCCATCATGCCTCTGCCTCTGGGTTTCATGCTTGTGACTGTCAGAGTCTTGATATGCCTCATGGGACTTGTAGTTCTGCAACAGCTGGAGGTCCACTAATTCCATATCCCTGGTCTACAAACTATGGTGCCAATCACTGAAAATTGATCACATCTGATCAGGCCTTCAGAACATGAGGTGAATCTCATTTCTTGAGACCCTAATGCCCCATACACACGTTCCGATTATCGTATGACAGATCGTTCGCATTTTGTTGCATACAACTAAGATCGAATACAACAGTGCAAAATGTGTGTAAGATTTTTGTCGTAGGATTCTGGAAAAATCTTCCGCTGTGCGTAGATACACCCCTGTGTCCTTCTGGTTTATTTTCGTGCTTCCGAGCTTGCATGGTGTTTGTCGAACAACTTTTATCAGACGCATACTGTACTGATTACACGATTGTCGTAATTTCCATTGGGCGTTTTTGGACGAAATGGGCGACAGCGACAGAAGACCGGGCCAACGCTAGTAAAAGAGCTATAAGAAGATAGCGGAGGCCCTGCAAGAAGAACCGAAGAGCGGGACAAGACCCTGAAGTTGGAAGAAGACCCCCGGATGGCGACGACGATGAAGAAAGCCAGGCTCCTCCGCTAGTAAAAGAGCTAGCAGAAGATAGCGGAGGAGTCCAGCGAGAAGACCCCCAAGACGGAAGAAGACCCCCAGAGCTGTTTAATAAAAGTATTTTAAAAACTTGTGTTTTTTCACCAGGTGAATGGGTAGGGGTACACTGTACCCCATACTCATTCACATAGGGTGGGGGGGGGCGGTATCTGGGGCCCCCTTATTAAAGGGGTCTCCCGGATTCTGATAAGCCCCCCGCCCGCAGACCCAGACAAACAACGGCCCTTGTCCTCATCAACATGGGGACAAGGTGCTTTGGGGTGGGGGGGCCGCAGGGCGCCCCCTTCCCCCAAAGTACCCACCCCCCCATGTTGAGGGCACGCGGCCTGGTACGGCTCAGGAGGAGGGGCCCTCACTCGTCCCCACCCCCTTTCCTGACCGGCCGGGCTACGTGCTCAGATAGGGGTCGGGTACGCAGTTTTTTCGGCGTAGGGGGTTCCCTTTAAAATCCCTACCAGACCTAAGGGCCTGGTATTCCCCTGAAGGCATGCAGGTCTCATTAGTGAGGCGACATTATCGCTGATCTCTCTCGCTCGTTACTATAGGAAAATGTGACATTTTCCTATTGCAGCCAGCGCAAGAACTAGCGCAACGGGATTGCGCTGGTTAAAGAAGGCTGTCGCCGGGAACCAGCGCGACAGGATTGCGCTGGAAACACAATATCGGCGGCACCTACTGTATAACCTACTGTATATGCATTGCCGGCACCTGGGCTTCCAAGCTGGATGAGAAGGTTTTCTACTGTCGCTTGACCTACCTGGAGTGGTGATATCTCTCTCTACCTAGGATGCCTACAAGAAGTTCTAAAATGAGGGGCGTGCATGCACCAACCACGAAACAGCGTGAGCCCTAACCCAACAGCAAGACCTTAAAGCCAAAGCTAGTATCAGCGCATACAGTTAAATCTATGTAGCGCCATAACCCCTAGGGGCGGCTATGTATTTTCTGTGATTACCGATTACCTCGTCCTTGTAGCTCGTCGTTCATGTCTAGGGGTTCCCAGGGTTCGTACCCAGTAATTGCTGAGACTGACACTCAAAGTCCTTTTTAGGATTTTTATTTGCAAAAAAACGTTGGAACATAACACAGTCTCTCAGTTGGGAATAGAGGGCATGGGTGATAAAGCTCAGGCACTGTAGAACTGCTGACATCCAAATAAATGTCTCTCTAGATAGCCCAGAGAGTAGCCACTCCCAACTGGACACTTCACTGTTGGATAAACCCTTGTTTTGAAGATCTAGCAGCCAAGTGATTCGGAATTAGCAAAAGTCTCTGCCACAGACTAGGTTGTAACCGAAGGATGGGTCAGGAACTTTTCTTATGGTACCTGTATCTTTCAGCCGTTGCGGTGATCCCATAGGAAATGCGGATTCAACTGGTGTCCATACATCTCAGCTCCCAGGCTCTTACCGAGCAGCCAGCTTCATGGCCCTCCTCCGAAGAGTCCTTCCCTGGTCGCTTGTCGAGTTGTTGTGCCTCTCCAATCCTGAGAGGACACCGGGACACTTCAGAATCCTCCTTCAGTTACTGCGCCTCGAACACGGATGGATCCCCACCCCAGAACATGAGGGCCTCTGGGACTGGTCAGGATGACCAGGCTTACAGGGCTAGCAAACACTCCTGGACCGAGACCCCTCACGGGACCGGAACCAGAACCAAACACCAACCCCTAATCACGTGACTTCAGCACCTTAAGTACCCCTTCCCGGAATAAACAGCGGGGCCAGACGCACCCACTGATTGGCTCCGGGAAGAGATTGGTACCCAATGCGTCCATCCAGACTGCGTTCTCAGCCTGTCACAGGTGTTCACCTCACCTATGACCAGGCAGAACTGTAGTACAGCCCAGCCAAACTGATGCCAAAGTGCAACCTAGAACAATTAACCCCAAAACTCCATTACAGTTTTGGGAAAAACTAAATTTACAAGATAGCGCACACTTTAGAAAAAAGTGTCAGCGCTACATCTACTTTGTAGAATTTTGTAAAGGTATGTATTCAAGACCAGGTGGCCACCTTCCAAACATGTGACAATGAAGCCTGATGATGAAAGGCCCACAACATACATAGTGGAAAGGGCAGTAGATGAAAACTTGATTTTGTATGCTTGAGAGAGTATAGGCTATTTAAATGCTCTAGCATATGCATCTTGGAATGGTGGAAGAGAAAGCCAGAATGTCTCTTATGGGAAATCTCTGTGACCGACAAGTAGTTTGTTTTTCTGAAGGACAAATTAGCTTGCAGTTGAACGCTAAAGGCCCTACTCAGATCCAGTGTATGTAAGGCAACGTGTGTTGGATGTATCAGGATGAGGCAAAGTGAGGAAAGGGCTTCACTAAAGGCAAAAGGTGAAGATAACTTTAAATAAGGAAAGGAAAACATTGGTCTTAAAACCACCTTATACCAAAAAGGTAGAGGGGGCAGACAGAGGAAGCAACATAAGTAACCCCTTGAACAAAAGTCCAAAACAGAGGATTGTTGGCTACTTGACATTGTAAAAAGAAAACCTTTGTGGAAACTTGACCTTTCATCCACATTCCTGTTGTAAAAAGGATGGTATTCAGCCAACAGAAAAAGGCGCTCCTACCTAAAGACCACTTGAATTAAGCTGAGTGTATATGTATAGGAGATAGACTTGTGAGCCTTTAACAAGGGGGAATCAGATTCTGAAAGACTCCTATATAGCTCTTAACACCTTTGATCTTTAAGATTCATGCCTTTAAAGCCAGTGACTGAAAATCAGGGTGGATGGCTGGTCCTTGAGACAGGAGATTTAGTCAAGCTAGAACCCAGAGAACTAGATCTACATACCGATCCCTTCAAGGTCAATTTGCAGCCATAAATATTACTGGAATACATTTCATCCTGATCCTATGCAGTATTCTGTATGGAAACCTCATTGGTGGATATGCATAAATGATGTTGCACCTGTCCCATGGATCTAGCAATGCATCCATTGCTTCAGCAAGTGTATCCTGCATCCAGGGAACAAATTTGCCTAATCTGGCATTCGGGCAAGATGCCAACAGATTGACAAGATTGACATCTAATGTCCTCCGCTGGGCACATATATCCTCGACCACTCCTCGGGATCTAAACTTCGACGACTCAGATGTTTTCTGCCTGATAAGTAAAAAAGTAAAATAGATGATCAACTGTAATACACAGGCTTAGCAGTGGCGTACTAAGGGGGGTGCGGGGGCTGGGCCGCACCGGGTGCCACACACTGGAGGGGTGTCAGGCCGGCGCCCCCCTCCGCGATGGAAGCGGGGACAGCGCGCCGAGCGCTGATATAACATATCAGCGGCGCGGTGAGTGACAGGCAGCCGCCGGCTCCGCCTCCCCCTCCTCCTTGTAGTGCTGTGTGTCCCGCGCTGACACTCCTGACCTGAGGTAGGTACATTATGGGTTTGTAGGGGGGGTCTGTACTGAAGGGGGGGGTCACTCTGTACTGAAGGGGAGGGGTCACTCTGTACTGAAGGGGGGGGGTCTGCATTGTAGTATGGGGGGTCTGTCCTAAAGGGGGGGGTCGGTACTGTAGGGGGGGCTCTGCATTGTAGGGGGTCTGTATTGTAGGGGGGTCTGTGTAACATGCAGGGAGTCCAGAGCTGTTAGGGGGGGTGTCTGTGTAACATACAGGTGTCCAGAGATGCAGGGTGCTGTGTAATGTAAAGGGGTCCAGAGGTGCAGGGTGTGTAATGTAAAGGGGTCCAGAGGTGCATTGTAATGTAAAGGGGTCTAGAGGTGCAGGGTGCCGTGTAATGTAAAGGGGTCCAGAGGTGCAGGGGGGTGTGTAATGTACACAGTAGTGACAGAGATATTTAAGGATGCAGAGGTATGCAGGGAGCACAGTGGGGTGTTTTTACGGTTTAAGGTGGGGGGGTGCCAGATATAGGATCCGCCCCGGGTGCCAAATGCACTAGGTACGCCCCTGAGGCTTAGTAACATTGATTACTGGAGCAGTGAAGGCAAAATAAAATATATAGCCTGAAAGTCACTGACTTTACATACTTCACTTTAAACTTGTATAAATAATTTATCAGATACAGAATTGCTGCACAATACATGTTACCAAATTTAACTATGAGCAAGTTGTAAAAAAACAAAAAAACAAAAAAACAAAACGCTTTGCAATGGTGCTAAAAAGGAAAAGGTAAAGTCTACTGCTGTCTTTTTGAGGTATTCACCCAAAGGTTTATTCACAGTATTAAAAAACAAAACGCAATGCAAAGTTTAATGCAAGTAACAGAAAAAAAAAATATTCCTTCAACAGAGAAAAGGTTATGTTTGGCTGTCAAACTAAAACGCCCTCTCCCCAGCAGATATTACAGTGCCATAAGTCATCAAAATGGCTAACATCTCATTATTAGGATGGTCACTATGGTTGCATGGTCATGGGGACATGGTAATGGCAGCCCAGTGAGGCTGACAAGCTGCTGCAGTCAGAGGGAATTGCACCAAAAAAGGATACAAAGAGCAAGTTGTACAGAGGACCTCCGACACAAGACTGGGGCAGTGCTGGGACAAAGTTATCCAGAGCCCAGGGCAAAGATGCCAAACTGCTCCCCCCTTCCCTTAGAGTTAGGGTCGGGGCACCCCCATCCTTGCAATAAACCCTTGCGCCCAGGGCAGCCATCCTTCCTGCCCACCCCATGTCCCAGCCCTGGGCTAGGGTTCTGTGGCCACAGTGTGTCAAAAGATATACTCAGTCCTTTGTAAATCCATTGTACAATACACTTACGCTCGTCACCACAACATAAAGCAGAGGCAACACAATGAATCCTGATCTACAGTATATAACAAGGATATGGGCTTGTTGGTTGAGCTGGTGGGACTACAATGATCTATATTAGCTAGCCTGTTGGCCAGTCAGCTAAACCCAGGAGCAGGGTAACAAGCTGCTACTGCAATATAATGCAGGGCTGCTGTCACAATGATTGCTGATCTATATATCGAGGAAAGATACATGCTTGTTGGCCAATTTGGTTAGACTACAAGGATATACACTATATTGTCAAAAGGTATTGGGACACCTGCCTTTACATACACATGAACTTTAATGGCATCCCAGTCTTAGTCCGTAGGGTTCAATATTGAGTTGACCCACCCTTTGCAGCTATTCAACTCTACTGGGAAGGCTATCCACGAGGTTAACGAGTGTGTCTATGGGATTGTTTGACCATTCTTCCAGAAGCACATTTGTGAGGTCAGGCACCGATGTTGGACAAAAAGGCCGTCTCCGCTCCAATTCATCCCAAAGGTGTTCTATTGGGTTGAGGTCAGGACTCTGTGCAGGCCAGTCAAATTCCTCCACCCCAAACTCACTCATCCATGTCTTTATGGACCTTGCTTTGTGCATTGGTCCAAATCATTTGGTGAAGGGGGGATTATGGTGTGGGCTTGTTTTTCAGGGGTTGGGCTTGGCCCCTTAGTTCCAGTGAAGGGAACTCTTAAGGCATCAGCATACCATGACATTTTGGACAATTTCATGCTCCTAATGTTGTGGTAACAGTTTGGGGATGGCCCCTATCTGTTCCAACATGACTGTGCACCAGTGCACAAAGCAAGATCCATAAAGACATGGATGAGAGAGTTTGGGGATAGAGGGACTTGACTGGCCTGCACAGAGTTCTGACCTCAACCCGATAGAACACCTTTGGGATGAATTAGAGGGGAGACTGCGAGCCAGGCCTTCTTGTTCACATCAGTGCTTGACCTCACAAATGCGTCTCTCGAAGAATGGTCATACATTCCCATAGACACACTCCTAAACCTTGTGGACAGCCTTCCCAGAAGATTTGAAGCTGTAAAGGGTGGGCCAACTCAGTATTGAACCCTACGGGCTAAGACTGGGATGCCATTAAAGTTTATGTGCGTGTAAAGGCAGACGTCTCAATACTTATGACAGTAGAGTGTATATCATATTTAATCTGTCTGCCAGTCAGCTGCTTGAAAAATTGTTATTGATCCATTTTTGAATCCAGGACCTGGGTGATACAGGTCCTTACTATTTTGGGTGCTGAGCAAAAAACAAACTGACAATTGGGGAGTAAAGCCATCTAAGGGGGCTGTCGTTTTCTTTTTTTGTGCAGTTGGCATCCTGCTCCTCAATATGGCAACATAACCCACTTGTATAAGGTCGATATTCAACCAGCAGCCGAGTCTCTCAGTGAATGAAAGAGATTTTTTTTGTTTGTTTGGCTATACGAGTGTTTCTCAACTCCAGTCCTCAAGGCGCCCCAACAGGTCATGTTTTCAGGCTGTCCATTATTTTGCACAGGTGATTTGATCAGTTTCAATGCCTTAGTAATTACCACAGCTGTTTTATCTGAGGGAAGTCCTGAAAACATGACCTGTTGAGGCGCCTTGAGGACTGGAGTTGAGAAACACTGGGCTATACAAATTAAAGCGGAGCTCTACCTAAAATGGGCAGTTTCGCTTTAAGGCCTCCTTTTCCCCAAATGGAACTTTTTGGGGGGGGGCGGCTACCTGGTTTTAACAGGTACCTGCACCCACTCACCTAGGCGATCCGACCAGAAGTTCTCCTCTCCCCCTCCCCGCAGTCATCTGGGACACGACAGGTCCCAGAAGACTGCGGGACCATTCGCAATGCGCAGTGGGCACCCGGCTGTGAAGCTGCAAGCTGTCACAGCTGGGTGCCCACAGTTGAGTTGCTGGCACCAGGGACAGAAGATGAAAGGGTCGGCTAAGGTGAACACATCGCTGGATCCTGGGACAGGTGAGTATCTGTTTATTAAATTCAGCAGCTACAGTTTTTGTAGCTCATGACTTATTAAGCAGAAACATCCTCTAAGTTATCCACCTGGCATCCCTATACCAGAACTGTGAAAGTTGCACAAATGACATTGTGCAAGTCATTGCACATCACATTTTTTTGTCCAGATTCTCAGTTCATTGACAGACATAGCGCTCCATTATTCAGAACCATTGGGTTATATCGCCTCCTACAGGAGTAGGACACTATGCAGAAAAAATACTTGGCTATGCCTATGGGCAGTCCTAGGTGATATACACCCCCTCTCTGCTATAGGCCTTCAGTTTAGTAGCACGCAGTGTCAGAAGCATCAAAACTCCTTAGGAGGGGTGGGTGCTATGTCTGTCAAACTCAGAGAAATGGATTTTACGGTAAGTCAAAACTCCCATTTTCTGTTTCGTTCACTGACAGACACAGCGCTCCATTATTCAGAACCATAGGGACTCCCCAAAGCAGTGCCAAGCATGAGGGATGAGCCAACCAGGTAACAGGAGCTCAACACAGAAATAAACTGGAGCCCAAGCTGAACAATACCCCCTTTAAAAGGGAATAGACCCTCTAAACAGCAGCCTGCAACACCTTGCAGCCAAAAGAAGCATCCTCAGATGCCAGCACATCCACATTGTAGAATTTTGACAAAGTGTACAACGACGACCAAGTGGCCGCCTTGCAAACCAGCGCAGCTGACGCCTGATGATGGAAGGCCCAAGAAGCAACAAGCACCAAGCAGAATGCGCCGTAACGGGGAAAGGATGAACCCAGCCCCTGATAGAATAGACCAGAGTCATCGTCTGTCTGATCCATCTATAAAAAGGTCGCAGAAGAAGCAGACAGCCCCTTTTTTGACCCGTCTATGATCACAAACAGTGAGTCTAATCCCTGAAAAGGCCCTGTGACTGCCAAATACACCCGAATCGCCCCCAAAAACATCCAGGGCATATAAGGTAAATCCCTTAGGACATTTTGACCTGGGACACAGGGAAGGCAATACAACATCCTTAGTCAAAAGGAATCAGATGAAGGGAACCACGGACAAGTGCGAAGAACCACTTCATCTTTGTGGATCACCAGGTAAGAAGTATGACATTGTAACGCCTAGAGTTCCAACACTCTGCGAGCAGAGGTGATAGCAACCAAAAAAGCCCCCTTCTGGGACAGAGCAAGCAGAGGAACCTCCCGAATATTTCCAACGGGAGGCTCCTGTAGAACCAAACGCACCAAGAGTAGATCCCATGGTGGTAGAAGCGACCGCACTGGTGGAGGCAGATGTCGAACCCCTTGATTAAGAGTATGCACCAGGGAGGGTGAGACCAGGGGACGCCGAAGAAAACCACCAAGGCCAACACATGGCCCTTGATGGCACTCAAGGCCAATTTCTGCTCAGAATAGGATCAGTCGAGACCGATGAGGCAGGGGAGGCGCCATTTACTAGCCTATATGCATAAGCGCCACCTGTGAAAATGCAAAGAACATGGGGGGGGGGGGGGCGGCGACTGAAACCACCTCCGCCGCCTTAGGCCCCGCATAGGAGCGTCACCAAGGTCCCACGTGGGGGACGTCGACACCTGATGCCCCGTACTGGCTGAGACCCTGCACAGGGGGCACCTACGGATACCTCGCACATTGGGGACAACTGGACCCCTCACAGGGGGCACTGGTTGAGACCCCACACAAAGGCACCTATGGAAACCCTGCACAGGGGACACTACTGAAACCCCTCACAGGGGGGCACTGGCTGAGGCCCCTCACAGGGGGCATCTACTAAGGCCCTCATGGGGGGTGTGACAGACCTAGCCGGGACACAGGCTTTTTGAGAGGACTAAATGCGAGCCTCCTGCCAACAGATTATGGGCCCTGGGTGTTAAGGGGCACAGGGTGAAGGAGAACCCCAACCCCCAGTCAGTCCATGTTGAGCAACTAAAGCAAGTGTCGTCTCGTTTAGTGCTTGGGGGCGGTTGGAATATCTGATATCTATATCCAGACTTGAAGGAAGTTATATATGACGAACGCACTCAAGAGGAGTGTAGGGACGTTCCGTCACATTGGTGGCAAGCAGTGGGATGCTTCCTGCAGTCTGGGACAACCAAACCTCCACCTGGATCCAAGGTCCGGATAGCAGGAGAGGAGGAGAGGTACAGATACCAGCCGCCATGGAAGAGGAATTCAGGAGGAGGTTGCGAGAGATGCAGCTACAGCACAGAGGACCAGTATCAGAGCAGGTCCTGCTGGGATGGTTTGATTCTATTCGCTGCGAACTCTGGAAGGAAGCGCTAGCCCGTGAGCGGCGTCACCAGTGAAAAGTTCTCCCCTCCAACCAGGAAAGGTACTGGTCGCAGTATGGATTGCGAGTGCTGTTTTGGGGAGAGAAATCGCACAAGGAGCAGACAGCTGAATTAAGCAGGCTGATCTGGGCAGAGATGAAGCTGGATGAGAGTTACAGAGCCCTCCGGTGGCATATATCCCAAGCATGCCCTTGGATAGCAGATGACAGCCCAATGGAAGGCTTAAGCTACGGCGGCCTGGGACTGTTGTATGTGAAGCTGACAGGAGACTCTAACTTTGGGAGTGATTTGGAGTGGCGGTTGGATGAAATCATGGATTTCAGAAAAGGGCTACTGAACATCTCGGAAGTGCACTGGAAGATTTGGAGTTTCTGGCCGATCAGGAATGGGAGCTGGAGATCGCCTACAGACGGCTGCTAGACTCTGCTCAGTGCCAGGGCTGGGCTCCCTTTGCCTGGGACTATAAGGAAATGCCAATGGACAACTCGGAAATCCTGGCTGAAGAGTCAGCAATGTGGCAGAGTAACAGTGTGCTTTGCCAACCTGCCCCTGCAGCTATGGATGCGGAGGTCTTATGGTGGATGCAGCAAGTGCTGACTGACCTTGATGATCCTGTTTCTGCATGAGATGATCTTGGATGGAGGAATGTGCCTCTCCAGCAGCATGCCAGAGAATCGGCAGTGGAAAATCTGGAGATTTCCATCCCCAAAGCTGAAGTGCTGACAACAGGGCAGAGCTCTGCTAACCTCTGCCCAGCACTGATGGCATCTTCTAGGTCCCACGGACAGATGATGAACCTCTATCCCCAGACATCAGTTGTAGAGACAGGGGATTTAATAGACTTTTCTGCTGAGGAAAAACAGCCTGATGAGCCTCCATCAGAAGAGCTGGTATTAGGGCCAAACTTCACTGAGCTCTGCCCAGCACCAACAGCAGTATCTGTGGAGTTCCAGGAAGCCGGGGTAGTTGGCCCCTCTCTCCGGCGACAAGCTGATGTAGTGAAGCTGCTACTCCCAGCTGAATCACTGGCAACAGGGCAGAGCTCCGCTGGCCTCTGCCTAGCACCTACAGTGTCTCTACAGCTTTAAGAAGCTGGGGCGATCGGTCACACTGTCCAGCAGCAGACGGGGCCCCAGAATGATAACACCAACCCAGCTAAAGTGCTGGCAACCGGACAGAGGGTCCAAGACCTCTGCCCCACACTTGTGGCAGTTCTGGAGGCCCAGGGTGAGGAGGTGGTGGTCACTCCCGAGCAGCAGCTCAGGACCCAAGGAGAGGATGCAATCTGCACTTCACAACGGCAGCTTGAGCTGATATCGGTGGATGGGACTTCAGTCCCCACTTGTATACTCCAGGGATGCTGGGCGGTCGGCCCAGATCCCCAACAGCATGATGGAGTGAGCCCAGTCACCCTGTCTTCTCTCCAGCGGCTGAAAAGACTCCAGGGAGAAGGACCAGTCCAGGCCTCTCCCCAGCGGCAGAGATGTTCTATGAGAGAGGCAGAGGTTGGCTGGGTGAGCAGTGCTCTGTTTGAAACAATTTGTTTGGGGTACTGTGTGGGTACAGGCATTAGAGGACTGGAACTATGGACTAACTTCGGAGTCAACCCGTCTGGGGTCTCCTCCTGTGTTAGTCTCCTGCGGAAAGGGGAGAAATGTGACAGACCTAGCCGGGACACAGGCTTTTTGAGAGGACTAAATGCGAGCCTCCTGCCAACAGATTATGGGCCCTGGGTTTTAAGGGGCACAGGTGTGAAGGAGAACCCCAACCCCCAGTCAGTCCATGTTGAGCAACTAAAGCAAGTGTCGTCTCGTTTAGTGCTTGGGGGCGGTTGGAATATCTGATATCTATATCCAGACTTGAAGGAAGTTATATATGATGAACGCACTCAAGAGGAGTGTAGGGACGTTCCGTCAAAGGGGGCATCCACTAAGGACCCTCACGGGGGTCGTGCGGAATAGTAGGCCGTGGCCTAAATTAGTGGAGGGCTGCCACAGGCAGCACGGATCTGCGGATGCCTGGTCACCCACTCAACCATCCAGCAGGTGCCAAGGTGTACCCCCCATAGTGACAACCCTGGAGAGGGGGGTGGACAGAGTGTCCGAAGCACCTAAGCCAGAGGCTTGGGCCTCACCCAGGGAAGGGGGGGTGTGGAGGAGAACCCCAGGGGGACCGACCACCCCCAGGGAGTACCCACGCCCCACACCACTCTAGGGAAGGAGAGGAGGGGGCCCTTTACTTACCGCTCCAGCGAGTGTGCGGGTAACACTCCCAGACGGATCCTCTACGCCACCGAAGTGGGGGGCTGTCGGCCATGAGAAATGCTGCGACTCAGGCCGAGACCCGGACGTATGCGACCTTGCAAGACGTTTAACTCGCAGGTCCAGCCCCCGTCCAGTGGGGCCATGTCGCGGCCGACCTAGCGCGTAGCTGTGGTCTGTACGCGCTCGCTGGCCAGACTGGGGAGACCACTGGATCTTAATATCCAGCCCGCCCAGTTCTGCAGTTGATTGTAGATCTCACAGGAAAAAGTCCAAGAGAAAAAAAAAAAGTTGTTTAAAAAGCAAAAACAAAAAAATTGCCAGGACCAGAGATCCCAGCAGGGAACTAGGTCCTTACTCCTGACTAGGCAGAAAAAAACTGAAGGCCTATAGCAGAAGGGGTTGTATATCACCTAGGACTGCCCATAGGCGTAGCCAAGTCTTTATCCTGCCTAGTGTCTTACTCCTGTAGGGGGCGATATAATCCTATGGTTCTGAATAATGGAGCACTGTGTCGGTCAATGAACGAAAGAGAAATATATTTTACCTTTTAACGATTATAAATGCACTTTATTTTAATATCATTGTGTTATGTGTTAGACTGAATATACACTGTTGTAGTTTTGCTTTACATGTGTGAATTATGTCTTCAAAGCCACAGACCTGGTGGCATCGGCAAAAATTGTTTTTTTTTTTCCAACCATAGCCATACAAAGCACATGTACAGTGTACTATTCTGGCAGCCACTAGAGCCTGTCAATTTAGTATTACTAAATCAAGCTAACTACAATTCCTTCTACATGTATGAAAATAAATATTACTATTACACATTGTCTTTTTTCTACAAAGTTGTATTTAAGGCTTACTGATGCTAGGATAAATGGGACAGTTTATCTTTAGCAGCCTCTAGTGGTCAATATATCATCATTCAGGCATTCAATATTTAATCTGAGATTGCCCATTGGATTTAAAGTGGAACGTTAGTCAGAAAATTAAATCCTGCTACAACCAATCTGGCCCCTTTTGCAGGTATAGTTATGTAAAACATTAAAAATAAGTGCCTATTCTGTTGAAAATCCAGTAATACACTCTCACCCTGCTCTGCACATGCTCAGTTGCTCTCTATTTTTAGGCACTGCTGAGTTTGTAGAGGCGGATCTGCTGACAGCCTTAAAACAGAATTAAACTCTCCTATCTTTTACAGCCAAGGGAGCTTCTTCTGTTTGATCTGCTGCTGCCATGTTGCTGTACATGTGATCAGTTATGACAGCAGCCATATGAAGGTTTGACAGTTTGGTTGAGGACACAAGCAAATGTGACAGTTGGCAATCCCGACATTCCAGGAATTAAACTGGTTTTTTTAACCGCTTCCCGACCGCCTCATGTAGATATACGTCTACAGAATGGCACGGGCAGGCAAAACCACGTACCTGTACGTCCCCTTTAAGTTGCCTGCCCGTGGGTCGCGCGCGCCGCCAGCGGCGCACTCGCAACCCGGTCGGGAGCTCCGTGACCCCGGCCGCGGGACCAGCGGACCCGATCGCCGCTGGTGTCCCGCGATCAGGTTACGTAGCTTCCTACTCTGCCTGTCATTGATTGGCTGTTCCCGGTCATCGGGAAAGCCGATCAATGACGTCAGACGTCAGCCCCGCCCCCTAATGTAAAAAAACACACACACGTCAGAGCCCATAACCCCTCCCCTCCCCCTAGTGGTTAACTCTTTCACTACAACTGTCATTTATACAGGAATCAATGCATTTAAATAGCATTGAGTGCTGTATAAATGACAATGGTCCCAAAAATGTGTCAAAAATGTCCGATGTGTCCGCCATAATGTCGCAGTCACAATAAAAATCGCTGATCGCCACATTACTAGTAAAAAAAAAATATTAATAAAAATGCTATAAAACTATCCCCTATTTTGTAAACGCTATAACTTTTGCGCAAACCAATCAATAATCGCTAATTGCGATTTTTTTTACCAAAAATATGTAGAAGAATACGTATCGGCCTAAACTGAGGAAAAAAAAAAGTTTTTTTATATATTTTTTGGGGATACTTATTATAGCAAAAAGCAAAAAATATTTTTGTTTATAGCGCAAAAAATAAAAACCGCAGGGGCGATCAAATACCACCAAAAGAAAGCTCTATTTGTGGGAAAAAAGGACGCCAATTTTGTTTTGGAGCCACGTCGCACAACCGCGCAATTGTCAGTTAAAGCGACGCAGTGCCGAATCGCAAAAAGGGGCCTGGTCCTTTGGCTGCCAATTGGTCCGGGGCTGAAGTGGTTAAACCGTTATATCGATGGGTTTAGTTCCGCTTTACGATTTACTGCTGTTCAGGGTCTCTGGGCTTCAGCAAAATGGCAGCCTACAGCAAGAAGAAACAGGAGCAATGCTGGAGGCAATTTACAGCACACACTAATTTTGGTAGCATAAAATATTAACGTAGAATGTACAGTGCCTTGAAAAATAATTCATACCCCTTGAAATTTTCCACATTTTGTCACGGTACAACCAAAAACGTAAATGTATTTTATTGGGATTTTGTGATAGACCAACACAAAGTGGCACATAATTGTGAAGTGGAAGGAAAATTATAAATGGTTTTCAAATTGTTTTAAGAATAAATATGTGAAAATTGTGGCATGCATTTGTATTCAGCCCCCTTACTCTGATACCCCTAACATAAATCTAGTGGAACCAATTGCCTTCAGAAATCACCTAATTAAAAAATATAGTCCTCCTGTGTGAAATCTCAGTATAAATACGGCTGTTCTGCGAAGCCCTCAGAGGTTTGTTAGATAACCTTAGTGAACAAACAGAATCATGAATGCCAAGGAACACACCAGACAGGTCAGGGATAAAGTTGTGTAGAAATTTAAAGTAGGGTCAGGTTATAAAATAATATTCCAAGCTTTGAACATCTCACGGAGCACTGTTTAATCCATCATCCAAAATTGGAAAGAGTATGACACAACTGTAAACCTACCAAGACATGGCCGTCCACCTAAACTGACAGGCAGGGCAAGGAGAGCATTAATCAGAGAAGCAGCCAAGAGGCCCATGGTAATTCTAGGGGACCTGCAGAGAATCACAGCTCAGGTGGGAGAATCTGTCCACAGGACAACTATTAGTCATGCACTCCACAAATCTTTCCTTTATGGAACAGTAACAAGAAGAAACCCATTGTTGAAAGAAAGCCATAAGAAGTCCCATTTGCAGTTTGTGAGAAGCCACGTGGCGGACATAGCAAACATGTGGAAGCAGGTGCTCTGGTCAGATGAGACCAAAATTAAACTTTATGGCCTAAAAGCAAAATGCTATGTGTGATAGAAAATGAACACTGCACATCACCCTGAACATACTATCCCCACCGTGAAACATGGTAGTGGCAGCATCATGTTGTGGGGATGCTTTTCTTCAGCAGGGACAGGGAAACTGGTCAGATTTGGTAGGAAGATGGATGGAGCCAAATGCAGGTCTGTAAAAGACCTGAGACTGGGGCGGAGGTTCACCTTCAAGCAGGACAACGCCCCTAAAAATACAGCCAGAGCAACAATGGAATGGTTTAGATCAAAGCATTTTCAAGTGTTAGAATGGCCCAGTAAAAGTCCAGACCTAAATCCAATTGAAAATCTGTGGCAAGACTTGAAAATTGCTGATCACAGATGCTCTCTATCCAATCTGACAGAGCTTGAGCTAGTTTGCAAAGAAGAATGGGCAAAAATTGCACTCTCTAGATGTGCAAAGCTGGTAGATACATCCTCTAAAAAACTTGCAGCTGTAATTGCAGCAAAAGGTGGTTCTACAAAGTATTGACTAAGGGGGACTGAATACAAATGCACACCACACTTTTCACATATTTATTTGTAAAAAAAATTGAAAACCATTTATTATTTTCCTTCCACCACATAATTATGTGCCACTTTGTGTTGGTCTATCATATAAAATCCCAATAAAAATACATTTAAGTTTTTGGTTGTAACATGACAAAACGTGGAAAATGTCAAGGGGTATGAATACTTTTTCAAGGCACTGTATGTTCCTTTCCAAAGAACATTATTTTATCAAGTTATGGGTAAAATTCCGCTTTAAGCCACGACATTGCCAAAACAACAACCGGCCATCACATTTACCTTTATATCCAAAAGTTTGTGGACATCACTTAAAATTATTGAGGTGTTTCCAGTTAATGCTACAACATACAAAAACATTAGACAATTGTATGCTTCTACATTTGTGGCATTAGTTAAGAAAGGCTTCTTTCTGTTATGGTATGAATGTGCCCCTATGCACAAAGCCAGGTCCATAAATACATGGTTTAATGAGAGTGGTATGGAGCTACTTGAGGGCCTGCACAGCTTCATATAAATGGCCATGGTTTTGGAATGCGTGCTCCAATAAACATATAGGTGTGATAGTCAGGTGTCTACAAACTTGGATGTATAGAGGCTATTTTTCATGTGTTCGTAAAAGTTTACTATGAAAAGGACCCAGAGGGGCAATCTTCCAAAAAGTTACAGTTGTAAACAAAAACCGTGAATGAAATCTATGTATCACTACAAGCTCCTGATTAATACTTTAAATAACAAAGTGAAAAACTGTAAAGGAAATGTGTAAGTTCTGTATATAATTGTATTTTATTTTGTATGTATTGCACACCGCACTCACTGTCCACAAGGCACTAATAATGTTTTCAGTACATGTTTGTATTATTTCGAGTCCCGATTAGAATTAGCCTGCCAATGTTACACCCCTTGTTACCATAAATGCACAGTTGTAATATTAATGTGATATCGACGTAATCATGTATAAAAACCTTCAATTGTGTCATAATAAAGCAGAACAGTTATTTGGAAAGATGCAAAGTGTATCTTTTGTGTCTGTTCCCTACTGCAGTGGTTATTAATTTGGAACCACTAATCAATATGAGGATAGGAGGTTGCCAATCTATAAAATTCCATGTCAGATGGCGAGCCAGCCAGGAGGGGATTTACAGGTGACCCTGAATTCGAAACGAGGAGCTTTAGACGATCCGGGAATTTCTGATAATCAGCTGGCTGAGGTAAGCATTTTGCTTACATTTGAGTTATCAGACTTCCTTGATCGGTAAGGCATTTTCGGGACAAAGGGTACCTATTTTACTCCCCTTAATCAAACTGTATTGATTGGTGGTTATGTTATGTTGTCACTGTCTACTGTCCATCGAAGTGTTATAGATAAGAAAGGGAAGAATAGTGCCGTTCACAGGTATATGTAGCACATCTGCTAGATAAAGTAGATTAGAGGCAAGAGGGTATAGGCACAAGTACAGAAGAGAAGAGAAAAAGACTGGCCAGTCATTATGGGAATTAAATTAAAGCGGAAGTAAACCCATCGATTTAACAGTTTAAAAAAAAAGGCATGCCGGGAATGCTAACTGCACATTGGCTGTGCTCTCAACCAGTCAAACCATCCAATGGCTGGTGTCATAACGGATCACATGTGCAGCACCGTGGCAGTTGAAGATTAAACAGAGGCAAAGATGGCAGCTTCCTTGGCTGAAAACGATAGGGGGGTTTACTTCCACTTTAAGTAAGGGAATGAAGGGTAAGAGACCCTCAAAAAATGCCCAGAGCAAGAGGAGCACTATAAAATATATGAACCGAAGGTGCGGTTCCACTTATACTGAGCCCCTAGATAAATTGTTAGAGTTGACAGCGCTCCACAATGGGTAACTGTGTTACCAAAGTCCACAGGGACTAAGAATCATGCAGAGTAAACCGATATCTATGTGAGCAGGATAGATCAAGGGTGAGTATTAACACTAGACAGAAAGGGACATTTTGATGTTAAGTTGTGGGATGAATTTGGGGTCAGGCACTACAACTAGTAAAGTCAAAACAGAGAAATGAAAGTTAAAACAGAATACTTAACATGTTGTCAGAGAAGGAAGATGGGATGAGCACTATGGCTGCCCGTCTGATCACAGAATCATAGAATCTAGAGTATGTGAAGTATGGGATTACATTTCATGGGATACAAAGGATATCAGAACAAAATAAGGAAAGCAGAATTTAAGCAGGGAAGGGATTAAAGAGTTAAAAGAAAGTGAGAAAATTATATGCATGTGTTGTGTACAAATGGGAAAAATGCAAGTCATTTTAGAGAGATATTCGTGTAAGTGTGTGAATGCTGGAACCTTTAGTTCTACATCTTGTGTCTGATGTTAGCAAGCCACCCCCATCAAATCATTCCCGCATCTATTACCTTTTGTACCACCACCCCCTCCCTTTAGAATGTAAGCCCTATGAGCAGGGCTCTCCTTTCCCTTCTGTATTGAACTGTACTGTAATTGTGCTTCCCCCCTCTACATTGTAAAGCGTTGCGTAAACTGTTGGTACTATATAAATCGTGTATAATAATAATAATAATAATGTTAGCTCTCTGCAGACCCCCTCCCTTATCTCTGCCTCATAAAATAATATGCTGGGATGAGACATTAGTGACAAGGACAGCCATGATATGACTACACGTATATCATAACAAAATGTGCCAGGTTAATTAATCAAATGATAAACAATGTGATTACAATTATTTTTTAATCTGTTTTCTAAACATGGTAAAATGAAGGTTACATTTAACCATGTAGTACACAAATTTAATATCCTTTGATAGTGGAATTTAAAAAAAGGGAAATTAAGTAAAATGTCCACATTTAAGGAAATATATCTGTGGATATATATTAGAATTAGGGTGTGATATTGAGATTATTGCTTGAGTATTAATTTCTGATATGAGTTTAACAATTTTATTAATAATATAGATATATTGTAACTGGTTTAGACAACCTTTGGTTGGAGATGAAATCCAGGTTATTGGGGAAAATTGTAAAATGGGATTAGTTTAGATTAAGATAACAATTTTACATTTATACAATAAACCCATACTGAGGAAAAGAAAAAAAAAAAGATTAAGATGAGGTTGTTAATTGGAATACAGCTGCCATAATATTTAACAATGCCAAGATAGATGGGATAGTTTTTATACAAAGATGAAATCTAAAGGTCTGATAATAACTTGATGTGCGTTCCATGATGTGAGAGTAATAATAAATACAATTTAAATATAACAGACCCATACCATCACTGTGGTTATAGAATTGGGTATATGGGGGATTGTATGATATTGTTTTTTTTTTTTTTCTTTTTGCGGTTGGACTGGATGGACTTGTGTCTTTTTTCAACCTATATAACATCAAGTCCACACACCCTGTTAGGATAGATGCCACCTGCAGCCAGTTGTTTTGTAGTTTTTGATCGCCCTGAGATTTCTGTTCTGTCATGTACATCTTGTTGGTCCTTTTGTTTTTATTTATTTTTATTTTTGAAATCCAAAGCATGTTATGACATCAGGAAAATAATGTCAGATGGAAACTAAGGACTTGTGTTATCTAGCTAAAACAGAGCAAGCAATGAGAAATTATACTATTGCCAGGAAAAAGTTGTCTTATACAAACAGCATGATAGAAAACAAGCCATTGTAATATATTTATGCAAACTGGACCCATTAATGAAGGATTCACACTTCATTTGTTTTATCTACAAATCTAACAATGAAAAATGCATACATTTGAATCCAGCCACCTTATGGCCTCTATTGGAGGAGGCTGAAGACAAAGGAAAACCACATGCGTTAAATTGATGATGTAGGAATCAGCTGCTGTGAGGCCAGTGCAGGACACACTCCCTGAAGACCCAGATATTTAATTTATTGTAGATTTGATCCCGGTTTTATACTGAGGATGGCAATACCCATACTGAGTATGCAGTTTTATCACCTAGAAGCACACTCTGTATTCAGAGTCATTGGATCCTTTTTTCCCAGCTCAAGAAGCAGAGCTCCATGTTTTAGCAAAGCCCGTGAGAAATAAAAAGTGTATAAATTTATATAGATAGTTGAGATATAGAGAGCTTTTGGTTCCATTTGAAGGGCCAGAAGTTTGTTTCTACCTCGACAGGTAAACCAATAAAGCATGCCAAGTTAATTGATTGCCTGTTTTCAGCCTTCCAGGTTCTTGCTGAGGTAGCCATACTAACATTAAAACTCACACATGGAAGCAGACCAGGCACTAAGGATGTTGCATTACAGCCTCGGACACTTGCTGGGTCTGTGCAACTCACAGATTCCACCCCAGTTCTGGCCCAGTATAGCTGGGATTAATAATTCAATTTTAAGGACCCCAGTATGAGAACAAGTGGTCCACAGAGGGAAACTTCCTTATGAAACAGGTCTTTGGAAAAATGTGTTCTTTTATGTCTACCAGCCACCCTTTTCCCCCCAGCTTGACACATGGACCATGTCATCAGTCACAAGCAGTTATGGCCGCCTTAGTAAATGAGCGTAGTATAGAGCCAGGGTTCACCACAGTTGTTTTTATAACATACCACTTTTTGTTTTACCTGTTACCAAAGGTGTTACCAAAAACTGAACATCCCTTCCAGAGATTACAAAAAGATATACCCAGATGTCCAAGTCAGAAACTTATGAGTATGCATTTTGTCTGTATGGACATGTTTTCTGGATGTCTAGTGGCAAATGCTACTGCAAATGCCACAGTTAGAAGTGTTATCAGAAATAGTTTGTAAGTACAGAGTGCCAGAATCTACAGAGAGTAACAGAGGAAATCTTTTTTTTTTTTTTATAGCAGAGTCCTTACTAGACGTTTTGAGGTTTTATTTTTACACCCCCTACTGTCTACAATGTAACGGAAAAAGTAGAGTAAGAAACTAGAAAACTTTTGCCTGAATGTTTTCTTATATTTTATTAAGCCCCTAAGGGGATGTTGAACTCTCTCCCTATGGGATCTGGTTTGGGAGTGTGTTACTCACTTATATTTTGTCTCAGCAGCTGAAGTCCTCCATTCAGATCTCACAGAGAATGTTGCTGATCTTTTAAGGTTTTTGACAAACCAATTTATGCGTTTTCTCCCCAATTCCAGATCCTAAGGCCACTTTCACACTGAAGCGCTTCTAAACTGCCAGTTAACCACCTGAGACCCAGAGTACGTCATATGACGTCTTTTTGGTCTCAGGGGTATATCTGAATGATGCCTGTAGCTACAGACATCATTCAGATATTGCCGGTTTCAGCCGGCGATTCCCTGCACCATAAGAACGATCATAGCGGCTGTTCCGCCGCTTGATCGTTCTTGCGTCCTTCCCGCCGCCCTCCGGTGCTTCTACCGACTGTATGTAAAAAAATGAAGCTGCGCCAACAAAAATGTGATAAACCACAAAAACTAATATAGTTGAGCAAATGCAAATATGCTCCACAGGATGTCCTTAGTGATGAGGACTTGTACTGCCTACAGGGACCCTAATGTCCTCTGAAGGTAGACAGTCTCTTGATAGCTACAGTCTCTTTAACAACAATGTTCTGAGGGTGTTGGTCAAAAGCAAAGGCCGAGCTGTATCAAAAATGTTCAGGTGGAGACATATCAGGAATAAATATTGATGGAGAAAATAATCCTGATGTTGCAAAGTAGACAATTAAGGCACCCAGGTGACTTGAAGATGGCAACAAATAGTGAACACAGTGCCCGACACCCTTATAAGCTGGCTGCTTACCAGAAAGCAGAGGTATGAAAGCTCTGCTACAGTAATGGATGACCAATGGCTGCAATCCCTCCTGTGTTCTTGTGGCAACAACCGATAATCCAAGTGATAGGGATGTAGGGGACGAAATTGCTCACATAGGGTCCATATGAGAAGTGAAGGAAAAGAGGCAGCCCATAGTGTAAATCCGATAAAAAACAATTTATTTAAAACAAAATAAGAAGCACTCACATTTATCCAAATATTATATGCGCATGTATAAAATGCCGGCCGGCAATTGTGGGAGCCCGTCCTCCTCTAAGTCATATGGTGGCGTCACTGCATGCCCTCCCAGACCAGTTTCGACAAATGTGTCTTTCTCAATGGGGAACGGGCAACGCTGTGACACATCACCTTAAATAGTCTCAGCCTCAATCTGATATGCAAGAGTGAGGCTGTATTCGCCATCTTAACTGTTGGCAACCCTCCCTCACTGACTATAAGATAAGATAGCAAGAAAAACCCCACAAAAAATGTGTTGATGTTAGGTTATGTGGGATATTTATGAGAGACTTGACAATCAGTGTTCAGGGCATCATATTTGGATACAACCATATCCAAATAGGTTGAAAGTACCACATGTATGGTCGCATCATGTGGGCGGAATAAATCGCTACCACTAAGTGACCACCCTCTCACTGTATTAAATACATTGTTAACCATGGGGCTACTTGATCCTACCTGGATGAGCCCGTTCATTATGGAATTCGGGGTACCGTATGTGGGATCGCCCAATATAAAAGGGCTCAGATAACACCGTTACGTAGCTGCGCTCCGGCGCAGTGAAAATACGTCACAGCTGTCATCCTCGCTGTGGGCGTATCAAAACATCTCGCCCGTATCATATGGCGCATGCGCACAAGGACGCGCAGTGTGGACAGAGGCCGTCACTACCGCGCATCCTCATGATGTAGTGTAAATTCAATCGCCGTATGGCGCATGCGTACAAGGACGCGCAGCGCAGGCCGAACGGCCGCCGTCATCGCGCATCCTCGCATTGCAGCGCGAACGCAATCGCCCTCTTAACTGAGGGCAAGATTGTGATCCTATAAACATGATCCAATAAATTGGAAAAATAGAGAATGTTATATGAGTTGGTAACATGATGGGTTAGTAACATGATGTTGTCATATGGGGATATACCATGATGTTAATAGTGTAGGGGGAGTTAATAATAGGCCTCCCTAGCTATAGTGGCATTGGATTAAATTGAATCCATATGGGAGTTTTTTTACCCAGAAGGGTAAAAATATAGATATTTATTTTACAGGAGAGACCGATGGAATATGGATACAAGGTCTCCCTGATTAATTTGGAAACGGAACCGGCAACCTTTATTAAAAGACCTACTAACATTACTGTAGGTTTAAAACAAACTAACTAAATGTGTATTAAAGTATTATACATATAGTCACAAATTGAGGCGTGTAGGTATGTATTGGCCAATCAGGATGGACAGTCCAGAGATATAGAACTATGCCAGCTTGTGTCGGACAAATATAGATATAATGAGTATCTAATGTGTGTATAGTGAAAAATTAGTGGTATTATGAGTACTATACAATTCGTGGAAATATGCTATTTTATAGTGAGTAATCATAATGCCTATATAATAAAAAAGTGAATCAAATGCATATCTAATATATATATATGATAGCATATATAGTGATCAGACAGGATTGGGTACCTGTTGGTGGTCGTATACATGGGCATAATATTAATATGCTATGTGTAGTGACACAATACAAGAGAAAACTACTGAAAGTGAGTAGTGTAAGTGTAACACCCTATTCGAAAGGGGAAAAATTTAATCCCGTGCTAAAACTTATGTAAACTCTATGTGAGTGAGAAAAAAAAAAAAAAAAAAAAAATATTTTAATAAACCAAGAACACCGAAGTAAAGTGGACCAACCCTCGCATATCAGATTGGGTGTAAGTAATGAAAACATACAGATAACTGAATTAAGAATTGTCAATAAAAGCGTTAACATCCGTATCTATATTTAATCCGTACGGTGAGTAGCATTTTAGACGGTGTATCCAAGACATTTCCAGTTTAGAGATTTCCCTAATTAGGGAACTACCTCGCCAGTTGGGCCTAAATTTATCGATCCCGAGGAAAAGGGTCTTGGATGGGTCCTTGCTGTGATGTGTTAAATAATGTTTCGAAACAGAATGTTTCGGAAACCCCGCCAGTATGTTGGTAATATGCTCATTTAAGCGCACTTGGAGCGGTCGCTTGGTGCGGCCCACGTATTGCAGGCCACAAGGGCACTGCAACATGTAGACTACCCCTGTAGTCGCACAGGTAATCATAGGTTTTATAGTGTGACTACTCCCTGTGGCCGTGCAACTAAAGGTGGTGGTACGTCTCTGAGAGATACTATTTAGTGAACATACCCTACACCTGCCACACCTGTAATAACCTGTCAACTGATCAAAGAAGCCTTTGGTGTAATTCGGTGGGTCTATAGCGTTGGGAGCTACCTGATTCCTCAAGGACGGGGCCCCTTTAAAGACCACCTGTGGACTCTCTGGTAGTATATCCTTGAGGATGGCATCATTGCTAACTATATGCCAATGTGTATTCAATAGTTTTTTTATGCTCCTATGCTGGACCGAATAGGTGGTGATGAAAGGAACCCCACTTCGAAGGTTACCCTGTCTCCGTGGACCACCCTCCACCAATAGATCGGCCCTATCGAGGTCTTTAACAGAATTAAGAACATGTATAAGTTCCTCTTTCTGATAGCCCTTTTCCAGAAAGCGCTCCGTTAAAACACCCGCTTGTACATGGAACTCGTTAATATCAGAGCAATTGCGCCTAAGCCGCATATATTGGCTCTTGGGGACTGATTTGAGCCAGGGGGCGTAATGGCAGCTGTCAGTCGGGATGAAGGAGTTCCTGTCTGTCGCCTTAAAATAAGTTGAGGTGACAAACTTATCATCTCTGACTGAAATATTTAAATCAAGGAAATGAATAAGCGTCTGGCTAGCCTCATATTTTAATTCAATGCCTCTGGTGTTATTATTTAGGGATCTCAAAAAGGTCTCCAAATCATCCAAATGGCCATCCCATAGGAGGAGGATGTCATCAATGTACCTAGCCCAAAGGGCCAACTGGGGTACATTTTGAGCATAGATGACATCCTCCTCCCATTTGCCCATAAACAGATTCGCCAAACTAGGGGCATATTTAGCCCCCATGGCGACACCCCTAATCTGTTTATAGAACTGTTGGTTAAACCAAAAATAGTTGCGTGACGCCACGAATCTTAGTAGAGTCATAATGAAATCAATCTGCTCCTTGGGTAGGCCTGAATCACCTTCCAAATATTTCAAGACAGCTTCGAACCCTAACTCATGTGGAATGATCGTATACAAGGATGTGACGTCTGCTGTCACCATCCAGGTACCGTTCTTAGCTGGTCGATCTTTCAAGAGATTCATGACATGCCTGGAATCCTTAATAAAGGAGGGCAATCTACTCACTAAAGGTTGCAGATAAAAGTCAATATACTTGCCCACCCGGGACGTAATGGAATCAATCCCACTCACAATGGGACGTCCCGGGGGGCAAGACTGGTTCTTATGCAGTTTAGGCAGATAATATAAGATGGGCGTACGTGGCGCTCTAGGTACAAGGTATAAAGCCTCCTTAGCATTAAGAATGCCCATATCCTGTCCTTCCTTTACTAACCGTTCCAATTCCTTTATATATTGGGACTTGGGGTCTCTAGGTAAGATGACATAGGTGCTAGCATCATCTACAATGCGGTGCATCTCGGTCATATAATCTGCCCTGTCCAACACCACGATGGCCCCTCCCTTATCCGCTGGCCTTATAACTAGATCCTTTCTGTTACAGAGTGAATCAAGTCCCTCTTGGAGAGTCTGTTTCATCCTGACCCTCTTGATCTCCATTTTGTCAAGATCTCTTAGCATCACATCCCTAAACACGCGTAGGGAGGGTGCCAACACTCCCGGAGGATTGAAAAGTGACGCATTGGCCAAACCTGAGTGAATCACTCCCGTAGTAGCAGTAATCTCTCTACTGGTGTCACTTCTGGGTACATTGTTAATCATATATCTCTTAATATTTAATTTCCGCACGAATTTGTGAACATCCATATAGGTATGGAATTTGTTTAACCCTTTTGGGGGAGCAAATTTTAAACCCTTATCTAATAGTGATTGCTCTGCCCCAGACAAGGGTTTAGTGCTCAGATTGAATATTCCCTTCCCTCCTATACTCTTTGCCTCTTTGGTTGCTCGGTTCCGCCTCCCCCCTCTGGTCCCTCTCCTCTTTCTCCTAATCTTTTGGTTCCCTGGGGTGGTTTGGGAAAACCCCAATCATTTTGCCCTCCCAGATGGGGTGGGCCTCTCATATCGCTATTAGGTCCTTGGTTCGGACCATTAGGGTGAGGTTCACCCGGATAGGGCTGGGAATATGGACGAGAGATGAACTCTCTATCGGGTCCATTTGTGTCACTCAACGGGAAGAAAGTATTATTGGTGGGGAAGCCATATTCCCAATCTGTCTGTTTTCCCGAATATCCAAAGGAAGGGGATTGTGTCTCAAAGCCCCTATAGTTGGTGGAGGTCCAACCGTCTGTTGGGCCTCCCATATGGCCCCTTACTTGTTGGTTTGTTGTTTGGCCCCAAGGTCTACCCCGAGGTGGGTGGCCACCACTAAAATGTGGGGGACCCAGATAGCCAGGACCTCCCGTTTGATCGAAATAGGTGGGTCTGGAGGGAACAAAAGGTCTAAAATTCCCCCGATGAGATGGCAAACCCCTACTGTTACCTCTACCCCTACGGGGGGATTGATGCCCATTATTACCCCCATATGGGAGATGTTTGGGGTTAATCCGTTTGTTGGGTAGGGGAGTTGGTGTTTTTTTTTTTTTTTTTACCGAATAGGTGGTGATGAAAGGAACCCCACTTCGAAGGTTACCCTGTCTCCGTGGACCACCCTCCACCAATAGATCGGCCCTATCGAGGTCTTTAACAGAATTAAGAACATGTATAAGTTCCTCTTTCTGATAGCCCTTTTCCAGAAAGCGCTCCGTTAAAACACCCGCTTGTACATGGAACTCGTTAATATCAGGTAGAGGTAGGTAGGCGAGGTAGTTCCCTAATTAGGGAAATCTCTAAACTGGAAATGTCTTGGATACACCGTCTAAAATGCTACTCACCGTACGGATTAAATATAGATACGGATGTTAACGCTTTTATTGACAATTCTTAATTCAGTTATCTGTATGTTTTCATTACTTACACCCAATCTGATATGCGAGGGTTGGTCCACTTTACTTCGGTGTTCTTGGTTTATTAAATTATTATTTTTTTTTTTTTTTTCTCACTCACATAGAGTTTACATAAGTTTTAGCACGGGATTAAATTTTTCCCCTTTCGAATAGGGTGTTACACTTACACTACTCACTTTCAGTAGTTTTCTCTTGTATTGTGTCACTACACATAGCATATTAATATTATGCCCATGTATACGACCACCAACAGGTACCCAATCCTGTCTGATCACTATATATGCTATCATATATATATTAGATATGCATTTGATTCACTTTTTTATTATATAGGCATTATGATTACTCACTATAAAATAGCATATTTCCACGAATTGTATAGTACTCATAATACCACTAATTTTTCACTATACACACATTAGATACTCATTATATCTATATTTGTCCGACACAAGCTGGCATAGTTCTATATCTCTGGACTGTCCATCCTGATTGGCCAATACATACCTACACGCCTCAATTTGTGACTATATGTATAATACTTTAATACACATTTAGTTAGTTTGTTTTAAACCTACAGTAATGTTAGTAGGTCTTTTAATAAAGGTTGCCGGTTCCGTTTCCAAATTAATCAGGGAGACCTTGTATCCATATTCCATCGGTCTCTCCTGTAAAATAAATATCTATATTTTTACCCTTCTGGGTAAAAAAACTCCCATATGGATTCAATTTAATCCAATGCCACTATAGCTAGGGAGGCCTATTATTAACTCCCCCTACACTATTAACATCATGGTATATCCCCATATGACAACATCATGTTACTAACCCATCATGTTACCAACTCATATAACATTCTCTATTTTTCCAATTTATTGGATCATGTTTATAGGATCACAATCTTGCCCTCAGTTAAGAGGGCGATTGCGTTCGCGCTGCAATGCGAGGATGCGCGATGACGGCGGCCGTTCGGCCTGCGCTGCGCGTCCTTGTACGCATGCGCCATACGGCGATTGAATTTACACTACATCATGAGGATGCGCGGTAGTGACGGCCTCTGTCCACACTGCGCGTCCTTGTGCGCATGCGCCATATGATACGGGCGAGATGTTTTGATACGCCCACAGCGAGGATGACAGCTGTGACGTATTTTCACTGCGCCGGAGCGCAGCTACGTAACGGTGTTATCTGAGCCCTTTTATATTGGGCGATCCCACATACGGTACCCCGAATTCCATAATGAACGGGCTCATCCAGGTAGGATCAAGTAGCCCCATGGTTAACAATGTATTTAATACAGTGAGAGGGTGGTCACTTAGTGGTAGCGATTTATTCCGCCCACATGATGCGACCATACATGTGGTACTTTCAACCTATTTGGATATGGTTGTATCCAAATATGATGCCCTGAACACTGATTGTCAAGTCTCTCATAAATATCCCACATAACCTAACATCAACACATTTTTTGTGGGGTTTTTCTTGCTATCTTATCTTATAGTCAGTGAGGGAGGGTTGCCAACAGTTAAGATGGCGAATACAGCCTCACTCTTGCATATCAGATTGAGGCTGAGACTATTTAAGGTGATGTGTCACAGCGTTGCCCGTTCCCCATTGAGAAAGACACATTTGTCGAAACTGGTCTGGGAGGGCATGCAGTGACGCCACCATATGACTTAGAGGAGGACGGGCTCCCACAATTGCCGGCCGGCATTTTATACATGCGCATATAACATTTGGATAAATGTGAGTGCTTCTTATTTTGTTTTAAATAAATTGTTTTTTATCGGATTTACACTATGGGCTGCCTCTTTTCCTTCACTTCTCATATGGACCCTATGTGAGCAATTTCGTCCCCTACATCCCTATCACTTGGATTATCGGTTGTTGCCACAAGAACACAGGAGGGATTGCAGCCATTGGTCATCCATTACTGTAGCAGAGCTTTCATACCTCTGCTTTCTGGTAAGCAGCCAGCTTATAAGGGTGTCGGGCACTGTGTTCACTATTTGTTGCCATCTTCAAGTCACCTGGGTGCCTTAATTGTCTACTTTGCAACATCAGGATTATTTTCTCCATCAATATTTATTCCTGATATGTCTCCACCTGAACATTTTTGATACAGCTCGGCCTATGCTTTTGACCAACACCCTCAGAACATTGTTGTTAAAGAGACTCTAGCTATCAAGAGACTGTCTACCTTCAGAGGACATTAGGGTCCCTGTAGGCAGTACAAGTCCTCATCACTAAGGACATCCTGTGGAGCATATTTGCATTTGCTCAACTATATTAGTTTTTGTGGTTTATCACATTTTTGTTGGCGCAGCTTCATTTTTTTACATGTGTTTGTGTGTGTGTATCCCACCTTGAGCAGCAGCCTAAACATTGTATACCAGTTGTAGCGCGGCTTTTTTTTCTGTTATATACTGTGTCTCTGATACTATTTACCGCTTCTACCGACTCACCGCTTCCATCGGTGAGTCGGACTCGGGATCCGCCGGCACCGGATGATGATCATAGAGATTTCTAGAGAGAGTCTCTATGATCGTTCGGAGGCCGGGCGCGATGTTATGACGTCACGCCCGGCCTCTGCATTCAAAAAACGGCGCCGCCTCCGCTGGGAAGCGGTGATTGTTTTTTTTTTTTTTTTTTTTTTTTTTTGATTTTAGGCTTCCCAGCCTAGAGGTGAGATGTGGGGTCTTATTGACCCCATATCTCACTGTAAATAGGTCCGATCATGTAATATTCCTATTACAAGGGATGTTTACATTCCTTGTAATAGGAATAAAAGTAATCAAATATTTTTTTTTTTTTTTTTAAAGTTGTTGAACTAAAAAAATAAAGTAAAATGAACAATAAAAAGAAAAAAAAAAAAAATTTAAAGCGCCCTGTCCCCGCGAGCTCGTACGCAGAAGCGAACGCATACGTAAGTCCCGCCCACATATGAAAACGGTGTTCAAACCACACATGTGAGGTATCGCCGCGAACGTTAGAGCGAGAGCAATAATTCTAGCCCTAGACCTCCTCTGTAACTCAAAATATGTAACCAGTAAAAAATGTTAAAGCGTCGACTATGGGGATTTTTAAATACCAAAGTTTGGCGCCATTCCACAAGCGCATGCAATTTTGAAGCGTGACATGTTGGGTATCTATTTACTCGGCGTATCTTCATCTTTCACATTATGCAAAAAAATTGGGCTAACTTTACTGTTTTGTTTTTTTTTAAAGCAGGAAACTGTTTTTTTCTGAAAAAAACGCGTTCGAAAAATTGCTGCGCAAATACCGTGCGAGATAAAAAGTTGCAACGACCGCCATTGTATTCTTTAGGGTCTTTGCTAAAAAAACATATATAATGTTTGGGGGTTCTATGTAATTTTCTAGCAAAAAAATTTGGAATTTTACATGTAGGAGAGAAATGTCAGAATTGGCCTGGGTCTCAGGTGGTTAAAACACTGAGCGCTTTTGAAGAGCTTTTCAGGCGCTTTTGAAGAGCTTTCCATTAATTTCAATGGGGAGGGGAGTTTTTCACAGCCCTGCCAGCACACTGCCCGAGTGTGAAAGCGTTCATTGATTTTAATGGAAATACGTTTTCGTGAACTTTTTAGGCGCTGTTTTTAGCGTAAAAGCGCCTCAGTGTTAAAGTGGTCTAACAGTTTGGAAGGATCAAAAACTAAAGCCAGGTCACTTGTGGATTGTTAAGAGACATTTATATATAAGGAAATGTTTGGAGACAATACAGCATCTATTTCATGTACAGTTTTGCCCTCACATATTTGTAAATATTTTATTATATCTTTTCATATGAAAACACTGAAGAAATGACACTTTGCTACAATGTAAAGTAGTGAGTGTACAGCTTGTATAACAGTGTAGATGTGCTGCCCCCTCAAAATAACTCAACACACAGCCATTAATGTCTAAACCCCTGGCAACAAAAGTGAGTACACCCCTAAGTGAAAATGTCCAAATTGGACCCAATTAGCCATTTTCCCTCCCAGTGTCATGTGACTCGTTACTGTTGCAAGGTCCCAGGTTTGTATGGGGAGCAGGTGTGTTAAATTAGGTATTATTGTTCTCACTCTCTTATACTGGTCACTGGAATATCAACATGGCACCTCATGGCAAAGAACTCTGAGAACCTGAAAAAATAATTGTTGCTCTACATAAAGATAGCCTAGGCTAGAAGAAGATTGCCAAGACCCTGAAACTGAGCTGCACCATGGTGGCCAAGACCATACAACGGTTTAACATGACAGGTTCCACTCAGAACAGGCCTCGGCATGGAGGACCAAAGAAGTTGAGTGCACATGCTCAGCCTCATATCCAGAGGTTGTCTTTGGGAAATAGACATATGAGTGCTGCCAGCATTGCTTCAGAGGTTGAAAGGGCCTGTCAGTGCTCAGACCATACGCCGCACACTGCATCAAATTGGTCTGCATGACTGTCATACCAGAAAGAAGCCTCTTCTAAATATGATGCACAAGAAAGCCTGCAAACAGTTTGCTGAAGACAAGCAGACTAAGGACATGGATTACTGGAACCATGTCCTGTGGGCTGATGAGACCAAGATAAACTTATTTGGTTCAGATGGTGTCAAGCATGTGTGGCGGCAACCAGGTAAGGAGTACAAAGATGAGTGTGTCTTGCCTACAGTCAAGCATGCCGGTGCAGGTACACACAAGTATACACAGGTACTAATGATCCACACACTAGTCGGACAACACTCAGGTACTCACTACACAGGTACTTCGAACCCTGTTATAACCTCCTGTTTTAAACTCTGGTTTTTAACTCACCACTTAGTCCAGTGCAACTAAAACTTATGTAAACTTATGAGCACAAATATATATTATACAGACACACTGCGTTGTGCAAACAAGGAGCATCGATATCTAATCTTTTCTCATAGCTGAACTCCTCTATGCCCCTTATCAGTTTGGTTGGTCTTCTCTGCACTTTCTCCAGTTCCCCGATATCCTTTTTGAGAACTGCTGCCCAAAACTGAACTGCATATTCCAGATGAGGTCTTACTTATGATTTGTACAGGGACAAAATGATATCTCTCTCTACAGTTCATGTCTCTCAATACAAGAAAGGATTTATTGATCTGTGAATCCAGGATAAGCGAATGCTGAATCAAGCCAATAGACGACAAATATGAAAAAGAGTAATTACAGGAAACAAGTAAAGGCAGTAAGTAAACCACAAATGCTATTGAGAAAATGCTGTGGCTGGGCTAGTGAATGTTTACTCAATTTACCTTCATCTTAATTCTCTGTAACCTGCTGCAGTCAGATTTCACAAAGCTCCTCACCTGAAGCAAGTGCTGTGTAGCTTCCTCTTGTTCTGTTTTGCCAGACATAACCGATCCTAGACTGGAGTGTTGGCTGTGAGAAACTTCTGTTGGAACTTGGATACAAAAGACTTGTTGGATGTGGGTCATCATAGAATAGGCAGTGGTTGTGTCTAGGAATATCTCACCTACATAACATGGAAGTAAAAGGGGCTTCCCAGATCAAGAAAAAGATTGGGGAGGACTAGTGCAGTACAACTATTACGCAATGAAATACTGAAGCCCCAAGCAGCATAGCTATTCCGTTTAGGCATAATATACAGGACACACAACAGACATCCGTAAATATTAATTTTATTCTATGACACTCTGTGTTAATACAATAAATATACAAAACATCTGAACTACTCAGACATGCAACACAGAGTGGGAAAAAGTAATTTTGTACAGGACAATAACTTCTGTTTTCTTATTGTGATGGGAGAGCATTATTAGTCATTTACAAAATATACAAACATCTTTCAGATAAATAAAATCCAAGCTTTAAAATAGAGAAAGATTGTTGAGTGTGGGCATTCCAGTGTATACGATTCGTCCCACAAGGAAAAATAAGACGTTTACCTCTTACGCTCATGGAGGCGGCATTGTGTGGACTAGAACTATAATTTTTCATGTTGGAAATGACTAGGAAATGAATATACTGAATATTGCTCAATTAAAAAGGGCCTTGCTTAGCACAAAAAAAAATAAGTATTCACAATGGACCTTATTTATCAAAGTGTAGGAGGAAAGTACTGACCAAAAATATTTATGGCCCACATTCACTAATTGATTCCTCCCTTTTCATTATCAAGGACAGTATAGTATAAAACTAAGAAGCAGATCTGATTGGTTAGGAAAAGGAGTCAAATTCTCATTGACAAACAAGTCCTTATACATCAGAGAAAAAAAAAAATTCTGGTTGGTTCGATGAGCAACACGGATAATTCTTTCAGGCACATGAGCTCTATAGCACAATGACATGCTTTGACCATTGCCAGCCAATCACATCCAAGGGTAACGAGATTGGAGACCATCCCTGTGAATATAGTCTAGCCCATAACAATGTCACTTTCACGTTTTGTAAGAGGAAGGGGGGGGGGGGGGGGTTCTAATGTAATGAAAACAAAGAAGTAAAAATATTTGGTGCATAAAAACAAAACAAAAAGTTTCCTTATTCATTATATTATAGATTATTCAGCCAGTTTGTGTCTATCTGCAGAGTGTCAGGAGGCATTTGCTATATCATAGTTTCAGTGCTGGGTCTAAGAAATGAGCTTGCTTATAGCAATCATTGACATTGTCAGCTTTCATGCACTACAGACATTGCTTAAAAAAAAAGGTACCGTTAAACTTTTTCAAAGCACTAAGGATGATTTTATTTTTCAAACTACGCCAATCCACCCTCTGAGATCAGCTATAAAAACGTATGTATGCTAAACTAATATTTTCAAAGAAAATTTAATTGAAGGGGAATGGTCTTGTATTTAACAATTACATCAGTTTTCCATAACATGAACCTAGTCATTCAATGCAATTCAGCTACTTGCGACTACATCAGATTTCAGCAGTGATCTAGAAAAGCCTATGAATATTATTAGTGAATTCAGAATTGTCCACTATAGGGATTACATAAAATGCTGTGTGTAAGCCGACATTGTATGTATGCAAACACTGGCCAGACAGATGTAGAAACTTGACACAAATCACTAATGCATAATACGATGGCTAACTACAAGAAAGGAAGCCTTATTTATTCCTTTTCACTCAGCATTAGGGGATTCTTAAGACTGCTTTGACTTAATCCAGAGGAATACGTTGTCCTATTTTCTACGAGAATGAAATCTGCTGTAAGGCCTTCTATCCAAGGTCAGGGCCAATGCTAGCAAGATTGGTTTGGATTTACCTGGAACCACAATCCAAGTTACTTGTCACCAGGAGGTAGAGACAACAGCCACTAGATTAGCTTAGTAACCCTGCAAGCACAGTACTCCCCTCCTATTGAAAGTATGTTTTAGGCCCCTTTCACACAAATGTTCCAATTGGGTCCGCCTGTCCATTTTTCAGGCGGACCCAATCGGAACCTCTATTCTCCTCTAAGGAGCAGTTGGTGTAAACAAACTATCCAATCCAATCTGCTAAAAACAGATGGATGGGGATCTGTTCCCATTCCGTCCAGTGGATAAGATCAGATGGCAGTCGGGTGTAAACGGATAGCCCGTCTCATAGGAGGAGAGACGCAGAGCGGACACAGATTTGTCATCCGCCTGCTTAGTGGGGGGGGATCAGTGGACACATCCCCTGCTGAGCAAGCGGATCGCAGATGGAGTCCGCCCCGTGTGAAAGGACCCTTATTTCAGTCTTGTTTGGGCCTTTGGTCTGACTAGGTAAAACGATTTTGAGGAAGCAAGTGCTCGAAGAGTAGCCATTGTTATGTACAGCTAGTACAAATACAAAAAGCCAAAGTCTCCAGCCATTTGGCCAGTGTGTATATCATAGTTAAGACAAAGCTGCTAATAGAACTTAAAAAAGGAAACTATAGGCTGTTTAAAAGATTTTTGGACATTCACATGAAAGTGATTATCCTAAAGTACATTTATATGGTGCATGAGTGTGTAAATGTTTTCAAAACCTTGTCCATATGCACAGATATATAACTAGATTTACTCATTAGTGCTAACAGAGGCTGTACTTTACTGTTCCTTGTTCTCCGATTGCAAGACAGACTGAACACAAGCAACTTGCTAACTGTTTAGAGATGCACTCTACACCTGCTTGAGAGAACCTACAGGACTGTACACAATTAATGCAGTCAAGACATTACAGAACACAAACATGAAAATCACATCAAAAATGTTATTCGGATACATGTTTCAATGACAACTCAGAATATGTTATGAAAATACACTGTAGTTTCCCTTTAACATTACACAGACAAAAAAAGCACAGAGGAAACAAAGCTCTATCACTATGGTCATTCACTTCACTAGCATATCTAGGTGGTGGTGTAAGGGTTAAGTCACTGGCAATAAGGAGTTTTTGTTCATGATGAAGGTCCATGGTGTCACCTGGAGAGCTTTTTAAGCATGTTTGAATCCCTGTATTGTACTATCAGCATAAAAGCAGCAGCAGAATGCTCAGAACTGAGGTTTGAAGGCCTGACAATTACACTGAAAAATGTGCAGAGGTCAGATTTTTGGCTGCAACTAATGTTTGAGCTAAACCATAAGGCTGGCCTAAAGTCATGGTGAAATGGTCACAGTTCAGTGTAGGGTTGTATCCGGTATTGATGAACAATACTGATCTAGGACAAGGTGACAATTTGTAAAGGTTACGTCACAGAAATGACCTCAGTACAAATATTTGTCTCCCTGATTTTTCTCTTTAATGACTCTAGAAAAAGCTATGGGGTGCCATTCATTACTGAAGTTACTGCAAAAATGGCTCAAGTATGCGAGTTAGAAAAGCCTGATAATAAGTATGGGATACATCAGACTGAGCAGCAAGAGCTTCATGCAGCTACTCCACAGCATGCAATTACACCAGAATTATACAGTGAAATGTTTATCCTACATTGGTAAAGAATACTTTGCATAGTTGTTCATTAGTTTTGTAGTAATTGAGGAAGAAAATATTGTAGAAATTACAAAAAGTTTAAATTTCATGCATCCAGCCTCAATTTATTCTATGGGGTTTCTACAGGAAGGGAATATAACAAGTTAAGAAAAAATCCTTCTAAAGCTACCAAAGGACAGTGCAGACAGATTGGCGTGATAAACGCTTAGTAACATTTTCATAGTTTTGATAAAAGTCATTCCTAACCGTTTCTATCCTTTGCACTTTATTCACAATGAAAATTTTTCTGTAAAACTCCAAAAAATGTAATGCATAATTCCTCCCAATGACCCCAACAATGGAGCACTTTTCCTCCCACTGACATAATTTGGGCACTTTTTCTCCAATGACCCCAACGATGGGGCATCATTCCTCCCATTATTTGACCCAAAAGATACCAACAATGGGGCACTATTCCTCCCACTGACACCAATGATGGGGGTCTTTATTATTACCTCTCACACCAATGATGGGGCTCTATTCTTCCCATTTACACCAATGATGGGGCTCTATTCTTCCCACTTACACCAACAAAGGGGTACTATGCCTCCCATTAGACACCTACAATGAGGCACTATTCCTCCCACTAGCACCAATAATGGGGGGCACTATTCTTCCCACTGACACTAATGAAGGGGGCACTATTCGACCATATGACCCCAACAAAATCAGGAGGAGGGTGGAACATGTCCCACCCTAAAAATGGGTAGAACAGGTAACATGTTCCAAAGGTGAACTGATCCTTTAAGTATGGTAAACTCCACAGCCCACCTCTCTAACATCACAGAGGCGAAAGCTAGGTAAGATTTTGAAGCTATGTGAATGAGAACGTCTAACAAATATAAAGTCGGTGTTAACCCCACATGGGCTGCAAAAGTGGAAATACATTTTAAATTCACAGAATGCACCACAGCAAACCCCACCCAAACAGGTTAAATAATAAGTATTTCATTGAATAAATGCAACTCTATTACCATCTTTTTCATAAGTTCTAATGTCCTCCACCGGCCCACACTGTAAATTACTGTATACATTTGTAACATAAAAACGTAAAAATTGTGCAGCACTCCCTACAACATGCAAGATATAAATAGATACATAATATATTGTGTATTCAGAATGTATTAAATCAATAATAAAAATTGATTAACATCAATATCCAATTTTAAAACATATCTGTATAGGATCACGTATATATTTGTGATTTTGCACATGTTGCCTTTGCTGTGATTAGTCACAGCAGAAGCTGATTAGCAGGTGCAGGCACCCGACGATCGCCGAGGAGAGAGGCTGGGCGGAGCTCTGCCTATGTAAACAAGCCAGAGTTCTATTCTGACAACGAGGATGTGATGGATTTTCTCTCCCTGCAGCGCGCTTTACATATACATTGTACATTCACTTGTGCACAAACCAATCAATATACACTTATTGGGAGAAAAGATAGTGAACTGGAAGTGGCACTGTGAAAAAAGACGACTGGGGAAAACCCTCCAATATATTGGCTTGTACATGAGGAATTGATGCTATCCTCAAAAAACTCTGTCTGACCTCCTGTATCTTAAGAGGTCCATACTTGAAGGTAAGCATTCAATTTGAATACACGTGGTGGAGAAACCAAGTGTTGGCTAGAAGAAAGAAGTATGCCACGTTGTTTGCACTATAGACACAATCTGATTGCAGATTTTATTTTTTGAACGGTTGGTTTCATGCATCGTTACTGCATTTATCACAATTTAAAGTGAATTGGGTGATATTTAGATGTTTTTTTAAATTGGATATAGACAATTTTTATCATTGTATTTGTATACATAATACAAATACTATATTAGGAATCAATTTATATGTTGTACATTGTAGGGAGTGCTGCACAATTTTAAGTGCCTTATGTATTTATTTTATGTGTGGAGGGTATGAAACACACATGGTGTGATAGCATAACTCCCAAATAAATTTTACTTGTACTTTACTGCACAGTGAAATACATCCATATACATTTTTTTTTTTTTGTAACATATGGTAAACCTCAACTATCAAACATACCTCAAAACAAATCAAAGGTGCAACTATATGTAGGCAGCCAATACAAACTTTTCAAATCAAATTAGAAATGTTATTGGCCATTAGCAGATTCTGTATACATTTATTCACAAAATAAAAGTCTCACGTGTCTGGTGGGAAAAAAAAAAAAACGGAAGAAAAACGTTTAAAATTAGGAAATGCTACACAGTGTCTAAAAAAGGAAAGCACTCCATATCCTCACAAGGCAACCATTTGTGATCCAACAGAAAAGAAACAGACATGTAAATAAAAAAGAGCTCTAATCATGGTTCTACTGAAATGGATATGCCAAATTCCAGAAAAAAAAAAAAGAAAAAAAAAAATCGACAGGATCTTAAACGGTCTTGGCTACCGTTAGCAGACGCTTCAAAGAATACAACAGGAAACACACTTCCACTAGAAGTTACTTTTAAAAAAAACAAAAGAACAATGCACTGCATTAAATAAAACCAGTAAAACAAAGGGGCTTAAAGAGACATCACAAACACACAAAAAAAATAAAAACACAAAACGCTAAGGTGACCATTGAATCCACATCCACTGTACACCTGCAAGTCTCAACTTGCTTTAAATGCTTGATGGGAATTGTAGTTCTGCAAAATCAAGGGAGTCCCAGGTTGCCTACCTTTGCTGTAGAGAATTCAGCATAAACACTGATTATGTTTCCCTTTCTGACTTCTGCCAATGACAAAACTATAGTAACCACTCTATACCAGTAGGTGGCATATCTATATTGGGTGAGCACAGATTAAAACAGACAAAGGTCAGCCATGCTGCAATCTTTGTCACATGACCTATTCTGATAAATATATACATGCTTGAACCTGGTTTGCCTGGTCCTCACAATCGAAAACAGAGTAAACACAATACTGTAGCTGGTTTCTCTTTAGGATACATGCCAGTTCCAATATTCATTTGTGCTTCAGTATTAGATAAACACAGCTGACATGGCAACTGCTTGGGACATGTATAGCCACATCATCGTCTTTCCTAACCGCAGGGCAGATGCTGCCTAGTGTATTGTTCTTAAAATAAACTACATAACATTTAAAAAAAATGAGCAATTTCAGAAGTAAAAATCAGGAAATACTCTATTCGCTCTATTTTGGACATTATCACAATTCCAATCTACTAACGCCATATTCACACTATAATAATCCACCAGATATTATTTATACAATGTTGGGTGCAGAGGACTGCAGGCTGAAGAAAATAAAGGATGGGGAGGGGTGTACAAGAGATCCAGTATTGGTTCAGACCATGCACAACCAATATGCCCATGAAGTGCCTGAGGTGCCTGCAATCATATGTAACATTCTGATTCCAACTGGCACTGAATGGGCCTGAATGTAGCAAATACACATGGCAAGTGCAATTTATAGTCTTTTGTGGGTGCTGCAAACACGGCTGGAGGAGAGGAGCGTGACTGGACAGAGATAACTGGTAATGGTCACTTGTAGCTGGCCCTCTTACATCTGGTTACCCTTGAAAGCATTCTGGGCAGCATTGTTTGCGGCTGAAGAAGCAGCATTGGCCGCAGCAGTCTGCACGGTTTTGTTGGACATCACCCCTGTAGCAAATTCTTGTTGGGCCTTTTCAAAGCTGGCGCCTGTTGTCCGGTACAGGCCATGTACCTGTAAGGTAAGAAGAAAAAAAAAGTCACAAAGGTAAACAGCATTAGACAGATGATATAATAAACCATCTATATTAGATGTTGCCAGGTTCAAGTGTTTTTCACTCTGAACGACCATAGAAGACCGACCAACGATGGCAAGTAAGAAAAATATTAGTTTTTGGCTTACCTGTAAGAATCTTTTCTTGGAGTACATCATAGGGTGCAGGGAAGCTTGTATTCATAACTTCTTTTTTTTTATGCTACCACCTTCAGTTAAATGGGCACTGGCCAAAAAATTCCCCACAGAGGCATAACCCCTCCCAGCTCAGCTAAACCCCAATTTTGTAGCAAGCAATGGAGGGAAAACAGACAATAGGGCAGGGATCCCCATGACCTGTGATGTACTCCAAGAAAAGGATTTTACAGGTAAAGAAATAATCCTACATTTTTAACCGTACATCAAAAGGGCACTGGGATGACTACTTGGGATGTCCCAAAGCACTGAAAAGGAGGGGTGGGCAACACAGCAACCAGGCCAAACTGCCCAAAAAAAAAAAAAAAGAATACGGGAAACCCCACTACAATACAGCGTGCAAGTCTTTGCTGAAAATCTTCATCCACATGAACATCTGCAAGTAAATATGTAAAGAAAGGACCAGTTGGCAGCCTAACAAACCTGAGCAACAGAAGCTCGATACTGAATAGCCCAGGAAACAAACTCCTGGTGAATGGTCCCTAATCAGGAAAGGAAAAACCTTAACCTTTTTACCATAGGCCTAAGAAATAAGTTGACAAACTACTTAGAAATAGTGGGTCAAGAAGCAGCCTAACCCTTGCAAGTATCCTCAGGAAGAAGAAACGGTAAGTCTGACTGCTGAAACAAAGCTGTAGACTTCGGATAAATTCAAAGAGCTTGAACAACAGCCAAAGAGTGAAGCAGGTTCTCTTTAGGATGCTTGGGATTAGGACAAAAAGATGACGGCACAATGCTCTGAATCAGGTGAAACAGACAACCACCTTAAATATTCAAAAAAGACAACCTTGCGTGCAAGGAGTAACAAGGGAAGTCCAAACTATGGTCCAATGGAGACTGGAAGGACCGCACAGGAGGAATGTTCCATGTCACATCCAATCAGATGCATGAAGGTCTTTACGAAGGAAAAATATGCACAAGGTCTCTGAATCAGCTCTTCCCCTTATAGGTACCTGAAAAGCCAGACATCTCTACACAAGAATGAGCTGTGAAAACCACACATTCTATTGTGAAACCCATCTGGCTTCTTACTGAAACTGGATGCCAAGAGATCCACGTTCTACAGCCCCCACTGCAGGAAACTCTTAATACTTGTGGGTGAAGGGTCCATTCCCCCGGATTCATTGGTTGATGGCTGAAAAAGTCCACCTACCAATTTTCCACATTGGGAATGTGCAAGGTGGAGAGGGATGAAATGTGAAGCTCTGCACAAGACAATATCATGTCCACTTCTCTCTGAGCAGTGCGACATCTTCTTCTTCCTTAATGACTAACATATGCCACTGCCGTACTATTGTCCGACTGTACACTCATGGGAAGACCCCCAAAGACTGACTAGACCAGTGTAGTAAAGCTAGCTGAATCGTTGAAAGCTCCATGGCATTGATCGTTGACTATCTCCTCTGACACCAACATTCCCTGAACCAAGAGGTACTACAGAACATCTCCCATGACTGTCAGGCTGGCTTTTGTCATCAAGATCTTTCAATTCATGGGAAGGCTGGATCTTCCAGCATCTGTGTAAATTCCCACCATCCCAGAGGTGACCTGGACCTGGTCTTGGGAGATAGATGCATTGTCAGATCCTGATGCTCTTCTCAGATCAATAGGATATTGAGTTGAAGAGCTCTAGAATGAAACCGGGCATATGGGACTTCTTTGAAGATAGCTACCATCTTCCACAACGCCCTCATACAGACCCAGAACCATGGTTGCAGGAAAGAAAAATCGCTCAATCTATGGCCGGCTTAAGCCATGGTGCTCTGTACACAACAGTCTTGTTACAACAGACTGAAAAGTAGTCTCTGCAAGACATGAATAAGAGAGTACAGATCAACCTGCTGGCAGTGGTATAGGAACAGTCCAACCATACTCAGAGCAACCTGAGCGAAAATGGTCAGATATAAAATGGTCAGATAAGGAGACGGAGTTATATATATTCCATCACACGCCATACAACCAATAGTGCTCTTGTGTAAGGGCAGGATGCATCTCAGAGAGCATCTGAATCCCCATTTTCAACTAGGTAGAGAAGTTAACATGCCAGACAAACAAGCAAGGGACAAGCCAGCAATCTACAAGAAACATAAGTGGTTAATCTTTGAGGAGGCCAAGTCCAAAGAGGGGAGCTTTATGTTTATCTGATATTAATTTTGTTCAAATTAATCAATATTTCCAAGACAACCCAATAGTGACAACTTAGCTAAACGATTTAGATTTAAAAGTTCAACTTTACCATCAGGTTGGGAAACCCTGGTCATAATGTGCAAGGATGCACAGTACAAAATGGCAGACTTGCATACTAGTCTGTTCTTCTCAAAAAACAGCGTGCCCACAAGTCACTTGCATTTACTGTGCAAGTTTTAGACACGTGTGAAAAAATGCTGTAAATGAAGAATACTCTCAGAAATAGAAGTGTTTTTTTTTTATGAACAAAAATGAAAAGTAAATTAACAGAACAGAAATCCAAATGAAATCGATATTTGGTGTGACCACCCTATGCTCCTAGGCTTTTGTGCATATCTGCGTCGCTTAGCCTCATTTCCTATGTACAGAATCATAGGAACTAGATTTGAAATATTTGTCTGTAGCAGGATCAACGGCATCCTCAAAGCTGAGAAATGTGGGCAGATACTTAACCAACATTCCATACCACCAGGGAGGTGTGAGATTGGCCCCAAATGTATTCAGCAGCAGGACAACAATCTCAAACATACAGCCAGTGTCATTAAAAACTATCTTAAGGGTAAAAAAAACAAGGAGTCCCGGAAATTGGCCCCCCACAGACCCTGAATCTCAACATCATTGAGTCGGTCTGGAATTACATGGTGAGAGAAAGATTTGAGGCATCCTACATCCACATAAGATCTGTGGCTCGGTCTCCAAGATGTTTGGAACAACCTACCTGCCGAGTTCCTTCACAAACTGTATGCAAGTCTACCTAGAAGAACTGATGCTGTTTTGAAGGCAAAGGGTGGTTACACCAAATATTGATTTGGATTTCTCTTCTGTTTATTTTATTTTTTTATCAATTAACAAAATGGAAAGTAAATGAACTATCAACACTTCTATTTCTGAAAGCATTCTTAAATTTAAAATAATTTTTTCACACCTGCCTAAACACTTGCACAGTACTGTACTTGTAGACAGCAGTGACGAAACCTCATCCCCGCCAATCGGCAACACTTGGTTCTTGCTTTCTCTCTCCACTGTTCATGATCAACTGCCACTTTACTTTCCGCGTGTAAAGTCATCTTCCCCGTTACCCTTGAATCATTTTCAGCCCCACTCTTCCTATTTCTCAGTGTTCCCATAAGCAGAACACCCCTATTCCCCCTGTCTATAATCAGATCCCATTCTGTCTTTTCCCTCTTCCCCACTAGCCTGCGGTCTCCTTCACTTTTCTCCGAATTCACTCTTTGCCTTATACTGTACATCTCCATAATCCGTGTACATAGTTAAGCTGGCCATACACATTTTGGCCAATTCCTGCTAAGTAAACTCATTCTGTGGATGTCGCTGTCATTACCATGATTGAAAAACTGACTCTTGAAGAAGCAGGGCAAAACATTCTCAGCCAAACAGTACCTGCATCCAATCAGATGCAGGCACTGTTTGGGTATTCTGGCAGCACTGCAGAGTCGAGTGAATAGCAGGGCTGAAGAAAAGAAATCCAATCGTGCATGGCCAGCATTGGTTTCTCCGCAAGGATCAGTTTTCATGAAATTTTCTGAATCAGCAGTAATGCATACCAATGTGTTAATCACTACAAATTTCAAAAACCATTAATCCTAAATGAATACGCACACACACCTTTGATATTATATACTACAAACACAATAAAAAGTTTCTCCCAAGGCCTTAAATTCTGAAGAAGAAGTCAAAACATTTTATTGATACAAATTTTAGGATCAAAAACACATACTGTTTAAAATAGCTCTGGGAATATTACCCATTGGCACGTAACAAACTTTGTATAGGAATTTCTAAGATAGTATTCCTGCCAAAAAGGACCCCAAAGTACTTCAATTACAATAATGAAAATCTTCCTCAGTAAAATTGTTAATTTAACTTTTTGGTACATTGTTAGATTTCTTTGCTGCATTAAAGCCCTTGGGAGCAACTTCATTGTATTTGTAGTATATTTAACAGGGCGAGTAGCACCTAAGCCATCTAGGCTTGTGGGCACTTTTTGCTATTTATTACCTTACCTTTGATATTGTAAAGCAGGGCAGTTTCAACTTGATTCAGCATTACATTGCTTCTACATGGCAATTAGCAAAATGTGAAAATTCTGCAATAGGCACATGGGAAAGAGCCAGTACAGGCCTAATGGAACTAAATTGGTACTGGGAATTATTAAAAGTTGATTATGTTAATGCATTGGCTTAAAGTACCAACCTAGCCAGAAACCAAGAGTTTCAAGGGGAACTGAGTAAATCAATATACAAGATGTATATATTTACATATTAATCACTCCTTGGTTAACATTTAACTAAATGAAAGCCCATTTCCACAAAGCATGCGACATAGACCGGTAATGATGCACCAGCCCTGAAGTCACATAATATCATGACCTTCTTTTCACCCAGCTATGCACAGGCTTCTCCTCCGATACGTGGCTGGTAATTTCCACACACAGAACACCATCTGAGGAGAGCCTGGTATATGACTGTATCCCTCAATACCAATATTTTTTTTAAGCTACTCAAAAGCTTTATCAATATTTGCCTATACAAGGATGAGACAAGGATGAGACAAAAAAAGAACATTAACGAAAAGGTTGTGCTTTCTGCACCAACCAGTAACCTCCTATTACAAGCACTTTCAAAAAACTTGATTCTATGGGCATTAATATTGCATCATCTAATACATGTGGAAATGTTATAAGTGTCCAAATCAGGGCTCAAATTTTCCCTTACTGAGCCCTACAGAATGTAACTTCAGCTCCCCATTCCCTGCTTTTCAGGGCCAAGAGATCCTGTGTAAATAATGCACTTTCAACTGATGTGGAGAAGGCAGGGCTGCAGGTAAACAGGTACAACTTATGTAGGAAGATTTGTTTAATCACCTGAGGCCAGTTACCTCACTAGGTACATGTAAGGGCTTACAACCACTTCATTTCATCTATATGTAAACAATATATTTTACAGCCTTACCTTTTTAAACATTGCTAGTGATATTACTGCAGAAGCTGTGAATAGGGCAGCAATTATAATCATCATTATCCCCACTGGAATATTATTGTTCAGTGCAGTTAATGCAGAAATCCAGCCACTGAAAGAAAAGTGTCAGCAATAAGTACTCCAATTCCAGACCGATGCTTTGTTGATACTACATCATGTTTGATTATGACCACTATAATAAAAAGCTTGAGAATTTTTATCAACTTTTGCAGACATTTTAGTGAAAATACAGCAATAAAAACTATCATATACACCATTATTATTTAAAAGACCATAAACCTGACAAAAGTGACAATTGAATTATGTTCTTCTAATCACCAGCAGTATTATAAATCAATAACTTGGAGTTTTAATGTCTTTAGTGTGCATGTGCTATAGCGAAAGAGTCCTCTAAGAGTGCCATAACTTTCACATAAAATTACGCTACTTAAAATATTCAATTTTAAATAGAAAAAGGAACAGGTAAAGGCTAAGTCCACCTTTAAAAAAAAAATAAATAAAATAATAAATGTACATTTTTGAAGGTAAAAAAAATGTGCATTATTTTTTCTGGAGCATGTAGAGCGTTGCATCAATGATCAGCAGATCACGGGTGCAATGTCAGGCTCCTGCAGACTCTCTGTACCCACATACGGGCAGACAGTTGCTGGAGAGCAAGATGATCAACTACGAGAGCACTCGCCAGCATACTCGCAATTCATCGAGAACTATAAGCTGTATGCCGCGGTGGCTGATAGTTGTAATTCATTCAGTTTGCTGTGAATGAATGATGTTGCCATGTGGGTGGAGCCCTGCACAGCTACGCTGCATTTAAAGTGTGACACCGGGGAGAAAATTCCAGCCAGTTGTCACAGCGGGGGAATAGACGGGTGCAGGCAGGTGCTCTTCGTTAACATGCTACACCATAAAAGCGATTGTAAAGTCTCTTTTTTTTTTCTATAAAAATATCAAACATGGTATACTTACCTGCTCTATTGCAGTGGATTTGCACAGAGCAGCCCGGATCCTCTTCTCAAGTCCCTCTTCTGTTCAGTTCAGTGCCCCCACAGCAAACAGCCTGCTATGGAGGCACCCGAGTCACAGTCCTCTGTGTCCATTCAAACACGGTGCCCGACACGGCCCCGCCCCCTCTCTTCTGATTGGCTAGCTGACTTTGACAGCAGCGGCAGCTAATGGCACCGCTGCTGTGTCTCAGCCAATCAGGAAGGAGGACGGCTGAGACACTCGTGGACATTGCTGGACAGAGGGACCTCAAGTAGGTGTTAGAGGGGCTGCTGCACATAAAAGGCTTTTTATCTTAATGCACAGAATATGCATGAAGATAAAAAAAAAAAAAACATTCTGACTTTACAACCCCCTTAATACAAGTTTCCAAAGGTGAACTTATCCTTTAAAACCCCTTTAACAACTGTGTCTCCATTGAAGAGATTTACATTCTCTCATGGTTTTGGTCACTGGGAAAACATAGTGATGGAAAAATCTAACATTTTACAGTTGTCACTAGAACTAGAGCAAAGGGAAACCTGTTCATCTTGGGACACAGAGTAGGCTTAATACACATGACTACCTGGGTTATGGTGAATGGACACTGGCAAAGACAGGAAGAACCCCTGTATAACCCCGCCTCTCAATGAGAGCATCAATTTTATAGCAAGCAATACCCAACAGAAAACGGGGAGCCTCTTGTGTCCTGTGATGTGCTCCAATAAATTGATTTTACAGGTAAGCACAATAGTCCAGTTTTCTTTTTCATACATCACGGGACACAGAACAGGCTTAACAAACACGATTACCTGGGAAGTCCCAGAGCAATGCCCACAAAGGGAGGGAGACAAAGGCACCATCATGAGGCCCAATCTACACAGCACCCCTTGAAACACTACAACTAAGCACAGCATCATCAGCACTTGCATTCACCTTACATTTATAAAAACTCGTAAAAGGTATAAACAGAAAACGGATATTTCAATACAGTATCAACTCTGGACATTAATTTTCTACTCCTAGAGCTACCCTATCTGTAGAAAAAGGGGAAAGCTATACCAATACTTAAAAAGTATTGGTATAAAATCTTTTTTTATTTGAGAATCATACTTACCTAGGTAGATGCTTCATGTGTCCCTGGCGCCTCTGCACTGAAAACCGAGCGATCGAACACAGCCGATCACTCGGTTTTCAGAGCTCCGTGAGCAGACAGCTGCAGAGGGGTATCAGTCCAGGCACCAGGCGGATCCAGACTTTATTGTTGCAATGACACGGTGCCTGTACAGTCCGCTCTCTGCTGAAAACAGGTCACAGGAGTGCAAAACTAATTGCATTCCAGTGATCCATAGGAGAATGAGCTTTGGCTGGACTTTAACTTTCTGATCAACCTTAAAATCACTGTTAAAGTAGACCTGTCTTGAGAGACATAGGGATGATGCCTTGGCGGAACACCATTATGAAATACCAATTGCCTGGCAAAATGATGACCCAGGAACCATGCCCAATTACATGACTTACCAGTTACCCCAGCCTTTAAATCCAGCAGCTTGAAGGACATGCACAGCAAACTGACAGATGTACACAAAGAAAAACACAAAGAACCTGAAAGAACTGTCACTCCTGCAGAGAAACAAAGGATGTTACATTATAGTATATTCATATTGGGAAGGGGGAGGGTTTAAAAACACATCTATAAAAACAGGGACATTTGATTAAAAGGCAAAAAATTACAAATAAAGTTAACTTTGGGTTTAAAATTTAGAGAAAATTCAATAGTGATATGTAATTAAAGTGGGCCTACTATTAAAAGGTCACAGTCCTGTGTTCACATCAATAACAATCCAGCTCTCCTTTTCTCTCAATAGCAGGTTGTTAAGGAGTGGGGCCGCCGCATCCGTAACAACCAATGACTCATCAGCTGTCAGTTTTCCCTCTGACAGTGAAATGTAAACAAAAGAATGCCAGCAATGAAAAATTCTGAAAAAAAACAGCGTGGGGTCCCCCCCACCAATACCAGGCCCTTTGGGTAGAGGGGAACCTCACACCACCACGCACTGTCTCAGGTATGGTATCACTTCCGGACGGTAAAACAATAATCTCCTGCGCTATGGTGTTATTGCTATCTGCAACAGATGTAATCCACTCTTTGGTTTATAATTTAGTAAAAGTTTCTGATCTTGCATCCCTCATCAGAACAATGCAAAACCGTGTTCATAAAGCTGAAGGAAAAAGGAAAAAAAGGGAGGGCGCACCGACCTAGTGCATTACCAAAAGTAGTTTTATTAAAATATATATAAAAAGCATATCGATCAAGCTGCGTTTCTTTGCATCTGCAGAAAGGACCTGATGACCGGAAGATCGGTTGGTACCCCAAAAGGCTGAACGGCTGACGCATTTCAGGGCCGCACCCCTTTCTTCAGAGCCTAGGCATTGACCGCCTAGGCTCGAGAAAGGGGAGCGCCCCTGAAACGCGTCAGCCGTTCAGCCTTTTGGGGTACCATCCGATCTTCCGGTCATCAGGTCTTTTCTGCAGATGCAAAGAAACGCAGCTTGATCGATATGAATACGCTTTTTTATATGCTAGTTTTGTGAGTAGTACCTTTGCTTTTTATATACATTTTAATATAACTACTTTTGGTAATGCACTAGGTCGGTGCGCCCTCCCTTTTTCCTTTTCCTATCACTTCCGGACGGGTCACATCCGTCAACCTCACTTTGTTCAATCCAGACCAAATCTCGGCATGTTTCCTAATTTCCGAATTTTTCAAAGGGATCCCTTGAAATCCCTCTGTCTGGTGTTAGGCTTTGTGGTCATGCTTTATTAGTTCATATGATGAGCCATATTTCAAGAGTTGAGCAATTTTCTTATTGAATAAAGCCTTTTTATTTGACTTTATTGCACTATTGTAGTGTTTCTTTTTTACATGACGTGTGGTAACCTACCTATGGGGCATGGAGCTTATGTGGCGTGTTGACCTGTGAATATTGGAGTAACATCGAGGGGATATTTCTATGAGCGTGTATTGCCCATCTATGACAGAGATGTCTATCTGGTGAGTCATACTAGAATGGGGAGTCACAAGTGGTGTCATCATTTGGTGTAAGATGATTATTGAACTCTTCACTTATTTGTAGTTTTCTCTACACATTTTTTGGACTGTGCACGTTGCAGCACTGTTTTATTCATCTATGGACCTTTATAGGTTTTGGTATGAGTATTTTATTTATTATTGATATGTCACAGCACTACTGTTAATTGAACACCGAGGTGTTTGGTTGCACATAATACATCTATTTTGAGGTTATAAAGCCTGTAAAAAAAAATAAAAAAAATAATAATATTATTAATAATAATAATAATAATAATAATAATAATAATAATAATAATAATAATAATAATAAGTAGCTTTTGTTTTGTTAAAGCAATGAACCTCAGGTATAGGTAAAGTTGAGGTTTTATTTAAAGCTACTGTGTCACCAAAAAAAAAAAAAGTTCCTAAAGATGTCCGCAGTCCTCACTCGTATGTCAGAATCTTGGCTATTCCATCGGGCAAAGCTCCAGCACCTCTGCTGTCCATCAGGCTGGCCCCCACTTGCTTTTTACGGACCTACACTGGATAATAGGAATGTGCATAAGACAGTTTGGGGTGGGTGATCTTAAAACACCACCATAAAGTTTTGCTTGGAGTTTGACTGAAGCAGCAAAGACTGCAGGCAGTTCTCTCCCATAAGGTGCCTATTCTCCAGAAATTTTTATTCAGCATTTTGCAGAAAGAAATCGGGGAGAACACCAACATATCTGTCATTGTAGTTTTTGCAGCAGTTGAGAAGAAGAGCTAGAAAGCTTATTTCATCACTGAAGCCCCAATAATATAAGAGCTCAGCATTTGACTCAACCTGCTGGTAACTATGAACATTTATAAAGTCTTTTAGAAAAGTAATAAACACAAGTACTCATAATATCAGCTTAAATTTTATACTGTACCTGAATGCTCCATAAAGTGGTCTGTACCAGCAAACAAATGAGCAGGGAGAGAAAAGCAAAAACCACAGGATTGCCAACCCAAAGTCAACCCCTCGGCTTGTATCAACGCAGAACCAGGCCAGGCAACCGAAAATATTTACAAAAAGGGTGACTGTATGAACTGTAGAAAGAAAAGGCAAAGAAATAATGTCAAAGTGACCATGCTGGAAGTCCGACCAGCATGTGAAAAGCAGTACAACACTGAATAAAGCAATTGTAATATATAATCCCAACATACCAAAGCCAAGTATTGGGCCTTAACATAAAAACCACAAAAACCAAAGCCGATTTTAGTGATTCGTTTACAGTGATACAGTGGATATAAAAAGTCTACACGCCTCTGTTAAAATGTCAGGTTTAGGTGATGTAAAAATAAAAACAAAAATGAGACAAAGAAAGCATTTTAGAACTTCACATTTGGGACCTATAAACTGAACAAAAAACTGAAATTTTAGGTGGAGGGAAGTAAGAAAATAAAAATAAAATATAGTGTGCACACCCTTAAACGAATACTTTGTTGAAGCACCTTTTGATTTTATTACGGCAGTCTTTTTGGGTATGAGTCTATCAGCACGGCACATCTTGACTTGGCAATATTTGCCCACTCTCTTTGCAAAAACACTCTGCAAAAACACTCTGTCAGATTGCGAGGGCATCTCCTGTGCACAGCCCTCTTCAGATCACTCCACAGATTTTCAATCCGATTTACGTCTGGGCTCTGGCTGGGCCATTCCAAAACTTTAATCTTCTTCTGGTGAAGCCATTCATTTGTTGATTTGGATGTATAATTTGGGTCCTTGTGATGCTGAAAGATTAAGTTGCTCTTAATGTTCCTCTTTCTAATAGAAGCCTGAAGGTTTTGCGCCAATATTGAATGGTATTTGGAACGGTTTATAATTCCCTCTACCTTGACTAAGGCCCCTGTTCCAGCTGAAGAAAAACAGCCCCAAAGCATGATGCTGCCACCACAATGCTTCATTGTGAGTATAGTGTTCTTTTGGTGATGTGCAGTTGGGAGATTTCAGATGTGTTTATGCAAAAATTTAGCCAGGCTTGGATGTTTTTCTTCATAAGAAAAGGCCTCCATCTTGCCACTCTACCCCATAGCCCAGACATATGAAGAATAGGGGAGATTGTTGTCACATGTAACACACAGCCAGTACTTGGCAGATATTCCTGCAGCTCGTTTAATGTTGTTGTAGGCCTCTTGGCAGTCTCCCTGACCAGTTTTCTTATCTTTTCATCAGTTTTGGAAGGGTGTCCAGTTCTTGGTAATGTCACTATTGTGCCATATTTTCTCCACTTAATGAGGATTGCCTTCACTGTGTTCCATCTAATGCTTTGGAAATTCTTTTGCATCGTTCTGACTGCTACCTTTTAACAAGGAGCTCTTTCTGATGCTCTGGAAGCTCTCTGCGGACCGTGGCTTTTGCTGTAGGATGCGACTAAGAAAATGCCAGGCAAGACCTACTAGAACAGCTGAATTTTATATGGTGGGTTTAATCGGAGGCACTTTAAAATGATGGCAGGTGTGTACTGACTCCTATTTAACATGAGTTTAAATGTGATTGCTTAATTCTGAACACAGCTACATCCCCAGTTATAATAGAGTGTTCATAATTATGCAGCCACATTTAAGTTTTACACACCCCCCCCCCCCCCCAAAAAAAAGATTTCAGTTTACTTTTCAAATTGAGTTGTACAGTTTATAGGTCACATTAAAAAGGTGGAAAAAGTTCTGAAATGATTTATCCAGGTCTCATTTTTTTACATCACAGAAACCTGACATTTTAACATGGGTGTGTAGACTTTTTATAGCCACTGTATATCTGAAAGATCCGCTGCCTTGTCTTTGCAACAACATGAATATAAAAATGTTGTTACTATAAAAAGCTAGATGAAACCACAAGACAAAGAACTCCAGTTAGAGATTAAAAACACCCAATCTAATAGTATATATCTCTAATAAAAGGAATGTAAAATGTACTTTAAAATGCTAATAAAATAAATAATGATTTATAGTATATTCCCACAGTTGCTTTAACAGTACAAAGACTAAAAGGGGCAAGATTATGCATTGTGAGCCAGTCAGGCTTAAAGCATATCTAAACCTGCAGCTTATTAGTCCTTAGATGTCGTAGATAAATTCGTTTTCACTTTTTTAGGCTACTAACAATTTTAGAAAGTGAAAATGTACTGTTTGTTGATATGGCAAGAAATGCAGTGCCCTTATCTCCATTATGTAAGCCAGCGGTTCCCAACCTATTTCCAGTCAGGGTGTCTTGAGACACCTCAGTCTAAGGTTTGGTTCACATTACTGCGTGTCGGAGGACGTGCGCAAAAAAAAAAAAAAAAAAAATCGCACACTCCAGACACGCAAACACACTGCTTGTTTGGAAGACTCACAGGGGTGTCATTAATTCTTATTGGTACCCCCACGCATTGGCGTAAATGCAGCACATTTTCGGTGCAGCGCGATTTGAAGAAATAATTAAAAAAATAGTTTTCCCTGTGTCTGTAGGTAGGGAAGTCCAATGAAATTAATGGACTGCCCTACATACAGCTGCAAAGAGTATATGACACAGTGGTGCTGCATTTATAGGGTTAAAAGAGGCGGTGAGGAGACATTTAGCCTCTTCACCACCTGTCAGACGCCTCTGAAAAAGGGAATCAGGGCAAGGATTATTAATACAAGCTGTTATGAATGGGCCCTAAAAAGGCACACATACAGTACATACACATAAATTGCAGTACTGCACATGTGCACACACCGGGTACTGCACTGCCAAGTACTTCCCTGTAGAGGGAGGCGGGGAGCTCAGGACTGAGGAAGCCGCCTACCCCTTCCACTGCTTTCATTTCACTGTCCTGACTGAGCTCCTGCTGTGGCAATGTACAGTTCAGTTGAGGAGCTGGAGCGATCTGATCTGACAGCCTCTCTCAACCAAGATGCCAAGGCACCCCTGACAACCTTAAGTGACACCCTAGGGTGTCGCACCACCTCAATTGACAAAGACTGGTGTAAGCTGTTAGTCTCATCAATATACCATGTAAAGGAAAAGAACAAAAAGGCAGACATTTTGAAGGTCCAGCCATGGCCCTCTCCTTATATACTGTGAACAAAACCACCCATGGGCTGAAAGTGTGTTTTCAAGTTAACCAGGTAAAAAGAGAGCAAAAAAGGCCTGAATTATAAAAGAAACCTAGACACCAAGCCTAAGTACTGGTAAGCTAAAATGTGTTGCAGATGTGTGGTTTAGATATGCTTTAACTGCTATGCATAATGATGGCAATTTACCATGTTATACTGAGAGTTAAAGTGTAAGTAAACCCCTCCTATCGTTTTCAGCCAAGGAAGCGACTATCTTTGCCTCTGTTTAATCTACAATTTCCATGATGCTGCACATGTGATCAGTTATGACACCAGCCATTGGATGGTTTGACAGTTTGGTTGAGAGCATAACCAACAGGAGTGTTACATTTCAGGCACCTGCCGTTTCATACATGGGTTTACTTCCGCTTTAAAGGAGTAGGTGTCCAGCCAGCTTCAAGTAGGGAACACAAGGAGGACCACAGCAGTCTCTATCATAATTAGCGAGCAAGATACAAAGGATGCTGTTAAAATGAGCAAGTGCTGAAATGAGATATCAGCACTTAGCTATGCAATATGACAGATAAACGTACATCAAAAAAGTGTGTGCATTGGTGTTTGAGTGCAAATTAGCCTATATTCTCTGGTACCTCTCCCATTATTGCCCCCCAACCATTCACTTAAAATCCTCTCCTCCACATATTAGCTGTTATACTCCCTTACCCTCCCCCCTTCCACACTGCCTGCTGTGATACTCTCTACACGTTTCTACTGCAAAAACTGGAAGCTCTCAAACCCTCCACACTTCTATTTTGCATATAAATTCCGCCACTCCTATCATGCGCACACTGCTCACTGCCATACCCTCTGGAATGCTTACTATATTTGTGATGTATTCAAGATATGAAGCCATCGTTTTTGGATGAATCTGTTGTGCTCACAGTGCAAAAGTGAATGACATTTTGGTCCAGTTAAAGCTGTAGTAAACTCAGCCTTTTAAGTTGTACCTACAGGTAAGTCAATAATAAGGCTTACCTGCAGGTACAGTGACTATCTCCTACATGCACCATTTAGGAGATATTCAGATGTGTAGTAGCTGGTGATGTCACCGGCCTATGGGCAATGCACTCTGTTTGGACAGGAATGACATCATCACGGCTCTGCCATTCAAACGGTCGGAAGGAAGACTGAGTGAAGATGGAATCCCTGTCACTGGTAACAGCACGCTGCTGGAGGGATCTGTTTTAAAGTTAAGTCCTTCATAATGTGCTAGTAGGCAGTGCATATTAGCACATTACTACATCAAAGTGATGCTACAGGCTCCATTATTTTTTGAAAATAACAAACCTGGTATACTTGCCTTCTCTGGTCAGCGCTCCTGGCTTTCCCCCTCCCCACCCAGTGCCTCCATAGCAATCTGCACTCAAACCTGAGGGCATTGAAGCGTGCTTGCTCCCGAGCCAGCTCTGTGTCCACACAGAGCATGGCTCGGCCCAACCCCCTGCTCCCTCTTCACTGGCTGCGATAGACAACAATGTCTGCTGTGTCTGAGTCAATGAGGAGAGAAGGAGCCGCTGCTCTCGTGCACATCGCTGGATCAAGATAGGGGCCCAGGTAAGTACTTTGCAGAAGGTTTGCATTCATTACAACATTCTTCTGCCTTTAGAACCAATTTAACTTGCAGGGGATCAATTTTATTTTTTTGGGTCACAGTGAGTCAAATTCATCATCACCTGTCTGGTTAAACTTTCATAATTTTGGGCCTTACAACACATAGAAATTTTATCTTTAAGCATTTTGCCACTTATGAACCTACAATTAACAAATCCTGACCTCCATCTTACTCTGCAGTGTATAAAAAGCTGAGCGTAAGGTGCAGAACAGAGAGCATTGATTTGTTTCCACTTGAGTAAAACTTGCAAAAGTGCAAAAAACAATATGCCTCCTAGACAGGAAACAAATGGTGAAACTTTACAGCTCCAGTCAGTTCTCTGCTATTCTTTCTCAATACTACACTAATTCCCTGATTGCTGACTCACATGAAACTCACCCCTCCCATGTGGATTCTACTAGGGGAAAACCATAAATTATTGTGCATATTGGACATGACAGCCCATTGTCTTCCTGCCATACTTACACATCCACAGGTAGTACATAATCTTCACAGTCTTCTGAAATTCCACAGGAATATCCACTGAGAAGTCTTGGTAAAAACATGGACCGACTGGGAAGTTTGTAGGAAGTGGTGGCCAATTATTCTTTCTTCCTACAAGATGAAAATTGGCAATATCTTATTATAGACAAAGAAGCAACAATCTAGACAACTGCTAAATACACAGGTAAAGTAGAGTTTAATTTTAAGAACATTTTGTAAACTTTTTCCTCCTGACCATCCTGAAAATGCAAAATAAGAATGTGTACCTCTAATCAATAAACACTGACTTCGGCTTCTATAAGCTTTAACATCAGCTTTTAATGAGATGCGCAGTACAGCACCGTCACACTCTTGCCTTTGGCTGCCCGTACATTAGCTTAGGACTCCAGTATGGATATATGGGCAGGCCCCAAAAGTGTTCAGCTAGTTTTACAATTCACGCTGTAACTTTTAGTTTTAAGTGTGGATAGAATTTGGAAGTATTAAAAACGATTTCAGTTTTTTTCTTGCTTTCTCCATCGCTTCTCTGTTAATCCTGACGACCTTTATCAGGAGAAAAAGGGATAAGCAATCCAACATGTAGCAGTTGTCTGCGAAAACCTAATGGAGACACACCTCTTCTGGTGACTGGCCATAGACAGCGCAAATTTCTTTCCTACAACAAAGGGTTGCAAGAAAGAAACGTGCACGATTCCCCCATCAACACAGACAGTGCTGACAGGGGAATCCCTCCTGCTGACACATTGTATTCTCCCAGCAGGGGAAGGTGGTGTAAGCTGTTCCTGCCATGAGAAGACTGATTATTGCTAGCAGCTATAGCAGTCGCTAGCGAAAAATCGCAAGTAAAATCCGGCAGGCTGGTGGTACCATCATCAGATCAAATCGATCAATTTGGTACATTCAGCCTGACCACACGGTTCTAATCTTGGCCAGTTTCTGCTGAACCGGCCAAAATTCAAACTGTCTATGGCCGGCATAAGATTGAATTTTCACACCTCACTTTCTTTGTTTGTTTGTCTCGCCAATCAAAAACAGCATGTAAAAGCAAAGTGCACACACACAAAAAGTGGAATATTAATAGTTTCCCACTTTATCCAAATCTGCACTCCCCTATGGGGGTCCTGAATGTTACACATAACTGTACATTCCTATGCAACATTCTCCTGTGAGACCAGAAGGGCTTCAAGAGGAAGTAAACCCTCAGAAACAAAAAAACAAAGCATAGCATACTAGCCAATTATGTATCACTTATCTCAGATCGAAGCCCCCGCATCGGTCCACTTCTCCCCCTCCGGAATGTTCTCCCGGAGTGACTTCCAGGTATCGCGGCTCCAGGGCTGTGATTTACCAGAGCCGCGATGCTGTCACTCTGCGCATGCGCGCGAGAGCGGCACAGTACAACTGAAGCATCGACATATAGCGCCATTGCTTCAGTTGTCTCAAGTGCGCATGTGCCGCATGACGTCGGCACATGCAAATACAGGTATATCTCCTAAACCGTGCAGGTTTAGGAGATATCCTTGTTAGCTACAGGTAAGCCTTAATATAGGCTTACCTGTAACAAAGTTGTAAACGAGGGTTTACAACCACTTTCACTATGTACTCCCAGAGGGCGGGACCCCAATTCTCTAGACTCACAGGAAGTAATTTGAATGCTGCTGGACATGAAAGAAGCGCGACGCTGAATCACAGGGCAATGAGTCGGTGGGGAGGGGGGTTGGCATCATCAGAGATAGGATGCAGTGAGTTCTTTTTATTTTCAGGACATTGCTTAAAAAAAAAAAAAAAAAAAAAAAAAATGGATGGTGTTGGGCTCACACATGAAATCAACCTATGAAGGCCGCATTGTTTATTAGAAATAATTTCTTCTAAAGAAATTGATGCAAACATGACACAGACTCACCACCAGGTTGGTTTAGGCTCTGGATCTCCCGTTCCCTGCGATCTAATTCTGCTGCTTTCCTCTCCAACTCCTCTTGTCTCTTAAGGAGTTCAGCTTGGGCCAGAGCATGTTCCTAAGGATAATTCAACATAGTTACGCGTAAATCGTAGATAATCAGGATTTGACAGATTTATCTTGGAAAGTTACTACGAAGAAAAAGGTATACTAACTTTTGCAATTTGAGTATATGCTGGAGGCTCTTCTGTAGGCTTCATTATAGCTGGCTGTGTGCTGGGGGCTGCCGTTGGCATTTTTACCTTTTCTGGTGGAGGCTAAAAAAAAAAAATAAAAAAAAAAAAAATTATCAAATGTAATATTCAAAGTTATATACAACCTGCTGCGCAAATAAAAGACTCCAAATAAAACATAGCCCTGTCCTCTGAATCCGTGCATGCTAAAGATTGGCAGACTTGTCATAATTCAAAACATTTAAGCTGCACTACACACCCACCCTACACAGTACAGTGGAGATCCTGTCTACCTCCATACTTGCAGAAAAACTGTCCCTCAACTAAAACCTATGGAGAGGATCAAGGCATGATCAGCAACAAAGATTAGAAAGTCCTAATTTAATCAAGAGGGGCATGATTCTGCAGACTACATATATCTGCAAGACTTTTCACTATACCTGGCGGAATGCAGAAGAAAAGGGCAGATGGGGGGTTTATATTTCATGGTGCCAACATGTGATTTTAGCACCAATATCTCTGCACCTAAGTTCACAGCATAACTTATGGGCTGCACAAATTAAACAGAGGCTCCAAAACGCCAACAAATGCATTAAATATTTAAATATATCAGGAGATTGGATCCCACAGTCTCTGAAAATATATGGGTGGGGTGCTTATTTCCTTTAAAGGGATTCTCTAGTTAAATGCATTGAGAGATTGGATAAAATAGTCTCCAGCAATGGATAGGAGGTCTCAACCCAGTAATGTTTGGCAATAGATTGTTGAGCAGACAGTGCCGAGTATTGGAGCAGGCTGGCCCAGTTCTAAACTGGAAGAGAAGCCATAGCAGAACCAGTATTTGTAACAATTGAAATGTATTTTGGTTCCTATACACAGCAGTATCAATAATATGAACACCTAAAGAAAAAGTTAATCTTTGGGAACATGTGACATGTTCCACCCCTTTTTTAAAGTGGAACATATAACATTCTCCCAATTCTGCAGCCACCGCCCTCAGTGACAGCAAGCGGAGGATCTTCTCCCCCACTGTCACTATTTTAAAAAAAAGGTGCGGCTGTGCAGGGCCCCATCCGGCCCCATCATTCATTCACAGGGTTCTGTGAATGGAAAAACTACAAGTATTGACAGCCTTTGCAGATGTCGGCTTGTAGTTTCAATGAACTACCACAGCTCTGTTGAGCGTTCTGGTAGTTCATGGTCTTGTCCTGTCAGTGTGAATCTGCCTGCCTGTACGAGATACGGGCAGACAGATATACTGAGGAGTCTGCAGGAGTCCTGCATGGCACCCGCAATCTGCTGATCACTGGTGCAATGCTTTACAGGCTCCAAGTAAAAAAAAAAATAATAATAATAAATGCACTTTTAACCTGCAAAAAGATGTGCGTTTATTACATATTTTTTTAAAAAAAAAGGCAAACTTTTCCTTTAAAGTGCCATTAATCCCTCAGTTTTAAAGCATTTTCAATAGCAGATTTATTCACTTAGTATGAAGCGGCTACATTCTTTAATCCTTGCCCAGCTTAAAATGGTTGTAAACCCCAGTCAGGGAATCTGAGCAAAGCACATATGTCTACAGTGTTTACTTAGCTCTCTCCAAAGCACTGAGTATTTCTCTGTTGCTTTGTTCCTCTTATCAGCATAATTCACTTCTGAGAAGTTTTCCCAACACAAGCTAAATTTGTGTCAGGAGGGGGAGCTCAGAACGGAGCTCGTCTATTCACAACACCCTTCTGCTGTGTGGAGGGGGCTGTTTGCATTTCCTCCAATCAGCTCCCACACACTAACTGCAGTATCTCCGCCCACTCCCCTGTGCTGCTGACAGATAAAGAAAGATTTTTAACATGATCTGCACTTTTGAAGGGGTGTAGAAAAGAGAAGACTGCAGATAAACAAGTAAAACCTACGTAGGAGGATTGGTTTCATCTGTGTAACATCTGAGGCTGTTCACTTCACTGGATGGATATATGTGAGGGTTTACAACCACTTTAAGCGGGTGCCATGACCGCTGCACCCCAGGTGTCCGGTTTTGGAAAGGCTCCTTTCTCTTGTAGCATCCTACGGAGTCACCCTTGAATGCAGAGACTAAAGCTGTGTCTCTCTAAACTGTGGGCATGAATGGAAACACACAGTCCCATAGCCTAGGACTGAAAGGCACTCGCCTGCTCCTCTCATCTCCCTTTCTCCAAGTAACAGCATGAATAAGGACTGCACTGCTGTCCACTGTTGACTCTCTTGGAAGATCAGAAGCGCAGGGAAGCAGCGCTGAGAGAGCAGGAGCAAGCAACACTGAAAGTTGAAAAGAGCTGGGGCAAGAATTAAAACAAAGTTTACTGGGGAATCTTGTTTTATTGCTCTCAATGTATTAAGTAAAAAATGCTGAGGGTTTCATACTACTGGAATTCAATGTGACAGTGTCTCTTCACAATAGAAAAGTGGAGCTTAACATTACACAAATTCCAAAGAAACACAAGGGAAGTGATTACTTTTGCTAAATTCATTCCTTTCAGCATACTGCAAAATCTGCAGATCCTCTTTGACCTTGAGAGAACATATGGAGCAGACTTACGGTTTTGGAATCCGAAAATGGATTATACTCTTCTAACCCGGGGGGTGCATTTCTGGTCACCTGTGTAACCGAAGGATCCTGTAGGAGAGGGGACATTATTTAGTACATGGCTGTGCAAATTACTATCCTATTGTTATAGCACACATGTATGTGTCAGCTGCTAATTATATATATATATATATATATATATATATATATATATATATATATACATACATATACACACACACACACACACACACACACACACACACACACTTTCAATAAATGGATTAAAACGGTCTGAAATTAAGAATATTTGTCATTCCAACCTGCAGCCAGTGAAACTGCTGTGAAAAGACCATTCAGCCACACAAGTGCTGAAATTCTATACAGTATACAGCTAAAACCGCGGTCGCCAACCTTTCGGACCTCATGGACCACTTAACTCACAATTTTGAATCCCGTGGACCACTAACATGAAGTTTACATGCCATATACATGCACAATGATCCAGCTCTTTGCCCCCCTGCCCCTGGATCACACTGCTGCCTTATACACACACAATGGCTTGGCTCTCTGCAACCCCCCCCCCCCCCCCCCCGCAGCTACTGCTGTATTACACAGAATAATTATTGGATCTCACCTGTTAATCATCCATGTGCTCGAGCTCCATGCTCCCTCCCACAACCTGTGATCAGCACTTTCATTGAAAATCCTGGCCTCCTTGACCTCCCGATCGCTGCACTACTTCCAGAACCTCCCTCTGAGTTCATAGGAGGCATCGGGTATCAATACGCGCTGACAGCATTGACTGTCAACGTGCATTGAGAACATTGGGCGGTATACATCCGTCACAATGTTTATTTGCGCCAGACCTCTCTCCCCCACCACAAAAAAATTTCTGTGGACTATTAGTACTACACGGACCACTTGTTGGTGACTGCTGAGTTAAAATCGAGCAGGGCAGACTAGTAACATAAAGGGGTCACTAACAAACATGTTTAAAGTAACCCAGAGCAAACTAGCTTAATAAAACAAATTGGTTCTCAAACTGCTGACACAAGTGAAGTCAAAAAGACAGTTTTATAAATTCTGGGGATTGACCATTTTAGCTGTCTTGGCAGCAAAGCCAATACATCAAGCAGAAACCTTGCCCTGGCACTTTTCCATTTTCTAAACACAGTCACTGACCTTGCCAATGATTATTTATTCAGCAAAATCTTGTGCATGGACTATGTGCTCTTAAAAAATCAAACAACAAAAAAAAATTAGAATTGGAAAAGGCATTCTTTATTGTCCATATGATACAGACAGCCTCAAACGGGTGGTAATCTGAAAAACATATTGGTGATAACGCAAGTGGCGATAAATAAGACCTCTACTTTCTTTGGAGTAAATTGTTTTGCACATGTACTTATTGTATCACATCTTTTGAGACAATTGTGCAACAAGTCCTTGGGAGTGGATTACGGCTACATTTCCATTACTCTCCTTTATTCCCTGCATGTAAGGACTTGTTTACACTAGCGCTTTTGGGCGGCAATAAAATCTCGTGATTGAGGCACTTTTTTTACCACCCTCCAACCACTTCCCCTTTAGCTGCAGAGGCAATGAACAGGGGTGTACATGTTACGGCAAGAATTCTACCTCTTGTCGCTTACAGCGAACGGGATCCATTCAAGTGAATGGGGACACTCTAGAGTGCAATGCATGTGGTTGTGGCACGCTAGTGTGGAGTTCAAGGGGTTAAGGCAGGCCTCACTGCCTGTCAAAGGCTCTCTGAAGAGTGTAACACCAAAGGAAGAGTGATTGAGTGCTCAAACTTCTCCACTTTGCAAGAGAGATGCTTGCTATAGGTCTAAGAGTTGACAGATTCCTATACACTCTTACTGACATATACAGGGATCTGTCTCAAGTCCCACTATCTTTATCAATTTCAGGGAGTGTCCCTTCGTGTAAAGCTGTGACAGAGCAATAGAGGACCATTTGCCACTATGCACAATTATTGTTTTAGGACTCCTAATTTTGTCCATGCAGCAATGCACACCTTCAATAAGAGGAAAACTCTGATCAAAGCACACAATTACATTTCATGGGTTTTCATACTATACAATTTATTCCTCTGGGCTCATTCAATGCAAATCACAGCAAAAATAAATAGCACAGGAAGGCTTTTTTGTTTTTTCTTTTGACAGCAATGCAGATTATATGTGATCTGAACATTTTACATAGACAGTCTGTTTAAAATGTCTCTGCATTTTCCTGGAATTAAAGTGGAAGTCTAGTCTAATCTAAACTTAAACCTGCTTCCACCCCCATTCTTTTTTTTTTAATCTGTGATTGCCATCTCATCATTATCATCTTCCTGGCCTGATACATGCCCCTTAATATTGCCACTGTTGTACTTTTTGTTTCACCCTTTTCCTTTCTATACCCCAGGATACAAAGTACCACTTCCCTTTCCACTTCTTTTTTAAATATGCTCTTCAATACTTTTGTCACCCCTTCCCAGTACCGGAAGAGCTTGGGGCATCTCCATACCATATGGACCAGGTCCCCCTGCCCCTGGCACCTCGGACACTTATCATTAGGCCTTCTTCCAAATTTACATAACAGCTTTGGTGTATAATACGCTCTGTTGAGTAGCATCAGATGTGAGAATTTCTGGGCGGGCGAAACCGATATCATCGGGGCTAGTTCTAGTATTCTCTTCCATTGTCCCTGTGGAATGGCACCTAGATCCTGTTCCCATTTTTTTTTTACCTCCAGCAGCTTTACTTCGCCTAGGGTCCCTCTGTTCAGTAGTTTATATATCACAGATATTAATCCTTTAGTGGATCCTGGCTCCCCAATAACCTGTAGCACTGGTAGTTCCTCCCATACCATAGGTTGGTTTCGAAACTGGGCTTCTAGGGCATGGCTTATTTGAAGATAACTAAACTGTGTATTCTGGGGGATATCAAATTCCCTTTTTAGTACTTCGAATTTTTTTATGGCCTGACCATCGTATATTTGGCTCACTTTTTTAATTCCCCTATTTTCCCACTCCCTGATTTTCCCCATTATACGTAATTCCTGTAGGTTGCTATTGTTCCAGATTGGGGTATATATGTTAGTCTCCATATATTTTAACTTTTTTTTGACGACTTTCCAAACTTTACTGACCATTTTTGTTGTTGGGTTCTTAGCCCCAAACGACCCTGCCTCTAAAGTTTCTATTATGGTCTCGTGTAGCGCGCCTGTCAAAAGAATTTTTCCATTAGGGGACCCTCCCTCTTGGGCACAACATCCCACTAATTGTTGTAACTGAGACGCTAAATAGTATATCTCAGGATTGGGCAGTGCAAGACCCCCTTCCCCTGAAGGGAGTTGCAGAGTCCGAAGCCGTATTCTTGCCTGTCCCCCCTTCCACACCAATTCCCTAAATAGACTCTCGATTTTATCAAACCATTTTCTGGGGATCCATATGGGGGCATTATGGAGCACATACAACAGTTGGGGCAGCCAAATCATTTTTATTAATGAACATCTACCGGCACTAGACAGGGGGAGGGATTTCCATGTTTTAATTTTCTCCCTAAACTTCCCCAATATTGGTATCAGATTATTATGCAAGTATTGATTGGGGTCTCTTGTTATCCTGATCCCTAAATATTTAAGGGAATCTACGACTGCTAATTTAGGGCTATTCCTTAGCATCCCTTCCCTTATTTCGGCCATCGGAAGGAGCTCTGACTTCGTCCAGTTGATCTCTAGACCCGTGAAACTACCAAACCTCTCCACAGCTTTCATTGCTTCCTCCAATGAGTGTTCTATGTCCCCCAGGAAGAGCAATATATCATCAGCATATAATGCTATACGCTCTTCTCCTGAGATCCTACGGAAACCTACAATGTCAGGGCTCCTTCTGATGTACTCCGCAAGGGGCTCCATAGCTAGCGCAAAGAGCAAGGGCGATAAAGGGCACCCCTGCCTGGTTCCCCTTTCCAATTTTATTTGATTTGAAAATCTATTGTTAATTTTTAATCTAGCTACTGGTCTGTCATAGAGCATCTTGATCCACCCGATCAGCGTGGGTCCAAATCCAAACTCTTCCAGTATACGCCAAATGTATTCCCACTCTATTGAGTCGAAGGCTTTGGTCACATCCAATGATAATATCGCCTTCGACCCTATATTATCTGTTGGCGTTTGAAGATTTAAAAAAGCTCTCCTTATATTTGTACTGGTTGATCGGTTTGCTATGAACCCAGACTGATCAGGGTGGACCAATTTTGAAATTGGCCTATACGAAGCGGCATCTAGGGGATCTTTCCCTTCCTTATGAAGTACGATAATGGTAGCTTCTCTCATTGACTCAGGGAGATAACCCACCTCCATTGCCCCCCCTAAAACCTTCAACAGTTCCGGGAGCAGGATATCCCCATAGTATTTATACGTTTCCGTTGGGAGACCATCCGGACCCGGAGACTTTTGATTTGCCATGTCGGCTACAGCCTGTTGTAATTCGGAGAGCGTTATTGGGGAATCCAGACCAACTCTTTCTTCAAGTGTTATCTTCGGAAGGGCTACCTTCCCCAAAAAACTCTCCATCATTGATCTCCCCGCTCCCCTTACTCGTGTGGAGTATAAGTCCCTATAGAACTCCTCAAAGCTTTCCAGTATACTTTTGGAGTTCGAGGTTACCCCCCCGTCTCTACTTCGAATAGCTGATACATTACTGGGGGCCCTGTTCGCCCTTGCCACCTGGGCCAACATCCTCCCCACCATCTCTCCTTCCATGAAGGCCTCCTGCCTCTGTAACAACTGTTTGGTCTCGACTCTCTGGATTACACATAATTTATATTCCTGTTGTTTTTCCAGCCATTTTTCTTTCCCTTCCATTGTTGGGGCTAGAATATAATTAGCCTCCGCTGCAGCCGCTTCCCTCCTTTTATTTTCTTCCTGTGCCCTTACCCCCTTGTTGTACTTCGCCACCTGCTGAATTAATAATCCCCTCAAGAAAGCCTTAAGGGTATCCCATATAATCCCTGATTCTGCTGTGTTTGCGTTGACTACAATAAATTCTCTCAGTGTTGGTGGGATGGTATCTATACTTCTGAGTATCTCAAACCAGCATGGGTTAATTTTCTCTGATCAAAGCACACAATCTGAGATTTGCATGCACATTGCATGGGTTTTCATACTAGTGGTTCCCCGTTGAAAAGCTCTATGTGTCTCCCTTTTTACTTCCCACTTCTGTGCGTCTACCGTGATTCAATTTATTCCTCTGGGCTCATTCAATGCAAATCACAGCAAAAATAAATTTGAGCACAGGAAGGCTTCTGCATTTGTTTTCTCATATAGGAGCACAAGCCAGGAGCCGAGAGGAAAAAAAAAGGCTTTTTCTTTTGACAGCAATGCAGATTATATGTGATCTGAACATTTTGTATAAAAGCCTTAACAGCCAGGCAGGCCAGTGTTTTCTTTTTACATAGACAGTCTGTTTAAAATGTCTCTGCATTTTCCTGGAATTAAAGTGGAAGTCTAGTCTAATCTAAACTTAAACCTGCTTCCACCCCCATTCTAAGCACTATACTAACTACCCTGTAAAGCCAGGGTGGGCAATTAATTTTCCCAAGGGGCCACATGAGAAATGGCGATTGTTGGAGGGCTGAACTTAATTGCTCAAATTAATAATTTTGGACCTGGGAAGGTCCATAAAAATGTAAACCTATGAAAAACACCTGGCACAGAGAATAATGGGTATGAAATATGTCTCTTTCAGACGAGCAGTGGGGGTTAAAAAAGGGCATCTGAGCCACGGTTCATTGCCAGACCCCTGTAAAAAAAAAAAAAAAAAAAAATGCAGGACAGGGTTGTTCACATTCCGTGGCATTTTTAACTTGGTTGCTTGTCAAACGCTCCCATTGAAATCAATTGGGCCTTTCCACAACCAAGTGCAATTATAAGGTTGCATCAAACAGTGAGACGGCGATATAATACCTCCTCACTGTGTCAAATGCCCTCTGAAAAGCACTGTGATTGGAATGCACGAGAGAGAGCTCTACAGTGGATATTTCTGGAGATCCTGACCAGGCGTGAAGTACAGGTGCACGGCTCCACGGGTCCTGTGGTTTGCAGCAGTAAAGCACTAATTTGGCCAGGCAACACTCTCCCAGAAATGAGCCTCCTAGCTCTACCCTTCAGCTCCTCAGGCTCTTGCCTTCCAGTTCTTGCAGCTCTCCACACTGACATCTGTCAGCGTACCTCGCTGACAGCCAAAGACTGGATGTGGCCCTGGGGCTGCATCTGACTCAGGTAAGTATGTACATATTTCCTCTACAGCAGACCTATCACATGGGAGCTCCAGTCTGGTCACATAATCAGCTCCCAGTGCCGGATTCAGGGTAGAAGAGGGACAGCCAGCAACAGAAACAGTATAGTAAGTCTATAGGTGGTGTCACCACATAGTCAATATACAGTCGTTGTCATCGATTTCTCCTCTTTTCTGAAGCCAGCCACTGGGGAGATCACATGACCAGACCCATGGTTGCAGGAAAGACAATTACTAAATTCCCCCATCAACACTGACGATTGTGCTTTCTTGGCGAGGGGGCGGGTGGGCGAAGGGAGGGAGAACGAGGGAAGCAGCTAGCGATAACCACATGTAAAATCCAACAGGCTGGTTGTACCAAAGTTGATTAGTTGATCGAAATATGAAATGCGCAGCGATCCATTGGCACCGACAGTGCGATTTCGTATGATTGGCCAGAAGGGATCTTCTAGGACTACCTGTAACAAGTCTAGGCCATTCATGCGATTTGTTTCAGCTTCTTGCATGAGAGTGTACCTTTCAGACATGATCATGTTTTTTTGGTTTACAAACGCTTTTGTTTAACCACTTCCCGCCCGGTCAATAGCAGATTGACGTCCGGGAAGTGGTTTTGTTATCTTGACTGGGCGTCATATGACGTCCTTCAGGATAGGGGGCGCGCATCGCGGCGATCGGTGGAGCGGTGCGTCAGTCTGACACACTGCTACACTGATCTCGGTAAAGAGCCTCCGGCGGAGGCTCTTTACCACGTGATCAGCCGTGTCCAATCACGGCTGATCACGATATACACAGGAAGAGCCGTTGATCGGCTTTTCTCACTCGCGTCTGACAGACGCGAGTAGAGGAGAGCCGATCGGCGGCTCTCCTGACAGGGGGGGTATGCGCTGATTATTTATCAGCGCAGCCCCCCCTCAGGTGCCCACACTAGACCACCAGGGAAGCCCCGGGGACCACCAGGGAAGCCCCCAGCATGTGGATGGCCAGGTACATCCCCCATGGCCATCCACATGTTAAAAAAAATTCAAAAAATATGCCAATCAGTGCCCACAAATGGGCACTGATTGGCACATCATATTTATTTTAAAAAAAGTTTAAAAAAGGGATGCCCAGCAATGCCACCCATCAGTGTCATCAGTGCCACCTATCGGTGCCCATCCGTGCCACCTATCGGTGCCCATCCGTGCCACCTATCGGCATCCATCCGTGCCACCTATCAGTGCCCATCCGTGCCACCTATCAGTGCCGCCCATGAGTGCCCATCAGTGCCGCCCATGAGTGCCCATCAGTGCCGCCCATCAGTGCCCATCAGTGCCGCCCATGAGTGCCCATGAGTGCCGCCCATCCGTGCCGCCCATGAGTGCCCATCAGTGCCGCCCATGAGTGCCCATCAGTGCCGCCCATGAGTGCCCATCAGTGCCGCCCATGAGTGCCCATCAGTGCCGCCCATGAGTGCCCATCAGTGCCGCCTATGAGTGCCCATCAGTGCCGCCTATGAGTGCCCATCAGTGCCGCCTATGAGTGCCCATCAGTGCCGCCTATGAGTGCCCATCAGTGCCGCCTATGAGTGCCCATCAGTGCCACCTATGAGTGCCCATCAGTGCCGCCTATGAGTGCCCATCAGTGCCGCCTATGAGTGCCCATCAGTGCCGCCTATGAGTGCCACCTATCAATGCCCATCAGTGCCACCTATCAGTGCCCCTCATCGGTGCAACCTCATCAGTGCCGCCTCATCAGTGCCCATCAGTGCCGCCTATCAGTGCCCATCAGTGCCGCCTTATCAGTGCCCATCAGTGCCCATCAGTGCCGCCTTATCAGTGCCCATCAGTGCCGCCTTATCAGTGCCCATCAGTGCCGCCTTATCAGTGCCCATCAGTGCCGCCTTATCAGTGCCCATCACTGCCGCCTTATCAGTGCCCATCACTGCCGCATTATCAGTGCCCGTCATTGAAGAAAAAACGCACTTATTTACAAAAAAAATTAACAGTGACAAAGAAAAACTTGTTTTTTTGCAAAATTTTCGGTCTTTTTTTGTTTGTTTAGCAAAAAATAAAAATCGCAGAGGTGATCAAATACCACCAAAAGAAAGCTCTATTTGTTGGAACAAAATGATAAAAATTCTGTTTGGGTACAGTGTAGCATGACCGCGCAATTGTCATTCAAATAGCGACAGCACTGAAAGCTGAAAATTGGCTTGGGCGGGAAGGTGTCTAAGTGCCTGGTATTGAAGTGGTTAATGAAATATATAATCTTGTGACAATATACATCATAAAATTGATGTAAAGAGGTTAACTTTGATAACAAAAATAAAGAACAATTCCAAAGCATACAGAAGAGTCATTAGAAAATATTGATCAATTACTATCTAAAATAACAAGTGTATAAAGAATCAGGGAAGGGGTATACCTAAGAGCATTGTTCATGCGAGGCATGGCAACTAAAACTGGTACCAAGTCCTGTGATAGCAAAATATGCCTATGGGTTTTCCATGCTGTCCATCTACGTTCAAACAGGTGCATTTTATCCTGTAGGGTATACAAAATCCTCATCATAACCATATCAACTCTGTCTAAAATGGAGAACAGGGGTACCACTGGGGACTGCTAATGAAGGGCAATAGCCCATAAGGTGCATAGGCAAATAGAGTGTATAACACATTCCTCCTTGCGAAGATCCCTGCTCCAAGTAGACACATTGAGATTGTGAGTAGGGATGAGCCAAACACCCCCGGGTTCGGTTCGCACCAGAACCTGTGAACGGACCGAAAATTTGCACGAACGTTAGAACCCTATTAGTTACAATGGACGCGAACGTTCAAAATCTAAAGTGCTAATTATAACGCCCAATATGCATGTTATTGTTATAAAAAAGGTTTGGGGACCCGGGTCTTGCCCCAGGGGACATGTATCAATGCAAAAAGAAGTTTTAAAAAAGGAAGTTTTTTCTGGAGCAGTGATTTTAATGATGCATAAAGTGAAAAAAAATATGTGAAATATTCTTTTAAATATGGTACCTGGGGGGTGTCTAAAGTATGCCTGTGAAGTGACATGTGTTTCCCCTGTTTAGAACTGTCCCTGCACAAAATGACATTTGTAAAGGAAAAAAAGAAGCCATTTAAAACTGCTTGCGGCTTTAATGTCATGTCTTGTCCAGGCAATATGGATGAAAATCTTAGAGAAAAATGGCATGGCTACCCCATCCCCCCCCCCTCCCCTACTACTACCAGCCCCTTTGGGTCTTGTATGGATATTAAGGGGAACCCTGCACCCAAAATAAAACCCTATACCTACAACCCTATATACTCTGAACAGCAGTATACAGGCGGTGCAAACAAGACAGGGACTGTAGGTATATACTGTATGTATGTATGTATGTATGTATGTATGTATGTATGTATGTATGTATGGCTGGACTGTTGGTGTATACTGTACTGTGGGCACACAAAACACACTAATTCCTGCAGATGGCTGTCTTAGGTGACAACAGGGCAGATGCAGTGTAAGGTGGTTTAGTGCGCTACTGCTGTGCTATACTCACACACACACACTAACTACTGCAGATGGCTGGATTGGTAGAGAACAGCACTGAGAAGAACACACTATCCTTGCCTATTTTTCCTCTATCCCTACACTTTCCCCACAAGCAAAGGCTGAGAAGAATACACTATCCCTGCCTATTTTTCCTCTCTCCCTACACTTTCCCCACACAGAAATGATTCACATATAGTGTGTACATGTACAGTACACTGTCACTGTTCCTCAAGCCGGAACACACTAAACGAGGCCGCCGGCCTTATATAGTGTGGGGCGTGTACTAAACCCCCTGAGCTATAATTGGCCACAGGCATCCTGCCTGTGGCCAATTATTGCTCTCCTCGCCACTGGCTCTATGATTGGCCAAGCATGCGGGGTCACAGTGCATGCTTGGCCAATCATCAGCCAGCAATGCACTGCAACTGGCGCAGTGCATTGTGGACCGTACGCATCACACGAATTTGATGCAAACGACCCTCAGAGTTCTGCCCTCGACGAGCGGACGAACGGCCGATATTAGATTCGAACATGGGTTGGAATCGAACACCGGGCCCATCCCTAATTGTCAGCTGTAGGGGAGTACCGGAAATTGCAGAGGCAATAGCAGTCACTTTCTTTCACACTGAATATGTGTTTGAAGGTACCTGGGAGCTGGCATCCCCTGAAACATAATCCAGACATTCCTGGGAAGATGGCTTGGAGTCTGGAAGGAGTATAATACCATCTGGTCAATACCTTATAGCCCGTTTCCCTGACTGCTAAGGATTTTGTACATTTGCGTAAGTTATCCAGCATTGTATCCCAATCCTCCAGGGTTTTTTTTAATGAGATTCAAATAAATTATATAATTTTACTATAACATGAGACCATTCTCATAGCGTCAACCTTTAAAGGCCTCTTTCTTGTTTTTGCTCAATCATTGGATGTGGTGCCACGTTCTGCAATATATGACTCAAACCTTTTCCTGGGATTGGATTAATCATCCGTTTTCTCTGGACTTCTGGCGATACAAGCAACTTAACCATTTTTTTCTGTACTAGGCCGCCCCATTAGAGATGTTTCAACTCTTACCCCGCATGAACGTCTCTTTATTGTTTTAGAACCCATTCCACATATGGTTTCTGAGCTGTATCGGCACGTGAGTTCAGCCACCGGTGCTATATTCGAGAATGGTAAAAGGATCTGGGGGTGGAGTTCTCTGCAGCGAAGCTGATCCAACTGCATCAGCTTACGCATTCTAGATCAATTGAATCCAAAACCCAAGAGACGAACTTCAAAATGTTGTTGTGCTGGTACCGGGTGCCCGTTGTCCTGTTGAGGATTTACCCTTCAGTTTCTGATCTCTGTTGGCGTGGCTGTGGCCATCGTGGTATATTATTACACTTATAGTAGGAGTGGCCAATGATTAGACCTTTTTGGGAAGATGTTAAAGATGAAATAAAAAAGGTTATACTTGGCCTAGACATTCCCTTCTCTCTGATGCACTTTCTCTTTCATATTCCTCCTACCGACCAGACAGTACAAAAGACGTGTACTTCCACACTTACTGAACGTGGCCAAGCGCCTACTACCACTATTGGAAGCATGAGCAGGTTCCCAGCCGCAAGGAATGGATTGATAGCGTGATCGGAGAAGCAGAGGAATGGGTGGCGACCTGTAAAAGGTACACGAGAACGCTTTAATGGCATATGGGCAACTTGGCATGAATACGCTTCTGACTTGGGGCATATGCTGTCTAGTTTAGATGTTGCACTGCTAGAGCTAGCAGAGCTCTCTCTCAGGAAGTGCCTTCCGCCCAAACCTCTATAAGCATGTAGCAATCCTTCGGCCATGGGGAAAATACCTGCCTATTTAACTACTCTACAGCGGAGATCATAGATGTAAGCGATCATTTTGTGTCCTTTGAGAGGAATGGAGATAAGCGCCTATTTACTTAACTTTTTTTTACTTGCATAGAACTGTGTATGTTGATCTCTCGGGCTGGCATTTACCCCCCCCCCCCCCCTTTTTGGGGATTGCTCTATAGCCAAGTCTTATTACACCCTTGTCTGTTTTTTGTACAAGTTTATATGTCTCTACATATGTTAAAAATAAAGATTATACATAAAAACTTAGACAGAATCTGGAGCAGTTGTAGTAACCAATCAACTTCTAACTTTAGCTCATTCAGATAAGCTTTGCAAATTGAAAGTTAGAGGCTTATTGGTTGCCATGCAATACTGCAGGTTTAATAAATTCCCTTCACAGTATATAGTATAGTCCTAAGTATGCAATGTACAGAGAATGTAACGTACAGCAGGGTGCAATATACTGGGGTATTGTAGCAGAAGCAGCAAGGTTATAGAATTAAGAACCAAGAGATCTCTTCAATGGATTCAACTTACCATTTAAATCCAACTTAATTCACTGATCAGGTGCATAAAAAAAAAAAAAACCTGTGGACCGTAGTGTCACACCGACGCTCAGCATAAAAACACCAATCCTTGCAGTTCATTTACGCTTAAATTTCCTCGTGAAGCAATAACTAGACTAGTGTTTAACAATCTCACCAGTCAGCTGTGAAAAGCTTTTTAGCATTAACTTACCAATTACCTTCAGATGATATCATGGAAGGCACAAGTCTCCCAAAAAATGAACATAACCACTAATATATGGAAGACACTGCAGATATTTAGAGCTTTTTAAAGTAGCACGAAAATACGTCAATTCATTACGTAACATTACCATTATTTATGCTGACTAGTAAAGACAGACCTAAATCATCTCTATGGAAACATGACCAAGCTAATTATATTATGCAGTCATATGATCATCTACCCGATCTGGCTGCAGTGAGATATTAAATGTAACATACCATGGGTGCTTTGTGTTCGAGGATTTCTCCATCGGATGAAGGATCCGGAGTCTTTGTTCTTTTTCTACTCTGCTTGTTCTGCATGCAGTGATCGTTTGCTGACCTGCTTCAGTTGTTATCTCAGATAAGAATACCAGATGACACTGAATAATCCTCCAGCATCACACGCACTTAGATAATGAGTGGCACACAGAACAGGCTATAGGCACTGCAGCAGCTCTCATTGAACTGATGCTAAAGTACACTGGAAAATATTAGCAAACTTGCAAATTGGTCATAGGCAAGCTGCCTTTTTTGGAGAAAATAGCCAACATTACTGGCATTTTGTACTGCCCCTGTACTCCGGCAGGCTCTCCTCTCTACCTGTCCACTTGTCACTGCCACACAAAGCCCAGCTACAACCACACAGCTCACACTTTGACCGATTCTTTATAAAACGACTGAAGTTCAAGCTGTGGGTGGCCCTGTTGGCACCACCCAGCTTGACAAAAAAACAAACAAACACACACAAACAACCAGAAGAGCCAGGTAGAAAGTTGCTGGTCAATCAGGGACTGCATGCTGTCAGATTGAGTCACTGCTCAGGTATTCGAAAAGCTGTGGGTGTCTGAACAAAATACCTGGCAGGGGTACCCTGCAGGATATTACACCTAGATGGTGACATAGACCGATTTGTAGAAATCTACAGCTAGCCTTAGGGGTTTAAAAGGAGAAGTCCAGCCTGAGCTCGTTTGGCTGGGCTTCTCCTATGGGTCACATGAGTGCAATTCGTTTTGCACTTTTGTGATCCATTTTCAGCAGAAAGCGGTCTGAAGTCTGCTCTCTGCTGATGCGAGAACTGAGTCATTGGCGATATTCAATCGCTTGGTTCTCAGTGCAGAGGTGCCTAAAGAACAGATGCAGCACTAGACCGATGCTGCATCCACCTAGGCAAGTATGATTATGGGAAAAACAAACACATACTTCTCTTTTAATTTACCAAAACTGGAGTGTGCAAAAAAATCTGGTTCTACCTCGAAACCAATCAATTTTTTTTTTTTTTTTTTTTTTTTTTTAAATCAAAACCTTTTTGAACAAGCTGAAGTCAGAAGCCTTTTGGCTACCATACACAGCAGCACCAGATTTTGCACGCAACCCCTTGGACTCTACATATTTCTTAAAAAAATAATAAATAAATAGTGATTACTTATGTTATTGTCAAAACTTTGCTATGTAATAGTAAAATCAATGTAAAACTATTAACTTAACACAACAAGGGACATTTATGAAACAAGTTACTGCTATATAAAAGGAACACCTCTAAGGCAAAGCAGTCTGCCATTGGCTGCCAAGCACTGATCGGATGGCAATCAGATGCTGGTTATCCAGAATGCCTGTTCGGCCAGCTTCTGTCGGACAGGCCGAAGTACACACGGGCCGAATGTTGGCAGGTTTCAGTTGAACCAGTCAATAATCGGCTCATCTATACCAGGCTAAAAGCGGAGTTCCACCCAAAAGTTGAGCTTCCACTTATCTGTCTCCTCCCCCACCCCCTCCTCCGATGACAAATTTGTCACCTTTTGGGGGGTACCCTGTCCCTACTTCCGTCAGACTTTGCAGCGGTGAGCTAAGTCAGATGTTCGTCATTTCAGCCTCAAGTCCAATCGCTGTCAAAAGTTTGTAGACTTCACCTCCGTAAAATCTCTAAAATTCGCCCCTTTTTAACAAATGACACCACCAAGCTCCTCATTCACTCCCTTGTTATTTCTCGCCTTGACTATTGCAACTCCATAGGCTCCACCCTCTTCAGTCTATCATGAATGCTGCTGCCAGACTTATCCACCTTACCAACCATTCAGTGTCTGCCAACCCTCTCCTCCTATCACTACACTGGCTCCCGATCACCCCGCAAATTAAATTCAAAATACTAACCACAACTTACAAAGCCATCCACAACTCTGCCCCGAGCTACATCGCCAATCTTGTCTCCAAACATATCCCAAACCGTCCTCTCCGCTCTTCTCAAGATCGCCTCCTGTCAAGCTCTCTTGTTTCCTCCTCCCATGCTCGTCTCCAGGATTTCTCCAGAGCCTCTCCCATCCTCTGGAACTCGCTGCCTCAACCTGTCCGGCTATCCCCTACTCTAGCTACCTTCAGGCGATCCCTGAAAACTCATCTCTTCAGGAAAGCCTATCATGTCTCCAACTAATCTTCTACCACTTCCATCAGCTCATTCCCCACAGTTACAACCTTTTGTATCACCTCCCCCACCCTATTAGATTGTAAGCTCTTCTGAGCAGGGCCCCCTTAATCCTCTTGTATTTTATTGTATTATAACTGTATTGTCTCCCTTTTTATATTGTAAAGCGCTGCGTAAACTGTTGGCGCTATATAAATCCTGTAATAAATAAATAAATGTTCGGCCCCCTCATCCTCCCCCTGCTGCCGGGCCAGTAAGAGAGCACGGCACGCTTATGCAGTAGGGACCCATGAAGCCGCAAGGCTTAACTGTTGGTGCCGCCATTGCTGGATTCAAGGACAGGTAAGTGTCCCAATATTACAAAAAAGGGGGAGGCAGGAACACTGCTTTGAAGCGAATGTAAACCCTCACATATACCCAGTGAAGTGAACAGCCTCAGATGATACACACAGATGAAAGTTTTACTTGTATATGTGCTATCTTGAACTTTCTGGACTGTTTAGAAAGTGTACATTGTGGTAGAAATGTTCTCTTCCTGTTCCACCACTGGGTGTGGATTCTATGCATACACTGTGTGACAGCTGATTGGAGGAAAGGCACCCCCCCCCCCCTCCACATAGGCAGAGGAACAGAAAGGAATAAATGTGCAGAGCTGTGAATAAATCCGCTCTCTGCAAATCTATTTATAGCGCCCACCCCGACACAAATTTCAGGCTGGTTTTATCTCAGTTGTCGGAAAACTTGTCAGAAGTTATCATGCTGATAATAGAAGAACCAAGCAGCAGAAAGACACAAGACTTAGGGCGTTGGAGAGAGATAAGTAAACACTACAGATAGACAAAATTCATGAATGGGGGTTTACATCCACCTTTAAAGTATTTGTAAAGGGTGTTTGTTATTTAAAAAAAAAAAAAAAGAAGAAGTCATAGTTACCTCCTCTGTAAGGGTTTTGCACAGAGCTGCCCCGATCCTGCATTTCTGGGGTCCCCCAGTGGCACTCCTCCTCGAGTGCCCCCATGGAGAGCCGCATTCAATGGGGGAACTCGTGCGTGCACTCCGGAGTTCTGCTTCCGCATCCATTTGCACAGACAGGACTAGGCCCGCCCCCGGCTCCCATGTCACTGGATGTTACCGACAGCAGCAGGAGCCAATAGCTCCTGCTGCTATCAATCTATCCAATGAGGATTCGAGACAGCGGCTGGCTTGACGCTGGAACGTTAGGGTTCAAGAAAAAAAAAATAAAAAAAAGAGGGGGTCTGAGGGGTAGCTGCAGCACAGTAGGTTTTTCACCTTAATGCATAGAATGCATTAAGGTGAAAAACCTTGAGAATTTACAACTCCTTTAAGTTATAACACAAAACACACAGACAAACATTAAATTGATAAAAAACACAAATAACTGATTTCTCATGGCTTTATTGAGCACACCCATAAAATATTCACAGTGCTGGAGGAAAAAGTGCACCCATAGACTAATTATTTCCATGAAAGCCAATTGGTGTTAGTAGTCCAAGTAATGAAATGTGTAAAGATCTTTTCCACAAAACTATTTTTTTTTTCAGTTTGGATACGGGAGGGTTAAAATTCTTCACATTTTTAATTTTTTTTTGCCATTTGTGTCCCATTGGGGAGATTTCCCTTCACTTCCTGTCCCACAGCCAAACCCGGAAGAGAGAGGAAATCCCTGCAAATGGAGAGGGGAAATTATGATTCAAGCTACTGTACAAACTCAATCTCTCAGGGGCCCGATGCACACGGGGTGTAAGATTTTATGTAGAATCTTGCTAGCAGCGAGATGGCTGACCCCCACCTAGCTAATTGAGGCATACACAAGCTATTTAAGGAAAACAAGTTTTTTTTTTATTTTATATTATGTACAGATGATTATAATTGTGCCATGTTTGCATTGTTAGCCAGCACAACCCAGTTATGAGCTTTGGTGTTTTGCCAAGAAAGTATAAAACAAATACTAACACTTCTTAAAAGCACTCCACCAAAACAAACACCATCTGCTAAGAAAGAAATTCCAACAAGTAGCGCGTCACAACAAAAGCCTGAATGTAGAAAGTGAAAACAGCCTCCATCCAGGCCACACCCCCGGGGGCTGTCTAAGCCTTGATGCAGCACTCATAGTTTTGGGTTTGAAACACCATCTGCTGCATAATCTATTATTAAAGTTTAGTTCACCACCCCAATTTTGGTATAAGGACCACTGGATATTTGCTTTACCAGTAACCTCTAAAAGTAAACCATTAACAATCTGATATGTTTTAAACTGTTGTACACCATTTGGCTAAATGTTTGTGGATCATCCCACTGACAGGTACCACTAATGGGCACGATATGTGGCACCGATGGGCAGCACTGACAGGTGGCACTGATGGGCAGTACTGATTGTGCCAGTGTCACCTGTCAGTGCCACCTAATTGGCACTGGCACGTGGCACTAATTGGCACGTGGCACTAATTGGCACGTGGCACGTGGCACTGGATTGTACTGGCAGATGGCACTAATTGGCACTGGCAGGTGGCATTAGATGGCACTGGCAGATAGCACTAACTGGCATTGGCAGGTAGCACTGGCAGATGGCACTGGTTGACAGTGAATTGCACTGGCAGGTGGCACTGGCAGATGGCACTAACTGGCATTTGCAGGTGGCACTGGCAGGTTTCAAAGCCGATAGTGTAACTGAATGCTCTCTGCAGCGCTGTGAAACTGGAGAGAGAGGAGCTGACAAATTCAGCATGATGTCGGGGGTGGGTGGGATCCGGGGTGGGCTATCCAGCCAATGATTGGGCTGTTTAAGAAATGGGCGGAGCTATATACACGTAGCGGCCCGCCCAGATACCATCCCCTTGGCTGATGTTGAATAGCTGGGATCTGCCCACCCCCCGACATCCAACCTCAATTTTGACAGCTCCTCTCTACATACAGTTTCACACACCGCGGCGCTGCTCTGCCAACAGTGTGTGGAGAAGGGAGGAGGATGTCAGCGGCTGCTGAGCGCTCTCTTCCTGCTTCATCCCCACTACCAGACAGTGCTCGGTGTCTGGAGGGCCTCCACTTTCCCGGCCAAGACCCCACTGAACGCCCTGTAGCAGAGGCACCCGTCAGTGACAAAATCCCAGGCGTCAGGGCACAATTTCTAGTCACACCGGCGACCTGGCGCCTGGGATTTGTTGAGCCATGTATTACAAGCAGCAGGAGGGGACGTCCCCCCCCATGGCATTCTGCTGCTCGCCCGGGCTCTCCCGTCCCACCAGCCGGCACGTCCACCAGCTGGCTGAAGACCCGAACAAAGCCGATGTTTCATTCAGGTCTCGGCTCTAGTAATCCGGAAGCGATGTCATGACATCACTTCCCGGATTACTGGCATCTTAAAGGTGCCAGTTTAAAAGAAATAAAGTATACAAAAACGCCGATCTTGACGTTTTGAATACTTTGAAGTGCAGAGGAGGGGTTTGGGGTCATTTACACCCCCGATTCCTCCATAAAGAGTACCTCTCACATGCCTATTACTATCACAAGGTGTCCTTGTGACAGCAATAAAAAAAAAATAATATAATATATATATAATATAATATAATATATATATATATATATATATATATATATATATATATATATATATATATATATATATATATATATATATATATATATACATACACACACATACATACATACACAATAGTGTAAAAGTATTTTTTTTTTTTTTTTTTTTTTAAATGTACAAAATATCAGCAAAAAATATCGTCAATCAGCAGGAGAGGTGGCCGAAGTATCGGTATTGCATCGGTGCCGTAAAAAAAAATAAAGAATTAACATCCAAATATCATAGAAGGCCAAGTGGCCAAATAATGGAAAGCAGGGAGGAATGGCCAGATTTAAGTTACATCAAGGTGAATAAGTAGGATATGGGCTTAGAACACATTAACTGCAGGGGTGGGGAATTTAGGAAAGGGGGGGGGGGGGTTCAGCCTCCGTGTTATGCCCAATAGTTAATTTTGGGGGTAGCCATGAGGTTTCCTGATAGAGGATAATAGCAATGAACACAAGAGGTTTTGCCCGTTCTTAGCACCTATACCAGCCTCCACTCTTTTGAGAAGGCTTTGCACAACATTATGGTTTATGTCTGAGAATTTGTGCTCATTTAGCCAAAAGAGCATATGTGAGATCAGGTACTGATACTGGACAAGATAATCTGGCTTGCAATAAGCATTCCCATTAATCCCAAAAGCGTTCAGTAAGGATGAGGTCAGGGCTCTGTGCAGGCCGCTCGAGTTCCTCCACAACAAGCTCCTCAATCTATGTCTTTACTGTCTTGGCCCTGTACAGAGGGGCACAGTAACTGCAAAGAAGAAAAAAGCCTTCCCCAAACTGGTACCGCAAGATTGGAAGCACATAACTGTATAAAATGTATTTGTAGAGGTGTTCGCATGATTTTGGCCATGTAGGTAAATGTGATGGTAAAGTTGATTGAGGAAAGTGACAGGGTCTGCATCCCTGTAGACAGGATTTCCCTTTGGGAATATCTCACCAAAAATTGCATTTATGTTGCAGAGGATGCCAAAACTGACTTGTAGCATGGTGTAGGCTTCTGGGGGGAAAAAAAATAATCAGTAAGCCAATCACACATACAGAAATTTTCATTTTCTGGGGGCGCTCTGTACACCATCTGTGTGCAGAACACCTCCAGTTAGCCATATTGCAAAAAGAAAATTATAGCGCTGCAGATTGAAAAAGAAAGTTATTTTTTTAACAACATACAATTACAATATGACTTCAGTCGCAATTGTATATACCAGTGATGGCGAACCTTGGCACCTCGAACCTTGAACTAGATTTCCCATAATGTGCATGAACGCATGTTAGGCCGCGAGAATCGTGATCTTTATTCTTAGCAAAAAAAAATTGGGATTCATTTTTTTCCAGAATCAGGCAGATCTACCTCAGATGCATTGTGCTACGCTTTAATGCAACACATTTAAAGCGGAGCTCCGTCCTGGGAAAAAAATATATATTTTTTTAAAAGTCAGCAGCTACAAATACTGCAGCTGCTGACTTTTAAAAAATCGGACACTTACCTGTCCCAGGGTCCAGCGATGCGGGGGAACGATGCCCCCCCCTCGTTCCCCGAGCCGCTCGCGGCGCCGGCATTCCTAATGTGGGAACCCGGCTGTGGCTTCACAGCAGGGCACCCACTGCGCATGCGCGAGCGGCGCCGTGATTTGACGCTCAGACATCTGGGACACGTGACAGGTCCCAGATGACTGTGCGGCGCCGAGGGGGAAGTGACGTTTAGCCCGGGCACTGAAGGTGGCAGACTTCGAGGGACCCCCTAGCAACAGGCATTTAGAGGTGAGTAAAAAAAATTATTTTTTCCAATTATTTTTTTTTTTTATTTTTTTTTTTTATGATTTTTAAGCACCTTTTTTTTTTTTTTTGACCGCAACCCCACTTTAAAATGTGCTTTGCATTTTCTAAAGCATGTTTTACAAGCGCTATAGCATTAAGTCAGCCTGACTCCCCTATACCCACAAGTTTAGTTTTACAGTTTAATGCATAATTTCAGTAAGAGGGAGTGAGGCTATCAAAAATGCGAAACTTGCTAATTGGGTGTGAGGTCTGTTTTAAAGCAGCATCACACTTAGTTTTTTTTTTTTTTCTAAATAAATAGGCCCCCGGGTGGTTTATGCCAAAATGTGCTAGAATGCGCCACATTTTAACACATGACAGATTTACCTGTAAATCTAAGCCCTCCAGCACCGAACTGTCACTGCTCCCACTGGTCACAAGCTCGTTGATATTTTCCCGGTCTTCCCAACTGAGTTCACTCTCTGCTGCCCCTTGAATGGCCAGGATAATCCCACACATGTGCATAGGAGTCACATCATGGTACAGGCACACTGAGATGCACATGAGTGGCTCAGTGCACATTAAATTACAGCTGTCGGGCAAGTAGAAGCATTTTTGACAGAAGATGCCGAGAGGGTCTCTTCTGTTTTGAAAACCCTGCCTGTCAGCAATTTTTTTATTTTTTTTAAAGTGAGAGTTTATTACCACTTTAAATAAAACATACATTTACAAATTAGCCATTGAAGAAATAGGTACAGTTTGCTCTAATTTGCTGTCCCCTCAAAATAACTCACACAGCCATTAATGTCTAAACCGCTGGCAACAAAAGTGGGTACACCCTAAGTGAAAATGTCCAAAATGGGCCCAATTAGCCATTTTCCCTCCCCGATGTCATGCGACTCAGTGTTACAAGGTCTCAGGTGTGAATGGGGAGCAGGTGTTAAATTTGGTGTTATCGCTCTCACTCTCTCATACTAGTCACTGGAAGTTCAACATAATCAAAGAAAAAACCTTTGCGTCAATTAAAATGTGAAACAAATAGTTGCCAGCAGCAGTGTGAATGTGAGCTGACTAGCGTCACAGTGAAATAAAAAAAAAAGGTTAAAAACACCACGCTCAGCTAATGTAATTTCCAAACATGAAAAATTGTGTGAATCAAAAATGCAATATAATTCACAATAATGTAATTAACAGTCCCACTGACTAAAATACGACTAAAACTAAAAGATCCATTTTAGTCAAAAAGACTAAAACTAAATTACAATTTGACTTCAAAATTAACACCGGTCTGTAGTGCATGTTCATACCTCAATACCCTGTAATAACATTTGATTTTTCACTCCAGCAGTATATAATGAGTTTGGAAATTGTAGAGAAATGTTAACTAATGCATTACAATTTAATTACATCCATTAGATTTTAGATGACTAAAATAAATTTCCTGACGCACCATGGCAGCACACACATTGGGTTGTGACTCCGCCTCCACAACCTGATAGGACTGGTTAGCTATAAGATTCGAAGAGGAGTCCCCCGCTGCATTCTCCTTTTTTTCCTCACCTGAATAGGACGATCGTTTTGACCAGAAAGATCGGTTAGAACAAAAGCATGGACCCCCCCTTACCGCTTCGCCCCACTAGGTTCAGCCTCTCCTAGCTGGAAGCCCTATCTGTACAGTCTCTAAATGAGCTAAACGAAGGGAAGTCCCACTCTGGTGGTCTCAGGGGCTACAAAACATGGAAAATGCCTGACAAGCCTTAAACAGGTTTTAAACGGTATGCAGCGGCCCTCCTTTTCTTCCTTTACTTTTTTTTCCTCAACTTAGTTGTCTATTGTTACCTGCACCTCCCCTCCCTTCCTCGGCCACGCTGAGCCTTGTAGTTCCTCGGCCGGCTCACCTCCCCCATCATGGCGGCCGTACAATGCCCTCACAAGCGCCCAGGAAGTGACATAGGCACTATTCCTATGTTTGCCAGATCCCAAAATGGCGCCGAGCGCCGTGGAACGCTATTGCGCATGCGCGGCGGTGACGTCATCACCCCCGCGACGGCGGCAGATTTAAAAGGCGATCTGAGCCTTTTTTCAGATGTCAGGCTGCAAAATAACACTCTCCATCCTGGATTTGTTGCTGCTAAACGCTGCCCTGCCAAAATCCCTGCTGCCCTAGTCTCTGGTAAGCCCCAAATGACTTCCTCTTACTATACCAGCACCTGCTGCTCATACTCTGCAAAGACACCAAAAAAAAAAAAAATCTTTTTTCTCCCTTTCTTCTTCCCCCCCCTCCCCCTCTCAGGTACACTTTACACTCTCCTATGGAGGCCGCTGCTTCAGCAGACCAGCCACGAACCACAAGGTAAGGGGGCACCTGGCTAGGTAAGTAAGAAGAGGAGAAAAGAGAGCATTGTCACTAAAGCCTTTTTTTCTATCTGGCAGGTCATCGGGGTCATCACACTCTAAAAGGAAAGAGCGCTCCCCCTCAAGGCACTCCCGCTCCCATAGGAGCCGTTCAAGATCCTCTCACCACCACAGAAGCTCGTCTTCCGCCCACCCACACCATGAGGGAGGGCATACACGTCCGGCGCCCAACACATGCTGGGTGTGTGGAGCTCAAGCCCTACCGGGCAAATTAGCGTGCCAAGCCTGTTTAGAAGAGGCAACCCGTGATAAGGAATCCGATGCAAGAGAGGCATCGAATATAATAAGGGAATCAGTGAAAGGAGTCGATCATGCAGGTAGCAGCCTATGACCCGGTTGTACCTTCCAATTCAGCCTCTACCTCCTATTCCCAGCAAGACCAGGAAGACTCACCAGAGGAAGACGAAATACTACCACCCACTGCCTTTGACTTTGCGCTAATAGAGCCATTTGCGAGGTCAGTGAAGGAGGCGATTGGATGGGAGGAACAGACGGAATCCCCTCCAAAATTAAGAAAATATTTTCCAAACCTCAAGAAGGATCCGGAAACATTCCCGTTTATCGAGGAGCTCGACGAACTCATAAGAGATGAATGGCAGAAACCGGATAAGAAGCCAGGGCTGAACAATAGACTAAGCAAGCTTTACCCTCTGAGGGAACCGACGGTTAACCCCCTCATCCTGGCCCCGCTGGTAGATTCTTCGCTCATGCGGCTAGCACGCCACGTAACCCTGCCAATAGAGGACGCAGTGACATTTAAAGATGTAATGGATCGCAAGATAGACCTTGACCTCAAAAAGGCATATTCAGCGGCGGGAGGAGCTTGCAGGCCAGCGGTCACTTTGGCAGCAGTAGGCAGAGCTATCTCCTGCTGGACCGCCAATACAGAGAGGCTACTGACGGAAGCGGCAGATCAAGAAAAAATTTTATCCGCCCTGCAGGAGCTCAACTTGGCGGGGGAATTTGTTGCAGAAGCAGCAGTGGACGTGATTAGGTCCTCAGCAAGGGCAATGTTGGCCTCCGTGACCGCACGTAGAGCACTATGGCTAAAGCCCTGGGTGGCAGACACAACCTCTAAGTCCAGCTGGTGTAGGATTCCCTACGACGGCGTCAACCTGTTCGGCCCCAAACTGGACGCAGCAATATCCAAAGTCACAGGAGGAAAATCGGGCCTTATTCCGTCGGATAGGAGGCCCAAGCAGAAGAACCCCCCTTTCAGACGCCATTTACCTGAAAGATACCGGGACGCAAGATCATATAAACCGGGCAAAGAGTTCAAGCGGAATTGGAGAAGCACACAGCCATCTTTTGTCAGGTTACAGAAGGCTAAGGGTACGACCCCTGGGGATCAACCGAAGTCCTTTTGATGCCACGCCCGCCCAGCCCGCAATAGTGGGGGCGAGGCTGAGGCTATTCGCTCAAGTATGGATGGATCATATTCAAGACCATTGGACGATTACTACCATTCAAGAAGGCCACAGGTGGAGGTTCAAACACAATCCTCCCCGAAACTACTACAGGTTTACCAGACTTCCATCTTCAACTCAGAAACGCAGTCTTCTAGTCAAGTACGTTACGGAACTGCTACAAAAGCAGGCGATCATAGAAGTCCCAAGGGAACAGAGGGGTGTAGGCTTCTACTCTCCTCTTTTCTTGGTCACAAAAAAGACGGGCGATCTGAGACCAGTGTTAGACCTAAAGCGTCTCAATCGATCAATACAAGTCGAATCTTTCAAGATGGAAAGTCTTCAATCCATACTACTGGCAATGGGGGTAGGAGACTGGATGCTGTCAGTCGATTTGTCCGACGCCTATTTACACATACCAGTGCACAAGACCTTCCAAAAATACCTGCGTTTCGCTGTCGGCAAACAGCATTTTCAATTTCAGAGTCTCCCATTTGGGATTTTAACGGCGCCAAGAACCTTCACAAAAGGTATTACTTCCAGTCATAGCACATCCAAGGGAGAAGGGACTCAGAGCCCTACACTACTTAGACGACATCATTCTCCTAGCAGACAGTCGGGAAACACTTCTGCAACATCGATTCGTGCTAATCTCCACCCTCCAGCAGTTCGGTTGGCTAATAAACTGGAAGAAAAGCAGCTTGGTACCAACACAAAGAATGATTTTTCTAGGAGCAGAACTAGATACCAGTTCCAACACAGTGGGCCTCCCTCAAGAGAAGCTACTCCCGCTCATCAGCAAAGTAAACAGGCTTCTGGCGGCGGATCACTTATCCGCGAGATCATGCCTGAGTATTCTGGGGTCGATGTCATCCACTTTCCTAATGATCCAGTGGGCTCGGGACGGGGGGCGTGACCGGATGTGAGAGGCGGGAGCATGGAGAGACAGGAGCGCGAGTGTGAGTGAGGATGTGAGGATGCGAGCGGCCTCTCTCCCCAGCTCTCCAGACCTTCCCCTCGAGATTATCCGAGGCCCCTGCACTGCATAGGCAGCCTAACCGACCGCGCTGTGGCGGAACCGGAGATTGCCAACTACGGCGCTACTATAACTATCTGTGTGGAGGTCCCGGCGGGTATCGAGTGCTGAGGACGCCGCCTGGGAAACTGTTAACCCTCACTAACCCCCGCTGCGCGCCGAGGACAAACACCTGATCGCCTCGGTTACCTGTCTTTGTAAGTGTGACTCTCCCCACAGCGGGAGAAGGCTCTGCTTCATGAGGACACAACATCTCTTCATAGAGAGCACAGAGACGCTCTCGGAGCACCAGGATGATTTCTAACGAGTGGTGGGGGTGAGTGATGTATCGTTCCAGTACATGTCAGCAGTCCTAGAGATATAATATCATGCAATGTTGGGTGAGTGACTAAATATGCCAGCCGTGCTATAGATACGATATTATGACACTATGAGACTATGAGAGTGATTAACTAACTAACATTGTGGAATTAAAAAACTCTGGAGTTTTTATGCTGTGAGACACCCACCCCCCACGCTAGTGAGTGCCCTTGCTTGTGCTTAAATCTAGACCAGCTTGGTTATCTGGAGGGATCCTAGCCGCTATAAACCTTTCCAGATATAATCTCTTGGTGATATGACCTAATGCTATGACTAGTACCACAGTGGTCACTGGAACGGATATAGCTATACTACCCTGTCTATTTTTTTTTTTTGGTCTCCCCCTTTTTTGCCCTCTTTCATTTTCTCCTTTTTTTTCTTTTTTTTTTCACCGCTTGGCCATAGAGGGACTAAATAAATACAATAGGCACAGAGGTTTTTCATTAAACCGTCTGCTATCTGCCTCCCCAGGCTTTGCGTACCCTGATTGCTTTCTGATCCTTTTATTCTCCTGCATACGTGGGGGAGCATATAAGGCACAGTGTATTAGATACAAAATTCCCTTGCTATTTATTGGCCAGTGCGGTTTATTGCTGTATCCCTACAGTGTGACCATCATTCTCGGCGGGTGGTTAAGGGGGGAACCCCACATTGTTAAGTAAATTTGCTATGTCCAGGAGAAAACCCCCAGAGGAACATTTATCCCAGGAAGGGTTTCAAAACACACGGTCTGTGAAAGAGAAAAATAACCAAATCGCAGTGGCCACTGCGACGAAGCTGGAGAAGTACGCACATTCAGCACCAGTTTCTCCCAGTGGGTCGAAGCTGCCCCAAGTACCCCAACAGGCCAAGGAACAAAAAAATCCCATGCTGGATAGAAAGAGCCAGGGTGGTACAGCTCCCGGTCCAGCTTTTAATACACCCTCTCAAACTCTTCCCAAAAAATCTACAAACAAGGGTTTAGGGGGGTCTAAAAACCTAGCAACAACTACCAATTCAGAGGAAAATATATCCTTGACCCCCACACCAACTATTACATCTCCCACGGAAAACCCTGTGGTGAATATGGAGGGAGAACCTACATTAAGGGAGGTACTGAATGCAATAAACGACTGTAAAATCTCAATGCTGAACTTTGATATTCAATTAAAGAGCATCAAGGATGAATTGGTTTCTATAAAACAGGATTTAAGCAAAACAGCACGAAGTATTGTAGATCTGGAGGCGCGGGTAAGCTCCTTAGAAGATGAATGGTTCCCTGCTAAAAATGAAATTAAATGGCTCAGAGACACAATAAACGCACAAGTCGCTAAGCTGGACGACATGGAGAACAGAAGTCGCAGAAACAATATCAGACTTATTGGACTTCCTGAGCGCAGTGAGGGGCCCAATCTAATAAAATTTTTGGAGGCCTGGTTTGGGGAGATTTTTGGAGGATCTTTTTTTACCCCCCTATTTGCCATTGAACGTGCACACCGCATTTTTTCAAGGGACCAACGTGAAGGAGCCCGCCCTAGGCCAATAATATTAAAAATTTTAAATTATAACGATAAGGTTACCTTGTTAAGAAGAGCAAGGGAAGTGGGAGACATTAGGTTTCAGGGCGCAAGAGTGTCATTATACCCGGACTTCTCTCCGGATCTCCAGAAACGCAGGGCTGAATTCACCCCAATCAAGCGCACCATGATGAATCATAAAATGCACTATGCACTTTTATATCCCGCCCGGTTGAGAGTCACGGCTTTTGATAAGACTTTTTTCTTTAACTCCCCAAGCGAGGCTTCGCAATGGTTCGAAGATGTTAGAAAAGACCTATAAAGAGAGGGAGTGATTCTAGGGATGTTTATTCTAATTATTTTTATGCGTTTATTTAATTATCTGGGCTTTTTTCTTTTTTATTCTTTTTTTGATGCGCTTTCTGCTTTTTCTGAATGAGGCTGCAATCAAACAATTAGGGGTGGGCCTGGGGGTGTTGGGGAGGGTAGAGAGAGGTTACTCTCTGTGAGGGAGGTAATATGAATATAGGTATGTGTGAGAAGGGGCTGTGTGGATCCCCAAGACCATTTGCACGGGCACTAATCACTTTAAAAAAAATATTGCTTAGGGGTAGAAGAGTGCGAGTAGGAAAGGTCACGGTAACACCCCCTGGGGGGTGCCCAGATGGGCTAATGAGAGGGAAGGGTGGGATAGGGATTAGGGGCATTGGGAGAGATGTGAGGGTAGGGGGGAGGGACGAGAAGAGGGGGTATGGGAGGGTGGGGGGGAGGGGAGTGAAGGGTGGGAAGTGGTTAAGGGTTAAAATAAGGGAAGGTTCGAAGGTTGACCATAAGACACAGATTTTGAACACACAAAGGCTATTTAAAAGAGATTTGAATAATATTATGAATGGGGGGAACCACGTATATGGATGTAATAATTTAAGACAAACAAGGGTGTTTTATGTATCAAGATTGCTTAGGCACTATAATGCTTTTGGGAGTAAACTTTTTTTACACATGCCAGCACTAAAATTTGATCCCAGGCTATGGGGGTTTAATAGGATTTTTGCCTATAGAACATACTTTCAGGAGCTAGGGGGGAGGGGGACGGACGACCAGAGATCTGGGGTCCCCCCCCCTCCTGCCTTGTTCTGTTTTTGCTTTTTTTTTTTTTTGTTTTTTTTTTTTTTTTTGTTTTTTCATCTCTCTCTTTCATTTGTCAATTTCCCAGTGGGATTCATGCTCCTCAGCCAGAAGCTTTGCTGTGTTGGCCTGCGTTTATTGCTTGCTTCCTACTTAATTACAGCCGCAGATGCAGGCGAAGAAGTTTGAACTAATCTCCTGGAATGTCCGGGGTCTGGGGGATTCGGCTAAAAGAGCTTTGGTCCTATCATTCCTGGGGGAAGGGGGGCCGAGAGTCTTATGCTTGCAGGAAACACACCTAACTCGGGAGTCAGTTTTATTATTGCGTAGCCGGCAATTCCAGGCCCAGTACCACTCGGTACATTCTTCATATTCAAGAGGAGCAAGTATCCTGATAGGAAGGGGTATACAATTTGTCTGTTATAAAGCACAAATAGATCCAGAGGGTCGCTATGTCTTTCTTTATTGCTCAATTGAAGATAAACCATTGGTTTTGGCAAGTATTTATGTACCTCCACCATTTAAACTAGAGATCCTTTATGAACTGGTTGCATTTATAATAGACAAAGTAGGGGTTCCAGTAATTGCAATGGGGGACTATAATGAGGTTTTAGATAAATCCATTGATAGATTTCCCACTCCACATCAACTCACTTATGGAGGGGAGGGTAGACTAGCCCGGTTTCTACGAGAAACTGGGTTAGTTGAAGCCTGGAGACTACGGCATCCTATGGAAAGCCAATACTCCTGCTTCTCAAGCTCCTTTAAGACGCTATCTAGATTGGATATGGCTTTTGTCAACTCCAACGCCCTCCCCCTCATAGACGCAATAAATTATGCTCCTAGGGGGGTCTCTGACCACTCACCCCTGGTTCTTACAATGAAAGCGGGAAGAAAACCCTATCGCAGGGAGTGGAAAATAGACCCATCTTGGCTGGAGCTAATTGATAACCCCGAGGAATTAAAGTTTGCCTTAAAGGAATTTATTGCTATCAATATAGGAACGGCCCCTATGGGAGTGGTCTGGGACTCCTTGAAGGCCCACTTTAGAGGCCTCCTTATACAACAAATCGCAAGAATCAAGGGTAAGGCGAGGGAGCAGGAGCAGGAAGCTAGAAGGGCTATAACTCTGGCAGAACAAGAATATATTCTTAATCCAAATACAGTATCCCAGAGCAAGTGGTTAGAGAAGCAACAAGAGTATAAATTAGTCACTATAAGGATTAGCGAGGATAAACGTATAACTCAGCGGCAAATACATTTTGGTGAGGGGGAGAAGGTGGGCCGTATGTTATCCCTGTTGGTCAAAGTGAATATGTCTCCCTCGACGGTCCTGGAAGTTAGGACTGATCGAGGTGACATCTCCGCTGACCCTACTATCATAATTAAAACCTTCAGCGATTTCTATATGTCCCTATATAAATCCCAGATAGCTGTTGATGAGAGGGAAATGTCGCTATTTCTAGATAATATAACTATTCCAACTTTACCTGAAACTGAACGACAGTTAATGGATGCCCCAATTACCCTACAGGAGTTGATGGATGTGGCCGGGGGGATGTCAAACTTGAAGTCGCCCGGCCCGGACGGGCTTCCAATCGAGATTTATAAGAAATACGGGGATATTGTATTGCCGGTACTGCTCAAAACATTGAACCAAGCGTTTTCTATGGGATCTCTTCCTGCTTCAATGACAGAAGCAACTATTGTTGTCATCCTGAAGGAGGGAAAAGACCCCATGGACCCCGCCTCATATCGCCCTATCTCCTTATTGTGCACTGATGTTAAAATCCTGGCCAAGGTCCTGGCCGCCCGCCTCAATACTTGCATACATAAACTTGTGCATCCGGACCAGTCCGGGTTCATACCGGCGAGATCAACTAGCATCAATATTCGCAGGACCTACTTGAACATACAACTACCAACAGACAATACAGGCTCAAGAGCCATTATGGCATTGGATGCAGCTAAGGCATTTGATAGTCTTGAATGGGCTTTTCTTTTTAAAACTTTGGAAAAGTTTGGTTTTGGACCAAATTTTATCAAATGGGTGAGATTACTTTATACAAATCCTAGAGCAAAATTAAAAATAATGAATATTCTGATTTATTTGAATTGGAAAGAGGAATGAGACAGGGGTGCCCCCTGTCCCCTCTTCTTTTTTCTTTGGCTATAGAGCCATTGGCTATCGCAGTAAGGACCAATGGGGATATACAAGGCTTTAGGAGAGGTGCACTTGAAGAGAAGTTAGCATTATTTGCAGACGATGTCTTGTTTTATTTGGCAGATGTTCAAACCTCGCTTAGAGCAGCAATGCGAATGGTGGGAGATTTTGGCAAGATATCCGGGTTAACTATTAACTGGGAAAAATCGGCCCTTCTCCCAATAGATCCAATTTCACCAGACATAAGGCTACATGAACTTACCCTTAATATAGTTGATAATTTGAAGTACCTCGGGATTTGGATTTCCAGAGATCCAAGTGTTTACCTTGAAAATAACCTGGCCCCGCTATTAATAAAGCTGAAACATAAGTCCGAGGTGTGGGGCCGTCTCCCTCTATCTGTTGCTGGACGCTGTAATCTTCTTAAAATGATTTGGCTTCCCCAGATTCTATATTTCCTTCACAATGCACCTGTGTGGATTGGACAGAAATGGTTCAAAAGAATAGATTCTCTTTTCAGAGACCTGATTTGGAAGAGGGGACAGCCTAGGATTGCACTGTCCACACTTCAGTTGCCCTTTGAGGGGGGGGGTTGACGGTCCCACATCCTAGACGGTACTTCCTGGCGTCTCAGCTACAGCATCTAGCAGCGAGAGGCACACCTATGGGAGCAGCCCCAAACCTGATGCTGATAGGATGCCCACATGATACACTTCTAGAAGCGCTCGAGGCTAATTCTTTTGCTATACGCTGCCCAACGGCAAAATTAGTAACAAAGACCTGGCAAACAGCAAAAACCATTTTAGGATATCAGGGTATATCGGACTTAGCTCCCTTATGGAATAACAACAATTTGCAAGAATTAGCTAAAATCAAGGTGTCTCGGGAATGGGTGGATCGGGGTCTTACACGGGTAAGCCAACTCTTTATTGGCAACAATATGAAATCATTTGCTGAGTTAAAACAGGACTTTTCCCTCCCTAACAAAACATTTTATCAATTTCTCCAGGTGAGGCATGCAGCCCAGATGCAATTTGGACAACAGATCCCTAATTGGACACAAATTACCATTCTGTCACAAATGGTGATGTCAGGCTCAGCGAAGGGGGCAATCTCTGGGATGTATGCCAAGCTCGGGGAAAAAAACATGGACCAAAGTGGACCATGTAAGATCAGGCCAATATGGGAGAGAGAGGTTGGCCCCTTCTCTCCAGCGGAATGGGATCGGGTCTTGGGCCAAGTAAGGCGGGTTTCAATTTCTCCCTCGCATAAAATATCGCATCTTTATTTCCTCTACCGTGTATATTATACCCCAAAAAAAATGCTCAGACTGGGATGGCGCGAAAATGATAATTGCCCCCTCTGTGGATTAACTGGGGACTTTATACACATGCTTTGGAAATGTCCAAAGCTTTTTAGATATTGGACTAATATAATTAAAGAAATTAATAAAGTAGTGGATTTAAATTTACAGGCAACAGCTAGAACATGCCTCTTGGGTTTGTTTGAACAAGGATCGGCCTCAAATGATGTGGTCGACTCAGCTTTATTTCAGGCTAGAAAGCTCATTGCTCAACATTGGCAGTCCCAGGCCCCCCCGACATCGGAGAACTGGCTGAGGAGCATGAATTCAATAATTGGCAACGAGAGAGTGTACTTTATTAAACAGGGGAACCGCAAAAAATTCCAGAAGATGTGGGGCCCCTGGACCAAAAATATACTGGAATTAGTAAATTAGGGGACATAAATTCTTTTTTTTTTTTTTCCCCGGTCCCCCGGTGGGACCTCTCTCTTACTCTTTCTTTCTTCTTGTTTTTTCTCTTTTTCTTTCTTTTTTCCCTTTTTTTTTTTTTTTCTTTTGGTGTAGCATTTTTGTTTGTGCTTTTTTGGCTGTACTTCTTCCCATATATAGGATATGGCTAGTATAAGATGCCATTGTGGGAAAACGTCTCTCAACCTGGGGTGAACGGGAGGGTGTAGTTTAGGGGGGCAAAAGTTAGCCAGCAGCGTAAAATAGAACAGAAGTCGGCATTGGTATAGTTAAGGAGCAAATTATATAATTTGCCTATAAAGGCTCCTTTCTCTTTACTCCTTTTTTTTTTAATATAAAGCTGTAACCCCCTTTAATGTATAAGAATAAAAGGTAATATTAAATGTTAGGGGAAAATATGTGCCACAATGATGATAAGACTGAGTAGGGACGGAGAAAAAGGCCTTGCTGACTTAGTCCTACACACTAGTTTTTCTGAAGTGGCGAAAAAGAAAAAAAAAAGGAAAAAAAAAGGGAAAAGAAAAAAAGAATGATCCAGTGGGCTCAGTGGAATTCGAGGACCCTCCAGAATTCGTTCCTGAAAAAATGGAATGGACATTCGATGAACCAGCGAATAGTGATTACGCAAGCAGTGAAGAAATCTGCGCGGTGGTGGACCCAAGCCTCCAACTTGACACGTTGCCGTCATATTGTACCCCCACTTCCAGAAATAGTGACATCGGATGCCAGCCTCCACGGGTGGGGAGCACACTATCAACACCAAGGGGCACAAGGCCGTTGGGCCTTCCGACCGCAGGGCACAGTCTCAAACGTCCTAGAGCTCAGGGCCGCCTGGCAAGCCCTGCGAACCTTTGCACATCTCCTTACAGGGAAAAGTGTTCTTCTACGAATGGACAACACAGTAGCAGTGAACTATGTCCACAGACAGGGAGGCACCCGAAGCAATACGCTCATGCAGGAGGTCCGACCCATACTCGAATGGGCACAGGTCCATCTGGCGGATCTAAAGGCAATATATGTACCAGCGGCACACAACCAACTTGCGGACGACCTGAGTCGCGTGTTTGTATCAAACAACGAATGGTCCCTGAGTCACCGGGCCTTCGCTCTGCTTACACGTCGATGGGGAACGCCAGACTTAGACCTAGCAGCAACGCCAGAGAACAGCAAGTGTTCCCGCTTTCTAGCAAGAACAGCATACCCCACAGCAACAGGGATCGACTGCCTACATCACCCTTGGGAATTCCAGTTAGGATACATATTTCCGCCAGTCCCCCTAATAGCCAGGTTCCTGGCCAGATTGAGGAGCTCGACATCCACAGTGGTGGCAGTATTGCCGTTCTGGCCGAGGAGGCCTTAGTTCGCGACTGTGCTGCAACTCAACACAGAAGAGCCACTTCTGCTGCCTCTGTTCCCGGACCTACTCTCGCAGGGTCAATTCTTACACCCATCCCCAGAACGTCTTCATCTGACGGCATGGAAATTGAGAGGGAAAGGTTGTTGGATCAAGGGTGCTCGCTTAGAGTAGTATCCACACTTCAGCAAGCCAGGAAAAAATCAACCAACGTCATATACAACAAAATCTGGGAAAATTTCTCCACCTTTTCTCACCAACAATCCTGGGACCCAACATCCCCTTCAGTGTCCCAGATCCTTGAGTTCCTGCAACTAGGCCTAGAAAAGGGGCTAAGCTCTAGCACCTTAAAGGTCCAAGTCTCTGCCCTGTCCGCAATGACAGGAGTCAAATGGGCTTCAAACCCTCTAGTAGTCCAATTCCAGAAAGCATGCTTGAAGATCAAGCCTCCCAGAAAACCAATCTTCCCGACCTGGGATCTGCCAATCGTATTGGAAGCACTCTCAAAAGAACCTTTCTTTCCTTTGAATTCAGTATCCCTTTGGAATCTAACTCTAAAATTATCATTTTTACTAGCAATAACGTCAGCCAAGAGGGTCTCGGAATTACAGGCACTGTTAATTAAAGAACCACACCTAATTCTTTACCCAGACAGAGTCATCCTCAGACCATCGGATCAATTTGTGCCCAAGGTGGCATCTACCTTCCATTTTGGATCAGAAATTAGCCTTCCAGTACTACTTAGCAGTGAGGGGAACCCTCACCCCTTGGACGTTAAGTCGGCCATCTCTGCCTACCTGGAGATTACCCGCACATTTAGGAAAACGGAGCGCCTCCTGATCATACCACAGGGCACAAAAAGAGGCCAAGCAGCATCCTCAAGAACGATAGCATCCTGGTTAGTAAAAATCATAAAGAAGGCATACTCCATTCAACTTCTCCCGATACTAGAAGGATTGAGAGCCCACTCGACGAGAGCAGTGGCAACCTCCTGGGCAGCATATTGTAAAGTTTCTCCAGAGACTATTTGCAGGGCAGCAACCTGGACCTCAAAAACCACCTTCATGGCTCACTACCGAATAGACCCGGCTCAATTAACTACAGCCGAGTTCGGAAAGTCAATTATCCAAATGAACACATCCATACCTTGTACTTAAGTTAATAAATCCTTTTTTGCAAGCACCCACCCATGTAGCGAGTTATTTCCCAATGTGTGTGCTGCCATGGTGCGTCAGGAAAATGGAAAATTGTATACTCACCTTTCCGTAATTTTCCTTTCCTGACGCACCCCATGGCAGCACACAGAACCCACCCCTCTAAGGTAACAGTTACTGAGAATGCAGCGGGGGACTCCTCTTCGAATCTTATAGCTAACCAGTCCTATCAGGTTGTGGAGGCGGAGTCACAACCCAACGTGTGTGCTGCCATGGGGTGCGTCAGGAAAGGAAAATTACGGAAAGGTGAGTATACAATTTTCCATTTTTAGTCAACTAAAATAAACTGGAGATTTAGTCAACTAAACACGACTAAAACAATCGCAGAAGACTAAAACTAAAATAGCATTTTAGTCCTAAGACTAGACTAAAACTAAATCAAAATTTTCTGCCAACATTAACACTGTACGTAACCCCTAGACGGTGTAATCCAGGTCAGATGCGTTTAGAATTGTCCTCCATGGATATGGAGAAAAAAATGACAGAGGGGCATTTCTTTGCTTCTGTTTTTCATCAGTCTTGAAGCTTTTTTTTTTTTTCTTTGCTCTCCATGAAGATTCTTCCGCTTCTCGGGAATCTTCTGCAAATGTTCATAATGAACTCTAAGGCCCCTTTCACACTGGGGCGGGAGCCGTGGTGACGGTAAAGCAGCGCTATATTTAGCGCTGCTTTACCGTCGTTTTGCCCGCGGGTTTCGGCCGATCGCGGTGCGGTTTTACCGGCGCTTTGCGGCGGTTTTACCGCGGTGTCCCATTCAAATCAATGGGAAGGAGTGGTGAACACACCGCTCCTATACCGCTCCAAAGATGCTGCTAGCAGGACTGTTTTTGCCGTCCTGCTAGCGCACCGCTCCAGTGTGAAAGCCCGCCGGCTTTCACACTGGAGTGAATGGGGCCGGTTTTTTCAGGCGGTATACAGGCGCTATTTTTAGCGCTGTACCGCCTGAAAACCGCCCCAGTGTGAAAGGGGCCTAAAAGATTTGTGAATGGCCTCAAAGTGATAGTGCCTCAGTTGTACCACATGACCGCTCACTATCATCTTTCCTGTAAGAAAGGAAATCTTACAGGAAAGAAGCCAGTGAGCGGTCACGTGGTACAGCCACTTTGAGGCCATTCAAGAATCTTTTAGAGTTCATTATGAACATTTGCAGAAGATTCCCGAGAAGCTAAAATGCCCCCCTCTGTCATTCTTTCTCCCTATCCATGGAGGACAATTCTAAATGCAACTGACATGGGATTACACCATCTAGGGGTTACATAACCCCACAAAGCACAAGTGATCACTCTAGCGATAGGTGGTCAACCCATAAGGGTTAGTGCCAATCCATGTGGGGCACCTCTGTCTGCACACAGAATTGGAGCACCTCTAATTTTGATCTATGCACGAGTACATTATTTCAAAACGAAGTGGGACTGTTAATTAAATTGTGAATTTTATTGCATTTTTGATTCACACACTGGTGTTTTTTATGTTTGGAAATGACATTAGCTGAGCGTGGTGTTTAACCTTTTTGAGTTAAACATGGTACTACATGGCACAGAACTCTCCGATCTGAAAAAAAGAATTTTTGCTCCACATAAAGATGGCCTAGGCTATAAGAAAATAGTCAAGACCCTAAAACTAAGCTACAGCACGGTGGCCAAGACCATACAGTTTAACAAGACAGGTTACACTCAAAACAGGCCTCACCATGGTCGACCAAAGAAGTGTGCACATGCTCTGCATCATATCCAGAGTTTGTCTTAAGCGTGTGTGTCAGCAACCAGGTGAGGAGTACAAAGACAAGTGTGTCTTGCCTACAGTCAAGCATGGTGGTGGGAGTGTCATGGTCTGGGGCTGCATGAGTGCTGTCGGCACTGGGGAGCTACAGTTCACTGAGGGAACCATGAATGCCAACGTGTACTGTGACATACTGAAGCAGAGAATGATCCCCTCCCATCGGAGACTGGGCCACAGGGCAGTATTCCAACACTATAACGACCCCAAAAACACCTCCAAGACAACCACTGCCTTGCTAAAGAAGCTGAGTGTAAAGGTGATGGACTGGCCAAGCATATCTCCAGACCTAAACCCTATTGAGCATCTATGGGGCATCTTCAAACGGAAGGTGTAGGAGCGCAAGTCTCTAACATCCACCAGGGTGGTGATGTTGTCATGGAGGAATGGAAGAGGACTCCAGTGGCAACCTGTGAAAGCTCTGGTGAACTCCATGCCCAAGAGGGTTAAGGCAGTGCTGGAAAATAAATTGATTATAACATATGTGCAGCGCTAGTGAAAAAACTGTAGCCACAAAAAATATTGACACTTTGGGCCCAATTTGGACATTTTCACTTAGGGGTGTACTCACTTTTTGTTGCCAGTGGTTTAGACATTAATGGCTGAGTGTTGTTATTTTGAGGAGAAAATGTACACTGTCATACAAGCTGTACACTCACTACATTACATTGTAGCAAAGTGTAATTTCTTCAGTGTTGTCACATTAAAAGATATAATAAAATATTTACAAAAATGGGAGGGTTGTACTCACTTTTGTGAGAATATATATATAATATATTTATATATCATATATATATATATATATATATATATATATATATATATTACACACACACACAATATAAATGAAAGATGCTGCAAGATGAGATACAAGTAACCCACAAGACTAGGATGCTGCACACACAAAGAGCATACATTAATAATGTGTGCAGACCGGCCGAGTGTAACCAGAGACAGTACTGCTAGGGTGACAACAAACACCGGAGACCACAGCTGTACATTTGAAACAACTACTGAATGAATGTTTTTATACAAGATGGAAAATGATGTTACATGAATATATTAAAGTATAAATATTATTAAATGTAATATTACACTGTGCATAAACTGCTTTACCAATACGGACAATATACAGGCTAAGTTTTGGTAAAAGTCACAATATTCCAGCATCTAACTGTCAAATCAAATAATTCACAACTGACAAATAAAAATGTGAATTTATAGCCACATCAATAACAATGACTGCTCTCAATAGTTTTTTTAAAGGATTAATTTACCTTTTGCAATAAAACCTGAACGAACACAACATACAGGGATATACAATGCAATACTGACATATAATCACACACATAGGTCGGACTTGATGGACTTGTGTCTTTTCAACATCACCTACTATGTAACTATATCTAACTATAGGGCGTCATACTTGCCCCAGTAGATAAATCATTGTGCTGTTCACAAAACCTTTTCACCTTTAAAAACTCCCACTTGTAGGAGAGCCTCCCACAATGCCCCAATATAAAAAGTGGCGCACGGGGCAAGTCTGGACCATGTTACATCCCAAATATGGGTTTAGCATATGACATGCTCCAGAAGGTGAACTTACCCTTTAAATGAGTTTGCATATTGCAATTGCCATTGCCATTTAATGCGTTTGCAATCATCACAAAGATTATCTAGTGAAAAAAAATGCAGTGTTATACATTTATTAGGGATGTGGAAATTAAAGATTAATTCCTCGATTAATCGTGAATTTTTTTTGAATGATCAAAATTCTTTTTATCGGTACATACCTCTCTGCCGGCTTCCGGGTCTTCAGGGAGTTCCATCGGAGATGTCGATGTCCATGACGTCACCGGACTCCTTCCCCAAGTGCCTCCGTCTGCTAACGAAGGAAAGGGGGGGGGGGGGGGAGAGTCCGGTGACGTTGAAGTTCTGATTGAACGTAACGTGCATGACGTCACCCGCTGCTGCCCTACGGAACTAACACGATTGTCGACTTTACATGCTGTGTTTTTATCATCTTTATGTGAGTACCGTAGTTTGTGTTTGAACACAAAAATGCAATCTTATACTTAAGCGGTAGTCGATTATAATTTTTTTCTTTTTTTCTTAGGTCTTTTTGGCCTGTAGGGTTCTTGGCAGCACTTCAGGGTACAACATGCCAAGCGCTATAGGGGGGGAGTGGTTTCTGTAATGGTTATTTTTGCTACTGAGGGGTGGACCGACCCAGGGTTCTGAGGGCCTTAAAGTCCCCTGCCTACTTGACCACTCTTCTAACATCCTTCCTGTTAATGATGGCGAGATAGAGAGATAGATATATATATATACACACACACAAACACTTTGATATCTGAGCCTCCCTCCTTTTTATTGTTAATGTACCTTTGATATATGAGCAATATTGTGCTATTGCTTTTTCTGCCTTTTTAAATAACAATACAAATATTGAAAGTAAAAAAATGCTGTGTTTACCTGCGCACACCGTATCTGTAAACGTAGCACTACAGTAATTAATGAGTCCACACAACAGTTGTGTATACCTGCATAAACATGTACAAGTGTAGTCATTCATTGGAATTAAAAAAAATAAAATTGTACACGTGTCTATATGCATCTAAAACACGAGTACTTTAAGCACATATTTTAGGAAGGATCTTCTGCTAGCTGTGCCAGAAAATTGCCATATACCCGTGTGAATGAGCCCTAAGGCCTTGCACTGTAAGATAAGAAAAGGGTAGGCCACCAGGGTAACGGGACAGCCCTAAGCACTACATGCAGCCCTCCATTGCCTCCCTGACAGCTTTCCTTAAGAGTAAATACATTTTTAACATGAAAAACTATTAAAACAATATTACTCAATATTTCTTTTTAAAATAACCTGCTTTTCTAACGTAGTCTTTTCTAAAAGAAAATTCTAACAGAAGAACATGCACCACTGGGTGATAGGGCAGAACGTTAATATAACCATGCATTATTACAAAGCTCCTCAATAGAGCTTATGTGTATAGCAGCTTTTTGAAAGGGAAATAAAGGATTCCGATCCCTCACCAATATGTGCCAATGCTTGGGCCTGTCAGTTGGTCACACAGGCATTGCTTTGTGGGATATGGGATAGAGAAATACCTATGCTCCCATCAACAGACTATTCCTTTACAGGCCTTTCAAAGGGCTGTGTGGGTAACCTGCAAGGATCCCACAGGACTCACCACCCTGACTGGTTCTGCGCTGTCCAGCAAGTAGTGCCTGTGTTCTCTGTCAGCTCCCAGGTGCAGAGGAAATCCCACTGTGTCATCCAGAGCTGCTGCTTATGGCGCTCAAGCCGATATACAATGTGCCCAGGCTCAAAGAAAATGGCCGCCAAGCGTCCAGCATAAGGACATAAAGCACTGAGAAAATGGCCGCCGGACTACAGGAAAACATGCTGCTCCTAGAGACTGATCAAAAAACTTGCTCAATGGCTGAGAGAGGAGCTGTGTCAGTCAGTGAATATAAGAGAAATAAAGGATTCCGATCCCTCGCCTGTGCCAATGCTTGGGCATGTCAGTTGGTCACACAGGCATTGCTTTGTGGGATATGGGATAGAGAAATACCTATGCTCCCATCACCAGAGAGACTTCCTAAGGCCTTTCAAAGAGCTGTGTGGGTAACCTGCAAGGATGAGGCCTCTTGTGAGAGTAGAAACAGAAATATAGAAGAATAACAGTGGAAAAAGTCCAAGTGGTCCATGAAGTCTGCCCATTTTTTTGTTCCTTATTTTTAATCTTATCTATATAAAAGTGGTTCTTAAGGAATTCAATGTTTTAATTTAAAGTGATTCTAAAGGCTGAAGGATTTTACATTCATTCTTGCATTCTTTTCATCCTTCAGTATGCAGCTCCAGCCCCCCCTTATAATTACCCAAGTCCCATCTCGATCCAGCAATGTGCACAAGAGCAGCTGCTCTCCCGGCTCTCTGCCTCCTTATTGGCTCAGACACAACAGAGGGAGACATTGGCACAGCCAGTGGGGAGGGAGCGGGTGGCGGGGCTAAGGCCCGATTTGTGGGTTTTATGGACCGAGTGGGGCTCGAGAGTGAGTACGCATGAGTACCACCCTGGCAAGTGGCTCGCTATGGGGGCACTTACCGGCTGGGAGGGGCCAGGACTGCTGGTGAGGGACTTGAGGATTGGGGCTGCTCTGTGCAAAACCACTGCACTGCCTCAAAGGTCACTCAGTTCTTGGTCTTTTGTGAGCAGAAAGCCAGTGGCTGTTAGTCACCCGCTCTCTGCTCTGCCCCTCCAGCGCACACTGGAGTACCGGGCTGTGCAGTGGGACGGGAGCGGCTGGATAAGGCAGTCAGCAGCGTGCTGAGAGACTGACCCAGCTGTCGCTCAGGCATCCGGGTGGATTCAAAGATAAACCACTTCCCGACCGGTGCACACAGATGTACAATCGGCAGAATGGCACGACAGGCAAATGGGCGTACAGGTACATCCCTTTAAATTTGCCGCCGCCGATGGCGCATGCGTCGGTCGGGACCTCCGTGAGTCGGATCGTGGGTCCCGTGATCGGAGCAGAGATCAGTGACGTGTAACACACAGCCACGCCCCCCACAGTTAGCAACACTTTTTTTTTTTTATACATTTTTGGGGGAAATTTATTATAACAAAAAAGTAAAAAATAATGCGTTTTCTCAAAATTGTCGCTCTTTTTTTGTTTTTAGCGCAAAAAATAAAAACCGCAGGGGTGATCAAATACCACCAAAAGATAGCTCTATTTGCGGGGGGGGGGGGGGGAGGACAACAATTTTGTTTGGGAGACACTTCGCACGACCACGAAATTGTCAGTTAAAGCGACGCAGTGCCTTAATCGCAAAAAGTGCTCTGGTCTTTGGCCAGCCAAATGGTCCGGTCTAAAAGTAGTTAAAGTGGATGTAAACCCTCCATATACCAAGTGAAGTGAACAGCCTCAGATGATACACAGAGGTGAAACAAACCCCCCTACATACCGTATGTTTTACATCTATATCTGCTGTCTTCAGCTTTATATACCGTTTAGAAAGTGAACATCCTGTTAGAATTTTATCTTCCTGATTCACCTGTTGGTGTGGATTGTTGCCATATACCGTAAAATAGCTGACTGGAGGAAAGGCACACAACCCTCTCCACACAGGCAGAGACTTGCAGAGCTGTGCTGTGAATAGACCAGCTCTCTGCTAATCTATTTATAGCACCCACCCTGACACAAAAGTCAGCCTGGTTTTAATATAGTTGTTGGAGAACGTGTCAGAAGTTATGCTGATAACAGAAGAACGGTAGCAGGAGAAAGCCAACTTAGGGCTTTGAAGAGAGATAACAGAGAGAGAAAACACTGCAGATATACTTTATGTGCCCAGCTCAAATTTCATGAATCGGATTTACATCCACTTTAAGGCCCATACACTCTGCGTGTTTAGCCCTGGTACTTGGGGCTGTGACATTTAACTGTGTGTGGAGGGCACAGGTGTGCCATCCAGCACCACTGCCGGAAGCCTGTCAAAATTTGAGAGGCAGACGCTTCTGCGGCTGGATGGGGTTCCTAACAGTACAAACACCCGGTTGCATGAGGGCTCATAGCGAAACTTGTAATAATTTTCTATGAGATTAATAACTAAAATCTGTTGGGCGAGTCTGCAAAATTTTGGGTTGGCGCCAAAATCACTAGCGACAATTGCTCCTAATGCATTTCTATGGAACGTTCTAATTGCTGAAGGAGAGCAAAGTGCAACAGAGTACAACCCAATGCTGTAGTGTCATCCTTAGCAATTCTAGTGATTACATTTCTAGCTGCAAATTGCGGTTATTGCTGGCAATAGCAATTTGTAAATGGGGGTTTAGGAGTGGTGGGGCCAAACTTATTTTTGCCATACTTCTAATGTGTGTTACAGGTGTTCACTTAGTTGTGCCCTCCTGCGACCTGTATTCAGGCAACAGCGGGCTGCTAAAATCCACTGTCATCTGACGCCACTCAGCCGGTCCAGACTCTGGAGGGATCCTGACTTTAAATGGGGGGGGGGGGGGGGAGGGTGTGGGGGAACCACAATAGGCTGATCCCAGTTCTCTGGGTTTCAGTGTGAATATAACTTTGTAAATTGACTTCTAACAGACATGGAGACATTACAATGCTAATCAACCACTAAAAGACTGCTGTTCCAGATATCCTGTTAAGATATCCAATTACGGTAGTTATTTAACCACTTGCCTACCAGGCCAATTCTGACATTTCTCTCCTACATGTAAAAATCCTCATTCTTTTGCTAGAAAATTACATAGAACCCCCAAACATTCTATGTTTTTTTAGCAAAGACCCTAGAGAATACAATGGCAGACATTGCAACTTTTTATCTTGCACGGTATTAGCGCAGCAATTTTTTGAAAGCGTTTTTTTGGACAAAAAACGTTTTGTGCTTTAAAAAAAAATAAAAAAAATAAAAAACACAGTAAAGTTAGCCCACTGTTTTTGCATAATGTGAAAGATGAAGTTACGCCGAGTAAATAGATACCCAACATGTCACGTTTCAAAATTGCACACGCTCATGAAATGGCACCAAACTTCGCTACTTAAAAATCCCCTTAGGCGACGCTTTACATTTTTTTACTGGTTACATGTTTTGAGTTACAGAGAAGGTCTAGGACCAAAATTATTGCTCTCGCTCTAATGTTCGCAGTGATACCTCACATGTGTGGTTTGAACACCGTTTTACTTTATTTTAGCTTGACAATTTTTTTTTGCCCCCAAAAATTTTTTTGGATCACTTTTATTTCTATTACAAGGAATGTAAACATCCCTTGTAATAGGAATATGGCATGATCGGTCCTCTTTACAGTGAGATGTGGGGTCAATAAGACCCCACATCTCACCTCTAGGCTGGGAAGCATGACATAAAAAAAAAAAAAAAGAACGATCACCGCTTCCCAGCCAAAGTGGCACCGTTTTTTTTTTTTTTAATAGAGGCCAGGCGTGAGGTCATAACATCGCACCCGGCCTCCGACGATCATAGAGACTCCATCTGATCTGCCGGAAATCTCTATGATCAACATCTGGGGCCGGCGGATCCACTCTCCAACTCACCAATTGTAGCGTTGAGTCGGTAGAAGCACCAGAGGGCGGCGGGAGGGGGGGGGGGGTCGACCCCTCTCGCCTCCCGTCTGAACGATCAAGTGGCAGAACAGCCGCTATGATCATTCTTATGGTGCACAGAATCGCTGACTCTAAAAGATGATATCTGAACGATGCCTGCAGCTACAGGCATCATTCAGATATCCCTGCTCAAATCCGAGCGGGAAGCGGTTAAAGATGTAGCTATTTTTTCTTGTTAAAAAAAAAAAAAAAAAAAGATGTAGCTATTGACAGCTATATAAAGGTTCTTCTAAAATGTAGGCCTCATGTACACTGGACATTTTTCCAGCTGCTGCTAGGGGCATCTGGCATTTTTTCCCCCCCGCCTCTAAACTCCCCTGCATGTTAGCCTATGGGGTCTATTTACTAAAGGCAAATATACCGTGCACTGCAAGTGTAGTTGCTCTAGATCTTACTAAGGCTGGGTTCACACTGCAGCACGAAGAGGCTGACAGCAGGGGTCCGGCGAGTCCCTGGTCACCATTTTAGGTCCGATTTCAAACAGAATTTTTGGCTGTATTCAGACCTGAAATGGACCAGAAGATGCACACTGTGCAATTCGCACCGGAGTCACTCCAGAGATGTGTGAACTGGCTCCATAAAGAGCCGGTCACAATCTTCTGACATGCAAATTGGCACTATTGCAAACCCAGCCTAAAGGAAGGGAAGCTCTGCTGATTTCTACCATCCAATCATGTGCAATTAAAAATGCATTTTTTTGGGCAAGTGAAGCTTTACCTCATTTACTAAGCTCTGGAGCAAATGCACTTGTAGTGCACAGTATTTTTGCCTTTAGTAAAATCAACCTATGTCCTCCATGCACAGACGGGCTTTTAGCAGTGCTTAGAGGCAGGAGGGTTTAGATGCAGGGGAAAAAAAAACACTGGCAGTGCACAAAAATGCTTGAGACTTGAAAACGCGCGTTGCATAAATCATTTATTCTGGCCAATTAAATTAATGCCTAAATGCTTGATGCCTGTAAACCTGCCTAAATGCTTAAAAGTGTTAGACACGTTTACAAGCATCAGGCATTTCTTTTCTGCAAAAACCTTGCTGCCAGGAGGAAGGCTTCTAGGCAGGGCCGTTTTTAATGCAGGGCAAAAGGGGCAGCTGCCCTGGGCCCTGTCATTGTTGTGGGGCCCAAACCAGCTGCTTCATAATTGCCAACTATCCTGGTTTAAATTCCCTCGTCCCTTGAGGTTTTAGTCCTGTGCTGTGTCCCAAGATATCAGTGTGAAGTGCTGCTACTAATGCTGCTCAGCTCTGCTCTATTGTGTACAGATGACTCACCTGGCGGCTTTCATTTGTAAATGGTGGCTGCCGGCGGCATTCATATGTATATCATGCCCCCTGAGGTCATATCCACCGTAATCTCTAGCAATCAATCAACAAGCAGAAATCATGTGCTGTAACCTCTAGCAACTAATCAGTGAGCCGTAATGTGTGCTGTAACCTCTAGCAACCAGTCAGTGATCGGTAATGATACACTGTAACCTCTGGCAACCAATAGCTGCCTGATCTGATTCAGTAAACTGATTTTGAGTCTAGCTGCTATTTATTGTATGTCTCAGAGCAAAACTGCATGGAGGGGGGCCTAAGAAAAGTTTTGCCCAGGGTCCAATCAATATTAAAGACGGCCCTGCTTCTAGGAGAGTTAAAGAAGCGTCCTGTGTGCATGAAGCCTAAGGCTGGATTCACATCTAAGCTGCATGTGGCTCACAGCAGGGGTTCAGTGCGTCCCTATTCACCATTTCAGGTCCAATTTCAGCCTGAATTTTTGGCTGAATTCGGACCAAAAGACACACTGGAGCCACAGCAGAGATATGTCCATAGAGAGCCGGTCACAATCTCCTGGTAGTGCCAATTGGATGCGGAGGAAGCTGCATCCAAATCGCACTAGTGTGAACCCAGCCTAATGGAATTCATGGTAGGGGGTTGTACATGGCATGCCGACTTCTACAGACTTCAAACTAACTTGTGTCACAAACTAGCAAACAAGCAGGATAAAGGTGCAATGTTGTTTGTGACTTTGTTTGGGGGTGCCCAGACCTCATTACTGTCACGTCTCCCTGTACAGGGGGTCCCCGACTTACAAACATCCGACTACAAACGACTCCTACTTACAAACGGATGGAGACAACAGGAAGTGAGAGGAAATCCACCCCTAGAAAGGGAAATTCACTCCTGTAAGAGTTATTATGGGTAAAAGGTGTCTCTACTGATGCTTTATCACCAGTCCATGTTTCCCTAACAACCCAAAATTTTCAAAATCCAATTGTCATTGGGACAGAAGGTGAGGTGAAATCTTCTGAACAGGGTCACAGACAGCTAAGCAAATGTTACAGGGGTGATAACCCTTCTCTATGTTATCTAAAAAACGTAAAAATAGATTTTTTTGGCTGGAGCTACACTTAAAAAAATTACCTGTTCCGACTTACAAACAGATTCAACTTAAGAACAACCTACAGTCCCTATCTTGTTTGTAACCCGGGGACCCCCTGTACTTGATTCTAGCTTATTCAAATGTAGTTAGGTTTACAGTGAGCATAGCTTTTCTTTAACAACATGTGTAGATGTTACCGTTTTATTGCATATCGTTTCCACTGTGCAAAGATAATCTACAATTACTTGTATTTGCATTTTGAATGACACCACATTCACTTTTATACCTATGAATACTTAGTGGCGACATGATAGTGCGTGTTCAGTATTACCACACAGGATAAGAACAAACATGACAGTGATTATTATTACACGTGATCAGTATAGCTGGCAGAGTACACAGTTCTCAGCCTTCATCCACCTCTGATCAATATTACATACTAAAGCCGTGAATCATTCCTGACCACAGAACCAGTCTAATGTTCCTCCAGGGGAATCTCCCAAATGAAATCACAGTACAATGTACAACAGTCTGATTTATTGGGACAGCCCCCCAAATTTAAGTGGCGACCTCCAGCTGCATTGCACAAGCCCCCATTTTCCCTATTAGGTTGTTCTCAACTTCTCATACCTCCTTTATAGGTTCATTGGATTTTTTACTGTGTATTAGGAAACACATGGAAAAATGCACATAAGTAATTACATCACTCTGCTGTGGCAGAGACTAATGAGAATGGTATAATATTCTCTGTAAAACTGGCCCCAAATCTTACAATGTGATTGTACATCCTCACTTAGGTTCACCAGCAGCTATTCAGCATGAAGGACACACAAAACATATGGTGTTTGGTAAATATAAAGATTGTAAATTCATTTGTAGAGTCCGGAGGGCCAATCTGTGGCCCTTCGGCACCAACTGTGCAGCCCTTGGGGCCCCTGCCGTCCATGGTCTGACTTTTATTGCTTAAGGGGTGTTCCGGCCGCAATTTTTTTTTTAAAGTCAGCAGCTACAAACACTGTAGCTCCTGACTTTTAATAAGGACACTTACCTGTCCAGTGATCCCGCAATGTCGGATCCCCCCCTCCCCCCCGAGGCCAATCCGTCCAATGGTTTGGCTGCCAGCGCCGCCATCTTAACGAAGGGAAACAGGCAGTAGAGCCTTGTGCCTTCACTGCCAGTTTCCTACTGCGCATGCGCGAGTCGCGCGGCCCTTTGTGAATGGCCCTGCTGTTTTCTGTGACACACATGTTCCAGAAGACAACGGGGCCACTCGCCGAAGAGGAGGAAAAGCAGCGGGATAGGAAGAGGCAGATTAGGAAGACTGTCTAGCAACAAGGGTTTCTGGTAACTTAAAAAATTTCAAATGTGTTTTTTTTTTTTTAATTTTAAGAATATTAATGCAATTTTTTATTTTAGGGTGGCCCTCCGCTTTACTTACCCGTAAAGTAAAAATATTCTTTAAACTGGTTGTTTTGGTTAATTTCTTTCATATTAGCTTACATATTCTGTCCATCCAGTTTCTCTTTTTATGTTTTATTTTTTTTTTAAACAGATTTGTTAAGAAAAACATCAAGTTTTTAATAAATATCAAGTAATAATTTTGCAAGTCCATAGTCTCGAACCATCTCTTGTAGCACGCCCATAGTCTTTATTAGGGATGCACCAATACCGGTATTGGTGACGATACTGAGTATTTTGACTCATACTTGTGAAAATGCTCCCAACACCGTTACTTTGCGGTGCGATTTGCATCCATACAAAATAGGTGCAAATTACACGGCAAAGAATTGCATGCAATTTGAACAGGAATGCCTTGTGATTCTTGTCCAAACTGCATGTGGTTTCCCGCACTGCTCCTGTGTGAACACCACATGCGATTCGTGCAGGAATCACACCTCATTCCTGATTAAAAAGCATGCAATTTGGCAAAAAATATACCTTCATTAATATATATTTACCTAACTATGACCAAATTGAATTTGGGACACAACTCCTCACAGATTTAATGAGTAAAGCAGAAGGGATCATAGTAATTGGCGGAGATTTTAATTTTATCTTTAACCCTGAGTTGGACACTTCAGCTCCCCCGAAAAAAGAAAAAAGTTTAACCAACTAGTAGATACATGGAGAATGGCCTATCCGGAAGATAGGGACTATACATTCATTGCATACATTCCTGCAAATGCGATATGGTCCGACCATGCACCTATCTTTATCACTTTGACTATAGACAAGGGAAAAAGGACCAGGAACTCTTGGAGACTCAATGACAACCTACTGTTTGACGATATCTGCTTAATAGAGATCAGAGAAGAAATAACAAACTTTTTAGTAGACCACGCAGGAGATAATACCTCCCCACCTAACCAATGGGAAACATTAAAATGCATTATAAGAGGTCTATTTATTAAGCATGGGTCTAGACTAAAAAAAATGAAAGGCAATAAAATAACCCAATTATCAAGAGAAATAGAAAGAATAAGTAAAGAACATAAACAAAAGATTGTAAAAATTAGAGATGAAACAGGCAAATATGTCTATAAACCAAAAGATATTGTTGATATGTTTCGTAATTTCTATACTAAGCTATATAACATCCCCAATCCTATGGCAGAAAGGAATCCAGAAGCTTATCAACAGCAGGTGCAGGAATATATAAAAAATACCCCGATACAAAGATTAACAGACTCTGAGAAAGAACAACTCGAAGAGGAAATAACAGAAGATGAAATTAAAAAAGTGGTAGACTCTCTAGTAATAGGGAAGAGCCCAGGCCCAGATGGCTTCACCCCGAGGTTTTATAAAATGTTTAAAGATTTGTTGGTTCCAATCTTGAAGCACTTATTCAACGAAGTAACAATTAAACAGCCTTTCGTTCCACAGGGGATGCAAGCCTACATCTCCTTAATACCCAAACCCGAAAAAGATCTTACCAACTGTGGCAGCTATCGACCCATTTCATTGACAAACATTGATCTCAGGATATACTCAAAAGTCATAGCCAACAGACTAACCCCTATACTTCCAAGATATATACATCTGGACCAAGCGGGCTTTGTAAAGGGGAGAGAAGCACGAGATAACACGTCAAAGACAGTAACACTCATAGACTATGCCCAGAAAAACACAAACAATGGGGAATAGGACCGAAGTTATTGGAAAAAATAATGGTAATATACCAAAAACCTATCGCTAGAATTAGAGCAGCAGGAGAGATTTCTGAGCCTATAGTGATAACTAACGGAACTAGACAGGGTTGTCCTCTGTCTCCCCTACTATATGTGTTGATTATGGAATAACACTTCCTAACCTAATCCAGGAATTTGATAACTTTGCCAAAGTTAGTAATTTTAAAGTAAATTATAATAAATCTGAAATAATGGACATCATACTCCCCGAAAATAAAATAGAAACAATTAAGACCAACTTCCCTTTCAAATGGCAACCTTTAGCCGTAAAATACCTAGGAATCTATATCCCGAAAGACTTAGAACAACTGTATGAACTTAATTACCTCCCAATCACAAATAAAATAAACAAATTCGTAAAATCATAGGAAGTTTTGTCTGGGCCGGGAAACCTGCTAGAATAAGTAGAATAATATTGACCCGGGCCAAGGAGGAAGGGGGACTGGCACTGCCAGATATTTCGACATATTTAAAAGCGGCCCTCATAACCCGAATGATAGACTGGTTTCAAAATGAAGATTCTAAAGAATGGGTCGGACTGGAAAAAGGGATATCAAATATTAGTCTAAGGTCTTTGCCATGGATTAGAAAGGAGAAACGTCCACCAGATAAAGATATGCCATACTTTGTGAGCCGGGTACTGAAAGTATGGGACGGTCTAGTAAAACAAGGAAAAGGATCAACTCTTATAGGGCCAATGACTCCTATATTCGATAACCCTGAATTTCCACAAGCAATGAAAGTAGAAACCTTCCTAAAATGGAATAAAAAACAAGATACTAGAATAAAAGACATTATAGAACAGGATAGGTTAATATCATTTGAATTTATGGGTATAGAATATAAAAACAACTGGATCCAGTACTGGCAATTATACAAATATATCTCCGTTATAGCAAAAGAAGACGCAATAAACAGACCGTTACTAGCCCTGGAGGAGATATTAATACAAGAACAGAAACCGATCCATAATTTGTCCATGGTATATAAATATCTAATGAAAAATAACACGGTAAAAGAAATGAATTACGTAAAAAGGTGGGAAGAAGAATTAGAAATAGATATTCCTAAAGAAAAATGGAAAGAAGCTTTAAAATTATCCACAAATTATCTAAATCTAGTAGAGATCATGAAAGGAACTATAAATTATTGACGAGGTGGTACCGATGTCCAACAGATATGAACAAAATTAATCCCGAAAACGGAAACACATGTTGGAGATGCCTTCAAGCGGTCGGAACAATGTCACACATATGGTTTCATTGTCCTAAAGTATATAGTTTTTGGCAACAGATATATAAGGCATATGCCCTGATGACAGGAACAGAAATACAACCGGATATCCTGATGTCAATAATGTCAATGAATATGGGATCCATAAATAAGGTAAAGAAAGGAACCTTGAAATATTTCTTAACGGCAGCACGAACCAATATAGCCAGGAAATGGAAAAATAGTAGGGGTCCTAATATAGATGAGTGGGAGATGGAGATGGACGAAATATGTAGAACAGAGACAAGAACGGAAAAGGAAAATGCAAATAGAGAGGGAGCAAATAATGCCTGGCACACTTGGCTAGGATTTAAAATATTGCACCCAGGATGGAAGAATCTAATAGGAGAGAAATAGGGTACACTTTTTTTTTTTTTTTTTTTTTCTCTGGTATGAGTTGGCAGTGGTGAACGAATGAAGGATGGATGTATAGAAGTAAGGGGTTAGTAAATTTATGGAAATATAAATAAAGTCAGATGATTATATGTATGAGATACGACACATAAATGTATAAGAAAGAGACAAGTACTCCTTGTATAAATGTAAATGTATGATAACTTGTAAATATGTAGAAAATTTTGATAAATAAAGATATATAAAAAAAAAAAAAAGCATGCAATTTTTTGCAGTGCGATTTGCACCCATTCATTTTATATGGATGCAAATTGCACTGCAAAGTATCAGTGCTTGTACTACTCACTGATTAAAAAAAAGGGCATCTGAGCATTCCTAGTCTCTAACCATCTCTTGTAGCACGCCCATAGTCTCTAACCATCTCTTGTAGCACGGCCATAGTCTCTAACCATCTCTTGTAGCACGGCCATAGTCTCTAACCATCTCTTGTAGCACGGCCATAGTCTCTAACCATCTCTTGTAGCACGGCCATAGTCTCTAACCATCTCTTGTAGCATGCCCATAGTCTCTAACCATCTCTTGTAGCATGCCCATAGTCTCTAACCATCTCTTGTAGCACGTGTTAAACGTGTTCCCTCACTGTGTGTTCTAACTGGGGGGGGATTGGACTGACTGGGAGAGGAAACAGATTGGTATTCCTATATACTAGGAACACACGATCTGTCTCCTCTCCCCTGACTGGATTTGTGTGTTTACTTTGCAAGGGGTCTAGTCTTGCGCTCAGAGGATAGGCGGATTAGGCAAGTATATCTCGGCTCTGCAATCCCTCAGACAAAAAAACTAGCAATTAGCCCATGCAGTGCGGACAGAGCATCACTGCATGGAGGAAAAAAATAACAATTTGCACGGAGTTCTAACACTACAGAAAATATAAAATGAATAACAACAAATACAGTATATTTGAGAATATGGTAAATTAAGTCCTCTTGAATTCTATTCATGCAGTATGCCGGATGAACAGGTTTGGCTTCAAGTAGATGGATTTACTAAAGGTAAATAAACTCTTCACATTAAAAGTTGCACTTTACAAGACAATTTGTCCCTAAATTTAGGGAATGAGGTGAAGGAGTGCTGACTTCCAACATTCAATTGTGTGTAAGCAAAAATGCAGTTTAATTTTTATCTTGCACGTGATTGGATATGCTTTGCAAAGTGAAACTTAATAATATTCAGTAAACACTGGGGCTAATTCCCTTGCACAGTGAACAGGGACCTACCTAATTTTGTTTATTTGGTCCACTCCACTGCACACGCCCCAAAATTCTAAAGTAGCCCCAGTTCCAGGGAATTCAGTGTCAAATGCCATACCCCATGCAGGCCTTGGGATAACACTGGATGCGCCACAGCAATATGGTACACCTAAAAAGCTTCCCAACCCAGATCCCTCCTTTATTATTACAGTGACACCAATGCTGTGGCATTTTTTCCTCCCACTCAGACAGCAGCATCTTTTCTTTCACTTGAATCCTCTCCCAATTGGCTCCACACCCTATTCTGCCTTCTGACCCACCCACCTTGAGGGGTACAATTTACACAACCCAAGTGCAGAAAGGTTGGGAAGCATTGCTCTATACCTGGATTGTTTTTTTTTTTATATATATATATATATATATATATATATATATATATATATTTTTATATATATATATATATATATACATACATATATATATATATATATATATATATATATATATATATATATATATATATATATATATATATATATACATATATACATACACACACACACACACATATACACACAAGTATAAACTAAAGCTACCAGCAGAAGTGACAGGACCCCAATCTATCCACTATATGAACAGAATGAAAGGCTTTAAATTCACAGGTTGTGTATGTATAGAATATAGGTGCAATTCCACATCTAAATACATGTATAATTTGTATATTTTCTGATACATAACATATATGCCATAGAGTGCACAGAATACATGACATACAATTCAGACCATGGACCGTATGTACAGAATAAATGGTATATAATGCACTGGCTATGTACATCCAGTATTCAAGGCATTGGATGCACCAGCTGTGTATCTACAGACATGACATAATATACAGGCTGTGTGCAGTATGGAAACTGCAGATAAACATGCTGTGTGTACTTTATAAATTCTATACAGCATTATAAATCTATACACAGTACATGTCATATACTGCCTTTATGTGATGTTATAATGTACAGGCTGTGTCTGTATAGAATACACAGTATATACTACAAGGGCTGTGTGCCTATAGAGTACATGGTAGATAATGTACAGGCTGGTAGTGTATAGAATGTGTAGGTTGGATGGAGATATATATAGTACATGATATGAAATTAATGAGCTGGGTATGTTTAGAGTATTGGGTATGGTATAGGTGAGCGATATATACAAGACCATCTATATAAAACATATATGAATATCTATATTGGTATGGAATGTATGGGTTTGGTATATATACACACACACAATACATGGGATGGAATATATAGGCTAGGTAAGCAGAGTACATGGCATAGGTGGGTGAATATAAAGTACATGGCATAGGTGGGTGCATATAAAGTACATGGTATGGAAGGTTTAGGCAGGATATATACAGATTACATGGCATAGAATGTATACAGAACATGGTATAGGTTGTATATATAAATGTATAGTACACAGTATGGGATGTAAAGGTTTTATATAAATAGATACTATAATAAAGAATGTATAAGCAGAGTATAGGCTAGGTGTATATAGCACATGGAGTGTATGGGTTGGACATAAAATACACTGTATATAATATATAGTCTGGGGGTGTAGAGAACATTGTATGGAATATATAGGTTGGGTGAATACAGTATGGAACGTATAGGCTGAGGGTGTGTATACAGTACATTGTACAGGATGGAGGAATACAGAGCAGCGCCGGGCGGATTCTCACCCCTCCTCCCCGGTTCACCTTAAACGGGTTGTTCAGGTCGGGATCCGCGAACGGGTTGCTGTCGAAGTCGGACATGATGCTGACAGGTCACAGGCAGCTCGCCGGGCTCCCACCCGCACGAACCGCTAGCCCTAGCCGAAAAATGGCCGCCCCGGATATGACGTCACCGCCTCAACCCGACTGCAAACGTAACCGGTGCAGAGAAAGGCTGGGGAATCCTGGAGAGCTGGAACTACGGAGAAATCGTACTTCCGGCCCGAGCTCTCCATCTATTACCGGCATATGGGGACATGGCAGGGCTATGTCTGCGTTGTCTGTGTGCCCTGCCCCTCCTGCTCTATAGTGAATATACTGCTCTATGGTGAACACACTGGTGCATAGTGAATACACTGCTGTATAGTGAATACACTGCTGTATAGTGAATACACTGCTGTATAGTAAACACACTGCTGCATAGTGAACACACTGCCCTATAGTGAATATACTGCTCTATAGTGAACACACTGGTGTATAGTGAATATACTGCTCTATAGTGAACACACTGGTGTATAGTGAATATACTGCTCTATGGTGAACACATTGCTCTATAGAGAACACACTGCTCTATAGTGAACACACTGGTGTATAGTGAACACACTGCTCTATAGTGAACACACTGCTCTATAGTGAACACACTGCTCTATAGTGAATATACTGCTCTATGATGAACACACTGCTCTATAGAGAACACACTGTTCTATAGTGAACACACTGCTCTATAGTTAAAGCGGAGCTGCACCCGCACCAAAAATATTAAAAGTCAGCAGCTACAAATACTGCAGCTGCTGACTTTTAATAAATGGACACTTACCTGTTGCAGGTTCCAGCGGTGTCGGCAAAATGTGACGAGCGACGGCTCATCTCTCAGCTGCCCCGCCGCCATCCTCTGTCAGGGAATCAGGAAGTGAAGACACAACGTCTTCACTGCCCGGTTCCCTACTGCGCATGCGCGAGTCGCGCTGCGCGTCTCTATTGGTCCCCGCTGTGTCCTGGGAACTGTGTTTCCCAAGACACAACGGGGCATCCTCGGATATCCTCGGATATGGGCAGGGATGCTAGTCACGGAAGTGGGTGCATATACCTGTATAATACAGGTATCTGCACCCCCTCCCCCTGAAAGGTGCCAATTGTGGCACCGGAGGGGGGGAGAAATCCGATAAGCAGAAGTTCCACTTTAGGGTGGAGCTCCGCTTTAACACACTGGTGTATAGTGAACACACTGTTCTATAGTGAACACGGTGCTCTATAGTGAATACACTGCTGTATAGTGAACACACTGCTCTATAGTGAATACACTGCTGTATAGTAAACACACTGCTGCATAGTGAACACAATGCCCTATAGTGAATATACTGCTCTATAGTGAACACACTGGTGTATACTGAACACACTGCTCTATAGTGAATATACTGCTGTATGGTGAAGACACTGCTCTAAAGTTGAACACATTGATCCTTGGTTGTTAATTGTGCCCATGAAACCTACAACATTAAATGTCTTCCAGATCAAATCAACACCCACATAGCAAGGAAGGGTAGACTGTCTTGCAGAGATTCCAGATCCAGAAAACACTTAATCAGCGACATTGGCATCAGGGGCTTGATAGCTGCTGCTAATCCAGGACTGATTCATTTTGATAAATGTCAGCCGGTCAACAGAGTCTGTGGACAAACACGCTCTCTTGTCTGTCACAAAACCTCCGGCAGCACTTAATGCCCGTTCAGAAAGCACGCTGGGCAAGTTCTGCTCAGTGGTCTATTTTCATGGCCCAGTAACCCAGTGGATCATCAACTGGAAAGCTCTCCATGTCTGTTTTCGTAATCTCCCACATATGATGGAGACGCTGCCGATGGGATGTGGATGCTGACAGCTGACAGTCCTGGGCGCCGAGGACTAAAAAAATGTTGAAATGTATTACCAATAGGGATGGGCCCGGTGCTCGATGCGAACCCACGTTCGCATCGAGCACCGGGCGTTCGCTCGCTCGGCGAGCCCAGAACTATTTTGGCCGCTCGCATCACGTTCGTGTGATGCGAGCGGCCCCGCAATGCATTGCGGCCGGCGCGGCCGACGCAGTGCATTGCTGGCTGATGATTGGCCAAGCATGCACTGTGACCCCGCATGCTTGGCCAATCACAGCCCCGGAAACTCGAAGAGCCATAATTGGCTACAGGCAGGACGCCTGTAGCCAATTACAGCTCAGGGGCTGTAGTACACGCCCCCCCCCTATAAAACGCCGCCACGCCGTCTGCGCCGGTCACATGCTGTTCCGGCGCAGATTGAGCAGGCTGATTCTGTGACACTCTGCTGCATTTAGATAGTTAGAGAGATTCACTTACAGAGATTGAGTTAGATAGATTCAGTTACAAAGATTGATTGAGAAAGAGGGGCTTGTAGTGTGCTCGTGGCAGGCAGGCAGAGCTCCTATATTTTGTTACCAGAAGCACCTATAGGACTTGTAGTGTGTTCGTGGCAGGCAGGCAGAGCTCCTATATTTTGTTACCAGAAGCACCTATAGGACTTGTAGTGTGTTCGTGGCAGGCAGGCAGAGCTCCTATATTTTGTTACCAGAAGCACCTATAGGACTTGTAGTGTGTTCGTGGCAGGCAGGCAGAGCTCCTATATTTTGTTCCCAGAGGCACCTATAGGACTTGAAGTGTGTTAGTCCCATTACACACACAGAGCTATATTTTCTTCCCAGAAGCACCTATAGGACTTGAAGTGTGTTAGTCCCATTACACACACAGAGCTATATTTTCTTCCCAGAAGCACCTATAGGACTACTTGAAGTGTGTTAGTCCCATTACACACACAGAGCTATATTTTGTTCCCAGAAGCACCTATAGGACTTGAAGTGTGTTAGTCCCATTACACACACAGAGCTATATTTTCTTCCCAGAAGCATCTATAGGACTTGAAGTGTGTTAGTCCCATTACACACACAGAGCTATATTTTGTTCCCAGAAGCACCTATAGGACTTGAAGTGTGTTAGTCCCATCACACACACAGAGCTATATTTTGTTCCCAGAAGCACCTATAGGACTTGAAGTGTGTTAGTCCCATCACACACACAGAGCTATATTTTGTTCCCAGAAGCACCTATAGGACTTGAAGTGTGTTAGTCCCATCACACACACAGAGCTATATTTTGTTCCCAGAAGCACCTATAGGACTTGAAGTGTGTTAGTCCCATTACACACACAGAGCTATATTTTGTTCCCAGAAGCACCTATAGGACTTGAAGTGTGTTAGTCCCATTACACACACAGAGCTATATTTTCTTCCCAGAAGCACCTATAGGACTTGAAGTGTGTTAGTCCCATTACACACACAGAGCTATATTTTGTTCCCAGAAGCACCTATAGGACTTGAAGTGTGTTAGTCCCATCACACACACAGAGCTATATTTTGTTCCCAGAAGCACCTATAGGACTTGAAGTGTGTTAGTCCCATCACACACACAGAGCTATATTTTGTTCCCAGAAGCACCTATAGGACTTGAAGTGTGTTAGTCCCATTACACACACAGAGCTATATTTTGTTCCCAGAAGCACCTATAGGACTTGAAGTGTGTTAGTCCCATTACACACACAGAGCTATATTTTCTTCCCAGAAGCACCTATAGGACTTGAAGTGTGTTAGTCCCATTACACACACAGAGCTATATTTTGTTCCCAGAAGCACCTATAGGACTTGAAGTGTGTTAGTCCCATCACACACACAGAGCTATATTTTGTTCCCAGAAGCACCTATAGGACTTGAAGTGTGTTAGTCCCATCACACACACAGAGCTATATTTTGTTCCCAGAAGCACCTATAGGACTTGAAGTGTGTTAGTCCCATCACACACACAGAGCTATATTTTGTTCCCAGAAGCACCTATAGGACTTGAAGTGTGTTAGTCCCATCACACACACAGAGCTATATTTTGTTCCCAGAAGCACCTATAGGACTTGAAGTGTGTTAGTCCCATCACACACACAGAGCTATATTTTGTTCCCAGAAGCACCTATAGGACTTGAAGTGTGTTAGTCCCATCACACACACAGAGCTATATTTTGTTCCCAGAAGCACCTATAGGACTTGAAGTGTGTTAGTCCCATCACACACACAGAGCTATATTTTGTTCCCAGAAGCACCTATAGGACTTGAAGTGTGTTAGTCCCATCACACTCACAGAGCTATATTTTGTTCCCAGAAGCACCTATAGGACTTGAAGTGTGTTAGTCCCATTACACACACAGAGCTATATTTTCTTCCCAGAAGCACCTATAGGACTTGAAGTGTGTTAGTCCCATTACACACACAGAGCTATATTTTGTTCCCAGAAGCACCTATAGGACTTGAAGTGTGTTAGTCCCATCACACACACAGAGCTATATTTTCTTCCCAGAAGCACCTATAGGACTTGAAGTGTGTTAGTCCCATCACACACACAGAGCTATATTTTGTTCCCAGAAGCACCTATAGGACTTGAAGCGTGTTAGTCCCATCACACACACAGAGCTATATTTTGTTCCCAGAAGCACCTATAGGACTTGAAGTGTGTTAGTCCCATCACACACACAGAGCTATATTTTGTTCCCAGAAGCACCTATAGGACTTGAAGTGTGTTAGTCCCATCACACACACAGAGCTATATTTTCTTCCCAGAAGCACCTATAGGACTTGAAGTGTGTTAGTCCCATCACACACACAGAGCTATATTTTGTTCCCAGAAGCACCTATAGGACTTGAAGTGTGTTAGTCCCATCACACACACAGAGCTATATTTTGTTCCCAGAAGCACCTATAGGACTTGAAGTGTGTTAGTCCCATCACACTCACAGAGCTATATTTTGTTCCCAGAAGCACCTATAGGACTTGAAGTGTGTTAGTCCCATTACACACACAGAGCTATATTTTCTTCCCAGAAGCACCTATAGGACTTGAAGTGTGTTAGTCCCATTACACACACAGAGCTATATTTTGTTCCCAGAAGCACCTATAGGACTTGAAGTGTGTTAGTCCCATCACACACACAGAGCTATATTTTCTTCCCAGAAGCACCTATAGGACTTGAAGTGTGTTAGTCCCATCACACACACAGAGCTATATTTTCTTCCCAGAAGCACCTATAGGACTTGAAGTGTGTTAGTCCCATCACACAGAGCTCCTCTATTTTCTTTGCAGAAGCACCCATAGGACTTCTAGTGTGTTAGTGGCATCACACAGAGCTCCTATATATTCTTCTCAGCAGCACCCACAGGACTTCTAGTGTGTTAGTGGCATCACACAGAGCTCCTCTATTTTCTTTGCATAAGCACCCACAGGACTTCTAGTGTGTTAGTGGCATCACACAGAGCTCCTCTATTTTCTTTGCAGAAGCACCCACAGGACTTCTAGTGTGTTAGTGGCATCACACAGAGCTCCTCTATTTTCTTTGCAGAAGCACCCATAGGACTTCTAGTGTGTTAGTGGCATCACACAGAGCTCCTATATATTCTTCTCAGCAGCACCCACAGGACTTCTAGTGTGTTAGTGGCATCACACAGAGCTCCTCTATTTTCTTTGCAGAAGCACCCACAGGACTTCTAGTGTGTTAGTGGCATCACACAGAGCTCCTCTATTTTCTTTGCAGAAGCACCCATAGGACTTCTAGTGTGTTAGTGGCATCACACAGAGCTCCTCTATTTTCTTTGCAGAAGCACCCACAGGACTTCTAGTGTGTTAGTGGCATCACACAGAGCTCCTCTATTTTCTTTGCAGAAGCACCCATAGGACTTCTAGTGTGTTAGTGGCATCACACAGAGCTCCTATATATTCTTCTCAGCAGCACCCACAGGACTTCTAGTGTGTTAGTGGCATCACACAGAGCTCCTCTATTTTCTTTGCAGAAGCACCCACAGGACTTCTAGTGTGTTAGTGGCATCACACAGAGCTCCTCTATTTTCTTTGCAGAAGCACCCATAGGACTTCTAGTGTGTTAGTGGCATCACACAGAGCTCCTATATATTCTTCTCAGCAGCACCCACAGGACTTCTAGTGTGTTAGTGGCATCACACAGAGCTCCTCTATTTTCTTTGCAGAAGCACCCACAGGACTTCTAGTGTGTTAGTGGCATCACACAGAGCTCCTCTATTTTCTTTGCAGAAGCACCCATAGGACTTCTAGTGTGTTAGTGGCATCACACAGAGCTCCTATATATTCTTCTCAGCAGCACCCACAGGACTTCTAGTGTGTTAGTGGCATCACACAGAGCTCCTCTATTTTCTTTGCAGAAGCACCACAGGACTTCTAGTGTGTTAGTGGCATCACACAGAGCTCCTCTATTTTCTTTGCAGAAGCACCCACAGGACTTCTAGTGTGTTAGTGGCATCACACAGAGCTCCTCTATTTTCTTTGCAGAAGCACCCATAGGACTTCTAGTGTGTTAGTGGCATCACACAGAGCTCCTATATATTCTTCTCAGCAGCACCCACAGGACTTCTAGTGTGTTAGTGGCATCACACAGAGCTCCTCTATTTTCTTTGCAGAAGCACCCACAGGACTTCTAGTGTGTTAGTGGCATCACACAGAGCTCCTCTATTTTCTTTGCATAAGCACCCACAGGACTTCTAGTGTGTTAGTGGCATCACACAGAGCTCCTCTATTTTCTTTGCAGAAGCACCCATAGGACTTCTAGTGTGTTAGTGGCATCACACAGAGCTCCTATATTTTCTTCTCAGCAGCACCCACAGGACTACCGACTACAATGGCTGGAAGACCGCCAAGGGGAGGCAGAGCGTGCAGAGCCAAGAACACAGGGCAGGCAGGCTCTGTTTCTAGTGGACGTGGCCGTGGACGTGGACGTGGTCGTGCATCGTCATCAGCACGTGGCCATGGGACACGCGCGTCTTTGTTTTCGGCAGCTGGACATGTGGAGCCGCATCATGCTGAAGGCTTGGTAGAATGGATGACCAAGCCCTCCTCATCCTCCTCATCCTCTCTCACCCAGGCTCAGGGTACTGACAGAGCATCATCAGCCACCCCTTCCCTAGACCCACCATGTCCTCCTGAGGAGTCCCCCGAACTCTTTGAGCACAGTGTTGGGTACATGCTCCAGGAGGATGCCCAACGATTCGAAGGCTCGGATGACGATACCCAGCTTGAGGAATCTGGCAGTACAGTTCCACCAGCTGCAGCTTACTGCCAGGTTTGCTCTAGTGGTGAAGAGGGAGGGGATGATGAGGTCACTGACTCCACGTGGGTGCCTCAAGGGAGAGAGGATGAGGAGGAGGACGAGGAGGAGGAGGATGCGGCGTCACATGTCCAACGAGGCAGGATGCCCCCTGGAGGCCAGGTAGAGGCCAGCACAGCAACTGTACAACACCGCAGAGCTCCGCCTGTGCAGGGCGCTGCCTCTGCACGTTATCAGAAAAGTTCTTTGGTGTGGGCCTTTTTTGAGACGAATGCAGCAGATCGCACCACTGCTATTTGCAATATTTGTCTCAAGCGTATCTCGCGTGGCCAAAACATCAGCCGCTTGGGCACGACAAGCATGACCAGACATATGGCGACCTGCCATGCAGCTCGTTGGCAGGCACACATAAAAGACCCACACCAAAGAACTAAGCGGACCTCTCCTTGCTCCTCCTCAGCTGGGATCTCCATCCCCACTACACCTTCAGTCCTCTCTGAAAGCTGCTCTGAGAGGACTGAAGGTGTAGAATTCGGTGTGTCACAACCAAGTACTTGCAGTACACCGACGTCCGAATGCAGCAGGCAAATTTCCCTGCCCCAGCTGCTGGACCGTAGAAAGAAGTACACTCCCAGCCATCCACATGCCCAGCGGTTGAATGCTAGCCTTGCTAAATTGCTAGCACTTCAACTGCTGCCTTTTCAGTTGGTAGACTCGGCCCCCTTCCGTGAGTTTGTTCAATGTGCGGTTCCTCAGTGGCAGGTTCCCAAACGCCACTTTTTCTCGCGGAAGGCGATTCCGTCTCTCTACCGGCATGTGGAGGGCAATGTCCATGCCTCGCTGGACAGGGCGGTCAGCGGTAAGGTGCATATTACCGCTGACTCATGGTCCAGCAGGCATGGACAGGGACGGTACCTTTCTTTCACGGCCCATTGGGTCACTCTATTGGCAGCTGGGAGGGATGCAGGACAAGGTGCAGTAGTGTTGGAGGTTGTTCCGCCACCACGCCTCCAAAACGCGACTACTGCTACTGGTTGTGACACACCTCTCTCCTCCACCCCCTCCTCTTCTTCATCCTCCAGTGCTCTGTCCTTGGAACCAGCGGTGCTCCGTAGGCGTACAAGGGGCTACGCAAGTACGCAGGCAAAAAGATGCCATGCCGTGCTTGCGCTGGTGTGTTTGGGGGACAGGAGCCACACTGGGCCAGAGGTTCTGGCAGCTCTGCAGGGGCAGGCCGAGAGGTGGTTGACGCCACGTCAGCTTAAGCCAGGAATGGTCGTTTCTGACAATGGCACCAACCTCCTCTCCGCCCTGCGACAGGGGCAGCTCACCCATGTGCCCTGCATGGCTCACGTCCTCAACCTGGTGGTGCAGCGGTTCTTGGGCAGGTTCCCAGGCTTACAGGATGTCCTGAGGCAGGCCAGGAAAGTCTGTGTGCATTTCCGCCGATCTTATAATGCCAGTGCTCGGCTGACTGAGCTGCAAAAGGAGCTGAACCTGCCCAAGAACCGCCTAATATCTGACATGCCCACCAGGTGGAACTCAACGTTGGCCATGCTGCAGCGACTGCACACGCAGCAGAGGGCCATCAATGAGTACCTTTGCGACTACGGCACCAGGACAGGGTCAGGGGAGCTTGGTTTTTTTTCCCCACGTCAGTGGAGCATGATCAGGGGATGCATGCACTGTCCTCTCACCATTTGAGGAGGCCACGAGGATGGTGAGCAGTGACAGTGCATGCATCAGTGACACTGTCCCTCTTGTCCACCTGTTGGAGCATACGCTGCGTGGGATAATGGACAGGGCACTTGAGGCAGAACAGAGGCAGGAAGAGGCCCCCCTTTATCCGGACAGTGTTCCTTCTGTCCCACCCATCACACAGGAAGAGGATGAGGAGGAGGAGGAGGAGGAGGAGGAGGATTGTGTGAGCATGGAGGTGGAGCCTGGCACTCAGCATCAGCAGCAGCAGTCTTTTAGGGATGATGTACAGTCCCAACAAGCCAGTGGACTTGTACGTGGCTGGGAGGAGGTGGCTGGCGATCATGTCATCCTCAGTGACCCAGAAGACTCCGGACCGAATGCCTCAGCTAACCTACGCTGCATGGCCTCCCTGATCCTGCAAAGCCTGCGGAAGGATCCTCGTGTTCTTCGGATCAAGGAGAGGGACCATTACTGGCTGGCCACTCTCCTTGATCCGCGGTACAAGGGTAAGGTTGCGGACCTTATCTTGCCGTCGCAGAGGGAGCAGAGGATGAGACATCTCAGGGAGGCCTTGCAGAAAGGTCTGTGCAACGCGTTCCCAGAAACTGGGAGGCTACAAACTCCTGGTCCTGGGCGACGAGTTGCTGAGGCTTCGGTCAGTGGCAGAAGGAGCGGTGGGGAAGGTGGACGTCTGACCGATGCGTTCAGACAATTTTTTAGTCCGCAGCCCCAAGGTATGATCGGTTCCAGCAACCATCGCCAGCGTCTGATATACATGGTGCAGGAATACCTTGGGGCAAGGTCAGACTTGGACACCTTTCCCACCGAAAATCCTCTGGCTTACTGGGTCCTGAGGATGGATCACTGGCCAGAGCTTGCACAGTATGCAATTGAGCTACTGGCCTGTCCTGCCTCCAGCGTTCTTTCCCGAACGCACATTCAGTGCTGCTGGAGGATTTGTGACTGATCATAGGGTGCGCCTGTCCACCGCCTCGGTTGATCGACTGACATTCATCAAAATGAATCAGTCTTGGATCACCACCAGCTACCAGGCACCTGAGGCGGATATAACCGAATAATTTTTAATGTCACATCCCTTCAAGACTGCCTATGCTGATGCTGAGTGACTGTCCTCTTATGTTCACTGACTATCCTCTTCCTCCTCCTCAATGATCCATGCCACCACACCAGTGCCTAAGGCACAATTTTTCAGCCCCTGTTTAACAGGGGCGTGTACTTACAATTTTTTAAAAAAATGCTTCGCAACACGTGTGACTGCTGTGCTCCAAGTACAGTCTCTGTGAGGGCCGTGTTGCAGTGTTGTGGCACCAGCACCAGTGCTAAGGCACAATTTTTCAGCCCCTGTTTAACAGGGGCGTGTACTTACAATTTTTAAAAAAAATGCTTCGCAACACGTGTGACTGCTGTGCTCCAAGTACAGTCTCTGTGAGGGCCGTGTTGCAGTGTTGTGGCACCAGCACCAGTGCCTAAGGCACAATTTTTCAGCCCCTGTTTAACAGGGGCGTGTACTTACAATTTTTAAAAAAAATGCTTCGCAACACGTGTGACTGCTGTGCTCCAAGTACAGTCTCTGTGAGGGCCGTGTTGCAGTGTTGTGGCACCAGCACCAGTGCCTAAGGCACAATTTTTCAGCCCCTGTTTAACAGGGGCGGGTACTTACAATTTTTTAAAAAAATGCTTCGCAACACGTGTGACTGCTGTGCTCCAAGTACAGTATCTGTGAGGGCCGGGTTGCAGTGTTGTGGCACCAGCACCAGTGCCTAAGGCACAATTTTTCAGCCCCTGTTTAACAGGGGCGTGTACTTACAATTTTTTAAAAAAAATGCTTCGCAACACGTGTGACTGCTGTGCTCCAAGTACAGTATCTGTGAGGGCCGGGTTGCAGTGTTGTGGCACCAGCACCAGTGCCTAAGGCACAATTTTTCAGCCCCTGTTTAACAGGGGCGTGTACTTACAATTTTTTTAAAAAAATGCTTCGCAACACGTGTGACTGCTGTGCTCCAAGTACAGTCTCTGTGAGGGCCGGGTTGCAGTGTTGTGGCACCAGCACCAGTGCCTAAGGCACAATTTTTCAGCCCCTGTTTAACAGGGGCGTGTACTTACAATTTTTAAAAAAAATGCTTCGCAACACGTGTAACTGCTGTGCTCCAAGTACAGTCTCTGTGAGGGGTTGCAGTGTTGTGGCACCAGCACCAGTGCCTAAGGCACAATTTTTTCAGCCCCTGTTTAACAGGGGCGGGTAATTACAAATCTTGATCTAATAGTTCACAGCAGGGCCCATTCCTGCGCCCACCAAGAGTAACTATGAGGGCCTGCAGTCTTGTGGCAACACCGTCCACCACCACCGCCAAAGGCCCAATTTTTCTGCCCTGTTCATCAGGTGCTTGCAATTACAAATCTTGATCTAATAACTCACAGCAGGGCCCATTCCTGCGCCCACCAAGAGTAACTATGAGGGCCTACAGTCTTGTGGCAACACCGTCCACCACCACCGCCAAAGGCCCAATTTTTCTGCCCTGTTCATCAGGTGCTTGCAATTACAAATCTTGATCTAATAACTCACAGCAGGGCCCATTCCTGCGCCCACCAAGAGTAACTATGAGGGCCTACAGTCTTGTGGCAACACCGTCCACCACCACCGCCAAAGGCCCAATTTTTCTGCCCTGTTCATCAGGTGCTTGCAATTACAAATCTTGATCTAATAACTCACAGCAGGGCCCATTCCTGCGCCCACCAAGAGTAACTGTGAGAGCTTACAGTCTTGTGGCAAAACCGTCCACCACCACCACCACCACCCCCAATTTTTCTGCCCTGTTCAACAGGTGCATGCAATTACAAATCTTGATCTATTAACTCACAGCAGGGCCCATTCCTGTGCCCACCAGTCTTGTGGCTACACCAACATCTAATAGGGCAAATTTCTGCAGAGTATATACGCCAGGCCCCTACTTTCAAACATCCAACTTACAAACGACTCCTACTTGCAAATGGAAAGAGAAAACAGGAAGTGAGAGGAAATCTACCCCTAGGAAGGGAAATTCTATCCTGTTAGATTTAATTTGGGAAAAAGGTATCTCCTCTCTACTGATACTTTATCACCAATCCTTGTTTCAATTAAAACCCCACTTTTCCAAAAACATTTGTCATTGGGACGGAAAGTGAGGTGACATGTTCTGAACAGATGTGCAAAGACAGCAAATGTTACAGGGGTGATAACCCCTCCCTATGTTCTCCAAAAAGCTTAAAAATAGATTTTTTTGGGATGGAGCTACACTTCATAATGTACCTGTTCAGATTCTACTTAAGATCAAACCTAAAGCCGCAAGTGGTTTTAAATGGCTTCTTTTTTTCCTTTACAAATGTCATTTTGTGCAAGGACAGTTCTAAACACGGGAAACACATGCCACTTCACAGGCATACTTTAGACACCCCCCAGGTACCATATTTAAAGGAAAATTTCACTTTTTTTTTTTTCACTTTATGCATCATTAAAATGACTGCTCCCGAAAAAACGTTAGTTTTTAAAAGTTCTTTTTGCATTGATATATGTCCCCTGGGGCAGGACCCGGGTCCCCAAACCTGTTTTATGACATTAACATGCATATTGGCCGTTTGTAATTAGCACTTTTGATTTCGAACGTTCGCGTCCATTATAACGTATAGGTTCGAAAATTCGCGCGAACTTTCGGTCCGTTCGAAGGTTCTGGTTTCGAACCGAACCCGGGGGTGTTCGGCTCATCCCTAATTACCAAGGCGGCCCCCTTCTCCCCCGCTCCTCTCTTGACTATTTAAAGTCTCAAAACTAGCTTTTTCATGAGACTGTAACCTAGCAGAGTCTGGAAAGGCATTACATAAACTCCTCTTTAATCACTTGACCTCCAGAAGGTTTACCCCCCTTCATGACCAGGCCATTTTTTGTGATAGGGCACTGCGTTATTTTAACTGTTATGCAACACTGTAGTCAAATAACATTGATGTGTTTTTTTTTCCCACAAATAGAGCTTTCTTTTGGTGGTATTTGATCACCTCTGTGGTTTTTATTTTTTGCGCTATAAACAAAAAAAGACAGACAATTTCAAAAACAAACCCAATACAGGGGGTCCCCGACTTACGAACACCCGACCTACGAACAACCCCTACTTACGAACGGGATGCTGCGGGGACCCTCCGCCATTTTTCGTTCTTTTTCGGCGTCTTTCGGCCGTTCTGCGCATGCGCGGCCATACGGAGCTTCGGAAAATGCCGGAAATGTCCGTAATTTGCCGCGCATGCGCAGAACGGCAATAGACGGAACATCGGAAATGTCCGGAAATCTCCGTATTTGTCGGTCTGCGCATGCGCGGGCGACTTACGAACATTTACGACTTCCGTACAGGCGGGCAGTCCCTAACGAGTTCGTAACTCGGGGACCCCCTGTATTTTTTACATTCTGCTATAAAAAGTATTCAATAAAAAAATGTAAAAAATCTACTTTCTTCATCAATTTAGACCAATATGTATTCTGCTACATGTTCTTAGTAAAAATCCCAATAAGCGCATATTGATTATTTTGCGCAAAAGTTATAGCGTCTACAAACTATGGGATATTTTTATTGAATTTTTATTATTTATTTGTTCTAGTAATCGCGGCGATCAGTGACTTATAGCAGGACTGCGACATTGCTGAGGACACATCAGACACTAATGCCGGCCATACACTATACGAAAAATCACCCGAAATTCGGTCATTAGACTGTCCGTTTGTTTTTTCGGCCAGTTAATGGGCACAAAATCGATAATCGTTTGGAAGTTTTTGAGCCGAAAAAACGAAGGACAAGTTTGGGAATTTTCTGCCGAACGAACAATAAATTGAAAGGTTAATGTGTTTCCCGTCCGACCTGTCTACACTAGGTATATGTAAAAAAACGAACATAAAATGTATTTATTTATGTAAACTGAACAATTTATCGGTCATTACATGATGGCACCATCGTTTGCGCTCACAGCCGAATGTTCGTTTTTCGAAACTGGGTTCGGCCGATTTTTCGTATAGTGTATGGCCAGCATAAGTGGCACTTTTGAAACTTTTTTGGGGGCCAGTGACACCAATACTGTGATCAGTGCTAAAAAATATGCACTATACTAATGACACAGGCGATCAAAGGGTTAACTGTGTTCCCTGGGAGTGCTTGCTTACTGTGTAGGGGGTTCTTTAACTGTGGGAAGACAGAGATCCATGTTCCTTAGCAGAAACACAGGATCTCTGTGTTCCCTACTAACAGAACTGCAATCTGCCTTGTTTACATAGGCAGGCTGCCTTTTTGCCTCTATTGGGAACGATTGACGGGTGCGCAGATTGGCTCCCACTGTGTCTACCCGGAAGAGCAAATTTACATACCTGTACGTGATTCTGCCCAAAGGAGCCACCATACACCAGTACATTATCGTGGGGCAGTCAGCAAGGGGTGGTGTCCTCAAGATATTTCATCCTCTGCTCCCTCTGTTAGGACAGGATGAGCTCCAAGACTTTCCCCTTGTAAAGGTGGTCAAGGAGGGTTGCCAACCAATAGTGATTTTTCTCCTTGATGCCACAAATTCTCAGGTCCTTTCATAGGCTTTGAAGAATGAGGGATCCTTTAGGCCTCATTCACACGAGGCGGATCCGCTTCCACGGAGTCCGCCTCTGTCCGCCAGCTCAGCGGGAGATCTCTCCATTGATCTCCGCTGAGCCGGCGAATTATAGGTCCCTCTCTGCTCACTGAGCGGGAAGGGGCTTGTCGAGCACCGCTGGTTTCTATGGAGAGATTGGACGAAAACAGACAGCTTGTCCGTTTTCATCAGATCTCACCCGATCCGATCCGCCAACGACGGATGCGAACGTAGGGCCATCTGTCTGCATTTAGCGGATCGGACCGGGTTGGATGTCAGCGGACATGTCACCGTCATATGCGGCTAATACCCAGCCAGGGCCTTTGTCCTCCGACACAGATCGATCACACCGCTGTTAGTATCCACGCTTTAAAGATGGAAGTTGTTAACTCCAAGTGAAGATGGGCATGGGACTTTTTGTTGATAGTGATGGTTCATAAACCCCACAGCCGTAGGGGTAAGTCCGCGGATCTCCAAAGAAGGATTAGCCCAAATATATATAAAAAAGGAAAGGAACACACCATGGGTGGAATCCAAGGGGTTTATTGAGATAAAAATTGCCTATAGGCACACATAAAAGGACAGAACTGGATCAAAGTTCTGTCCTTTTATGTGTGCCTATAGGCAATTTTTATCTCAATAAACCCCTTGGATTCCACCCATGGTGTGTTCCTTTCCTTTTTTTATATATTTGGGCTAATCCTTCTTTGGAGATCCGCGGACTTACCCCTACGGCTGTGGGGTTTATGAACCATCACTATCAACAAAAAGTCCCATGCCCATCTTCACTTGGAGTTAACAACTTCCATCTTTAAAGCGTGGATACTAACAGCGGTGTGATCGATCTGTGTCGGAGGACAAAGGCCCTGGCTGGGTATTAGCCGCATGCGTTTCCCCTTCTACAGTCTGGTAAGCCTGCAATCTTCCTGGTGGCGGGATCACTACAGCACTCATCACTCACTTTTTGAATCTTTGAAAAGTCACCGCTTTCAATATATGGAAGCCACTCACCGTTGCACTTGATTGAGCATTCAGTCTACTTGGACATTTCGTCATTTAATTTATTTCACTTATTGTGTATTGATTGACTGATTATGTCTGTGATGGTCATTTATTAGTCCCTATTACCTCACTAGTGATTTCATTTGGGCAATATTTATTGTCATTTATACACTTGTGCATATTCTTTGTCATAACTATTATTATCATTTTTTATCACAATATTGGTTGCCATAATCATTGTTGTTTTTTGATATTTACTCACAATTTATTATTTTTTTAGCGCAGCCTTGTTCCTTTTCCATGTCACATTTTGCTTATCACATTCTGGTTGCTGCTTTGGTTCCCTTTTTTTTATGTTTTTTTGTCCAGCGCAATTTTTCTTTGTTTTAATGTCACCGTCATAGACTGGAGCGCCCGTGTCAGAGAAATACCATGCTTCAGCGCCGGGTCCCTAGAGTACGCACGCGCGGCAGAGCTGCTCGGCAGCGCACACAGGTACACGGGGCAGCTGGTGCGCATGCGCGGGTTCACGGCGCTCGGGTATGTGTTCTGGCTCATCCAGCGCGGCTCACGTCTATGCGCGGCTCTGTCAGAAAGCGAGTGCGCATGCGCACTCGTCCGGGTACCCCACCTGACCATTTACCTGGCCTATAAAAGGCCTTCTCCTTTCCTCCACAAATTGCTGGTTTGTTGTCTCTACTTCCTGAGTTCCTGGCTCCAGTCTCCTGTATCCTGTACCCTGTATCCTGTACCTGCCTGATTACCTGTGCTTGACCCGGACCTCTTCTGACCACCGCTGCTGTTACCTGTGTTTGACCCCTGGCTTGTCTCTTGGATATCGCTCTGCCTGATCATCTGTGCTTGACCCTCGGCCTGCCTTCTGGACATTCTCTTGTTGCTTACCTGTGTTTGACCCCTGGCTTGCCTCTTGGATATCCCTCTGCCTGATCATCTGTGTTTGACCCTCGGCCTGCCTTCTGGACATTCTATTGTTATTTACCTGTGTTTGACCCCTGGCTCGCCTCTTGGATATCCTTCTGCCTGATCATCTGTGCTTGACCCTCGGCTTGCCTTCTGGACATTCTCTTGTTACTTACCTGTGTTTGACCCCTGGCTTGCCTTCTGGATACCCTCCTGCCCGACTACCTGTGCTTGACCCTCGGCCTGGCTTTCTGGACTGCCTGTTCACGTATGCACCCCAGGATCATCCTCCAGTGTGTGTTCCGGTCCCTCTACAGCCTCTGCCTCATCTTGGTCCTGCAAGGTGTCTACTTCCAGTGCAGCTTCAGCCACATACGGTCTACACCTCCACTGCACACCACCAGCAACCCACCTGCTGGCAACCCGTGCATCTTTGTGCCCGGTGCCCTCTGTACCCATTCCAGGGGCATCGTGCACCTAGTCGCAAGGGGAGCAGCTCTCAGCATTTCGGCCCGGGTGAGTACATGTGACAGCCCGTTCAGGTCCGTCAAAACTGACAGGCGGACCTGAACAGTCCGACAGTGTGAAAGAGACCATACACTGTAAGTTTGTGGAGGCTTAAGAAGCACAGTCCTCGGGTCACTGAGGATTACAGTTTCTGGAACTACCTCCTCCCAGCCATGTACTACTCCCAAGGGTTCTGGGGACGGAAAACAATCTCTTAAGGTTTTACGTATGTCTTCTTCTGCTTGGATGCCTCCAAAATCCTCCTCCGTCTCCCTCTCCTATTGTGTGTTGTGTGGCGTTGCAAGAATGGTGTCTGCATAAAGCGGGCCTTGAGAGGAAAAGAAGGCCCCCTCTTCCTCCTGCTGCTCTGCCGCGAGTGCCCTGTCCATAATGCCACGCAGAGTTTGCTCCAGCAGGAACACAACAGGGATTGTGTCACGGATGCATGCATTGTCATGGCTCACCATCCTTGTTGCCTCCTCAAATGGTGACAGTACACTGCATGCATCCTTTATCAACAGCCATTGGCGTGGGGAAAAAAGCTGAGCCGGCCTGAGCCTGTAGTTGAGCCATACTCACACAAGTACCAATTGACGGCCCTCTGCTGCATGTGCAGCCACTGCAGCATTACCAAAGTTAAGTTACACCTGGTAGGCATGTAGCAAATCAGATGGTTTACGGGCAGGTGTAATTCCTGCTGAATTTCAGCCAACCAGGCACTGGCTGTGTATGACCACCTGAAATGGCTACAGACTCTTCTGGCCTGCTTTAGCATATCTTCCAACCCTGGGTACCTGTTTAAGAAATGCTGCACCACCAAACTGAGGACATGTACCATGCATGGCACATGTATCAACTTTCCCTTTCTAAGGATGAACAGGAGGTTTGTGCCATTATTGCACACCACCATTCCTGGCTCCAGCTGGTGTGGTGGGAACCACCTCTGAGCCTGCCCCTGCAGAGCTGCAAGAATCTCTTCGCAGTGTGGCTCCTGTCCCCTAGACAGACCAGCTGAAGCACTGCATAGCATCTTTTAGCCTTACTCATTGAATAGCCCCTTGACTGCTTAGGGGGTACTGGTGGTTCATAGGACAATTCAGCAGAGGAGGATGGATAGAGATGGGCCGAACACCCCCCGGTTCAGTTCGCACCAGAACACCTCGAACAGGCAAAAAGTTCTAGCGAGGGGGGCGTGTCCTGGTACGAGCCGAGACGGACGTCTTTACAGAGAGCTCCAGAGACTCAGAGCAATCCAGCGCCATCCGAGCCAAATAAAAGCACCCCAAAGCACAAAAACACACCAGCCTCATCAGCTCAGCACATAGCTGAATTGTGGGCTGGTATTCCGACAAAATACAGGCCTTGGACGTGGACAAGCAGGACCCCCAGACCCCCGCGGCCGCCGCCATCTTGAAAAACCGAGGCCTCCCGGGGAGACAGACTTGCAGCGCTTCAGAGAGGTAAGGGACCTCCATCCGTCCCCACCTATCACTCACCCACCCAGCAGAGACAATCCGGTGGTATTTCTGAGCCCCTGGGACGTCCGTGGAGGCCGCGACCGCGTCCGGCCTGGTGCGGCCTAGTGAGGCCTACGAATCCCCAGTGTTTCCTGCGAGGCGGCCCCACCGGAGTGCTCCGCGGCCGGTACGGCCCACCTCCGGAGGCGGAGATCACTCCCTGGCATCTGCCTGTCTGTGTATCCGGGACCCTGACACAGCTGGGGGGGCTGCCAGGCACTGACTGTCTGAATTACCCTGGGCCTGGTGTCTACTGTCTACAGTCTGCTGCCCCTGACACACAGCCCTGGGCCTTCCCTGCTCTGACACTGCCAGCCCCATATCATTATCATCATCATCTCTATCAATCTCTCTGCTGAGCCCCTGCCTGTGTGTCAGCTGTGCAAGGGGGGGCTACTGTTATACATAGACTCACTGTCCACAGCATGCTTGGGCCGCATGGCTTAATAATGACAGAGTGAAGATACTCTGGGGAAGCTCCTGACCCAAACCGACCCCAATGTTCTTTTAATCAAGGACTGTGCACAGAATACGTGGCGTGAACACTCCTAATAGGTGCTGGACTAGATCGGCAGCTCGCAGCAACAGAAACTCTGCCTCTCAACCCGATATATCAAGCTTTTTCAGGGAGCAACGGCCTTCGCCCGGCACCATACCTTCCACACCAAGTGCGACGTACAGAGCAACAGACGACGCTACCCCTGCTTTGACGGCCACACCGGACCAGGTATTTCCTACAGGCCTGCCAGCTATACTACAGCCAGAGATGGCCGGGTCCCACCAGTCACAGGGTAGTCTGGACGAAGATCTGCGGATCATGTTACGGGCCCTGCCAACACGCGCAGACATAGAAGCACTGCCGACCAGAGCTGATATTGAATCCCTGATTATGCGAATTGAAGAGGCACACAGTAAGGATATACAGGAGGTGAGGGCCGAACTGCACGTGATAGACGACCGGGTCACCTCTGGGGAATCCCTCCTCTCATCACTGACCACTAGAGTGCAAACGCTGGAGAGAGCCCAGGACACTACCAGGAAGGAGGCCCAAGAAATGCAACTGCAATTGGAGGAAATGGAGGGCCGCAGCCGCCGTAACAACCTGCGGCTGAGAGGCATTCCAGAGGCCACAGGCTCTGAGGACCTGACCGCCACAGTTACAGCCATCCTCCGGAATCTAATGGAGGACTTACCCCCAACTATAGAGTTTGACCGGATACACCGCACACTGGGGCCTAAGTCAACAGATCTAGAGCGCCCACGAGATGTCCTGTGCCGGCTTCACCGATACACTCTGAAGGAGACTTTGCTCCGAAAGGCATGGGATCACGGTGAGTTTGAATTCGATGGGGCACATATTCAAGTGCTCCCGGATCTATCCAGGGCGACTTTGCAGCGCCGATCGATCCTGAGACCGGCTCTTGAATTGGCCAGAAGAAAAGGCTGTACATACCGCTGGGGATACCCCCTTGCTGTGATTTTCCGCTCGGACCATTCATCTTTCACCCTGCGCTCACCTGAAGATCTTCCTGCATTTTTTGCCTTCTTAAACACAGATCCGGTCCAGGTCCCAAATTGGTTGGTGAGACTGCCAAAACCCGCCGGAAGAGCAGGCCCATCCAGGAACAGACCTAACCAGCCCGCACGCTCTCAACGTCCCAGAGGCAGAGCCCGTTCGTATATCAGAGATGACACACGCGAATCCTAGTTGCACAGCATAATACGGTATGGTTGTTCCAATTGTTGTTGTTGCCTTCACTGAGCCCAGTTGACCCAGCTCTCACCCAGTGGTTAGAATGACTGCCTGAGCCCCTCCCCCCCCCCTGGTTGCCCCATATGCCAGCTTGACCTCGGGCGGTATGTAGACCGTCCTACCCATGCCCGCATTGCGGGGAAATACTTTGACACTTGATCCCATATGCAGCCAGCAGCCTATGGGGACTATTCCTCTGCAGCTGACAAAGCTCCACTTGTGGTAAAGGAAAAAACCAAAGTACCTCAACCTGTGACCCGCGCATTGGGGCATCTATACTGCTCAGAATCCCCCTGGCCCCGCCCACCCAACTTGGAAGCCGGTTAAACACATAATGAAGAGGAGCAGCCACAATGCAATGCCCCCAATTCATGTATTTCTTTTAACTCCGGAAAACACATGCATGGACCCTGCCCCCTTCCCCCCCGGGGGCTTTCCCTCCCAGTCCAGAAGGCAGGACCGTTTCTGTGCCCCCCTGACATCTTGTCATCATAGACACCATGAAAAGCTGGGATTTTAAGGAAGATGTCCATACCAGCCATGTGGTAACAGAAAATATCAGAGGAACCACCGCAAGGACATCTTTTGTGACAATTGTTGGGATGGTGATTTTGGACCGAAGGTGGGAGGGGGAGGGGAATGTGATGTGATGTGGCTCCAGGGAGGGGGGATAATATGGTGGTGAGGTGGCTCTCTGTCCATGGGTTCACCCCTGGGGGAATAATATGGTGGTGAGGTGGCTCTCTGTCCATGGGTTCACCCCTGGGATTTGACGGCATGACGAGATCTGTGGTTGGGGAAAGCTGACGGGGTGTGGGGGGGGCCTGGGGAGGACGGGAGCTCCACCCTCGGTCTCCTACTAGACACAACCCCACCTTTCCACCCCCACCCCCCCCCCCTCACACCCTAACCCACACCTACCGTCACCACACGACCATGGATGCAATACAGGTTGTTTCCCTGAATGCCAAGGGACTTAACATCCCTGAAAAGAGAAAGATGCTAATGTATGATATGAAAAGGATGAGGGCAGATGTCGTTCTCCTACAGGAGACGCACTTCAGGGAGGATAAGTATCCGATCCTAAAGAATAGGTACTTCCCTACAGTATACTACTCTACATACTCGGAGGCCAAATCCCGCGGGGTATCCATCCAAATCGCGGCGAGGGTACCGTGGACTTTAAACGTAGCGAAAACAGACCCAGCGGGGAGATTCCTGTTCTTGAAGGGGCGGATTGGGGAGACGAAATAGCAAACCTTTATGCCCCAAACAGCCAACAAGACTCTTTTATAAGGAAACACCTAGAACTGCTCCAAAACTTCGCAGAAGGTCAACTCATTGTAGGAGGCGACTTAAACATCCCCCTGATCCCCTCAGAAGACACATCCACCGGCACCTCATCCTCCACTAATAGGTCCCGCAAAATAATACATACCGCCCTTAACAGTACGAGACTGCGTCTATTACACCCAGGCGAACGAGATTACACTTTTTTCTCCCAAGTTCACCAGACATACTCGCGCATAGACCACTTTTTAATACCCCATGACCAGCTCCAGGCAGTACAAGACGCAACGATAGGGTCTATTACCTGGTCGGACCACGCCCCGATCACTATGAGGTACGCACTATCCGATTACGACGTGAGGAGAAAACAGTCTTGGAGACTCAACGAGAGCCTCCTTCAAGACCCTGAAACGTTAGCTGACATCTCAAAGGAAATCACACACTACTTCAATACCAACACTACAGCAGATTCTGACAGGGGCTTAGTCTGGGAAGCACATAAGGCCGTGATCCGCGGGGTGCTGATAAAACACGGTGCCAGGATTAAGAAATCGAGATCTGCTCAGATCACGCTACTACTGGACAAGCTACAGACATTAGAAGTGAAACATAAATGCACACCGACCAGAGAGTTAGGGGGAGAGCTAGACACAATAAGAACACAACTGACTGGCCTACTACAGTTTAAAGCAAAGGCGGCGCTACAAATCTCCCGCAAGGGGATATATGAGTCGGGAAACAAGTGTGGCAGGTTACTGGCACAATCTCTGCGATCTCAAAAGGCAGCAGCATATATCCCACATGTACACTCTCCGACAGGACAGAAAAAATCCCTACCTCAGCAAATTGCCCAGGAATTTAAATCCTACTACGGGACTTTATACAATCTTAACTCCACCAAACCAAATGCAGAACACATCAGGGAATACGTAGTAGAGTCCTTGATGCCCACATTACCGACTGAAACCCGTTCTCTTTTAGAGGAGCCCATAACCTTGACTGAACTACAGATGGCGATAGGGAACACTAAACGGAGGAAAGCCCCAGGACCAGACGGCCTCACCATCCATTACTATAAGACCTTTCTCCCAGTACTAGGACACCATTTGATTGACCTTTTGAACGACTTGGGTAAGGGGAAAAAACTACACACCACTACCCTACAGGCACAAATTGCAGTGATCCCCAAAGAAGGGAAAGACCCGGCCCAATGCGGGAGTTACAGGCCAATATCCTTGCTGAACACAGACCTTAAGTTGTTCACCAGGATATTGGCCTCAAGACTGCAATCCCACATAACACAAATCATACACTTAGACCAGGTAGGTTTCGTACCGTCTAGAGAGGCTCGAGATAACACCACGAAGGTTCTAAACCTACTCCATCAAGCTACTCTGGCCAATACACCAAGTGTCTTTCTCAGCACGGATGCTGAGAAAGCCTTTGATAGGGTTAACTGGACCTTCATGTTCACCACATTGCAGCACATGGGACTAGGGCAAACCATGATGAATTGGATCTCAGCGATCTATACGACACCGACGGCACGAGTCAGGGCTAATGGGATTCTTTCAGATCCCTTCACAATTACAAACGGAACACGTCAGGGATGCCCACTCTCACCTATCTTATTTGCTTTATCCCTGGAACCTTTCCTGTGTCATATTAGGCGCAATCCAAACATTGAAGGGATCGCGATTAAACAAACCCAATATAAAGTGTCGGCTTATGCGGACGACCTACTGTTTACATTATCCAATCCAACGATGTCCCTCCCAAATCTGCTACGGGAATTCTCTATATATGGAGCGCTCTCCAATCTTAAAATTAATTTTAGTAAATCAGAAGCAATGTGTTTGAACATACCAAAAGCCCAACTTATACACCTCCAATCCAGCTTTCAGCTGAAATGGACAAATACGGCCTTAAAATATTTAGGAACATACATCCCTCAATCACTTTCGAAACTGTACGAATTAAATTCCCCCCCCCCCCTTCTTAAGAAAGTAAAAATGCTACTGAACGAGTGGCAATCTGGCCTGCATTCATGGCTGGGGCGCTGCAATATACTTAAAATGTCTGTACTCCCGAAATTCCTGTACCTGATGCAAGCCCTGCCCATCCGAATACCAAGTAGTTATTTTAAACAAACTCAAACATTGTTTACTGATTTTGTCTGTGCAAAAAAAAGACCTAGGCTGGCCAACTCACTGCTTGTCCTTCCCAAGCGCTGTGGTGGACTGGCACTACCAAACCTTAGAGTATACTACCAAGCAACACACTTGGGGAGATTACTTGACTGGTGCAGACACCAGGAATCCAAACTCTGGGCCCAAATGGAGCAGGCACAGAGTATAGTTCCCCTACGAGGCATACCATGGTGTTTCAGTGGTTTGCCGCCGGAGATTAAACAACACCCGTTAGTAGGTAACACGGCCCAGATCTGTGCACGTATCATCTCCCAGTCCTCCCTCTCCTCCCAGAACTCACCTATATACCCCATACTAGGAAACCCCCTCTTTACACCGGGTATCAACGATGATCCCTTTCAGTCCATGCTAGGGGCAGGACTATACCAAGCATCACACTTTAGTGACGGGGGAGGTGGAGAACGGTAGCCGAACTCTCGGACCCCACAGGCCCATATAAACTTGACTTTATGAGAGCACTGCAACTGAAGCACTTTCTAAACACGATACAGCCCCCGACAGGTAACAACCAACCGCTCACAACACTGGAGGAACTATGTATAACGGATAGATGCTGGCGTCTTCTGGTCGTGCCCCAAACTAAGTCACTTTTGGAAAGTTATACACCAGACGATACAAAAAATGACAGAAAGAATTATACCCGCTGACCCGGCAATCTTCCTCCTTCATGCAACCGATACCCCTGACAGGAAATATAAAAATTTGGTGATTCGCCATTTACTAGACGCAGCAAAGGCCTGTATCCCACTCTGCTGGAAATCTGCTCTTCCACCGTCCATCGACCTCTGGCTTCAAAAAGTGGAGGAAATAAGGACGATGGAAGACCTTATTCTAACCAAACAGAAGAGACAGGAGACATACACCAAGACGTGGCAGCTCTGGTCTATGTTCATTTTTTCAGAGGAAGGGCAGGCTTTGAGAAGGACGGGAGACGTCACTTGAACAAACGGGTTGTTAGATATATCCCTGGGAGTATGGGGTATATGCCATTACAGAATCGATCACACTCTCTGACAACACACTAACAGCGCACCATGGTCATGGGGTGTACTTTCCCTCGTGTCCACCCCGCCCCCCCTCTCTTCCCCCCTCTGGTTTCCCTTCCCCCCCTCCTCTCTAGCTAACTAACCTTTTCTCTACGCTGACTTCCCCCCCTGAAGGGGGGAGTTAAAAAGGAAAAAGGGAGCCGGCCCCCGCGGGACCAACATGTTTGAGTCTGGACATGCTAATAGACAAAAGTAGATTGCAATCAAGGACGAGATACGCTCCAAACTCTCCATACATGGGCAAAAGCTTTCTATAAAGACCAAATTCACAATAACCTGCTCTGCTCCATTAGCAGAGCGGGACAGATTCTACATTACACAATGCAACATTGGTATTTGACACCATCATATATCCGTTAGCTGCCAAAGAAGTATTTCTTTTTTCAAGATGTTATGTTAAGCGTGTCATAATGCGAAGTTTATTTTTGTATTTGTATTGCAGTCATATTATGTTGTAACCTGTTGGTCCATGTGGGACCTGTTCCTGTGTGAAAAAAAAAAAAAAAAAAAAAAAAGTTATAGCGAACATGCAAACCCCATTAAAGTCTAAGGGACAAGAACATGAAAATCAAAAGTCCTAATTTTAAAGGCTTATATGCAAGTTATTGCCATAAAAAGTATATGGGGACCTGGGTACTGCCCTGGGGGACATGTATCAATACAAAAAAAGCCCTGCCCAAAACTACACCTCTACTGGACGGGAGTTATTACAACCATTAATCAAGTATTTCAGCTCAGTGTTCCACTAGACCCCAAACAGTGCATTCTAGGAATCCTAGATGGCCTTCCATTTGAGGACAATCCTAAACAGGCAATAACAAGGGCTCTTTTCCAAGCCCGTAAGCTTATTCTTAGAGGTTGGAAGACGACTGAGCCTCCTACTCTGAGAAAGTGAATAGCCCAGATGGGAGTTGCGATTAGAAAAATTCAACTTCCAGCACCGCGGCCACCCTGGTAGATTTGACATGATATGATCCCCATGGTTGAACACACCTGGCCTATCTACAGTAGACCTCATTCTGGACAGATTACTTCTTTAAATCCCATTGTCAGTGTAATTTAGGGGGAGTGGCTGTTTCTACAGGATGGTGCATATGTAAATATTTTGTGGTTGGGGGGGAGGAGGCAGGGTACCTAATGAGTATTGTAATCTGTGGATGTTATGCTTCTGAATATATGTACATCACACAGTTATAACTGGAACCTGTAGTCTTTGTATATTTCCTATGTTTTTTTCCTCAATAAAATCCTTTTTTTAGTAAAAGGAAAAAAAAAAGAGGACCCCTGATGGCTTTTACTTCCTCTTTATTTCCCTGCAAAGTAAAAGCATAATGGGCTAGTATGCATCACATACTAGCTGTCAGAAACCATGAATCAGACTGAGACAGAAGTACAGTTAAATCACACATTGTTTAATAATAATAATAATAAAAAGGTAAACAGAGTAAACGTAGTCAAAACATAGCTCAGGAACCGGAACGGATAGTCAGACAAGCCAAAACGTCAGGGAGCCAGAGATAAGCGTTGTAGAACAGCAAGCAGGATTTGGAGCCAGAAGGAATGTCAGGCAAGCAAGTCTTTAACAGGAACACAGGAGAGAGATGTGACCAAGACGAAGGCAGAGATCATCAGAATATCATTAACATGTGAGTCACTGTGGAGAGAAAGGAGCTGGCAATTAAGCGACAGCTGAGCAGCCAGCTTTGAGAAGGAAGGGCTGAGCCCAGCCCTAACACTAGCCCATTATGTTGCACTTACCTGCAAACAAAGCCCGCGATGTGCCCGCTGGTGGCCGCGTCCATCTTCACCCCTCTTCCTTCCGGGGCCACGGACTCCGACTCTGTGACTGTCCAGAGTCACGTGACGTCACTCCCATGCATGCGCACGGGAGCCGACGGTCACTGCATGGGCCCTATAGAAGCGGCACAATCGTGCCCTTTCTTTAGTGCGCATGCGCCAATGACGTCGGCGCAAGTGTATATGGTAAATATCTTCCAAACTGTGCAGGTTTAGGAGATATTTCTAGTACCTACAGGTAAGCTTTATTATAGGCATACCTGTAGGTAAAAGTGGTGTGTAAGGGTTTACAACCACTTTAACCACTTACGGACCGCCCGCTGCAGTTTTACTCTGCACTGTATTATATATACACTACACTGACTGCACTATATACTCTGCATTGTATTATATATACTACACTGACTGCACTATATACTATGCATTGTATTATATATACTACACTGACTGCACTATATACTCTGCAATGTATTATATATACTACACTGACTGCACTATATACTATGCATTGTATTATATATACTAAGACGTGGTGGCAAAACAAGCTGCAGCACTGAGCCCTGTCTTGCATCCTTCCGAGTTGCAAGCAGAGTTACCCAGTGTGCTGTGAACAAAATATATCATCCCTGACCATGCTTGCTGGACCACATGTCAGCAATAAGGTGTACCTTGCGGCTGACTGCCTTGCCCAACATGGCCACAACATTCCCTTTCATGTGATGGTACAGAGCTGAATTGGCCCTACGTGCAAGGAAATAGCGACTGGGAACCTGCCATTGTGGTACAGGACATTCTGCAAGCTTAAGGAAGGGGGCATAATCCACCAGATAGAAAGGCAAGAGTTGTAAAGCCAGCAGCTTTGACAAGCTTAAATTTAGACACTGGGAATGTGGGTGGCAGTGACTGTATTTTTTTCTTTGAGGTTGATCAGCACTAACAACAGGCTAGATGGCGAAAACCTTGGTGGTCCCTATGGGACTAGGCAGTGGATCTCCAACCAGCATCTCAGGGTGTGCACCGGGAGGCTGATTATCCAGCCAACTCTGCTCAGTCCAGCCTCCTGGTCCTAGAATGCAGCAGCAGCCAGCTTGACTCAGTTCATCAGTGACCTGGTACAGCACAACACAGCATTTCTTTTGCCGTCCCCTGTCTAGTTGACGCACTCTCCAACTGCCCCAATCCTTCCCAGGCTTTTGCATTTCGATGACCCCTTCTTCTCTCAAGTATACATGGGTATTGTTTTTGTTTCCCAGTAATGGTTGTGGCTCGGATCCTCCACCAGCCTACATCTTTCATAGTGCCCCTACATATAGTCAATTACTAGCTAAACAAGGCAAAGCAGTCATTGCCATCTTGTGGAAGGAAAAGAGTTCTGCAATCAATAACATTACCCTGTATTACACCTTCATCGGGGTTAATCTAATAGTAGTTAGCCACACATGACTGGACTTGTTCTGTAATGTTGAAGACATTAAAGCGGTTCTGCACCCATTTCATTTAGTAAATCTCTTTGCCTTCCAAATCAGGCAAAGAGTACTAAATGAAATGTGTTTTTTTTTTTTTTTTTTTTATTTACCTTGTAATTGAAGACTTCCGGTCTTCTCTTTCTGCGGCGGCGGGCGGGGTCTCTGCGTCGATCGTCGTCACGGCGCACTGTCTCCTGGGATCTGGTGTCATTGATCCCAGGAGTCAGTGCGGGCATCTTCCGAAATCTCGCGAGATTTCGGCCACATCTTCCGAAATCTCCCGAGATTTCGGCCACATCTGCCGAAATCTCGTGAGATGTCGGCAGATGTGCCGTTACTGCGCACGCACGAGTAACGGCGGTGCATGCTGGGCCATCTAAAGTTCCTGTGGGTGATTCACATGCCCACAGGCAAGATGGCCCCCAGCACTAAAGAAGAAGACGAGGAACTTCATCGGACGAAAACCGGCGGCGATCGAGATGGAAGATGGAACAGGTGAGTCCCCTAATAAAGGTAAGCATACTTTATATTACGTCCTAAAAAAAAATTTTTTTTTTACAGAGTGCAGAACCGCTTTAAACTCCAAATTCACCTTTATATAAAAAGTAAATGCACATATTTTTGATGGTAAAAAAAATGACCTCTGCCGGGTTAGCCCCCCCCCCCCCCATATCAAAATTGTATGCAGTTTGTTAGATCTTTGTTAGATCGGGTTAGATCAAGCGTTGTTTACATTAGATCTCACACAGAAGAAGCAATAATAACAGTTATTTGCTGGGGGGGCTAACCTGTCATCAGCCCCCCCCCTTATCAAAAAATTGACCAAACAGTTAGCTATTTTGGAAGCTATTTGTTAGATCCTGTAAGATCAAGTGGTTTTAACGTTAGAGCTCACATAATTAGAGACTTATTAAGTGATTAATGAGGGGGGGGGGGGCTGGCCCCCTCTTATCAAATTTTCTGCAAAAAATCTTTCAGGCTAATAGATATTCGTTAGATACGGTAAGATCAAGTGGTTTTAACGTTAGATCTCACATCATTTCAGTGATATTCCACATCAAAATAGAGATATTAGGTGGTACATAAGGATTGGTTAGCCCACCCCCTTATCAAATTTTCTAGCCAAAAATCATTCAGTCTAATAGATATTTGTTACATCCGGTAAGATCAAGTGGTTATAACGTTAGATCTCACATAATTTCAGAGATATTCCGTACTGGTAGTATCCCAATGGATTCTTATCAGCTGCTGAAAAAAGCTGCTGAAAAAGTAGTAAGTGCTCGCAAAACACAGGGTTTTACCCACCAACCTACCGATACTGTTGATTTTAAGTCCAGATTAAAAGGACTTTGTTCGCCCCTCCGAAACATGTTAGCTGTAGCATCTGCTTTATGTTTGGAATGTGTGTGTTGCTCTGATTTTCACAGTCAAGGACATTGTATTCATATAGCAGCAGCCGCTGCTGTGGGTGGGGCTTAACAGGCCCACCCACTACATGCTGCCTACAGAAAACTACAGGAGGGGGTGGAGACAAGACCAGTCACCCTGCACAAGCAGACAGAGCAGCAGTGACTGGTCTTCATCACAGGAAGCTTCTGTAAAAAGGCAAAGTTTCACACACTGGATTACTGCTCAGATCTGGAAGAAATATACCAAGCACACCAAGATTCAGGTAAGACTACATATGCCTGTTATCAGTGGTGTATTTAGGTTTTGTGTTGCCCTAGGCCTGACTAAACTTGTGCACCCCCTAAATTTAAGTATGACCCACCCCACGCCCTGTCATCTTCGAGGAATGAGGACAGAGGGATGTCGTAGGAGGAGGACAGAGGGACGCCATGGGAGGAGGACAGAGGGGATGCTGTGGGAGGAGGACAGAGAAGGAAGCAGCATATTTTGATTTGGGGGAGAGAGGGGTAAGAGGATATGTGCTGGGGGTGCTTTGGGAGTGGAGAGGACTTGTGCTAGTGGCCCCCCCACAAAGTTCCACCCTAGGCCTGAGCGTTGTCAGCCTAGAACAAGACTGCCTATTATATTAAGGCAATGGTTTCTTATTCCGGAGTTAAAGCGATATTAAAGACTTTTTCTTCTAATAACAAACATGTTATACTTTCCTGCTTGGCACAATGGTTTTGCACAGAGCAGCCCAGGACCACCTCTTCTCGGGTCCCCTGCATGCGGCCTGGCTCCTCCCTCCTGCCAAGTGTCCCCGCAGCAAGCAGCTTGCCCAACTCCTGGCTCTGTGAGTACATTTACACACAGAGCTGCGGCTTGGCCCTGCCCCTCCGTTTCCTGATTGACTCACTGGCTGTGATTGACAGCAGCAGGAGCCAATCAGGAGTGCGAGTCCCTGGAGAAGCAAGGCTCTCGTGGACATCGCTGGATCAAGAGGGGGCTCTGGTAAGTATTAGGGGGGGCTGGGGGGGGGGGGGGGGCTTCTGCACACAGAAGGTTTTTTTCAGCTTCATGCATGTTGTGTGTGTTTTGAGGAGAGTGCTCGTTACTGGATCCAACCTTTCAGCATCCTGCACCAGGACCCATGGGACTCAGCAATTTTGTTTTCAAATCCCGGGATCTATGACCATTGTCTGGTATGAAAGTAGTGTCCCAATAGACAATTTCCTTCAAGATAAAGCTTCACCATATCCACCAATCACTATGGTACCATAATAAACTTTTATTTAGCCGACCGAAAACTTTTGCTATCGTGAAAGGATAACTTGGTTATATTTCAGGTCAAATGTTCCTAGTCCTCCCATGACCCTGCTTCCCACAACAATTTTCATTACTTCACAAAATTTCACAGTATCTTAAAGCAGAAGTCCACATTGTGGTAAGTGGGCACATACCATAATGTGCCAGTGTGCACATGTGTACTTATACAATAAGGTACACTCGCCTGCCATAGAATCCACTCCAGTGATACAATGTCAGCAATCCCCCTCATTGCTCCATTGCCTCTGCTGACATCTTTGCCCAGTCTTGTTCTGGGTTCGGCAACTTTGGCCATCTTGTTTGTCTGGCCAACAGGGGAGTTAATTCCTCCCAACACCCAAAACAGGCTGAGATTTTGTGCTGAGCTGCACCTGTTTGGCTCAGTGTTAGGAAGAATTATCTAGCAGACGAGGAAGAGGAGACATACAGGAGTTACTAAAACTGAGAGTGCAAAATCGGGTGCAGCTCTGCATGGAAACCAATCAGCTTCCAGGTTGTATTTGTTAAAGCTTAACTGAACAAAGTGAAGTTAGAAACTGATTGGCTACCATACACAACTGCACCAAATTTTGAACTCTCTAGTTTTAGTAAATCAACCTCACAGAGTCTGCATTTTGTACATCTTAGTTCCACTTTAACTAAAGCGTCTTGCCCAGTTGAGTAACACTAGCTGCCCACCTGGCTGCTATGGGACCTGGGGCTGGAAGTGAACCCCCAGTAGGGAGGATCTTGAGGACAATTAAACATGAAATGCCTCTGTGAATGTGAAGATACCACAAATCCAGCCTGCAATGCATAATATGGACAGCGGACAGAGTTGTTCACATTTAAAAAATATGTAGCTTTTGTGTCACTTTGCAAAATTAAGCTACATGTCAAGTCTGGGAGGAATTGGAGTTTGTCAACTCCTTTAACCACTTAAGTCCTTTTTTTCCCACAAATAGAGCTTTCTTTTGGGGGTATTTGATCACCTCTGCGGTTTTTATTTTTTGCGCTATAAACAAAAATAGAGTGACAATTTTGAAAAAAATGCAATATTTTTTACTTTTTTGCTATAATAAATATCCCCCAAAAATATATAAAAAACATTTATTTTCCTCAGTTTAGGCCGATATGTATTCTTCTACATATTTTTGGTAAAAAAAAAAATCGCAATAAGCGTTTATTGATTGGTTTGTGCAAAAGTTATAGCGTTTACAAAATAGGGGATAGTTTTATGGCATTTTTATTAATATTTTTTTTTGACTAGTAACGGCGGCGTTCAATGATTTTTATTGTGACTGCGACATTATGGCGGACACGTCAGACAATTTTGACACATTTTTGGATCCATTGGCATTAATACAGCGATCAGTGCGATTAAAAATGCATTGATTACTGTAAAAATTTCACTGGCAGTGAAGGGGTTAACCACTAGGGGGCGGGGAGGGGTTAAGTGTTCCTAGGGGCGTGTTTTTAACTGTCTGGGAGCGTGGCTTGGCGTGTGACATCGCTGATCGTCTTTCCCTATGACAGGGAACAGACGATCAGTGACAGCCTCACTAGGAAGCACAGGGAGAGGTTTGTTTACATGTAGTGGCCATAACCCCTCGGGGGGCCTTGAATTTTCTGGGCTTACCAATTACCTCTTTGTCGGTTGTTGTCTAGGGGTTCCCAGGGTTAGTACCCAGTGACTTCAGATGCTGACACATAAAAGTCCTTTTCAAGGTTTTTATTTTGCAGGGGTAACATCCAACAATAACACTCAGGTAGGAATAGAGGACACGGGTGATAAAACTAAGGCACTTAGAACTGCTGACATCCACTGAATGTCTCTAGTTAGCCCAGAGAGTAGCCACTCGCAACTGGGTGCTTCACTGCTGGATAAACCTCTAACCATAGATTTAGCAGCCAACATGTGATCCGGAGAACTTGAAAAGTCTCTGCTACAGACTAGATTGTAACTGAAGATAAGTAGGAACCTTTCCCACGGTACCTGGATCTCTCAGCCTTCTTAGCGATACTGTGTGAAGTGTGGATTCTCTAGTGCAGAGGCGGCTCTCTAATTAGGCAAATTAGGCGGCCGCCTAAGGCCCCGCACTCACAGGGGCCTCGCCGGCCGCCTAATTTGCCTGTGCGCAGTAATGCGGACTGACCAACTGGCTCCAGATGCCTGTAAAAGGCGTGCAGGCAGTCATAGGGCACACCGGGCGGGCCGCAAGTCCATGCGGGGCCCTAAAGCAGCTGAGCTGATCCTTCATCCCGCGCTGCTCACCTGGCCTCTCCGCATCCACCCGGCTGCCTATTTATGTCAGGAGTCGGGCCAGGCGACGGAAACTATCCCGCTGAGCTGCCCTATCGCTGTCTCTGCCTGTGAAGGGGAAGGAGGAGCTCCGGTCGATGGATCGCATCCCAGCGCTTGCTGCAGCCTGGCCGAGATAAAGTGAGTGCCAGGTGTTGTGCTGAGGCCGGCCGTGCAGCCCTCCTGTGTGCCTGGATGGGAGGAGCGGCGGGGACAGCTTCATGTGGAGGAATTGATCTTCCATATTCACACTAAATGCCAGCTTCTTCTGCGTACGTTCATTGGCTGCAGAAAGAATATGGAAGATCAATTCCTCCACATGCAGCTGTCCCCGCCGCTCCTCTTATCCAACGTCTTTTACTGCCCCAATTCTCCCTGCCCACCCTACCCCCATGCTCCCCCCCACTGTGCTGTCCAGCCCCCCACAGCTCCCCAGTTCCCCCCAGTGCTCCATGCTCCCCCCACTGTGCTGTCCAGTCCCCCTGCCCACTGATCCCCCAGCTCCCCCCTGTGCTCCCTGGCTCCCTCCATGCCCCCCTCCCACTGTGCTGTCCAGTCCCCTCCCCCACAGCTCTCCCAGTGCTCCCTGGCTCCCCCCATGCTCTCCCCCCCCACTGTGCTGTCCAGTCCCCCCGCCCACTGATCCCCCAGCTCCCCCCTGTGCTCCCTGGCTCCCTCCATGCCCCCCCACTGTGCTGTCCAATCCCCTCCCCCACAGCTCCCCCCAGTGCTCTGTGCTCCCTGGCTCCCCCATGCTCCCCCCACTGTGCTGTCCAGTCCCCCCCCCCCCCACAGCTCCGTGCTCCCTGGCTCCCCCATGCTCTCCCCCCACTGTGCTGTCCATTCCCCCCGCCCACTGATCCCCAGCTCCCCCCTGTGCTCCCTGGCTCCCTCCATGTCCCCCCCGCTGTGCTGTCCAGTCCCCTCCCCCACAGCTCCCCCCAGTGCTCTGTGCTCCCTGGCTCCCCCACTGTGCTGTCCAGTCCCCCGCCCACTGATCCCCAGCTCCCCCCTGTGCTCCCTGGCTCCCTCAATGCCCCCCCCACTGTGCTGTCCAGTCCCCTCCCCCACAGCTCCGCTCAGTGCTCTGTGCTCCCTGGCTCCTCCCATACTCCCCACTGTACTGTCCAGTCCCCCCCACTGCTCCACAGCCCCCCCCCAGTGCTCTGTGCTCCCTGGCTCCTCCCATGCTCTCCCCCCCACACTGTGCTGTCCAGTCCCCCCCACTGCTCCCCAGCTCCCCCCAATGCTCTGTGCTCCCTGTCTCCCCCCATGCTCACCCCCCACTGTGCTGTCCAGTCCTCCTCCACTGCTCCCTGGCTCCCCCCATGCTCTCCCCCCCCCCACTGCTCTCCAGCTCTCCCCCAGTGCTCTGTGCTCCCTGGCTTTCCAACAGTGCTCTCCCCACACAGTGCTCTCTGGTCCTCCCTGGCTCCCCCATACTCTCCCCCCCCTGTGCTCCCCACAACAGTGCTCTCCAGCCCCACAGAGCTCTCTGCTACCCCTGTGCTCCCTAGCTCCTCCCAGTTCTATCTGCCCCCCCCCCCCAGTGCTGTCCAGTTCCACCCCAGTGCTCTCTACCCCCCATGCTCCCTGGCTCCCCTTGTGCTTTCTACTCCACCCCATGCTCTTCAGCTCCCCCCATGCTCTCCACCATACTGTGCTATCCAGCTCCCCCACAGTGCTTTCCAACTCCCCCTACCCCCCCTGTGCTCCTTGGCTCCCCCCATGCTCTCCACCACACTGTGCTATCCAGCCCTCCCAGTGCTCTCCAGCCCCACCCTTCCTGTGCTCTACTGCCCCTTCCACAGTACTCTGTGGCCCTGTGCTCTCCACCCCCCCCCCCCGTGCTCTCTGCCCCTGCCAGGCTCTCCGCTCCCGCCAGTGCGCTCCCCTAGTGCTCTAAAGGTCCCCCAGTGCTCTTGCCCCCCACACTCTCTGCCCCCCTCCTCTACTGCTCTCAGCCTCACTACCGTGTTCTCCGCCACCCCTGTTCTCTTTTCTGGCCCACTTATCCCCCAGCAGCTCTGCTAGGTTCTCCCTCTGGCTGCTGCGGGGGGTCTCTCCGGCTGAAGAGCGGGAAAGGGACCGCTCAGTCTATTTTTTGTCCCAGTCCGGGCCTGGCGGGCAAGGTGAGCAGCTAGGCTGGCAAGTTCGATAGTCCAGGAGGGAGAAGAGTTCTAAAGACCTGCCAGGACTGGAGGACAGGCTGACTAGGGCCGGAAAACGAGGATGGGTGGAAGGCACAGGTGACCGGGGACCACGTCATCTCACAGCAAACAGCTATTCTGGAAGGAGCAGGACACTATCCCCACCCAGAATGAGAACGGACCCTGGCTGCTGCTGGCCGTCATGAACATCCTGCTGGCATGGAAGGTACCGTACCAAGCATTACACACAGCTTCCCGCAGACTGGGACATACAGTAGGGCACAGGAGGGGCTGCATAATGGGACAGGTCTCTCTCTCTCTCTCTCTCTCTCTCTCTCTCTCTCTCTCTCTCTCTCTCTCTCTCTCTCTCTCTCTCTCTCTCTCTCTCTCTCTCTCTCCCCCTCCCCCCTTTCCATTCTCCCAAGGCACAGAGGAAAATCCTAGAGGGGTTGTCACCTTGCTGGGTCCCAGATGTTGTATTGGCTGCATATGTCTGATGAGTGAGGAGGGTGCCCTGGAAGTGGTGCTGATCGCCTGTGTGCTAGATCCACGCATCTTTCTGCAGCCATTTTTTGTTGCTTGTATTTTTTTTTTTTTATCCATTATGGTCAGGAGTGGGGCCTCGTGTCTAAATTTTGCCTAAGGCCTCACAAAGCCTAGAGCCGCCTCTGCTCTAGTGTCCATACAACTCAGCTCCCAGGCTCTTACCGAGCAGCCAGCTTCTTGGCCCCCCTCCGAAGAGTCCTCCCCTGGTCACTTGTACGGGTTGCCGTGTCTCTCCAATGCCGAGAGCACACCGAGACACCTTCTGAATCCTCCTTCAGTTACTGGGCCTCGAACTAGCCAGTTCCGAGGCTCGGGAACGGACGGATCCCTGCCCCAGACCATGAGGGCCTCTGGGGCTGGTCATGGCGACCATGCTCGTGGGGACGGCAGACACTCCTGGGCCCGGTACCCCTCACAGGGCTGCCCCGGACCGGAACCAGAAATCCAAGCAGCAGCCGAACCCTGAACACGTGACTTCAGCACCTTAAATACCCCTCCCCAGATTACACAGCAGGGCCAGACGCGCCCAATGATTGGCTCCGGGAGAGATTGGTACATAACACGTCCAACCAGGCTTGGTTCTCAGCCTGTCACAGGTGCCTCACTGCAAGTATGACAAGGCAGAACTTCAGTACAGCCCAGCCAAACTGATGCCAAAGCAAATCCTGTACAATTAACCCCCCTAACTCCGTTACAGCTCTGGGAAAAACTAAATTTACATTGATAGCGCACACTTTAATAAAGTGTGGGCGCTACATACACTTATGTGAATATATAAATTCCTCGCGCTACTGTGAGTAACTATACTGTCAATAATTAAAATTAAAAAGGATTGCAGCAAAATGCAGAGTGTTCACAGTCACACAAACATAGAGTAAATAAAATAAATAATTTTGCGCAAAAATTACAATATAAGTGAATAAAGTGCAATAATATAAATATCCTGCAGATGGCGCTGGTATTAAATGAAACTGGAAACCTTCAATCAATTGATAATCAATATACGCACAATATGATGGCTGAAAATAAATAGTGACAGTGGTCTATTTAAAGTGCCAAGTGCATAAGTAAGTGCAAGTAATAAAACCTGGGTAACAAATAATGCCAAGTGAAGAGTATATATAAAAAAATATATATAATGAAAATCAAGGGATAAAATTCATGTGGGTCAAGACCATATCAAAGTGAAAATAAAGTAAGTGTAAAAATGTGCATAAATAAATAAATGAATATATGAGGTAGTCACAGAATGGATAAATAAAAGAAATAATAGTCCAAATTGATATATAAGCCAAGTCTTAGTAATGTGGTAGCATAAAATGCTATTCCACAATCTGAATAGATCAAACAGCAAATCAAACTATGAGCCATTATAATCAAAGCCTTCCGTGGGCCTGTCATCCGCTGTCCACAGGCACACTTGGGCTACATACCACCGGAGGGCTCTGTAGCTCTCGTCCAAACGCATTTCTGCCCGGATCAGCCTGTTTAACTCAGCTGTCCACTCCTGCTTCGGTTGTTCCCCCAATAACAACATTCGTACTTCATACTGCGACCAGTACCTTACATGGATGGAGGGGAGAACTTTTCCCTGGTGTCGCTGCTCACAGGCTAGCGCTTCTTTCCAGAGTTGTAGGCGAACAGAATCATACCATCCCAGCAGGACCTGCACCGATACTGGTCCACTGTGCTGTATCCGCATCTCTCGCAACCTCCTTCCGAATTCCTCTTCCATGACGCATCCGGGCCTTGGATCCAGGTGATGGTTTGGATGTGTTCACGACAAGGAAGCACGATCCCACCGCTGCCAGCCAATTGTGACGGACCTCGTACCCAAGATGTCCGCCGTAACTGCTTCCTCTGTCCGGTACCACACAATCCAAGACCCCCTTAGCTTACCCAGTCACCAGACAACACCAGTGTAGGGTACATCAGGAATGAATCTTTATTTTACATGTCACACATATATACAGCCAGATGACAAGCCTAACCTAATTAGCATGAGCTAATTATCTCAATCAACACTGGGCTCCATCATTCAATTGCAGGGTTAATTAGCACATACAACAATAGGTGAAACACTCTTACAAGCCAGACTATAATCAATTACATAACAGACAGGTGGCTGGAGTTCATAAGTCATGACATTAGCGTCTCTTGCTAATATGCCAAATACACATACAGATTCTATGTGTATTGGGGGGCCAGCATGGACCTGAACCCAAGTAACACCAGATCAGGGGTCCCAGGCTTGCAACCCAAAAAGAGCGCTGTTCCCCCAAATGCCAGGGCCCGTAATCAGTTGGCAAGAGGCTTGCATGTAGTCCTCTCAAAAAGCCTGTGTCCCGGCTAGGTCTGTCACAGATCCAAATAGTTCTCCAAAAAATGCTCCAAAATTGTTCCAATTATCCCTGAGCGTTTTTATATTGCTGAATATGGTATATGTTGAAAATGGATTTCATCTATTTTTTCCTCCGTTTTTCTGGTCTCTCAGAAATCTCACCTTAAGGGTAAATAAATATTGCCGTTCGGGGGTATCCTTTAACCCCAGGATATTTTGGTAACAGAAGTCAGCAAAGCCTTGCAAGAGATAACAGCAATATCCTTCTTCTTTATAAGCCTTTACACCTTGAACCTCCTCTGGGAGGAAGTAGAGAAGAGACATTGCTTCATTTGGCAGCAGAGGAGGTTCAAGGTGTAAAGGCTTATAAAGGAGAAGGACAGAGCCGATCCGTCCTATACGCTGACTACGCAAGCTGCGTAGGGCCTGGCTGCCTGGCTGCCCCTGGGCCCTGAAAAAAAGATGACTGCGGGGCCGGGCCGACATGCAACTGCGCATACGCCAGTGCTGTTCCGAAGTCCGTACACGCTCAGCAAATTTTCAGAAAGGCGGGCACATGCGAAGTGACACGATGGCGCCATTTTTAAAAGTAAAGCCTTCCTCCTACGTCCCCTCCGCAGCCTCTGATATCCTGTCCCCCCCTGCAGCCTCTGACACCCTGTTGCCCCCTGGAGCCTCTGACCTCCTGCCCCCCCTGCAGCCTCTGACCTCCTGCCCCCCCTGCAGCCTCTGACCTCCTGCCCCCCTGCAGCCTCTGACCTCCTGTCCCCCCCTGCAGCCTCTGACCTCCTGTCCCCCCCTCGCAGCCTCTGACCTCCTGTCCCCCCCTCGCAGCCTCTGACCTCCTGTCCCTCCCTCGCAGCCTCTGACCTCCTGTCCCTCCCTCGCAGCCTCTGACCTCCTGTCCCTCCCTCGCAGCCTCTGACCTCCTGTCCCCCCCTCACAGCCTCTGACCTCCTGTCCCCCCGCAGCCTCTGACCTCTCCTGTTGCCCCCCCGCAGCCTCTGACCTCTCCTGTTGTCCCCTCCGCAGCCTCTGACCTCCAGTGTACCATCCGCATCCTCTGACCTCCCGTGTACCATCCGCATCCTCTGACCTCCCCTGTACCATCCGCAGCCTCTGACCTCCCCTGTACCATCCACAGCCTCTGACCTCTCCTGTACCATCCACAGCCTCTGACCTCTCCTGTACCATCCGCAGCCTCTGACCTCTCCTGTACCATCCGCAGCCTCTGACCTCTCCTGTACCATCCGCAGCCTCTGACCTCTCCTGTACCATCCGCAGCCTCTGACCTTCCCTGTACCATTCGCAGCCTCTGACCTCCCTGTACCATCCGCAGCCTCTGACCTCCCTTGTACCATCCGCAGCCTCTGACCTCTCCTGTACCATCCGCAGCCTCTGACCTCTCCTGTACCATCCACAGCCTCTGACCTCCCCTGTACCATCCACAGCCTCTGACCTCTCCTGTACCATCCGCAGCCTCTGACCTCCCCTGTACCATCCGCAGCCTCTGACCTCTCCTGTACCATCCGCAGCCTCTGACCACCCCTGTACCATCCGCAGCCTCTGACCTCTCCTGTACCATCCGCAACCTCTGACCTCTCCTGTACCATCCGCAGCCTCTGACCTCCCCTGTACCATCCGGAGCCTCTGACCTCTCCTGTACCATCCGCAGCCTCTGACCTCTCCTGTACCATCCGCAGCCTCTGACCTCCCCTGTACCATCCGCAGCCTCTGACCTCCCCTGTACCATCCACAGCCTCTGACCATCTCTTGTCTTATATCACGTCTGGAGAGGAGTCAAGAGTGGGAGTGCCGCCAGGATGGGGGTCATGGGAGAAGTCAGACATGTATGGACTGTGGAGAGGAAACTATGGGATAAAACCAGAGCCACCAAGCTGGAGCCAAATGACTGAGCCATGCAAGATGCACCTGAGAGGAGGTCAGTGACAGCATCGCCAGGCCAGTCTGAGGGGGTCAATACAATATTGTAAGGGGGCACTGATATAAAGGTTTCCCCCTTATATCAGTAAACCCCCTTATCTTAGTGTTTTCTTTCTCTAGTCACCAGAGTCCTCCCCACATTCCCAGAGTTACCCTTTACATCATAGTCTGCAAGATTCCACCTTACAGTGCAAGGGGGAACTCTGATGTAAAGGGCAATGCTGCAGACCCTGATGTAAGTAGGGAGGCTCTTTGAGGATACTGATGTATGGGGGGCTCTCTGAGGACACTGATGTAAGGGGGGCTCTCTGGGGACCCTGATGTAAGGAGGGGCTTTATAGGGATGCTCTCTGGGGACCCTGATGTAAGGGGGGTGCTCTCTGGGGACCCTGATGTAAGGGGGGGCTTTCTGGGGACCCTGATATAAGGGGGGGCTCTCTGGGGACCCTGATGTAAGGGGGTGCTCTCTGGGGACCCTGATGTAAGGGGGGTGCTCTCTGGGGACCCTGATGTAAGGGGGGTGCTCTCTGGGGACCCTGATGTAAGGGGGGGCTCTCTGGGGACCCTGATGTAAGGGGAGGGCTCTCTGGGGACCCTGATGTAAGTAAGGGATCCGCACTCAGATATGTAACGATATATATATATTGTATACATGTCTGTTCTATATTGTTGTACTTATTCTTTGACTGTTTTAGTTAAAGGATGGAGGATTGTATTGGGAGCACTGAAGTGTCAGGTGTGACTGTGTGGCAATGGCAAATGGTTTACATAGCTCACGGCATCACGGGGCAGGTAGAGGGCCCCTTAGCAGAGTTTTGCTTAGTGCCCCAGGGAGGTCAGGATCGGCACTGGAGAAGGATATTGCTGTTATCTCTTGCAAGGCTTTGCTGACTTCTGTTACCAAAATATCCTGGGGTTACAGGATACCCCGAAAGGCGATATTTATTTACCCTTAAGGTGAGAGAACAGAAAACAGAGGAAAAAATAGATGAAATCCATTGTCAACATATACCATATCCAGCAATATAAAAACGCTCAGGGATAATTGGAACAATTTTGGAGCATTTTTTGGAGAACTATTTGGATCATAGTTTGATTTGCTGTTTGATCTATTCAGATTGTGGAATAGCATTTTATGCTACCACATTACTAAGACTTGGCTTATATATCAATTTGGACTATTATTTCATTTATTTATCCATTCTGTGACTACCTCATATATTCATTTATTTATTTATGCACATTTGTACACTTACTTTATTTTCACTTTGATATGGTCTTGACCCACATGAATTTTATTCCTTGATTTTCATTATATATATTTTTTATATATACTCTTCACTTGGCATTATTTGTTACCCAGGTTTTATTACTTGCACTTACTTATGCACTTGGCACTTTAAATATTAGACCACTGTCACTATTTATTTTCAGCCATCATATTGTGCATATATTGATTATCTATTGATTGAAGGTTTCCAGATTCATTTAATTCCAGCGCCATCTACTGGATATTTATATTATTGCACTTTATTCACTTATATTGTCATTTTTGCGCAAAGCTATATACACTTACCTCTCCCCGTTCTTCAGCTCTGTGACCCGATCGCGGGACACCGGTGGCGACCGGGTCCGCGGGTCCAGCGGCCACGAAGCTCAGGACTGGATCGCGCGCGCTCTTAAAGAGCAACGTACCTGTACGTTGTTGTGCCCAGCCATGCCATTCTGCCGATGTAAATGTGCAGGAGGCGGTCCTTAAGTGGTTAAATCGAAGCTGAGGTAACGTGGTGTAAACGCGTCTGTAGCAGTGTGATAACAGCAAGTTTGACAAACATTAATCAGATATCGGTGAGGTTGAAGGTAGAATATCAGTGAGATGGAGGGCATTTGGGGTGTGTTTTTAATGTGCCTTATGAGCACTTTACCCACTTTCATGGGTAAAAAATAGTCATATTGTAATTAAATGTTATTAAAAATCACCTATCCTTTTCAATCTGCAGTACTGTAAATTTCTGTAAGGTGCAATTCAATATGCCCCCCCCCCCCCCCCCTCAAAACATAATTTCCTGCTTGTGTGATTGGCTCACTGATTTTCCCAGAAGTCTTCACTAAGATACACCAAGTCAGATTTCAGGCATCCCCGCAACAAAAATTGCATTTTTGGTAAGATACTCTCAGTAAGGAATAACGTCTAAAAGGATGCAGACCTAGCAGTTTTCCTCATTAGAACCCTGCAGGTGAAGCAGCTGGTTGATAAACATGAAACCGTTCCCATTAGATTTACTTACCACATGGACACAGACAAACACACAGGGATTTCTTCAGAATAACAAAAGGTAGGAATCAGCAAAAAAGTTTGTTAACATCCTTGCAATGTACATTGATAAGTGGAGTTACTCTTTAAATCATATCTATGGTCAATATGTACAATCGCATATTAATTTCCACATTGTTTTTCAATTATTTCTAGCCTAATTCTATTAATCTAAACAATTCTGCAGTTTGTAAACTTACTTTGTGAAGATCCCTACAAATTTACTTCCTTTGACACATATTCACTATACCCTGTCAATAGGCATTGCAGTTTCACAAGTTTCACAGAGCCTGCCTTCTGAACTACAGAGGTGCTAAATGGAGGAGATGGAGTCAGTACATGAATCACTGATTGCAGGAAGAGCGGTACCATGGGATATGTAGTCCTTATAAATGGAAAGAAAACAGCAGAGGAGAAGTTGCGAAGCATGCAGGGAATCCAGGATGTTGAAGAAAGAGATGGCTAGGAGACAGGCAGCACTCACAAAATGAAAGAAGATTTTTCAAGTAAGCTCACAGTATATAGGAATGTCTAAAATAACTATTATTTGTATCGATGTTACAGTGCTGATGGTATAATTACATAAAATGAAAATGTATGCTGTGTCAATAGAACTTTTTTAACCACTTTCTGCCCACCATATAGCAGGCAAAGTGGATTCAATATCCTGACTGGGCATCATATGACGTCCTCAGGATATTAAGCCGCTGCGCACCCCCGGGGGGCGCGCATCACGGCGATCGTTGTTGCAGTGTGTCAGTCTGACACCCCGCAACACCGATCTAGGTAAGGAGTCTCTGAGGGAGACTCTTTACCACGTGATCAGCCATGTCCAATCACGGCTGATCACGATGTAAATAGGAAGAGCCGGTGAGCGGCTTTTTCTCACTTGCGTCTGACAGACGCGAGTAGAGGAGAGACGATCGGTGGCTCTCCTGACAGGGGGGGGGGGGTCTGTGCTGATTGTTTATCAGCGCAGCCCCCCCTCGGATCCCGCCCAGGACCATCATAATACCGCCCAGGACCGCCAGGGACGCCACCACACTGGACCACCAGGTATTCCCCCCCTAGACCCCCAGGGAAATGCACATCTGTGCCCAGGCAGCTGCCAATCAATGCCCAGGCAGCTGCCAATTAGTACCCACTGACAATGCCTAACACTGCCAGTGCCACCAGGGATGCCCATCAGTGCCTTATATCAGTGCCGTGTATCAGTACCCATCAGTGCCCATCAGTACCATGTATCAATGCCCATCAGTGCCCAGCAGTGCCGCCTATCAGTGCCCATCAGTGCCACCCATAAGTACCCATCTTTTCATCCTTTCAGTGCCCATCAGTGTCGCCTATCAGTGCCCATCAATGCCCACCAGTGCCCACCTGTGCCACCTGTCAATGCCCATCAGTGCCACCCATCAGTGCCGCCCACCAGTGCCCATCGGTGCTGCATATCAGTGCCCATCGTTGGTGCCCGTCAGTGCCCGCTCATTGGTGCCACCTCATCGGTGCCGCCTTATCAGTGCCCGTCAGTGCCGCCTTATCAGTACCCATCAGTGAAAGAGAAAACGTACTTATTTCCAAAATTTTATAACAGAAACAAAACCAAAACTTTTATTTTTTTCAAATATTTCAGTCTTTTTTTATTTGTTTAGCAAAAAATAAAAACAGCAGAGGTGATCAAATACCACTAAAAGAAAGCTCTATTTGTGGGAACAAAATTATAAAAATTTAGTTTGGGTACAGTGTAGCATGACCGCGCAATTGTCATTCAAATTGCAACAGCGCTGAAAGCTCAAAATTGTCCTGGGCAGGAAGGTGTATAAGTGCCCTGTATTGAAGTGGTTAATATAACTTAAAGTGTTACTAAATACTAAACCCAGGACCCTGCATTCACTATGTCTGGTCTCCCACAGTACATAGAATATGGAAATACAATTATTTTAGTAAATATAAACTGCTAAATACATTTAATCATCAGCAGTATATAGCAGTCTCCATTCTCCTCTGACTGTCCTATGAGGCTGCATGACCCCTGACCCTCTCTCTGGACAGTGCTGAATGACTGTGCTGATCACATGCACCCCATCCCCTCCCCCCGAAAAAAAAACAACTTTTTAGTAATACATATCAAACTGAGCATGTGCAGAGTGCCCTCAATGCTCTGTACTAACAGCATATGGATTGGGGACTGTGGAAGAATGGGGAGGATCAGAGGAGACAGGATCAAACAGCCGTTTCATAATACAGAGGATTAACCCCTTAGGTTCCACAGTGAGTATAACAAGCATGCTTTACTGCATATACAGACTCATTTTACTGTTGTGGGTTTAGTAACATTGTAACGCCTGGGGAAATAAGTATCTCAGTAAAAGTCTGCACTGCCCACAGTGATCACCCATGATATCTCAGGTGCACTGTGAAATGAAAGAGAAAATCTATATATCTGCTATTGCTGTAGACTCTATGGGGAAATTTATTAAAAACTGGTGCACACAGAATCTGGTGCAGCTGTGCATGGTAGCCAATCAGCTTCTAGGTTTTATTGTCAAAGCTAAAATTTACCAATCTAAAGTAAGAAGCTGATTGGTTACTTTGCACAACTGCACCAGATTCTGTGTGCTCCGGTTTTAGTAAATCCCCCCTTTGGGTCAGTTTCCTTCAGCAGCAATGATAAATACATCTCAATGCACACAAAGTAACATGGCGATAATGGGCAGAACGTCTTCTACTGCTTACTGTGTATGAAAGTATGATTATGTACCAATAAACATCCGTCCCTTTTACAACTATTTTCATGTACTTTAAATAAAACCAAGAGTCCTTTAGTGAAATCAATTGGCCAAGAGTGAAGATTCAATTTACTGACATACTTTTGACCAAGAGATTCCAAGCCTGCCCACCACGGCAAGGTAGACTCTTCTAGGGCAGGACCTACACTAAACTACACTAAGCTACCCTACTCAATGCTAGTCATCATTTTTCTAATGTTGGATGTATGTTTGCAGTAGGCCTCATCCTATAATCTGTGTGTGGGTTCTACTCTCTCCTAATTTGGTTGTGTGTCTGTGGGCATCTCTCTAACGTATGTGCCAGTCAGTTATGTACATCTGGACGTCCTCTGTTAGTTTAGGTCAGTGTATGCCAGTCAATGTATGTTGGCCAGTGTGTGTCAGTAAATGAATGTAAATCCTGTCTTCACCTTGGAACATAGCCACGTTCCTCTGCAGTTTGGAGCTCATCGTGTCTTCTGTCAAAAAATCTTGGTCCTCCCGATCTGACAATGAAGGAATCACAGATTCTGTCCATCTGTGCACGGATCTTCTGCCTGAAGATCTCGTCCATCTCAGGTGGAAATGGCTTTGAAATTTCATTGTTGGTTGATCTCTTGCCTTTACGTGAAGGATGCTTGAAATAAAAAATCCCATTTTAGTATTGGTGCACACAATATAATACCCAACATGTCAAACATTAGAATTCCAAAACAGAAACAAGCTTCAGTACCCTAAACTTTCCATAGATGGCATTTTAAAAGCCCCTACAGGTCACCAGTTTAACATTAACCACTTGCCGACCGCTGTCAGCACATATACATTGGTAGAATGGCACGGCTGGGTAAAGTAACGCACCCGTACGCTACTTTGAATTTCCCGCCGTGCATGTGCGCGCCTGCCGCGAGCTCCGTGACTGTGCCCGCAGGACCCGCGGACTTGATCGCCGCTGGGATACGCACAATCGTGTCACGGAGCTGAAGAACAGGGAGATGCCGATGTAAATAGCATCTCCCCGTTCTGCCTAGTGACAGGACACTGATCGTCTGCTCCCTGTCATCGGGAGCAGCGATCAGTGTTGTGTCACTGCTAGCCCATTTCCCAGACAGTTAGAAACACTCCTCAGGACACACTTAACCCCTCCCCGCCCCCTAGGGTTAACCCCTTCACTGCCAGTGACATTTTTACTGTAATCAATGCAATTTTATAGCATTGATTGCTGTATTAATGCTAATGGTCCAAAAATGTGTCAAAATTGTCCGATGTGTCCGCAATAATGTCGCAGTCATGATAAAAATCGTTGATCGCCGCCATTACTAATAAGAAAAAATTATTAATAAAAATGCCATAAAACTATCCCCTATTTTGTAGACGCTATAACTTTTGCGCAAACCAATCAAAAACGCTTATTGCGATTTTTTTTGCCAAAAATAAGTAGAAGAATACGTATCGGCCTAAACTGAGGAAAAAAAAATTTTTTTTTATATTTTTGGGGGATATTTGTTATAGCAAAAAGTAAAAAATAATGTCGCTCTTTTTTTGTTTATAGCGCAAAAAAATTGATCAAATACCACCAAAAGAAAGCTCTTTTTGTGGGAAAAAAAGGACGTCAATTTTGTTTGGGAGCCACGTCGCACGATGCGCAATTGTCAGTTAAAGCGACGCAAAAAGTTTTCTGGTCAGGAAGGGGGTAAAACCTTCCGGGGCTGAAGTGGTTAAGGTGCTATTAAAGGCAAATGTTTGTTTACCTGCTTTGTTTAACAATATTTGGTCCTTTACCTCCTTTTTGGCAGTCTCCCACTGACGCTGTTGCTCCTTTTTCCTCTGAGTGCCCCCTTAGCAAGTAGTGTACTATGGGGGCACCTATACGGGCGTGCTTCTGAGTCGGGCTTTATGCATCCATAGAAGCACACAGTGCCGGTAAGCCATGCCCCAGCTCCCTCCTCACAGGTGTTTGACTGACAGCAACAGGAGCCTATGGCCACTGCCCTCAGTGTCTCCTGTGAGGTCTGGAATTGAAAGGATCGGTGCAGCAGACAGAACAGAGCTGGAGTGGTGACAAAAAGCAAGTAAGTGTTTAACCACTTGCCGCCCGCCCTATAGGCAAATGACGGCTGAAAAGTGGTTTCAAAATCCTGACTGGGCGTCATATGACGCGGCGATCGTTGTTGCGGGGTGTCAGTGTGACACCCCGCAACTACGATCTCGGTAAAGAGTCTCAGACGGAGACTCTTTACCATGTGATCAGCCGTGTCCAATCACGGCTGATCAAAGTGTAAATAGGAAGAGCCGTTGATCGGCTTTTCCTCACTCGCATCAGTCAGACGCGAGTAGAGGAGAGTCAATCGGCTGCTCCTCTGACAAGGGGGGTCTGTGCTGATCGATCAGCGCAGCCCCCCGAGGATGCCCACACTGGACCACCAGGGACGCCACCAGACCACCAGGGATGCCCAGCACCAGGAATGCCACCCTAGACCACCAGGGATGCCAGTCAGTGCCTACAATGGATGCCAATCAGTGCCCACAAGGGATGCCAATCAGTGCCCACAATGAGTCTCCGTCGGAGACTCTTTACCACGTGATCAGCCGTGTCCAATCACGGCTGATCACAGTGTAAATAGGAAGAGCCGTTGATCATCTTTTCCTCACTTATCGGTGCCCATCCATGCTCATCCGTGCCGCCTATCCATGCCCATTCATGCTGCCTATCCATGCCAGCTATCAGTGCCAATTTGTGCCAGCTATCAGTGCCCATCCGTGTCGCCCATCAGTGCCACCTATCAGTGCCCACCAGTGCCGCCTATCAGTGCCACATATCAGTGCCCATCAATGCCACCTCATCAGTGCCACTTCATTGGTGCCACCTCATCAGTGCCACTTCATTGCTGCCACCTCATCAGTGCCCATCAGTGCCACCTTATCAGTGCCCATCAGTGCAGCCCCATCAGTAAAGGAGAACTTACTTATTTACAAAGTTTTGAAACTGAAACAAAAAAAAAAAAAAACATTTTTTTTTCAACATTTTCTGTCTTTTTTTATTTGTTTACCAAAAAATAAAAAAAAAAACGTAGAGGTGATCAAATACCACCAAATAAAGCTCTATTTGTGGGAAAAAAAATGATAAAAATTTCATTTGGGTACAGTGTAGCATGACCGCGCAATTGTCATTCAAAGTGCGACAGCGCTGAAAGCTCAGAATTGGTCTAGGCAGGAAGGTGTTTAAGTGCCCAGTATTGAAGTGGTTAAGGATGGGGGGTGGGGTGCTGGGTGGGTAGGACAGATATAATTAACATAAAAAAGGGGTTATATTTGCAATATTTTCAGCAGTGGCAGCCTATGTATCATTGCAGGTTTCCTATCATAAAGGAGAAGTGAGGACATACCAGTAAACCTGTAAAAAGCCTCTATATCCTGGGGGGATGTCTCTGGGAGCCGCAGAAGAGCTTGCAGGAGCGGACATTCTCCATTGCTGACTTCTTTGCTTCTCTTTGCCGGTCTCTCCTCCCCTTTGGTTGATGAGAGATGTTGGGTCTTTCTTTTCATCATCTTTCCTGTCCTAGTCGGGAGAACAATGTCTGTAATTGGGGGATGTACAGTAGGTGTATGTTGTGGCTGCAAGGAGATTGTATGTATGTTCAAATATTGACCCCCCCCCCCCCCAAATATAACCTTAAATGTTAAAACTACTTTATTTTATAGCTATATTATCACTTTATATCAGAATAGGAAGAAAGTTAACACAAAACCTTATACAAGCTGTGATCTAACCCCCCCCCTCCCCCTCACAGCTGTATACAGCTAGTCCCCCACCCCCAAACTCCCCAAAACCACCAAAATCTAAACTTTTATATCAATAAATACGTCTATTTCAATAAATATTATGAAAAAAGAACTTGAAAAAAAAGGGATCCCATAACTGGACCTAATATCTAAATAAAAATAAATATACAGTGGTGTGAAAAAGTGTTTGCCCCCTTCCTCATTTCCTGTTCCTTTGCATGTTTGTCACACTTAAGTGTTTCGGAACATCAAACCAATTTAAACAATAGTCAAGGACAACACAAGTAAACACAAAATGCAATTTGTAAATGAAGGTGTTTATTATTAAAGGTGAAAAAAAATCCAAACCATCATGGCCCTGTGTGAAAAAGTGATTGCCCCCTAAACCTAATAACTGGTTGGGCCACCCTTAGCAGCAACAACTGCAACCAAGCGTTTGCGATAACGTGCAATGAGGCTTTTACAGCGTCCTGGAGGAATTTTGGCCCACTCATCTTTGCAGAATTGTCCTAATTCAGTTACATTAGAGGGTTTTCGAGCATGAACGGCCTTTTTAAGGTCATACCACAACATCTCAATAGGATTCAGGTCAGGACTTTGGCTAGGCCACTCCAAAGTCTTCATTTTGTTTTTCTTCAGCCATTCGGTGGTGGACTTGCTGGTGTGTTTAGGATCATTGTCCTGCTGCAGAACCCAAGTTCGTTTCAGCTTGAGTACACGAACAGATGGTCGGACATTCTCCTTCAGGATCTCTTGGTAGACAGCAGAATTCATAGTTCCTTTTATCACGGCAAGTCTTCCAGGTCCTGAAGCAGCAAAACAGCCCCAGACCATCACACTACCACCACCATATTTTACTGTTGGTATAATGTTCTTTTTCTGAAATGCAGTGTTCCTTCTACGCCAGATATACTTGGACACACACCTTCCAAAGAGTTCCACTTTTGTCTCATCGGTCCACAGAATGTTGTCCCAAAAGTCTTGGGGATCATCAAGATGTGTTGTGGAGAAATTGAGACGAGCTTTGATGTTTTTTTTGCTCAGCAGTGGTTTTCTCCTTGGAACTCTGCCATGCAGGCCATTTTTGCCCAGTCTTTTCCTGATGGTGGAGGCATGAACGCTGACCTTAACTGAGGCAAGTGAGGCCTGCAGTTCCTTGGACGTTGTTGTGGGGTCTTTTGTGACCTCTTGGATGAGTCGTCGCTGCGCTCTTGGGGTAATTTTGGGCGGCCGGCCACTCCTGGGAAGGTTCACCACTGTTCCATGTCTTCGCCATTTGTGGATAATGGCTCTCACTGTGGTTCGCTGGATTCCCAAAGCTTTGGAAATGGCTTTATAACCCTTTCCAGACTGATAGATCTCAATTACTTTCTTTCTCAATTGTTCCTGAATTTCTTTGGGTCTCGGCATGATGTGTAGCTTTTAAGGATCTTCTGGTGGACCTTACTGTGTCAAGCAGCTCCTATTTAAGTGATGCCTTGATTGTGAACAGGTGTGGCAATAATCAGGCCTGGGTGTGGCTAGAGAAATTGAACTCAGGTGTGGACAACCACAGTTATAGTATGTTTTAACAAGGGGGGCAATCACTTTTTCACACAGGGCCATGATGGTTTGGATTTTTTTTCACCTTTAATAATAAACACCTTCATTTACAAATTGCATTTTGTGTTTACTTGTGTTGTCCTTGACTATTGTTTAAATTGGTTTGATGTTCCGAAACACTTAAGTGTGACAAACATGCAAAGGAACAGGAAATGAGGAAGGGGGCAAACACTTTTTCACACCACTGTATATCTCAATTCACTAAGAGATAATATTTTTGTGTTAAATGACTCATGTGGTGGATACATTTTTTGTTAAGGAGGGCCCCCCCCCAGCAAATAACTGTTAATATTGCTTCTTTTGTGTGAGATCGAACGTAAACAACGCTTGATCTAACCTTATCTAACAAAGATCTAACAAACTGCATAAGACTTTTTCAAAAATTTTGATATGGGGGGGGGGGGGCTTAACCCGACGGAGGTAAGAAAAAAACGTGCATTTACTGTTTTGTAAAACAGGAGCCTGCAAAGTATTGCACCGCGATCAGGCTACTGCACATACTGCCTACAGCTCTGTTGCCCATATCTCTCTATGGGCTGTCATTTGTAGACAATTGGAATTAAATACTGGCGTGCTGATCAGCGTTCCCACACTCCATTTAAACTACAAGTCTGTCTGTCACAGTGGTGGACGGTACTTGGAGTTTACTCATTCATAGAAGTCTGTGAATGAATGATGCGTTGGTGTGGGCAGATCCCCTGACAGCTGCACTGTTTTTAAAAAGTAACAGCAGCTGAGGGGAGAAGAATCCTAGCCCGCTGTAACAAGGAGGAGAGTATCGGGGGGGAGGTAGGGTTGCCACCTCATCCCTTTTAAACCAAACACATATTAATTACACAGTTTTTGTGGCTGATTAAGGTGGTAAATAAACTCACTTGGCACCTTATACGGCGTACACACGCTCGGACTTTCCGATGGGATTGTCCGCTGGACCTAGTCCAGCAGACAAACCGCCGGACTTTCCAGCGGAGTTCCGCCAGACTTTCCGAGCGTGTGGACTTGCCCACACACGCCCGGACTTTTCCGGCGGACAATCCGCCGGCTTTTTTGAAAAAGTCCGCGGGACTTTTGAAATGAATGGGCTTGCCGACACACGATCGCAAAGTCCGTTCATTTAGAATGTGACTCCAGGTAGACGGGACTAGCGAAGGCAGTGAATGCCGCCGCGCTAGCCCCGTCACCTGGTATGGATTTAAAGGGGAATCCCTACGCCGAAAAAAACTGCGTGGGGGTCCCCCAAATTCATCTCAGACCCTTATCCGAGCACGCAGCCCGGCCGGTCAGGAAAGGGGGTGGGGGACGAGCGAGTGCCCCCCCTCCTGAGCCGTACCAGGCCGCGTGCCCTCAACATGGGGGGTGCCCTGGGAAAGGGGAGCCCTGCGGCCCCCCCACCCCAAAGCACCTTGTCCCCATGTTGATGAGGACAAGGGCCTCTTCCCGACAACCCTGGCCGTTGGTTGTCGGGGTCTGCGGGTGGGGGGCTTATCGGAACCTGGGAGCCCGCAGCCAAATGCAGGAGACTCCTACGACCCACGGGAGAGTTGGGATGTCTGGACACAGACACGAGCTGACCTGCAGGAAGAGGGGGGATGAGCGGGGAGACAGGAGAGCAGAGGGGACAGCAGCGTATGACAGAGGCCCGCAATTAGACCACGGTGATCAGGGCGGAGCTGCCCTGATTTTTGTGGTCTAATTAGAGAGGGGATACAGGAAGTGTCAGATTCAGTTTTTTTTTTTTATAGTTTAGAAAACATAGCACAAGCACTGTGCTGTTTAACCGCTTGTCGACCGGCGCACAACGATGTACGTCGTCAGAATGGCACGGACAGGCATAAGGGCGTACAGGTACGTCCCCTTTAAGATGCCGCCGTGCCATCGGGAGCGCGCCGGTCGGGACCCCCGTGAGGCCGGTCGCCGCGGGGATGCCCGCGATCGTCTCACGGGAAGGCTGAATGGGGAGATGCGGAAATAAACAGCATCTCCCCGTTCTGCCTAGCAACTAGTGACGCTGATCTCTGCTCCCTGTGATTGGAGCAGAGATCAGCATTCACTAGCTGACAGCCACGCCCCCCACAGTAAGAAACACACCTCTAGGCACACTTAACCCCTACACTGCCACCTAGTGGTTAACCCCTTCACTGCCAGTGTCATTTACACAGGAATCAATGCATTTAAATAGCATTGATTGCTGTATAAATGACAATGGTCCCAAAAATGTGTCAAAAATGTCCGATGTGTCCGCCATAATGTCGCAGTCACAATAAAAATCGCTGATCGCCGCCATTACTAATAAAAACAATTATTAATAAAAATGCTATAAAAACTATCCCCTATCTTGTAAACGCTATAACTTCAGTGCAAACCAATCAATAATACCACCAAAAGAAAGCTCTATTTGTGGGAAAAAAAGGACGTCAATTTTGTTTGGGAGCCACGTCGCATGACCGCGCAATTGTCAGTTAAAGCGACGCAGTGCCGAATCGCAAAAAGGGGCCTGGTCCTTTGGCTGCAAATTGGTCCGGTCTGAAAGTGGTTAATCTGCTTTAAGGTACCAGCAAATCAATTTTTTTTTTTTGGGGGTTAACAAATGTTTTAACCGCTTCCCAACCGCCTCCTACACATTTACGTCGGCAGAATGGCACGGCTGGGCAAAAGCACGTACAGGTACATCCCCTTTAATCGCTCAGCCATGGGTCGCGTGCGTGCCGCCGGCGGCGCGCTCGTGACCCTGTCAGGAGCTTGGTGACCACGGCCGCGGGACCAGCGGACCCGATCGCCGCTGGTGTCCCCCGCGATCGGGTCACAGAGCTGAAGAACGGGGAGAGGTCTGTGTAAACAAACCTCTCCCCGCGCTTCCTACACTGCCTGTCACTTATCGGTTGTTCCCTGTCATCAGGAAAGCCGATCAGTGACGTCAGGAGTAAAGCCACGCCCCCTACTGTAAAAAAAACACACACGTCACAGACCTAACCCCTCCCCGCCCCCTAGTGGTTAACTCTTTCACTGCCAGTGTCATTTATACAGGAATCAATGCATTTAAATAGCATTGATTGCTGTATAAATGACAATGGTCCCAAAAAAAAAATGTGTCAAAAATGTCCTAAGTGTCCGCCATAATGTCGCAGTCACAATAAAAATCGCTGATCGCCGACATTACTAGTAAAAAAAAATATATTAATAAAAATGCTATAAAACTATCCCCTATTTTGTAAACGCTATAACTTTTGCGCAAACTAATCAATAGTCGCTAATTGTGATTTTTTTTTACCAAAAATATGTAGAATAATACGTATCGGCCTAAACTGAGGAAAAAAAATGTTTTTTTTATATATTTTGGGGGGATATTTATTATAGCAAAAGTAAAAAATATTGAATTTTTTTCAAAATTGTCGCTCTATTTTGTTTATAGCGCAAAAAATAAAAACCGCAGGGGCGATCAAATACCACCAAAAGAAAGCTCTATTTGTTGGAAAAAAAGGACGCCAATTTATTTGGGAGCCACGTCGCACGACCGCGCAATTGTCAGTTTAAAGCGACGCAGTGCCGAATCGCAAAAAGGTGCCTGGTCCTTTGGCTGCCAATTGGTCCGGGGGCTGAAGTGGTTAAGCTGATTTATAAATATGCATCAAATACCTGCTTCCATTTGTTCAAAATTATATAAATAATTCTGACAGATATGCGACTCCTTCCATAGTAAAATCAGCATTGTCTAAAGAATACATACCTTGAAAGAAAGGGTTCTTCGTCGCCTCCTGCTGGTCACTAGGGATAAGTGACGTAATTCTGTCAAAATGTATGTAGAAATTACAGATTTTTGCCATTAGCTACGTTTTACAGAAGCTGAAATCTGAATTTTGCCTTTATTCTTTCTTAATAGTCACAGCTCTGAACTGTGGGTGGTATACACTTACTAACTAACACACCGGGCGGGGGGAATGTGTTAGAGAAGGTGCTCAGAAGAACTGGCACGTGCTTTAATAGGAAACATCACAATGAGGGCAATGTCATCCTTTCTTTCCAATAATGTCATTGAAGGTCTGGTCACTACTGTTCTGATAACTTGATACATATCCCTTAAAGTGCTGGAGTTTACATGTTCTCCCTGTGCCTGCGTGGGTTTTCTCCAGGTACTCCGGTTTCCTCCCACAATCCAAAGACATGCAGGTAGGTTAATTGGCTTCTGTCCAAAAGTTGGCCCTAGTATACGAATGGGGACCTTGGATTGTGGGCTCCTTGAGGGTAGGGACCGATGTGAGTGTGCAATGTACAGGGATAGGGATAATTGTAGACACTCACTCAGGTTGAACTGGATGGACTGATGTCTTTATTCAACCTTACTAACTAACTATGAAAGTTGTTGTAAACCCTTAATATACAAAGTGAAGTGACTAGCCTCTGGTGATACACAGAGATGAAACAAATCCTTTTACATAAGTTGTATCGGTCTATCTGCAACCCTCTCTTCTCTACATCCGCTCAAAGTCCAGAATTTATAAGCTTGTCTGGGAGCTCAGAAAAAAAAGGGGAGGAGAGATGAAATTACACTCTGCAGAGCTCAGTGAGGAGAGCTTAGAGCTGATTGGAGGGAAGGAACACCACCCCCCTCCACACAGCACACAGGAACAGCGCTGAGACTGCCAATCAGCTGGAGAGCCCTCCTCTGTCACCATTTTCCTCTTAGTGTCAGGAACACTTGTGACAAGTGATTCATGCTGATAGCAGAGGAACAAAGCAGCAGACAGAAAGGACACTTACTGCTCTTAATTGAGAAAAGTACACGCTATAGAGGGATGTGCTTTGTTCATATTTCATGTCTGAGGTTTACAACCTCTTTAAGATGCAATGGAAGAAGACAGAAGCTTGATTCAATGAACTATAGGAAGTGATATAATCACTAATAAATTTTTCCAAAAGGGTAGCCAAGTTTCCACAATTCAATACTATCTTGGAACCTTTGATAAGGTTTTCTAAGATTATTCTTGCTATTATCATAGTAAGAATTCCAGGTTCCTTTTAGTGCTCACTTACACTCACGGCCACTTTATTAGGTACACCTGTTCAATTGCTTGGTAACACAAATTGCTTATCAGCCAATCACATTTCAATGCATTTAGGCATCTAGACGTGGTGAGGATGACTTGCTGAAGTTCAAACCGAGCATCAGAATAGGGAATAAAGGGGATTTAAGTGACTTTGAACGTAGCATTGGTTGGTTGTTGGTGCCAGATGGGCTGGTCTGAGTATTTTAAGAAACTGCTGATCTACTGGGATTTTCACGCACAACCAACTCTAGTGTTTACAGACAATGGTCCAAAAAAGAGAAAATATCCAGTGAGTGGCAGTTGTGTGGACGAAAATGCCTTGTTGATGTCAGAGGTCAGAGGAGAATGGTTTCTCAAGGTTTGAGACGATAGAAAGTCAACAGTAACTCAAATAACCGCTTGTTACAACCAAGGTATGCAGAGTACCGTCTCTGAACACACAACACATCGAACCTTGAAGCAGATGAGATACAGCAGCAGAAGACCACACAAGGTGCCACTCCTGTCAGCTAAGAACAGGAAACTGAGGCTACAATTTGCACAGGCTCACCAACATTGGACAACAGAAGATTGGAAAAATATTGCCTGGACGGATGAGTCTGGATTTCAGCTGCAACATTCAGATGGTAGGGTCAGAATTTGGAGTAAACAACACGAAAGCATGGATCATACCTGTCTTGTATCAACCACTTGCCGACCGCCGCACGACGATATACGTCGACAGAATGGCACGTACAGGCAGGAGGGCGTATATATACGTCCCTACCTGTCTGCGGGTGGGGGGCCCGATCGGGCCCCGCCCCCCCCCCCAGGTGCCTGCGGCGGTCGGCATCGTTGGGGGAGCGATCGGAGATGAGGGGGAGGCCACTCATTCGTGGCCCCCCCCTCGCGATCGCTCCCAGCCAATGAAACACTTCCTCTAGCCCCGTCATGTAAACAGGGCTAGAGGAAGTGATGTCATCCCTAACAGACGCGGGTGGGGGGCCGATCGGGCCCGCCCCCGTGTCTGTAAATTGTCCGGGACATTGGGGGAGGGATCGGAGATGAGGGGGGGGCACTCATTCGTGCCCCCCCCCGCGCGATCGCTCCCAGCCAATGGAATGCTTCCCCTGGCTCTGTATTGTGTACAGAGCCAGGGGAAGTGAGGTCATCTCTCCTCGTGGCGGTCTTTTCGAACCGACGCCGAGGAGAGAAGACACGTGAGTTGCACAACACCTACACTACACTACACTACACTAACAGTAGAACATTCTAGGCACACTTTACACACCCCAGCCCCCCCCCCGATTGCCCCCCTGCACCCCCTGTCACAGTGACACCAAAGCAGTTTTTTTTTTTTTTTTTTACTGTTAACTGCATTGGTGCATTGTGACCCTAATAACTGTTAGGGCAGTTAGATTTAGCCCCCTTTAGGTCTAGGAACCCCCCCTAATAAAGGTTTAACCCCGTGATCACCCCCCGTCACCAGTGTCACTAAGCGATCGTTTTTTTTGATCGCTGTATTAGTGTCACAGTTGACGCTAGTTAGGGAGGTAGGTATTTAGGTTTGCCGCAGCGTTTTATAGGGTCAGGGACCCCCCATATACTACCTACTAAAGGTTTTAACCCCCTGAGTGCCCCCTAGTTAACCCTTTCACCAGTGATCACCATATAACTGTTACGGGTGACGCTGGTCAGTTAGTTTATTTTTTATAGTTTCAGGGCACCCGCCGTTTATTACCTAATAAAGGTTTAACCCCCTGATCGCCCGGCGGGTGATATAAGTAAGGTTTTAGAGTCAAATAGGGTCTGCGTCGCCCCAGGCAGCGTCGGGTTAGTGCCAGTACCGCAAACACCCACGCACGCAGCATACACCTCCCTTAGTGGTATAGAATCTGAACAGATCGATATCTGATCTGATCAGATCTATACTAGCGTCCCCAGCTGTTTAGGGTTCCCAAAAACGCATTGTTAGCGGGATCAGCCCAGATACCTGCTAGCACCTGCGTTTTCCCCCTCCGCCCAGCCCACCCAAGTGCAGTATCGATCGATCACTGTCACTTACAAAACACTAAGCACACATAACTGCAGCGTTCGCAGAGTCAGGCCTGATCCCTGCGATCGCTTACAGTTTTTTGGTAGCGTTTTGATTCAGTCGCTAACAGTCAGGAGCTTTTTTTTTTCCTGTGAGTCTCACTAGTGTACTACTAAATTTAGAGCCCAAAATGGCAAGTCAAACGTACACTAGTGAACAGGCCTACTTGTTTCTGAGCATGACAGATAGTGAAGAGGAGGTCACTCATCTGTCAGAATCAGGCTCAGAATACGACCCAGTAGACGACAGCGGCTCCATGACAGATAGCTCTGACGGCGGAGTTGTGGTCCCTGCTAAGGTCAGGCGTACCAGACCCCAAACTCCTTCTTCTGTTGTTGAGGTGCAGGAACCGCAGGTCGCTCGTAGGAGGCAGAGACGTACTAGAGCCGCTATTCCTTCTGGTGAACAGGCAAGCACCAGCGGCCTAGTACACCCTGGACGTAGTCAAACCAGCACTGCAGTATCACGTGGTGACGTGGCGAGTCCCATAAGTGCAGTTTCAGCTGGCGAGGTGGCAAGCACAAGTAGTGTCCCGCTGCCACCAAGAAGACGACAAAGACAGGCCCGTCGTGCCCATAGTGCCCTTCCTGCAGAATTTGCCAATCCTGATTGGGTGCCCACCACTTCTGCAGAACCCGTACTTCCCCCATTCACTGGCCAACCCGGTATTCAGGTGGAAACAGCTGATTTTACGTCACTTGATTTTTTTTCGCTGTTTTTCACCGAAGATCTCTATAGATCTATTGTGGACCAAACCAATTTGTACGCTGGTCAACACATCGCTGCTAATCCCCAGTTGTCCACCCTTGCCAGAGATTGGAGACCAATTACGGTCCCCGAATTTAAGATCTTTCTGGGCCTTTCCCTCATCATGGGCATAGTTAAAATGGGTACGTTGCGTTCATATTGGTCCACTGAGCCAATGTACCATATGCCCGTGTTCTCTGCCTCCATGTCCAGGGCACGATACGAACAGATTTTGCGGTTCATGCACTTCAACGACAATGAACTCTGTCGTCCTCGTGGAGACCCTGCATACGATCGGCTCTATAAAATTCGGCCCCTCATAAACCATTTCAACCAACGTTTTGCAGACTTGTTTACTCCCCATCAAGTTGTCTGCGTTGAAGAGTCCCTGATTAAGTTTACTGGCCGCTTGTCATTCAAACAATACCTTCCCAGCAAGCGTGCCAGATACGGGGTCAAGATGTATAAGCTCTGTGACAGGGCCACAGGCTATACATGTAAATTTATGGTTTATGAGGGCAAAGATAGCCACATAGAGCCGACAAACTGCCCTGACTACATAGGGAGCGCTGGCAAGATTGTGTGGGACTTGGTGTCACCCCTTATTCGGAAAGGGGTACCACTTGTACGTGGATAATTATTACACGAGCGTGCCACTGTTTAGTCATTTGTTTGATCATCAGATTGGAGCATGTGGCACCGTGCGACCTAATCGCCGGGGCTTTCCCCAGTGGCTTGTAGAGTCCCGTCTTAGGCTGGGGGAGAGAGCCTGCTTGAAGTGTAATAACTTGCTCGCTATTAAGTGGAGGGATAATAAGAATGTTTTCGTTCTTACCTCCCTTCATGCAGACACGACGGTCCAAATTACTACGGCGGCTGGTGTTGTGACGAAACCCCTCTGTGTCCACGAGTACAACCAAAACATGGGAGGGGTGGACCTCAACGACCAGTTGTTGGCGCCGTACCTAGTTGCCCGTAAGGCTAGACGCTGGTACAAAAAAGTGTCTATTTACCTTTTCCAATTGGCTTTGCTGAATGCTCATGTGCTATACGGAGCTTCAGGACGTACTGGATCCTTCCTTAAATTCCAGGAAGAGATCATCGGAGCCCTTCTGTTTCCAGACGGTGCTCCGCCTCACATTCCCCAACCAAATGCAGTTAGCCGGCTGCATGAGCGGCATTTTATTTATGTCCTCCCGAGTACCCCTACCCAACAAGCCCCCCAAAGAAAATGTCGTGTCTGCAGAAAGCGCGGATTTAGGCGTGACACCCGCTATTATTGTCCCCGCTGTCCTGACAATCCTGGTCTTTGCATCGGTGAATGTTTTGAACGCTACCATACACTAGTTGAGTATTAGCGTAGGGTACAGCATTGCACAGACTAGGCACACGTTCTCAAGAATGCCATCGCATTTTGAGACCAAAACCGATGGAACCGTTACAACAGTTCCGTTAGAACTGTTACAGTTACAAACAAAAGTTTAAAAAAAAAAAGTAAAAAATAAAACAAAAAAAATATAAAATAAAAAAAACAAAAATAGTTGTTTTATTGTTCTCTTTCTCTCTATTCTCTCTCTATTGTTCTCCTTTTTACTGTATTCTATTCTGCAATGTTTTATTGTTAACCATTTTTTTTGTTTTCAGGTACGCCATTCAGTTGCAGCGCGGATTTATCTATCTTGACAGCAACAGCGTTTGCTCCCACGATACATAAAGCCGTGACTCCAACGCTGTAGGAGGTGATTTCACCACCACAGTTAAAAAAAAAAGAGCATATATGCCGAAGCATGGGGGCAGCAGAGGGCGGAGGAGCGATTTGCTCCTAATGCCGCCTACATACGGTTGAAATTCCGACGGAGGCTTGCCCGTGGAAAATTCCGACCGTGTGTACGCGGCATAACTTTTTTGCGGGAGGATGCCCCCATGCTTCGGCATATATATATTTTAGGCACAGGTTGCATTAAAAAATGTTTTATTTTTTACTATGTTTTTTTTGGTATTTGCTTTGCAGGTATGGTAAATCTTACTGTTATACTGTAATGTTACTTTGTTTTATTGTTAACCATAATTTGCTTAGCAGGTACGCCATTCAGCTGCAGCGCGGATTTATTTATCTTGACAGCAACAGCGCTTGCTCCCACGATACATAAATCCGTGACTCCAGCGCTGTTGGAGGTGATTTCACCACCACAGTTAAAAACAAAATGGTGCATGTATGCCCATCATTAGAAGTGGGTGGATGAAGGGAGGTTCTAATGGTGGGCATACCCACCGATCAATCTTTTTTTTTCGTTCAGCCCACAGGCTGCATGAAAAAAAAGATTACAATATATGCCAAACAAGGGCCAGCAACGTACTGGTATGTTGCTGGACTTTGAGTGGTTATACCAGAATGATGCCGGCAGGATTAGGCATTATCTTGGTATCATTCTTTTCAGCCAGCGGTCGGCTTTCATGTAAAAGCAATCCTAGTGGCTAATTAGTCTCTAGACTGCTTTTACAAGCAGTGGGAGGGAATGCCCCCCCCCTCCCACCGTCTTCCATGGTTTTCTCTGGCTCTCCTGTCCCAACAGGGAACCTGAGAATGCAGCCGGTGGTTCCGCCAGCTGACCATAGAGCTGATCAGAGACCAGAATGGCTCCAATCATCTCTATGGCCTAAGAAACCGGAAGCTACGAGCATTTCATGACTTATATTTCGCCGGATATAATCAGCGCCATTGGGAAATTGGGAAAGTATTTTATCACACCGATCTTGGTGTGGTCAGATGCTTTGAGGGCAGACGACAGATCTAGGGTCTAATGGACCCCAATTTTTTCAAAAAAGAGTACCTGTCACTACCTATTGCTATCATAGGGGATATTTACATTCCCTGAGATAGCAATAAAAATGATAAAAAATATATATAAATGAAAGGAACAGTTGAAAAATAAAATAAAAAAGCAAAATCAATAATAATAAAAAAAAAAAAAAAAAAAAAAGCACCCCTGTCCCCCCCTGCTCTCGCGCAAAGGCGAACGCAAGCGTCGGTCTGGCGTCATATGTAAACAGCAATTGCACCATGCATGTGAGGTATCACTGCGAAGGTCAGATCGAGGGCAGTAATTTTAGCAGTAGACCTCCTCCGTAAATCTAAAGTGGTAACCTGTAAAGGCGTTTAAATGCTTTTAAAAATGTATGTAGTTTGTCACCGCTGCACGTTTCTGCGCAATTTTAAAGCATGTCGTGTTTGGTATCTATGTACTCGGCCTAAGATCTAATTTTTTATTTCATCAAATATTTGGGCAAGATAGTGTGTTTTAGTGCATTAAAATTTAAAAAAGTGTGTTTTTTCCCAATAAAAAGGCGTTTGAAAAATCGCTGCGCAAATACTGAGTGAAAAAAAAAAATGAAACACCCACCATTTTAATCTGTAGGGCCTTTGCTTTAAAAAAATATATATTGTTTGGGGGTTCAACGTAATTTTCTTGCAAAAAAAAATTATTTTCTCATGTAAACAAAAAGTGTCAGAAAGGGCTTTGTCTTCAAGTGGTTAGAAGAGTGGGTAATGTGTGACATAAGCGTCTAAATGTTGTGCATAAAATTCCAGGACAGTTCAAAACCCCCCCAAATGACCCCATTTCGGAAAGTAGACACCCCAAGCTTTTTGCTGAGAGGCATGTCGAGTCCATGGAATATTTTATATTTTGACACAAGTTGCGGGAAAAATAATAATTATTATTATTTTTTTTTTTTTTTTTTGCACAAAGTTGTCACTAAATGATATATTGCTCAAACATGTCATGGGCATATGTGGAATTACACCCCAAAATACATTCTGCTGCTTCTCCTGAGTACGGGGATACCACATGTGTGGGACTTTTTGGGAGCCTAGCCACGTACGGGGCCCCAAAAACCAAGCACCACCTTCAGGATTTCTAAGGGTGTGAATTTGTGAATTCACTCCTCACTGCCTATCACAGTTTCAGAGGCCATGGAATGCCCAGATGGCACAAAATACCCCCAAATGACCCCATTTTGGAAAGTAGACACCCCAAGCTATTTGCTGAGAGGTATGGTGAGTATTTTGCAGATCTCGCTTTTTGTCACAAAGTTTTGAAAATTGAAAAAAGAAAAAAAAAATGTTTTTTCCTTTTCTTTCTTCATTTTCAAAAAAAAATGAGAGCTGCAAAATACTCACCATGCCTCTCATAAAATAGCTTGGGGTGTCTACTTTCCAAAATGGGGTCATTTGGGGGGGTTTTGTGCCATCTGGGCATTTTATGGCCTTCAAAACTGTGATAGGTAGTGAGGAGTGAAATCAAAAATTTACGCCCTTAGAAATCCTGAAGGCGGTGCTTGGTTTTCGGGGTCCCGTACACGGATAGGCTCCCAAAAATTCCCACACATGTAGTATCCCCATACTCAGGAGAAGCAGCAGAATATATTTTGGGGTGTAATTCCACATATGCCCATGGCATGTGTGAGCAATATATAATTTAGTGACAACTTTGGGCAAAAAAAAAAAAAAAAAAAAAAGTTTGTAATTTTTCCCGCTACTTGTGGCAAAATATAAAATATTCCATGGACTCAACATGCCTCTCAGCAAATAGCTTGGGGTGTCTACTTTCCAAAATGGGGTCATTTGGGGGGGTTTTGTGCCATCTTGGCATTTTATGGCCTTCAAAACTGTGATAGGTAGTGATAGGTAGTGAGGAGTGAAATCAAAAATTTACGCCCTTGGAAATCCTGAAGGCGGTGCTTGGTTTTCGGGGTCCCGTACACAGATAGGCTCCCAAAAAGTCCCACACATGTGGTATCCCCGTACTCAGAAGTAGCAGCAGAATTTATTTTGGGGTGTAATTCCACATATGCCCATGGCATGTGTGAGAAATATATCATTTAGTGACAACTTTGGGCAAAAAAAAAAAAAAAAAAAAAAGTTTGTCATTTTTCCCGCTACTTGTGGCAAAATATAAAATATTCCATGGACTCAACATGCCACTCAGCAAATAGCTTGGGGTGTCTACTTTCCAAAATGGGGTCATTTGGGGGGGTTTTGTGCCATCTTGGCATTTTATGGCCTTCAAAACTGTGATAGGTAGTGATAGGTAGTGAGGAGTGAAATCAAAAATTTACACCCTTAGAAATCCTGAAGGCGGTGCTTGGTTTTCGGGGTCCCGTACACGGATAGGCTCCCAAAAAGTCCCACACATGTGGTATCCCCGTACTCAGAAGAAGCAGCAGAATTTATTTTGGGGTGTAATTCCACATATGCCCATGGCATGTGTGAGAAATATATCATTTAGTGACAACTTTGGGCAAAAAAAAAAAAAAAAAAAAAAGTTTGTCATTTTTCCCGCTACTTGTGGCAAAATATAAAATATTCCATGGACTCAACATGCCACTCAGCAAATAGCTTGGGGTGTCTACTTTCCAAAATGGGGTCATTTGGGGGGGTTTTGTGCCATCTTGGCATTTTATGGCCTTCAAAACTGTGATAGGTAGTGATAGGTAGTGAGGAGTGAAATCAAAAATTTACACCCTTGGAAATCCTGAAGGCGGTGCTTGGCTTTCGGGGTCCCGTACACGGATAGGCTCCCAAAAAGTCCCACACATGTGGTATCCCCGTACTCAGAAGAAGCAGCAGAATATATTTTGGGGTGTAATTCCACATATGCCCATGGCATGTGTGAGAAATATATCATTTAGTGACAACTTTTTGTAAACATTTTTTTTTTTTTTTTTTTTTTTTTGTCATTATTCAATCACTTGGGACAAAAAAATAAAATATTCAATGGGCTCAAAATGCCTCTTAGCAATTTCCTTAGGGTGTCTACTTTCCAAAATGGGGTCATTTGGGGGGGTTTTGTACTTCCCTGCCATTTTAGCACCTCAGGAAATGAGATAGGCAGTCGTAAACTAAAAGCTGCGTAAATTCCAGAAAATGTACCCTAGTTTGTAGACGCTATAACTTTTGCGCAAACCAATAAATATACGCTTATTGACATTTTTTTTTTACAAAATACATGTGGCTGAATACATTTTGGCTTAAAAGTATGACTAAAATTGAGTTTATTGGATTTTTCTTATAACAAAAAGTAGAAAATATCATTTTTTTTCAAAATTTTCGGTCTTTTTCCGTTTATAGCGCAAAAAATAAAAATCGCAGAGGCAATTACCATCAAAAGAAAGCTCTATTTGCGCAAAAAATAAAAATCGCAGAGGCAATCAAATACCATCAAAAGAAAGCTCTATTTGTGGGAAGAAAAGGACGCAAATTTCGTTTGGGTACAACATTGCATGACCGCGTAATTACCAGTTAAACCAGTGCAGTGCGAAATTGTAAAAAGTCCTCTGGTCTTTAGGCTGCATAATGGTCCGGTCTGAAAGTGGTTAAACACACAGAGAAAGCCAGGAACTAGCTACAGACGCAGCTTAAAGGAGTGCTGTGCTGCTGGGGACACAGATGTGAGGAGGACCCTTCTGCTCCGCTGATGGGGACACAGATGTAAGGAGGGACTCCGCTGATGGGGACACAGATGTAAGGAGGGACTCTGCTGGGGGCATCTGATGTAAGGAGGGACTCTGCTGGGGGCACCTGATGTAAGGAGGCACTCCGCTGGGATCACCTGATGTAAGGAGGGACTCCGCTGACGGGGGACACAGATGTAAGGACGGACTCTGCTGGGAGCATCTGATGTAAGGACGGACTCTGCTGGGGGCAGCTGAGGTAAGGATGGACTCCGCTGGGGGCACCTGATGTAAGGACGGACTCTGCTGGGGGCACCTGATGTAAGGATGGACTCCGCTGGGGGCACCTGATGTAAGGACGGACTCTCAGTGCACGCACGCTCAGTGCACCTGTGCCCCGATGTCTACGACGCATGTGCTGTAGACATCAGTGACGCTATTTCTGCAAATATCTCCTAAACCTTTTAGGTTTGGGAGATATTTCTTGCACCTACAGGTAAGCCTTAATCTAGGCTTACCTGTAGGTTGAAGTGGTTGTAATGGGTTTACAACCACTTTAATGCCAAATAGCTCAATTTTGGTCTCATCTGACCACAGCACTTTCTTCCAATCCTTCTCTGAATCATTAAGATCAGGGTAGGCCCTCCAGCTGTTGTGGAACTACATTTCCCACGAGACATTGCAAGGCTGGCAGTTACTCCCAGAGGCATGATGGGACTTGTAGTTCTGCAACAGCTGGAGGGCCCCAGGTTGCTTACCCCTGAATTACATGTTCTTTGGCAAACTTTAGACAGGCCTGTACATGTCTTGTCAATATTCCTATTGCACACATTCCTGGAAAGTATGGCTCATAAAATGGTGGGTGCTGTAGAGATTACCAGTTGGGTCCTGGAAACATCAAGCAAGTGTACATATTCGTCAGCACACCATGGATCAACACTTCCATCCAAAGGTTTCTTTTATTGAGAAAGATCACATCACAGAGATAAGTGCAATGTTTCGGAGCCGCGCAGGGTCCCTTCGCCAGGCATGTGATGATGAAGATCTGGTGAGTGTGGAACTGAAGGGGAGTACTACTGTCACTTCATCGTTTCGTTGCACTGGAGTAACGAATAAGTGTATGTACAGAGCACTTTGGTCACCTGTACAAGTCACTTGGGAGTATTGCATATATTTATACTAAAGACTGAATTTTTTATTTATTTTATATATTTATTTATTTATTTTTTCACATGAGGACACTTTGTTTTGGTTTATTATATATTTTTTTGAGGATTATTTTTAGAGGAGTATGTATATTTTTTCATACACTCACAGCTTTTATTTGGAATTAATCGTGTATTTGTGTAATCTTGCACATTCATGGTAAAGCTGTGTCACACATTTGGTGATATATTAGCACATTGCAATAGTTTATTTGCTATCATAAGCATTTATAGTGGTTTAATACACTACACTATTGCGGATCAATTTAACACTTGCACTCACTGATGCGAAGTGTGATACACTTCAGAAGGTCACTCTTCAGTTGTTAAAGAGGAGGGCCCACTAAAATTTTTTTTTAAAAGTCAGCATCTACAAATACTGCAGCTGCTGACTTTTAAAGCGGTTCTGCACTGGGGGTTTCTTTTTTTTTTTTGGGGGGAATATGCTAACTATTAATAACTAAATTGGGGGACTTACCTGTTCCATCTTCCATCGCGATCGCAGACGTTTTTCCTCCGATAAACTTCTTTATTTGCTGCTTTTGTGCTGGGGGCCATCTTGCCTGTGGGCATGTGAAACCCCACAGGGACGTTAGATGGCCCAGCATGCACCGCCGTTACTGCGGCGAGCTCGCACGTGCGCAGTAACGGCAAAGTGCAGCTCACGTTCTCCGAAATCTCGTGAGATGTGTCCGAAATCTCGCGAGATTTCGGAAGATGTGCCGAAATCTCGCGAGATTTCGGAAGATGCCCTCACAGGCTCCTGGGATCTGGTGTCAATGATCCCAGGAGCCAGTGCGTCGTGACGAGGATCCCCGCCAGACCCCGCCCACCCCCGCAGAGACAGAGGACCGGAAGTCATCGATTACAAGGTAAGTGAAAAAAAAAAAACACATTTAATTTAGTACTCTTTGCCTGATTTGGAAGGCAAAGAGATTTACTAAATGAAATGTGTGCAGAACCGCTTTAATAAATCAGACACTTACCTGTCCCAGGGTCCAGCGATGCGGGGGAACGAAGCCCCCCTTTTGTTCCCGCTGCTCGCGGCGTCGGCATTCTTCCTGTGGGCACCCGGCTGTGGCGTCACAGCCGGGCACCCACTGCGCGTGCGCGAGCGGCGCCGTGCGCCGTGATACGACGCTCAGTCATCTGGGACACGTGACAGGTCCCAGATGACTGTGCGGCACCGAGGGGAAGTGATATCAGTGCCCGGGCACTGAAGGTGGCAGACTACCAGGGACCCCCTAGCAACAGGCATTTAGAGGTGAGGTTTTTTTCAATTATTATTTATTTATTTTTTTTAATGATTTTTAAGCAATTTTTTTTTTTTGGTGGCAACACCACTTTAAGGGGCAGCGCCATCTTCCTCTTTCCCATACCCCTGTATTTTAGTCGCTCCAATTTCTGGAGTTTTTCAGAGGAGGCAGCAGCCCAACATAATCTTAAGTGCAGAATCTTCTTAATTATAAACTTACACAATCTGCAGGGCATCAAATAATTATTTCCCCCACTGTATTAGATTTATTCATAGATATATTATTACAAATGTATTAGCTTTATTAATAGATCTATGATTAGAAATGTATTAGATTTGATATGAGATCTATTATTAGAAATGTATTAGATTTGATGAGATCTATTATTAGAAATGTATTAGATTTGATGAGATCTATTATTAGAAATGTATTTGATTTGATGAGATCTATTATTAGAAATGTATTAGATTTGATATGAGATCTATTACTAGAAATGTATTAGATTTGATATGAGATCTATTATTAGAAATGTATTTGATTTGATGAGATCTATTATTAGAAATGTATTAGATTTGATATGAGATGTATTATTAGAAATGTATTAGATTTGATATGAGATGTATTATTAGAAATGTATTAGATTTGATATGAGATCTATTATTAGAAATGTATTAAATTTGATATAAGATCTATTATTAGAAACGTATTCGATTTTCTCTGTTGGGGTCCCCCAAGGTTATGTTCTTGGACCTCTCCTTTTCTTAATCTACACCACCTCCCTGGGACAGTTGATTGCCTCCCATGGCTTTAAATATCATCTCTACGCTGATGACACCCAAATCTATCTCTCCATCTGTCTTCTCACGCATTACCAACTTACTAGCAGACATATCAGCCTGGATGTCACATCACTTCCTCAAACTCAACCTATCCAAAACCGAGCTCATGATATTTTCTCCCTCGGGTACTGCTTCCCCTGATTTCTCTGTCAATATCAATGGCTCAGCTATCAACCTGTCCCCCCACACCAAGGTTCTAGGTGTAATCCTGGATTCTGAACTAACCTTTCGGCCCCACATCCTATTGCTATCCAAAATTTGCCGCCTCAAACTCCAACATCTCCAAGATACGCCCCTTCCTAACCAATGTCACCACAAAGCTTCTAATCCACTCCCTGTTCATCTCCCACCTCGACTACTGCAACTCCCTCCTCATTGGCTTACCTCTACATAGGCTATCCCCACTTCAGTCCATCTTGAACACTACTGCCAGGCTCATCCACCTCACAAACCGCTCAGCGTCTGCTATACCCTTCTGCCAAATCCTCCATTGGCTGCTACTCAGCCACCAAATTAAATTCAAGATACTAACTATAACTTACAAAGCCATCCACAACCTGGCCCCGAGCTACATCTCTAACCAAGTCTCAAAATACCAACCTAATCGTTCTCTTCGCTTCTCCGAAGACCTCCTGCTCTCAAACTCCCTTGTCACCTCATCCCATGCTCGCCTTCAGGACTTCTCCAGAGCCTCTCCCATCCTATGGAATGCTCTACCCCAAGCTGTCCGATTTTCTCCTACTTTATCCACTTTCAGACGATCCCTGAAAATCCATCTCTTCGGAGAAGCTTATCTGGCCCCCACCTAACAACTGTACATTTATCTTCTCAATCAGCACATCGCCCACAGTTATTACCTCTTGTATCTCTTGACCTCCCTCTTAGATTGTAAGCTCTAAGGAGCAGGGCCCTCTGATTCCTACTGTATTAAAGTGCATTGTATTTGTACCGTCTACCCTCAAGTTGTAAAGCGCTATGTAAACTGTTGGCGCTATATAAATCCTGTATAATAAGGCTGCTTTCACACTGGGGCGGTTTTCAGGCGGTACAGCGCTAAAAATAGTGCCTGTACACCGCCTGAAAAAACCGGCCCCATTCACTCCAGTGTGAAAGCCGGCGGGCTTTCACACTGGAGCGGTGCGCTAGCAGGCCGGCAACAAAAGTCCTGCTAGCAGCATCTTTGGAGCGGTGAAGGAGCGGTGTATTTACCGCTCCTATACCGCTCCTTCCCATTGAAATCAATGGAAACCGCGGGGATACCGCCCGCAAACCGCCGCTGCAGCGGCGCTTTGCGGAGGTTTTTAACCCTTTTGCTAGCGGCCGCATACCACGGGTAAAACGATGGTAAAGCAGCGCTAAATATAGCGCTGCTTTACCGTCGCCGCCCCGCACCGCCCCAGTGTGAAAGCAGCCTAATAATAATAATTTGATGTGATCTATTATTAGAAATGTATTAGATTTGAGGAGATCTATTATTAGAAATGTATTAGATTTGATGAGATCTATTATTAGAAATGTATTAGATTTGATGAGATCTATTATTAGAAATGTATTAGATTTGATGAGATCTATTATTAGAAATGTATTAGATTTGATGAGATCTATTATTAGAAATGTTTTAGATTTGATGAGATCTATTATTAGAAATGTATTAGATTTGATGAGATCTATTATTAGAAATGTATTAGATTTGATGAGATCTATTATTAGGGTTATGAGAATTGTACAGCTCTGGGAAGAGAGTTGACAATGAATGGAGGAGTTGGCTCATCGCCACGTGTAATGTCAACACAAGCACACCACGCACGACTGACCTCATGAAATATTTTATTAGATTTTATGAAACATTCGTTAGAACATCGCAGATCACAGACTCCTCCCCCTGACTGAACTCCGCTAAAGTTGACAAGCACCTGGGCACGTGACGCCCCCTTACAGACGGGATGGCACGCCCATGGAGCGTTCTCAGCGTGCGATTGGCTATGTGGCGGCAACACCGGAATTCGGAGTCAGGCGCTGCCCCGCCCCCCTCCTGTGCGCCGTGTCAGCGCTCAGCCCCCGTCACGTGACCTCTCCCTCCACTTCCGTGGTAGACACAGCGCTATTCTCGTTCCCCGTTATCGGAGAAGTCAACGGCGCCCCGTCATGTCTACGTCCAGCACCAGCCTCACCTACAATGACTACAACTCGGGAGGAGGAGGAGGAGGGGGGGATTCGGCGGAACTGGGACAGGAGGCCACACCGGGCGGCAGCGGCTCCACATCAGCAGGCTTCGGGCTCTTCAGTGTTGACCTGAAAAAGTAAGAGGGGGTGAGGGGCACACTCTGAGGGGCGCACTGAGGGGCACACGCTCTTCACTTACCACACTGCTGGAAACTCCCCCTGTGCAGCCTGTTGCTGCCTCTCCACATCTGTGTGATTTCTGGTTGTAGTTTATTGGGGGGTGTTAAAGAGGAACTCCACCCTTGATTTTCCAATCCTAAACCATGTCCCTGTGTTAGCCTAGGGCATTGATGGCGAACCTTGGCACTCCAGATGTTTTGGAACTACACTTCCCATGATGCTCAACTACACAGCAGAGTGCATGTGCATCATGGAATATGTAGTTCCAAAACATCTGGGGTGCCAAGGTTCGCCATCACTGGCCTGGGTCCACCTATGTACATGGGGTGTTTGTACGCAGAAAAACAAGCCCCCCCCTTTTTAATAATCGGGGGAGGGTCATACCTCCTGCGGGTTGGTCGAACAATCGCCTGCGTTTCTGTTCCGCTAGCAAAATGTGCTGTTCTTTAGCAGAGGTGCCATCAATTATCAGCAGCTCTACCCATTGTAAAACGCATTGCGGTTCTGTCTGGTCATATTTTTATGTAGGGTCGGGGACTTTCCCCATGTTTCCCGCAGGTACCTACTTTATCTTATAGGCTGCCTTTGCTCGGGCACAAGTGTGAACCTAGTCTTAAAGTGGTTGTAAACCCTTACATATAGCCAGTGAAGGGACTACCTTCAGGATACACAGAGATGAAACCAATCCTCCTACATAAGTTGTACCTGTGTATCTGCATATTCTCTTCTCTACATCCATTCAAAGTGCTGAATTTACAAGCTTGTCTGAGAGTTTGGCGCTCCGCCCCCTTTTTTCTGACGTTACACTCTGCAGAGCTCAGTGAGGAGAGGTCCGAGAGCTGATTGGAGGGAAGGGACACACCCTCCTTCATACAGGAACAGAGATGCGACTGTCAATCTGCTGGAGATCCCTTCCCTGTCACCTTTTTTTTTGTTTGGTGTCAGACTTGTCAGGAGTGCATCATTCTGATGGCACAGGAAAGAAGCAGCAGACAGAAATGTCACTTAGGGGTTTATTTGCTAAACCTGGAGAGTGCAAAACAATCAGGATAATTTCTGCATAGAAATCGATCAACTCCTAAGCTCAGCTTGTTCAATTAAAGTGGATGTAACCCACTCTCATCCTTTCTAAACTACTGCAATATTGGTTATCTAGAAGGATATACATGCCTCCTGCATGTATACTTATCTGTCAAATGTCTCCCCTCTGTCTGCTATGAGACCTGAAAAACTGCAGATTTTGTTGGTGGGTCTGTTTTCCAGGGCTCAGTGGGTGGAGTCGTGATGTCAGCAGACTCCCCGCCCACCTTTACACTCCCCTTATATGCGATTTGGCAGCGGCGATTCACGGGCGCATTTATTTTCTCCTGTGTATTTCTTACACTGAACTTCTGCTATGATCACTAACATTAAGTGAAAACCCAGAAAAGTCCCCACATGACTTCAGCATGCCAAATCATGCTGAGGTGTGGAAAAGCCAATCCTTGCAGAGCTGCTGAAGAAAGGAGTGGGGGTGGGAAATTAAAAAAAATATAATGCATGTCTTAGGCTAGTGCACGAGATATGTAAATCACCTGTCAATCACAGCAAGGGGGAAGAACGGACAAAGTTTTCAGTTTGTCGATTTTATTTCACTAAAAGAAGATATGAGGATTGCTCAGAACTGGATTAACTCTCTGTGGCAAGGCTGGGCACAGCTGATCTGAAATCCCATACTCTATATTGTGCCAGCCAAAAAAATAAATAAATCATTTTCGGGTTTACATCCACTTTAAGCTTTGGTAATAAAACCTGCAAGCTGATTGGTTTCTATGCATAAGGCCGGGGTCACACTGGTACGACATACGCTCTGACTTTGGAAGCTCGTGTCATGCAATGGTTCCCTATGAGAGCCGTCTTATCTGGTCCGACTTTGAAAAATGTTCCTGCACTGCTTTGATCTGACTTCAGTCCGTTGATTATCATTTGAAGTCAGATCCTTGTCCTAACCATGCGACTTGTGACATCTGACATGGTGATTACAGCAGCAGTAAAAGGAATTTCACACTGGGATTGTTTTGATTGTTCCTTTGACCAGTCAGACTGTCTCAAAGTCGGAGCAAAATCTTATCTTGTTCATTCAAGTCGGATGGAAGTAGGACCGATGTCGCAGGGCAAAGTAGGATAAGTTGTGTTGTACCAGTGTGAACCCGGCCTTGGTCCGCCTGAAGGCTGCACTATCCAGCTTTAGTAAATAAACCACACAGTTAGGCTAAGTTCACACTGGCATTAAAAGCAGGCGTTTGGGAGGCATTAAAAACACCCCTCAAATGCCTATGCAAATAGTGTGAACAGCACTGTGCTGTCCATTGATCAAATGTGAAGGGTTAGCGTTGCATCTCTAAGTCTCATTTAGAGTCAGGAGGTGTTTGAAGCCTCCCATTCAAGTTTATAGTAAAGCTTTGCAAATGCTGTGGCAGGCAGTTGTGGGGCGTTAAGATGAGTTTTTTTCCTGTAATGGAATAGGCATTTGTAGGGGGCGGGGAGTTAACGTGCCTTAACGCTCATCAAACGCTTCCAAACTGCCCATAGATAGGTTTTAGGAGCATTTTTAACTCGTCATTAAATGCTTGTAAAATGCCAGTCTAATGCCCATACTACCACTGGAGTGTGAACAAGCTTTAAAAGCGGTAGTAAACTGCATTAAAAAAATAAAAATATTGGGCCCTGGGCAGTTTAACCCCTTCCCGCCCGCGATGTAGCTGAGCTTTTCATGGACGTCGTACTATAAGCGTGCCGTGCTCTGTGATCGATGAGTCCTTCGGGGTAAAGGCCCAATCAGGGTGGATTAGATTTAAATAGCTAGGAAAAAAGATTGATTTAAATCGTCATCATTTTTAAAGAACAACTGTCATCTCTGTCCCGCAGCGGCTCCACCTCTGACCCGCTGTTGACTCACAGACAGTCCTATTCACTTTAATGGGACAGCTGGTGATGTGGCAGTGACACAACAAGGTGAGGGACGTGGCGGTAGCAGGTGAGTGGGTGCTCGCTAACGGGCGCTGCCATTATGGATCTGAAATGACAGGTGCTCTTTAAACGTAAGGACTTATTCTTGCTGGTATTTAGAATCTTTAATATTTTCAAACAAAATGAAGGTTTCCTATTTAGAAAAATAAGCTGTCGGATTAGTAAAACATCGATATCAGAACTGATTCTATCATACAGTTTGTAGTGTACATAGATTTGCAAAACAAGGGGATAAAGGAATATTCCTGAAGTTTGTTGTATCTCATAGTTACTGTGATATTGTGTGAATCAAATGCAGTGCATGTTATCTCAGCTTGCAGATCTTGGATTCATTGAATGAGTTTACCAAAAAACAAAATATTGCAGAATATACAGCCTCATGCTACATAACTAAGCTTCCATTTTATGCTGAATGAACGAAATTAATAATGTGTCTTAACTACTTTAACCGCTTCCCGACCGCCTCACGCAGATATACTGCGTCAGAAGGGCACGTACAGGCAGAATCGCGTACCTGTACGTTGCCCCTTAAGAGGCGGCTGGTGGGTGCGTGCCCGCGGCAAGCTCCGTGAGTCGGGTTGCGGGTTCCGCAGACTTGATACCCGTGATCACCTCACGGGGAGGAAGAACGGGGAGATGCTTATGTAAACAAACATCTCCCCGTTCTGCCAAGTGACAGTGTCACTGATCTCTGCTCCCTGTGATCGGAGCAGAGATCAGTGACGTGTCACACACAGCCATGCCCCCCACAGTTAGAAACACGCCCCTAGGACACACTTAACCCCTACACTGCCACCTAGTGGTTAACCCCTTCACTGCCAGTGTCATTTACACAGGAATCAGGGCATTTTTATAGCACTGATTGCTGTATAAATGACAATGGTCCCAAAAATGTACGATGTGTCCGCCATAATGTCGCAGTCACGATAAAAATCGATGATCGCCGCCATTACTAGAAAAATTTATAAAAATGCCATAAAACTATCCCTTATTTTGTAAACGCTATAACTTTTGCACAAACCAATCATCTCTTATCGTGATTTTTTTTTTTTTTTTTTTTTTAACCAAAAATATGTAGAAGAATACGTATCGGCCTAAACTGAGGAAAAAAATTTTCTTTTATACATTTTTGGGGGATATTGCGCTTGTGGAATGGCGACAAACTTATACACTTAAAAAGCTCCATAGACGATGTTTAAAAAATTTGACAGGTTGCATAGAGGAGGTCTCGCGCTAGAACTATTGCTCTCCCTCCAGCGATCGCGGCGATACCTCGTATGTGGTTTGAACACCTTTTTCATATGCAGGCGCTACTCATGTATGCGTTTGTTTCTACACGCAAGCTCGGCGGGACGGGGCACGTTACAATTTTTTTATTTTTACACAGTTCTTTTAAAAAAATAAATAAAATTGTGTCGCTTTTATTTTTATTACAGGGAATGTGAACATACCTTGTAATAGGAAAAAAAAGCATGACAAGACCTCTTAAATATGAAATCTGGGGTCAAAAAGACCTCAGATCTTATATTTACACTAAAATGCAGTAAAAAAAAAAAAAAAAAAGTAGTTTAAAAGGGACATTTATTTTTTAAGAGCTATGGGCAGAAGTGACGTTTTGACATCGCTTCCGCCCTGCAATTGTATGCAGCCAAGCGGGGGCCATCTTCCCCTCACTCAGCTCCATAGCACGGAAGAGGACGCGATCGCCTCCGCGGCTGTCAGCAGCTCTGGTAATCGGCGTAGGGCACCGGACAGCGGCGAGAGAAGGGGCCCCCCTCTTCTGCCACCATTAAAAGTGATCTTGCGGTGAACCTGCTGCAGAGACCACTTTTATTTGAAAGCGGACCGCCCGCTGAAGAAGTGGATACCGGGGTTATGGCAGCTAGCTGCTGCAATAACAACGATATTCCTCTTCAAAGTACCGCCATATAATGATTATACGGCGCGGGGTCCGTAAGTGGTTAACTAGAAAACTATCTTAATGGGCCGTACACTATCCGAAAATCGGACAAAAATACAGTGTTCCATCCGTTTGTACGATAATCTGATCGTTGGTACAGAGCTTTTGAGAGCCGATCACTACAGTTTATCCAATATTATTCGATTGGACGAGCAAGAAAATTTTCCCCCTACGATACCAGGATCGTACGATTTTCATTTTAGTCAGTACAGTTGTCTGAAAATACAATAGAAATACACTACAACACATGACATCACTTCCGATTTATTATTTCTTTTTTTATTCAATAATATTTTTTATTCATCAACATCCTGTGCTTTTTTTTTTTTCTTTTTTTTTTTTTTTCTTTTTCTCTTTCAGGTGGTTTGTAAAGCTGAGCATGGAACAATCAGTGTTTTTGAATGGTAGGGAGTATAGGGGGGCAGAGATGTGACCATAGCACTGGGGTCTCTTACCATATAAATTAAATGATTTTCAGGAATATGCCTGTATGACAGTGAGGTCCTCCCAAAAAAAGAGAATGTTTTCCTGCTTTATATCTGTAAGGCTGGGTTCACATTATTGCGAATTGGATGCGTTTTACACTGAATCTAATTTGCATAGCATGTGAGTGTGACTGGCTTTCAATGGAGCCGGTTCACACATGTCTGGGGTGGCTGCAGTGCAAATTTTTGGACTGTGCATTTTTGGGTCTGATTTAGGTGCATATTCAGGGAAAAACTTGCACCTGAACTGGCAAACGCACAGAACACGGGACTACAAACTGCACTCCCAGCAGTGGCTGCAAAATTATCACATATACCCCAGAAAGAGCCTGAGCGGCACACCAAGTTATCATAGGACCTTTGTGTACCCAGCCTAAAGGTGATCTTGCTTGGATTTGGGCATTGGTATTTCTTTCAGCATGATCCGTTAAGCTGCCTCCTGGGAAGAATAAAACAGACAAAAAGTATGGAGGACAGCACAGAAAAAAGTAGGACCGTGTGAAAGAAATAAAACCACAGGAACAAACCCAGTCTAAAATATATTTTTGCTTCATTGTCCTGAGTAACACCTAGTTTGTACAGGAGTGGGCGATTTCCCTTCACTTTCTGTCCCAGTTACACAGCGCAATGTTGGAGGATAGTCCCTCGCTTTGGAGAGTTGAGCAGGTTTATCCTTTGGAAAATTTCCTGTGAGCGTTCAAAATATTTGAATGTCCCATTATTTTCTGTGTAGCAGAGTGGTCACCAGTACCGATAGTGAGAGTGAATCTCCCCAGCAGGAACACTAACAGCTATATTTAAAAAAAAAACAAAAAAAAAAAAAATTGACAAGGGGTCTAACCCTTCCCAGTGTGTTTATAACTAAAATGTATATACAGGGATACCTCAGTTTGCGAGTAACGCAGTATACGAGCGCTTCGCAAGTCGAGCTATATTTAAAAATAAAATAAAAAAACCTGACTTGATTTGCGAGCACTGTCTCACAAGAAGAGCAGTACTCAAGCTGCTGGTGTATGGATTACAGTATGTGGCCAGAGGTCTGGGGGCGCTGGAGAACTGACGCTTTGGGACACTCCCAGCTGGGTGGAGCGGGTGTAACGCGCGTCAGCGTACCCGAAAGTGTTAACAGTTCCTGAGCGTCACCAGCGCCCCGCACCTCTGGCCACATACATTACTGCATACACCAGCAGTGGTTGTGGAATGAATCATCTGAGTTTTCGTTATTTCTTATGGGGAAACTTGCTTTGATATACGAGTGCTTTGGATTACAAATATGCTTCTGGAACGAATTATGCTCATAATCCAAGGTATTACTGTGTACCATACCTGTCTGATCCCCCTGGAAGCTGGAAATTGCTGTTGTAAGCATTGGACGAGGTGGGGCGGTAGGGCAGTGAGGTCACTCTCTACCTTGTCCAATCAGAGAATGCTTTGCATTCATTCAGAAAATGCAAAGCATACTCTAAAATGGTTCCCATGCTGAATGGTCGACCTCCTGTGTTCATAATGCAGCAGGCCAGGCTCGCAACACAGGACCCAGGAGTAACGGTGTCCTAGTTTTTTATTTTATTTTTTTTATTTATTTTTTTTCAGCTTCCAGAGGCATCGGCCAGGTATGGGTCAGTGTAAAATATAAGTGTAGCGCTAAAATGTATCTGGACAACACCAGTACGCCAGAACTGAAATCTGGATACAGATAGTGTGGTCCAGATATTTAATGAGAAGAATCCCAGCCGGGAAAAAAATGAAAAAAAATATTGTGTGAGGTATACCATATAATGAAAAAGGTCAATGTGACTAAAAATAAATCTAGTTACCTGACCAACACCTTAAAGTGCTTATAAACTAATATATGTGCATGTTCATATGCCAAAAAACTTAGAAACACTAAGCATATGTGAATAATGATCCACAAATGTGATCCACGAAGGTGAAAACTTATCACAAAAAATTATAATCAAATGTAATAATAATCTGCATGATATCTTGAATCGTAACATACAGTAGAGTAGAGACTGGGTACGCTTACCGTCAGGGCTGGACACACAAGCTGGTGGCTGTGGGTCAAACGAGCTTTAGTGGGCCAACCGGCCACTAAGCGTTTGAACGGTGAACTTCCAATAAATGCTCCAATGCCTCCAAAAATCCTCAAGATGTCAGGAACATGGAAATAAGAAACAAAAAGAGAGCCTCCTCATGGTGTAAAAACCCGTTTAACAGGGTAAAAATTTCTTTAAGGAGTGACTTCCAAAAATTGTATTCCATAAAATGTTATAAAATCAAATTAAACTAAAAAAGGCGCAGTATAGGTGGTGCAGCTGGCGTATTCACCCTACGCATTTCGTCTTCATAGACTGGGGCTTCTGCTGGGGTATGTTATGATTCAAGATATCATATGAAGACACAACTTCAGGACATCACATATGTGATTTATGAGATATTCGTGTACACACCTTTCACGTATGAACTCTATTTGTCACGGACATGTGGTTCACAAGTCTTACGATATAAGTCTATCTTCACGATCTAGTCTTTTGAACACTTGCAACGTCCATGTATGAGTACATTGGTCAGCACTTTATTTGTATATTTCTTTTTATTTTGATGCATTTCACATGCATGTCTGCTGAGGTTAGCGGTCACATTTAATAGGTTTGTGTCATATTGCCATCTATAGTGACATCTGGGATTGGATGACCCACTCCTCCTGCAGATTATTACATTTGATTATAATTTTTTGTGATTTGTGTGAGTTTTCACCTTCGTATTTAGGGGGATTTCATTTTCACATCCTATTACATTTGTGGATCATTATTCACATATGCTTAGTGTTTCTACGTTTTTTGGCATATGAACATGCACATATATTAGTTTATAAGCACTTTAAGGTGTTGGTCAAGTAACTAGATTTATTTTTAGTCACCTTTGACCTTTTTCATTATATGGTATTACTCACAATTAATATTTTTTTTCATTTCTTTTTTTTTTTTTCCCGGCTGGGATTCTTCTCATTAAATATCTGGACCACACTATCTGTATCCAGATTTCAGTTCTGGCGTACTTGTGTTGTCCAGATACATTTTAGCGCTACACTTATATTTTACATTCACTCATACAATCAGTCTTATTGTTGTGTTAGCAGCTTCCTCTAGGGCGGCGCAGTTTTATCTCCTTTTATCCATAGGAATGGGTCATTAACTATGTGAAAATATACCATATCTAGAGTGCTCAGGAATGCATGCATAGCTTGTACTTCGTTTTCTAGCTCATGAGTAGGCAGCTTCTGTACCTGGACCATGCTGTGAGTGCTAGATTTTTTTCTTCTTTGTTCCTCAAAGGGAAAGCCAGCACCAGTCATGAGTTTCATAAGAATTTGGGTAATGTAAAATCATTATAATGTATAAACATTTGCCCCGGCTTATGTTCATGATTTAAGTATGATTTGACTGGCACCAATGCTCACCATAAAAAGCTGGCGCCAGTATTTGTCAAGCCTTAAGCAGCCACTCAACATCAAAAACCCTTTAATTTTATTGCAACATACTTCAGGGTTACTCAATGCACATATTGTACTTCCATTGCTGAGCTGGAGAAGTGCGCAGACCTTTGAAAATCAGTAACAGCTACTTATAGTACTAAACGTATGTACTTATGTTATGTTAGAGTGCCTGATCAGTGAATAAGAATCTTATGAATTCTCATAAAATCGAATTAATTAACTTTTTAATAGAATAGTTCTTGTAGAAACTAAAACTGTCTATTTGCTGCTCTCCATACTGAACAATTACACAGCAGTGTGAAAAAAGTTTTTTTCCTAAAGGTTTGTACACACAGGCCGAATATTGGGTGGCATCGGCTGGTTCAGTAGTAAACTGCCGAAATTCAGAGTGTGCGTACGGCAGACCTATTTTGATCATGCCCCTTCGACTCACAGATTTCCTCAGAAGTTTTCACTAAAATACAAATCGGATTTTGGGTATCCTCTGGAGTGAAAGTTTGCGATATTGCCAAAGGGTTTATAACTTCTATGGGGATGCCGAACATGCAACTTGCCTCATTGGAACACTGCAAGTGCATTAATATGGAAAAGGTCACTCCACTCAGATTCACTTTGCACGTTAACATAATCCAAACAAACTGCTTTTTCTTTAGAGCAGAAGCAGGTAGGAGTCGGCAGCAACGTTTTTTTAAAATGCTTTTTTTTTTTTTTTTAACACACTGAAACCTAGGCACACGAGTGTAAGGGCCGGTTCAGACTGCTGCGATGTCCGAGATCGGATATGATTCGCACCGCACTGCAGTGCAAATCATATGCGATCTCTGTGCGATGTGATTTCAGCCATACAGATAGTATGGCTGAATTCGCATCGCATTCGGCCCAAACTCGTACAGGACCCTTTTTTTGGTCCACAGCAGAATCGGATCGCATGGGTGTTCTCACCATGCGATCCGATTCCTGTCCGAGTTTGCAGTCCAGTTTTGCAGTGCGGTGCGAATCATATCCAATCTCCCGCACCGCAGCAGTCTGAACCCAGCCTTAAGGTGTCTACAGATAAGATTTTCCTGGATTGTTTAATTTCTTTTTATAACAAGAAAAGCCAGAAATCAAGATGCTTCACTGTTTTGTCATTGATTTCAGTGGGAACAGAAATTTTAGGCTGAGCTAAAAGACAGACAAGAGCAGTGAGGGTAGGCATGAGGCTGGACTGGGAGGTAGAGGAGAGCAGTGAGGGTAGGAATGAGGCTGGACTGGGAGGTAGAGGAGAGCAGTGAGGGTAGGAATGAGGCTGGACTGGGAGGTAGAGGAGAGCAGTGAGGGTAAGAATGGGACTGGACTGGGAGGTAGAGGAGAGCAGTGAGGGTAAGAATGGGACTGGACTGGGAGGTAGAGGAGAGCAGTGAGGGTAGGAATGAGGCTGGACTGGGAGGTAGAGGAGAGCAGTGAGGGTAGGAATGAGGCTGGACTGGGAGGTAGAGGAGAGCAGTGAGGGTAGGAATGGGGTAGGAATGAGGCTGGACTGGGAGGTAGAGGCGAGCAGTGAGGGTAAGAATGGGGCTGGACTGGGAGGTAGAGGAGAGCAGTGAGGGTAGGAATGGGGTAGGAATGAGGCTGGACTGGGAAGTAGAGGAGAGCAGTGAGGGTAGGAATGAGGCTGGACTGGGAGGTAGAGGATAGCAGTGAGGGTAAGAATGGGGCTGGACTGGGAGGTAGAGGAGAGCAGTGAGGGTAGGAATGGGGCTGGACTGGGAGGTAGAGGAGAGCAGTGAGGGCAGGAATGGGGTAGGAATGAGGCTGGACTGGGAGGTAGAGGATAGCAGTGAGGGTAGGAATGAGGCTGGACTGGGAGGTAGAGGAGAGCAGTGAGGGTAGGAATGGGGTAGGAATGAGGCTGGACTGGGTGGTAGAGGAGAGCAGTGAGGGTAGGAATGAGGCTGGACTGGGAGGTAGAGGCGAGCAGTGAGGGTAGTAATGAGGCTGGACTGGGAGGTAGAGGAGAGCAGTGAGGGTAGGAATGAGGCTGGACTGGGAGGTAGAGGAGAGCAGTGAGGGTAGGAATGGGGTAGGAATGAGGCTGGACTGGGAGGTAGAGGAGAGCAGTGAGGGTAGGAATGGGGTAGGAATGAGGCTGGACTGGGGGGTAGAGGAGAGCAGTGAGGGTAGGAATGGGGTAGGAATGAGGCTGGACTGGGAGGTAGAGGCGAGCAGTGAGGGTAGTAATGAGGCTGGACTGGGAGGTAGAGGAGAGCAGTGAGGGTAGAAATGAGGCTGGAATGGGAGGTAGAGGCGAGCAGTGAGGGTAGGAATGGGGCTGGACTGGGAGGTAGAGGAGAGCAGTGAGGGTAGGAATGGGGTAGGAATGAGGCTGGACTGGGAGGTAGAGGAGAGCAGTGAGGGTAGGAATGGGGTAGGAATGAGGCTGGACTGGGAGGTAGAGGCGAGCAGTGAGGGTAGGAATGAGGCTGGACTGGGAGGTAGAGGAGAGCAGTGAGGGTAGGAATGGGGCTGAACTGGGAGGTAGAGGAGAGCAGTGAGGGTAGGAATGAGGCTGGACTGGGAGGTAGAGGAGAGCAGTGAGGGTAGGAATGAGGCTGGACTGGGAGGTAGAGGAGAGCAGTGAGGGTAGGAATGGGGTAGGAATGAGGCTGGACTGGGAGGTAGAGGCGAGCAGTGAGGGTAAGAATGGGGCTGGACTGGGAGGTAGAGGAGAGCAGTGAGGGTAGGAATGGGGTAGGAATGAGGCTGGACTGGGAGGTAGAGGAGAGCAGTGAGGGTAGGAATGAGGATGGACTGGGAGGTAGAGGATAGCAGTGAGGGTAGGAATGGGGTAGGAATGAGGCTGGACTGGGAGGTAGAGGAGAGCAGTGAGGGTAGGAATGAGGCTGGACTGGGAGGTAGAGGAGAGCAGTGAGGGTAGGAATGGGGTAGGAATGAGGCTGGACTGGGGGGTAGAGGAGAGCAGTGAGGGTAGGAATGGGGTAGGAATGAGGCTGGACTGGGAGGTAGAGGCGAGCAGTGAGGGTAGTAATGAGGCTGGACTGGGAGGTAGAGGAGAGCAGTGAGGGTAGAAATGAGGCTGGAATGGGAGGTAGAGGAGAGCAGTGAGGGTAGGAATGAGGCTGGACTGGGAGGTAGAGGAGAGCAGTGAGGGTAGGAATGGGGTAGGAATGAGGCTGGACTGGGAGGTAGAGGAGAGCAGTGAGGGTAGGAATGGGGTAGGAATGAGGCTGGACTGGGGGGTAGAGGAGAGCAGTGAGGGTAGGAATGGGGTAGGAATGAGGCTGGACTGGGAGGTAGAGGCGAGCAGTGAGGGTAGTAATGAGGCTGGACTGGGAGGTAGAGGAGAGCAGTGAGGGTAGTAATGAGGCTGGAATGGGAGGTAGAGGCGAGCAGTGAGGGTAGGAATGGGGCTGGACTGGGAGGTAGAGGAGAGCAGTGAGGGTAGGAATGGGGTAGGAATGAGGCTGGACTGGGAGGTAGAGGAGAGCAGTGAGGGTAGGAATGGGGTAGGAATGAGGCTGGACTGGGAGGTAGAGGAGAGCAGTGAGGGTAGGAATGGGGTAGGAATGAGGCTGGACTGGGAGGTAGAGGCGAGCAGTGAGGGTAGGAATGAGGCTGGACTGGGAGGTAGAGGAGAGCAGTGAGGGTAGAAAGGAGGCTGGAATGGGAGGTAGAGGCGAGCAGTGAGGGTAGGAATGGGGCTGGACTGGGAGGTAGAGGCGAGCAGTGAGGGTAAGAATGTGGCTCGACCTTGAGGTGGAGGGAAGCATGGGGGGAAGAAATGTGATTGACCAAAGAGGTGGAGGAGAGAACTGAAGGCAGATATCTAGCTGGATCAAGATGGGTTGGCAATGGAGATGGACCTATGGCTGTGGACCCCATTCTCCTCCTTAGAAGAGAGGGTTACTAGCCTAGAGAAACTTTGGCAATAAAGGCAGTAGAAAGGAGGGCCCCAGACTAACATCCTAGAATCTCCCCCAGTCTCCGGTGATCATATCCAATTTGATGCTAGTTCCTACAGCTTCGGATTTGGCACCTATAATTTGTAGAGAATTTTTCAGGCTTGTAATTGTAATAGGTGATTTTTACATTTCCTTTTATAAAAACTAAGAACACGCAAATTTAGTGTTGGCTGGGGAGATAAAAGGTTAATTAGACATAAAATCTTCCTATCTGATGAGATTGTACAATACTTTTATCCTCTTGTTTTTCACCACAAACAAGACACTCTTATCCACCCGCTTAACAAATGGAGCTACTGTTACCTCTTCAGGTAAGAATATGCAGTAGTGGCTGAATAATGTATAATGAGAGTTGGGATAATTTATTTTCCTTTTTTCTTTTTTATTCTATTTTTCTTGCTTTTTGCCATTTAGCTTGTTAATCTGTAGACACTTATGAAATGTTAGTGATACCTGTGTTCTGTTAGCATCTTTTCCACTGTGGATGGATTGGTTGGTTGCATAAATCAATCAGGCAACACTTTACAGCTTTGTACTGGTCTCAAGCTTGATGATGTAAAATTTGTTCCTTTCTAAGTTGCATAGTAATTTGTAAAACATATTAATGTAGTACCTGCAAATACTGTACACGGATCAGCCAAAAAAAAAAAAGCAAACCCTGCAAGATTATAGCTATGTTTTGTCTTAGTTTTTATTTTGCTCTATGAGGTGATTGGTTTGTTCATTGGTGCATAAAATGGCTTAACTGACTGACCAAGAAACAACAGACCTTTGTGTGGAGTGGGAAGTATGTGAATTGGAATGCACATGACAGCATGTGATATTAAGTTAATTACACAGGGAGCACCTAATGCTAGCAGTGCAGACAGTCGCTGTCTTTTACATCGTCGTCTCTTATGCAGTGTACATGCTTCCCAAAGATACATTCACATTTCTCAGATACAGTTAAAGCGCACACATTTTTTTTATTACTTTTTAGTTTGTATGCATGATAACGTCTTTATTGTGCTTTTATAGGGCTACAACTAACGATTATTTTTTTATAATCGAATAGTTGGCCAATTTATTGTTTCGATTAATCGGTTAACAACCTTAAAGTGTGGTGTATAAATTGAATATGTAAAGTTTTAAAAAAAAAAAAAAGCAATTTATTCTTAAATATCTCTATGCAGTGGCAAATCTAAATAACCAACTATATGGTTAGGGAGCAAAATATCGAATCCATTCTGAGAATAACAGACAGAAGAGATATATGCTTTATATACTATTAGAGGAGCGATGTACTGTATATACGATTAGAGGGTGAATCTGGTAAATATCTTCAGACTCAAATTCTTTTTATTTAAAGAAAAAAGAAGTTAGACTGTTTTTACAGATTTTCAAACAGAACTCTAATATATTATATGCTGACCATACAAAAACAATGTCTTCCTTCAAAAAAAAAATTGTAATTTTATGAAGATTTTCTTTTCTTTTTTTGTGATAATGTGGTGGAACAAAAACTAAAATTAGCTCTTTATAGTACAAAAAGAGCAAAGAATCACTACTATAAGGGGTTCATTTTTTTATTTCTTTTTTTACTGTGGAACAGTGAAAATAATAAATATTACTTATATCATATAATAACACACCCAGAAGTACAATATATGGGCATTTTTAACTAGGAGTCGGATATGAAAGGGGAAGGGAGATGGAAATCTTTTATATTAAAGTAATACTAAAAGCTGAGACTTTATTTTTTTTCATGGATATAATCATTTTAAATAGAATGCACAATACTGGTTAAAGTTCATTTTAAGACCCCTTTCACACTGGAGGCTTTTTTCAGGCGCTACATCGCTAAAAATAGCACCCATAAAAGCTATGGCTGCAAACCCAGTGTGAAAGACCGAGTGCTTTCACACTGGGGCGCTGTGCTGGCAGGGCGTCACAAAAATTCCTGCTAGCAGCTTCTTTGCAGCGGTGGAGGAGCGGTGAATACACCGCTCCTCCACCGCTCCTTCCCATCGAAAACAATGGGGCAGCACTGTTATACCACCGGCAAAGCGCCGCTGCATTGCATACTAGCAGAATATTTATAAGGAAGCCCTTCTGTGGCACGCTGTCGCCACTGATGGGGTTTGCGTGCTCTGGCCATCTAATTGGCCCAGCTGTGATGACGTGACTCCCATACAGGAGTCCTGGACTGTGGCACGGAGCTCTGAAGGGATGGCACGGGTATGCCGTCCCTTCAGAGTGCATGCGCCGGTGACGTCACCAGCTGCATGCAGTGTAAATATCTCCTTAACGGTGCAGGTTTAGGAGATGCAGTGCATCCAGAAAGTATTCACGTTTCGCTTTTCCACATTTTATTTTACAGCCTTATTCCAAAATAGATTAAATTCCTTATTTTCCCCAAAATTCTACAAACAATACTCCATAATGACAACGTGAAAGAAGTTTGTTTGAATGCTTTGCAAATGGATTAAAAATGAAAAAAATCCCATGTACATAAGTATTCACAGCCTTTGCTCAATACTTTGTTGAAGCACCTTTGGCACCAGTTACAGCCTCAAGTCTTTTGGAGTATGATGCTACAAGCATGGCACACCTATTTTTGGGCAGTTACTCCCATTCTTCTTTGCAGGACCTCTCAGGTTGGATGGGGAGAGTCGGTGCACAGCCATTTTCAGATCTCTCCAGAGATGTTCAATAGGGTTCAAGTCTGGGCTCTGACTGGGCCACTCAATGACATTCACAGAGTTGTCCCATAGCCCCTCCTTTGTTATCTAGGCTGTATGCTTAGGGTCCTTGTCCTGTTTGAAGTTGAACCTTCAACCCAGGCTGAGGTTCAGAGCGCTCTAGAGCAGGTTTTCCTCAATGGTATCTCTGTACATTTCTATATTCCCCTGATCCTGACTAGTATCTCAGTTCCTGCCGCTGAAAAACATCACCACGGCATGATGCTGCCACCACCATGCTTCACTATAGGGATTTTATTATTTAGGTGGGCAAGTAGGTGGGAACAACAAATGGTCTATCGCATCCCAAAATTGTATAACAGTTTTAATAGTAGGCCATAATGTGCATAAAGTAAAGGCCAGTACCCCTAGGGGATGCTTGGGGTAAAGATAGACACTTTAAAACGATGTATGCATGTGAAGAAGTAAACGTGTATTCAAAATTGTACATAGTGAACAAGGGAATGCTCAGAAGGCATGGTATGTTTGCAATAGGGATACAATCAGTTGATACAGTTTATAACATGTCAAAAGAGCAAAACATACAAAGCATTTATGACAGAGGTATAAACTTGCTTGGTACATATGGTAAGGAGGATGCCAACATGTTTCGGACTGTGGTCCTTTATCAAGGCAAATTGTGTCCTTAGAGGACACAATTTGCCTTGATAAAGGACCACAGTCCGAAACATGTTGGCATCCTCCTTACCATATGTACCAAGCAAGTTTATACCTCTGTCATAAATGCTTTGTATGTTTTGCTCTTTTGACATGTTATAAACTGTATCAACTGATTGTATCCCTATTGCAAACATACCATGCCTTCTGAGCATTCCCTTGTTCACTATGTACAATTTTGAATACACGTTTACTTCTTCACATGCATACATCGTTTTAAAGTGTCTATCTTTACCCCAAGCATCCCCTAGGGGTACTGGCCTTTACTTTATGCACATTATGGCCTACTATTAAAACTGTTAGGGATTTTATTGGCTAGGTGATGAGCGGCACCTGGTTTCCTCCAAACATGACGCTTGCTATTCAGGCCAAAGAGTAAAATCTTTGTTTCATCAGACCAGAGAATTTTGTTTCTCATGGTCTGGGAGTCATTCGGGTGTCTTTGGCAACTTCCAGGCAGGGAGTCATGAGCCTTTTACTGAGGAGTGGCTTCCATCTGGCCACTCAACCATACAGGCTTGATTGGTGGAGTGCTGCAGAGATGATTGTTCTTCTGGATAGTTCTCCTCTCTCCACAGAGAAACACTGGCGCTCTGTCAGAGTGACCTTAGGGTTCTTGGTCACTTCCCTGACTAAGGCCCTTCTCCCCTTATCGCTCAGTTTGGCCAGGCGACCCGCTCTAAGAAGAGCCATGTTGGTTGCAAACATTTTCCATTTACGGATGATGGAGGCCACTGTGCTCAACGGAACCTTCAATGC